>OX422214.1:528775120-530255953 GCA_949130495.1 Sambucus nigra
TATATGGATTAGTGATGATTGTGCTACCCATATGCTTTCATGTTCTTATCACTCTAAGTTTCATCGTGTTTAAATTAGTTTTATCCTTTGTCTATTCCTGAACAAAAAGGGGGAGAAATGGTATCTAATCCTATTGTAATCGTATCTTTGTTTGAGAGATTTATCTTAGGGGGAGACTTCTTTCTAAGTAGGTCATTTATTTAATAAAGGGGATAATTAATTTAGGGGGGAGTATTTATTTTACATGCATTTAATATTCTTGATATTCCCTATGCATTTGATAGTTTTCTTAAGTGTGCAGGAATTCTTCTAAATGGCAACTTTCATCGGCAAAGATATTGATCCTTGGGTTTTTGAGTTAAGCTATGTAATCTTTATTTTGGGTGGGATATTTTTTTAAGTCTAGTAGAGCTTGACGGCCCGTTAGGATTTTTATTTATTTTTTGTCCCGGAATAGCCAAAGGGGGAGATTTGTAAGGACACAAGTCTCCGATTGAGTCATATTGTAGTGTTGGATTAATTTCGGATAAAATATTTAAGTCATAGGATAGTGTTCAAGTGTATCCATCCAAGCCTATGACATGTTAGTTGAAGACGTAGCGGCCAAGATTATAAAGCTTCATCATATGTCGGGCTTAGTGTGCCTCGTTTCTACGTCAACAACATTGGTTCCAACACTCCTAAGGTATGAATGCATTATATATATATATATATATAAGAGATTTGGAAATTTATTAGGTGTATTTTATAAATTTTTATGATTAATTTTAACGACTTTGTTTTACTCAGAAAATATTTTTTAAAACTTTTCATAAAAAGTTTTGGGCTTAAAAAGAGTTTTGCATTTTCTGGTAACTCGTTCGAACGACACTTCTAACGAGATTTCTTTTTCACCTCTAGAGCATCGTTAGTAAAGTCGTTCGAACAACTTTGGCGGGAACAGTTTTTTGGCAATTTTTTGCAGTTTTCTCCATGTTCCCACTATGTTTTCCCCACTACTTTTTGACAAAATTATGAAGTGCGGAAACCAACCTTTTGGAATAAACTTTTTCACATTCTAAGATTTTTAGAGAGAAAATTATTTCAAGAAAAAGTTCCATGTTTTGTGTTTGATTTTTATGGATTAATTTCACCAAAAATACATACACACCCAATAGTTTGTTTATTCCAAGTTCCTTATTATATATATATATCCTTGCTGGGAGTGTTTGGCACCGATTTTTTCTCTACACCTCAATGAAGAGAAGTTTGGATTTACTTCTACATCCCACAAAGAAGAAGTGTGTTTGCTGTAACATACCCACTTGGAGATAGGTTCCTTGTTCGTGTGTCGGTGACCACAAGAAGAAGCGTCGGGGCTTGGACGGAGTCAAGTCGGGTGTTGTAAGTCTTTTTGTCTTATACTTGTAAAATCGTACTTAGTGGATTTGAGGCTAGGGACGTCCGAGGTTTTTTCCAGTTGTGGGGTTTTCCTCGTACATCGCAGCGTAGTGGTTTGTTTATTTTATCTTTTGAAAATTCACATTAGATGCATACTTAAGTAAAAGATAAAATTGGTATATTTAATTTGGTTCTAATTCAATTTGGGTAAACATTAATTTATTTCAAGTCATTAATTTTATTAGATAAAATTTGGTTTGGCCTAAATTTTCTAAAATGGATTAATTATTTTGCTAGACAAATTTCTAGGACTTGGGTTGAGTTAATTTCGTTTAAGTGAAAAATGTATTTCTTGGTTAATTTAATTTCACTTTGAGTTTTGTTTAATTTTAATTTGTAGAAATTGAAATTTGTTGTGTGGAGCCATCTCTCTTTCTCATTTAAAGGAAATTATTTTTGTAAAATTTAAAATTGGGGGTCCTATCCACTACACCAAATCTGCCCATTTGACAAGGTCATTGACCTTGACAAATCCACCTTGTCAAGGTCAATGACCGTGACATTTCGAGGCGAGACAACTTTTTTTGTCACGGTCGTGTAACGGTCATTGACCTTGACAAAAAACTCGCGTTTTGTGTCACGGTCGTGTCAAGGTCAATGACCGTGACACGTTTGTCACGGTTTATAACCGTGACAAAGCCGTGACCCTTTTTTAAAAAAATTGTCTCGGTCAATGACCGTGACAATTCTGGGCAGAATTTAAAAAAAATCTGCTGGGCAGTATGGCCGCTGCCACTGCCCAGCAGTATATTTGTACCTGTTCCAAACATCATATATCCAACACAAACTAAAGATAATGCAAATATATATTCATGACAGTATAATCCAAATCTTCAAAGTAAAAATAATATACATGACGATATAATCCAAATATAATTAAAATGGACAAACTAGAAAATAATGTTACTACATGTCTTGGATAAAACTGAGGAGGTGAGTAGGCCACACGACATACGAATTGACGCACCCACTAATATACGTCGTGCCGCATTGTTCGCGCAACCACAATAGGGAGTTCTCCTTCCCGGGTATGACATGCGTGACGAGCACCTTGGACTCCATCTGTTGAAGCACACGTCCATGGACTATTCCACCCTCGACGATATTCGGGTCCCTCAACCCTCGCCCTATCCGCTGGCCATCAAATATGTCCAATATGAACACGCTCGGCCAACCAATTGTAAATAATGGTCTGTTGGAGGGCGTCAAATAGGGAAGTGGATCGTCGAAGTACGAACGTGTCGGTGATGAAGCAGCGAGGTCCACATCCTCGTCATCCTGCGCCTCGTCCTCCCGCACCTCCTCCTCCACCGCCTTCTCCTTCCCTTTCCCTTTCCCTTTCTCTTTACGGTCTCCACCCAACATACGCTTCATGAATGCGCGCACATATCTTGGACCGTCGCCTCCAAACGGGACAGCTTCGTGTCGTGTGAATCCACCGTTCGAGCCAACCCGGTGTCGCTCGTCTCCAATCCGATGATCCTAGATTTGGCCACCCGCGAGCTCACTCCCCTTGTCCTCCCCTTGCGATCAGAGCCAAGCACTTGGCTGAGTGCGTCTGTGGACAAAGATGCCTTGTCGGCATCAGACTGCGACTCATGCACTTCCTTAAGCTTTGCCTGAAACGACAAAAAGCACATGATTAGTAAAATAAGTAAACTAAAAAATTATAACGTAATTAACAATAATTAAACTGTCGGATTACTTACAATCGTGGCCGCGACGCTCGGGGACACCTCCTTGTCCTTCCCCTTCTTCGTCTGAAGAGCCACATAAGTATCGAGCCTATGTGGCTTACCCCCTGGCCCACTCCCTACCCCCTGAAATAAAATAAAGTAAAGTAAAATTAGTATCGACCCCGCAAAGTAAAATAATATCCAATAATATATTTCTGTAGTTATAGATAAATTAAATATTACCTTCATCCTATGCTCCACCTCAGCGTAAGAGCTCCGGCCGGAGTAGTGCACGTCCGTCTTTTTAGCCCGATTTTCCCTCCCCGATTGGCGAGATGCCAATTGTCGATCCTCGATCTCATTGTCAATGAACTTTTGCCATTGTGCCAATGAGATCGGCTCCTTGGGCGGGACGGATCCGCGCCATTGTAAAATGGACTCTCGTGTTTTTCCAAAGTACCGTGTCCGCATATTTTTTTTCCACGTCTTGTGTTTCTCCCTCAACTGCTCCAAGACGGAATCGCGTAGCTTTGGATCCAAGTTGAATTGTTCCTGTCCAACAAATACAATGTTAGTTGCGAATAAATATAAATATAAATATAAATATAAATATAAATATAAATATAAATATAAATTGAAATTGAAATTGAAATTGAAATTGAAATATTCATATAAATATTACCTGTAGTGCCGCCCAAACAGCTAACTTGAGCTCATACGGCACCTCCTTCCAACTCATAAACCCCGGGCCGATGACCGTCTTTAGCAGCTCGAGGGATCTCGCTAAAAGCTCCGACTTGTTTTCGACGGTAATCCCAAATTTTCCATATTTGGGGAGCCTAGGGGCGGAGGAGCCCTCGTCGCCTCCGCTACCACCGAACCCAGATGACGACATCATCATAAACAGCATCATCATCTTCGCCCTAACATCTGAAGGAGACATTTTTGCTGTAAAAAAAATGTTATTAGTACAGATAAAAAAAATGTTATTAGTACAGATAAAAAAATGTTCCGTCTATATTATAACGTATGTGTAAGTTCGGTCAATACCATTTCGTTTCAATTTTGTAATATTATGTTTTTTCCAAATATTTAAAGAGTTATTAAATGGGTGCCCCACCCCTGCCCCCTCCCCCCGCCACACACACACGCACACCTACGCACACGCACACACACACACCTACAGTTATTAAATATTTAAAGAGTTATTATAACATATATTGTTTATCAATAAAATTATGACATGAGATAATTATAATTGTAGCATAAATTTCATTATCATGAGTTTTACCTAATTGAATTAAATGAACAATACTTTTAGCCCTTGTTATTCATCAAATTTGAGGCAAGTTAATTAGAATATTTGTAGGACTGAAATTGATTTAGATTATGCCTATCTATGTAACTCTAAAACCTAATTGTGATTAAAATCTGATTTATATGGATTAATTCTATTACATTTATAATTTAACTAATAGAGTTGAATTTTAATATTAATCCTTTGGTTTATTTAACTAACTTTGGTTTGGTTTATTTCTAGTTGAATCTGAGTTATAATTTTTAGATTATGTATAGGAATTGAATTTTAATATTAATCCTTCATAAATCCCTTGAATACATGCATAAATTTGTAGAGATTGAAATTAAATTGCTTGAGATTGAATTTCTATGTTTCGGGGTCATTATTTGAAAATACTTAATTACCCTTTGAAAACCTTTCATAACACACCTATGTATTAAATATGGGTTAGACCTCTTAGCTTGCTCAACCACCCATTTACACACTTACTTTACCTTTTATTTACATTATGGATATTAATCAATTCACACGTTTTTTGTCCACTTCAACCTTTACTGAAACATTTATTAATTCATTCAAGTTAGGTAAAAGCACGCAAGTATCTAATACAAATATTATCATTCAACAAATTAAGTCCCATCGATAATAAACACCAAAAACAAATCCATCAAACAAATATGTAACTATTCACCCAACCATAATTTTTGCACATATCACAACCCGTAATCTCTTAACATTCAACGATACCAATTACTAAACAATTCTACTATCTACGATAAATACCAATATTTTTCAACACTGTATCCCCCAATAGTAATAATGAATTAACATATAATTTTCAACTCCAACAACATATGCTTCAACTTAACCCAATCTTCCCAAAAATACCAACTAATCAACACCCAACATCCAAATCCAACAACATAGGTCTAGAACCAAAGTTTGTACATAATAATTTATAGTCTCCAAGAAAGTACCATTTTTATTCATAATATTTACGATTCTCAGTTTCTCGTGTATTAGCCAAATTTCCAAGATTTCAATTGTAGCATAACACATTAATTTATACGTATATAAAGTGGGATTCATATGAGTTACCCAACAATTAAAAATTTCCCAAGAGAACTATTAGTAATTTTGTAATACAATTCCACGGGATTGATTAATCATAATCATATTTCATCTTTCAATTCTCAATGAAAAATCATAAGGCACGGATTTCAAATCTTGAACAATTATCATATTAACCTTGTTATCATTATAATGAGTATACAATTTGATTTTTGTAATCATTTCTTAGGCCTTCTTATTCTCTAAGGATTTCAAAGTTAATATAAAAAAATACCCCCTGCCCACACACACACATACACCACCACACCCTGCCCCACCCCCCACCCCCACCCCCACCCTGCCCCACCCCGCCCCACCCCCTCCCCCACCCTGCCCCACCCCCCACACACGCACACACATATATATATAAACATACCCCCCAACCTCTCCCCCACCCTGCCCCACCCCGCCCCACCCCTTGCCCCCTTCCACCACCCCCTACCCCCATCCCGCCCCACCCCCCACACACGCACACACATACACACATATATATATACACATACACACATAAATATACAGACAAATATATATATATATATATATAAATGGAAGAGAGAAATTGGACCTGAGAGAGAGAGAGAGAGAGAGCAGCGTCGAGAGAGAGAGGGAGGGAAGGGCGCGGGAGGGAAAAAAGAAGGGGGGTAGGGTTTTTGCTGGAAAAGTTGTCACGATTGTGTCAAGGTCTTTGACCGTGACACGAATTGTCACGGTCGTTGACCGTGACACGACCATGACAAATTGAATTGTCACGGTCGTGTCACGGTCAATGACCGTGACAATTCGTTGTCACGGTCGTGTCAAGGTCGATGACCGTGACATAAAATGCGTGTTTTTTTGTCACGGTTAATGACCTTGACAAGGCTGGCCGACTGAAAGGTGAAAATTTGCCCATTTTGGTGTAGTGATCGTTTCCAACAAGTGGTATCAGAGCATAGAATTAGAAAAACTCACGTTTCTCAATTACAGTTGAGTATTTTATTCTCATATTTTGTTGTGATTTATCATAGTTGATTTTATTTATTGCAGTTTTAGTTTTTCGTCGATCGTGAGAAAGATATAAATTGCACAGTGTCCCCGACTTTCGGCGTTCGAACCTAATCAACTAGGCGTTAAAAATTGGGGCTATTACACAAACACCCATCACTCTCCCTCTCTCTCTCTCCCTCTCTCTCTATCTATCTATCTATCTATCTATCTATCTATATATATATATATATATATATATATATATATATATATATATATATATATATATATATATATATAAGAGAGATATCACATATGTTACTCCTAATAACCGTCAACTTGTCCAACTCTTCGTTATCTACTATATGCTGCCACAATGAGTTATATTTTAATTTATTTTCATTATTATTTTTGAAACACGTGCTTTTATTTTTGTCTAAATTTTTTTTACTATATCATTTAGAAAATTCAATTATTGGTATTAGTTTGATTTTTTATTTTATTTTGATGATGGAATGATTTCAAATTTCCTTAATTTCTTTAAATTATCCCTTAAAATGAAATGAGAACGAGTAAGGTGTTTTATTTATTGTAGATGTGTTTAGAGATATATATTTAAATGGCATGTACTCATCCCATATTACACTAAAAAAAAGTAAAAGTTATCTGCTTAAAATTTAAAATTATTTTAAGTCCAGACCGATAGATCGGAGTGACCCTATTAAAAAATTGGACTGGCTGGGATTGTTAATTGATTTAAAAAAATTTAAATACCCTATCAACGTGTGTGTATTTGTCAACCCAATGTGCCTCGTATAAAGTGTTGAACTTTCTCATGGACGAAAAAATAAAAATTGTCATATCACGCCAAATCCAAATACAATGATAGGAAGATGGAGAAATAGTGTGTAAGTAATACTCGAATTTGGATGCTCATGTGTGTTGTTTTTTTAACGCAACAAACAACTCATTTTGGGCAACTGATAGGAGCTTGAGGCTGAAAATTTGTTAAAAATAGGACGCCTGCAATTGGTCGAATTTTGATGATGACGTCACATATTAGTTTAAATGATTTTTTGTGTAATGTTCAATGAATTACAATTAGTTTTTAATGTTTAATTTGTGTTATCATGTGTTTAAATTTCTTTCTATTTTATTCTAATGTTAAAATTAGTTGCCAAAATAACAACTAATATAAACATGATTCATGCAAAAGAATTCTCCTACCACTAGGTCTGAAAAAATGGTTTAATATGGACAAAATCGTCCATTACACGCCCACATTTCTAATTTGGGGTCCATGTAACTTGTTAGTGGGTTTAATTGATTTAAAATAAAAATGAAAGCGGGTCTGAGCGGGTTAATGTTGGGGCCAAATGGTTTAACCCATTAAGTCTGATTTCTGAAATCGGTTTTCTAAAAGTTGGTTACGAACTTGCGATTTTTTAAAAGCTGGGTGAGGTTACGATTTTCTAAAAGTCGGGTCTGGGTGGGGATTAGGGCCTCTCTCTCTCTGATTTGGGGATTAACCTTTCAATTTCTAAAAGCCCTCAAAGTTCAATATCTAAAAGTTACAATTTCTTTTTTAAAGAAATAATTGATTTGGGGATTAGGGCAACGAGAGTTAAAGCAATTGTTGTGTTATCTAGTTACGATATCTCTCTTATTTGGTGTTGGATCTACCGCAAAGATTTGGTATGTTTTTCTTTTAGTTTTTTATTTCATTTTTTTCCAAATAACTTTTCAACAATTTTTAATTTGCCTGTTCAAAATACCTAAACCAGCTTAATAATTTAACTATTCAACAACTGTTCAATTGTTTGTGGCATATTTGTGTTCAACAATTTTTAATTTAAAGGTTAAAAATACCTTTTCAAAATACATGTTTAATAATTTTTTTGAAAAATTTCAAATGGGTTATTGTTATTTGTATATTTTTTTCAAAAATTCAAATGGGTTATTGTTTTTTTTGTATATTTAATGTTAATTGTGTTTTTTTTCAAAATTTCAGTGTGTGTATATATATATATATGGCAGAAAATAGTGTGAACGACTCGATCGTTGCTTCTAGGTGTAAACGATCCAATCCTGTGGCATGGGACACTTTCGGAAAATTGTTGAGTGGGACACTTTTGAAAAAATGCAGCTTACTGAATATGGTAAACAACGGGCAAAATATAGGAAGTGCGATGTAGTTTATCTCGCTGAAAAAAAAAAATTGGTACAAGTAATATGTTACGTCGCACTTCTTTTCATCAAAATGAGGAGCCAGAAAATTGGCAACGCCCTGCATTAGATCAAGGTGAGTATCGGGAGAAGCTTGGAATAGCGTTGATTAAGCACAACTTTCCATTCTCTTTTGTGGAGTATGAAGGAATCCTTGACCTCCTTATCTTCTTGCACCAGGACGCAAAACCCATCGCAAGGAATAGATCGAAATCTGATGTGTTGAGGATCTATGACAGAGAGAAAGAGAGTCTTACACATTCACTAGAATTTGTTTCTAGTAGAATATGTTTGATTCGAACTTGTGGTCCTCTATTACCACGGATGGATATTTGGCTCTCACAGCCCATTATGTAGATTAGAATTGGGTTTTGCAAAAGAAGATACTAAATTTTAGGCATATACCCCGTCCATATAATGGGCCTCTCTTGGCAGAATAGTTATTCAACTTTTGGCAGAGTGGGGTATTGAGAAGAAAGTGTTTTCTGTTACTTTAGATAACACTTCAAATAATGATGGGTTGATATTAAAACAGCATATGTGTTAGACAGATTCATTAGTGTGTGTTGGGAGTTTTCCACATTCGTTGTGGCGCGCATATACTAAATCTGATAGTACAAAATGGCTTGAAAGTTATCGACTCGTCTATTAACAAGGTTCGTGATTCAATGAAGTATGTGAGGGGTACAGAAAGAAGAAAGATTAGGTTTGCGAGTTGTATATCAAATCTTTCTATCGATTGTAATAAGAAAGTTCGACAAGATGTCCAAACAAGATGGAATTCGACATATCTTATACTTAAGAGTTCGTTATCGTATCGTCGTGCAGTTAATCAACTTTAACTCATTGATCCACATTTCACAACTTGCCCAACAGACGAGGAATGGATTAAGATTGAACAAATTTCTAAGATTTTGAAGCCTTTTTATGGCATCATGACTCTTTTCTCCGGAAGTCAATACCCAATGGAAAATTTATATTTTCCGAGGGTATGGAAGATTCAGTTGCTTATAAATGAAAAGATGTGTAATTCATATTTTGTTATAAGTATTATGGTTCGGGAAATGAAAGTGAAATTCGATAAATATTGGGAGTGTTATAGCATGGTTTTATCATTTGCAATAATCTTGGATGCATTTTCCACTACTACCTACCACTATAATTCCCTTTCTAGTTAGATAGTTCGCCAAAAGTATAAGTTACAAAGTTTGGTATAAAGAAAAATCCGACTACAATTTAAATTAAGAATGTAAAAAAAGTACAAGCAAACAGAGCTAGAGAAACTGATTTAACAGTAACAGAACTTGGCATCTTCCCCTTATCCTTTCTAAAAAACATAGCATGATACAAAGGCAAATTGATGACCACTAAAGTCGCACACAGCACAACTTGCAAAGCCATAGTCTCATACACTCCCATAACTCCCACATTCATGAGTACCACTTTCTTCACCAGCCCAATAAAGCAAAACAAATTTAGCATCGCGAGCCATGCTAAAATAGTAAACATTGGAGAAGAGGTTCCAAACTCGATCATCTCTCTCTCGTATCTCTGATAAACGTCGTGGTCGGCCACTTTGGTAGTGATTATAAATGTTGCATTTGAACAACCCACCAGGCTCAAAATCGTATCTATGAAGGCAAAGATGTAGGAGCTTGTTCTCTTATAAAGCCATATCCTCTGGTCATTCCACCAGCCTCGGGCTGTGCCACCGGACCACAAAAACTCGATAAAGCTGTACGTGTACTTGGCCACTATCACGTAAACGAATGGTAGAAACCATAGGCTTGTTATCTGAATTCACATAAAAATGTCAAAATATATATATATGATCACTTTGAGAGGGTTATATCAATGTAGCTTGTTATCTTAAGTATTGGTTCTTTTTTTTGTCTTTGCAGTGTCTAGTCATCAAAAACTCTATAGGCCAATGCCAATTTGAGTATAATTATTGGGGACTAAAACTTAATGTCTGTATATAAAAAATTGAAACTTACATTGCACAATTTGTGCAAATCAATTAACAAGCCATTTTCAAACGAGAACTTCCCCAAAATACCACTAATATACAAAAAAGAAGTTTTTTGTGCAAATTATACAAAAGGAATTTTAGTGAAAATACCTGAGGAAACAAAGGAATGCCATAGACGAGATAAAGGCTAGGGATAATAGAGTAATACAGTGTTGCCAAGCTACAAGGAGACCAGAGGCAGTAGATGGAATACCCCATTTGTAATCCAAGTCTTATCCTTCCAAGCCCATACCATGCTGGGCTGTACTTTGATAGCAATATTTGTAAATCACCCTCAGACCACCTCTTATGCTGAACAAGGGTTTGATCTAGTGTGGTTGGAGCCACACCTAAGAAACCCTGCCTCTCTGGATTGTAGAATACTGATTTCCATCCTAGGCATTGGATGGATAGTCCTGTTATCACGTCTTCTACTGGACACCCATATTTTAAACCCATCTGCAACATTCACACCAAATCATACATAGACAAGTTTGAGGATAAATTAGTGGGCGAGGAGAAGAGGGGGTAGAGTATATGAAATGGAAAAAAAGGGCTATTTTGAGTTTAACCCTCACTTTTATGACAGATTTTCAGTTCCACTATCACTTCTAATATAATCTTCAATTGATCCTGTAAGTGTAGCAAAAGCTTAAAAAAAGTCACAAAAGATCCTCACAAAATGTTGCTCCTTGAATGGGGTGTAGAGAAAATTATTTAAAAATTGGGGACTAACTGAAGATGGATCATATAAGTGGGGACGAAAAACTCAATATTCAAGTTCGTGCAAATAGACCACTGCATGTTCAAATTGCCTGCGAATGTATTTTGTTGCAAAGACCCCTTATGGGGACTTTTTATCAACGCATTTTTTCTAATTAAGTACTTAGTTAAGGGGATCTTGCGCAATTTGTATAGTTTAATTTTCTTAGTAGAAATTTTGGGGGGCAAAGGATATATAAATATAAAATACATTTTTGAAATACTCTGCCTTTTTCTACCTAATTTAAATTTGTTGGTCAACATTAGTTAGTGTTAACATGACAAAAAATCTATGATTCACTTAAAATTGAGGGACCCAGTGCTGATTTCTTACTACCTCAACTAATAATATTTGAAGGTCATGTTAGAGAGAGAGAGAGAGAGAGAGAGAGAGACCTCGTTTCCCCATTGAGTGTTTTTGTCGTAAGTACAGCTTGCAAGCTCCTTTAGTCTTTGTTCCAATTCAGAAACACTTTCTTTACTCCTTCCATGATCATTCTCTCTCTTCCAATTACTCCTGATTTCCTTATCAAACTTTCTCCCACACAAAACATCTCTTCTGTGAAAGCAGCCAGTTCCAACATACAAGGGACCTCCCCAACCATCCAACCCAGGAAACTCCACCTTAATCGAACATTTAAAAAAAAACACAATTTGAACATCATGCATTAGATAATTTTTAGTTCTCTTAACATATCTACATTTATTTATAGAGAAAGATAATCACCTCACGAAGCACTCTTAAAGAACTACTATAAACTTCATTATTAGTAATGTTATCAAAAGTCTGCGGGAACTGCACAAAAGCAATCTCGTGGCCCTTTTCTTCGTCCATGAAGAAGCAAAGTGCGTCTCTCACGGAATGAGAACTATTTGAGTACATATCACAGTCTACGTTTAGAATAATCTGCCCATTGCTGATCTTTGATGACACCCTTATCTATACTTTCATGTTTCAACCGCAAAAAAAGTTAAATAAGAAGTTGATATAGTTAAAGAAGAAAAACGTCTAAAAACGTATAAATATAAAAAATATTCACACAAGCCCATGAACTTGAATGTGAGCTAGCATAACATATAAAAGGGTCAGAGTGATTATTGTAATATATACATAACTCGTATCAATTCTTAGTGTTATGACTTTTGGGTTCAAATATTACAAAAACGAAAAAAAAGTCAAATAATTCTCAAATTGCAATTTAAAAAAGTATTTAATACTTTTACATCTCTATCTCATAGCACAAAATTTTTTGGACCTTAATCGCATATTTTAAATAACTTAACCAAACTACAAATAGCCCGGTAGACACTTTTCACAAAAAGAGTTTTAGGAATTTGTCATATAATACATTAAGATGTGGAACTTTAGACTAAATACCAAACTACATGAGGCTATAGTAAATTAATTCGATGTGTAACTCGACGCTCTAGTGCACTCACACGCGATATGATGGTTTAAATATTACGATTTTTTGCATTTATAAATTTATCCTAGTTTTTGATTAGAAATTAATTTTGTATTTTTCCTCATTAAATAAAATCCTGTCTTGTCAATATATGAAGTGTGTGACAAAGTATATCCGTGTGTAACTATGTGCAAATATAGTTTACCAATGCATTCATAGCTCCAGCTTTGAAGTTATGGGGATGTTGAGGCCTCTTCTCTCTAGCCAAGTATATCAGAGTTGGCAGTGTCGTGCCCTCAATATCTTTAGCATTTGGATCTCTCCCATCAATTAATATCTGGAGGAAAGAATAATCAGTAATTTACACACCAACAAAATTGCTGGAAATAGCTTATTAACAGGTTCAACTTATGACTAAAATAAAAAAAGAATGGTACAACTTTTTAGGATACTGAATTGCTTGTAGGATTAGTTCAAAAAAGGAAAAAAGAAAGTACTTGAAGAATGGTGTCATGGTCTTGTCTTGATGAATATGAATCCCATCGAGAAAATCCTTTATGTTTTACACGTATTTCATCGGAGATTCGTCCAAGCTTGGTCACATTTTCAATTCGGTTCTCCATACCTTCATATAATTCCTACAACATCATTGAATAAATAAGGCAGCTAAGTATTAAGGTATGTATATTATATATTAAGGTATGTATATTATATATTAAGGTATAAATGCATTAAAATATTACGAATGAATAATTTTGAGTTATAAAATAAAAAATAGAAGTTATCAAATACCTTTTTGATGTTTTCTGAAAAACTTGATTATAACACATAAATATTATAATTCAGCGTTTAAAAACAGGTTGCCAAATGCAATTTTTTATCAGAATTGTATATAAACACGGAAAACATAATTATAGTTACAAACCAAACTGGCCGAGGGATGTTACCATGGAGATGTCTTTTTTTTAAACTTAGCAGGGAGAGGTCTTTATCCCCTATAGTTGTTAAGAGGTTTTTAAACTATTCTATAAGTGATCTGGATCAATGTTTTAAATCGCGGTCGCACAAGCTATTGCGTCTTGGCTACCGGATCGCGTCGCACATCGCGCAAGCAATTCGTGTAATTCAGTTTTTTCTAAGAAAAACATATAAAATAACATTTTAAACTGAAATTTATAAAATAATTAACATTTTAAACTGAAAATATACAACAAATAACATTTTAACATGAAATTTTGTAAATAAGTAACATTTTAAACTAAAAAATTATAAACATTAACATTATATACTGAAAATTATAAAATCCTAGACATTTTAACTGAAATTTATGAAAATAAATAACATTTTAAACAGAAAATTATAATTCAAATAACATTTTAAGATGAAACTTTGTAAATAAGTGACATTTTAAACTGAAAATCACAAGATATTAACATTTTAAACTGCAAATTAAAAGAACAAATAACATTTCATGATGAAATTTTGTAAATAGGTATCATTTAAACAAATAATCATAAGATATTAACAATTTAAACTTAAATATATTAAAACAACTAAACATTTTAAACTCAAATTTTTAAAACAAATAACATTTTAACCTGAAAATTTTAAAAAAAACATATAACATATTAGGTCGAAATTTTGTAAATAAGCAACATTTCAAATTGAAATTAATTAAAACAAATAAACATTTTAAACTTAAAATTATAAAACAAATAACATTTGAAGTTGAAATTTTGTAAACTAATAACATTTTAAGTTGAAAATTATTGAAAATCAACATTTTAAACTGAAATTCATTAAAATAAACAACATTCTAAACTGAAAATTACAAAATAAATAACATTTTAGGCTGAAAATTATAAAACAAATAAAATGCCCAACAGCGTACAACAAAAACGACACAATTCTGATTTTAAAAAAATAGCGAGTTCGCGCACCAATTGCGCACAATAGCTCACAATTATGCATGATTGCATGCCACGTCACCCACAAGCACGCTTTATAGGATTCGTGAGAAGAAAAATGCGCAATGTCGCATTTTCCTAGCGCGAAGCGCAATAGCGCCCAATCGCGTTCACGATCGCGTGCAATTAAAACCACTGATCTGGATCATAAATCCACACTTCCTCAGAGGTTTTGAGTTAGATGACTGGATTTTTCTCTCCCACGATAACGGTTATAAGAAAAATATGGAATTGTTATCTCGTCACTTTTGCAACCTAAGCCTTTCTCTAACAACTAATTACTTCTCTCTAATACACGTATCTTTGATATTATTAGAGGTAGCCCAACAAAATTGGTCTTGGAAATTGCCCTTTTCTCTGTAATCTTCTAATCTCAGATTTCGAGTTTCAAAACCTTTTTATCCTTCCTTATTATGAAAATTATAGACACAAACCTTAACATATTTGAACTAGGAGTATGCACTTTCATTCTCTCTTTACAATCTCATGGCACTCTTTCTCCTCAAGATAATGAACCTCAAACTTTTATCTACTTTACAAATTAGGGTGGTGGTGGTTGGTTTAATCAAAAGAGGGTTGTGGTTAGAGCCAAGTTTGGGTAAGTAGTGGCTTAGCTACTAAAAAACTACAATCTCCATGTGAGGTCTAACTTTCCTCTTGAATTAGCTCTCAACTCTGTCTTGTTGGACCAAGTAATCATACTGTTGTGTGTGTGTGTGTATAACTATTAGTGTGAATGATTGTTGATACCAAAATTAATATGCTGATATAGACGAATAATAAGAAGACATGTGTCGACCTACGTGGCACAATAGCAACGAGGAAGTTTATTTTCCCGACTAAGTCATACTCACTCCGAGAAGCAAGTGCTCTCCGAGGAACTCCAACACTCCGAGGAACTCCAACACTCCGAAGAACTCCTGAACGACGAGCAACTAAGGCGGTCCGAGCTGCATCTCAGCCACAACATTGATTGCCAGATAATCAACAGTTCAACTATTCATTGAATGCTTATCATACAGACGTATATTCTTAAAGGGCATTAATTGTTTACCCTTTCACATGTACATTCCAAAGGCTATAAATACATTGTATCACCCTCATTCAAAGGGACCGGATTTTCTTGATAGAATTACATATCGAGAACTCCAAAACACTTTGGCAATAACAGAAACAGTGGACGTAGGTCATTCTTATAAGGCTGAACCACTTTAAAATTCTTTGTCTCATTTATATTTATCTGTGATTAAATAATTAGAAGCAATCTAATTTTTTACATCAACAGTTTTCTTGATAGAATTACATATCGAGAACTCCAAAACACTTTGGCAATAACAGAAACAGTGGACGTAGGTCATTCTTATAAGGCTGAACCACTTTAAAGTTCTTTGTCTCATTTATATTTATCTGTGATTAAATAATTAGAAGCAATCTAATTTTTTACATCAACAGATTGGCGCCGTCTGTGGGAAACGACTGTTGTTATCGTTTTTCACCAAAAATCATTCATCATCAATGGCAGATAATCCGGAATCCAGCAATCGAAACGCTGGAAATGCTGGAAATCCTCTAAATCCTTCTGTACCTCCAGATCTGGCTGGAATTATGACGAATCTGGATCAAGGACAAACCTCCATGCAAGAGACAATGTGGCAACTCATACAAACCCTTCATGGCGGTGCACCTGCACATTCGGGACAACGAAGTGGTCAGAGGCAAACCCATTTACTTTCTTCACGATCCAGGCGTACAGATGCGTATCGTAATGAGGAATCTGATGATTTCTCTTATCAACCTAGGCGAACTTCATCAATACGGGCTACAAATACTGAGCAACGTATCACTCTCTCTCCAGAAAGACCCAGTGCCTTGGAAAGGCTGAGTAGGGTGTCTCCTTTCAGTCGATTAGGCCCTAGGAGGAATAGGAGTCCACCTAAGACCATGTCGTGGAGTTTTCGACAACCATCAGATCTAAAAGAAGGATCAGCACAATCACGACCAGTTGCTCGTCAAGATAGATCTCAAGAAGCCACGTCAGAACAATCAATTGCTCGAACTAATAAGCCCGAGGAAGGAAATGATGCGTGGAAAGGTTCCATTCAGCGGTTGGAGGATAGATTGGGAGAAATGGCTAAGGCGAAAAATCCCCTACAACGAACTTTTGTTCAAGGGACACCGTTTGTCCAGGTCATTGTGGATTTTCCTACCCCGTCAAAGTTTAAAGCCCCTGTGGTAACCCCCAAATATGATGGAAAGACAGATCATGTTCTGTACATAGAGCAATATCAAGCTGCTGCAGACATCTATGCCGTCCCCGACGAGATGAGATGCAGAGCATTCTCAGGAACTCTTACTGGATCTGCCCAGATATGGTACAACAATCTTCCTCGGGGTAAGATTTCAACTTTCTTTCAATTGGCCGAATTGTTCATCGGTAATTTCTGTTTTGGAGCAAAGCCAGTAAAACGAGTAGCACACTTGTTAAGTGTTAGACAAAAATCTGGTGAGAGTACTAGAGATTACATAACTCATTTCAATAACGAGAAGCTAAAAGTCATAGATTATGAAGAAAAGACAGCAATCACCGCCTTGATGAGTGGGTTGTTGCCTAACAAGTTGTATTACACTTTGGCTAAAGATCCACCTACAACTATGTCAGAGTTGATGGCAAAAACGACCAAAATCATGAATGCCGAGGAGGCTATGGCTGCGAAGAAGAATATGGATAAAGAAACCAAGGTGGAAGACGACAAATCTAAGAAGAAAGAGCATAAGGGCAATGGCGGTGACAAGCATTCCAAGAATAATAAGTCGTCATGGGAAATCCTGAAGAAATTCGATAATTATACTCCTTTGAAAATGGGTATTAATCATGTCTTGGAAGAAATCAAGAATAACGAGGAAGTAACGTGGCCAAAGAAACTGAGGTCAGACCCTGACACGAGGAATAGAGAGAAATATTGCGAGTTCCATAAGGATCATGGCCATATGATCAAAAATTGCATAGCTCTTCAGAACGAGATTGAGACACTCATCCGAAGAGGGAAGCTAGCAAAGTATGTTGATCGAGGAGGTGAAAGAAGAAATAATGACTGAACTAGAGAAAGGTCTAGATCTCCTCGTCGAGCAGAGGAGAAAAAGAAGAGAAACCATGAAGATGATCCAGATGATGACCCCGATCTTCCCAAGAAACCAAGGCAGCCCGAACGAGAGGTATTTTCAATACGCTTTGGGTCATTTGATTGCAATGTCATTACAGGCGGAGATGCAGGAGGAGGAGATATTACTGCAGAAAGAAAAGCTTACCTCGGTGAGGCTCAGGCTTGCTCATACATTCAACGGATAAATTTGACTGAGGAGGATCACCCGAGGAAGATAAACAAAGAGAAGCTGGTCATTGGTTTTTCAAAAAACGACCTTGCAGGTGTTCTTTACCCTCATGACGACCCTCTGGTGATCAAAATGAGGATGAAAGAAGTAATGATTTCAAGGGTTCTGGTAGATAATGGTAGTTCGGCAGACATCATGTTCCACTCATGCTTTGACAGTTTAAATTTAAAATTATCTCAATTGGAGCCTTATCATAGACCTCTCCTGGGTTTTGCTGGCGAGAAGGTTTTTCCACTTGGGACGATCAAGTTGGATATATTCATTGAAACTTGGCCTGCTTGTCGAACAGAAAGAATACGCTTCTTTGTGATGGATAAGAATGTGCAATCAGCTTACAACATCATCATGGAAAGGGTTGGTTTGAAGAAGTTCGAAGCAGTTCCATCTATAGTACATCAGTGTTTAAAATTCCCAACAAATTTCGGAGTAGGAGTTGTGAAAGGTGATCAAAAGGTAGCTCGGGAATGTTATTATTCATCTGCCGAGCAAGAGGAGCTTGAATAATCAAGGAAAAAGACTACTACCTACCAGGTGGATGAAGGTACAGAAATTGAAACACTGGATCCCAGAGATGAATCCCAACTTGTAAAAGGACAGGTGGTGGAATCTACAGAAAATGTTATTCTGGACGACGAGCACCCTGAACGAATAACCCAGATAGGTTCGACATTGGATACTTCAATAAAACAGGAGTTGATAACTTTCTTGAGAAACAGAAAGAAAACTTTTGCATGGAGTCATGAAGACATGCCAGGAATAGATCCAAACTTCTTATGTCACGAGCTCAACGTGAATAAGGAGATCAAGCCAGTAAAGCAGAGAAGAAGAGTATTTAGTCCCGAGAAGAATCAAGCTATACAAGAGGAGGTCGAGAATCTCCAGAAAGCCCAATTCATTGAAGATGTGAAATACCCATACTGGTTAGCTAATGTGGTGATGGTAAAGAAGAAAAACAATAAATGGAGAATGTGTGTTGATTTCATTGATCTCAACAAAGCCTGCCCAAAGGATCACTTTCCATTGCCCAGAATTGACCAACTAGTGGATGCTACCTCGGGACACGAGCTGCTCAGCTTCATGGATGCTTACTCTGGCTACAACCAGATCAAAATGAAATCTGAAGACAGGGAAAGTACTTCTTTTATTACCCCTAGGGGAACTTATTGTTATAATGTTATGCCTTTTGGTTTGAAAAATGCAGGAGCAACATACCAGCGGCTGATGAACAAGGTTTTTTACCGAACAAATCAGTTGCAATATGGAAGTCTATGTCGATGATATGTTGACAAAGAGCAAGAAAGTTGCTGATCATCTAGTTGACTTAGGTCAGACCTTTGATCAACTGGATAAATACCAAATGAAGCTCAACCCGACGAAGTGCACATTTGGAGTACGAGAAGGAATTTTCCTCGGGTACATTGTCAACCAGCGAGGCATTGAGGCGAATCCAGAAAAGATCAAATCTCTTTTAGGGTTGCGATCTCCAACGACGAAGAAAGAGGTGCAGAGTCTTACAGGACGAGTTGCAGCGCTCAACATATTTGTATCCCGAGCAACTGATAGATGCCTCCCATTCTTCAAAACACTTCGAAAAACTTTCGAGTGGAATGATGAATATAAAAAAGCCTTTCAAGACTTGAAGAAATATTTGGGAGCACCTCCACTGTTGTCCATGCCAGTAATGGGAGAAAAGTTGTACTTGTACCTGGAAGTATCAGAGAATGCAGTCAGCTCGGCATTGATCAGAATGGAGAATGGAGTCCAGAAGCCAATTTATTACACAAGTAAGGCTTTCCGAGGTGCAGAGATTAGGTACCCAAAGCTGGAAAAATTGGCATTGGCATTAATTGAGGCAAGTAGAAGAATTAGGCCATATTTCCAGGCCCATACCATCGTCGTGTATACCGACATGCCATTGAGATAAGCCCTTCATAAGCCAGAAAAATCAGGGAGATTGATGTACTGGGCAATAGATCCCGGTGAATATGATATTGTGTATGAACCCAGGTCATCACTAAAAGGGCAGACTGTAGCAGACTTTATAACATAATTTACATATCCTGATACCCCAGAGGAACAGAAGTTGCTCGCTGATCAACCTGTGGATGTAGAAGGATCATCAAATTCGAGCTCAGACCAACTCTGGTTGGTAAGAGGGCAAGAAAAGATGATCGGCGAAGAGCGAGAAATACCAGGGGAGACTGAAAGGAAACAGCAAGTATTTCACCGAGGAACTCTGTTAGATAAGAAATTTGAAGACGGGTTACCCATATGGAGATTATATGTAGATGGGTCATCTTGCACAACAGGTTATGGAGCAGGGATTGTTTTGAACACCCCAGACGAGATTGACATGGAATATGCCCTGCGATTCCAATTCAAAGCCTCTAATAATGAGGCTGAATATGAGGCCATGATAGCAAGTCTTAATTTAGCAAAGATTATGGAAGCGCAACAAGTGATGGTATTCAGTGATTCTCAATTAATTGTGAATCAGATGATAGGAATATATGCAGTTAAAGGAGAATTAATGGTCAAGTATCATGCAAAGGTGATGGAGTTATTGGCAGAATTTGATGCCATTCAATTGATCAGAATACCAAGACTGGAGAATGCACGAGCAGACGCGCTGGCCCGACTAGCATCAGCTACTCGGACCAAGCTACGAAGAACGATACCAATTGAAGTATTAGAAAGTCGGAGCATAGATGAAGACCTGACGATGAATATTATTACCCTTGATTTAGGACCATCCTGGATGGATCCCATCAGGGCATATATTGAGGAATGAGAATTACCGGAGGATAAGCTCGTTGCCAAGAAATTGAAGTATAAAGATGCTCGGTATGTACTAACTAATGGTGTTTTGTATAAACGAGGAATTATGGCAGGTTTGCAGAGATGTGTACATCCCTCCGAGGTGAAAGAATTGATTGAAGAGATCCATGAAGGGTCCTGTGGAGCCCATGTAGCAGGTCGGACACTTTTGCAAAGGGTGATGACGCAGGGATACTACTGGCCAACAATGAGGGTTGATTGTATAGCCTATGCTAAGAGATGTGATAAATGCCAACATTTTTCCTCCATTCGACGAACACCACAAGCATTGTTGACACCCATAACTTCCCATTGGCCATTTGCCATGTGGGGAATTGATTTGGTTGGACCACTGCCAACGACCCGAGGAAGATTCAAGTACCTCGTCGTCGCAGTGGATTATTTTACTAAGTGGGTAGAAGCTGAGGCTCTGATTGATATGACATACGAGAAGGTGTACCAGTTCATTTGGAAGAACATCATCTGCCGATATTGTCTCCCTCATGCCTTCATCACAGACCATGGAATACAATTTGATAACGAGGAGTTTGCCGCCTATTGTCATCAGTCAAACATTTTGAAGATTCATTCAGCACCAGGCCATCCTCAAAGCAATGGACAGACTGAAGTGACAAACAGAACATTACTAAATGGTTTGAAGAAGAGGTTAAGTGAGGCTAAAGCTAATTGGATTAATGAGCTACAGTCAGTATTGTGGGCTTACCGAACAACTCCCCGAGCAGCAACTGGAGAATCACCATATATGCTGGCGTTTGGAAGTGAGGCCGTAATACCTGCCGAGTTGGGTCTTCCAACACACAGAGTGCTGAATTTCAATTCCCCAGTCAGCGACTTAATGAGGAGATTAGATTTGGACATACTCGAGGAGGTCAGAGAAGAAGCAGCCATTAGAAATGCTACTTACCAACAACGAACAGCTCTGTTCTACAATAAGAGGGTGAATAAATGCGACTTAAAAGAAGGAGATTACGTGCTAAAGAAGGTCATTCAGAAGCACAATAAGTTGGAAGCAAAATAGCATGGACCTTACCGAATTACAGAAGTTGTTCGACCAGGAACTTACCGAATAGCAACTCTAGAAGGAGAGGAATTTAAGAATGCATGGAATGCTGAACACCTACACAAGTATTATCAGTGATGTAAAATGTAAAGCAGTTCCATCAATATGAATAAAACGACGATATTTCGCCATCTTCTCTCTTTTTATTGAAAGTTTTTCGGGGAATACTAGTGTTCAACACTACGCTGCTCGGCAGTAAAAACAACACGATAGTTCAAGCTCAGACCAACTCCGATTGGTAAAAGGGCGAGAACAAACCATACTCCTTTGGTTAGGAGGCGTACACTAGCTCAAACCAACTCCGGTTGGTAAAAGGGCGAGTGGACATGATAGTTCGAACTCAGACCAACTCCGGTTGGTAAAAGGGCGAGAACACGACATTCCTAAAAATACCAGCTCCGGTTGGTTAGGAAACCATACTCCTTTGGTTAGGAGGCTAACACTGGCTTAGACCAATTTTGGTAAAAGGGCAAGTGGACATGATAGTTCGAACTCAGATCAACTCCGGTTGGTAAAAGGGTAAAAACAACACTCCTAAAAATGCCAATCTCGGTTCATTAGGAAACAAGATATGCTCTCAAATGCTAACTTATATTGGTCGGGAGGTAAGATTATTACAGAAAATACAAAAGTTCCTCGAGGAACAAAATATTCCAAACTTAACCAAGTATGGTTGGTCGGGGATAAAAACCCACCAACTGTATTTGGTCGACAAGGAAAATTTATCGACCTTGGTTGGTCGGACACATTTTATGAAAAAGACAAAAATTTACCAAGTATGGTTAGTCGGGGATAAAAACTCTCACTAACTATAATTGGTCGACGAGCACAATTTAACAACCTTGGTTGGTTGGAAAAATTTTAAACATTTTTATACTCATTACTTTATTATTAAGTGATCGAGCTACATTACTAATACTTGTAAATTTCTTATTACTAAGTTAGTCGATGAACCACACAATATTGTTATGCAAGTGCAAATACAAAGTGTTTGACAAATACAAGACAATAGCAATACAAATTTGCAAACAAAAATGAAACTCTTTCATTAAATTCAAAATGAATTACACAAATTTATTACATTGATATTAAATTATGTACTAATTATTACATCAGAATTTCCTATTCTACTGGTTTTTCCCTTTTGCTTTTGAAATAGGCTCCTCGCCAGCGGGAGGATCTTCCAGGCAAAGGGGAGAATTAATGAAGTTAATATCTCGAAGCATTCTGACGTTCATTATTGAAGGTGTTTCCAGTAGATGCTCGGGACGAGATACCTCGATCTGAGAATGAAGATTGTAGTCACCAAGGTATTTTGCAATTAAGCTCCGAGGAATGGCCCGAGCTGGGATCCATTCCATGTCCAAATTATACGGTGGCACAGGCAAGTCAAGTACCCCAGGATCATAATAGTCCCATAGGTAGTGTCCTTGTTCGAGCTTCAGCACGCCCAAGGCATTCAGCCAACCTTGCTTGTAGCCCTCATTATTGGCATTCTGGATACGATCATCTAAATGGAATAGTGCTTCGTTGTATCCAGCCATCCAGAACTCCCTGGGCTATTTGTGAAATTTAAATGTTAACCTTTCAAGCTTCTCGTGAAGACTCTGGATGAAAAGTTCATTAGTCTCCAACGCTGATTTCTTTGAAGAGAGTTGTTGTTCCAGTTCTCTAATTTTCTTTGACATGTCAGACAAAGCTTGATTTTTTGCCATCAATTGGAATGCTTGGTTTTCCAACGCTAATTGAGTACGAGCTTCTTCAACAGTACGACGAATAACTCTTGATCCTCCTCGAGCAGGTCGAGAACTTGGTTCCTCGACAAAATTCTGAGCAACTCTTCCTCGTCCACGAGAACCTCTTCCTCGTCCCCGAGTAGCAGTAGAAGGCCCAGCTCTTCTCAAAGTCTCTAACTCTTCTCGCAACTTGGCATTTTCCACTTCTAAAAATGAGAATCCTTCATCGGTGACCGGTACCAAGGCAGTGGAAGATGAAGCAGCAGACCTCAGCTGAGCTAGTTCTTTTTACAGATTATTGTTTTCTTGTTCCAATAGCTCAGCGATTTGCCTGTGCCCTTCGATATCTGCTTTCAATGTTTTCTCTCTCACTTCATAGCCAGCAAGCATCTTGTCATAGCCTTTTTCACTAAGTTGTTTGAGTTTCTTCTCATACCCTTCATGCAAAAGAGCTGAAGACTCTTTATACTGCTGCTGAAGTTCATCGAGAGTACCTTGCAAGTCTTCAATCATTTCGTAGTAAGCCACATTATTGGCCACAGCTCGGTCAAGTAAGCATTTCAGGTACTGATAAGCTTCGATTGCCTGCTCTGAAACATCCTGACCAAGGATGTCGGCAACTTCTGATGCACTCAGGTTTGTGTGACCAGCCTTATAATATTCATGGCATTGCTTCACCAGCTTCGTATCATTAGCAGACAATCGATCCATCCTGGCCAGAAACTAGCAGAGAAAGAAAAAAGTAATCATCAACAGGAAGAGAAAAGAGAAAATCATATGGAAGAAAAAAACTCAAATTTTATTAGATCATAGTGCAGAGTTATAAAGATCTTGGTTACACTTGAAAAAGAAGAAAAATAGAAAGAGAATACCGAACAACTTCACACCTTTTCCTTGTCTCCCAAGACTTTATCGGGAGGCTGGGATGAGGAGCTCGGTTGCTCGGTGAGAACAATGAGTTGGTCGGCTGGAGCTGGAACTTGTTCAGGAGGAGCAGGCAGAGATAAAAGCTCCTCGTCAGCAGGCTGGGTAAGGATGGGATCACCCACTACCATTGAAGATTCTTCGGAGGCAGCTTCGTCCTTTTCTTCATCTTCAATAGCTGGGGGAGGACCAGGGAGATGCTGTTGAAACAATTCTGAGTCCTCATTAACCTTCAGTTCTTGTAGGGCAGCCACCCAACCATCTCGGAAGTATTTCAAACTCCCACACTGCACTTGAGTCATCATTGCTGCTACTCCCCTGTCCCATCCTTTGTCCCAACCAGTACGAAAAGATTTTTTCACCACCATTTTTCTTTTCATTTTCTCCGAGGAGAGCTTCTCGGATAGAAGATCCTCGGTAGCCTTCAACTTAGCTTCCACCTCTTCCTTCTGGCGGTTCACTTCTCGCAGAAGGGACAGTTCTTCTTCTTCCATTTTCATCTTGTCTTCAAGCTCTCCAAAGCTCTTGAGCTTCTCGTCATACTTCTCTTTCTCTCCCTCCAAATCTTTCACTTTATTTTCCAGCTGCACCTTTTCTGCCTCAACTGCAGCCAACTTCTTCTCCCATTCAGCCTTACCCTCGTCATACTTTTGACGGGAATCATTCAAAGATTTGGTTAACATCAACAAAGCATCCTCCACTCCAGAAGAGGAGCTAGAAGCCTTGATTGCTTCATCTTTCTTCACAATGGTGTTAAAATAACTCACCAGCTGAAAAAAGAAGATAATGATAAGTCATCGCAGAGATACATAGAAAGAAAATTCAGAATAAGAGAAACTTACTGAAGCAATGTGACGAGTAGCCAGGGATGTAAGCATATCCCTAGACATATTCTCCTCAATTCCTTGGACCTCAGGAATAATCCAAGTCTTTACCGAGCTCATCGCAGAGCTCAGAGGAATAATAGTTGGGACACCAGCTCCACTAACTTGCAGCTAGGGAATGGTTTCAGCCAAATTGACCGAGGAGGATTTCTTCAGCCTCCTCGGTGGCATTTCAACAGTCTCAACCAAAGAAGAGCTTTTGGTTGGGGAGATGGTGACCACTTCCACATGTGCATTTTTCTTGCTCGGAGCCACTAGGGGCTTCTCGGCAGCCTTCTGAGGAGCAACAAAAGGGGCAGCATCTACTTTCTTTGTTCCCTTTGGGACATCAGTCTTTTTTCTTTTCCCATCTCCAACAGAGGTAGTCTCCTCAAAGAGAGCAGGAACTCTTCTTTTGCCTGTTTTCTGACTTAGAGGAATGTGAGATTCTGGAGAAGAGTCTTCAGGAACTGGCACTGGATCACTAGTGCTGACCACATGACGAGCAGTGAAGGATGATGTATAGCTCCTATACTGCAACAAGTATGAAGCAGACCTGATGTACTCGTCTGCAACTTTCTGATGCAAATTCCAGATAAGTTTCAAATGCTTAATATTAACTTTTGATTCTTTTGGAATTTTTCTCTTACTGTCAACTGCAGACAAATACATAGTGAAATATCAGTCACACATTTTATCAAACATAATGAAATCATAATTTTAGAAATAAAATAAAATGAAAATAACCTATTCCATTGCCATATGGAGGGCATCTGGGACCTTGATATACTTCATCTCCAATCAAAGGGACATGTTGCCAGTTTTTGATAACTACCCCATGTTCAAAATAATCCCTATTGGCATCAGGGAGGTTGACTACTAAGGCCCTATTCAAAAATCTAGTTTTTAAATAAAAAATATTATCTAGAACAGCCCATCTATAACAATACATAATCTCAGGAATTCCTATACGGGTTCCGTGAGTTTGATTTAACCTATACACCCCTCTCCATGTGTTGGGGGCTATTTTTGCAGGAACAACATCGAAATAATGACAGAACTCTAAGCACAAAGGGTTTGGTGGAAAAGAAAATCCACATTCAGCAATAAAGAGGCTGGGGAACCAGTGTCCCTCAGCCAAACGAAAATAATCTAAAGGCTCAGAAAGATCCTCCAGAGTTACCCAAGATGGAATAGAAAAATCAGAACGGAATTTCTCCAGAGATTCAATAACATAAACCATGGTGAATAAAAGAAATGAAGAAGAAGGAAGAAGATCTTACAGGAAAAAGGAGATCTGTTGACAACAAACGAAGAAAGGGATGAACGCACAAGAGAGAGAAATACTATGGAAAACTCGAAAGCAGAAATTGGAAAAGGTAGAAGATGATGGGATTGCCAATGAAGCTTAAATACTTTGCCTTGGGAAACGGCGAAAGAAATGATTACAAAAAGAAACTATTACGCTACCGGCGGCTAAAAGGACAAAAAGTGCGCGAAGATCGAAGCGCTTATAAAAATTCAAAAAGGCGGATTCTGCGAATTTGGAAGACATTCGAATACGGAGAAAATGCTCCTAAAAACCAGGAAGGTCATTTAATATTGCCATATACCGAGAAAGAATGTTCCATATTCCTCAAAGTTCGAAATATGAAACATTGGGGGCTTCTGTTGATACCAAAATTAATATGCTGATATAGACGAATAATAAGAAGACACGTGTCGACCTACGTGGCACAATAGCAACGAGGAAGTTTATTTCCCCGACTAAGTCATACTCACTCCGAGCAGCAAGTGCTCTCCGAGGAACTCCAACACTCCGAGGAACTCCTGAACGACGAGCAACTAAGGCGGTCCGAGATGCATCTCGGCCACAGCATTGATTGCTAGATAATCAACAGTTCAACTATTCATTGAATGCTTATCATACAGACGTATATTCTTAAAGGGCATTAATTGTTTACCCTTTCACATGTACAGTCCAAAGGCTATAAATACATTGTATCACCCTCATTCAAAGGCACCGGATTTTCTTGATAGAATTACATATCGAGAACTCCAAAACACTTTGGCAATAACGAAAACAGTGGACGTAGGCCATTCTTATAAGGCTGAACCACTTTAAAATTCTTTGTCTCATTTATATTTATCTGTGATTAAATAATTAGAAGCAATCTAATTTTTTGCATGAACAATGATATACTCACAATAAGATCTTGTAGCCTAGTGGTAACTTTTGAGTCCCCTTTAGGGGAGGTCATGGGTTCAAGTCCCACTAAAGGAATTTAAGAGGATTTGTGGCATTTACACCTAAATAGATATATAATTATTATATTATATATCAAGACTTGGGACTTGGGGTCTTGGGTCCTAATAATTAGTTAATTTTAATTTCGTCATTAAATAATTTTATTTAATTCAATTTTAATTAATATTAAAAATCGTTTTATTTAATTAATTAAAAACTATTTTATGATTAAACTTAAAACACGTTTTTCTTAATTAGCCGTTGGGAGTGGTTTAATGGGAGAAGTGGTCACCCACGTTTTGGGGGGAGTGGGTGGTTTCTGCATCCCTTTATACGAGGAATATGCAGATCAGTTTCTGATCATTTTTTCAATTTCTCTCTCTAAAAAACGCCCTTCTTCATACTCCAATTCTGTGCATAGTCTCTTGTGGTTTTAAAGTCATCCATTGAGTGCTTCAATCGGATGAATTGTGCTGTTGAATCCTGGGGACGGGGACAGTTATCTGAGGCTCGAAACATTACTGATTAACATGCGGACGATATTTTTATCTTAGGACTGTGTGTCTAACACACACCTCAGCATCCTAATTTATTACTATCCTTTTAGTTTTCCCCGTATACGCATATAACAATAATACAACCTTACTGGACACTTTTAGTAGCTTGAAATTGTTCTGTTATCTTCTAAATTATCCAGTCACCATTTTGGCTTTAGAAGAATGCCATCCTTTCCCTGTAAGTCAAGGATGTTTTTGAAGAATCCCAGAACTAACCATGTTGTCAAAATGACAAAATTAATTAAGTATATCCCATTGAGCTTTTCTTATCTTAAAGTTAGGTGACCATAAGTTAAATTTACTAAGAGTTGTTCCAAAATACTACAATAACACCGACTAAACAAACGGCTCCGCCAAAATTATATAATTATACTTCAACAAGTTTTTCACAAAAAGAAACCTATCTACTTTTTCTTTAGTTTCAAAGAGGCAGAGTAACAATAGATTATTGTAGACACACTAGACTTGAAGTGTTTGAAATGTCAGAGTCTGACTGTAATATCCCGCCCAAAAATTTATTAAATTATACATAAATTGTATGTGAGAGGGAATTGATTAAAAATATAAAGGAAGTCATTGAATTATAAAGAAGGATTATTATTATAAAACTCCACCCTTCGTTAAAACTAGGTTCGGCGTCCCCTGTACAAGATAACTAAATTAATGGGGTAAGAGAAGATGGATTGGGGTTAGTGGAAAGTGATGTCACTTCGATCATTCGTTCGAACGAGCCCTGGTTGCCTCAGGTTTACGTGCGCTGTCAATTATTCGTTGGCCAAGGCCATCTCAGGTCAGCCTTGGGCCTGACTGACCATTTCGATGGAAGTATATCATAGAATTTAAGGGTATTTGATTTTAGAAATGAAGGACAGAGAGTGAGACGTGAGATGTCAGCATACCCACCAGGGAATCCCATGTGCTTTTAATTAGTAAGGTCGTTAGTCGTTGGATTATCAGAAGGAGAGAAAATCGCATGTGAGACACATTTCATTCATTTAGTTAAACTCTCCAAACCTTTCTGCATCTGATATATCCCCAGGACCATTCACTCATACTGTGAATGTATGTCTCCTCCACTGTTACGAAAATATAAAGATTGTGGATTCTAAGTGTATTTTGATGGGTAGTGGAGTTATTTTAAAAGATGGTGAGTTTCTTGTTGGAGGTATTTAAAGAAGGTAAATATGTATTGGAGGTTTGTAGAGAGTTTTAAATGGTATTCTTGTAGCAAGAAGGTGTATTTTTAATCGAGAGTTTCTTGGAGTATGTTGGAGCTCCTATGGAGGTATAATTTGTGGAGCTTTTGTGACTCCATTTAGAGACACATTTGAAGGTAGGGAGTCACCCATCTTCACCACCACTATCACCATTTGGAGTCATTTGAGGTGGATAATCTACCTTTAGTGTAATTGTAACTGTTGTTGATGAATAGTAAAGTCTTGTTGTGTATATGATTCAAAGTAGATTTATGTGTATAAATAATGTGTGCTCTTAGTGGATAAAAATAGACATTTTTATGGAAAGAAAATGCTATTTTGGTGTATTTTAGTGATAAATAGATAGTGACACTTTTATGGAAATAAAAATGTAGGAAAATATTATTTGTGTATATTTTCTGATAAATTTAAAGATGGAAATTTTTATGGAAATAAAAATGTAAAAAAATATTGTTTGTGTATATTTCCTAATAAATCTGAAAATGGGCATTTTATGGAATAAGATGTATGAAAACTTTACTCTAATATACCTTCTAGTAAAGGAAAATGATGGACATTTTTATGGAATAAAAATGTAAGAAATGTCACCTTGGAGTATTTCTAGTGAAAAGAAATAATAAACATTTTATGAAATAAAATGTTGAGTGATATTCATGTTTTGAAATATTTATGAAATAAACATGATCAAGATTATTGCAAAAATGGAGACAATAATAACAAATTAGTAAATTTGGGAGTTTAAAGTGTAAAGGGTGTCATTTTCTGTGTTAAAGTGACAAGTGTGAAAGTTGGGCAAAAGCGTGATAAAAACAAGTGTTAAAATGATTAAAGTATTTGAAATGTTAAGTTGGAAGCTTAATAACCATTTTGAGAAAAATAACACTTGTTAAAGGATTAAATTGCAAGTTTGACAAATAAAAGGGTAAATTGGTAATTTACTTAAAGTGAAGCATTTTTATGGTATTAAAATATTAAGGAATGTCTTTACACCAATGTGTGTGAAAATGAATTAAGTCATACGTGTGAATAAATTTAGTATAAAACACGCGTGTGTGGATAAGGGACTTAAAGAAGAAAAGAAACAAATTTTTCAAGTGTTAATGGAAAAACGGACGGTTAAGTTCGGGTTTTGGCTTCGGCTTCGGCCGGGTAAAAGTAATGAAATGGAATAATGCAAACATTTTGTAAAAATATTAAAACACGTGAATGGAACTCGTATGACATCGGGATAAAGCAACAAGGGCCCCGAGTCCTTGGGTGAAAAGCCTTAAACCACTGGCCAAAGCATATAGTGCGCATAACCAGTGGTGTGGAGCTCGTGGAAATATTCGGTATTGGAAGATTCTGAGAAAAATTTAAATGAAATGAGGAACACGAATCGAGAGATGGTTTGTGGGGTGAACGTGTAAATACGACCTAATTTGAATAAAGGAAACAAATATGCCGGTAAAGGCGGTTAATGCGTAAATCTACTAGTGTCCATAAGATAAGGAAAAATGGTAAAAAAAAAAGTGGATAAATGAGTGGTTAAGCAACCTAATGGTGCAACCCATGTGTTAACACAAGAAAGTGTTACGAAAAGGATTTTTGAAAGGTAAATAAGTAATTTGTAACATGACGGATGTGTGTGTTGAAATGGTGATTTTCAATGAAAATACTAAAGCACATTCAAATGAATGAATGGGTTAATTTCCGGTAAAGGAAATGCTTTTTGATAAATTACGTGAAAGGGTTTCAAATGTCGAACTGGGTGCGTTAAATAAAGTGGGAATGCTAAATATGAACAAAGACAACCTCTAATAAGATTACGGTCAACTAATCTGAGCAAATATGGTTTTCGAAAGTAAAACAATTAATGCGTTGAATTTGTATTTTTAGAGGTGTACGCATGTACATATATACACATTTTCACATGCATGTGGTTGTAGTGTGTGAGTTTTCCTTCCTGCCATTCATTTCTATACTGCTTGTATAAATTCCACTGGGTATAGGATCACATCCCCACGTTGTTATGGTAGGTTGGGAGCGGTTTCGTAATTTGAGGGTGTTTTGCAGGTAAGTATATTTTGTTTATGTTTACGTTGTCAAGCACTGTTTATATGGACTTCGGGGTGCTCCCTGTGGGCCCGATACGTAGTTTGTCCTGAAATTCGAATAACATGCTAACAAGTGAAATGTTAATTAAATAAAACTCGAGTAGCAAAATTATTTAGGTTATTTCATTGCACTTCACACCAAACAACTCGATTTGGATCGGGTTGACTCACGAGTAACCTATAAATCCGGGTCGGGGCGTTACAAATGGTATCAGAACTTTAGGTTCAAGGTTCCTTTCGGGTGTGACATGGAGAGGTCAGTATTGGATCTTTCGACGTCGATGTGTCTTGGGCTGGTCGTGTTAGTTTGAAAATGATGTAGTTCGTGTCCTCGACAGTAATGTCTAGGAGGTTTGCACGATAAGCTAGATTAGTGCCAAGTGGCACTCGATTAGATTGATGGATAATTAATCGTTTCCACATTTCTAATTAGAAAAGTAATAATTTACGAATGTTCATGCAAGTCTATAACAGTGACACCATAGTTATTATTGTGAGGGGATTCCGTTAAGAATTGGTGACATAGAATCGATTGGGGTGTCGATAGAATGAGATGACGCCCATTAGGCAAGTGGCACTAAATTGTGTATAATCTACGGTAGGGATTGATTGATAGAGTGTCATAACTATGTAAAGAGAAATCGTGATTTTAAATTATATGTAGCCTTGGGGGTGATACGTATGAAAGGTCAATATCGATGTGATAATTAGGAAAATTCGATCCTTGGGGTGATACTATGATTGATGGATAATACGATGAACACGTAAACTTTATGGGTCAATAATAGAGGATAAATCAGTTTTCGTTAATAAAATGTTATCCTGATGGGTGAGTACCTTAGTGGTTGTTGGCAAATGAATGTAGCTTATGAGTCGTGATTTGAGTTACTGGACATTTATTGCAAAGGGTCATGTAAGTGACAATGATAAGTTGTAGTCGTAAGTAAGTAAACCTTAGGTAGCTCTCTGGAGTAGAAATTGATAAAGTAATGCAACATTTGATGAATAGGATCTTTAGTGACACCACTGGTGTATACGTAGGGATGTACAAGTTATACATAGCGTTTTGTATCCTACTAAAGGCCTTCAAGGTAGTGGTAACTTAGTGTAGCATTCGCCAAAACTTAGCTGGGAAGCCTGAAATTTATAAATGAGAAATGTGTTTATAAGTGTGGTTCTATGGTGAGAAGTACAAGGACCCTTCGTTGAGGACTTGGGTTTAGTGCACCTAGATTTATGTACCTTGGATATAATATGGGTTTAGAAAAATTTGATGATTGAAGTAATCTAGGAGTGAATCTAGGTAATCATGGTGACTTAGTATTAAATGAATGAGTTGTGATGTTTTATAATAGGACTACTTACGACGGCATTAGGATGGGCATTCTTTTGGGCAATATCCGACGTCCTGTGTCCTACCAAGAAATGGGTGGCATTAATTTAGAGTTCGGTGATTGGAGTTTGATATTGAGAAATAGGATCCCTTATGGAATTGTGAGCATCGACCTTAGTGTTCATAGGCAATGCTCGACGTCCCATATCCTACCGAGTATAAATATATAGTTTTATTAATTAGTAGTTTAGCACATAATATAATGTTTACATAGTATAAGGTTTACATAATAAGGCATTTCAGATCTAGTAGTGGAACACTCATAGGGGTTCAAGGGATGTGGCCTAGTGAGATTGACTTCGGGTTAGTAGCATAGTCAGGCATGTGAATTTGTATCGAATTTTTTTTGGAGATGTATACTAAAGGTTTATCCAGCGAATTGATTAATGCTAGTGGTACACACTCCTTAGTAATAGTGAATTTGAGGTTGGGTACCGTGTATTACATGTGGGATTCAGTATTGCATTGAGGTTTATGTAGTGGTGTTCATTTCATAGTAATAAACTCGAGTTTATGAAGCATAGGCTAGGATATGACTTGTGGTTCCTTGTAATAGATGTGTAAGATGTTTAGAGAAATAATTAATTTTGACGTTAGCACCTATGAGGCATGGGAGTCATTTTGTATAGAGGTTTACATAAGTGATGGTAAGCCATTTATGACTGTATCATAATTAGATCATGTTGGTTTGTGGAAGTACCTTGGAGTTAGTGCTACGATTTTATTTATAAGTATGTTTCATGATGTGACCTTCAAGGATGATTTCAAAAATAGGTTGAGCAATGCTTGGTGGTGCACCTGGGAGACTTAGAACACGATGAAGTTCTTCATGATTCTTAGTGATGGCACTCGGGATGGAATGTTAGACTTGATTATGGTACATAAGTGTCCTACCTGTGTGGTTAGTAATGACTATGTTGAGGGAAATCATATGGCATGAGTAATGTTTGAGAGTTGAGATGCCATTAGAATGGTTACGTCTTGGTATCATGTAGGCAGTGCTAAGGGCGGTAGAAATGATTCATGAATCGAATGTTTGAAATCAGGTGAACGTGGTGTTTCCCCTGATGAGAATGATCTCGAAAATTGAGGATAGCTACCGAGTATTAAAATTTTAGGAGGCCTAGGTATGAAAGGTCAGTGATTAACGAAAGGCGTTAAGATAATATAAATTCAATTAGTTAAGTTGGATGTGCTTAGCAATGATAGGAATATGGCATTAGCCCTAAGGAGGGAAGCCTAGAATTTCAGCTTCCCAAAGAAATTAGTTTTTGTATTTCGTTTGTCCGGCACGGATGGATGATTTGTAGTTATAACTAGTCAAGGATAACAGGTCAAGCCGGGGTATGTGGTAAGGCTAAGGTGCTTAACAGATATCGGTATAGAGTTATAGAATTCAACCGTATGTTATGGGTCCTCACTTCACGTGGTTCGATTCATTGTCAGAATCTGATTGTTTCCTTTAGCATGACAGTTGTCAGATTCGTTAAAATTCTCGTGTACTCCTTTGATCCTAGTAATGAGAAGTTGGTAATCAGTTTGATTCGGGTGTGGCACTATATAATCTCAATAGTGATGCGGGTTAGGCCGATTGTGGCTCATGCGTTACGGTATATGAGTGCGCTTTTCTTTATAAGCATCCTTTTCTACACTAGTATGTATGTGCGCGTGGTCTCAGCTATTGCATGTGGTTTGCATTGTTACATGTATGTTATAGGTTAACGTGTTTCGTTAGTTAATTATTATAGCTAGTTACAAGTTGGTCGGGTGACCCGAGGTCGCAGCTAGATGATATGATGAGAATCGGGACTTGATAAAACATTAGGTTTTAATATTGAACTCTGTTAAGAAATATGTGGGATGAGATTGTGATCGCTTGTATATGATTAAGTTGTTGATGCCTAGGGTGACTCTAGGTTAGCGCAAGAGCCCCATGGGAGATATCGAGCAGGTGAACGAATATGATATATTGTCTTATGATCACTAATGTGAATGATTAGGATGTTGAGGTTGTACCAGCCTAGGCTGGGCGTGATTCAAATTTGTTTAAGGAAATTTAGGTTGTGAATCCTAACATAGAAATGATCCATATTAATGAATTTGTTCCCAATACTTCCATATTTGATGAGTATTGACTACCTCAAGGGTTGTTCAGATAGACATGTTAGGCATGCTTGAGAATTGATAATGGGACCTTAGGGTTGGATTAACGATAGTGATTGACTAAATTAAATATTTGGGTTTAGATCCTAGTGTTGGTGATGCCTAGGATTGGAAACCAGTCATAGGTAACTGGAGTGAAGTTTGGGTGGTAAACCGAAAATTTCGAGGACAAAATTTCCTAAAGAGGAATGTTTGTAATATCCCACCCGTGAATTTATTAAATTATACACAAATTGTATATGAGAGTGAATTGATTCAAAATATAAAGGGAATCATTGAATTATATAGAAGGATTATTATTTAAAACTAGGTTATGTGTCCCCTGTACGAGATAACTAAATTAATGGGTAAGAGAAGATAGATTGGGGTTAGTGGAAAGTGACGTAACGTTGGTCGTTCATTCAAGTGACACTCATGTCGTTCGAACGACATGAGTGTTTAACGATGACCCCACCCCAATCGCTGGAACGATGCCCTGGTTGTGTCAGGTCTGCGTGCGCTATCAACCATTCGTTGGACAAGGCTATCTCATGTTAGCCTTGGGGCTGACCATTTCTATGGAAGTATATCATAGAATTTAAGGGTATTTGGTTTTAGAAATGAAGGAGAGAGAGTGAGGCGTGAGTTGTCAGCATACCCACCATGGAATCCCATGTTCTTTCGAACGAAAGAGTAATTGACACCTGATATAGACGTTTATTGGGAAAACGAGATCTCTTTAATTGATAAGTTTGTCAGTAGTTTGATTATAAGAGGGAGAGAAAATCGAGCGTGAGACACATTTTATTCATTTACTTAAACTCTCTCTTCTCTCCAAGCCTTGGGGGAAAACCTTTTTGCATCTGATATTTCCCTACCACCGTACACTCACACCATGAATGCCTGTATCATCCACTGTTACGAAAGTATAAAGGTTGTTGTTGGGATTCTGATGTGTATTTTGATGGGTAGTGGATGAGTTAATTTAGAAGATGATGAGTGTATTGTCGGAAGTATTTAAAGGTAAATATGTAATGGAGGTTTTTAGAGAGTTTTAAATGGTATTCTTGGAGAAAGAAGGTATATTTTTAATGGAGCTTTTCTTGGAGTGTGTTGAAGATCCCATGGAGGTCTATTTTGTGGAGCTTTTGTGACTTCCTTTATGCCACTTTTGGAGTTGGGGGAGTCACCCATTTTCACACCACCACCACCATTTGGAGTCATTTGAGGTGAGTAATCTATTCTTAGTGTAATTGTTATTGTAGTTGATAAATAGCATAGTCTTGTTGTGTGTATGCTTAAGAGTGGATTTATAACTATAAATAACATGTGCTCTTAGTAGAAAAAATAGACATTTTTATGGAATAAAAATGTAAAAAAATATTATTTTGGTGTATTTTAGTGAAAAATACATAGTGACATTTTTATGGAAATAAAAATGTAGAAAAATATTATTTGTCTGTATTTTTTAATAAATCTGAAAATGGACATTTTTATTGAAATAAAAATATACAAAAATATTATTTGTGTATATTTTCTAATAAACCTGAAAATGGGCATTTTATGAAATAAGATGTATGAAAATGTTACTCTAGTATACCTTCTAGTAAAAGGAAATGATGGACATTTTTATAGAATAAAAATGTAAGAAATGTCACCTTGGAGTATTTTTAATGAAAGGAAATAATAAACATTTAATAAAATAAAATGTTGAGCGATATTCATGTTGTTGAAATATTTATGAAATAAGCATTTTCAAGATTTGTGAAAAAATGGAGACTTTATGAACAAATTAGTAAATTTGGGAGTTTAAAGTGTAAAGGGTGTTATTTTATGTGTTAAAGTGACAAGTGTGAAAGTTGGGCAAAAGCGTGATATTAAACAAGTATTAAAATGGCTAAAGTATTTGAAATGTTAAGTTAGAAACTTAATAACCATTTTGAGAAAAATAACACCTCTTAAAGGATTAAATTGCAAGTTTGACAAATAAAGGGTAAATTGATAATTTACTTAAAGTGGAACATTTTTATGGTATAAAAATATTAAGGAATGTCTTTACACTAGACTTGTCAAACAACACGATAACCCATTAACACGACACGACCCGACACGAAATTATAAGTTAATGGGTTTACCTTTATTGGGTTTGGGTCATTGACGGGTTAACACGGTAGACCCGTTAGCACTAACGATTTTGGTTTGGAAATTTACTTGTACCCGTTTATACCCGTTAATACTGACGGGAACTATTGGGTCACTCAAACCGTACCCAATAAGAATAACCATTAAAACTCATTATTTCTAAATCCAGTATAACTAAGGGGTACTATAGGGTCACCCAACCTATACCCAATAAGAAATACAATTAAAACCCATTATTTTAAACTATTAAAGACTAACGGGTACAATATGGTCACCCAACCCGTTACCCGTTTAGACCCAAACTGATTCTTTAATATTAGCGGGTGGTAACGGTTCGGGTCGTGTACCTATTAATATTAACGGTTCGTATTTGGGTATTTTCATTAGACCCGTTAGCCTTAATGGGTCGTGTATAGGTTAGGGGTGTTTTGACCCGTAACCCGTACACGACCCAAACCAACCCGTTGACAGGTCTACTTTATACCAATGTGTGTGGAAATGAATTAATTCCTAAGCGTGAATGAATTTAGTATAAAGCACGCGTGTGTGGATAAGGGACTTAGAGAAGAAAAGAAAAAAATTCCAAGTGTTAATGAAAAAACGGACGGCTAAATCGGGTTTTGGCTTTGGCCGGGTAAAAGTAAGGAAATGGAATGATGTGGACATTTTGTAAAAATGTTAAAACAAATGAAAGAAATCGTATGACATAGGCATAAATCAAGAAGGGGCCGGAGCCCTTAGGTGAAAAGCCCTTAACCACTGGCCAGAGCATATGGTGCGTATAGCCGGCGGTGTGGAGCGCATGGAAGTATGCGGTATTAAAAGATTCTGAGAAAAAAGTTAAATGAAATGAGGAACACGAATCTAGAGATGGTTTGTGTGGTGAAAATGTAAATACAACCTAACTTGAATGAATGAAACAAATATACCGATAAAGGCGAAATGGACAAGTTAATGCATAAATCTACTAGTGTCCATATGATAAGGAAAAAGGGTAAATAAAGTGGATAAATGAGTGGTAAAGCAACCTAATGGTGTAACCCATGTTTAACATAAGAAAGTGTTATAAAAAGGATTTTTGACAGGTAAATAAATATTTTCCAACATGATGGATGTGTGTGTTGAAATGGTGATTTTAATTGAAAATACTAAAGTATATTCAAATGAATGAATGGATTAATTTTCGGTAAAGGAAAGGATTTTTGATAAATTATGTGAAAGGATTTCAAACGTCGAACCAAGTGCGTTAAATAAAGTGGGAACGCTAAGTATGAACAAAGAGAGCCCTTAATAAGATTAAGGTCAACTAATCTGGGCAAATATGGTTTTCAAAAGTAAAACAATTAATGAATTAAATTTTTATTTTCAGAGGTTTACGTATGTATATATATATACATATTTTCACATGCATGTGGTTGTAGCGTGTGCATTTTTCGTTTTGCCATTCGCTTCTATACTGCTTGTATAAATCCCACTGGGCATAGGCTCATATCCCCACTTTGTTACAGCAGGTTGGGAGCGATTTCGTAATTTGAGAGCGTTTTGTAGGTAAGTATATTTTGTTTATGTTTACGTTAGCAAGCTCTGTTTACGTTGACATCGGGGTGCTCCCCATGGTACCGACACGTTGTTTATCTTGAAATTGGAATAACATGCTAACAAGTGAAATGTTAATAAAATAAAACTGGACTAGAAACATTATTTAGGTTGTTTCATTGCACTTCACACCTAACGAATCGATTTGGATCGGGTTGACTCACGGGTAACCCATAAATCCACGTCGAGGCGTTACATTAACTTAGGCCCTAATAATTTCAAACAAGAGTAATCATGGAGTAGGATAGGAACTTTCTTGACACCCCTATTTATAAAGTTAAGAGGAACCAATTATCTTTCTTATCTTGATTTTAAAGAGATCTTTTTATTTCACCAATTGTATATTAGTCATTATTTTCTTCCTTATTTTCTCGATAAGGTGCTCCTCATTTGATATAGTGCTTTCTTTGTTTGATTTCTGTTGCAAAATGGGGGTGGGGCAAGTATCCATGGAGACTTTCCCTCAAGCTTGGAAAATTCATTATGTTCTTGGGTCCCTTAAATGACATTTAACTTTTGAAAGTAGCGGATGGTGAAAATGAGTGTCATAGTTATCTTTTCTCAAGAAGGGGAAGTTAAAGACAGTGTTTAGGATATTTTTTCCATCCAAAGGCTTACATCAAGGTTCATGCGTAGATAGTGTGTGTTGTATGTTTCCTGATGCGTCTCCTTTTACTCTTTTTTTGTGTTAGTATGGGAAGTTGTTACTGTAGTTAAGGTGTTTGGATGGTTTTGGAGTGAGCCTTTCAATGGTCTGTTGCGTGGTATGGATAGGAGGAAGAAGGATGGGGTTTTGAAGTGCTGGTTCAGATGAGAAGCTTATGTAAAAGGTATTTTTCTTAAATTTGAGTTTGGTTTGGGATCACTGATCTCTAGGCCTTTTAAGATACTATGTTGAATGGTGTTGGGTTTAGTTGTGGATTTATCTATGGATTGTGTTGGAGATTGAGGTTAGTGTCTCAAATATCATGGGCTTGGAACCAGAGTTACACTGAACCCTTCATTAAATCAGATTGTGTGGATCCCATCCAATTTGTATCAATTTCATTTGGGGCATACATTAATTTGGAATTCAGGTGATTGTAGGATTGCATAATTCCACAGATTCTGAGAAGACATGTTGGTGGTGTGTTATGAGAATTATATGGTTGCTTCCCCCCACCCCGGTATGGATTTTGGATAGAGACTGGTCCTCCATCATAAAATCTTGGATTATTCTCACGTTTGATGTGAATTGCTCTTCTATATAACTTATTAAAAAAATCCTCTTCCAAATATGTTCTTGCTTTGGAAGCATCAACTTTTTTTATTCTGAGAAGGTCATTTAGCTTGATGATTGAGTTGTACTCACATGATTCCTTGAGAGTAGTTGGAACCTTTTCTTTTTAGGAAAATCTGTTTCTTTCCTCATAGATTGAAATCTGGCTCGCATCCAAGCGCCAAAGCAATGGAACTTGGAGTCTCCCTATGGTTGGTTGTCTAGGAAAGGAAAATAGGTTTTTTTCATGGTCTAAACAACTAGAGTTTAAGAAAAAGTTTTCATTTTATCATAGTTGAAGAACACCCACTTTCTACCATGTTTTTGTCCATCCAAAAGCCATTGTATAGAGAAATTTTCTCCAGTTTCTTCATTGAATCTATTGTTGGGTTGACCATGAACCCTAATGCATAACTCTGCTATATTGAACTTACACCTCCATCAGATTTCTGAACATCACCGTTTTATAAACATGAGGCTTTCCATAATGGTCCAATGGGATTTTTGGAACAATCTTCATCTCCTCGACTTCGAAAAGGTACTTTTGGACCACCAATAGGCATTAAATGAAAGAAAAAAGAATAACTACTAGATTTTACTTTGATGTGGAAATGCAACAATGGGTTTATTGTCTTTAGAATATTGTTTTTTTTATCTTTTTTTATTCTTTTATTTTATATTATATTCATAGATTATAAAATTTCATAGTGGAATTAGAACAAAAATATGTTCTACTGTGTCTTTGAAATGTTAATTGGTGATTTTGGCCAACAGGCAGAGTTTGCTATGTTACTTACTTTCATATTAGCAGGAGTGGAAGTTTGGGTTAGTCGTGTACCTATGTCATAATTGGGTTGTATATTTTTGGGTTTAAGTACTAGTTTCGAGTACTTGTAAATATAGAACACGCATTTTTAATTAATCATGTCACATGTAGTGGCACAATCAGGTTGTCTTTGTAAAATGTGTTAGGGTGTCGAAAATTGACGCTCGTACGCAATGTCTTAATTCTTTTCGATAGAAGAATATTGGGCTTCTTGTATCTTCAAGATTGACCTCGGATAATGAAAGAGAGATGGGGATCCTTGGTTACGAACATTTGGAGTATCTATGTGTACTTTTGAAAGAGGATAGAGTAAACTAATGGGTAAAAACTGAATAATTAACACTGAGGATTTTTTATAAAAGAGGAAGACGAAAGAGGGACCACATAAGGAAAGGTATATTGGTGGTGTAAAAGAGTAATGCTATGGGTATTATATAAAAAGTCGCATAAGCTGATGTGGCATTGCAACGGAGTATTTTACATCACTCACTCCAAGACAATCATTAACTTGTGTAATTTTCTTACACCCATAGCATTTTTCGGTGTAAAAAGGTGGGGTTTTAGTGTGTAGATGCATAAAAAGAAGGGTAACATAATTTTACTAAAATGATAGCAACTTGGGGGGATTAGAAGCCTAGGAAGACGACGGCAGTTGGGATCGATAAGGAATAAACCAGAGAGGGAATAATTATTTTGAGAAGAAAAAAGGAAGAAGACAAATAATGTTTAAGGCAGACTCCATCCGTCTTCCTAACGGGAGACTGTGGGAAGGATACAATTTCTTCACTTAATGTAACTTGGAATTGAAGTTGTAACTTTTGAAGGTATAGTCGTGGATATCAAATCCACCCCTAACCTTGAAGTTAAATTTGCATTCTCCCTATATTATACTTGAAAACCAATTTATTTTAAAAAAAATGATCTAAAATTGCATTAGAAAAGTGTTATTAATGTGTTTTTATGGTTTTAAGTTGATATCCCATCTTGACAAATGTGTTTTTTTCCCAACTGAAACTTATATTTATTAAATATGATATTAAGATAAAACTCACACCTATCATGTGCGACTTTGTCATGTAACATTGTAACACATATATTTAAGATGGTAACAATTTAAAAACTAAAGTTAAAATGTTCACTTGTTTAACATATATGCATTTCAATTTTGGGGATTTTTTAACTTATGATTAGGCATAAATTCTTTCGAAATTATCCCCTAATTCAGTATCTTTTAGCACCTTGAATAATGTAATTCATCTTGATTTATCTCGTTTATATGCTACTGACCTTTCTACGTAGTATCTCGAGTTTTTTTGCCTTTTTTATGATATTTACAGGTATTTATTGCTAAGTAAAGAGAGGAAAAGCCAAAGTAGAAGAATGAATCAAGGAAGAAAAGTCAAAAGGGAAAACTCATAATTTCTATCAGGAATCTGGATGAAAACCGAAAATGAAAGTTGAAGATCTCGAGTCTACGAGTGCGTATGAAGAACCTACGTCAAATCCTGAGTTCCGGAGCAGAAGTTACGAGGTTCTAAAGATGAGAGATAATGAAGAGAAAATGGGGAGAAATTGAAGAGAAAATAAAAATGAAGACCGGACCGATCCTATTTAGAACAAAAAGGGACCGATTCGGACCCTTAAAACTCACTGGAAAAAATCATAATCCAGACCGATCCTATTTCCAAACAAATCGGACTGATTCGGATTATTATCATCGTACTGGAAAAATTTAGATATAGGACCGGTCCTATTTCCAACAAAAAAGGATCGACTCGGATTTGGGGCCGAATCGAACCGAGCACACCCGTTGGACCGGTCCGGCAAAGATAAATCCTGATTTTGTACTCCGATTTTAGAGTTTGATTCAGCTACAACTCCGAATTTTTTGTGATATATTTAACTTCTAGTTATTGTTAGACATGGAGGAGGAATTACTTTTGTTAATTAGTTTTAGAGAGAGAAAGCTCTCTTCCCTGTACTGTAAACCCTAGTTTGAAGCTTTATTGCAAGATTCAAATTTGATTTTCGGATTCATGGAGTGCAAGTAATTTCATTTCATTTAAATTAATCTCTCCCATATTTAGTTAATTAATTCTCAATTCTTAGTTGCAATCTCAAATTAAAAATTGTTCTTGCCAATCATGATTTCTTTTAATTCTAAAATTGATGCTTTTCTTCATTTAATTATGTTTGACTAAGTTTTTAACGGTTAGGATGCGTAAACCCTACGCGATATAATTTATCATAATTGGAAATAGATTTTTGAATTGAATCTTAAGGGAATCGTGTTGCGTAACTATAGCAAGCGTCGTAGGACTTTTGATCTTGTTTGTCCTAGGTAACTGGGATGCTTAAGAGTGCGACGCGCGTGTTAGTTAATGTGACACCGCTTTATTCTTACCTTTGATTTCGTATGATACGGGATACGTTTTTCATATAGGGATTAATAAAGTTTGGGTTCTTTTCAGATTCTAATTTCGAAATCTAGTATCCTATAAGGTGAATTGCTAGGGCGTGGGGCATTGTAATTCAACCTATTGTTCTCATTTGCAGTTAAGTTTGTTAATCACTTGTCATCTCTTTTAGGTTAATTAACTCATTTACATTGCATTGGTGCTTAGCTTAGTCAGTCCTTAATTTAAATACACATTTAGTTGTAGTAAATCTCCCATTCAAAGCATCTTTTCGTTTCTTTTAGAGTTAAGTTAGGCTTCTCCGTCTTTCCAAACATCATTACGATTTTCTCGTCTTATTTCCCCGAGTTACTTGAGCGAAAGGCTTGCACTTGAGCCTAGATAGAACACACACTAGAACACATTTGTGTTCGCGTCAAGTTTTGGCGCCATTGCCGGGGAACTAGGTAGACTGTAGGTTTGATTGAATTAAGCCATAACCTTGACCAAAAAATCATAAAAAATATCAAAAAAATCATAAAATAGATAAAATCAAAGGAGACACCACATATCTCAGAAGCTCGTTAATGCAAAATCCATCACAAACTCCTCAAGCCACTCCTACGCGCATTCACGAAAATCCGATTGTCGAGTACAACCCAGATAGCCCACACACGCCTAAAAATCCTCAATTTTGTCTTCCACCTCCTACCCTTCTAAACTCAACAGCTAGTTACCCATCAGGTTACACTTCAGGTTACACTCCTAGCACACCGAGTAAGGATACGGAGTCGTTAAGTAAGAGAACCATGTCATCGCACGATAGCGTAGGCGCAGGCGAGGGGGAGGCACCTTATCGACCCTTGAGAGAATTCATGTACCCGAAGCGGTCAGTCACTCTGGGATGCATTCTGCTCCCATATAATGCAGGGGAATTCCGTTTTCGGAATGGAATGATCCAAATTTTTCCCACATATCATGGAACGGAATCGGAGAATCCATAGCTTTACATTCTGGAGTTTGAAGAGGCGTGTGAGACCTTCAGTGATCAAACATGCAAAAAAGATGTAATCCGCCTCAAGCTCTTTCCATTTTCTCTTAATGATAAAGCTAAGACTTGGCTATGGTCTTTACCTCCTAATTCGATTACGCCGTGGAACGAGTTATAATCTAAGTTTCTCAAGAAGTTCTTTCCTCCACATCGGACAAACTCCATTAAGGCTCCAATTCAAACCTTTCGAAAATTAGAAAATGAACTGTTTGATCGATGTTTTAAGCATTTCAACGAGTTAGTTATTTCATGCCCTCATCATGGACTTAATAAATAGAAAATCATTTCATTCTTCCATAATGGGTTGAACATCAACTCCAAAGAACTTATTGAAATAATGTGTGATGACCCCTTTATCGAATTAGACGATAATGATGTTGAGATCCACTTGAGGTATGTCCCCGACACCACTCAAGCATGGGATACATCTGATCCTAGCACTCAGAATCGAACTCGCCAAGAGGCCACCACTCCATCAGCATCCGGTCTATTCAACGTTGAAAAAGATACCACGAAGGACCATCGACTCGATCAAATTGAGAAGGGTATAAGAGAGTTACTCGCTATGCGCGTGAGAGAACCATCTGGCCCCATCCACACTCCCATTGAGAAGGTATGTGCTATTTATGAGGCGGGACATTCAATAGAGGAATGCCCGATGATACCCGCCTGCAAGGTCATGCTTCAAGAGCAAGTGAGTGGTGTAGGAGAATTTAAGGGTAATTTCGGTTCCCCGCATGGAAATGCTTACAACCCCTCTAGAAAAATGATCATGGTTTTAGCTATAGGCAATAACATGCTGCGTTGAATCCTAATTCACATGCTGCCCTACCTCCGCCACCCCCTCAATTTCAGCAAGCACTACCTCTACGCCCATACATTACCCCACCGCAGAGATCTCTTGAGGATAATTTGAATAAATTCATCCAATCCTAAAATGCAACCAATGCTAGATTTGAGTGCATGTTCATCGACATAAATGCGAATATCTCTAGGTTGCAATCATCTTTAAGTATCCAAGAAAAGGGTAAGTTTTCGGCCCAAGGCCAAAGACCTCCCCAAGGTCAAACTACTGTAAGCTCTATTTTTAATGTAAATCAAGAGGAATGTTGCGTGATAACCACTCTACGTAGTGGGAAAGTTGTTGATTTATCACCTTTCCCGCATGACATACCTAAAGGCAATGAGGTTTTGCCCAGCACGAAAGAGGCCGAAGATGCCTCCTTGAACGATAGAGATAACAAGAACACTAGTGAGCCCAAAGTCGAAGTGAAACACCCCACAGCCGCTCCGTTTCCCCAACAGTTAGTATCTCAGGCCAAAGAGTCCCGTCGTGAAGATGTGTTAGATGTTCTTAAGCAAGTAAAGATTAATTTACCTTTTCTTGACACCATAAAGCAAATTCCCCCGTACGCTAAGTTTCTTAAGGACTTACTTATAATTAAACGAAAGCTGAAGGTAAAGAAAAATGTGTTCCTAGCACAGAACGTCAGCTCAATACTATCAAGTGACTTTCCACCCAAATTCAAAGATCCGGGTGCACCCACTATTTCGTGCATCATGTGGAGAAATTGAATTGAGAGAGCGCTAATAGATTTAGGAGCGAGTGTTAATATTATCCCCTACTCCATCTATAAGCAAATAGGTTTGGGGGACCTTAAGCCCACAAACATGACTCTTAAACTCGCAGATAGTTCCGTAAAGATACCTCGGGGAATCGTTGAGGACGTGCTCGTCCAAATTGACACATTTTACTTCTCGATGGATTTTATCGTTTGGGACGAGGATCCCTCCGTTGTACCGAGTAATCATGCCCCCATCATTTTAGGCCGTCCATTCTTAGCTACGGATAATGCCTTGATCAACACTCAAAATGGGTGCATGCAACTTACGTTCGGGAATATGACCCTCGAAATAAATATCTTCAACATCACCAATCCCAAGGGTGAGGAATGTGAATCGCGAGAAATGGATCTTATGGAAGAGACGATTTGCGAGCATGAGAGGTCCCATAGGCGAGAGCCACTAGGGGTGTGCCTTATTTCATCAAGTGAGAGCGGTAGTTTTGACAATGAGAGAAAGGTGGGGGAGGTGTGTGTAGTGAGCGCAATTGATAGCAAGAGATAGTGATTAGAGGATAGAAAAAGAATGGAGTTAGAGATCGAGCAAGTAGTTGAGGAGGTGGTCATTACTCGCGAGAGAGATTTAGGGGATGTAAGAATGGAATATTTTGAAAAATAATTTGGGTATGTGGATGATAGCCTAAATGTAGAAGTTCAACCTTTATTGGACTCGTTTAGTTACTTGGATGAGAGCAAATGGAAAGATACAATAGATGAATTCCTTTGTACTGACTATCCCTCCACATCACATAAGTCTTTAGAAGAGAGTGAAAGAGAATGTTCGAAACACACTCGAGAGAGAGAATTAGAAGATATAAGTCATGAAGACTTTGAAAAAGAATTTGGTCGGTGGAAGAGAGCCTTACTGTTGAAGTCCAATCTCTATTGGACTCTTGTAGTCACTTAGAAGTAAGAGAATGGAAAGATAAATAGATGAATTACTTCTTTGTGACCATCTACCCATACCACTTGAGGTCCCAAAGGCGATTGAGGAGAAAAGTTGTGTTTCGTCTGACTTAGATCCCGACCCATGCGTTCAAAAAATTAAAAGAAACCTATGTGTTCCCTCCGAGTTGGCACACGCAGGCCACGCTTTGAGTAAGCATCACGAGGATCCCTTTTCGATTAGTCACGAAGAGTCTCCCGATCTTTCCTTTATCTATGGCTGAGGTCCCAACTTGTTCTGATTATTGGTTTACGATATGAAGAAAGGAGAGACGAGGAGAGCATTGGACCCCGTTCATAGGGTCGGGTGAGTTTGTGGAGAGATGATAGGTCGTCGCACCCCCGATGCGTATTGGGTGATTTTTGTTATATTATTGAGTCATGTGTTAGTGTCATTTAGTGTCTTTTTTCATTTTAAATATATGCTTGTTTTATTTGTCATACTTGTTATTTGCTCTTCTTTAGAATTTAGTCCTTTTGATTGTGGACAATGCAAAAGTCTAAGTTAGGGGGTTAGTGACAAGTGTGTCTAAAACTTCACAAATTTTCAAAATGCCCAAAAATTTCCAAAAAATTGAAAAAGTTCAGAAAAGCAAAAAAAATATTTTTCTTCAAAGTAAAGAAAAATTGGGATTTAAAAGCTTCAAAAATGTCACAAATTCTTTTTAGTCTCAAGTTGTAAAAATCAAATATACTAAGCCGAAATTGACCAAAAATAAAAATTGAGCGAAAATTGACAACTTTACGAATAAGTGTGGACATTAACTAACCCGGTGAGATTTCGAACCTATCATTTTTGTGAGTTTAAAAATCAATCCGCGTTAATGGTTAACTTAAGGTTCTTTTCAACATTTTAAAAAGTCGTTGATGATCTTTATTCCTTTGATTTGATCGGTTATGGAAAATATGTGAGATGTTGTCTCGAAAAGCGCACTAAAATATATCTCTAAACTTAAATTAATCTTTAAACGCATATGGTAAAGCATTAGCAATTTAGACAATCAAGTAGGCCCTCGTTTGACACCCAAAAATATTAGCCATAAAAAGTTATGAAAAATCATCCTTTTGCAAACCCAATTGAGCCGAGTAAATGTTTCCCTTTTCATTTGATTAACCCAAAACACCAAATTAGCCCGGAATTGTGAAAAATCGAATATTCATCAAATTTAGTCCAAGTGGTGCAATAAAAAGGGGCAAGAAAAATTGAAAATGCTCAACAAAAATACCAAGAAAAGAAAAGTTTGAAAAATAAAAAATAAATAAAAAATAGAAAAATAAGAGAAAGCGAGCAAATGCCTAAAGAAGCACTAACGAACATCACAAGCAATTTTTCCAATTTCGAAATTCCTAAAAATTTCAAGTTTTATCCAATACACCTTATAACCCGAAAAAGTCCTAACCGAGTCCGAATTGCGAAATTGGTTACTGCGTGGAGAGTTAAGGCACAAAAGATAATAAAAGAGATTAAATGTGTGAATTAGAGATAATGTTTCCGGTTTCCCTATAATCGTACTCTAATGACGAGATCCTTCCCACCTCAATTAGTCCGTCTTTTATAATTGCGTGCATGAACTTGTGTTTTATTATATTTACTCTTATAAATCACGCATACCAAGAGAATAGTCACATTTCGAGTGGGTCATTTTTGAGAGTATTCCGTGAGCATTTGAATCAAAACGAATTTTTGAAAAAATAACGTAATGATCAATCGGTAGAAATTAGCAGTTGAATTTCTGGCTTCGCACACACACACACACACACACACACACACTATGATTTGAGACTCTTGAATATGAATTTACGATGACCATTTTTTGGGAGTTTAAATTGTACAATTTTTAAGTATTTTGATTTTTCTTTGAGTCAATAACGAATTTTGTCGATATATTCACTATAAACCCTCATGAGACACAGCTCGTCCTACTAGGGTAACCTAGAGGTTTAAAGGCTTGTTGCATACGCTAAATGTAATCGCTTGCCCGTGAAAGTGGTATATTATCATAATAAAACAAATTTCGAGAGTTGAGCCTTAGTTGGATTCTTTTACATTGCTCGGGATGCGCAAAGTTCTCAGTTGGGGAGTTTGATTAGGCATAAATTCTTCCAAAATTATCCCCTAATTCAGTATCTTTTAGCACCTCGGATAATGTAATTCATCTTGATTTATCTCATTTATATGCTACTGACCTTTCTACGTAGTATCTCGAGTTTTGTGCCTTTTTCATGATATTTACACGTATTTATTGCTAAGTAAAGAAAGGAAAAAGACAAAGCAGAAGAATGAATCAAGGAAGAAAAGTCAAAAGGGAAAAAGCATAATTTCTATGAGGAATCTGGACGACAACCCAAAATGAAAGTTGAAGATCTCGAGTCTACGAGTGCGTAGGAAGAAACTAAGTCTAATTCTGAGTTCCGGAGCAGAAGTTATGAGGTTTTAAAGATGAGAGATAATGAAGACAAATAGGGAGAAATTGAAAAGAAAATAAAAATGAAGATCGGACCGATCCTATTTAGAACAAAAAGGGACCGATTTGGACCCTTAAAACTCACTGGAAAAAATCACAATCCGAACCGATTCTATTTCCCAAAAAAAAAGGACTGATCCAGATTCTTGTCATCGTACTAGGAAAATTTACATAGAGGACTGATCCGAATTTGGGACCCGACCGAACCGAGAACACCCGACGGACCAGTTCGGCGAAGATAAATCCTGATTTTCTGCTCCGATTTTAGAGTTTGATTCAGCTACAACTCCCGATTTTTTGTGATATATTTAACTTCTAGTCATTGTTAGACATGGAGGAGGAATTACTTTTGTTAATTAATTTTAGAGAGAGAAAGATCTCTCCCCTATACTGCAAACCCTAGTTTGAAGCTTTATTGCAAGATTTTGATTTTCGAATTCATGGAGTGCAAGTAATTTCGTTTCATTTAAATTAATCTTTCCCTTATTTAGTTAATTAATTCTCAATTCTTAGTTGCAATCTCAAATTAAAAATTGTTCTAGCCAATCATGATTTTTTTTAATTCTAAAATTGATGTTTTTCTTCATTTAATCATGTCTGGCTAATCTTTTAAGGGTTGGGATGCATGAACCCCACCCGGTGTAATTTATCATAATTGGAAATAGATTTTTGAATTTAATCTTAAGGGAATCGTGTTGCGTAACTATAGAAACTGTAGTAGGACTTTTGATCTCGTTTGTCGTACGTGGCTGGGATGCTTAAGAGTGTGACGCGCGTGTTAGTTAATGTGATACCGATTTATTCTTACCTTTGATTTCATATGATGCGGGATAAGTTCCTTCATATATGTAATGCTTAGGATTAATAAAGTCTAGGTTCTTTTCAGATTCTAATTTCGACATCTAGTATCCTATAAGGTGAATTGCTAGGGTGTGGGGGATTGTAATCCAACCTATTGTTCTCATTTGCAGTTAAGTTTGTTAATCACTTGACATCCCACTTACGTTGATTAGCTCATTTGCATTGTGTTGGTGCTTAGCTTAGTTAGTCCTTAATTTAAATATGCATTTAGTTGTAGTAAATCTCCCATTCAAAGCATCTTTTCGTTACTTTTAGAGTCAAGCTAGGACTCTCCGTCTTTCCAAACGTCGTTACGATTTTCCCGTCCAATTTTCCTGAGGATTCAACCCCGACTTACTGGAATTATTACTTGAGCGACGCGCTTGCACTTGAGCTTAGATAGCACGCACACTAGAACATATTTGTGGTCGCGTCAACTTAACCTCCCCTTTTTAATGTGATGTTTGACTTAACACCCACTTTATTAATCTCTTTTATCTAACCCCTTGTACGAGATGGTTATTTTAAAATATTGCATAAAAATAGGTGGTTAAGATCGATAATTTATTTAACTTTGACCTTTGTTTATAATATCAAATAGACTTAACTACTTATGTTGAGAGCAGAGTAAAAGAGGATTACAAAAACTGAGTGTCAAAGTAAAAATGATCTTAAATTTTTAAGGATTATTTGAGTTTTGTCCCCCAATAGTTTTGTCCGTTGGGAGAATCAACCCCCAATTAAATATTATTGAAGCATTAATCCTCATTTTTCACTTTTAGCCAAACTTTTTAAGAAGAATGTATCGCTAAAAATATCAAAAAAGCTAAAAACGTATCACTAAAAATAAGAAATGAAAATTAATCCTACAATAATTTTTAATTAAAAGTTTATCTCCAAATGAACGAAATTTATGAAAGTTAAAACTCAAATAATCCATTTTTAAGTACTCCTTCGTTTAATTTTTTTTTTTTGTTTCCACCAGGGTATCCACTAGCGACTTAGTGACTAATCCCTTCGTTGATTTGTAGGCACCTCGATGGGTGGGACAGCTGGCCCAGGAATTTAAGACTGCTCCATACCCAAGACGAGAATCGAACCCTCGACACTTAATTAAGAAAGGAAGAGCCCTTTCCACTCTACCCCACCCCCTTAGTTTACTCCTTCGTATAATAGGTCACAAAAATTGATACAATTCCTCTATAATGACATTGAGGAATTTGACTCACAACCACCTTGATTGAACATACTGGGGATTTTCCCCAAGGCGGCTGGCCCAACATAATTGACCAAATTATTGGTATGTTTATATTCATTTATTCAGTGTTGGGTAACATTTGTCATAGGTCACTACAGTTGTCTTATTTGTTTTTTTCCTTTTTTTTTTAATTAAGCCTTCAATGATTTCACCTATAATAAAGGCAACCATGGTCTATTATCATCTATAATCCCGTTCGTTTCAATGTATAATACTTCTAAAATAATACAATTACATATATTTGTATTCAAAAAATTATTGTAACTCACCCTATTTTTGGTTTCAAGTTATTGTTATATTAGAAGGTTGCAATCTTATGCCCAAACTAAAGATATGTGTACCGATAAATTGATAAAAATGATTAAACTTACATAGGAGTAGATATCACATCATTAAAACATACGTGATACATATCAAAATATAGTACATAAGTTCAGATATTTTTAAATTATAAATAAATCATTTAGTGAGATTATTAGAGTAATTTAAAAACATAAGGATAAGCTTTACCTTTCTTAACTCACATTTAGGCCATGCATCTATATGATATTTTATGTTAATGTTTGCTTACATATAAGGAAAAATTACACTTGACATCTTGAATCAATTCGTATTTTCAGTTGCCCCTTAAACTAAAACAAAAACTCAGACCAATATATAATATGTCTCCTCTTCAATTGAATCGAAAAAAATCAGGACACAGTTTTAACCAGAAATCTATGAAGACTAATATGCCTTTAGATAAATTAAAATATAAGCCCTCTCTCTCTCTCTCTCTCTGCATGTTGGCACGTGCACACATATTTGTCTATAAATATTTATAATATGTCAGTGCGAGTAAAGTGTTTTTCAATTTTATCTTGTGCAACTCACATGTTTACTTTTTATTACATTTTTTATAGAGTTATAGTTATGGGTGTCAATTTTAAAAACGACACGAAAAAACGATACGGAACGATATGAAATTGACCCGAAATTAATACGATGTTTCGTGTTCGTGTCGTATTTTTTTTACATGAAGTCGTGTCGTATCATGTTCGTGTCTTAATTATGAGTCGTGTCGTGTCGTGTCGTGTCGTGTCGTGTTATGTGTTTTTTAGGTCTGAAATTTAAGGAATTCTGATTGTCGTGTCGTGTAGTTCCGTGTTATTTTTTATTCGGATTGTGTTCGTGTCAACTAAAAAAAATACGAATTCGTGTCGTGTCATGTCGTGTTCGTGTCTGATAAACGTGTTGTGTCGATCCAAAACACGACCCGTTAACCCGAATTGCCACCCCTAATTATAGTAGAGTTGTACTAGTAAATCTTAACTAATAAAGCTCTAGATTTATTTACACTAACTTCAAATATATAGATTTGTCACGTCATATTTCCATGCAAACATATAACATGCACATTTAGGCCCTATATAGATGTGGGTGTCACTATTCAATTTTTGAACATAGGGAGACATTATATTACCTTGATTAAAGCCAAATCGTTAGCCTGGTTTGCATCGAATTCAAATGGAGGAGATTTGGAGGCAAAATAAGCTCGTGGGGACCTCGGTTCCACTTTATATTTCTTGCAGTATGGTATCCAATGCTTAGAATAGATAGAAGCCTCCAACAAAGCGTAGAAGGTAAGATCGGAGCCGGCGTCGTCGGAGAGATAAACGGCGAGTTTTTCCTGTGGGTAATCATAAGCCATTACTGATAAAACGGTGTTGACCACCATAATCGGTGGCTCTATTGTAGGGTCAGCTGTGCACACAAAGATGTCTACCCTCGGCAACTCATTTTCGTACCTGTTGAAAAAAAGTGTCACAAAAAACATAAATAGTACATAAGGTGATACACAATATAACAAACGAAGACCAAATGTAAAATGACACTATGTTTTATGAGGTCTATTTTATATTTTTATGCAATTTAATTTAGACTTAACATTTGTTAAGGTTTATTTGTTATTATTTAAAATTTTATGGTTATATTGAATGTTTAATCTGTTTAAAGAGAAAGCGAGCAGGTGGTTTAATAAGGGCGGAAAAATGTAATGAGAATTTTTATTAAGTGTTGTTTTATATAGTATATTTTAACTTTTGAATGTGTTTGATGATCCACGTTTATCTTGAAAAAATGTCCCACCCACCCCCATAGTAAGACTAGTTGAAGCACCTAAATTTGCATTTTGTAAGTTTTATTCTCTTCTCTTTCCTTAAAGAAATTTTTTTCAAGATAAATTTATTAATTTATCAAATATAAGCACATTATTGCTTTTTAATCTTTTGTAAACCTTTTTTCATAATCGCAATCACACCCAAAAAATGAATGCTTAGTGTACTCCAAAGTTCTGTCATTACACACCCTAAGATTGAGGCATCTACATTCCTATTCCTATTCCTATTCATACTATTGTAGCTAAACTATTATTAAGAACACCTCGAAACTTACTTGAACTCTTGCTCAAATTAAATTTCCTTTAATTTTGATAAACTCGAATTTGAAATAAATTAATTAAAGGGTTGAAAAATAATAACTGCATGTACTAAAAAATTTAAGATTGAGTTACAAAGACTAGAAATGCTTTTAATGATACTTTTTGTGCCACGTAAATTAAGAATTGCAAAATGAAAAATGGAGGGGTAAAAGAGAAGTAGAGTCAACATTTTCTTTGTAGATGTCTGTGTGTGGCGTTGGGGGAAATAAAAAATTATAAATACATTTGCCAAAATACAAAACAAAAAGGTGACTGGAAAGGTGTAATGCTACTTAATCTGAAAAAAAAAATCCTAAACAATATTCCAAATGCTTACACACATGTGCTATGCAAAATGAAGATTGAGAGAAAAAAGATAAGAATAAGAGTCAAATTTTGCCCCCACTAACTTGTTTTTGATGGTGCTTTCTGAGATTTGCTTCGAGATAAATAGTGCTTTCAGAAGAAGTGAGAAAAAGTTATATTTATTTCATTTTATGAAACGTTGTCATGTCATAAATTAGAAATAACTCATCATTATTTTGTTATCAATACAGTGTCATTTGAGAAAGACGTGGGCACATCATTGTTTTATTATTATTTTTTTGTCAAGCACTTAATGGTGGACTAAATTGAATTGTTTAGAAAAGTTCAATGATTTTTCCTGGATAAAGAATCTTTTACTTAATTAAAAAAATTCGTAAAGTGTGGTGTGTGTATGTTTTGTCACTAAGCATAATTGATGTTATTCGATACAACGTTTCTAATTAGAGTATATCTCAATGATTGTGAGTTGCACAATAAAATGTGTGACATAAATTGTTTAAATTATAGTAATAAAATAGTAAAATAAAAACATTACTCTAGTGTAACTTGAATAGTTGTACTAAAATTATCTATAGCTATAACTATATGTTGAAATTTGTAAGATCATCCACAATTTTATTTTATTTTGTACGGAGAATAATTTTCGGACAGCTTACGCGCACCTCGAGATTAATTCCTTCGCTCTGAACAATGCTTTCGAAGTAGGCGGTGTGGAATCACATAATTAAGTGCACACATAAACAGTCCGTGGTCCATAATCCTTATGATGACTCGAACTGACGACTTCTAGGGAGTAAATCCAAAATCTAATCAGCTGAGTCAACCGCTCAGGTTAAGATCATCCACAATGATAGAGTAAAAATCCAAAGAAATGTGTATTTTTGCACAAGGGTCATAATGCAATTGGCAAAAGGGTTGGAGAAAAGGTAGAGAATGACTAGGAAGAAGTAAATGTTGATATTATTGAGTCCCTACAATTAAACATAATTTGTATAAATTTTTTTTTAACAACTACTGGTTGCTGGACTTTTCTTCTTGTTATTCTTCTTCTTCTTCATATAAAAGACCATATGAAGTGAAAAATAGAAAAAGTCCCTCCACCGTTGTGGAGTTTGTAATATAAGAGGTAAAATTGGGTTTTGGATGGGTAATTTACCTTTATCTGCAACCTGCATCCATTACATGAAAGATAGGATTAATCACTAATGTATTGGCTTCCTATACTAATGGTTTGAATTCCATGAAAATCGAAGAGTCAATAAGAAACAAATTATGTATAATAGTATCACATTTTATCTCTGAATATTAATGAAATACCCTAAATTTCAATATGGTAAGGACTTGCGTCCATAATTCATCTTAAAGCTTTACATAGCTCTTTACTTGTTTTCTTTCATTGAAGTTTTTTGTTCTACTAATAAATATGCATCTATTCATTACACACGAAAAAAAATGAGGAAAAAAATTGAGAGGGAACCTCTGTGAGAGCCTGTGTTTGAAGGTGTAACGATATGTGGGATTCCATCGTACAGATTGAGTGATGAGCCAATAAAGACCAAACCATAATTCAGATGCAAACATACCCATCCAACCCAATCTTGAACTTGGTGTTATGTGAGTCCCTCTATAAACCCAAATCAATACTATACTCACAAACATGGAAAAAGCAAACACCTTGTACATCATCCTATTCTTAACACTCCCTCTCCTAGTCTCAAACAATCTCCCATCACTTCCCATTCTCTCTCTCTCTCTCTCTCTCTCTGTGTCCATCCATATATATATATATATATATATATATATATATATATATGGTTGTCCACTTATCCAATGCATAGTTGTTTACTAACAGCCGCCGGTCACGACCAACTATTGGTTTTTGGTTATCTTTATAATTTGAAACATGAGGTGTTATTATTTTAAGGGGTATTTAACAAAACTACTAAATTTAATTTTTACTCCCATAGATTTTTAAAAACAAATTTAGTTTTGCTAATATCCCTATTTGCGTGTTAATGTTACTGTTACCAATTAAAAAGTGTTTTAATAATGGGGCATATATCAAATACTCCCTCGAATTTTTTTAATACACGTTTAGTCAAAACTTTTTTATTTTGCAGCAAAAAGTCTTTCACCATGCCAAAAAAGTTTTACCATGCCGCTGTCGCGGCCCTTTAAAGATAAAAGAATAAGGGACTTTTTGGTACAAAATAAAAGGCGTGGATTAAATATGTATTAAAAATGTTTGAAAAACTTTTTGATATTTGATCCTTAAAAATATATCGAATTAAATATTAAATAAAATATATTTTAGAGACTGGACATTGAATAACCTTTATTTTGTTGGAAATTGTGGTAGTTTAATTTTTTGGTCAAACTTTGACAATCTTTTGAATAAAATGCACTCATGTGTGAGCATGATTTGATTAAGATCACATATACGGTGGCTGCCTTTTAGGAAATGGCACTTCGCCGTAAAAAAATAAGAAGTAAAAATATAATGGACGTAGATGTTCTCCTGCCCATGATATGGGCTCAAAATTGGGGGTAAACATTTAGTCGGGAATATAAATCTGTTAATTCAACTATTAAATATCAATTATAAATCGCAAATTCAATCGTTGGTGAATAATTTTTATTTATTATTATTCATTAAATCTGAGCGAAATACCAATTACCGCACATAACAACTAGGCATGTAACAATTTGCCTCCTATTTTATAGGTCTCATTTATCCACAATGTACATTTACATGCCGGCTAGATATTTGAATAGGAAACAATGCATTGTTTCTTTCCCATTGGGGAAGAAACTGTTGCCCAGATATTAACTCAAGAGGGGGGTGAATTGAGTTTAGCAAACTTTTTGGGGTTAATTTGATATTTCAGAAAATATTTTAATTTAAATTATTTAATATAAATATCAGAAGAAACAAATCTGCAAAAAATAACAATAAATTTATCTAACAATTTTAACTAAATAAATTAGACAAGATAAATCACAGGAATCAATACCCAAATAAATCTTTAAATAATTTTCGTATTTTATGAAAATTAATTTTCTGAACAATATTAATTATTACGAAAATAATAATTTTCAGTCTTAAAGGATTAATTAATTTCAGTTTTAATTAATTAGCAATTTTAACACTTGATAAAGAAATTAAATATTGTCACAAGCAAATAAATAAACTTAAATGCAGAAAATAAATGACACCGTGATTTTAACGTGGTTCGGCCAAAAATCCACCCTACGTCCACGCGCCAGAGCCGCTCCCGTCTCCTTGCGCTTCAATACCGTGATCCACTAAGGTAGGATCAAACCACCAACGTACAATCGAGTAGTAAAATCGTGCTACTTGTACAACCGAAGCTATAGATCCAGCTTCAAACAATTCTGAAAGTTGAGTACAAAATTTTGAAGTTTGAAACTCTCACAAATTACAATGTAAGACTGAGTTTCTTCTGGTTTGTGACTTCACAGAGATCTGAATATTTGGCACTGGATTTTTCTTGAATTCTTTGCAGTAAAGTAGTAACTCTTGTGCTTGTTCTCTTCTTCAAGTACAGCTAGAGCTTTTAATCAGTAGAGATATGTAGCTGTCTTAGACTTTGAGTGAGCAAAAAAAAAGAATAAAATAATCTTCTTTCTATTTTTGTGTCTCAGTAATTTTCAGTGTATTTTTTTTTGTTGTTGTTCTCTCTTCAACAAGAGCTGATCTTCAATTTGTAGTTGCCAATAAATCAGATGACCGTTGGAGAAGAGAGTGAAATATGCTCTTAAAAAAAATCTGTATGCTGTAGGAGCATTAAATGCTCAAGAATGAGTAGGAAACGATCTTCCATATCTCAGACTTTAATTTCCTGTCTTAGAGAGAAGATGGTAGACTAATAGAGAGAGAAGTTAGAAAAATACAGTGAACCAAACGAAGTAATAATAGATAGTGGCCAACACAGTTAAAAAAAAACGTCAGTCAAAATAAATAATGTAAAGTTCTCGTTTACTAAATAGTTGATCGAACAAAATACTGTGTAAAACATAATATAAACAAAATGTATGAATCGTTGAAAACTAACTGATCCGCTACAGGACATAAAACCTTACGTCTTAAGCCAACACAATAAAAAATCGACCAAAAATCTTTTTGAAGATTACAACTCTGATTAGATTTATTTCCAAGACATGATCCTGTCAAAGCAGTTAACACGAGTCACAAGAACATCCCAAGATTCACAGCAAGTGGTGCTAAAGAAGTCTTCCAAAGTACACGGATGGGACTATAAGTTAAGACAACTTGTTGAGAAATGTCAGTAATACTCAGTATGTATATTATGACAGTTCCCAAGATCAAATGAAACAGATGATATATATAATATAAAAGAAAAACGCTGATGTGAATATATATATGTATATATATATAATATAATAGAACTAATATATATATATATATATATATATATATATATATGTCAATTATTGACTAGAGAGAGAGATCGAGAGCTGTCAGCGCAAGAGATGATAATCGTGAAGTAATGCAGCTGCCAATACAAGAGATGGTAACGTGATGTCTACGCAGCTGTCAGTACAGCTAGAGAGCAGGTAGTGTGATGATACATTCAAGCTGTCATTAGGACTGTTGGGACAAGAGAGGCAACGTGGTGTAAGACCACATATTTGGACAAAAAATAAATCTTGATAGATATACACATTTAAGATATTCTGAATATCAAGGCTCTAAAAACAGTCGTGCAGACTATGAAGTAGAGCCTAAGCAAGACCCAATCAAGTGCCATGGGACAAGAACAAGATGCCGCAGATGCGTCTCCCTAAGTAAAAAAAATAAATACATTTATATATATATATGATGTCGAGAGATAATAATTTTTACCAAGATTTAAAAACACAGTTACTCTGAAAAAAAAATTAAAGTCGTAGAATAATTTATTATGTATGATAATAACTGAATGATAATTTATGTTGGCAATAAATAATAATTTGAACGAAAAAATTCAAGTCTTTAGAATTCAATCTTTGCCAGATAAAGTGCAATATCATTTTGGCACAAAATATCCTAATGAACCAATTATTATATAAGTATTACACCATAAAAGTTCAATTTATTAAACAGTTGTTTGGAATCATCAAAATCAAATCAATTTATTAATTTTAAACTTTAAAAAGAATATTAAGTATAATTCAGCTAATTTAAAATTAATTCAGGGGTTAATTACATTTTCATTTAACAATATCCCCCTTTTTGATGATGACAAACAACTGAAAATTACTAAAAGAGATACATGGAGAAAATTTTCACTCAATCTCCCCCTGTTTGTCATAAACAAAAAGGAAATAGAAAAGGGTGATATAAAAGTGAGATGCAAAGAAGATAATGTGCAGATTTTATTGATACCAAAAGGAAATTACATTTTCAGATTATTTATCATATGACATACATCATTGGGATGTCCTTCAAGAAGGATTTCTTTCCCATTCTCTTTGACCGTAAGTTTGATAGTATTTCCGGTGAAAGAGTTGGTGGAAGATGATTCAGATTTTGTAGAAGTATTTGTTTGTGATGAAGTAGCCATATGAGGTGGTATGACAAAAGGCCAAGTAGGTGGACAAACCCAAGGAGCAAACGGAGGAGAGAGAGATATGGCGTTAAGAGCATCGGTGTAAGAAGAATATTTTTTGAATTTTGCATTTCTTACATTTTTGGTTTGAAGCTCACACTCTCCCCAAGAGGTGTAGATCCCTGGTTGTTTGCCTACCCAGACAACATAGAAGGACTGCATGTTTAGAGTGTGAAGATAGAGAGAAAAAAAACATAAACACACATATAAATAGGAGATGAGGGTTTGTCTATTAGTGGAACAGTATCTTGGAATAATGTGAATACACTATTCATGATAAAAAATATTTAATTATAAATCTAGATTATTTAAACGAGTCATACCGAGTTCGCGACAAATAAAAGAAAAACGATCTTCGGGTAGAGGTTTAGTGAAAATATCGGCTAATTGAAGATCCGTTGAGATAAATTCTAGTCTAACATCACCCTTTTGTACATGATCGCGTAAAAAATGATGTCTAATTTCAATATGTTTTGTTCTTGAATGTAAAATTGGATTTTTAGTTAGACAAATTGCACTCGTGTTGTCACAAAATATTGGAGTATTTTGAAAGGATATTTTAAAGTCTTCTAATTGTTGTTTCATATATAGAGTTTGAGCACAACTACTACCGGCGGCAATATATTCTGCCTCGGCCGTGGAAAGAGCTACCGAATTTTGCTTTTTACTAAACCACGAGACTAGTGAGTGTCCTAGGAAGTGACAAGTACCACTAGTGCTCTTTCTATCAACTTTACAACCCGCAAAATCCGCATCGGAATAACTTATGAGTTCAAACGATGTAGTTTTAGGATACCATAATCCTAAATCTTTAGTACCATTTAAATATCTAAAAATGCGTTTTACGGCACATAAATGAGATTCTTTAGGATTGGCCTGAAAACGAGCACATAAACATACACTAAACATAATGTCGGGTCTACTAGCGGTTAAATAGAGTAGACTACCAATCATGCCACGAAATAAAGTAGAATTAACAGATTTTTCTTTCTCATCTATATCTAACTTGATAGATGTGCTCATGGGTGTACCAAGTGTTTTAGATTTCTCTAAACCATATTTTACTAAAAGATCCTTAATATATTTGGATTGATTAATAAAAACACCCTTTTTAGTTTGCTTAATTTGTAAGCCTAAAAAGAAATTTAACTCCCCCATCATACTCATTTCGAATTCTTTTTGCATAAATTCTGAAAATTCTTTACACAAATTTTCATTTGTGGATCCAAATATAATATCATCAACATAAATTTGTACAAGAAGCATATCATTGTAAAGAGTTTTTATAAATAAAGTAGAATCCATTTTTCCTCTTACAAAATCATTTTCAAGCAAAAATCCACTCAATCTATCATACCAAGCCCTAGGGGCTTGTTTTAAACCATACAAGGCTTTATTAAGTTTATAAACATGATTTGGAAATATGTGATTTTCAAAACCGGGAGGTTGCTTAACATAAATATCTTCGCTTATAAAACCGTTTAAGAAAGCACTTTTGACATCCATTTGAAATAATTTAAAGTCCTTATAACATGCATAAGCTAATAACATGCGAATGGGTTCTAATCTGGCTACGGGGGCATAAGTTTCATCATAATCAATACCTTCTTGTTGATTATAACCTTGTGCAACTAGTCTAGCTTTATTTCTTATAATTAATCCAGCATCATCCTTTTTATTTCTAAAAACCCATTTAGTTCCAATAATAGATTTATCTTTAGGTGTGGGTACAAGTGACCAAACATTATTACGTTCAAATTGTAATAATTCTTCTTGCATAGCTAATAACCAATATTCATCTTTTTCAGCTTCATTTATATCTATAGGTTCAATTTGTGACACAAAAGCTAAATTATTGCAAACATGCTTTAAGGAAGATCTAGTAAGAATACCACTAGAAGGTTCACCTAAAATATTTTCAAAAGGATGATTATTAACAAATTTCCAACTTTTAGGCAAGCTAGAATCATTATTCTCTATATCTTTATTTGGAGTCTTTTCAACATTAATGGAATCACCAACACTAGTATCAACATTTTCATTTAATTTCAATTCATTTACAGATTTATTTAGATCTAAAACATCATCATCATCATTGTTTTTATGGGTAAAGGAGTTAGATTCATCAAAAGATACATGAATTGATTCTTGAACTATTAACGTCCTTTTATTAAAAACTCTATATGCTTTACTATGAAGTGCATACCCAAGAAAAATACCTTCGTCCGATTTTGCATCAAATTTACCCAAATTATCTTTATCATTTAAAATAAAACATTTACATCCAAAAACTTTGAAATAACTAACATTTGGTCTTTTATTTTTCAGAATCTCATATGGAGTTTTATCTAAACCTTTTCTAACAGTAGTTCTATTTATTATATAGCAAGATGTGTTACCGGCTTCCGCCCAAAAATATTCGGGTAAATTATGTTCATTTAACATAGTTCTAGCCATTTCTTGTAAAGATCTATTCTTTCTTTCTACTACTCCATTTTGTTGGGGTGTCCTAGGAGCAGAAAAGTTATGTTCAAGACCATTTTCATCACAAAATAATTCGACATCTTTGTTGTCAAATTCTCTTCCTCTATCACTTCTTATAAAGACAATATTGCAACCTTTTTCATTTTGAATTTTTCTACAAAACTTAGCAAAAATAGGGTGAGTATCATTTTTATGGGTAAGAAAGAAAACCCATGTAAAACGAGAAAAATCATCAACAATAACAAGAGCATAGTATTTTCCACCTAAACTTGCAACTCTATTAGGTCCGAATAAATCTAAGTGTAATAATTCTAAAGGTCTACTAGTTGAAATATCTCTTTTCTTTTTAAAAGAAGTTTTGGTTTGTTTTCCAAATTGACATGCATTACAAATTTTATCTTTAATAAACTTAGTTTTGGGCAGCCCTCTAACAAGCTCATTTTTGGACAAAATATTAAGTTGTTCCATGTTGGAATGTCCTAACCTTCTATGCCATAACCAACAAGTATTATTTAGGGCAGTTAAACGCTTAACATTTTGTTGTGATAAATTATCAAAATCAAGAGTATAAACATTTTCATGTCTAGAAGCAACAAATAAAACACTATTATTTTTAGCATTTGTTATTAAACAAAAATCTTCTTTAAATGTAACATCATAACCTTTATCACACAATTGGCTAATACTAATTAAGTTATGCTTAAGACCATCAACTGGAAGAACATTTTCAATGCAAGGGGAAAGATTCATACCGACTTTACCTATGCCGATGATTTTGCCTTTGGAGTTGTCTCCGAATGTTACTAGCCCTCCATCTTTGGTAACCAAGCTCGAAAACTTGCTTTTGTCACCCGTCATGTGTCTTGAACATCCGCTATCTAGGAACCACTTTGATTTGTGTGAACCCACTCTAAAACAAACCTACAATGGACATTTAAATAATTTTTCTTTCGGTACCCAAAATGTGTTGGGTCCATAGGGGTTAGCAAAAACAGGAGTTTCTTTAGGAATCCATGCGACTTTAGTAGAAAATCTATATTTGCAAGAATCTGAAAAATGGGCGTGTCTTCCACAATATGTACATAAAGAGTTTCCCATATTCTTAGAATAATTTTCAAAACTTTTCTCATTTTCATTTTCATTATAACCAATTCCAGCCTTATCATACATCCATCTTTGACTTCCGAGTAGCATACTTAAATTCTTCTTTCCATTCACAAACTTTTCAAGACATGAAGTTAAATCCTTTACTTCAAGTCTTAATTTTTCATTTTCAGAAATAAGATAATAATTAGGTGAATCATTAACTTTAAGTTTTTCGATTTCTAATTTTAAGGACTTATTTTCAGATTTTATTATATCTATATTTTCAGAAAGAGAATCATATTTATGTGATAAAGAAGAATGCATCTTTTTAAGATTAATATATTTAGTTTTAAGTTCATCAAAGTTATAATAGAGTTCATCAAAAGCATTTTGAAGTTCATCATGATCATTTGAAGTTTCATAATCACTATCAGAATTAAAATTAGATGATACCTCATCATCATTTGCCATAAGGCAAAGATTTGCAATTTCTTCATCACTTGAGTCTTCATCATTGCTACTTTCATCAGAATCACTCCAAGTGGTAGCTTTCATGGCCTTTTTGTGTTTCTCATTTCTTTTCTCTTTTCTATCATTCTTTCCTTCTTTGGCTTTAGGACAGTTAGGTCTGATATGGCCTAACTCTTTGCAGTTGTAACATCTTGGCTCAAATTTGGAGGAAGTCTTTCCATTATGTGCCTTCTTTGAAAAGAACTTCTTGAATTTTCCAGAATTACCCTTCTTTTTGGCAAGAAATCTTTTGAATTTTCTAGTGAGAAGTGCTATATCACCATCTTCATCATCATCAGCTTCATCACTATCTTCCTCTTCCTCAATGGATTTGAAAGCAATGGTTTTGCTTACTTTAGGCTTCTCATCTTCAGCTAGTACTTTAAGTTCCATTTCATGAGTGATTAAGGATCCTAGCAATTCATCAAGAGAGATGGGTCTTTCTCGTATGGCTTCTTTAATTGCTAGCTTCTTGGTCATATAGGCAGATGGTAATGACCTGAGTATCTTACTCACCAATTCAGAGTCAGTATAGGTTTTACCAAGAGATTTCAAACCATTTATAATATTTGTAAATCTTGTAAACATATCAGAAATAGTCTCATCAGATTTCATTTTAAAAAGTTCATAGTTATGAACAAGCATGCTTATCTTATCCTCTTTTACTTGACTAGTTCCTTCATAAGTAATTTCTAATCTATCCCAAATTTCTTTTGCATTTTCACAACAACATATTCTGTTATATTCATTAACATCAAGAGAACAATGTAAAATATTCATTGCTTTGGCATTAACTTGTATTTTCTGAATATCACTATCATTCCATTCATTTTCATTTTTAGGAACATTTTCATTATTAACAACTTTCATGGGAATATTAGGACCATTAATAATAACTCTCCAAACAGCATAATCATTTGATTGAACAAAATTTTTCATTCTATTTTTCCAATAGCTATAATTGTTTCCTGAAAATAGAGGAGGTCTGTTAATAGATTGTCCCTCACCACGAGATGAAACATTAAAGTTTGCCATAAATCGTAAACTCTATAGATGTTTAACGCAAAGATAATAAATTAGAGCGTGGCTCTGATACCAATTGTTGCCCAGATATTAACTCAAGAGGGGGGTGAATTGAGTTTAGCAAACTTTTTGGGGTTAATTTGATATTTCAGAAAATATTTTAATTTAAATTATTTAATATAAATATCAGAAGAAACAAATCTGCAAAAAATAACACTAAATTTATCTAACAATTTTAACTAAATAAATTAGACAAGATAAATCACATGAATCAATACCCAAATAAATCTTTAAATAATTTTCGTATTTTATGAAAATTAATTTTCTGAATAATATTAATTATTACGAAAATAATAATTTTCAGTCTTAAAGGATTAATTAATTTCAGTTTTAATTAATTAGCAATTTTAACACTTGATAAAGAAATTAAATATTGACACAAGCAAATAAATAAACTTAAATGCAGAAAATAAATGACACCGTGATTTTAACGTGGTTCGGCCAAAAATCCGGCCTACGTCCACGCGCCAGAGCCGCTCCCGTCTCCTTGCGCTTCAATACCGTGATCCACTAAGGTAGGATCAAACCACCAACGTACAATCGAGTAGTAAAATCGTGCTACTTGTACAACCGAAGCTATAGATCCAGCTTCAAACAATTCTGAAAGTTGAGTACAAAATTTTGAAGTTTGAAACTCTCACAAATTACAATGTAAGACTGAGTTTCTTCTGGTTTGTGACTTCACAGAGATCTGAATATTTGGCACTGGATTTTTCTTGAATTCTTTGCAGTAAAGTAGTAACTCTTGTGCTTGTTCTCTTCTTCAAGTACAGCTAGAGCTTTTAATCAGTAGAGATATGTAGCTGTCTTAGACTTTGAGTGAGCAAAAAAAAAGAATAAAATAATCTTCTTTCTATTTTTGTGTCTCAGTAATTTTCAGTGTATTTTTTTTTTTTGTTGTTCTCTCTTCAACAAGAGCTGATCTTCAATTTGTAGTTGCCAATAAATCAGATGACCGTTGGAGAAGAGAGTGAAATATGCTCTTAAAAAAAAATCTGTATGTTGTAGGAGCATTAAATGCTCAAGAATGAGTAGGAAACGATCTTCCATATCTCAGACTTTAATTTCCTGTCTTAGAGAGAAGATGGTAGACTAATAGAGAGAGAAGTTAGAAAAATACAGTGAACCAAACGAAGTAATAATAGATAGTGGCCAACACAGTTAAAAAAAAACGTCAGTCAAAATAAATAATGTAAAGTTCTCGTTTACTAAATAGTTGATCGAACAAAATACTGTGTAAAACATAATATAAACAAAATGTATGAATCGTTGAAAACTAACTGATCCTCTACAGGACATAAAACCTTACGTCTTAAGCCAACACAATAAAAAATCGACCAAAAATCTTTTTGAAGATTACAACTCTGATTAGATTTATTTCCAAGACATGATCCTGTCAAAGCAGTTAACACGAGTCACAAGAACATCCCAAGATTCACAGCAAGTGGTGCTAAAGAAGTCTTCCAAAGTACACGGATGGGACTATAAGTTAAGACAACTTGTTGAGAAATGTCAGTAATACTCAGTATGTATATTATGACAGTTCCCAAGATCAAATGAAACAGATGATATATATAATATAAAAGAAAACGCTGATGTGAATATATATATGTATATATATATAATATAATAGAACTAATATATATATATATATATATATATATATATATATATGTCAATTATTGACTAGAGAGAGAGATCGAGAGCTGTCAGCGCAAGAGATGATAATCGTGAAGTAATGCAGCTGCCAATACAAGAGATGGTAACGTGATGTCTACGCAGCTGTCAGTACAGCTAGAGAGCAGGTAGTGTGATGATACATTCAAGCTGTCATTAGGACTGTTGGGACAAGAGAGGCAACGTGGTGTAAGACCACATATTTGGACAAAAAATAAATCTTGATAGATATACACATTTAAGATATTCCGAATATCAAGGCTCTAAAAACAGTCGTGCAGACTATGAAGTAGAGCCTAAGCAAGACCCAATCAAGTGCCATGGGACAAGAACAAGATGCTGCAGATGCGTCTCCCTAAGTAAAAAAAATAAATACATTTATATATATATATGATGTCGAGAGATAATAATTTTTACCAAGATTTAAAAACACAGTTACTCTGAAAAAAAAATTAAAGTCGTAGAATAATTTATTATGTATGATAATAACTGAATGATAATTTATGTTGGCAATAAATAATAATTTGAACGAAAAAATTCAAGTCTTTAGAATTCAATCTTTGCCAGATAAAGTGCAATATCATTTTGGCACAAAATATCCTAATGAACCAATTATTATATAAGTATTACACCATAAAAGTTCAGTTTATTAAACAGTTGTTTGGAATCATCAAAATCAAATCAATTTATTAATTTTAAACTTTAAAAAGAATATTAAGTATAATTCAGCTAATTTAAAATTAATTCAGGGGTTAATTACATTTTCATTTAACAGAAACAATACAATGTTTCTTACAAATGCTAACATTTGCATATGTTAGTGTGAATGTCCTTAATAACATTAAAAATCAAACTTAATCATGTACGATTCCAAGACTAAAACTACATTTCATTATCGCAATTTTTAGTAGTATCTTAATTTGCAATATATAATTTTAGAAGTACTAGAAATTCACACCAATTTTGTTAAGTATATGTACATCTTAGTGTAATTTAACATACATTTAGTTATATGATCGTGAGATCGGGTCAACTTACTAGTTTACGCATAATTTTAAATATTTATTATGCATATCCTACTTTTTAAAAAATTTATCAATCTGGCAGTGCAAGACAGATGTTAAAATGACGGTGCAAAAACTATAGGCACTACAAGAACTTGCAGCATTAGCAACAATATTTAGCTACAAAAGCTATTTTTGTTGCCAGATATACACTTTTGATGACAAAATCTTATTTATGTTGCCGAAAGATGATTCTACATTATACATTTGACAGCATAAAATAAAATTAGTTGTCAAATGTTAAAATTTAAAGCGGGAAGGTAGCAAAATAAAAGGAGGAAAAATATTTAGCTTTTAGTATCAAAATTGCATGTTGCCAAATATCACCTAACTTGTGACAACATAAGAGTGTGTTGAGAAAAATAGATGACTTTTGAAAACAAAGTAAATTATGATGTCAAAAGTATATTTTTTAATTGTATATTTTTTCAGTAGAAGAAACAAACCACGTCTAAAAAAAACGGAACAAACACGTTCACGAAAAGCACTTCAAACCGTCGAGCTCAACTCCTTCACACTCGTCGCCCTCTTTTCCTCCTTCTTCTTCGTCCCAAGGAGGGCGAAGGAGTGAAGCTTCGATTTCTCCTCCATACGCCTCTACCCTCTGGTAATAAGAAACACTCCAGTATTTTCTTTAATTGTATACCCCATCATCTTCTCCAGTATTTTTTTTTAATTTTATACTCCATCGTCTTTTTTTTTAATTTATGTGGATACGTTGGATTAATGTTTCCATTTAATTATTTTTTTAATTTATAACTGAGGTATATGACTGGTACGATCTTTTTAATTTGTAATGTCTATAAACTAAAGATTATATGATGTTAATATAATAAATCATTCTGATCAAAATTGTACCATAATATATTCAATCATTTTGGGTTGTTTCTATTTATTTTTTTAGTTTATAATGTTTATAAACTAAATCGAATTAATTGATAGTAAAGAAACTAACTATTATTATTAATTGGGGACGGTTGGCTTAAGATATGTTTTTGTTATTAATTTTTATGAAAACATTAATATTGATTGATAGTTTTATTAGCGGATAGTTTTTTGTTATTAGTTTTTCTACAATGAAAACATTGGTTTAAGGTTTTATTAGAACTCGTTCCCAATAATATTGCTCACTTCAACAAAATATTCATGTTTAAGTTTTAGTTTTAGTTTTTGTCTTTCTTGTTATAATACTTAGAAATTGTAATAATCATAACGGGTTATGCATACTATGTGAAAACTGTGGATTTTATAAATTTTTTGACAAATGAGGTTTGAAATTCAAGTATTGATTGATAGTTTTAGGATGTATGTATGTACTTCAGGCTTGTTTCAGAGAATTTGAGAATAAAATATTATACTGTTGAAGGCAAATAGTGGTATTAAGTAGTAGTATTTAATTGGTAATAAAATGTGGTGAGCAGTATAAATTTTAAAACATCAATTAAAAGTAAGGTAAAATTATGCATATTTATACACCTTTTAAGTTAAACATAGTACGCATAGATACTAGACTTATAATTCTTATGCGTGCACATTTAATAGCCCTTAGACCCATTCGAGAGTCATTACCCCTGTAATGAGATCTCTCGAATTATCTCGTTTAGACAATTTGGAGTAGTATAGAATCTGTATAATAATGTACTTAGTAGCTTACACTTGTTACTTTTGGGAAAGTTCTGTTTTCGTCTCTTAATGTTCTCTGGGTACATACTAGATTGATGTGGCATTGAGTGATATTTCAATTGATAAATTGAAATAGCACGAACACTTGCAAATCTATGTCGTGTACTTGGAGAACTATGAGGAGATGCTGTCAGATTTTTCTCAGATTAGAACAATATGGATGAGATGCTAAGTTTATTACAAAGATATGTGGTCTTGAATATGATAGGACCACTCACCCTTTAAAGGAAATGGAGGAAATATTATTCATATTTCATCTTGTGTTAACAATGAAATTAAATTATATAGTTTTTATACAAGATACACAAAGAAAGAAATTATAACTTCTAAGTAAAAGTTAACCCTTTATTTATTAGTTGTATACCCTCTCAATAAGAGAATATGAAGAGGGTCAATAAGAGTTCAAATTATATTGCTTTGTATGAAATACACAAGGAAAAAGGTAAGTTTTAAGTAAAATTTAATCCAACTTTTGTTGTTTATGTAATATCTCAATAAACAGGTATGGAAGAGGTCGATAAGAGTTGGATGATACTTAGGCACATAGTAGGTGACCGCTATCATGAGGAAGTGAAAACTTTTGTTGATAGAGCAATGGCCAAAGTGAGAAAAAATGGTACAATCCAATGCCCGTGTAATAATTTTTTTAATCATTATTAGCACATTGGCCATGTTGTGATGTGTCATTTAGTATGATATGGCATAATGGAAAGTTATAAGAATTGGTTGCATCATGGGGAATCTATATCGCAACATCAAATCGATGAATTTGAAGATGGCACAGATATTGAAATTGGTGACAATGAAGACTAGGATGATAATTTTCCTAAATTGGTAGAAGACAATTGTTAGGGAATTATATGGGGCGTGATCTAGGGGATTTTGGGATAGGCGAAGCGTATGAGAACACCAAAACATACGATGTGAACAATATCAAAAAACTACTAAAGGCTCCCCGGCGTGAGGTATACTTGGGTCGCAAACCATGTACACTATTGAAATTTGTGATTACTTTTTTTTATTCGAATGTTGTGGGTAGATGGAGCAATAAGTCATTTGACATGCTGACAGAGGTATTAGTGGATCTTTTACCTATAGGGAATTTGGTTTCGAAGTCAATTTATGAAGCCAAAAAGCTCTTATGTGAATTGGGCTTGGGATATGAGATAATCCATGCATGCCAACAAGATTGCGCTCTTTTTTGGAAGGAGAATGCTTCTCGTGATAATTGTTCGATATATGAGGAGTTTAGATACTAGCCCAATTGTGACAATGGTAAGAAGATCCCTCAAAAGGTACTACGATACTTTCCATTTGACACCTGGGTTGTAAAGATTATTTGTGTTAAGAAAGATGGCTAAGGGCATGAGATGGCACAGTGATAAGCGCGTGGATGATGAGATATTAAAGCATCTAGCTGATAGTGAGAAGTGGAAGGAATTTGATCGATGTTATCTCGATTTTTTCCAGGATCCCCATATGTGAGGCTTGGCCTGACCACCGATGGATTCAACTCTTTTGGGAACATAAGCACCACTTATAGCATGTGGACTATAGTTCTAATGATATATAACATGGAACCCTGGAACTACATGAAGGATCCCTTTTTCATGATGACTTTACTTATCCCCAGGCCTCATGACCCAGGGAAAAAAGTTGTTGTTTACATGCAACCATTGGTTGATGAGTTGAACGAGTTATGGGAAAATAGTGTACTCACTTATGATGCGTCTAGTCAATAAACTTTTTGGATGCATGCAGTTGTAATACGAATGATAAACGGTTTTCCGGCCTATGGTAACTTATCTGTGTGGAGTACGAAAGGTTATCTTGCTTGTCCCCCGTGTAATGAGGATACATTATCTCAATGCCTTTTAAGTAAGATTGGCTACTTGGGCCATCGATGTTACCTGCCTAAGGACCATACTAGACGAAGGAGTAAGGCATTTAACGGTATGTTTGAGAATAAAATTCGATACGTGGAGTTACCAGTGGAAAAAATACTAAATCAATTGGATTTCTTATCAAATTTCAAGTTTGGAAAGCATTCGAGCAACGAGAAAAAGCCTCATGACGCAGCAGAATGGAATTGGACAAAGAAAAGCATCTTATACGAGCTCCCATATTTAAAAAAAACTAAAGCTTCATCACAACCTTGATGTGATGCACATTGAGAAAAATATATGTGACAATTTTCTTGGAACTATATTGAACATAGATGGGAAGAATAAGAACACTAAAAAAGCACGCCTCGATCTAGAAGACATGGCCATAAGGAAGGAATTGCACTTATAAAAAGGTCCCAATGGGGCTTATATCAAGCCTCCCGTAATATATACATTGGCCCCAATGGAGTGGGAGTGTTTCTATGATTTTTTTTAAATCGTTTAAGTATCCAGGTGGCTATGCTGCAAACATCTCAAGATGTGTGACCACAAAAGCTGAAAAATTATTGGGCCTTAAAAGTCAGGATTGTCATGTCTTGTTGCAACGAATTCTTTCCATTGGGATGCGTGGATACCTTCCTAAAGATATTTGTACTACACTGGTTGAGTTAAATGAATGGCATCTGGAGTTGTGTTCCAAAACACTAGTGCGAACAAATTTGGAGAAATTAGAGGAATGTATAATTTTGATACTTTGCGAAATGGAGAAGATTATTCCCCCTAAATTCTTTAATGCAATGGTACATTTTGCAGTTCATTTGGCACGTGAGGCCAAACTTACTGGACCAGTACAATATCGATGGACGTTTCTGATTGAAAGGTAAATGCTACTTTTCTAACATTCATTTAGTTTAATACCTCGCAAAATGTATAAATTATGTAATATTCATCTAACTATTATTAATTTCAAGGTTTTTTTGAACTTTGAAAGAATTTATCTCTAATTGATCCAGACTCTAAAGTTCCATTATGCAAACGTACATTGTGAAAGAGTGTCTGACTTTTTGTTTAATGTACTTGAGCCATATTGAAACCGTATTTAACAGATAAGAATACAATTGTGATGGTGACGAATGTGGCTTGGTTTTAACAGTCTTTAACCAAAATATTTGTCCTTTCGGATGTATCTCAAGGGCGCTTGATGTGTCTGAAAATGAGCTTAATATGGTTAAGTGGTTTGTTTTGTAAAACACTGGCGATGTCAATCCATATTTAGAGTGCGTGTTTCAGATTTATAATATTCATAATATTGAATTTTTTGTTTGATTATCCATTTTATTAATAAATAATATCTCTCTAATTAGGAAACACAAAAGTCTACTTCAAATTCCAAATGGATGTGACATAACTCAAATTCAATGCCAAAAATTCTCGAAGCGGTTTAAAGAACGGGTAAGATATATAAAGAAAGTTACTTTGCATCACTTTAACATTAATCTAATACAACTTTCATATGTTGTTTATGTAGATGAATATTTTAGGAGCGCAAAGGTTGCCTAACGCAACTGATGATCTTTGGTCATTAGAAAATGGAACTAACATGATAGTGAATTTGTATTCGGGTTTCATTTGCAATCGATTTTGATTCCTAGGGACTGAGACATACATCGTAGGAGTCAGAATAGTGGGTTGGTCTCCAAAGGGGAACACGAGGGTCATGAGCTAGACACTTGCGGTTACTTGTGCAAAATTTATGAGATGACATATATTTACGGGCATAAAGTAATTTTGTTCCAATGCAAATGTTCAACACCAGTAGTAAGAAGACAATGCACACGGATGCTCATTTCATGAGTATAATGTCAAGATTGGTGGTATAAAAATGATCTACTTATTTTTCCTAGTCAAGTGCAACAAGTTTTCTATATCAATGATACAAAGTTAGATGCACAATGGCAAATCGTGCAATGATTCCAACATCGGGGAACCTGGGATGTACCAGAGTTGGATGGCGATGATACTGGGGAAACATAATTACATAGATTTAGTGATGTGCTCCAACAAGTCGAAACAACGGGTGTTATCCCAGTCATCATTGAAGATAGTACTATTCAATTTCATAGGAATGATGCAATTCTCGAGGTTATCCCTCATGATAGGGTTTTGCAACCAATGGGGGGAAGCATTGATGATGACGTTGTTGATGATGAAACAGTGTTAGAGAATGGAGATAACGAAGGAGATGAGAAGAAAATGGATTCTGATTTTGATATTGATACTGATATATAATGTTAAATGTTGCGTTTCTATTTTGTTTTGTATGTGGAAAAACTTTATTAATTAAGTTATATATGCTATCTAATGTAATTCGTAATATGTGGGATGCCTCAAAATTTGCTGAAGTAATTGATTATTTTGGTATTATAGACCTTGGGTTCATACGTAGTAGATTCACTTAGTGTGATCTTATATATGGTGAAACTCTTATATACTAATCGTTATATACTAACGGTATATACTAGCCATTATATTACTATGTATTTAGTTGAAATATATTCCCATATTGAGCTCCTTGAAATATGTCATCCTTACTGTTTAATGTGATGTTCATTTTATTTTATTTTCTGTTTAGTCGAAAAATATGCCCCAAAGAAAAAAATATGGCTCCAACCTAGATACACGGGTCGTATAGTGTTAGCATATGAGAAAGAAAGGCTGAATACTATTAGGAGGAATCGAATGGACTAAATTCTTTGGTTACTAACACGATTAGATTCGGTAAGAATTAAAATTTTAATGTAAATCTGCAAGATGATGATGAGTACAGATTGCTCGAGGGTGAGAAGGATCTTAGTTCGTCCAGTGGTGATGATGATAGTGATGATAATAATGAGTATTATAATCCTCAAATGGAGAAAGTAATGCATTTGGGGTATTGTAATTGAAATTAAGTTTATGTTCTTTACCTCAATTTTGCTTCAAAAGCATATATACAAATTCTATATTGTTTATGCATAACTAATGAAAATGTATTTTGTATTGGCAGATCTCGAGCATGGCTCCTGTACGACAATTATTTCATCGTTCTCTTATTTCTACGGCAAGAGAAAGCTCGTTCGAGGAGCCATTTGACACCCAACTCAATATGTCATAAGTACCCTCAGTGAGCAACAATGCGGGTAATTACTTATAAAAAATGGTTTTGATTCACCCAATTTTGACCTGTTTATATTCGTTGATTTGTCAAAAATAACTTTTTAGTTCACTTTTATTATGGAAATTCATGTCTGCTGTTATACATACATATATATCATCATATTTATATATAACCATATATATAATCTTGCATCTTTTATTATTAAAATAGGAAACTTGAGTCACTCCTCAAGGCGTCTCCGACAAAGAACATCAAACAATAATTTTGTCAAAGATATCGAATTCGTTGTTCCTAACCTTTTCATGATACGTAAGTTATTTTGATCGTCTCATATTCAATAAAATTTATGAGAATAAGACATCAACTAAATATGGAATATTGTTGATCAGTTTGCAAGTATATTTATCTTGAAAGGGTAGATTCTACTGACCAAGTTCAATAGGAAAGTTGATAACAACAAATGAAACATGTAACTAAAATCCCCTAGGTAGATGAAAGCAAATATATTTGGAATTATTTACAAAGATTAGAAGCTATAAAAGCTTACTTTTTGTGCAAAGTTTGTTGATTTGTGCTTATCTAATCCATACATTACACTTAACATAGGCACTCAATTTATTTTATGAACAATATCTTAGTAAAACTATCATTCATAATTTGTTCTGGTTGTCAATAGAATGATTTTTAATTATCATTTATGCACCCTATTTTGAGTAGATATTATTTAATTTACTATCGTTGAGAAATTTAAGCATTGAAAACTGAAATGTAAAAAAAAATATTTTTTGATATAAGAGAGAATAATAGTTGCATTGCATTAATAGAGAAAAATATATTGTACTACAATTAAGTCTCACCCAACACATTAATTTTATAATCTAATAAACACACACGCTCATAATTTTTTCACAAAGTATAACTCGATGCGTCTGTCTTACATGTTGCTGGTAAGAAGTAATTCTGAGACAACTTTAGATTTTGAATATTGATACAGATTGACTGGAAACATTGGTAATGATAATATAGAGTTTAACATATTATTTCTCATATGCAAATTATCTTTAAGACATATCCCAGTTAGTATGTTATAAAAGTGTCTTTGGCTATCATGTTTAGTGTAACATTTTAGTATCAATGATTTTTGTAAAATTTATATTTGTTTTGTCCTTTTTAGCTGCTATTGTTCGATGGTTGAATTACTTGGAGATCTTTCACCAATACCTTAAGTGCAATATGTTCTCATAATTGTAATGTTATGAATGTGATTGATTAGTTTTCCTTGTGTTGTAGTTATTTTTAAAATCTTTATTTTGTAGTTATTCTCAAGTTTGTGGGGTTTACAGTATGGGATCAGTAGGGGAAATATGGTCATAGAAGGACAACTATTGTGTTTGTTATCTATTTTATTTGGTGTTCTGCTATTAAAATGAGCATGCTTACTAAGTTATTTTTTCCATATTTCAATCACAACTTTGTAGCACTGCCATTTTTACCCTCCTTAAATCATTCTCCATTGGTACGTAATGGCATCTTAAAACAACTATAATATCCTACAAGAATAAAATCGTCGACTGATACCGAGTGTGCTGAATACAATAGTAGGGAAGACATTCTGATTCCTTATAAAGATAAAAAAATTCAAACAACAAAACAAGAATTAAACCATCACTAAGACATTTAGATATGCTTAAAAATGTGTAATCATATTCACTAACATCAATACTTAAACAGGTCTTCAAATGTTGAGTAGTACTAATGCTTAAGAATGTCATCAATTTTAGGAAGCATACTATTTCAATTTTAATCTTGAATAGATATTTAATAGTGAAAAAAAATGAATTGGAAATTTATAGATATAATAACAACATCTACCATATATTCAGGATTAAAGGTACTTAATCTAATTACTGTTATAACAGCACATATGATTAAGAATGGTCTTGAGTACGTGCTCGGTAATACAGTTTCTTAATCTATAGCAAAAGAATTGATTTCATTTCTGTATATTAAACCAAAATACTTCTTTTTTGTTCAGAATATTTAAAGTTACTCGTTGTATATATAATTGTTATTCTTTTTAAAATAGGAAACCCGGGTCACTCCTCGATGCGTCTCCAACAAAGAACACTAGCCAATGATGTTCTTGAAGATATACAAGTTGATGTTCCTGATGTTTCCATAATACGTAAGTCATTTGATCGTCTTTTCAGATTAATAATAGAAAGACATATCTATTGAAAGTTATAGTAATAACACATCAACTATATATGGAATAAAACTGCTGGAATTATTCATTTAAAATAACATATATTCCTACAATTATTATTCACGAAATTCGCTGGAATACAAGTACATTATTATATAACTTCTTCTCTTTTCATTTCTGTATAATAAACTAAAATACTTCAATTTGGTTCAGATTATTTAAATGTACTTATTGTATATATAATTGTCCTTCTTTTTTATGAAAACAGGAAACTCGAGTCACTCCTCGATACGTCTCCAACAAAGAACACCAGTCAATGATGTTGTTGAAGATATAGAAGTCGATGTTCCTGATGTTTCCTTGACACGTAAGTCATTTGGATTATTTTATTAGTAGTTTACTGTGTAATAATTGATATTTATCATATTACCTTATGATCTTTCCATTTATACAGCCATTCCAACCAAGAAACGAGTGTGAGGCTTAACACATGGAAAGAAGATCGATAAAATGGTAAAAAGACACGACAAACTTGAAGTGCATGTGTTGAAAGTGATGGGGCACCTATGTGTGTAAATGTTCCTTCTCTAGGACAATAGATTGGAGTTGAGGTTAGAAATACGACACCACTTCGAGGGGTGACTCGTTGGAGTGAAATTGATTCTAGGAAACAAGATGCAGTAATCGCTAGGATTCGAGTAGTTATATTTTATTCTTTCAGTTAGATATTTTTTTTGTCCTTAGTTTTTCCATTACACGTGACACACACACACACACACACACACACACACACACACACACACACACACATATATATATATATATATATATTTAGGGTCTTTTTGGTATGGAAATTTTGCACAATGATATTTTCTTGATTTCTAATTAAAAAGAAATTTGCAGGCTATGTTCGATATTGTTAAGTATGATGAAGATGGGTCTGTCAAATATGCTATTCATAGGAAGTGTGCGCGGGGGTACACTAATTGGAGGAGTGCAATGTACTTATATTATAAGAAATTATTGAAGGATAAAGTCGACCCTAAAAAGAATCCATGCGGAGGGGTTACACCAGACGATTGGAAGTACATGATATATGCTGTTTGGACTGGTGAGAAGTTCAAGGTAACTAATTTCTAGTTCATTATATTTTTAATTTAGTTATTACTTGAAAATTCCATTATTGGAGGTCCATTTAATATTTTTTTTTATGTTTTTAATTAGGCATTGTCAGTAAAAGGTCAACTAGCACGTGCTAGTTCGCCTTGGAACAATACTTGTGGGTCGCGATCATTTGTAGCTGCCATGTCAATTGAGGTGATGCGTTTTATAATTAATGAATATTAATTAGTTACAATGTATAATCATATTCTCATTCGTTCCATTTATGAAAAGGCTGAAGAAAAGGGTGGTGAGAGCCCCCATATTGCTGACTTCTTTAAATCATCTCATTGGAGTGGAAAAAGGAAAGATTGGGTGGATCCAAAGTGCAAGGAAAAATATGTATGTACATTTTTGTGTTTGATAAATTTATATTGTTATTTTAAAATTGAATGATTAATTATGTTGTGAGCTTATACTTTTTCAAATATGGCAGGAGAAGTTTGTGGAGCTGAAAGAGAGATCATCATAGCCGAACAAGCCATTCATGTCACAAGTGGAGATGTCCATAGAAGTTTTTGGAAAAAGATCGGGCCATATTGTCGAATGGGGTATGACCGAAGCCTTATAAACCTTCAAGTACAATTGGATAGTTGAGGGACTGTGATGAAGAGATGAGGCAACTAAGACAGCAATTACTGCATTCAAGGAGATAAATTCTATCCAATAATAGAAGATGGAAGCTCAAAATAAAATAAAAAAAATTGAGGATTTCCAGGCATACACGATGCAAATGTTTGTGCAATTATGTAAGGATCAAGAACGGGGGGGTTTATCCGGAAGATCTCAAGTTGTGAATAAATTTGGTAAGTATTCATCTCTATGTAGCTAGTTGTATATATTTTAGTAAACTTGTACGAAAATTCTTCGTTTTCAATTATATTATGTGTTGATAGATATTTGTTTTCGTTGGTTTTTGTGCCTGTTGTGGCTGTATTTTTAGAGGTCGGTTGGAGTTGAGTGGACTAATTCAAAAGTGTTTCCAAATGAAAATCTTGTATTGGAATGCTAGGGATTTGGCCGATGGCCGCCCCATATAATCAATTTAAAATATATAAAACATTCCATGTAATTTTCAAATCAACATATGAAATTACAATTTGATAAAATCCCATAAAATCACTATAGGTAGTTTCAAACTACTAAGCGACCCTCAATATTATATTTATTTATTGATGCCCTAATAGTATTAATATGAATGTATTATTGAGGGATTAAAGAAGAACCTAATTTGTTAAGTTTAAGGGTCCATAGACCTTAACAGTTTTATAAAATTGTTAAAGCTAAGATTAGAGCGTATAACTAATAAAAATATGAAATTGAGGGCCACGTGACATTAAGAATTATTAATAACCATGGATACAATCCTTGAAGTCATTTGAAAATATTAGGTCTAGGGTAATTCGACCTCAAGACTTAGTGGAGCTAAGGGTGAAAATTGGGGCTTCTGATTTTTCTCTAGTAGCTGATGGTGTGGATTCAATTGAATCAATTACTAGGGGAAGTGGCACATACAGACCATTTGAGATCTTCAGTTCATATGCGTCCACAGGGGAAATCTTCTCGTCCTAGGTTTGTAAATGAATTAAATGAAAATGGTGTCGGGGCTCGTAGGATGGATAGTACATTGATGGCTGAACAAGGTCGAAAGTAGGAGTATTTTCGAGGCCAACTGCCACTAGTTCGGTTAAACCCAAGATCTGATTGGGCCGATGATGAGCGGGATGTAGGTCAGGGGTTTACAGACAGGGTTAAAGATAATTAAATTTAGGATTCTAAATGTACCAATGGATTATAACTAGACTTAGGTGTACAAGTCTGGTTGTACCATCTAGTGTACTCCTATTGCATTAAATGAATTTCTGTTGTCCGATTTTGATGTTAGGTAACATAACCTTTAAGCCTTGAGTTTTGGATTTTCAGACATTCGTAGTAAAGCTTCCAAAAATGGTATGAACGTGTAATAAAGTTACTTTTTGTAGGTTATCCGATTCTGTCTAGGAAATACATCACAACTAAGATGAAACACGTCTTAGTGAATCCCACGGCTATGGTAGCCAGTAGCTTATGGTTATCGTCCATTATACCACCTTTCTGGAATATTCTTGGGCTATAAAAAACGACGGCGTCTATGCCACTTGATTGTTGGAAGAAGTGAATACAAATAGCTGCGAAAACTATAGGATGAACGAACATGTCTCTCCACATTTCCTCGTTGTGGCTGATAAGCACCCAAAAGTGTACATTTTATACCCCGAATAGACGATTTTTAGTTGCTAATTCTCAAAAAATTGGGTCTTATGCGTATAATTGTTTCATGTGTAGGCTTGATTGCAATTACGGTGTCAAAAGTTATATTTTGAGGCAATTTACAGTTCAAATGAAGCTATTTCCCCAATCCTGTAACCTTAACGGATCCTAAACTTACCCCAGACCCTCACCCGAACCCCGTGTGTGTTTAGTTCGTACTTTTATTATCTTTTTAGATTTTTAGTTCAAGTCGTTTTATTTTTAGGTTTTATTTTAAATTTATTTAAAAATTTCTAGAATTTATTTTATATTTCTTTTATTTTATATTTTTATTCGTTTTTAATTTTAGTCTTTAATTTTAGTTTTGCTAGATTTTATACTTTTAGGACTTTAGGATTTATTTTTACATCTTTTGTAGTTCTTATTTTTTTTTATTTGAGTTTTTTTTAATAGATTTTATTTATTTTTAGAGGATTTTTTTTATGTTTTATTTTAGTGTGTCGAGGAGTTGTTTTTATATTTTCCTTTATTTTTGTTTGTTTTTAGTTTTAGTTAGTTTGTTATTATTTTGTTTTGTTTTATTAGTTTTTATTTGAGTCCTGTTTAGTTTTTAGTGTTTGTGTCATGTTGTTTTTATTTTTTAGTGAGTTTATTTTTAGTTTAGTTTGGTTTTTATTTTTTATTTACTTGTTTTTATTTTATTACATTTGTTTTTTTAGGGTCCCAAGTTAAACACACACACAACATCCAAACACCAAACTCACACTCAAACATAACACACAACACACTAACCCCTCACCTACACACCAAACACCACACCCTATAACCCCTCCTCTATTCATCATCTTCAACCCTTACTCACTTTCTCTCCTCTCAATAACACACCCACTTATCCTAATCCTCCATTAATAACAACTACCATCACCATTAACACCTCTCATCTCACCACACAAAATCCACAACATCTACCTCTATTAAAACTAACCCTCTAAACTTCTTCTCCTAAACCCATCTCTTCTCTCACCTCCATTAAACAAAAAAAACACCACCACCTCCTACAACTCACCTTCTTAAGCTCATAAACCTCCAACCCTGATCCCCTTCAAACCCGCAACCTCAAACCGCCAACCCGATACCCGTAGCCCCCTAAAAGCCAACACCCAACCCCAAAACGAAACCCGACCCACCTAAGAAAACTCGATGACCCATCCAACCCCAGCTCCGGCGATTTGTACTACCCGCGACCCACCCGCTTGAACCAACCGCCGACGAAACCCGAGAACCACCACCTGACCCCTTTGAACCCGTCCTCATCCAACCTAAACCTCCATCTCGTCCAAACCCAAAACTAGGGGTGTTCAAAAAATCGACTGGACCGAACCGAATCGAGATGAACCGACCTTTTTCTGTCTTTTTTCTTAATCACTTCGGGATGGATTTATTTTTTTGGTGGACCGACCTAGTCAGTTCGGTCCATAAAAAACCTTAAAACCGAATCAGACCGGACCGCGAACACCCCTACCCAAGTCCCAACTTTGCCATTGAATGCCAAATCAATTATTTTTACTTGCTAAATCTCAAAGCCAAAGCCAACCAAAGACCAAAACTCATTTTACCCACTTCTTTAAAATGCCAACTTATCCCACTTAACCCCCAATACCCCAAATACTCCCCAACTTATTCCCTACCTTATTTTCCCACTTCTTTCACATGACATCACCCATAATACATGTGTACCCATTACCTTAATTACCCTCACCCAAATATCCTCACACCCCTCATGCACATTAGTGTGTATTTTTCAAAATTACTCTTAACTCCATGCCTACTATTTAAAGAAGATGAAGACCAAAAAAAAAAAACTTAGGTTAGAGGGAAAATTTTAGAGAGAGAAACACCATTTTAGTATAGTTTTTTTTAGGTTAGAATTTATTTTACTTTATTTTTTTTAGAGATTAGTGAGAAAATAATTTTGTGAAATTCAAATTGAGTGAAAATTTTCATTTATATTTGTGTTGATCACTCACTTGGAGGGTTGTATGCTTCTAATTCAAGGATTGAAGTCAAATTGAATTCAAGAGATTGGTTTGATTGTTCTTCTCTCAACTCTTTTATATTAAATGCATATTGAATATTTGTTTATCATTTTTTATATCATGTTAGGCTAAAACCCCTTTTAAGGGGTGGGGTAACCCATTATTTGATGTTAATTCCATTTTAATTAGTTTATTTACATTAAATATCCCTTTGATGGTTATTTTTGCACTCTTACATTTTAATTTACGGCTCGAGAGAGGATAAATGATTTTCGAGAGAAAATCGAAATTCTAATTGTAATACTCATTTTAGATTCGAACTAGAGATAGGGGTTTCTCAAGTGCGGTATTATTTCTTTAATTTCAACTCCAGGCTTACTTTTAAAAATTAAACTAGTTTAATAAGTTGATCCTAGCGGGTGATTTGTTAGATGATGTTTGGATCTACATTTCAAGAGTTGTAGGAGTGTTAAAATTAATTTTCAAAAATGTTATTATTAAAATTATATTTGCAGCGAGAGTTGATTTGTGATTTTGATACTAACTTGTGATAATTAATTTTCATGAATTAATTAATTTTAATTAACTAGAATATATGGTGTCGTCTCATCCCTTGTTAGTCCCCACTTTTATTACCTCACCCATCTCATATTTTAGATTTTTATTTAGTTAGATTTAATTAGTATTTTCACTTACCTTTATTTACATCTTTGATTTATTTTAAATTCACAACCTCAAAAAATTGTTTTAATATTTGAAAAAGCTAAAAAAATTAGAAAATGAAAAAATCGAAAAACAGATAATAAAAAATTGAATTGCATGTGTTTTCCTCTCATTTCACTCCTTTGATTTGGATTTACACCTCACTTATCACTACACTTTAGTTTATTATATTTTGTAGGTATTTAAGATTTTTTATTAGAGGACTTTCAAGCAATGACAAACAAGATTTTTAAGACTTGTACATTTGTTCATTTGTATATATATATTTCTCTAAAGATTATTTGTATTGGGATATTGAGGCCTTGTGCATTTATTTGTGGTGCTTTGGACACCAATTATTTGTAATAATTAAATTAAACAAAAAAAAAGCTAAAAGGGAAACGGGACAAGGTAGGGGTCGAAGCGGTACGGGCTTTTACCGTACCGTACCGTTTTGGTCCGAAAAAAAATGGTTTTGGTTTCATATATTAAAATATCAGAAACCAGTCTTACCGAAACCGAAATTACCGCAAAAAAGTTGGTTGGTTTTGGTTTTAATATTTAAAAAACCGATTTACCGAAATTACCGTACCGAATTTACTGAAACCAGAAAAAACCGTACCGAAATTACCATACCGTACCGAATTTATCGAAACCGGAAAAAATCGTACCGAAATTACCGTACCGTACCAAATTTACCAAAATTACCGTACCGAATTTACCAAAACCAGAAAAAAGTTGGTTTTGGTTTTGGTTTTAATATTTAAAAAAAGTTGGTTGGTTTTGTTTTTGGTTTTTTGGGACTTTTAGTGTTGTTTACCGAAACCAGAAAAAATCGAAATCAGAAAGCAGAAAAAACCAGAATTTACCGAAACCAGAAAAAACCAGAAGAAACCAGAAAAAATTTAGAATTTACCGAAACCAGAAAAAAACCAAAATTACCGAAAAAACCGAAATACCAGCCGGTTTGGTTTTGGTATTGATTTTGGTGTACCGGGTGGTAAAATGGTACGTTTGGTTTTACCATCTAGAGTTTGGTTTTGGTATTGGTATCTACGATTTACCGACCAAACCGTACCGCTTACACCCCTAGGACAAGGTAGAGAGAGAGCACCCTTAGAGTGAAATTTTGAAGCCTCTCTACTTTGGGCCCGTAGGAATCCCAGGGACGACTGAAGTTGGGCGGACTTCCCCTCGGTAGACTCAACTCGGTCTTTACCCTATGTGTGTAAAACTTATAGGAGGTACATTTCTTTATCACTCGTGCCTCTCCTGTTAGCGAATCCATTTATTGTTTGACTATTTTCTCCTATGTGATTTTATTTTTGCATAGTCTTACTTTAAAGGGTTTGATGAATTAATGAACTTAAGACCTAGACCCGGTCATTGAAACGAGAAGGGATTTCATCACCCGACTCAATAACTTAATTCCACTTGCTTGTTAACTCGTACCATCACTTAATTAAAATCAATCAACTAGCAAGCCAAATAAGAACACAATTTTTCACAGGCGACGTATAAGATTTCGTGCTTCTTCTTGCCCGCGGAGTAATTAAAATTTGACTACCCAATCACTTAATTGAAGATAAAAATTGGTTACGTGTTAGTTAGGATTTTTTTTCGCTTGTACGTGTCTAATTCTAATCCTTTGGTAGTCGGTTTTATGTGCTCCATCCTAGTGTGTTTCATACTGAGTCCACTTTTATTCCTTTTTCAAAAAATTCAAAAATATTTTTTCTCCACTAAATTCAAAAATATTTTCTTCCTTTATTTTTACAAAAATCCAAAAATATCTTCTTTCCTTTTGAAAAAAATTTAAAAAAATCAAAAAAATATTTTTTTTTCGTCATGGCCAAAGAATGTCCTTTATGGCATTACTTTGGCCATTTCTCATTATCTCAAAGAATGTTTGAAGTTGAGCCCGAGTCGAACTTCCATACCTTACTTAGTGGCTTTAGCTCTCAACCACCCACCGTTGACACTCATGCGTCATCCATGCATGCATCTCACATTTAATCATCTCCGATGACGAGTATCAACGTGTCACATGTTTCACCGTGCACCTATTGTTCCCACGCCAATCACATGTCCCATGAGTGTGTAATACCCCATATTTTTGTGAAATTTTATTTTAATTATGAAATTTGGGATTTATTGTATTAAATGGAGAATATGTAATTTAGAATTAATCCGAATTTAATTGTAATAATTACTAGCGTGACAAGAGTTAGTATTTATCAAAAATAATTACGTGAAATATTACTTACCGAGTAAAGTAATACATGAATATGAGAATATTATTTTGGCCGGGAGTGAAATATGCGACAGTTATAACGTGTGAGTTGTGTCAATATTACTTTATTGAGCTAAAAAGGATAATTTATTTTTAAGTAACTCGTATGGCCATTTTGAGCACGCCAGTGTGTCTGGAAGGGTCGAAATATTCAGAAAATACTACTCGGGTGTTTCATTTGGATTCCGGGGAATTTTACCCAAAAATGACACCCTAGAGGGGTATTTCGGTGTTTTGGAATTTTTGAGAATTATAATGGAAAAAAATTAGGAATTAAATAAGGGTTGTACGTGGGTTAGAAGTAGTTATCAGTTTCCAACTTATGTGAGAGAGAAGGAGAGAACCAAAAAGGGAGAAGAACACATAGGTGATTTGGGCCAAAGATTCAAGTCTTTCCATCGGAAATCACACCAACGCATAGATCGCGAAGATAGGAGCACCTACATACCAATTTCGTTCAACAATTCAGAGGATCACAAAAAGACAAGTGTTTATCTTACTAAAATTCTGAGCATATATGATTCAAGTTAACCTAGTTTATGAGATAACCATTGATGCTATACAATTTGAGACTAAATTAAATTGTGAAATTTGAAGTCAGGTTCACATGTAGATGAATAACCCTATTGTAGGAATGATAGCTCTGGAAATTCTATGTTTTAATCACAAAATAATTGGGGGTTTGAATGATTGTTCATGGTGGGTTAATTCTAAGGGACTATTAGGAATTTGAGGTATTAGTTTAAATTTCCTATGATTATGTAAAGATTTGTCATTTAAATTATGTTAGAAAGTACCCTATTGGGATTAGGAATGATTTAGAATCATTGATTTGGAGTTGTGATGAATTTTAGACGAATTTGGATGAGGAGATGATTGGAAAAAACAAAATTTTGAAGAACATGGGTAGTCTCCGAATTCTCGTTCGACGACCTGCCCAGGTCGTTCGAACGAGACTTCTAACGAGATTTTTGAGTTCTTTCGGAATGAGAAGTTCATTTGAACGACCTCATCCAAACGACCTCGTTCGAACGAGAATCCTGGACTTCTAACGAGATTACAGAATGCTTATTTTGGCCCGAATAAGGAACCCTTCTAGGTTGGTCCAAGTGAGAGTAATTAACCCACGCTATCATCAAATGACTTAAATTCCTAGTTCGTAGTGAGTTGAGAGAGAGACCACTCAAGGGGGTATAGCAGGGTAATGGAGCCTTAGAGAAAAGATATATATTAGAGAGATAAGTCGAAGTGTTGAAATAATGTGAATAGTAGAGACGATTATACTATCTATAAACTCGAGGAATTGGGTTATGAGAATATTTAGTGTATATATATTAATCTATGTGTATGCTTGTTGAATAAACTATTGTGTGTATACATACCTACGCTACTTTCTATCGAGCGGAGGTTGTGCATTGTGGGCAATCATGCCTTGGGAAGCCTTCGGGTTGGATATTGATTAGTATCACTAGAGCATAGAACCTACGTATGGACAATCTGTGAGAACGATAGTGATGACGATCGTATGGGTGTGTAGGTATCTGCATAGCTCATCGGCTTGGGACTATGTTCACCTCCAACATATGTGTTTTGTTTTGATGGTTCGCGAGAGACTCAACCTTTAGTCCTTTATGCAAATGAGCGAAGCAACAAGACATGATAGCAGAGTATGCATGCACCGTAGTTGTGTCTCGGGGTACAATATTGTGTGTGTATGTGTGTATATATATATATATATATATATATATATATATATATATATATGAGATAGAGTGAATATATGTATATACTTGTGTTGATATCTACTGTGTTAATTTAGTAGGTAAAATTTATAAGTAAATTCAAAATTAATTAAGTAGTGAACACTTAATCGTATTAAACTGAAATGTCCATTTGTGCTAAAGTGGGATTAATTATATGTATTATACATTGTGTGGGAAATAATCGGGGATGGTATCGGACAATGATGGGTTACTAAATAGGAAGAACTAGTAGTATGTGATTATAATGAGGATGAATTGTATATTCGCTAGGCATGCACACTAGATGAGAGGTGAGCATTCCCAATTGAGTTCGATAATTTAACATGATAAATATATGTGCTAATAAATCATTTTGAGCACTTTCTAATTTTTTAAACTGTTTTCAACTCGGGCTCTGACCCGTTTTCTGCAAAATCTCTTTTCTTGTCAAACTACTTTCAGGTGCCCTGCCACAAGGACACCAAACATAGAAGATTCACTCATTCGAGCTGTTGTGGAAGCTACAGGGCATTGGTAGTACACGCCTCCATGACTCTCATTGACTTCCTTTGAGCTATTTCACCAGATAGGGCTTGTTGCCCGTTGATATACCAAAATACACCCTCGTCCAGGACGAGGGTAGTCTCGTCTAGGATGGGAGCTTAAATCTACTTCCACCCCCGGGGATCATACTGAACAACCTCGGCTCAGGGGCTGTTCGAACGACCAAGCGACTGGCCGACCTATGGGGGCTGACAGTACGAAAATCCCACATCCACCTGTCAGGACATCCAATAGGCCGACATCAATCTCAGCCTCGATCTGTCACCATAAGCTAATGAGGAAACCATCATGGCGCATGATTCGGGAGACGTGTGGGACAGTGCGTGTGGGACTCATGTGTCACGTGGACTAAACCATTATACCAATATCATTCCCTCACGTGAGGGAATATTATATCATCATTACCTACAAGTTGCCCAGTCAAGTGTTAACAGGGGATTAGCTAGATCATCATTCACATGCTCGATGCATGCTTGGGGGCTACACTACTCCCCCCAAGCCCTATATATACTTGTTATCTCCAACCTTGCAAAGGGATGGATAATTGGAACCTTAGATGAAACTCTGTTTGTACACACAATAGCGAGAAAGCTTACGTGCATTGTATCCAAGGCCATTAGTGCCCAAATTTAGTGGATCACACACTCACAATGGGTGTAGGCTAGATTGGCTTAACCACTATACATCATCGTCTCCATTCCTCTTCTACCCACCTCCTTCTATATACTTATGCACATACATAACTCTATTACTGCCATTGTTGCCACTGTTTGAGCTCATCACCTCTTATCTGGTGGTACTGTTTATTTGCATTATCAGTTTGGCGTCGTTTGTGGGAACTAGGGGTGGCAATTTTAGAAATGACACGAAAAAACGACACAGAACGACACGAAATTGACCCAAAATTGACACGATGTTTCGTGTTCATGTCGTATTCGTGTCGTGTTTTTTTGACACGAAGTCGTGTCGTGTCGTGTTCATGCCTTAATTATGAGTCGTGTCGTGTTGTGTTATCGTGTTTTTTAAGCTTGAAATTTAAGAAATTATGGTTGTTGTGTCGTGTTATTTTTTATTCGGGTCGTGTTCGTGTCAGCTAAAAAAAATACGAAGTCGTGTCGTGTCGTGTTCGTGTCCGAAAAAACCTTGTCGTGTCGTGTCGTGTCGGGCCAAAACACAACCCGTTGACCCAAATTTCCACCCCTTGTGGAAACGAGAACTATCTCTTCCTTTCTACAGCTTGACGTCACTGGAGACTCCGATGGTGAACCAGTTTTCCCCCTTTGCGTGGAGATGTTTCACCATTGGAAGAGACCCATTAAAGTTCTTAAGCTCTTTTTATCATCACATATCAAACATATGGCACCGGAGTTACCACCACCGCCTCCTCCACCGTATAGTGAGGTAGGACCTAGTTCAAGCCATATCCCACCTCAGCCTGAGATGACTGAGGTGGCTATCACCTTGAAGTCTTTGGCAGCAAGCCAGCAGGTTATGTAAGAGCAATTTGCAGATCTTCGCCAAAACATACTAAGACCACCCGGGGTATCACCAAAGATGATTACTCCGGCAGCTGCATTAGGACAACATGAGTATAAGGGACCACCCCAGGCACCATGAAAAGACCTGGCACCTCCACAACAGCGGAGGGATGTTGCTGACCCCCGGCGTATACGCCTAGGGAGGAATGGAAACCCTTGCCCAGAGGATGGATATAATGATATGCAAGTGGGAGAGGCTCCGATAGATTACTGGAAGCCGTATGAGGTCTCCAACAATACTGTACAACCTGTTCAAGAGAGCCGAGGGAGGTGTAGGAGGAAGAATCCTAACGATCATCTCGAGAGGCTCAGCTTTTGATCGTCTGAGCAGAGGGTCGGCCTTTAAGAGGTTGGGCCAATCAACGACTTTAGGGAAATATTGTTAAGATCGAGAAGTATCGCAAATCCAAAAGAGAGGAAGTAGATGAACGACCCCATAGACGAGACGACGGTCAAGGAGAAGTGAACAGCCGACGAAGGTCAGCTGCAGCAGAGCCCGCAGTTCACCCTAGAGAAGTGGTCGGGGATAACATCGGCCAAGCCGACCCTGTGAGGTCGTGGAATGACTCGATTTAGAGGTTGGAGGATAAAATTATTGATATCCTGAAAATTCGAGACCCTCTTTAAAGAGGATATTCTATATGTTCACCCTTTGTGGAGAAGATAGTCAACCTCCCAACACCATCCAAGTTTAAGCCACCTATGGTCACCCCAAGGTATGATGGGAATACCAACCCGGTCCATCATATTAAGATGTACCAATCAACGACAGACATATACTGTATCTCAGATGAGATGAGGTGTCTTACTTTTTCCAGCACTTTGATCGGGGTTGCACACATCTGGTATACCTCTCTCCAAAAGAACTCCATTTAAAACTTTAAGTAGCTAGCAGACCGGTTCATCCACAACTTTTGCTTCGGAGTGAGGTCACAAAAGAAGACCACTCACCTTCTCTATGTTAAGAAGGGGAAGAACGAGACCCTCTGAGACTATATAGTCAGGTTTAACAAAGAAAAGTTAGAGGTCTAAGACTACGAAGAAAGTATAGCCATGACAGCCCTCATTAGAGGACTCCAAAAGGGGAAGCTAATGACTAAGCTGCTGGCAACAACGAGGAAGGTGATGAACGTCGAAGAGGCAATGGCCGCCAAATATGAAGATGAAAAAGGAGGCACTAGTAGAGATAAATATCAGAAAAAGAATAAGGAGGGGAAGAAAAGACTAGCAGATGATAAGTTTGCAGATTACACCCCTCTAACGGTCAGCTACGAACACATTATGAATGAGATAAAGAGCGATCGATCCTTAAAATGGCCTGAGAAGTTGAGAGCACACCCCCACAAGAGGAACAAAAACATGTTGTGTGAATTCCATCAAGACCATGGCCATTTGACCGATAAGTATTTTTCTCTGAAAGATGAAATCGAAAAGATGTTAAAATAAGGGAAGTTAAGAAAGCACGTGGATAAGGGTGCCTTCAAGAGCGGCTATGGGCCCGACCCTAAGAAGAAAATAAGTGATAAATGTAAAGAAGATCCCCAAAATAAAAGAGATAACCCCTCAGAGGATGATGATGACTCTAACCTTCCACCGAAGGACGACAATGGCCCTGTAAAAAGGCTTAATATGATTTCGTTCAGTGTTGGAATTATATCCAGGGGCCTAGAAGGAGGAGGATCAGAAGTTGCCGACAGGAAGGCCCATACAGCTGAGGCCAAGGCAGTGACGAAAGTTGTGCACTTAACCTCTATCGAAGTCAAACCCGAAAAGAGAAATAAAGTTGATATGGATACTCTGATAGAGGGTTTCTCAAGGATGGACTTCAAGGGCCTCTTAGCCCCACAAGATTAACCTCTCGTCATCACCACCAGGGTACACAGATGTGAGGTGCCGAGGATCTTATTGGATGGGGGCAGTTCTGCAGATGTGATGTTTTGACTATACTTTAAACCCTTGGGACTCAGCCATTCTAGGCTCGTCCCATACCACCATCTCTTTATTAGTTTCAGTGGGGAAAAGGTTCATCCCATGGGAATGTATGAGGCTGATGTAAGAATGGGAGACGAGTGGCCGAGATGTCTCACCAGGAAGGTCAACTTTTTATGATAGACGAAAACGTCTTCTCAGCCTACAACATTATACTGGGACGAGTAGCCCTCAAGTAATTTGAGGTCGTGCCTTCCATGGTTCACCAGATGATAAAATTCCTGACCCCTATGGGGTAGGGGAAGTTCAGGGAGACCAGACAATGGTACGGGAATACTACTTCAACTCTGGTGAGGAAAGAAAGGCGCACAAGAAGGCAACAACTACTAATAATATTGATACCCTTAACCCCAGGGGCGAGACAAAGTTAAAGAAAGGACAAGCCATAGAAGAAGTATAATCCATCATCCTCAATGAGGATGAGCCGAAAAAAATCATCCAAGTTCGCAAAGCTCTAAAGCCAGATATAAAAGAAGATCTCATCAAGCTACTAAGGAGAAGAAAGAACATCTTTGTATGGAGTCATGCAGGCATGATGGGAATCGACCCAGAAATCATGTGCCACAAGACGTGATAGATGATGCTAAGCCAATAAAATAGAAGAGTGGAATTTATTCTCGGGAGAAATATGAGGTCATAAGGGATGAGGTCAATGTAATACCCCGTAATTTTATTTATTTTATTTAAGGGATTAATTGAATTAAATGAGAATTAATCCGGGTATAAATACTAGCGAGATGTGAGTTGGTATTTGATTATGATGTTAAAATTTAATATTTCTGAGTATGTATGGTAATACAGGAGTATTGAAAATATTAAAGTTATCGCGAGACTGAAATACGATAATTTGGAAATTTAGTTGGGACGCGCGTGTCAGTCGCGTCAGGAACGAAATTATTTAAATTAAAAAGTGAATTATATTTTCATCTACCAAATGGTCTTTTTGAGTGTGCCAACATGTCCGGAAGGGTCGAAATAGTCAGAAAACACTAGCGGGGGGTTTAGTTTGGGTCCCGGGGCACTTTTAGGCCAAATCGACAACCTAGAAGGGTATTTTGGTAATTTTATAAATTAGGGAATTTAGACCCACGAATCTAAGTGTTAATTAAGATATTTTAAAATAACCACTAAGGCCATTATCAGCCAAAAAGGGAGAGAGTGGGCTACGGTAGTTTCTGAGAAAAGTTAGAAAGAGGGTAAAGGGTTCCCAAGCCAAACCATCTCCACACCATCAGTTTTGGAAAGGATTTATGGCCGAAAAAGAGGAGAAAATCAACCTTGAACCATCGGCAACACATCTGAAGAACGAATCTAAGGCAAGTGTTTTGATGTCGTTATTTGCATTGAATATTTCCTCCATGCGTAGTGTAGAAAACTGTTTATGTCTAGGAAATTTTGATGAAGAATACCCAATGGAATTATTATGAAATTTGCATGTAGAATGATTATGGACGAATTCAATATACAAAACATAACTTTTGATGACCTGAAATCGGATTAATAAGGAGTCTTTTTATGAAATTAAATTTTGGGTTCAAGTTCATAGGGTTTGGAATAAAAAAATTGAGGATTTATGATTTTGGCATGTTAATTTATAAGATTTGACCCAAAAGCATGTTAAGGAATGATCTAGGGTGACTAAAAATAGTTTACAAACATTAAAAACGTATTTGGATAGTCTTAGGGTGGATTTAGAGAAGAGGACCAAGAAGAAAAAAATGGATTTTGGGATTTCTGGGCGTAGTCTTCCATCTCGTTAGAAGACCTGCTCAGGTCATTCGAACGACCTCATTCGAACAAGCTTCTAACGAGATGACAGTACCCCTTCTAACAAGTTGGTAGTTCGTTTGAAGCCTTTCGTTCGAACGAAACTCATTCGAACGAGACTTCTAACGAGTTGACAGAATGGCCTTTTAGGCCTGATTTTATTTCAAATGTCCCGTAGACCTATTTAATGGAGTAATAACCTTCCCTTATTGACTAGTGGGTATATTTGGGAGATTGGAGTACGTTGAGGAGTAAAACTTAGAATCTTTTAGTAAATCGAATGACCTTTATGAATTAGTAAACGAGTACCTAAATACGACATGAGCAGAGTTGATAACTTTAATATATATAAATCATGGACTTATAAGCGTATGATATTAAATGATGAGACAAGAACGAGAAGTATACCTCTATTAATTTACTGAGATATCTAAGTTGTCTGAATGCTTAGTATATGTAGTTATCTGTGTATAACATACCTACCGTACTTGCTATCATGGGAGTTCGGTGTTCGATCAGGGCCATCTAATCTTTGTGTACTTACGGGAGGATTTAGATTAGTACCTCGAGGACATAGGTCAGAGAAGGACTTTTTGAGAAGCTAATAAGTCTGCTAATCATGGGAGCATAGGTATGTGTGTGACCCATGTGATGTGAACTATGTTCGCCTCCGTTATATGTGATTGTTGTCATTTGAGAACGATTCCTGAGAGATTCAGAATGTGTGGTCCTAATGTACGTGATGTACTGAGATTGGATAGCAGAGTATGTGTGCACCGCAGCTTAGCCTCGGAGTGCTAGTATTGTATATTTATGATGAGAATAATATACTATAAATTGAAATGCACTGTCACGTATAAATGTGAGTATAAATAATAGCAACGTTTTCGTAAAGATAAAATGGAAATCCTCTAGTAAGTAGTATTACAAATATGGGAAAACGAGAAGGAATGTAAGACACTCTGTTTAAATGAAGATACCGGAATTAAATCGTGAATCGTATAGTAATGTTAGATTTTATATTATACTAGTTAAGTATGGGAATAACTAGAATGGGTACGGGTACGATAGGAGTGCACAATTAGTTGAGAGGTGAGGAACTCATGTGAGTGCACACACTATCATGTACTTTATATTCACAGTTTAATGATATTAAACACTTGCTATATTTTAAACTATTTTCACAATCGGGATCTGACTCGTTTGCTTTCAAATATATTTTCTTGTAAAAACCTTTTAGGTGCCCAGCCACAAGGACACCAAGCATAGGAGTTCCATTCAGGCGACGTACTGTTGCTGCTGTAGAAGTTACAGGACCTTGACAGTAGACGCCTCCATTTTCAATCTTGACTCTATATTATCAGATTCTCTCATCTGTTGGGCATGTCGCCCTATTTCCTTCTAAAGATACTTTATCTATTAAGTTATTTCAGATTTTGGGTTGTAATTAATGTAGTGATGCGGACTTGGTATTTGTTTATTTCAGTACTCGGATTATTGTGAGGAGTATTCCTCCAGATTCATTATTATTTTATGGTTATTCTATTGTGAATATGTTGTGGTGGTTATGTTAGCATTTCATAATCTACTTATTGCATGTTAATCGGATTTAATTAAAATTGACAACCTACTTTTAAACATTAGGTGGCTAGTAATTGTTAAAACGTATTTCGACAGTGATGCTATGAACTGAACCAACTTGGCATTTTGTATTTATTTAATAAAGGAGTAGCTACCCGGTATTTAATTAGTCGGGGTGTCACAGTCAAGAAGATAGAAGAGGCTGAGTTTATCAGGGAGGTCATCTATCTCGAATGGCTATCTAACGTGATCATAGTCCCTAAAGTAAACGGGAAATGGAGGATATGTGTATACTTCACCGACCTCAACAAACATTGCCACAAAGATAGTTTCCCTCTTTCTCGCATTGATCAGATGGTGGACCCTACTGCAGGCCATGGGCTAATGAGCTTCATGGATGCATATTCGAGCTACAACTAGATCTTCATGAACCCTGAGGACTCAGAGAAAAGAGCTTTCATTACTGATAAGGGGACATACTGTTATAGGGTCATGCCCTTTGGCCTAAAGAATGCGGGGGCAACGTATCAGCGTCTCATGAATAAAATGTTTAAAGAGAAAATCAAGAAGTCTATGGAGGTCATGTAGATGACATGTTGACCAAGAGATTGAAGTCCAAGGATCATGTAGCCGACCTTGAGAGGACATTTGATATGATGGACAAGTACTGTATGAAGCTCAACCTAGCCAAGTGTGTTTTTGGGGTTAGAGCAGGAAATAAAGACCCCCAAGACCATTAAAGATGTTCAGAGACTCACATGACGAGTGACTTCTTTGAATAGGTTCGTATCCAGAGCCATAGACAAGTGTCTACCATCGAGGCAAATCTTGAGAAGATAAAGGATTTGCTAGAAATGAAGACCCCTAAGACCATTAAAGATGTTCAGAGACTCACAGGATGAGTGGCTTCTTCGAATAGGTTCGTATCCAGAGCCATAGACAAGTGTCTACCATTTTTTAAAGTTCTCAGAAAGGTTTTTGAATGGAACGAAGAGTGTGATAATTCTTTCAAAGAGATAAGTCCTACATAGGGTCCCTTTTACTTTTATCACATCCAGTGCAAGGTGAAAGATTGTATGTGTACCTAGCCGTCTCAGAGTCATCCATCAGCGCTGCTATTGTGAGAGAAGAAGATGGAGTGCAGAAATTGGTGTATTTCAATAGTAAAGAACTCCAAGGGGCAGAGAAAAGGTACCTTAGGATAGAGAAGTTAGCATATGCTTTGATTCATGACTCAAGGAAGATAAAGTTATACTTCCATTTCGATACAATGGTCATCATCACTGATTCCCCTCTTAGGCAGGTTATACACAAGCCAGATAAATCGGGGAGGCTAATGGCCTGGGCTATAGAGCTAGGAGAGTTTGGTATTGTGTATCAACCTATGATGGCCATCAAGGGGCAATCATTAGAAGATTTCATGGATGAAATTACTTGGGAAGAGGCTGAGACTAAAAATGAGAATCTCGAGAAGACAGATATCCAACAAGGCAGAATTATTGACCCGTCCACAGATAAGGCTGAGACAAGCGCCGCTAGAGAAAAAGTTATTGAAAATAAAGAAAGAAAATACCTATTTAGACAAGGATCCCTTTCCAAAGGAAATTTCTCAGAGGTTAAGGCTGTGTGGAATCTCTTTGGAGACGTCTCCTATTGCGAGAGCGAAAGTGGAGAAGGATTGATAGTATCAACACCCGATGGCATGGACATTGAGTATGACCTGAGGTTTAACTTTAAAGCCTCCAATAATGAGTCAAAATTACAGGCCTCTCCTTGGCTAGGTCTCTTAGTGTTGGCCAAATCTTGGTGCATAGTGATTCAAGGTTTCTAGTGAATCAGATACTAGGAGCATACGAGGCTAAGGATGAGAGAATGGACAAATATCTTAAGAGAGTAAAGTCACTATTGAAAAGATTCAAAGAAGTAAAGTTGAAGAGGATACCTAGGTTGGATAATGGTCGAGCCGATTCACTTACTAGACTAGCCTCAGTAACTAGGACAGATGTCAGGAGAACGGTTCCGGTGGAAATTCTACTTCGCCCAACGATTGAAGATGCAGATGGATCACTTGAATCTTTCTTAAATATAAATAGGGAAACTTGATGGTTGGACCCTCTAATTAGATACATTAAAGAGGGGGAGATGCCATAGGCAAAATAAGAAAGGAAGAAGTTAAGGTACAGAACTGCGAAATTCACTGTCATTGGAGACATGTTGTATAAAAAGGGGTTCTTGATCCCTTTACTCAGGTGTGTGGATCCATTTGAGGTTCCATATATCTTGCAAGATGTGCATGAGGGGTCTTATTTAAGACACATTGGGGGTAGGTCGTTATCAAGGAGGATAGTCACCCAGGGATATTGGTGGCCGACTTTGGAGAAGGATGTTACAACATATGTAAAGAAGTGTGACAAGTGTCAGAGGTTTGCCACCATCCCTCACCAGCCACATTAATCTCTTACCTCCATTACATCCCCGTGGCCAGTTCAGTGTGGAGAATTGATTTGGTAGGACCCTTGCCTAAGGATGTCAACAACTACTGATACTTGATCATAGAGATTGATTATTTTTCAAAATGGGTAGAAGCGGAGCCAATGGTCACGATCAGAAGACCTTCCAGTTCATCTGTAAGGACATCATATGCAGGTATGGTCTCCCCAACACCCTCATCTCAGACAACGAGACTCAGTTCAAGGATGTATCCCTGGAGAAATACTGTGAAAGAGTTGGGATCAAAAAGTTTTTCTCTACCCTAGGCCGACCTCAGGCTGATGGGCAAACTGAGGTTACAAACTGAATAATCCTGGACGAGATTAAGAAAAAACTTGAGGAGGAAAAAGGAAGATGGGTTGAGGAGGTATATGTTGTGCTGTGAGCCTACAGGATGATAACAAAAACTCCTATCGGAGAAACAACTTTTATGTTGGCATATGGCTCAGAAGCCTTCATCCCCACCGAAATTGGGTTTCCTACTCACAGAGTTCAAATTTATGATCCTCAGAGAAGCATGGAAGAAAGGATACTTAATCTAGACTTGATTGAGGAAAGAAGAGAAGACGCTGAGATAAGATAAGCATCCTACCAGTAGAGGAACGACAGGTTTTACAACCAATGGGTAAAGCAAAGGTCTATCGTTGTGGGAGACCTAGTCCTCAAAAAGACTTGGCAAAAGCCTAACAAGCTTCGCCCAAATTTACATGGACCATACAGGGTCATCGATGAAGTTTTCCCAGGAACCTATAGGCTATAAAACATTGAAGGGGAACCCTTTTCAAACCCCTAGAATGTAGATCATTTGAAGAAATACTATCAATGATGTTGTAGTTGATGTCCTACTTGTTCAAAATTATAATGAATGTGTTATTTCATAAAACACTTAGAATGTTAATGAGAGTATTCTATTGGCTCCTCATCTTATGTTTGTCAAATTATATATTTGTTGGGGTAATTCATGCTAAGCCACAATACATCATTCGTGGTGAAGTGGGCTTAAATGCTCTTTGGTGATACGATAACATGGATGGGGACAACCTCATCCATATGCTGTCAATAACATCAAGGGGCATTTATTTTTTAAAACACCATTAATCTGGTGGATAACTACCCTCGGTTAAGATGAGGGTGAATGGTGGGGATGACCCTCCACTCACCCCCAAGAAAGACGAGGGAGGACTTAATATTTGAAAACACCATTAATTTGGTGGATAACTACCCTCGGTTATGATGAGGGTGAATGGTAGGGACGACCCTCCATGCACCCCTAAGAAAGACGAGGGATGACACATTTAAAAACATCATTAATTTGGTGGATAACTGCCCTCGACTATGATGAGGGTGAATTGTAGGGACGCCCCTCCACTCACCCCCAAGAAACACGAATGAGTCCTTAATATTTGAAAACACCATTAATTTGGTGGATAACTACCCTCGGCTATGATGAGGGTGAATGGTAGAGACGACCCTCCACTCACCCCCAAGAAAAATTAGGGAGGACACATTTGAAAACATCATTAATTTAGTGGATAACAACCCTCGGCTATGATGAGGGTGAATGGTAGGGATGACCCTCCACTCACCCCCAAGAAAGACTAGGGAGGACTTAATATTTGAAAACACCATTAATTTGGTGGATAACTACCATCGGCTATGATGAGGGTGAATGGTAGGGACGACCCTCCACTCACCCCAAGAAAGAGGATGGAGGACACATTTGAAAACATTATTAATTTGGTGGATAACTACCCTCGGCTATGATGAGGGTGAATGGTAGGGACGACCCTCCACCCATCCCCAATAAAGATGGGGGAGGACTTAATATCTGAAAACATCATTAACTGGGTGGATAACTACCCTCGACTATGATGAGGGTGAATGGTAGGCATGACCCTCCACTCACCCTCATGAAAGACGAGGGAGGACTTGGAAAATAGTTAGTGCAAGTTACTGTAAAAATAGAAGACAGAGAGACGCAAATGGAAAATACGGGTATTCTCATTTAACATATGAGAAGTTATAATATAATGAGGGGATGATACCCAAAGTGTCCAAAATAAAGGTAAAAAAGAACACAAGACAAAAAAGTTACATCAAGAGGGTATAGGTCACAGATGACCACCCTAAAGAGATGCCTCAGAGGGTAAGGCAGGGTTAGCGACATTGGCCGGAGGACGATCCTCAGATTCCCCAGTCCCCTCAACTGTCGTCTGGGACTCCACGTAGGATAGAGCCTCGGCCATTAAAGGGTCTTCTAAGTCTGCAGCTTCCAGAGAGGGGTGAATGATTGACACTGCGTCGACAAACTTCAAGAAGACCCACCGACAGGCTGTCTTAATTCCCCTCTCCAAGTACTCAAGGCTGAAGCCTTGGAACTCATTAGAGAGTTTGTATGCTTCCACAACAACAGTCCTAGCCCTCTGAACAGTTGCATCAAGATCAGACTTGAATTTTGTTGACTAAGTGGTCAAAGCATTGTCCTTGGCCAATAAAAGCTCATTCTTTTTCCTCAGCTGCTCAGTATGCTTTCTGTTAAGCTCTTCAAGAACCCTCAGATGGTCGGCCTTCACACGCTCCATATCTTTCTTAACGTTTTCCAACTGAGTCTTCAAGTTGGCTTCATTTATAATGTCCTCTCATCCTCTTGAAATTTTGGGTAGTTCTCGGCCATCCATTTCATTGCCGAGGTTAAGGCTCCGACAGGCTGAAAAGGATGAGAGAAAAATTAGATAAGGTTACACTTGAATTGTAAACAAAAAGGATGTGATAAAAGTAATTGGGCTAGACTGTGAAGTCCAAAGTCATTGAAACAAAAGGCATTTTAGCCAAGAAGTCATAATAAGACGAGGATGGGGCAGAGAATATGGTCGCCTTGGCAGCCTTCCTGTGGGCAATCAGAGAGGAGGGGTCGGCCTTTAGCAGGATCAGGTTGGTCGTCCATAAGACATATAGAGAGGAGGAGTAACTCGTCCCCACGGTGCGCGTATCTGCGGTATTCATCCTCATCCTCATCGTGTCATCACGTCGACCCTCAATAGGAACGTCTCTCTCTTTCCTCTTCTGTGAGTCCACAGGGGTCGGCCCCACAGTCATCGGCCCCACCTCAATTGCTTTCTTCTGTTGTTTCTAAGGCGGTTTGCCTTTCTTAATAAGACCATCCAACAGACTTGGATCCAATATTTCCCAAAGTGAATCAGGCATGCCTGGAGGACGGCCTGCAAAGGTAAGACGACATGTCAGATGCAAGTAACAATAATGAGGGAACACTTCAAAAAATCGAAATAAAAAGAAACTCAAATAATTCTGTCAAAGGATCGACCCTCAGACCAGCTTCTTTAAGGAGACGAGGGGTCATTAAATCTTTAAATTTGGGAATCGTACCCTCCTTCCCTTGCTCCCTCAGATAGTCGGCTATAGCTCTTTCGTCTAAGCTAAGTCCAGGGTCTGACCTTGATTTCATGGAGGGGTTAGACCATTCTGGGGGATCAACCCCGACGGGTAATCCTAATCCCTAGAAACAAAGAAGAACCTCTTTTTCCAGTCATGGTTGGAAGTTTATACAACAAGGAGAAGTTTCTTGTCTGATATCCTAGCCCCCAGATGGAAGTATCCAGGTTGCTTGGACGAGGAGGTTATGTTGTAACAATCCAGGAACAGATCAACCGATGGCTCGTCAGTAAATGTGTTATTCCAAAGGGAGATGAAGCCTAGGATGATCCTCCAGGAGTTAGGAGGAAGTTGGGTAGGAGCAACCCTAAGATCAGAGAGTATTTCAATTATGGCAGGATGAAAAGGGAACCTGACGCCGACCCTAAATGTCTGCTCGTACATGGATACTTCTCCCTTTCTCCCTTGAAGACCTTCTCATCTTCATCTGGGATCCTCATAATTACGTTGGGCTTTACACCAAAGGAATGTCTCCATAACAAGAGATCACGATCCTTGATAGATGAGACATAAGCCGAGGCTGTTGAAGTGTCGACCTCTCCTCAACATTTGAACTCTCATTTTCGTCCTCATCCCCATCTCCGTCGGCCTCATCGTTCTCAAAGTGTGTGGGGGGGGGGGGGCACCTGGAAAAGTGGCTTGGAATTCAAGGGGGGAACATAGCAGTAATAGGGATGGCTTCAGGGTTGACTGTTCCCTCGGCCTAGTCGCAGGGGTTAGGCTTAAAATGTCATCTCTTCTAAAGGTCCCAGCACCAAAAGAAGATGATGTTCTGGCTCGTCTATCCATGACTTCTTTTTTACTTTAACTCTCATATGGACGATAGGATGACCCAAAGGGTTCAGAGGGTGATGGTAAAATTGTAGCTAATGGAATTGGGAAAATGGGTCATACCCAGACATGGTCGACCCTACGTCTGGACTCGTTATCTTATTATATTCTCTTAATCACTGTAAAACACCTCTCTCTCAAAGTTGGAAACTCCTCGGCTAAATTGTAAAGCCTTTGGAGCATTAAGATGAATACCGTATACTTGAAGGATTTTCTCAAACAATCTACATGCAAGTTAAATAGTTGACCAAGTTGATCATAAGAACTAAGAACATGAGGGACTGAATATGGAGCATGCTGGAAGGGATGGGCGAAGCGCCACTGAAAAATTTAAGAGGTCCTAATTAGACCTGTAACCACCACAAGATAGTTGAGGAGGGGGACAAACTAGCTGAGCTGCCAATATTTAGCCCTAAAACCACCAATTAACGGTGGAAGGGCAACCCTAAGAGGCAGAAAGCCCACCAAAAAATGAAGAAAAACAAGTATGGGCGAAGTCACATAAAATTCAACACAAAAGAGAAAAAAAGGGAAATAACGGTGAAGATATTACCTGGAAAATAAGACCAAAGGTAGAAGAAATTGCAGGAAACTTGGAGCTTTCAAGGTTTTGCAACAATGGAGGTTAACTTCCAAGGCTAGAGAGAGAGAGTGCACGCAAAGAAGAAAGTAGAAGAACGAGAAATAATGGTTTGAAAAAGGGTTAAATACTTTGTTATTAGTTGGCACAATAACCAAAGCGGTGCACAGACCACGAGGAGAATCATCATTAGGGCACAAAGTCCTAATTGTGATGTGCAGCCATTATTTCTGGGGAACACAAAATGATGATTGACACCTGAAAATGTCACTCATCAACCTGACCACTCATCAACTCGACATCCAAAGATAATATTACACCTCAGTCATCTCAACAGCATCAATGACTAAGGGCTAGGGCTGATTGATATACCAAAATACACCATCGGCCAGGCCGAGGGCAGCCTCATCTTGGACGGGAGCTCAACTCTACTTCAGACCCTAAGGGATCATACTGAAGATAGGGGGTCAAACAAGCCGACCCTATCATTAGCAACATAGTTCAGATGACCGTACGACCCCACTATCGACAATAAGTTTACTGTTTGATGACCCGAATCAGTCCAAGCCTGTGGAGATAGAAGCCTCGGCTTAGGGGATGTTCGAACGACCAAGCGACTGGCCGACCCTATGGGGGCCGACAGTATGAAGATCCCACATCCAGCAGTCAGGGCAACCAATAGGTTAGCATCAATCTCAAGCTTGGACTATCACCATAAGCAAAGGGTGACACCATCATAGCACGTGATTCGGGAGATGCGTGGGACAGTGAGCGTGGGACTCATGTGGCACGTGGAATAAACCGTTATAACAATATCATTCCCTCGCGTGAGGGAATATTATATCATTATTACCTATAACTGGCCCATCCAGGTGTCAACAGGGGATTAGCTAGATCATCATTCACATGCTCGATGCATGCTTGGGGGCTACACTACTCCCCCCAAGCCCTATATATACTTATCATCTCCAATCTTGCAAAGGGGTGGATAATTGGAACCCTAGCTAAAACTCTGTTTCTACATACAGTAGAGTGAGAGAGAGCTGATGTGCATTGCATCCAAGGCCATTAGTGCCCAAATTTAGTGGATAACACACTCACAGTGGCTGTAGGCCAGATTGGTTGAACCACTATACATCATCATCTCCATTCCTCTTATACTCACCTCCTTCTATATACTTATACACATGCATAGCTCTATTACTGCCATTGTTTCCACTATTTTAGCTCATCACCTCTTATCTGGTGATGTTGTTTCTTAGCATCATCACTCGTTTCTATTTAGTTGTTCTGAGATTATGAACTTAGTTATGTACCCTTCAATTGTTGGATTTATTTAGTTGGGCTATTGTATTTGACTTTAGGCTGAAAGTGTTTACTCCAATCCCTTTTATTATGTCAGTATTTCATTTCTTATGTGATTGGATTAAAGGGTGAATGTTTAGTTTCCTTTCTTAAATGGTTTTATAACTAGTTGAAAAGATAAAATTTTGACATTAACCTTTTTAAATATTAGGTGGCTAGTTTTAATAATATAATTTTCGACAATGATGCATAATCTAAATCAAGTGGATATTCTAGTTTAATTAATAATGGACTGATCACCCGGTATTTAATTAGGTAGGGTGTCACAGGTGGTATCAAAGCATCTGGCTCTAGAGTCCTTAGGATTTGTACGTCTTATTATGTTTTCCATGTAACTATCGTTGATGTAAAGCCTTATATTTAGGACTGTTGCATTCATTTTTCGCTCATTTTATGCCTTCAGCTATTTGAGACATTTACTGTGGACTTATAAAGCTTCTCTCTCATTTCAGATGCCTCCCAGACGTACACAGCGAGCCAATAGAGATGCCCAGCTCGAGCCCCAGCCAGCTCTGGCCTAGGGAATGATGAATGTTGTGGAAGTTGCAGCTATTGTAGCACAGGAAGCTAACGCAACATTAGTCGTTGTACAACATGCTCCACCACAGGCACCAGTAGTGGCTCCAGCATCAGTCCACGCTCTCCCTTATGCATGGGAGAGCGTTAGAGATGCCTTTCAGAAGGCACACCCTCCAGAGTTCGCGGGGAGTTCAAGTGTGGTAAAGGCGAGCCAGTGGATGAAATATATATAGGGTCGTATGAGGATGTATGAGTGCACCAAGGTGCAAAAGCAGATTCTGGCTACCTTTAAGTTGGTAGGATCAGTGTTACAGTGGTGGGAGTCCATCACCACTGCGAAGGAGAGAGATCGCTTGGCTATCAAGGATTTCTTGGTGTGGCTTGATCGCAAGTACTTCCTTTCCACCGTGCAGACCGAGATGGAGTGGAAGCTACTGAACCTCAAGCAGGAAGGAAAGACATTTGTTGAGTATAAAGAGGAGTTTACATACCTTCTGAATCTAGTTCCAGATGAGATACCAATAGAGGAGAAGAAGATTCATAGATTCATGGATGGTCTGACTTGGAAGATTTGCCAACACTTGTTCGGGAATCTTTTATTGGCCACTTATTCTGATGTGGTTAATGCTTCCCTACTATATTGTTAGGACCACCGCTTCCACCAGTAGGAAAGCAAACGAATTTGGGAGTCTAGCCAGTAGGGTCGGATAGGAGGTAGTGGTACCGGTGGGACATTCACGGCTCAAGGACAGGTCCTCCAGATTCAACAGGGCTCCTAGTAGGGGATCCTATTAAGCGGTTCCATTTGGGAGATTTCAGACAAGGACAGGGAGGTTTTAGGCAGGGCCATTAGGGCCAATTGGGTCAACAGTGCCAGCAGGGGCAGCAACGATTTCAGTAGGGCCAGTAGGGCCAAGGGAGGGGAGGTAATAGCCATCAGGGTCGAGGGCAACACTGATAGAGAGGAGGACACTTTCTAGGGAGGTGTTTTACTTGTGGCAATACTGTCCATAAGCGTCAGGACTATCCTTAGAGGGGTAGAGCCCCGCAGCAATAGCAGCAGTAGGGCACTCGTCAAGAGCCCCAGCAAACATTATTTTCAGCCGCCCTCTCAGCACCACCCCAGGTTCCAGCCTTACCAGCTATTCCAGCAGCTCCGGTACAGCAGGTTCAGTTGCAGTATGGGCATGTCCACAATATCCATCTGTCCCCAGTCCATCACGCACCACTCGCCGTTGAGGGTACATTTCCTATCCATGGTACTATGAGGCGCATTTTATTTGACACAGGGGGCATCACACTGCTTTATAGCTACTAGTTTTGCACGGGCCACAGGGTTATTAGACACAACAGAGAGTACAGTGACTTGTGTAGACTCACCGCTAGGGAATGGGTCATTGATCCTCTTTATATGTCGAGGTGTAGGTATAGATATTAGGAGTTTGACTTTGCCAGCAGATATGTTAGTTTTATATATGCACGAGCATGACACCATTATTGGCATGGATTGGATTGCTTCTTATAGAGACATGATAGACTGTTTTAGTAGGAGTATCATCTTTGCTATACCAGGACAGAGATGTTCCTAGTGGCGATGCCTCATTCTGAAGGAGTATCGTCTACCCATTTATATTACATAGAGGAGGAGACCTCTAGGGAGATAGTGATTCCTATTAATTCGATTCCCGTAGTCCATGATTTCACTGATGTGTTCATGGATATAACAGGACTACGGCCTAGTCGAGAGATTGATTTCTTCATAGATTTGATGCCGGTCACTCGATCGATAGCCCGAGTACCCTACCGTATGGCTCCAGTTGAGATGAGGGAGCTACGGGACCAGATTGAGTAGCTGTTAGGACAGGGCTTCATCCATAGGAGTACTTCACCTTGAGGTGCTCCAGTATTGTTTGTAAAGAAGAGAGATGGGCCATTGAGGTTGTGTGTGGATTATCGAGAGTTGAACAAAGTCACGATACGAAATAAGTATTCGTTGCCCCGAAGCGATGACTTGTTCGATAAATTGAGGGGTTGCTTTATTCTCAAAGATAGATTTGAGGTCGGGCTGTCACCAGCTACAGATCCAGGAGAAGGACGTATCAAAGACCGCATTCTTGATGAGATATGGATCATATAAATTTTGGGTGATGCCGTTCCGACTGACGAATGCCCCAGCTATTTTCATGGACTTAATGAACAGGGTGTTCAGAGAGTTCCTAGATCAATTTGTCATCATCTTCATTGATGACATCTTGATTTATTCACGGACTGAGGATGAGCATGCCGAGCATCTGAGGATGGTTTTCTAGACACTACGTGAGCATGAGTTTTATGAAAAGTATGAAAAGTGTTGATTCTGGTTAAAGGAGGATCAGTTCTTAGGTGACATAATGTCTGAGGAGAGGATATCAATAGATTAGGGAAAGGTGTCAGCGGTAAGGGAGTAGGGGTAGCCCATGACACCGACTGAGGTACATAGTTTCTTGGGGCTGGCAGGGTACTATAGGAAATTTATTGAGGGATTATCGAAGATAGCGGGTTCGGTGACAAACTTGACTCACAAAGTGGTGCCGTTTATATGGGATGATGCCTGTTAGTTGGCCTTTGACGAGCTGAAGGACAAACTGACTTCAGCACAAGTTCTATCACTACCCAGACCCAGGTTAGAATACCGATCTACAGTGATGTGTCCTTATCAGGACTTGGGTGTCTTCAACAGGAGGATAAGGCAATTGCTTATACTTCCCGTAATCTTGAGCCTCACGAGAAGAATTCACTACACCAAAAATAGGAATCTGGCACGGTTTAAAACTGTGTCAGATCAAATCTGGCATGGTTTTGAACTGTGCCTGAATCAGGTGTTCCAAAATGGCCATTTTTTCTAGCACGGTTTAAAAGTGTGCCAGATTTGCTCAAACAGGAACACTATTGGCACACTTTTAAACAGTGCCAGAATTTGATATTTCTGGCACACTTTTGGCACAGTATTGAACTGTGCTAGATTGAGCACATTTTGATAAACTTTTAGCACAGTTCAAAACCTTGCCAAAATTTGATACACTTTTGACACGGTTTTGAACTGTGCCAAAATTTTGAATTAATAGAAAAAATAATTATAAATAATATTCCAAAAAAATTAATTAATCGTACATATCGACTAACAAAGAATTAGTGAGTAACTTTACCTAATTAAATCTTCTAGACAAATTCACAGATGAAGATTATTTTTATAGAAAACTTCGAGAGCCAAATTTATTAAAACAGAAAGAAGAACAAGCCGACAAAAAATCCCCAAAATAAAAATAATGGAACAACCTAAAGCCTTATACAGGTCCTACAAGAAACTAAAGTCTTCGGTTGAGTATTAAACCAATGATACCCAAGCCAAGGATAATCAAAAAAAGAAAAAGTGGGGATTTTTTTAGATGCGAATTAAGTAGATACATATAAGGAGCATAAGTAATAAAAAGAAAATCCAATCAGCGTAAATTCCTCCAAGACAATCAGATAGTGAAGTTTATATCCCAGTCTGAACTGATTCTAACTTCAAGTGAAACTAGTAGCCAATCCTCTGCACCTATAAGTCTCGCATTCAATTAAAGTCGGGTCAACCCTTTTCCTTGCCCTGGCAACTGCCTTCTGAGCCACCTCCCTCACCTTCAACACATCCATCCCATATACATGCACCCCAGGCATACAAAATGCAGGCCCCTTCTTACAAATATCAAGGTCCGAAGCCGCCCTCAAATGCGACATCCTAATAAAGACCGCCAACACCAATTGCAGCTCTGCATGAATTATATATATATATATATATATATATATATATATATATATATATATATATATATATATATATATATATATATATATATAACAACAGAGGAGGCTAGGAATATACAAAGGAGAATGTGATAACAAGAGAAAGAATAGAGAAAGAATGAACATTAATAAAACTACATCAATAGCATTATGATTAGAAAACACAAAATCAAACCTTTCCAATACATCTCGAGTAGGACTTCCACTTCTAGTGTAATCATACGGGCCATTTTCTGTTGTAAACGGCTATAGAAAAAGGTTTAGAAATAAAAATTCAAGTGAAAATACAAGTGGAGGATGTCAAAAAATAAACTATAGAATGTTTTATAAATGCTTGGACAAAAAAAGTCATAAAGAAACCATGTTATGACATGAGAGAAGAAAAGATGAACTTGACAGATCATATGGCTACAAAATATCATAAATCAAAACTTCAGTGGGCCAAGGGTGAATGTAACCACATTCAGAAGTATACAAATTTCCTAACGGAAATCACAAATTAAATTAATCACGGCTAGGCTTCACATGATTTGACTAATATCACACAATTAGTATCATAAAATGCCTCACTCATTAACTCTCTTCCACAGTACCATTGGTATCACATTTAAATTTCGATCGCGTGCTCAAATTCGAATGATTGGCATTAGAAAATAACACATTATCATTTTACAAGTGCAGTGTGAGTGCTAGAATATATAGTCATTTTAGTTAAAAAAAGTTGTTATATTCTATAGTTCAAATAGTGGGGCACACCATACTACCCAAAGTAAACTTAATGGGTAATGGGTAATGTAAACTCGATACAACATGTCAAATCATTAGCAGGTTTGATAATTAAGGTCAATAATTGGTTGATCCACTACTAGGCAAATTAAAAGAATAAATTGAGTGACACAACGCGACCATCGATAAATGACAAATATACACAACATAAATCCAACTATACACGACCTAAATAAGTAGGGCATGTATTGTGTTAATTTTGAACTCCCCGATGGATTGCCAAGCCTGGTCTTGAACAATCGTGACTACGAAACTGCATTGAATTTCCATTCATCATTTATAAATTATAAAGATGCCTATCTGCAATTGGGTGGCTATCTCTATTGAAGTGGTGAATATTGTGAAAGCGGGCATTTTTGGTGATAAGAAGCTATAGACTAATAAGGATACTGCAGTGGACAAAATTTGAGAGGAAATTCTCGCTTATCATACATAAATCAATCAACCGCCTTTTTCTAGTAGACTCATCCATTCCCCAAATCTTTCAAAGAATATTTGTTTGTAGCTAAAAATGGGAGAAAAACATATATCTATTTTGCTGAAAATAAGGAAGAAACAGATACCAAGATCAGGTAGCCAAATAAATTTTGAGTTCTGACCAACTTATTGAGGGTTTTCAGTTTTTTGAAAACCAATAATCTACTGTTTCGTCCTTTTTTGGGGGGTGACCAACACAGAAAAGTTCAACATTATGTAATGTATTTAAAATACTTATTTTAGTAACAAAACTATGCAAGTTAATATTAGATAATTTCAGTTCACTGTTCCATCTTGGAAGAAGATGAGATAGTCACTCGTGGAAACCACAAATTTAGTGTTCAGGAAATTTGAGGGAGGTAGTTCCTGAATGTCACTGAATTGCCATAGTTCAGAGCGGAGCTAAGAAACGTTTTTTGTATATTTCAACAAGCTCCTTTGGATCACGTCGTGTTTGTGCATAAGCCTCATTTTTGTTTATTTCCTCAATCCAGGCTACGAGTTTTGGCCTGCCTACAGTAATATCATACTCCTTTACATCCAGCAACAAGGGCTGATATCTTTCAATGAATGGCGCATAATCTATATCCACCAGACTGAGTTGGCCAAGGAAAAAAGGCCCATCATCAAATTTTAGAAAGGGCGATCTCAATGTAATCAAAAGCTTCAGTTGCTTCATTGATTTCATTTGCCTTGAAGGAAGTCATCACAGCTTTATTGAACAAGTCAGTATATGTGAGCAACTCTTCCCCAAACTCTCTCTTGGACGGATCATCGGGGAAAAGTAAAGGCTAGCAAACATAAACATAACCACTCAAGGTAGATAAACTATAGCAGTACTTTAAATAATCAAATATAATTTGAGCAGTCATTGCAGGCTCTAAGTTCATCGCAGTTCTAGAATTATTTTTGCGAGGAACGTATTAAAATACAAAATATTCACATATATGAAGTGTAAGTGCAAGGTACAAAATACAAATGCACCGATGGACCTGCAATTGATTCAAAAAGATGCGGTGGCTCTGAGGAAAAAATGCTATGATCATAAATCAACCATATTAACCATACGCTAGCATGATTAAGCCCAACAGAGAACAAAATGTTTAGTAATCTGCACGCTCATCAGGGGGAGGAAAAGAATTGGGGTTTTTGAAGGAACACTATTTTGTATTGCTCGAGTTAGATGATTGGTAGTTGGTCTTATTGGACGATGGAGGTCTGATCAGATTATACTTCCTGGTTGGGTGACCAGAACAGTCATCTTGGTGAGTAAAGCTTGTTGCGTCTAGTTAGCATAGTTAGCTTCTCAAATCTGAATATTCATTATCACTATTCAAGGCAAATCTCAATATCATCACCACTAGTACTTGTCCGTGCTAATGGCATAATCTGAATATCGTTTGTGTACACTTCCCTAAGGAAAACTCCGTACCTACGACACTATCCCCCCAAAAAGACATACATAAAAATAGAATCCATTACTATAATATATACCCATACCCCATTTCAAATTCCGAGAGCAATACAAAACAACGTCAGGCATTTCATATTACCAAAAAATCTAATTCATAGATGCTAGCACTCACATTTTAACTCGAGGTCATTGAGGATCCAAATTCGAATTCCACAATTAATTATCCAATGATTGGTGACATGGCTGTGCCATGGGGGTTGCCATGGCTGTTCCATAGACTGTGCAGACCGAGGCAGCAGTAATTCGCTGGTGAGTGCACTGGGCAGCCCGCGGCGACCCTCACGGGGAGGTTTATTCTCCTCTATAGTAAGAGATTTATTCAAGTCTGCTTTAAACTTATGAATCACTTATATGTTTGAAGGAGAGGGGTCATTGTTTAATGTAACCTCTATTGCAAGAAAAGTGTCCTCCGGATTCTGAATATTTTAAAATATGTCTTAAAATTCACTTCTCCTCCATTGAAACATCTAGCGCAAACAAATTTTGAACTGTGATCCCCATATATGTCAAAAAAATCTCTTGAATGCATACATTTAAATCTTATGCAACCCCTTGATCAATTTGGTTTTAACTAATTGTCTCTTCCGCTTTTGTAACTATGCTAAATGAATTAGAAGGAAACGATAGATCGAAAAAGATGAATATTCACTTGCATTCCGATAAGAAATAAAAAAAATGCCATGGACCGATATGATATGAGAGAGATGGATATAGCGACTTGTGATACAAACTTGCAATATGTATCATTTGGGCTATTAGTTTGGTCCCCATTTTGGGGATAAATTTAGTTTCAGCCTAAATTTTAAGGGGGAAAACCTAAATGATTACTGAAAAATTCAAGAAAGGCTTTGTGCCTAGACAATTCTCACACATCGAACATATTCCCCAAAATTCATCACTAACAAGTCTGTAATAAACATCTCAAGTCCATATCATCTATCACAAACAAGTTACAAACAAACAAAGAGATTATAAGCATATTGTGCAACTTGTCAGAATGAAGTCTTGTCAAAAAATATCAAGAAGGATGAAGAAACTACTAATCAAATACTCGGAATAAGGCGTAATAGGTTTGATCGACATGATAAAGATAATTGTAGCGCAGCTTACAGGTCCTCTTATGAGCATTTTAGATTTCTTCGACTTTTTCATGGCATAAACATTGCCAGATTTTTTCTCCCGGCATAATCAAAATTAATTGAATATCTAAGGTATTCCATCTTATGTACACTAATCATGGGCTCCAAGATGGAAATGAAACAAAGTTTGTGAGTCTTACTTAGCTTTTTTAACCTTCGCTTAGTGGACTTTTTGAACAAAAGCTCTTGTTTGTCTCCTTAAGAACCTGCAGCAGGTTGTTTCTATGATAATTAGGATACATAAGGATGTGTGATAATTAGCACCCTCAAATGAGGATACTAAATAATAAACACTGCTACAAAGTTCTGTGATAATTATAACCCTCAAATGAGATAAGAAATTAATCATATACACATAAGGATCTACTTATGGTTGATCCTAATAATCAGGAAAAGTTCAAATAGAAACAAAATGAGGAAGAGAAAAGTTAAAATATAGAGAATATTGTGTCTCTCGTCCTACTGAGCATAGATTATCTAATACAATACGTACCTTTGAAAAAGCATCCTGGTCTGCTCTTTGTGTTAAAATATTAATAGGTTCCGGAATAAGACCTGCAAAGTTCATAACCGAACTAATATCAATTGTGTTAAAACATTACAATTCTCCTGAACTTTTTCGTGATGATTCTTGGATATTGGGGTCAATCGAGGAAGAAAATCCTTTATAGGATGGGCCATTTTAGTCATACCAATACCATTGATGATTTATTTAAGATCTCTTAATATTGATCCCAAAACTTCAAGGTATTCCTCTCCCAAATACTCATATAAGACAACCCAGACATGAAAGAAATTGTGACTAATTTTGTTAATACACAACTGTATCATGTTAACATATATAAGGATTTAACATATGAATTGCAAAAATGATGTTATGTTAACGCCAAGAACTAGGTGTGTGAGAGTGAATTCTACAAAAGAATTACATTAAGAAGCTATATATGTATGAAGCACACACTAACATTTGTAAAGTGTCATTTAATAAAATGTAGTGAAGTTCAGGCCCTAGAATTTACTCTAGTAGATGCACCTCTTTATTAATAAGCAGATAACCATATCCATCAACCATGTATGAAATCATCATTACTGAATTATACTCTCCGTCTTGACTACATTGACTACTGTTCGAATTCTTGTATCTAATGCATTCTCATGTCAATGAAATAAGTAGGAGAAGAAATAATACATTAAATGGATAAAACAAGCCAATGAGGTCTTTTATTACAGCCACATTTTAATTCAAGGCATGTCATTTTGTCTCCAGTTATTCTACAAACTAAACCGAGGCACTCACCTACACACCTTGAAAATAAAGATAATGAATCACCATTATTGACAAGAAAAAACCACAACTCCCCAATAAGTTCCAAACCAGTTCTCTGTAATCAACTCCTGTAAAGAATTTTCATTAAGATGGTCATTCAAACTGTTGGGAAAACCTAGATAAGATGATTGATTAGAAAATCAAGGCACGTTGCTATAGACTCTCATAGATAAAAAAAAAAAATTATCTCCGACCCTCGATTCAACTAAAGCAACACATAACATGACATGTTCAAATGGCAATTTAGAGTCGGTTCAATTCAAAGAGATTTATGTTGTTCATATTTTCATTCACATAAAGAAACAGAGAGTTCCATAAGTTAATTCATTCTAGGTTTCTAGCTCAAGGAATTTTTATTGTGATCAAAAATTATTTGCTCAGTATAATGGTAAGTCTAGTATATAAAAACAGTTGCGTTATTTGTTGAGTATATAAAAATCATTGCATTATTCGATGAATCTCAAGCGTAAAACCTTTAAATAACCTATTTAGCATACCCAAACACACTAAAGGCTCTATAAATCAAATTTTCCAATATATATAAATTTATACACAGGAACATAGGTATTTATAATATAAAGAAAGAAAAAAATCATATATGCAGACAATGGAGGTCAATAGCCGTCAAATAATTAATGGTGTTCAACTAAGATTTTTGTCTACAAATAAATAATTACACATTAGAGATAAAAAAAACTAATTGAACATTGGATATAAAAAAATAACTAATTACCACAGTGTCATAACCAAATCATAAAGCCACAATTATCTAAAGACCACTTAGAAACTAAAATTGTAGATACAACTATCTATAGAACACAAATAAAATCACAACTCAACCCAACTCATACCCACAAGTATACCTGGTGTACTGAAAATATCCATTTGAAACCTTTAGATCTGAAAAATCAAATAAAAACAAATCAAAATCCCTAATTTCATATAAATTCAATAAAGAACCCATAGTAGGAAAATGCCCTCATTTGAAACTAAACTAAACTAAACTGAACGATTAAAGTCATGTATGTAAGCTTTCCTCTAAAATACATATATATATATATAGAGAGAGAGAGAGAGAGGGATTTTTACCTATGATTTAAGAGAGACAGGAGAGAGAGTTGAGAATCGAGAGAGAGAGCTGAGCATCGAGAGAGAGAGGGGGATGGAGTTGAGGTACAGTGTGAAAGAAAGCTGAGAGGAGAGAACGGGAAGGTTTAAGAATGAGAGGGATGAGAGAGAGGGATACTAAAATGAGTGAAGTAAATTTTTTTTAGGATATTTTATATTTTAGTTAAGTGTACTCAATTTGGTACACTTCTAAACAGTGCCAAATTTTGGCACTGTTTTAAAGTGTGCCAGATTATTATTAAACCGTGCCAAAATTTGGCACACTTTTAAACTGTGCCAGTTTTTTAATATCAAGGTGTGCTAAATTGTTGTTTTTGGTGTAGTGATTACCCCACCCACGACTTGGAGTTAACGATAAGAATTACCCCACCCACGACTTGGAGTTAGTGGCAGTCGTGTTTGCATTGCGGATACGGAGCAATAATCTCTTGGGGGATAAACTTCGTCTGTTCACGGATCACAAATACCTACAGTATCTCTTCACACAACGGGAGATAAATATGCGTTGTAAGGACACAAGTATCCGATTGATCCTTAATGTAGTGTTGGCTCAATTCCGAATAAAAACGTTTGAGTCATAGGATAGTATTCTTGTGTATCCTTCAAGCCTATGACATGTTGAAGTTGAAGACGTTGCAGCCTACTTATCAAGAGAACATCATTGTTGGTTTACATGTGCCTCGTTTCACGTCATCAACATCATATTCCATAGTCTCTAAAAGGTATGAATGCATTTTTATACATATAGGTAAACTTTGAATAATTTTATAAAGGGTGTAATTTTATTTTAAACTGAAGTTGAATTTCAGAATGTTACTTTAGAACTTTAAAATGAAGTTTATGGGCTTGAAATCGAATTGTAAACTTTCTGTGACTTCGTTTGATATTGTCGTTCGAACGAGAATATCTTTCGAACGAGTTTGCCAATGACTTTTCCCAATTGGCCACTAAAACTTCGGTAGAAGGGCCATTCAAATGAGACTTCGTTCGAACGAGATTTTCGACGAGAAAATTTTTTAGTTGTTTTTTGGAAGTTTTCCCCACTTCCCCACTCTTTTGTTCCCACTATTCTTTCTAGAATTACTAAGTGCGGGAACGAACTCTTTAAAAGTAACTTTTTCACATTCTAAGAGTCCTTAGAGAGAAAAACATTTATGAAAAATTTACATGTTTTCTGTTTGATTTTTATGGATTAAATTCACCAAAAATACATATACACGCGTAGTTTGTTTATTTCAAGTTCCTTCATATATATCTTTACTTGGAGTGTTTGGCACCGGATTTATCTCTACACCTCAAAGAAGAGAAGTTTGGGTTTACTTCTACATCCCTAAAAGAAGAAGACTTATTTATTCTGCGGCATTCTCATATGGTGAAAGGCACCATGTGTGGTTGACTGTTGTTCCCAAAAGCTTCATTGGTGGATTCTAAGGTTCCGGTGGAGTTCGGGATTGTCGGCTAAGCAGAGGTTGATACAAGACGACGCGTCAGAGGCTTGAAGGGAGTCGAGTTGAGTTGTATTAAGTCATTTATCTTATATTTGTAATTCCGTACTTAGTGGACTTAAGGCTAGGGTCATCCGAGGTTCTTTTCCGTTGTGAATTTTTCCTCGTATATCGTGGTGTAGTGGTTGTTTATTTATTTTATCTTTTGCAAATCACAATAGATGCATGCTTAGGACTAAAAGATAAAATATGGTTTAATTCACTACTCTTGTTTAATTTGGTGCTAAATTAGTTTGGATATAATTTAATTAATTTAATTCAAATCGTTAACCTTAATTTGGTAAAATTTGGTTTGGCCCAATTTGCAAAAATTAAATATTTTTTGTTAGGCAAATTTTTAGGACTTGTATTAAATTGATTTTTGAGCTTAAAGTAATAATTCACAAATTTTATTTAAGGTGTAATTTTAATTTTGAGAAAATTAAAATCCAATTTTGTTTAATTTTAATTTTAATTTTGGAAGAATTAAAATTGTAATATTTTAATTGTGAATCTTAAAATGTTTATTCCTTTTTAATTGAACCATCTTTATTCCGCATTAAAGGAAATCATATCTTTAAAGTGAAAGATTTAAAATTGGGGGTCCTTCAAATTGGTATTAGAGCCGGAGCGCTAATTTATTGCATTAAGTTCCTTTTAAATATTTTTGTTAAAAAATGAAATTTTTTCCATTTTCAAAATTTCCTGTTTTCGATGGTTCCAACTACGCGTGCTGGAAAGCAAGTATAAATCGGCACTTAGGTCTATCGATGAGAGGGTTCGATTGTCAGTTATTAACGGGTGGTCCCCACCCACATATTTAGTAGAAAATAAGCGTGTTCCCAAACCCGCCGATAGACGGAGTGAGAATGAATTTAAACTTGTAAATTTTCATTCGCGAGGTTTAAATGTCTTGTTTAGCACGGTCACACTGGATGAATTCCGACGTATTATGACGTGTGAAACCGCTAAGGAAGCTTGTGATATTTTACAACTCACTCACGAAGGAACTAGTGTCGTAAAAGCTTCTAAACTCCAAAACCTCACCACTCAATTTGATACCATCAAAATTAATGAAAAAGAAACATTTAATGAATTTTATGCTAGACTTTCCGATATAGTTAATTCATCTTTTAATTTGGGAGAGAAAATACCTGACAACCGAGTAGTAAAAAAAATTTTAAGGTCCCTACCCGATAGATTTATTCCTAAGGTGACCGTGTTAAGTTCTTTACCCACTTTAGCCTCTATGAAATTAGAAGAGCTCGTAGGTGATTTACAAACCTATGAACTAGACATGTTTCCCTCTAAAACTGAAAAGAAAATAGATAAGGGTGTTTCTTTGAAAGCCCGAAAGGAGGCAAAACAAGTAGTAGGGAGTGAAAGTGATAGTGACTCGGAAGATATGGCTATGTTTGCTAGGAAGTTTCATAAGTTTTTTTAATTTAATAAAGATAAATTTAAAAATGATTTTAAGAAATTTGAAAATTCTAAGCATGATAAAGCCTAAAAGATCCCTAAAATTCTTAATAAAATTTTAAACAGGGACGAGTCAAATAGGTATCATGGTTGTGAACGGTATGTCCATAGGCCTTTTGAGTGCCCCACTAAACTAAGGAGAGAGGGTAAGCAACCAATTTCCTACAATGCAACACTTAGTGATAGTGATAAGGAAGAGCGACCCGATTTCTCCACTAAGCTCAACTTTGTGGCTTTTATGGCAAGTCACGTGAGTGAAAGTGAGCACTCCTTTATTGATGAAATTTTAACATATGACACTTCCAAGGCTATAGTTTGTGAATCCCAAAGAAATTATGGTAGTGAGAGTGGATAAGAAAGATAGAGTGAAAATGAAAATGAGGTTTATGTGAGTGAACTTCAATTTTCATTTAGGGACTGTTTGATACAAAAGTGGGTAAATGTAGAGCATGGCAAATTTTTCCATAATAAAATTTGCCATGGCAAAATTTGTGAAGGCAAATTCTATAATTTTCCACAAGAGGTTGTTTGATAGGATTAATTTTCTAGGTGGTAAAAGTGGGTTGTTTGATAGCATTAATGAGGGAAAAACAGTTCAAAACAAAAAAGTAGTTTATGAATAAAAAACAGTTTTTAATAAAATAAAAAGCTTTAATAGAAAAACAGTTTTTTAAGGGGGGAAAAATTAACAAAGACAAAAATGTTTTACCAAAAAAAACAGTTTAAACAAAACAAAAAAACGCTTTTAACGGGAAAAAAATTATTTAGAAAAACAGTTTTTAACAATAAAAACACTTCGAAAAAAAACAGTTTAGAACGATTTTTTTTTTAAAGAAAAATAGTTGTAACAAAAAAACAGTTTTTAACAAAATAAAAACGGTTTTAACAAACAAACAGTTTAAAACAAAAAAATTTAACAAAATAAAAATATTTTTTAACAGAAAAACAGTTTAGAAAGATATTTTTTTTTTTAAAAAACACTTGTAACAAAAAAACAGTTTTTAACAAAAAAAAAAGTTTCAATGAAAAAAAAAGTTTTTAGCAAAATCAAAACGATTTTAACAAACAAATAAATAATTAAAAAAAATGATTTTAACAAAATAAAAACATTTTTTAACGGAAAAGCAGTTTTTAACAACAGAAAAAATAATTTTTATGGAAAAAAACGTTTCTTTTAAAAAAAAAGTTTTAACAAAGAAAAAATAATTTTTTTAATATTTTTAATAAGAATGGCAAATTTGTGTGGAAATTTTGCTTTGCTATAAAGTTAAGCAAAATTTACCAACAAAAGTGAGAAAATGATGGCAAATTTGTATGTGAACATGGGTATCCATGAAAAAATTTTCATGGCAAATAATGGTTATCAAACACACAAAATAGTGGGCAAATTTGTGATTTGCCACGTTTGTCATGACAAATGTGACCTATTAAACAGACCCTTAGAGAATTATATGAAGAATCTATTAAATTAAAAAGAGCAAATTTGAAGTTAGAAGCTAGTTTAAGAGTGTGGGTCAAGGTCGTTGATGATAGTGTGTTGATTGAAGACCTTAGGACATGTGAGAAAGGTCTTCGAGAGAAGCTTGAGTATGTAGAAGGCGAGAGAGATAGCCTTAGAGGTTTGATGGAATCCTTGAAAAGGGAGCTTCTCGAGTTTAAAGAGAGAAATGGTTTGCTTGAGTCTAGGATTGTGGATCTTGAGAAGAAAGTGAAAGACTCTAGTAAAGTCAAATTTGATTTGGAATATCGTTTAAAGAAACTAGATAAAATATTAGGAACGGTCCAAATTAAAAATGACACTTGTGGTTTCGGCTTCGATACTTATAATGAATCACCTCATAAAGCCAAAACCAAAGTTTTAAGAGAATCTACAAGGAAAGCCTTTAGAGATCAATCCTTAGGTTCCACCTTTCGACGTGTTTTTACTTGTTCACACTATGGTCGAAAAGGTCATATTAAGAAATTTATTTTTGATCTTAAAAGATTTTCTAGAAATCCCAACGATTGGCAACCGAGGTAGCCAATATTTCTACACCCCATGTGCATATTGTTGTTGATATCACATGCTTAGTATCTTATATATCACATTGCTATAATTTTTTTTTTGCATCTTCATTGGTATCCGTTATTATTTGTATGGATTAGTTATGATTTTGTTGCCCATATGTTTTTATGTTCTTATCACTCTAAGATGCATCGTGTTTAAATTAGTTTTTATCCTTTGTCTATTCCTGAACAAAAAAGGGGAGAATGATAGGGGGATAAATGGTATCTAATCCTATTGTCATCGTATCTTAGTTTGGAAGATTTATCTTGAGTGAGACATCTTTCTAAGTATGTTATTTATTTGATAAAGGGGAGAATTAATTTATGGGAAGTATTTATTTTGCATTTAATATTCTTATTCCCTATGCATTTGATAGTTTGCTTAAGTGTGCAGGAATTCTTCTAAATGGCAACTTTCGTCGGCAAAGATATTGATCCTTGGGTTTTGAGTTAAGCTAGGATTTTTGTTTGGTTTCTGTCCCGAAATAGCCCAAGGGGGAGATTTGTAAGGACAAAAGTCTCCGATTGAGTTTTAATATAGTATTGGCTCAATTCCGGATAAAAACGTTTGAGTCATAGGATAGTGTTCTTGTATATCTTTCAAGCCTATGACATGTTGAGGTTGAAGACATTGAGACCTACTTATCAAGAGAACATCATTGCCGGTTTACATGTGCCTCGTTTCATGTCATCAACATCATATTCCATAGTCTCCAAAAGGTATGAATGAATTTATATATATATAGGGAGACTTGGTATAATTTTATAAAAGGTGTAATTTTATTTTAAACTGAAGTTTATTTTCAGAAGGTTACTTTTGAACTTTAAAACAAAGTTTCTGGGCTTAAAATCGAATTATAAACTTTTTTGGACTTCGTTCGATATTGTCGTTCGAATGAGAATGTCGTTCGAACGAGTTTGCCAACGACTTTTCCCACTTTGACACTGGATCTTCGTTAGAAGGGTCGTTCGAACGAGATTTCCGGCGGAAAAATTATTTGGTAGTTTTTTGGTAGTTTTTTGGCAGTTTTCCCCACTTCTCCACTCTTTTGTTCCCACTATCCTTTCCAGAATTACTAAGTGCGGGAACGAACTCTTTAAAAGTAACTTTTTCACATTCTAAGATTCGTTAGAGGGAAAAACTTTTATGAAAAAGTTACATGTTTTGTGTTTGATTTTTATGGATTAAATTCACCAAAAACACATATACACCCATAGTTTGTTTATTACAAGTTCCTTCATATATATCTTTTCTTGGACTATTTGGTACCGAGTTTATCTCTACACCTCAAATAAGAGAAGTTTGGGTTTACTTCTACATCCCTAAAAGAAAAAGACTCTTTTTTGCCACGGCATTCTCACATGGTGAAAGGCACCATGTGTGGTTGACGGTTGTTCCCAAAAGCTTCATTGGTAGATTCCAAGGTTCCGGTGGAGTCCGAAATTATCGGCTAACCAGAGGTTGATACAAGAAGATGCGTCAGGGGTGTGAAGGCAGTCGAGTCGAGTTATAGTAAGTCATCTGTCTTGTATTTGTAATTCCGTACTTAGTGGACTTAAGGCTAGGACCGTCCGAGGTTTTTTCGTGTTGTGAGTTTTTCCTCATACATCGCGGCGCAGTGGTTGTTTATTTATTATATCTTTTGCAAATCACAATAGATGCATACTTAGGACTAAAAGATAAAATATGGTTTAATTCATTTGGTGCTAAATTAGTTAGGGTATAATTTAATTAATTTAATTCAAGTCATTAACCTTAATTTGATAAAATTTGGTTTGGCCTAATTTGCAAAAATTAAATTTTTATTGTTAGGCAAATTTTTGGGACTTGTATTGAATTGATTTTTGAGCTTAAAGTAATAATTCACGAATTTGATTTAAAGTGCAATTTTAATTTTGAGAAAATTAAAATCCAGTTTAGCTTAATTTTAATTTTGGAAGAATTAAAATCGTAATATTTTAATTGTGAATCTTGAAATGTTTATTCCTTTTTAATTGAACCATATTTCTTTCGCATTAAAGGAAATCATATCTTTAAAGTGAAAGATTTAAAATTGGGGGTCCTTCATGCGTCACCGGAGGTGGTTGGAATTTGTGAAGGACTACCAATTCGACATCCATTACTATCTGGGGATGGCTAAGATGATAGCAGAAGCTTTGAGCCATAGGCCAACAGATGAGGTGGCCGAGGTGTGGAAGGCGAAATGGAAACAACTCGGGCATCAGGATGCAGTTGCCCACTCATTCATGTCGGTGATGACAGTTACACTCGAGATAGTTACTAAGGTGATACGGGCTCACGCAGCGGATTCCTTCTTTCAGGATCGGATTATTGATAGAAATAATTTTTCGGTGTATTTGTTTTCCTTTTGTAGTTGCTTGCAAAGTCTCCTTCTAATCAAAACCTCACATACCTACAAATATAACAACTCAAGTGTAGAGGTAAGTCAGGGTATCAATCCACTTTCTAGGGAGTAAGCTAGAGACAAATTCAAATGTAATTCACTTTTTATTTTCTTTTTGTGCTTTTTCGCTTTTCTAATTTTTTTAGCTTTTTCAATATTAAACCAATAGGGTGAGGTGATGATTTAAACTAAACTAACTTAAAGTGTGAAATGAAAACAACTAACTAGAAATTTACTACAATGAAAATTAAAGTCTAAACTAAAAATCAGAGATACGTGAGGTAAATAATTGTGAGAACAATCAAGGAGTGGGATTACACCACAAATTTTAGTTATTCTAATTAATTAATTTAATTATTTAAATTCTCCCAAATTAATAACAAAACTACAAATCAACTCTCGTTGCAAGTGTAATTTTAATAATAACATTTTAGAATATTAAGTTTAACACCTCACAACTCTAGAAAAATAAATCTACACTCCTTTTAATTAATCACCCGCTAGGATCGATTAATTAAAATTTATGTCAATCTTAGAAATTAAATTTAGAGTTGAAATTCAAGTTATAATACCCCACTTAAGAAATCCCTATCTCTAGTTCGAATCTAAAATGGGTATTATAATTAGAATTGTGATTTTCTCTCGAAAATCATTTACCCTCTCTCGAGGCGTAAATTTAAGGGTGAGGGATCAAAATTAACATTCAAATGGATTTTTCAAGTAATTAAACTAATTAAAATAAAATAACATCAAATAAGGGTTTTACCCCACCCCTTGAAAGGGGTTTTAGCCTAACATGGTATAAAATATGACAAATTAATAATCAAAGGCATAAACAAATAAAATAGAAGGGTAAGAGGACAAATCTTCAAACAAGTCTCCTTGATTTGCAAAATTGGACTCTAATCCTCCATTGAAATTGAGCAACATCCATTCAAAATGAGCTTTCCACAATATTCAATTACATATAAACACTCATTTGAATCACTCAATAATTAATTTCTCATAAATATCTAAGAAAATAAAAAGAATAAAATAAAACTATTTACAAAGGATAATTTTCTCTACAATTCTCTCTCTAGAATTTTCCTATCTAAAAGCTCTCCTTTCTTTTATGATGAGTTTTTGGTCTTCAACTCTTTTTTAATACAAGGCATGGAGCATGGGGGGGTAATTTGGGTATATGGCTTAAGTGTGCATGTGGTTTGGGTGTGTCATGTGGGAAGTGAGGTGAGGGAATAAATGGTAGTGGAGGGAATAAAATCTAATATGTTAAAAGGGTATAATGGGAAGTTGGGTAAAAGAGGTGGTTTGAGGGTATTTTGGGTAAATAGGTAAAAAGGGAATAAGTGGCACATGTGGGCATTTAGCTTTGGTTTTATGCAGGTCGTGGCTATATGGGAGAATATGGGTCTTGGTTTGGAATGGTGGGATAAGGTTGGATTGGAAATGGGTTGCAAGAAGGAGTGGGTCAATCTCGGGTCGGAATAGCAGGGGCAGATCTATAAGGTGGCCGGAGATCATGGGTTTTTGGGATGCGGTGGATTCGGCCATGGTTGGCAGATGTGACGAGTTGGGTCGATTTTCAGCAGACTCGAGGTGGTTTCAAAGGTCAGGTTGTGGGCTGGTCGGGTCGGACGGTTGGGAGGATCGGGGTTGGGATGCTGGTCGGCGGGGCTGGTAACGCTGGTAGAGGGTTGCCGCCTGTGGCTTAGGCAGGAGGTCGGTCAGAGGGCAGGAGGTCACCGGGTTGGTGGGAGGGTAAGGTGAGTTTGTGGTTTTAATGGAGTTTGGGTTTTTGGTGGGTGATAATGGAGGTGATGGATGATGAGAGAGAAGAGAGAGAAGGTGAGAGGTTGAATAAGAAGTGGGATGGTTAGTGTGTAGATGAGTGTATGGTAAGTTGGGTGAGGGTGAGGGTTTAATTTGTGTGTGTGTAAAGATAAGTGTGTGTGTGTGTGTGTGTGTTTAATTTGAACCCCTAAAAATAAAACTCAAACTAACTAATAAAATAAAACTATGAAAACTAAAAAATCTAAAAATTAAATTTATATTCTAAAAAAGTAAAATAAAGACTCAATAAAAATAAAAAGAAAAGAAATGAAAAGCAAAGAAAAATAAAATGTAAATCTATTAAATTTAAAAACTAAAGTCCTAAAAAAATAAAATCTAATAAAACTAAATTGCTAATAACTAATCCTAATAAAATAAGACTAAAATAAAAATAGAAACTAAAACTAAAAACTTTAATAAAATCAAAATAAAATTAAATTATATTAATAAAATAGAAAAATGGAAAATAAATCCTAAAAATTCTAAAAATATCCTAAAATTAAAATGACACAAACTGAAAATCTAAAAATTGATAAAAGGGCACAAACTCAACGCACACACGGTTTAGGCTAGGTTTAGGTTCAGTTTGGGTAGGCTAGGATACGGGATAAGGGTATATAGCTCCATTTTGCACACAATTGTCTTGATTTAAGCGTTTGAACTCTGTAATGCACAATCGGCCTTCAAAATAAACAATTAAGAACATAAGACCCATATTATCGAGAATTAGCAACAAAAGTACGTCTATTCGGGGTATAAAATGTACAGTTTTGGGTGCTTATCACACCACCCCCAAACAGAGCGTTGCTAGTCCTCAAGCAATAAGATAGAGAGAAAGAGAAAGATAAGTAACCAAAAGTGTACCACTGTCGCGGGCACTTGCTATTGCACTTAGCATGTGCAACAACCCTTTAAACCTATAGGTTGCCCTACAGGACGAGTTTTGTCGCGTGAGGGTTTGCAGGGAATATACCCACAAAATTCTTATTTGCAAAAATTTATTGAAAGGCATTCAATATCTTATTAGACGTAGAATAATCGCACAATCCATCATGAGATAAATGATTTCAAAAATACAAGCTAGAATTGCAAAAAGATTAAGCTAAGTAAATACTCAAGGCACATCCTCCCTAGAACTCAACGTGTGTAGTGTGAATCAGTCAAAACGGGTCGAGTATCACAAGAGTAATTCCTAGATTGCCTCTTCGGAATCAACGCTTCAACTTCAAATCTCACGGATACAACTCTCTCAAACGAACTCTCGAGATATGGGTTTATGTATCACTCTTGTGTGTGAGGAGGTGAGTAAATGTAATCAAGTTCAAACGTCTTACACACACATAAGAAAGAACGAACAATAAGAAAGAAAATGATCTCATGAAAGAATGTTAATCACTATAATGAGAACGTCGAGTTATTCACCACGTCGACTTTCATTTGCCCGAACACCTAGGAAAATTGTGGATTTTTATGGGTGAGGGGAAATGAAATGGGATGAGAAAGATATGATGATATGAGAAGAGGTAGGATGGTGAGGGATGGATGAATGATATGATGGATGGATGGTGGATATTTGAGAAGAGTGTATACACTTTACACACAAATGTCTTATTTACAAAAGAACTCACGACAAAACTACAAACTCTCTTTCTTTTCTTTTCTCTCATTTTTCTCTTTTGTTTCGATTTTTCTTTTCTCTATTTTTTTTGCTATTTTTCTTTTTTTTTTTCTTTTCTTTTTTTTTCTCTTTTTTTTTGTTTTTCTCTCACTTTTCAAACCAACAATGAAGACATTTACATTTGAAATCACACTCTTTTATTTGAAAATGATGATGGATGATATAAATGAAGGTGATAGGTGATGGTGTGGGGAAATATATGGAAATGTAATGGGTGAGTAAATGAAAATGTGATATGGAAAAGTGGTAGGTGTATGGACGAAAATCTAGTGTTCGGGACAAATTTCAAGACACGCGTTTCTTACAACTCGAAAAAAATGACATTCTCAGTGATCAAGCCAAAGATGAAGAATAATGAGATCATACAACAATTTAAAGTGTGGACCCAAACAAAGTTGAATCAACTTGTGACTTGGAGATTGCGTAAAACACTCTGAAAGGGTGAAAGGCACAAATCTCACAAGCTAAAGTCTCTACTAGTGATCCTTAAGGTTCTCTTGAGAATTGTAGTACTCCTCAACTCTAAACCATAGTAACATGATAAGTGCGCAAATTTTGTTGAGTCTATAAATTCATAGTGAAAAATGTCTTGTTATGTATTACATAAGCTATTTAGAAAAAATATTCTCTAGCTTGATTTCTAGACATGGAAAGATGGATGATTGAAAATTCACATCAATGAATGAGATGAAAGAAACTGCACGAAATTTTAAAAATCAGGTTTAAAAATCAAAAATTTTCAAAAGAGGTACGATTTTGATAAAATTCCCCACCCCCAAACAAAAAGGAACATCGTCCTCGATGTTAAGTGAAATGATTTTTAAAATTGAGAGCATAAGGTAGGAAAGAGATTACCAGAATGAACCGCTAATGAAGTGGACAGATGAAGCCAATAATAAACCTGAGTAAATGATAAGAGAAAAAATGTGTACAAGTCCATAAACATGATAAAGCATAGGGTGATGCGAAACACCACCCCCAAACATGATGAGACTAGTACAAGAAACGCGGGCTGCCTCCCGATAGCGCTAAGTTTAATGTCTTCAGCCAGACCGATGAAATCTCACCCTAAGGATAAGAACAAGGAAAGCACGGGGTGGCAGAAAATTTGGGTGATGAGAATCACCCCCAAACAAGACTGAAGCGTCAGTCTTATTGGATAGAGGCTAAAAAGGGGTCAATGCAATTGTATGGCAAAGTGCATCATGCGATGCAAACCATTGGTGGACCATGGGCGGGTGGTTATTAGGGTAAGGGTGAGGGTGGAAAGGGTGAAGAGGTATCGGTCTCGGGCCTTATTGAGCCGGAAGGTGAGGGAAACAAGAGAACTATAAGCATGGTTCTCAAGTTGGTGAGGGGGGCAAAATGGTGTGGAAAGTGGAATGGGATGGGGCTCATGGAAATGTCCGACTCTCTCACACACTCCAATTCATTTAACCTTTGTTCAAGCCTTTGGAGAGCTTGAGTTTGAATTGCTTGCTCTTGCTCAAGTATGAACTTCTGCAAGAGGGTTTCGAGAGTGGATGTGGATGAAGGTGTTGGTGGAATGATGGGTGGTGGTTGAGGTGGACACAACACACTATAATCGTGAGTGTATGGAGAATACTCATAGGAAGTGTGTGGGGTGGGGCCAAGTACGTCATACACAAAAGGACCGCTTTCATGATGGACAAATGGTCGATATGCATTTTGTGCGTAGTGAGGGGACTGATCGTGAACGGGTGTATAAGGTTGCAATGATGACTGTTGGAACGTGTGAGGATCCACAACATCGGGTTGGGATACGTATTGCGTGGAAGGTTGATCAGGCCTCCACGAATAGCTCGGGTACTCACACAACTCGGGATTAGATACATCGGGATAATAGGCCGAGGTGAATTCCGGAACAGTGTCATATGGATACACATGTTCTATGGTGGGTGCGTAGGGATATGAAGAGTATGGGCACTCATGGGACATGTGATCGGCATAATAATAGTGGGTGCACAACAAAGGAGGAGACACGACGACACTTGACACCGAGGGTGATGGAATAGGTGGTGCATGCATAGATGGATCAAGAGTACCAACGGTACTCGTGAGAGAGGTGAAACGACTAAGAATATCATAAAGAGACGGTGCGGGATCACTCTTACACGTGTCTCGTGTCAATGAAAAATGACCAAAGTAGTCCCTAAAGGACGTTCTTCGCCCATGAGGGGAAAAATATTTTTTGGATTTCGAATTTTTTCTAAAGGAAAGAAAATATTTTTGGGATTTTTCTTTCTTTTTTTTTTAAAGGAAAGATAGAAAATATTTTTGGATTTTTGTAAAAGGAATGAGAGAAAATATTTTAGGATTTTTTTTTATAAAAATAAATAAAGAAAATATTTTTGGATTTTGTTGTAAAAATAAAGAAAGAAAATATTTTTGGATTTTTTTTTGGGGGGGGGGGGAAGAAAAGGTGGGGAAAAGTGTGGACTCTTTGAATTTGGACGAACCAACTAAAATCGACTACCAAAAAATTAAATTGGACTCACACAAGTCAAGAAGAATTCCTAACGAGCACATAACCAATTTTTATCTTAAAAATTTAGTGAAAGGGGTAGTCAAATTTTAATTAAGTCCGTGGGCGATAAAAAAAAATCACGAAAATCTTAGCGATCGCCTTTGCAAAATTTTCTCCTAGTGGGCTACCTAGTTGATTGATTTTAAATTTAGTGATGGCTAGGTTGCACACAATGGTAAGTGAGTGAGTTAGGTGATGAAATCCCTTCTCGTGAGTGACTGGGTGTAGGTCTTAGTCAATTAATTCATCACACCATTCGAAAATAAATGCGAGAATAGAATCAAATAAGAGCACACAAACACACACAATAATTCACTCGCTAACAGGAGAGGCGCGAGTGTGTAAGAAATGTACCTCCCACAGTTTTTAGGCCGTGGGGTGCCGAAAAATTTGAGTCGATCGGGGGGAGATTATGCCTATCTCAGTCGTCCCCGGGAGTCCTACCGACCTAAGGTAGAGAGGCTTCTAAAACCTCGCCTTTGGACGCCCTCTCTCTACCTTGTCCGGTTTCCCTATCACTCTTGTCTTCGATTTATTACAATTTAAATGAAAAATAAATGGTGTCCTATGCACCGCAATACAAGCCAAGGATAAAATCCTAATTCAAGCCTTCTAAAATAAAGAAAAATGGTACTAATAAAAAAAATACGATATATAAATAAAATACAAAATTGAATCCGTTCTGAGCTTCACGATCCCAAGAATGGCAACGGCGCCATTTGATAACTTGTCCCCGGCAACGGCGCCATTTGATAGAAATAACTTTTCGGTGTATTTGTTTTTCTTTTGTCGTTGCCTGAAAAGTCTCCTTCTAATCAAAACCTCACATACCTACAAATATAACAACTCAAGTGTAGAGGTAAGTCAGGGTATCAATCCACTTTCTAGGGAGTAAGCTAGAGACAAATTCAAATGTAATTAACTTTTTATTTTCTTTTTGTGCTTTATCGCTTTTCTAATTTTTTTAGCTTTTTCAATATTAAAACAATAGGGTGAGCTGATGATTTTAACTAAACTAACTTAAAGTTTGAGATGAAAACTACTAACTAGAAATTTACTAAAATGAAAATTAAAGTCTAAACTAAAAATAAGAGATACGTGAGGTAAATTATTGTGAGAACAATCAAGGAGTGGGATTACACCACAAATTTTAGTTATTCTAATTAATTAATTTAATTATTTAAATTCTCCCAAATTAATAAGAAAACTACAAATCAACTCCCGTTGCAAGTGTAATTTTAATAATAACATTTTATAATATTATGTTTAACACCTCACAACTCTAGAAAAATAAATCTACACTCCTTTTAATTGATCACCCGCTAGGATCGATTAATTAAAATTTATGTCAATCTTAGAAATTAAATTTAGAGTTGAATTCAAGTTATAATACGCCACTTAAGAAACCCCTATCTCTAGTTCGAATCTAAAATGGGTATTATAATTAGAATTTTGATTTTCTCTCGAAAATCATTTACCCTCTCCCGATGCGTAAATTTAAGGGTGGGGGATCAAAATTAACATTAAAAGGGATTTTTCAAGTAATTAAACTAATTAAAATAAAATAACATCAAATAAGGGTTTTACCTCACCCCTTGAAAGGGGTTTTAGCCTAACATGGTATAAAATATGACAAATTAATAATCAAAGGCATAAACAAATAAAATAGAAGGGTAAGAGGACAAATCTTCAAATAAGTCTCCTTGATTTACAAAATTAGACTCTAATCCTCCATTGAAATTGAGCAACATCCATTCAAAATGAGCTTTCCACAATACTCAATTACATACAAACACTCATTTGAATCACTCAACAATTAATTTCTCACAAATATCTAAAAAAATAAAAAGAATAAAATAAAACTATTTACAAAGGATAATTTTCTCTACAATTCTCTCTCTAGAATTTTCCTATCTAAAAGCTCTCCTTTCTTTTATGATGAGTTTTTGGTCTTTAACTCTATTTAAATACAAGGCATGGAGCACGGGGTTAATTTGGGTAATTGGTTTAAGTGTGCATGTGGTTTGGGTGTGTCATGTGGGTAGTGAGGTGAGGGAATAAATGGTAGTAGAGGGAATAAAATCTGATATGTTAAAAGGGTATAATGGAAAGTTGGATAAAAGAGGTGGTTTGAGGGTATTTTGGGTAAATAAGTAAAAAGGGAATAAGTGGCACATGTGGGCATTTGGCTTTGGTTTTATGCAGATCGTGGCTATATGGGAGAATATGGGTCTTGGTTTGGAATGGTGGGATAAGGTTGGATTGGAAATGGGTTGCAAGAAGGAGTGGGTCAATCTCGGGTCGGAATAGCGGGGACGGATCTATAAGGTGGACAGAGATCACGGGTTTTTGGGATGCGGTGGATTCGGCCATGGGTGGCAGATGTGACGGGTTGGGTCGGTTTTCAGCAGAGTCGAGGTGGGTTCGGAGGTCAGGTTGTGGGATGGTCGGGTTGGATGGTGGGGAGGATCGAGGTTGGGATGGTGGTCGGCGGGGCTGGTAACGCTGGTATAGGGTTGCCGCCTGTGGCTTAGGCAGGAGGTCGGTCAGAGGGCAGGAGGTCACCGGGTTGGCAGGAGGGTAAGGTGAGTTTGTGGTTTTAATGGAGTTTGGGTTTTTGGTGGGTGATAATGGAGGTGATGGATGATGAGAGAGATGAGAGAGAAGGTGAGAGGTTGAAGAAGAAGTGGAATGGTTAGTGTGTAGATGAGTGTATGGTAAGTTGGGTGAGGGTGAGGGTTTAATTTGTGTGTGTAAGGATAAGTGTGTGTGTGTGTGTTTTATTTGAACCCCTAAAAATAACACTCAAACTAACTAATAAAATAAAACTACAAAAACTAAAAAATCTAAAAATTAAATTTATATTCTAAAAGAGTAAAATAAAGACTCAATAAAAATAAAAAGAAATGAAATGAAAAGAAAAATAAAATGTAAATCTATTAAATTTAAAAACTAAAGTCCTTAAAAAATAAAATCTAATAAAACTAAATTGCTAAAAACTAATCCTAATAAAATAAGACTAAAATAAAAATAAAAAATAAAACTAAAAACTTTAATAAAATCAAAATAAAATAAAATTATATTAATAAAATAGAAAAATAGAAAATAAATTCTAAAAATTCTAAAAATATCCTAAAATTAAAATGACACAAACTGAAAATCTAAAAATTGATAAAAGGGCACAAACTCAACGCACACACGGTTTAGGCTAGGTTTAGGCTCAGTTTGGGTAGGCTAGGATACGGGACAAGGGTATATATCTCCATTTCACAATTGTCTTGATTTAAGCGTTTGAACTCTGTAATGCACAATCGGCCTATAGAATTAACAATTAAGAACATAAGACCCATATTACCGAGAATTAACAACAAAAGTACGTCTATTCGGGGTATAAAATGTACAGTTTTTGGTGCTTATCAATTATCCATCTTCTAACCGATAGAGAAGAGTCTTTCTCCGTTAGGTCAGATGGGGGTTTACAGTTTAATGGCAGACTAGTAGTCCCAGAGGGGGAGGAGTTGCAGCATGCAGTGTTGACAGAGTCACACAGTTAACGATTTATGGTACATCCTGGAGGGGATAAGATGTACCAGGATATGAGACGACGGTATTGATGGAGTGGAATGAAGAAGGAGATCGTCGAGTTCGTTTTGAGGTGTGAAACTTGTCAGTTGGTGAAGATAGACCATCAGAGACCGGGAGGACTACTCCAGCCATTATAGATCCCTATATGGAAATGGGAGAGCATTTTCATCGATTTCATTACAGGCTACCTACATCACAGAGAGGTCACGATTTCATATGGGTGATTGTGGATCGGCTGACCAAGGTGTCTCATTTTCTGCCATTTCGGACGGACTATACTATGGGGAAGCATGCTCATATTTTCATTGCCGAGATAGTGAGACTCCACTGGGTGCCCCTTGATTTTGTGTCCGACTGGGATAAGATTTTTGTGTCCATATTTGGGGAGAGTTTCCAGCCGGACATGGGTACGAAGTTACGGTTGAGTTCGTCCTATCACCTGCAGACAGACGGGCAAATAGAGCGGACGAATCCGATGTTAGAGGACAAGTTGTGAATGTGTGTCCTAGATTTTAGAGGGGGTGGGAACAGTACCTTCCACTAGTGGAGTTTTCTTATAATAACTCCTACCAGTTTATGATTGGTATGGCTCCATTTGAGGCATTGTATGGCAGACCCTGTCGTTCTCCAGCATGTTGGCTTGAAGTGAGGGACAACAAGTTACTTGGACCGGAGGTGATTCAGGACACCTCGGCTAAAGTTGACATGATACGGAGTCGCATTCGGGTTTCTCAGGACTGGCAGAAGAGCTACGCCAATGCCAAAAGATTTTTCAGAGAGTTCAGTGTTCGAGATCAGGTGATGTTACGAGTATCTCCTATGAAGAGGTAATGCATTTCAGAAAGAAAGGGAAGTTGGCGTCGAGGTATGTGGGGCCATTCTCTATTAATGAGCGAATTGGGCCAGTAGCTTATCGACTTGGATTACCGGAGCACTTGCATAGGATTCATGATGTGTTCCACATTTTGTCACTGAGGAGACATATTCGGGATGATTTGGCCCACACCCATATTACCTTAGAAGACATTGATCTACAGCCCGATAGTTCCTACGAGGAGGGACCAGTTTCCATTCTGGATCTTAGTGAGAGGAAGCTGAGGTCAAAGATAGTGTCGTTAGTATGAGTGCAGTGGCGGAATGATAATGTGGAGGAGTTTACCTAGGAGCATGAGCATGACATGGGGGAAAAGTACTCTGAGTTATTTCCACCAGGTCTACATTGATTTAGCCTTTTTCGAATTTCAGAACGAAATTCTGTTATTATATGGGGAAGTATGTAATACCCCATATTTTTGTGGAATTTTATTTTAATAATGAAATTTGGGATTAATTGTATTAAATGGAGAATATGTAATTTAAAATTAATTTGAATTTAATTGTAATAATTACTAGCGTGATGAGAGTTAGTATTTACCGGAAATAATTACGTGGAATATTACTTACTGAGTAAAGTAATACATGAATATGAGAATATTATTTTGGCCGGGAGTGAAATATATGGCAGTTATAATACACTTTTGGGATGCACGTGTGTGTCGTGTCAGTATTACTTTATTGAGCTAAAAAGGATAATTTATTTTTAAGTAACTCGTATGGCCATTTTGAGCGTGCCAGTTTGTTTGGAAGGGTGGAAATAGTCAAAAAATACTACTCGGGTGTTTCATTTGGATTTCGGGGCATTTTAGCCCTAAACCACACCCCGGAGGGGTATTTTAATCTTTTGGAATTTGGGGGAATTATAATGGACGAAAATTAGGAATTAAATAAGGGTTGTACGTGGGTTAGAAGAAGTTATTAGTTTCCAACTTACGTGAGAGAGAAGGAGAGAACTTAAAAAGGAGAAGAACACATAGGTGATTTGGGCCGAAGATTCAAGTCCTTCCACCGAAAATCACACCAACGCGTAGATTGCAAAGAGAGGAGCACCTACATACCTATTTTGTTCAATAATTCAGAGGATCACAAAAGCCAAGTGTTTATCTTGCTAAAATTTTGAGCATATATGATTCATGTTAACCAAGTTTACAAGATAACCATTGATGCTATGAATTTTAGACTGAATCGCCATTAGGTTGTGAAATTTGAAGATAGGTTTGCATATAGATGAATAACCCTATTGTAGGAATGATAACTCTGGAAATTCTATGTTTTAATCATGAAATAATTGGGGCTTTGAATGATTGTTCATGGTGGGTTAATTTAAGGGACTTTTAGGGATTTGAGGTATTAGTTTAAATTCCCTATGATTATGTAAAGATTTGTCATTTAAATTATGTTAGAAAGTACATGTTATGATTAGGAAGGGTTTAAAATCATTGATTTGGAGTTGGGATGAATTTTAGGCGAATATGGATGAGGAAAGGATTGGAAAAAATGAAATTTGGAAGAACACGGGTAGTCTCGAAATTCTTGTTCGAAGACCTGCCCAGGTCGTTCGAACGACCTCGTTCGAATAAGAATTCTAACGAGACTTCTAACGATATTTTTGGGTCCGTTCGAAGTGAGAAGTTCATTCGACCTCGTTTGAACGAGAATCCTGGACTTCTAACGAGATTCTAGAGTGCTTATTTTGTCCCGAACAAGTTAAAACCCTTTTAGGTTGGTCCAAGTGAGAGTAATTAACCCACGCTATCATCAAATGACTTAAATTCCTAGTTTGTAGTGAGTTGAGAGAGCGACTACTCAAGGGGGTATAGCAGGGTAATGGAGCCTTAGATAAAAGGTATATGTTAGAGAGATAAGCCGAAGTGTTAAAATAATGTGAATAGTACAGACAATTATACTATCTATAAACTCGAGGAATCGGGCTGCAAGAATCCCAAGTGTATAGATATTAAGTTGTGTGTATGCTTGTTGAATAAACTATTATGTGTATACATACCTATACTACTTACTATCGAGCGCAGGTTGCGCGTTGTGGGAAATCATGCATTGAGGAGCCTTCGGGTGGGATATTGATTGGTATCACTAGAGCATAGAACCTAGGTACGACTATCTATGAGAACGATAGTGATGACGGTCGTATGGGTGCGTAGGTATGTGCGTAGCCCATCATCTTGGGACTATGTTAGCCTCCAATATATGTGTTTTGTTTTGATGGTTCGCGAGAGACTGAACCTTTAGTCCTTTATGCAAATGAGCGATGAAACAGGACATAATAGCAGAGTATACAGGCACCGCGACTGTGTCTTGGGGTGTAATATTGTGTGTGTGTGTGTGTGTATATATATATATATATATATGTATGTATGTATGAGATAGAGTCAATATATGTATATACTTGTGTTGATATCTACTCTGTGAATTTAGTAGGTAAAATTTATAAGGAAATTCGAAATGAATTAAGTAGCAAACACTTAATCGTAACTGAAATGTCCATTTATTCAAAAGTGGGATTAATTATATGTATTATACATTGCGAGGGAAATAATCGGGGATGGTATCGTACTATGATGGGTTACTAGATAGGAAGAACTAGTAGTATGGGATTATAATGAGTTGGATTGGTATATTCTTTAGGCCTCCTGCGACTACTTCCTTGTTAACTACTTTTTTCAATGTGTAACATGCGACAATGGGGTGACTAACCCGTTAATGCACTTGGCAGTATTTTGGGTTGGATTGGACATTTATCGATGGGATATATTGGGCATCATTCTCAGGACGGAATATAAAACCATCAGCTATCATCATTATAGAATAACTCGTAACTTCATCGACTGAGCACAACGGGAGTGGTGGTTCTTTGAACCCAAACTTCCTTTAATTCGATCACTTTCCTTATCCATATAATTGAGCATCTTCGCCTTTGTCTATGTAGTTGACTTGTGGCTGAGGATGGGTGCTAGTGGTTCTACAAAATTTTCCTAAAGTTAGCTAGATCGTTGGCGGCTTCCACTAAGATTGATCGAACCACATTAGAGCTATTTCTAGAAGCTCTAGTGAAGGATTTGAATAACCTTATCTTATTTTATTAATTAAATGGAAAATATACTCTGGTTGCAAGCCCTCTGCAAAGACTTGTACGAGCTTACTTTCAACAATATTCATGCTTACGTCTAAGGACCGTTCTCTAAACTTTTTTATATAAGCAATAACCTCTTCCCCCGATTTCTACTTCACATGAGCACGCTAGGCAAGGGTAAACTCATCTTCTACAAAAAAAATGCAGAGTTTGTATGTTAATGTCTTTCCAAGTGACCACACTTCATGTGTCCACAAGAGAATATCAAATGCATAATATTTATTTGAGATATTTGGACAAATTTCTTAAAAAAAGATTCTTGTTGTTGCAATGGGCTTTTAGGTGCTCAAAAAAGTGTTTTATATGCTCTTTTAGATTCCCAGCTTTTTGGTTGAACTTTTCAAACACTGTTCGGGTATATTCCTAAGGATGTGGTTTATCATTGTATTCTTTTGTCTATGGTGTCCTAAAGTAATTATAAATCGATAGAGCTTCTCAAGAGGAACGTGCATTGAGCATCATCATTTTTGTCATCTCATTTTTTATGTCTTCGAAGGTCAAATCGTGGCCCTCTGCTACTTCGGCCTACTATAATTTCGAATGAGTTAGGATCTGAGAGATGGTGACGGTAGTATATGAGAAATGGTGAATGTAGTAGGTGTTTCGATAAGTATTTGGCATTGTTGAGACCCCTACGAGGTTGATTTTTTGCCCACTAGCAGCTCTTTCAATAATAAATGGATTTTTCCTGTCCCACTTAATAAACAGATTTTTTTTAAACTCATATCCGCTCCAAATTCATTAATCGGGTTTTAAAACCTGATCATTAGGGGCAGGGCGGGACTCCTATAGATCAAGTTAAATTGTCATCCCTAGCTCTTTGACGTTGAGCTCTAAGTCCAGCGGTGGAACGACTAAGTGTGCTACTTGCATATCGGCAGGCTCCGATGATTTAGTATGAGCCATTTGAGAACGATCCAGGAAAACCTCATCCGTTTTGAACTCCTGAGGGGGGTTTTAATTCATCTCGCTCATGACATGTTGATCCACACTCCGAAGGATACCTAGTTGGTTCGAGGTTTGGAGTTCGGTAAAAGTGAACAAATTTAAAAAAATCTCGTTGCATAACCTCGTAATACACTGTTCATCCATATTGAAAATATCCCTTTCATCTTTAATACTCTGAATTTTATTTCACTTCATTCTGTGCCTAGACCTTGCATGGAAGTAAGTCGTCTTGTGATCCTTTTTAAAAAAGCTTTAAAAAATTTATGCTTACACCTTGCATGGATAAGATTCCATGAACGTCATCGCAAAGCCGTATTTGGATGCTCGTAATAACCCGTTAATCTCCACTTCGTGTTTTTGTCCGCATCAATGACAATTTAAGCAATATGGTGGATTGAATAAGATTGTATCGATATATTCACATCTATTTTCCATAACAAAGCTAATCCCCCCTATGCCCTGTGATTTTTACAATTCACAAGCAAACCAAAAGAAAAAGGCAAGGCTAAATATTTTAACCTTTCCATCTCCGAACTCAGCAACGTTGTTTCGATAAGGAAAGCAACAAGTATTGGTCCGGATATTTTGTATTTAGTCCCATATGGGATGATTTATTTACCTTTGATTTCATGTCTTTTTATTTTTAGTTGTTAGTTCTATGAAACTGTGGTAAAAAAATTCATGAGGCATGTGTAATTTTTTATGAAAAAGTAATAATAGGAAGATCCAGTTTTTGGAGTTGTGTTCTAAAAACCTGCCTAGGCTTGAAGCATGGGAGAAGCGCTCTCCCTTAAGATTTTAACGCCTTATTCTTGATAAAACCCTTGAGGTGCACTTTTTTCTAAAAACAGCAATGCTTTAGTAAAAAGATACCACCTTTTGAAAAAAAAATTACTAACCGGATCATTATCTAATCCAAATTAATCAAATAGTATTTTAATTCGCAAATATTCAAACATATTTTTATGATAAGTACAATTTTAATATTTTAATAGCCATGTTATGGCTAAAAAAATTAAAATATATTAAAAAGTCCTAAATTCCTTTATGGCCATAATTTGTCATTTCTACATGCAAATTTGTCATTTTTTTCCACTGTTATGGCCATAATTTTTTTACCTATATAGCAAAGAATTTTTTTCTCACAAATTTGTCATCCTTTTTTTTAAATGCTATTTTTAAAAAATATTTTTTAAATGAAGAAATTTTTTTGTTAAAAACTTTTTTAACTCTTTTTTTAGTTAAAAACTTTTTTTCTTAAAATACTATTTTTCATTAAAAAAAAAAAATTATTATGTTAAAAACAATTTTTTTAAATGGTTTTTTTGTTTGTTAACAAAGTTTTTATTTTGTAAAAAAGTCTTCTTTTTTAAAGAAACTGTTTATTTCATTAAAATTGTTTTTTATTAAAAACTGTTTTCTTTTGTTTAAACTTTATTTTTGTGCTAAAAGTTGCTTTGTCGTTAAAAACTATTTTTATTTTTTTTTAAAAATATATTTTTTTAAATCGTTAAAACTATTTTTTGTTAAAATCCATTTTTTTTCTTAAAACTGCTTTTCTTAAAAAAAACTGTTTTTCTGTTATAAACTGTTTTTTCCCATTAAAACTATTTTTTTTCCTTAAGAATGTTGTCTTTTTGTTAAAAAAAAATATTTTTCCTTTTTTCATTATGAACTGTTTTTCAATTGTTAAAACAGTTTTTATTTTATTAAAAACTATTTTTCTGTTAAAAAAATTGTTAAACTGTTTTTATTTTCCATTAATGCTATCAAACGACCCACTTTTGCCCCCGGGAAAATTAATCCTATCAAATAAGTCTATAGGATTTGTCCTCATAAATTTTTCCATAGAAAATTTTACCACCCAACCCATTTGACCACTTTTATATCAAACGTACCTTGATATCTTATATTTGGCTACTTAAGAAACATCTCAAGAGATAACCAAGTGTTGTTGAAGTCCTTCGTGATAATGAATTTCTTATATTTTAAAATAGCAAAAAATATTTTTTTTAAAATAAAAAAAATGATTTATATTAAAGTTGTTGAAGATATGTATCATAAAACAAAGATTAGAGTAAGAACTATAGGTAATGAAATGACTTTACGATTAAAGTGGGTCTGCATCAGGGATCGACCTTAAGTCCTTACTTATTTGTTGTAGTTTTGGATGAGATTACTAAGGACATATAAGATAATGCCCCTTGGTATATGTTGTACGCGGATGATATAGTCTTAGTAGACACATCAAAGGAGGGCTTAGCGATGAGACTAGATACTTGGAGAAAAGTCTTATAGTCTAAGGGACTAAGAATCATTAGAAATAAAACGAAATTTATGGAATGTAAATATAATAATGAGGTGTCGGAGAACATAATGTTAAAGATTGAAGAAAAAGTAATAAACAAAACTAATAAATTCCGTTATTTAGGTTTAGTGTTACAAAGTAATGGGGATATTGATGAGGATGTTACAAGTAGAATATCAACCTGTTGGATGAAATAGAGACAAGTAAGTGAGGTTTTATATGATAAGAGGATAATTAATAACTTAAATGAAAAAATTTATAGAACAGTTGTTAGGCTAGTGACCCTATATAGAGCGGAGTGTTGGACTTTAAAGAAAAAACATGAACAATGTCTCCATGTTAGTGAGATGAGGATGCTCCGATGGATGATAAGAATGACTAGAAAGAACAAAATTAAAAATCAGTGCATGAGAGTAGTTAAGAGTTGCTCTCATTAGCGATAAATTAAGAGAAAGTAGACTTAGGTGGTACAGACATGTGTTTATAGACCAATATATGCACCTATAACAAGAGGAAAGATTATTGAAAATAGAGGGTAAAAGAGAAATGGGTAGCCCTAAGTTATCATCGAAGGAAATTATGAGGAGATATCTTAAGGAGTTAAACTTGAATGATAATATTGCACATAATATATTAGAATCGCAAAGGAGAATCAATGTGGTCGACCCCATGTGATGGGAATAAGGCAAGTATGATGATGATGATGATGATGATGATGAATAAATAAATGCTATTGAAAAATTCATCAAAAAATTTAATCCAAAGGTGGGTTAGATGATCATCAAAAGTTTCAATGGTTAAAAATGCACTTCATCATTTTTGCATATATTATGATTTAAATTGTAAAAAAATAAATTTTTGATGAATTTTTTTATAGATGGTCTCTATGAGTGCAAATAACCACAATGAATTAATCTAAGCAATTAAAACCAAACAAAGAATAAAGCCATCTCACAACAAAAGTATTTTACGTGGTTCGGCAACTGCCTAAGTCCATGGCGTGCTTTCTCTCTCTCATTACTTCTTTATAATTCGTAAATAAAGAATTACATGAACTTGTGCCCTGGGGTGAGGGTTTTATTTATAGCGATAAAGGTGGTTAAGTCATGTTGAACTCCTCCCAGTTGTTGGTTGGCTCATTTTTTTTATTTATGTTAACCTCCTCGGAGATTCTAGACAACAAGATTGTCCCCTCCATACTTATCCCTCGTGACATTAATCATAACGTGAGTGATATACTTCTTATTTTTTGGTTGGGCCCACATGGGCCATGGGGATTTGGATCGTTACGGTTTTTACCCCATAAGCCTCCAAAACTCTTTAGCGTAAATGGGTCGAATGTTTTTTTACACTTGCTTGGCCTAGAAGGTTGGTCAACGCATGATAATTTAGTGTTGGGTTTTGTCGGAGCATGCTTTGTAATTAATCGGTCACGATGAGGGACACCTTGGTCCAAAGTTTAAAAATGAACCTACAGTTGAACAGATGATCTTGTGTTCTATTCTATATGATTAGACTCATAGTATTTCACTTTATGTTTAGTAAAAAAAACTTTGCACCGTCGTTTACGTACTTCCCTTCATTCAAAACAGAATATTTGGAGCCTTTGTCTTCACACTTCCCCTATAATTTCTCTTTCTCTATGTCTATTTTTCTTGCGACTATCCTAAGCGTTGTAGCTTCTTATGATCATCCATATTTCTGTTGAGTAGCCCTTTTCTTCTTTCACAAAATGGTTTATTTTGTTTGTGAAAGGACCGTGGGAGAGTTTAGGAAGATATAATCAATTCCCTCTTACGTGATGATTGAGTGCTCCCCAGTACCTAGAGATTGTATTTTTGTTGAGGGTGGTCATTGGATTCATGCCCTCTCATTGGCTGGGAAGGAATATCATGTCCTTCAAATCAACTATTCTTGGATTTTTGTGACTTGTTTAAGGTGTTTCCCGCCCAATGTACCTCAAATACGTAGTGGATGCTCAATGGAGTCCATAGAATCAATGAGTTGCATGGGACCAAAGTAAGGATTCTAGAGATCAGATACTGTTGTTTCTAGTCCCACACAATATATGGGGTTTTATATCTAAAGGCAAGGAAGGTTGAGAGAGTATTAGTTGTCAACCTTCTTGACTCCAATAAGGGTTAATGGAATAATGGTTTCATCACCAGAAATTCGCAACATCCATCTCTTCTTGAGGGCGAGCAGTATCGCGGGTTTCTATGTTCGAAGAGAGGAAGGGACATAGGTTAACTTCAATTTCTCATTCTTTGAGCTTTATTTGATAATATTACTACTGAATTTTTCTTTCTTTTATTCAGCTCAATCAAAGAAAAAGGAACCCTCTCACTTTCCTTTCAATAGGGAGGAGTTGCTCATGGTTTGGGGACTAAGGAGGCCACTTGTGCCCATGTCTTCCTCTTTTCTGGTTGAATACAAGAACTCTACACGAAGCTTTATTGCTCGCCCAGTAAATGTAATTCCTAACACCCCCCTTCCTTCAACAAGTGAGGAATCTTCTACTTCCTGCTCCTTTGAGTCCCTGAACGTTAATGTTGTAGCCCAAAATTATTAAGCTAAGCAGAGCAATAAACTAGTAACACCTATCAACATCACTATTATACTCCCTCACAGAGAGTAATCTTGGTCGGCTCAGGTATCCTTTGGTCCGTTGTAGCCTAAATTTATTAGTCTATGTGGACCAATGATCTAGTGATACCTATCCACATATCCATTTTACATTATATAATGGGTAGACCCGATCGGCCCCAGTAGCATCTGGTCGGCCGCTCAGAAGACCACATCCAGGAATGTGAACCATCAGTCAGTTAAAAAGACATGCATGGGATACTCAATAGTCACCATGAACATGCACGTAAATGATGTCCAGCTACATATTATCGTGTGAATGTGTAAATGCCTAAACTATAAAGGCATTCCATCTCTTGAACTTCTTATTACTATAAATACATCACGCCCACAGCTGAGAGAGGGGACACTTGGGGTCAAACACTAAATATTTTACCCAAGAGACTGGAATAAAATTCAAAATCATTATTAGCATTACCTTGTGGATGTAGGCTCCATCCTTGAGCTTAACCATGTAAAAATCTCTTGCATCTCTTTCTATTTTCCTTGTTTATTGTATCTGTGATTATATTTTTGGGTAACTAAAGCTAAGATCAATCCTTTAATATACCACCCAAATTTAGACATCAGCAGTTGAGTCCATCCTTGCTATTGAGGACAAAATAATGGCCCCTAAGAGAATAATTATGCTTATAAGGAAAAAATTTCCAATTGAGTCCGTTGTACAGTTTTGACTTATTCCCAGAACAAAATATGTTGGAGTCATAGGGAGATTTTTATTGTCATGATCCCACACAGACTATGATGTGTTGAAGTTTATTAAAGACGTTGAGGGGAAGTTTCAAGGAATTAATTATGCCGAATTTTTAATTGGTGCAAGTTTATTCGTCTTCAAGTTCAATTGAATTCCGAGATCACTCAGGTATGAATGCGTAATTTTAATGGGGCTCAGAATTTATTTTAAAATGCTAAAGGATATTATTTTATTAAGAAAATATTTTCAAGTTTTTTTAAAAGTGTTTGAAATGGTTGGCACTTCCTTTTATTTTGATAAAGACGGATTAAAGTAGTGTTTAGTTTGGACTCTAATTCGTTGCGTCGTTCAAATGACATACACTCTCGTTCAAACGAGATGCCATTGTTATTCGAACGACATGGTCATCTTGTTAGAGTGACAACTACAGTCGTTTGAGCGAGCAGTCACCTCAAGAAAATTATATATGGCATGTTTCCTTCATATTCATAAGTGCGCATTCTGGAAAAAAATAGTTTACGAACCAGAATGTCTATGCACATTGTTTTCTAAGGTTTTTAAGTCTAAACACATCCTTAGAGTTTACTAGATCTGAGTTTTCATTACTATATGCAATAGTGATATTGTTTGCACCAAGAAGGTTTTGCTCTACATTGAATATTGTTGGTTTTTTGGAGAAGAAGCGAAGGCATTCGTGTTTGATTCCATAGACGTTACACGTCATATCGGTGGACACTGAGACATACGTGGACGCGTGTGTTGTGGATAGGTATCATGGAAGAAGGACTTTCTGCATGGGCACACTGAGAGAAGTGGTTGAAGATCATAATAGCATCAACTCTTGTGGGGATCGATTCATTGAGTAGGATTTGTGTCTGTTCGTTGTAAATCCACATTCATAGTGATTGTTTGTCTTGGTTTGTCCAAGGTTTTTTCATGTTGTGGTTTTCTCGTACATCCAACATTGTGCGTATTCTTTACTTTATTTTACTTGCTTTAATCACTAAATATATGTTTAGGATTAATCAAGATAAAATTTGATTAAGTTAAAATTGGTTCACAACTTGGTACGAATTAAAAAATTAGAAGAAAGTTTTTCTTAAAAAGAGACATTGTTTTTGTCATCTTTAAGACAATTCTCGCATAAGAAATAAAAAGGGACCCACAAATTGGTATCAGAGAGGGTTGCATTCAATTTTTGTGTAGATCCTGGTTTTGTTCTTTTTGGGTGATTGTTTGTTTATATCTATTGGTTTGTTTATTTTTCTCTCGATGGAGTCTCTAAGTTTTGACGAATTACGTCTTTTGAATTTGAAGTTTACAAAACGTATTGAAATTTTTTAAGAAGAAAATTATCGTTTTAAAAATATGATTGAATATTTACAAACGTCTCAAACTCAAAGAGATATCATTCATAAGAAGTTTGGAGTTTTACATGGCATCCATGAATCTTTAAAAGTTTCCAAAATGAAGAGTGATGGTAGAGTCCTTGTTTTAGAAAAAGAGTTAGAGGACTTGAAAAATTCTAGGGTTTGTGCCATTAAGGAAAATATTTTGATTAATAATTTTATGGCACGTGAAAAGACTCTTAGGGATAAGTTTTCTCACATTGAGGGGGAGCGTAATAACCTTCTAGGGGTAATTGAAAATTTAAAAAAGGAGTCCCGAAAATTCAAGGAGTTTAATTCTTTGCTTGAGTACAAAATTTTAAAGTTGCAAAATAATTTAATTGACTCGAGTATTGTGAATAGGTATGGTAGTGGCTTATCTTGTTTTAGTGGTTCTAATGTCAAAGATGAAACCATAGTTTGTTTTAGAGCATCAACCACATCCGAGAGTGTTAGAAAAGGCCAACCTAAAAGTCCCGTTCCTCATCGAGTTTTCACATGTTCGCATTATGGTAGGAAAGGTGACTTTAGGAGTTTTTGCTATGATCTTAGACAACACCCAAGGAAGTTTAAACGTAGTGTCCCATCGGTTCCCAAAACTCGTTTTGTTAGGTATACGCTTGTTTGGGTTAGAAAATTTATTTTGGAAATGCTAAATGCGTCGTTGGTCGATTCTCACATGCATACACATAATTCTTCACTTGCTATTTCTTATGGTTGATTACATGTTCATGTTTGTCATACGCTAGTCTTTGCATCATGATTTATATCTTACTAGTGTTATGACATGTGCATTATTTTGTATTATATTTTTCATTTATTGAGTCTTACTTGAAAAATACAAAAATATTTTTGGTATTTTGTTTTTAGAAAATATAAAAAGATTTTGTATTTATTTGAGTCAAAATATGTTGAAAAATCAAAAAAAAAAATCTACTTTTTTTTTTAGTTTACATGTTTGATGTGGCATATTGGTGTTCTTGGACCCCCTTCCTTTCATTATCCATGTGTCTAGGACATTTGGTCTTAATTATTGATGCTTAGAATGATCTTAAACATTGTTTTATGGGGTTGTTTCGAAGTTGATATGCATTTTTATTCGACTTTATTTATATGCCATTTTTGCACACTTGCACGAGTTTATATGAATGTTCGACATCTCTTTCATATTTGAGTTTGGTGAGACATTCTTATCTCAATTCTGTCATCGATGCGTAAGTAGACATAAGGAAAAGGTGTGCATGTAAGAATCATTTACCGTGAGGATAGTAATTGAAAAAATGATAAGTGTTCATGGGAAAGGGCTGCAAGAGTGTAAAATTGACTCTTCATGAAAGCCACCGTTTAAAAGAGCCTAAAAAAATTAATGGCAATAAAAAGAATCATATGCCAAAATATGGGTTCCATTTAGTTTATATTCACTCAAAAGAAAAAATGATATATATTTGAGGGAGTTTGGATGGATAAAATTAAACGGGTTTGCACCACGAATCCAAAAGTTAAAAAATTGTTTCATGACGCTATTGTTTGTAGAATCTTCAAAATTATGGATTTATATGCATGTTTGATTGTTTAATTCATTTAGCTCACAATTTAATTGTCACATATGGCTAAGATAAAGTTTGATGATTTATAGCTATCAATTAGAGCTTCTTAATCGTTTTAATGTGTTGGAATTTTGATTCATTTATTATAGCTCACGCCCATACATTCCATCTTAATGTTTGAGCACATCGATACTATGTTAGCATGTAACTCATCTTGTTTTTGTAGTTTTTGCTACCGTTTTGCTACTGTTTTGCAGTTTTGTGCCCCTTCCAGTTAGTTTGTTCATGAAGTTTTTTCACCAGCAAAACTGTTTGATTTTCTGGACTGGATGTGAGAATTTAGTTTTCTCATTTGCGCGAGATATGTTTGTCATGCGAAGCTTTCTAGCGAAAAGCCTTTGTCGTTCGAGCGACAGGGCCCTAGATTCTTTGTAATTCTATTTCAGTACCCTACTGTTTATGGTTATTTTTTTAGGTATTGCTAGTTGCATCTGGTTTCTGTGTATGCAGTTTACTTTGATAGATTTGATATTTTGCTACATTGGATTGTTAAGTCACACCTGCGTAGACTGCTTATTCATATTATGTGATTAGTGTTTGCTAGCTACGAATTTCATATTGTTGATCATTATTAGATGGATCTTTTCATATGTATCTAGATATATTTTATTCATTTATCTGATTCTAGATATATTCATCTTTTCAACGGGTTATCTATTCGAGATAAAAAGGAGGAGAGATTTAAGATGTATGTGATGTAGGGGAGATTTTGTGTGATGAGCTTGGTATGCTGATTTAATTGTTATTTACATATTGATATCATGTTTTGTTCACATAACAAATGATTTGGATTTGTAATTTTTATATTGGTTTATATCATTTGTTCCCCCATACTTCGCTGGGTATTTGTATGTTTCATGTGTGTAGGTATGCTTTAAGAGATTCGAGATTTTAAAATCTACATCACATTCAGACATTCTGAGACATTTCATGCTTGTCAGACCATCATTTACTAGTCTTGACTTGTAGTTTTTAATTTTGGTTTTATGGGATAGGATTTAGGTATCAAACGGCTTGACGTCCCGACTTAGGCATTTCAGTGTTGATTTTATCCCGAAATAGTCAAAGGGGGAGATTTTTTATTACAAAATTTCCAATTGAGTCCATTGTATAGTTTCGACTTATTCCCTGAACAAAACACATTTACGTCATAGGGAGATTTTTATTGTCACGATCCCACAAAAATTATAAAGTGTTGAAGTTTATTGAAGACGTTGCGACAAAGATTCAAGGAATTAATTATGTTGAATGTTTAATTGGTGCAAGTTTATTCGTCTTCAAGTTCAATTGCATTCTGAGATCACTCGGGTATGAATGCGTAATTTTAATGGGACTCGAAATTTATTTTAAAAAGCTAAAGGATGTTATTTTATTAAGAAAATGTATTAAAATATTTTTAAAATTGTTTCAAATGATTTACACTTTATTTTATTCTGATAAGGATGGATTATAGTAGTGTTTGGTTTGGACTCTAATTCGCTACATCATTCAAACGAGATGCCCCTGTCGTTCGAACGACGTGATCATCTCATTCAAGCGATAACTATAGTTGTTCTAGCGAGCACCCACCTCAAGAAAATTATATATGGCATGTTTCGTTCATATTTCGTAAGTGTGCATTTTGAAAAAATAGTTTACGAACCAGAACGTTTCTGCACATTATTTTCTAAGGTTTTTAAGTCTAAACATATCCTTAGAGTTTACAAGATCCGAGTTTTCTTTACTATATGCAATAGTGATCTTGTTTTCACCAAGAAGGTTTTGTTCTACATTAAATATTATTGGTTTTACGGAGAAGAAGCGAAGGAGTTTGTGTTCCAATTCCGTAGATGTTACAAGCCATATCGGTTGACATCGAGACATACGTGGACGCGTGTGCTATGGACAGGTATCGTGGAAGAAGGACTTTCTACGTGGGCACTGTGAGAGGAGTGGTTAAAGATTAAAAGATCATTATGTCTCGTGGGGATTGAGTCGTTGAGTAAAACTTATGTCTGTTCGGTGTAAATCCACATTCATAATGATTGTCTGGCTTGGGTCGTCCGAGTTTTTTTCCCATTGTGGTTTCCTTGTACATCCGGCGTTGTGAATATTCTTTACTACATTTTACTTGCTTTAATCGCTAGATGGATGTTTAAGATTAATCAAGATAAATCTTGGTTAAGTTAAAATTGGTTCATAACTTAGTGCAAATTAAAAAATTAGAAAACGATTTTTCTTAAAAAGAGAAATTTTTTTTGTCAAAACACTTCCGTATAAGAAATAAAAAGGGACCCATAATGCTGGTAGATGAGGATAACATGATTCCCATCTCCCCTAAGGCCAAGGTTTCCAAGAGGTCTAAGCTTGAGGGTCCTTCTACACTCATACCTGTATTGGATTCCCCGATTTGAGAGAAGAAAAAAAACATTAACCGTGATGCCTTCCAAGAAGTGTGACGCTTATAGTTCTGAGAAAGGCCATCAGGTAATGTTGGTGGTCAAAAATCCCCCCTTGGCCTTTTATTTGTAGAAGGAGGGATTTGTTGCTCTTGATCGCGAGCAAGTTGGCAAAAAGACTCACGATCGATTATCCTCTCATGTCACTCATGAATTATCTTAGGTAAGAACAACTCTTACTTTTCATGTTATTGTTTAGCTTAAGTGTTGATATTTACCATCCTTTTTTTTATGCAATTTGTGACTGAATTGATCATCATTCCAGAGAAGCGCTATGAGCAATCTAAGGTGGATGATCTCGCCATCACCTTTAAGAACTCTGAATCTCTCTGGCCGCTGCTCAGAACGCCTATGAGACTGAGAAGTCATCCACCAGCTTAGCGATGACTCGCTTAAAAAATGAGCTTTCTCGAATTTGGGTTGAATTTAACAAGCTAAAGACTGATCATGACTAAGTAGTGGTCGAGCGTGATTAGTTGAAAGAGGAATACGCCAAGGCGTTGTTGCTGCTAAGGATGAAAGATATCAAACAGGGTATGAAGAGGCCTTTTATGATGCTAATCATGAGTTAGCCTTTATTAAGAGGTCCAATTTTAAAAAGCATTAGGATGTTATCTGAGGCAGGTACACCATCAAGGGTCAAATCTCTTTGAGGAGCATAATCCAGGTACACCATTAAGGGTCGTGGAAGATAGCCGAACAGCCCCTTCAGCCGACTTGGGCAACTCTGAGGCAGACAAGGGCAAGGACCGATATGTCTTGGAGCAGGTGAATGAGAAAGAAACCATGAACTAGTTAGGATTAGTTCCATGAATTTTTGTATCTTTTATTTTTTCTTGCTTGTAAAGGCCTTGCCTTATTTTATCATTAATGAAAGAATTTTTTTAATGATCTGGGTTCGTTCTTTACTATTTTATGAGATCTATCCTATTTATTCTTGTATCCTAGTAATGTTCCTTTGGAAACCTCATTTTGCTGGTAACCTAGAATCTGTTCTTGGGCATGGGGCTAGTGCTCAAGCTTATCGTTCGTTCGTTTCTGTTTGAAAGGATATAAAAAAGATGATCAGAGCCTATAAGGAGTAATCTCCCTAAGTGGCTAAGCAGAAAGATGATGTAAAGGACCTTGGTGACATTGGCAAACTCATTTGGGATGAGGTGAATTCAGTAAGGGGATAACTCGTTGAGTCCAAAGACGTTGGTGACGTTGATGCACTTATCCAGACTGAGAATGATTCTCTCAAGAAGAATCTTGTTGTTGATACGAAAATTAGTTAGCTGACGTGGACCAATTATATGAAGATCTGTGTCATCTTACGTTGCAAATGCATATACTCACTGAACACTCGCAGCACCGAGCTACTCATCACCCCGAGCTACTTAGCATGCCGAGTTACTCAACGTTCAGAGCATTTGGCCAAGAAGATCAAATGACAATTATACTTTCAATGAACATCGAATTTAATGAACATTCTTATTGTACAGATGTATATGTCTATTAAATAACGGCATATCGTCTATTCACATTGACAACCCCAAAGCTATAAATACATTGTAACACCCTCCATAACGGGGTAATTGATCATTGGTGATTGCGATTGAGATTAAGGCAAAAACATCCAACAATACAAAACAGTGGACGTAGGCTATTTTCATAAGGCTTAACCACTTTAAAAATAATTTGTCTTATTTCTTATTTCTTATTTCATATTTATCTGCAATTAATTAATTAGATCAAATCTAGTTTCTTACATCAACACTTGTCGAGGCCAAAGAAGACTTGAAGAGGAAAGAAGTTGTGATGGGACTAAGTCGTGACGTAATTAAGCTTCGCTATCTCTTTTGAATGGGTCATCACGCAACATGGGTTGTTGGTTATGACGAAGGGTGAATGGATGCCCCCATTAAGTTGGACAAGGCAAAGGAACTAGCCTATATATATAGTTGCTTGAATGCCTTAGGGGTCCTAATAGTCCCAAAATATTTTGAACAATAGTACTGGTACTAAGTTTATTGTTCAGTGCACCGCCACTCTCCCTTTGGAAGAAAAGAGAGTTGGTTTTTGATAGATGTTATTCCCTGTCAGTTGTCTAAGAGCTACTTCTCACTTCATGATAGCGATGGTGAGTTCCGTCCAAACCTCTAAGACAATCGAAAATCATCTTTTACCGGAGTGACCACTTTTCGAGGGTGATGTCCCTGTTATCTTGGTTATATTGTGTTGTATACATCAATTTTGTGAAATAACACAAGTGTATGTGCAATTCTATACTTGGACTTTTTCCATTTTTTTGTGTTAAGCACGTATTTATTATCTATCGTACCTTTTAGGTTGTGTCGTCGCACTACCTTAGGTCTAAAGCGGGCTTTGAAAAAAATGCACCTGGTTTTAGGGCAATCCACCCGTTCAGGATTTATACCAATAGGTCTTTTGCTTGCCTAGACAATTCATGAGGTTTTTGTGTTTTTCATGACGAAGGCTACAAAACCTTGAGTTTTAATTGTAATTAAACTAAGGTGATAGTGATCAATGTTTCACTATTAATAAAAGTGTAAGCTTGCCACATTGGAACAATGTTAAATAGCTAAATGAACTATTCGGACTTCTACTTTATTTGAAAAACTAGAACAAACTGCGAGCAACAAAAGTCCAAACAAGAGCAAATTTGAAAGTAAAACTTCTATAGGTTGGCTGCATTCCATGCCCTTGGTATCTCCCCACCCTCCATTGTTTTCAAATGGTTGGTTCCATACAGATCGTCTTTAACAACTTAGAACAGTCCCTCCCAAATTGGCTCCAACTTGCCATCCGAAGGTTTTTTAGCACTGTCGAGGACTTTTCTAAGGACGTAGTTGCCAACCTGGAATTTTCTCTGACTCACACCCTTGTTGTACTACCAAGTTATCGTATGTTGGTAAGAGACCAACTTTATCATGACAAGTTCCCTTAGCTCGTCGGCTAGGTCAAGCTAAATCCTCACGACTTCCTCATTCAAGCCCTGCTTGGCAATGGTAGTTATCATGGTTGGAAGACCAACTTCGAAAGTAATAAGAACTTCCATTACATAAGTTATAGTGAAGGGAATTTCCCTAGTAGGTCTTCTGGTCATAGTACAATATTCCTATAGGATGTGAGGAGGTTCACCCGCCCGATGTCCTTTTCCCTTTCCTAATATCTTCTTTATACCATCGGCATCATATTGTTGGGATCCTAGGCTTGCCCATTGCTATGAAGATAGGCCACAGAGCTAACGTGATGCTTGATGTTTTGGCTATCGTAAAAAACTTGGAATGGCCCATTTTCAAACTGTGTGTCGTTATCTGTCATGTTCGCTCCAGTTACGCCAAAATGTGTTATGATGTTCCTCCAAATGAACTTGATCATGTAAATGTCCTTGATGTTTGTCAATATTTTTTCTTCAATCCACTTCGTGAAGTAGTCTGTGCCGGCCAATAGGTACTTGCGATTCGCTAGTGCTATTAGGAGTGGACATACGATATCCAAACCCCATTCAGAAAATAGCCACGGTCGAGTTAATGAATTTAAGTCGTTGGTCGACTGATGGAGCATTAGGGAGAACTTCTGGCATTTTTTACATTTCTTAATGTCGAAGGTTGCATTCATTTGAATTTATGACCACTAGTAGCCTTCTTTGATTGCTCGAAAAGTCAGAGGCCTCCCTCCAGTGTGGCTATCGAAAATTCCAATGTGAAGTTTATACAGAACTTGGTCGACATCATTTCGATGCACGCATTGGAGGTACCGATGAAATATATCTTGTAGATCTTTCCTTAAGATGCTAGATAAAATTGTGCAACTTTTACCATGATTTGGTGCGCTTACTTCTATCGTACGGTAAAATGTCAGATAAGTAATTATTGAATCCATCCAGGTGGGACTTTTTTACACAACGAGAATCTGCTTAGCGACCAGTGATTTTGTGATACTAGGTTTGGTGAGGGATTTTATTTTAATGGTTCTTCCAAGATCAGAGTCCACTATTGATCTAAAGGCTGCTAATGCATCGATGTGGTTGTTATTTTTCTTGGAGAACTATTGAATGAGGACATCATCAAATTTAGCCATGAAATCATGGGCGACCTGGAAGCATGTCATCATTCGTTCATCCTTATCATTGAAATATCATGTAACTTAATTGGATAACAGCTTTGAATCGTAGTATATATTAAGATGGCTTTCCCCCAGTGAGTAGGCTTTTCGCAGTTCGACGATGAGGGCTTCGTACTCAGCCTCGTTGTTAGAAGTTTCAAAGCCAAATATGATCCCCTTCTTGATCATGGAATTCTTCGGGGAAATAAGTGCAATGCATACTCCTTTCTCCTTGGAGTTGGATGCGCCTTCCATGCAAAGCGTCCACTTTTTGGACTGCTCGATCTCCTGACTTTGAAAGTGATTGGCTACATCTCAATTGCTAGGCTTCTCTTCTCCTATAAATGCAGCAATGAAATCTGCCAACATTTGACTCATAATCACCGTTCTTGGTTAATAGTGTAAATCAAACCTCATACATTCGATCGGCCATTTGGACATATGCCTAGATAGGTCGGCCTTCCAAAGAATAGCTTTATAGCGAAAGGAAGTGATGACTATGAGCTTCGAAGTAGTGCTTTAACTTGCGTGACATTACAACTAATGAATAATATAATTTTTTAAGTGGGAGGTAGCGCTGCTTGGTGTTGAGGAGTGTTTTGCTGATGTAGTAAATGGGGGATTGAAATTCCACCTTTCGCACACTAAAGATGAACTGACTGCATGGCTAGAAACGGTCAGGTAGAGATAAAGAGGATCTTCTGGATCTGGAATATACAGCAGGGGAGGTTTTCTCCGACAAAATTGATTTCTTCAAGGGCCTTTAAGCATTCCTCATTCCAGGTGAGGCCTCTTTTCTTATTCAAAAACAAAAAAAATGGTCGGCACCGATAAAAAGACTTTTAGATGAATCGATTAAGGGTTTCTAACATCCCCCTAAACTTTTGGATCTTGCACAATGACTTCGGGGGATGAACGTTTTGATCGCAACTATTTGTTCGGGTTGGCCTCGATTCTCCTCTTGCTGACTAAGTACCGTAGGAACTTTCTAGACTGAACCCCAAAGGAGCATTTGGTCGCATTGAGCTTCATTAAGTAGTGCCTGAGGATCTCAAAGTGTTGGAATATTAGGCCCCCAATTTTAAAATTCTTATACTTTAAAATTAATTTCCTTGTTGAGATATGCGGAAGAGTAAGATGGTTCACAAAAACACCAAATTTTAAATTACTTCAAATTAAAATTAAACCAAGTGAAATTAACTTAAATACACACACAACTTAAATTTCACTTAAACCAATTTAATTTAACCCAAGTCCTAGAAAATTTACCTAAGTCATATTTCTCAATTTTACCAAATTAGGCCAAACCAATTTTATCCAATTAAATTAATTGACTTGAATTAAATCAACTAAACATTACCAAATATTTAATTTAGCACCAAATTAAACATGTAGTGATTAAACCAAATTTTATGTTGAATTACCTAAGCATGCGTTCTAGGTGAGTATAGCAAGATATAATAAACAATAAATCACTACGCCGCGATGTACGAGGAAAAACCCACAACGGGAAAAAACCTCGGACGGCCCTAGCCTCAAATCCACTATGTATGGAATTTACAAATACAAGAAAGATGACTTACAACACTTGACTCGATCCCTCTCAAGCCTCGACGCGTCTTCTTGTATCAACCTCTTCTTAGCGAATAACCACAGAGCTCCACCGCGGTCTCGGAATCCACCGATCGGACTTTATATGTTAACCGTCACCCGAACTAGGAGCATTTCTCCAAGTGGGTAAATCAATGAAAACCTCTTCTTCTTTGTGGGATTTAGAAGCAAACCCAAAACGTCTCTTCAAACAGTAGAGATGATAAACCGGTGCCAAAACTCCAAGCAAGTACAAATATATCTATGGAAGCTTGGATAAACAATATGGGTGTAAAACAAGTGTTCAAAACATTTTTCTTGAAAATAAATAACACTTAAAAACCATGAACTTTTTCCTTTTGATTTCTCTCTTAAAACACACACTTAGAGGTTGTAGGATATGAAAATGTTGAGTTAAAAACATTGGTTCCCGCACTTAGATATTCTGTCAAAAGTTAGTGGGGTAAAGTAGTGGAAAAAGTGGAAAAAACTGCTCAAAACTGCCAAATACATGTTCACGCCAAATCTCGTTTGAACTACATTTTCGTTCAAACGAAATCTCGTTCGAACGAGACTTCTAACGAAATTCCATTGTGAACTCGTTAGAAATCTCGTTCGAACGACATCCCAGTGGCCTTATGGGGAACTCGTTGGCAAACTTGTTCGAATGACATCTGGTTTGAACGAAAAACTCGTTCTAACGACATATCGAACGAACTTCCAGAAAGTTCGAAATATTCATTTTTAGCCCAGAAACTTTATAAACTTTATTTAAAGTTTTAATTAAATCTTTATGAAAATAAACAACAGTTTTAATTAAACCTACACCCATTATAAAATGTTCCAAGCTCCTATATATATATTAAAATGCATTCATACCTTAGGAGCAATGGAACCATGTTGATGACGTAGAAACGAGGCACAAACAAACTCGGCAATGTGATGAAGCTTTATACACTTGGCCGCTACGTCTTCAACAAACACGTCATAGGCTTGAAGGATGATCAATTAACTCTATCTTATGACTCAAACGTTTTTATTCGGAATTGAGCCAAAACTACAAAGGACTCAATTGGAAATTTGTGTCGTTACAAATCTCCCCCTTTGTCTATTCCGGGACAAAAACCAACAAAAATTCTAAAGGGCCGTCAAGCTCTACTAGACTAATAAAAAGTCTCACCCAAAGTAAAATTACAATGCTTGACTCAAACAACCCAAAGGTTCAAAATCTTTACCAGTGAAAGTTGTCGCTTAGAATATAATTCCTGCACACTTAAGCAAACATATTAAACGCATAGGGAATATCAAAATAGTAAAAGCAATTAAATAATTACTCCCCCTAAATTAATTCTCCACTTTATCGACTATGATCAACCTAAGAAGGACGTCTCCCCCTAAGATAAATCTCCCCCAAACTAAGATACAATAGGATTAGACACCATATCATTCTCCCCCTTTTTGTTCAGGAATAGACAAAGGTTAAAGAACTAAAAACATTAACTTTTCTCCCCCAATTAAAGCATATTACCCTTAAACTAAACAAGGGATAAATAAAATGTGATAACAAGCTAAACATGCAAATGAGCAAAAGTGATGAGAACATTAAAGAATATGGGCAACACAAGTCATAACTAATCCAATAAATACTAATGAATACCAACTGAGATACAAGAAACAGATACCAATATGATGCATAAGTATTAATCATGTGATATCAACAAAGAGTGCAACAAGATGGATACCAATTATGAATTAAAGCATATATGGACTAGAAAGCAAGGCAAAGACTAAACAAAAATATCAAATATATGTATACATAAGATATACCTAATAGACGTAAGTACACATATATAGATATAAACACACACATGACACAAAATTCGATAAGCTTTTCACACTCGTATGGCAAAAATGTGTCATATGGAAACGGAAGTGTTGGGGTGTGAACTAGTAACGATTAAATTTAGACCCAATCACTTAAAACATGTTCACAAAGTTCTCAATTGATTGCAAACTTCATCACATTTGAATATAACCTCATGTGACAATATAGATTGAACTTAATGAACAAACATACACAATGCATACAAGCCTAGCATGTTAATGATTCTACAAACCAATAGAGCCATGACATTGAAAGTGCAACTAGGATATACGGACATTGTGAAAACCGTTGATATACCATCCAATCTCCCTCAATAAGCATATATATTATTAATTTTGAATGAGTATATCAATCAAACATAGGCCTTGGCAATTATTTTTCTTTTAATGCCATATTTTCTTTTAGGCCTTTGGACCACGTATTTCTTTTAGGTACAAACAAACGGTGGCTTACTATTCGCAAAGGACAATAAAACCTTTCAGAGCCTTTCCCCGCAACGGATTTTAACATGCACTAGTCCTCCTAGGTCACAAATATGTAGATGACAATATTGATAGGAGAACATCTCATAAGGCTCAAATATAACATGTGAAGTTAAATTTCAACAGAGCTCGTGCATGTGTGAATTGAGGCATATAAAAATAGAATCCATTATATCAACACAAAATCCAACTACTCCATGTAAGCATGGTAAAGAACATAATAAGGATTGACAATCTAAACCAAAAGTTCTAGCCACATGGGAGCGAAAAAGATGGGATTCTAACACAAGTGTATGCCACATAAAGTGTGTCAAAATAAAATGCACACAAAAAAAATCTTTTTTAGTTTTTGAAATTTTTAACCAAAAATAAAAAATATATACTCAAAAGACAAACAAAAATCATTTGAATTTTTTTATTAAGCTTAAATTCCAAGAGATAAAAATCCAAATGATAAACAAAAATTTTTTTTGTATTTTTCATTTAATGCAAACAAGATGAAGGGAATATAATACAAAAGATAAACAAAAATCATAATTCTATCAAGTGATAAAGCATGGATAATAGACTAGAAAATGATTAAACAAGCATACATTTAGCATGTGAATATAGCATGAAGTACAAAAGCTAAAGTATGCAAATAAAACTAACACATTCAACCTTTAGATTTTGCAAGGGAGGAAGCATGTGAAAGTAAATGAGAATCAAATACCCTATCTTGTAAAGCTACCAAGTCGGATCTCCTAACCCAAACTAATGAAGAGTGACTATCTCGGGGGGTAGAAATCTTGGCGACCTTGGTTGCCTTAAGTTGGGATTTTCTAGAAAATCCTTTAAGATCAAAACAAAATTTCTCAAGATGACCTTTTCACCACAATGTGCGCAATTATAAATATGTCGAAAAGATTTACCTAAGGAGTGATCTCTAAAGTCCTTCCTAGGCGATTCTCCTAAAACATTTGTTTCGGCTTTTTGAGTAGATTCATTACAAGTATCAAAGCCTAAACCACAAGTGTCATTTTTAATTTGGACCGTTCCTAATATTTTATCTAATTTTTCCGAATGACACTCCAAATCAAATTTGACATTACTAGAGTCTTTTAATTTGTTTTCTAATTCTAGAATGTTAGACTCTAATAAAACATTTCTCTCTTCGAACTCGAGAAGCTCCTTTTTCAAGGATTCCATTAAACCTCTAAGGCTATCTCTCTCGCCTTCTACATATTCAAGCTTCTCTCGAAGAGTCCTCTCACGTGTCCTAAGGTCTTCTACCAACACACTATCATCGACGACCTTGACACGCTCTTTTAAATTTGCTTCTAACTTCAAATTTCCTCTTTTTAATTTAACTGATTCTTCATATCATTCTTGAAAAGCATTTTGAACTTCATTCACATTAACCTCTTCTTCATTTTTACTCTTTCTTTCTTCTTCACTTTCACTATCATAAAAAATAAAGGAATCATAAACAATGACCTTGGAAGTATCATGTTATAAATTTTCATCCATAGATGAGTTCTCACTATCACTCATATAACTAGCCATGAAAGGCACAAAGTTGGGCTTAGTGGGAGAATCAGGTCCCTCTTCCTTATCACTATCACTAAGGGTCGCATTATATGAAATGGGACTCTTACCCTCTTTCCTTAGTTTAGGGGGGCATTCAGAAGCCCCATGGACATAACCCTCACAACCAAAACACTTATTTGACTTGTCCCTATTTAAATTTTCATTAATAGTTTTATGGATCTTCTCGGCTTTGTCAATCCTAGATTTATCAAATTTCTTAAAATCATTTTTAAATTTATCTTTGTTAAATTTAAGAAATTTTAGAAATTTTCCAGCAAACATAGCCATGTCTTCCTAGTCACTATCACTCTCGCTCTCTACTACTTGTTTTTCCTCTTTTCGGGCTTTTAAAGCAATGCCGTGTTTAATTTTCTTTTCAGTTTTAGAGGGAAACATGTCTAGTTCATAGGTTTGTAAATCACCTAAGAGCTCTTCTAATTTCATAGAGGCTAAAGTTGGTAAAGAATTTAAAACGGTCACTTTTGGAATAAATCTATCGGGTAAGGACCTTAAATTTTTCTTTACTACTCGGTTGTCGGGTATTTTCTCTCCCAAATTATAAGATGAATTAACAATATCTGAAAGTCTAGCAAAAAATTCATCAAAAGTTTCTTTTTCATTCATTTTGATAGTTTCAAATTGAGTGGTGAGGTTTTGGAGTTTCGAAGCTTTAATGACACTTGTACCTTCATGAGTGAGTTGTTAAATATTCCAAGCTTCTTTAGCGGTCTCACATGTCATAATGCATTGGAATTCATCCGTTGTGACAGCATTAAACAAGGCATTTAAACCACGGGAATTAAAGTTTGAAAGTTTAAATTCACCCTCACTCCATCTATCGATCGGTTTGGGAACACGTTCATTTTATACTAAATGAGTTGGTGGGGACCACCCGTTAACTACAGACATCCAAACCCTCTCATCGATAGATTTAAGTGCCGATTGCATACGCTTTTTCCAATACGCGTAATTAGAACCATCGAAAATAGGAAATTTTGAAAATGGGGAAAATTAGCCAAAAATAGTTAAAGGATCGTTAACGAAGTAAATTATCATTTTGGCTTTGATATCAATTGTTGGAATATTAGGCCCCCAATTTTAAAATTCTTATACTTTAAAATCAATTTCCTTGTTGGGATATGCGGAAGCGTAAGATGGTTCACAAAAACACCAAATTTTAATTTACTTCACATTAAAATTAAACCAAATGAAATTAACTTAAACACGCACACAATATAAATTTCACTTAAACCAATTTAATTTAGCCCAAGTCCTAGAAAATATGCCTAAGTCATATTTCTCAATTTTACCAAATTAGGCCAAACCAATTTTATCCAATTAAATTAATTGACTTGAATTAAATTTACTAAACCTTACCAAATATTTAATTTAGCACCAAATTAAACATGTAGTGATTAAACCAAATTTTATCTTGAATTACCTAAGCATGCGTTCTAGGTGAGTATAGCAAGATAAAATAAACAATAAATCACTACGCCGCGATGTACGAGGAAAAACCCACAACGGAAAAAAAACTTGGACGGCCCTAGCCTCAAATCCACTAAGTATGGAATTTACAAATACAAGCAAGATGTCTTACAACACTCGACTCGATTCCTCTGAAGCCCCGACGCGTCTTCTTGTATCAACCTCTTCTTAGCGAATAACCACGGAGCTCCACTGTGGTCTCGAAATCCACCGATCGGACTTTATATGGTCACCGTCACCCGAACTAGGAGCATTTCTCCAAGTGGATAAATCAACGAAAACCTCTTCTTCTTTGTGGGATTTAGAAGCAAACTCAAAACGTCTCTTCAAACGGTAGAGATGAAAAACCGATGCCAAAACTTCAAGCAAGTACAAATATATCTATGGAAGCTTGGATAAACAATATGGGTGTAAAACAAGTGTTTAAAACATTTTTCTTGAAAATAAATAACACTTAAAAACCATGAACTTTTTCCTTTTGATTTCTCTCAAAACACACACTTAGAGGTTGTAGGATATGAAAAATTTGAGTTAAAAACATTGGTTCCCGCACTTAGATATTCTGTCAAAAGTTAGTGGGGTAAAGTAGTGGAAAAAGTGAGAAAAACTGCTCAAAACTGCCAAATACCTGTTCCTGCCAAATCTCGTTCGAACTATATTTTCGTTCGAACAAAATCTCGTTCGAACGAGACTTCTAACGAAGTTCCAGTGTGAACTCGTTAGAAATCTCGTTGGAAGCTCGTTCGAACATCATGTTCGTTCGAATGACATTCCAGTGGCCTTATAGGAAACTCTTTGGCAAACTCGTTCGAACGACATCTGGTTCGAATGAAAAACTCGTTCAAACGACATATCGAACGAACTTCCAGAAAGTTCGAAATATTCATTTTTAGCCCAGAAACTTTATAAACTTTATTTAAAGTTTTAATTAAATCTTTCTGAAAATAAATAACAGTTTTAATTAAACCTACACCCATTATAAAATGTTCCAAGCTCCTATATATATATATATTAAAAGGCATTCATACCTTAGGAGCAATGGAACCATGTTGATGACATAAAAACGAGGCACAAACAAACTCGGCAATGTGATGAAGCTTTATACACTTGGCTGCTACGTCTTCAACAAACACATCATAGGCTTGAAGGATGATCAATTAACTTTATCCTATGACTCAAACATTTTTCTCCGGAATTGAGCCAAAACTACAAAGGACTCAATTGTAAATTTGTGTCCTTACACAATTGTTTAAGATAAGTCCTTCAAATGGTCATCTTTGAGCTTTCTCTTGACGAGCATATCGACAATGTATACCTCCATTTTGTCTCCCAACAGTTGTTTGAACATCCTTGTGAACATCCTTGTAACCAATCTTTGGTAAGTGGCTCCTGTATTTTTAAGGCCAAAAGGCATGACCTTGTAACAATACAAGACCAGAGTGATTATGAATAAAGTTTTGTCTTGGTCGGGGCCGAATAAAGGGATCTAATGATACCCTAAGTATGCGTCCATAAAACTCATTCATTCATATCTGGTTGTAGTTAGGTAGAGAAAAACTGTCTTTAGGGCAGGCCTTATTGAGATTAGTAAAGTTCACGCACACTCTCCAGTTTTTGTTACTCTTTTTACCATCATCGGGTTTGAGAGATATTTTGGAAATTGAACATTTTTTATGGACCCTGCCTCCAAAAATTTCCCTACCTCTGTTCGCTACTTTTTCTTTCTCTAGGTCAGTTCGACGGCCGCCCTTTTGTGTGATTGATGGATACATGGGATCAATGTGAAGTTTGTGGTATGTGACTTCAGGGTCAATCCCAGGAACATTATATGGATTTTATGCAAATACATCTTGATTCTGCTTCAACATAAAATCGGGTCCTCCCTCTTTTGCTTGGACAATATAATGTTGATTAAGAATCTGCTTTTCAGTCGAAACTTAGAAAGAGTACCTTTTTTATTTTCACTATCACCCTATCTATAGGGTCAACTCTCGTTTTCAATCTTGGTCTTCCTTACTTTAGTTTCTATTTAGATGGTGTAGCTCTGTTTTCGACCATTTTAGGAATGATCTACTTTTCTTTCTTCTTTTCTTGTTTAAGCATGACGACACTGATAAAACACTTTCAGGCATCGCCCTAGTCACCTGATGCACTTAAGTTTTTGGTGGTAAGTGGAGAGAACAACCTGCATGGCATGCAGAAATCCTCTTCCAAGAATAGCATGATAGGGCGAGTCAATGTCTACCATTAAGAACTCGATTATCTTTGAGATATTCTCGGCCCTAACTGGTAGGACCAACTTTCCCAACGGCATAGTCATTTTTCCAGCGAAGCTGACTGGAGGGGTGGTTATTTCCTTCAAATTCTCCAACTTCAGTTTGAGCTTGTGAAAAAGTTGTAAGTACATAACTTTAGAGGAGCTTCCTTCATCAACTAGTAGCCTATTCACGTCTCAATTGGCAATTCTGAGGGTGATTACTAGCGCATCATGGGGTGGGATTTTCACTCCGAATCGATCGTATTTCGTGGAGACTATATACCTATTTTAGTCTACGTCTTCTAGTTATCTACGCTAACTCGCTAGGCTTTTTGTAGGGTCAATATGGAAGGCCTCAATAACTATAGTGACCTTCTTGAGCACCATCCGAATAGAATTGCCTTGGATCTGCTTGGAACTTGTGGAACTATGGAAAAAAATGAACTCATGCCCCACCTCGTCCTACAAAACATTATCTGGTTTTTGGTTAGCAGTGGGAGACCTTATCACCCTTCTTTCCCACGTACTCGTTTAAGTGCCCTACATGGGTCAGCTCCTCCAGATGTGACTAGAGGGCATTCCAATTTTCCATTTTGTGCCCGTTCTCTTTATGATATTTTCATCTGAGTGAGCTATATCTTTTACTCGGGTCTCCACCCATCTTCGGCCACTTGAAGAACTGTTAATCTTTAATCTTACTCAAAATCTTATAGATTGGTTCTTTGAAAATCCCGTTGATCGCCTGAAAAGCTTTGGACGGGTATGCCTTGTCTTCGTTCTTAGATCCTCCGTTTTATTTTTCCCCTTTATTGGGGTTTCTCTCCATGTCGTTCCTTTTATCGCCTTTATGTGACCGTTGTCACCTTGGTTGATGGAGACCACATCTTCCACCTTATCATACTCTTCTATGTGTGACATAAGATCATTGATGGTGTCTGCATCCTTCTTGGTGAGGAAGTAGTCCAATATGGAATTGTGTCTTGAATGATTCTACGGCAACTTCCTCCAAGCAATCTTCGATTTCATGAATGTTTCCCAGTAGCGTCTAGCATAGTACTGTAAAATCTCCTGGAGTTTCTTCCTCATGGTGAGGAGAGAATCCATTATCTTTGAGTGAGAACAGCTTGTAACAAAGCGAGATGTGAAGGCATCAGCAAGTGACTTGAAGTTTTTGACCGACCTTTGATGTAGTCTCTCAAACCATTTTTATGTGACATCCCCTAGGCTATAGGGGAATATGCGGCACATGAGGGTACCCTAGTGGTTCTGCAGGGCCATCGCTTGCCTATACTGACACACGTGATCTATAGGATCGATCTTCACATCATATGTCTTTAACCATGGGGTTATGAATTTCTTTGGGGGGCTTTCATCGCCAATTATCCTCGAAAAGGGGGACTGTATCTGAGTGATGTCTTGGCTAGTTCCTTGGTAGATCTAGCCTCACAATTAGGTGGGTGTAGATCCATCTCCCTGCACACCAGATTTCAAATACCGTGTCTACTATATCCATCATCTTTATTTTTCCTTATCGGGCGGATCTCCTGCTCTAAGTGCTCCTGCTCCCGATGCGAACTCCTTCCTAGGCTGCGATTTTTAATCGCCTAAGGGCTAGGCATCCGACCATGATGCTTGTTTTTATCTCCCTGGATATCTCGCTCTATTTTTTCTAGGTGTCATTGGAGACATGCATTTTCCTCCATTTGGAGGTGTGTTTCCACCTCTTACTAATGGAGTCATTCTTCATAAGCGTCGAGTAGTCATGAGATCTAAGTTAATATAGTATGCTCATTACTCTTCTCAGAGACTTGCTCCTGTGGTCATCGCGGATGGCGAGCGGCCTAACTCTTTTCCAGCTAGATCTTAGACCCAACTCAGTGTAATGATTTTTCGCCTTGCTAGTTGATCGCAACAGGTGTACTATGAGGGTGAGACATCGCTTAAGTTGATTTATCAAATTTACTTAGTAAAAATAATCATTTTCCACAAACGATGTCAATTGTGAGTGCAAATAACCACAATGAATAAATCCAAATGATTGAAACTAAACAAAGAATAAAGAAATCTCACAACAAAAGGATTTTACGTATGTTCATCGGGTGTTTTCTCTCTTTTATTACTTCTTTATAATTCGTAAATAAAGAATTACATGCCCCTCTGCCCTGGGGTGAGGGTTATATTTATAGTTGTAGACACCACATTTTAGGACACCCTAAGTCTCTTCTTAGGTCCCTAGTGACACCCTAATTACTACAAACCTTAGGTCATACTCCAAATATCGATCTAAAGGCCATCGGGTGCTCTCGGGACCCATTTGACTTCGGTCAACTTCATCGTCCGAGTGAAAGCTCAATAAATTTTCAAAGGGCACTGAAACCCCTTTCCAACGATCCACTCCATACGCAAAATAGCGTAATTGTTCCAATGAATGGACCATTTTACTACCGAAAACTAATCTGGAGGCCACTGGGCCCCAATTTCGCCCCAATAAACTTCACTGTCAGAGTGGAAGATCAATGGATCTTCGAAGGGAGATGAAACCCTATTCCAATGGTTCGCCCCGTGCATAAAACGGCATAACCATTCGAAAAAATTATCCATTTTCCCCCAAAAATTGATCCGAAGCCACCTAGCGCTCCCGGACTCTATTTGACCAAAGTCTACTCTTAAGCTCAAACAAGACTGAATGAATTTTATAATGGCACTAAATAACCTTTCCAACGATCCACCTCGTGTGCAAATCAGCCTTACGGTACGGATGAACGATCCATTTTACTCTAAAAGGTCACTGAGCACTTTCGGCCCCATCTGACCAAAGTCAACTATCCAAACTGAGCGAATCTCTTTGTAATGTCGAAGTGCCACGCATAACCTTTCCAAATATCAGCCCAGTGTGCGATTCGGACTTACAACTTGGACGAACGATCCATCATCATCCCACGATCTTTCGTCTAAAGGACCGATGGGCGCTTTCGAGACCCATTTGACCCAAAGTCCAATCCCGAACTCGGTAGTGGCCCAAAGGAATCTTAAATAACTCTGAATTAACTTTCTAACGGTATGCCCCGTGCACGATTTGGAACTACGAATTGAATTTTATGACCGTTTTCCAGAAAATCTGCACGAGACTACCAATTGGAAGGTCTATTTCCCTACCTATCGGCAGTGTGTCTTGGGTTACCTATCGATAGGCAGTCCCCTAACCCTATATAAGTAGATCATGAGATCACTTCTAAAGGAACCCCATATCCATAATTATTAGTGATCTCAGTAACATTCTTCTGCAATCAGCAAAGTTTTCTAACATGAAATTCAATTCCACCTTTCATTCCCTTCATACTCATACCCAATTTAGCAGAAAATATCCTTCTCTCTCATCCTACATTCATCCAAACTTGCAAGGAAGCTCATCAAGGATCAAGGGCAAGCTTTTAAGTCTCCAAAGAAGGTCCAAACATCATTCTCTCTTTAAATTGCTTTATTTTTTCATTAATTATATAAATTCTCAATTTATCTTGTACTTTAGAACATAAATGTTAACACCTTATCCTTTATTAGTTATATTGCATATAATTTATTTTCTATAAAAAAATAGTGTTACACCTATAAATTCCGAGAGGATTCTTCATCACATTTTCTCAAAACTAAAAGTATATTTTCTACACACACACACACATATAATAAACTCTCATTTGAATCTATGGGATAAACCTTACCCTTGTGCCGCATGAGAACTGCGTGGACTTTGATGCCTTTATAGGCTACGTAGGCGTTTCGGGTTAAAACTCGAGACTCGAGTCCTATTTTCCTATTTTCATCTTTTTTTTATTTTATCCATATATCATTCATATATATCATACTTGTGACTCATACTTGTGGCTTATCAAACATATATTATCGTTTCATCATAACAATTAATATCTCAATAAGCACACACATCATATTTTGTAATTATTATTTTGAGAACATTCTTATGGATGACCTCGCTCAATATTTTCCATGATGTGAGTCAAGCGATTCCGATCTCCACTTATATATACACGCACACACACTTCACGAAGAAATCAAGGAAAATAGTAACATAAGCCCATGAGAAATCGAAAAGGCAGGATGGGTGTCTAACACCTTTCTATTGTGTAACATATCCCCCGAACTTCATAACTATTGGTTTCGTAAGCATCAGTTTGTCTATGATGTCGCTCTCTCGAGGCGGAGACATGTTCTTTTACATGTTTTGTGCAAAATAATATGGAGACTCTATCTCTTTACATCACCCAAACACTGACGATGATCAAATCACCTCATGATGTAGTGGGGGGCGAGGTACCTTTATCTCTGCCCCTTTCTCTCCCCCCCCCCCCCCCCCCCGAAAGCACCCGAGGAAGAAGAGGGAAAGATATCTCAAGGATGGCCACAGTGGCAACTCTGCTGGGGGCTAACTTAAAAGGGCTAGACTTTATTTGCGTGGGTGTTATTATTTTCTACATGTGTGCGTATTCACTTACCTATATGTTCCCTTTTCTCTTTTATTATTTCTTGAATATATCTACCTCATATTTATATCACATCTCACTTTCACTTCACACACTTGTAAATAATCTGCATGTACACCTCACACTACTTACCCTAGTATATAAGGTCACTTATACTCGCAGGATTCACACACACCACTTAGAATATCCATGCTTAGGTGTCACTAGCAGACACCTCCACTTATCACACTTGTATATATCCACGCTCACTCACACTTATCACACAATTTGTAGTTGATCCGTGTTTAGGTTCACTACCACACACTCACTTATATATATATTCACATATCACTCACTCTCACATATCCATGCTTAGTATAATCTCCATGCTAAATTTAATTTTCATAATACTTGTGCATCCTTCCTTATTAGTATAGTGCTCATCATGCAAAATAAAATACTCTCTCCATAATTTACTAATCAAGAAACATGCATTTTGCACACCACATCACCAAGAACATGGCTATTGACTAAAAAATGTCCCATAAATGGGGGGTCACATTGTGATGGATGCTGGTCCGGCAAGTCGCAGTTAGCCTAAGCAATATGACCCTCACCTTCCATTGGACAAGTATGTTCATTGTATATCGAACGGTTCCTCCCGCATCGTATCGCTTAATCGAAGTCATAACGGGAGGTATATAGTAGGGAACTCATTCACGTACATCGACTATATCGAATTCTCTCTCACACGTATTGTTCCGATGAGGTATATAGCGAGGAAATTCATGTACACTCAGGTATACAATTGGCTTGTCCACACATACCGATTGCCCTCAAAAACAAGACGTATATCGTGGAAGGCATGCCATAGGGGGGAACCTTTCCACTAACCCAACAACAACATACCCTCATATAGGCATCAAACCCAGGGCACTCATATTTAGTTTTTCGGTTACTACCCTAAACTCTGTCAAAATGCCAGGTTGGCATGCCGTCCAAATTTTCGCATGATTTCATCTTTTTCCAAAATGGGACCATGTCTATGAGCCTTGCAACAAGTCAAATTGTGTTTTACATTAATTTCAAACCCAATTTTTCCCAGGCTCAGGTCCTTTCCGGCATTTCTTTTACATTTAGTCAAACCTAATACAAGTGAAAACATAATAATAATAATAATAATAATAATAATAATAATAATAATAATAATAATAATAATAATAATAATAATAATAATAATAATAATAATAATAATAATAATAATAATAATAATAATAATAATAATAATAATAATAATAATGAGACCCTTTTCTTACTTCTCCTCCTTCCTTACCAAAAGTGTCAAAAACATTTTCTCTCCTCTTTTATCAAAATACCAAGAACATTTTTTCTCCTCTTTTATCAAAATACCAAAAATATTTTGTCTTCCCCTTTCGAAAAAAAATGTCAAAAACATTTTCCTCTTTGTTCTAAAAGATTCTTCCTTTTCTGTCAAAAATAAATTCGAATCATCTTTCCCTCTCAGGTCGATCGCATACCCGACCCTTGACTTGACTTCCTATTGGCTTCGGTCTTCCATCGAACAACCACGAAGCTCCGTCAGTCCTCCCGCTACTTTCTCCGAGTCAGGAATCCATCTCCATAGAGAACTAAGACCAAGTACCGAATATGCAACCTAATTTGATAACGGTCCTAGTCCAACTTACTGCTAAGATTAACAACATTCAAACTACGGTTCATGAGAAGCAGTAAAATCGGGTCCGTACTCCCAAAGAGCCCGAGAGCTTCTTCCCTCACGTTATGCGTCTACCCGCGCCTGAGCCTATTTGGGTTCCAAAAGAATATCAGTGCGCTCCATGCGCCCCTCCTGCCAATGGGGCACCACTATCTCATCTCCCTAGGCCAGGGGCTATCCTACCAATACCCACCAATCCAAAGGAAGAAGAGTGGAACAAGGTCAAGGAGGACCTTAAGCTATCGTCCAAGAAGTTTGACCAAGTCTGAATCTCCGGGAACTATATGGATTATACCCATATGACTCCCTACCCTAAAGTAAGGTTGTCGAAAAAATTTAATATGCCCAACATTAAGAAGTTCAGGTATAGCGGGCCCCCAACTATTCATATCCGAAGTTATAACTCTCCTGGGTGCCTCCGAGGAAATAATGGCCCAGATGTTCCAACAGACTTTGAAGGAAAGTGCTCTTCGTTGGTTCCAATCCCTCGAGGAATCCAGAATTCGTAGATGGGAGGATATTGCCCGTGAATTCATGTCATAGTACAAATACAACGAGAAGTTAGAGGTTACATGTCATGATTTAGAACTTCTCAAGCAGAACCCTAGAGAAACTGTCAGTAATTTCATAGCAAGATGGAGGGAAAAAGCGTCCACCATGACCAGCTGGCCTTTCGAAGAGGAAAAAGTTAGTATTATGAAGAAAAACTTCTTACCCTATGTTTGATAGATGATGGGATGACAGTATTACCCCAATATACGAGCCCCCTGGGAAGTAGGAGTGGAGAGTGAAGAAAGTCTTACCAAGACAGAAGCTGAGCCAAAGAAAGTATCTTAACAGTCAACACCAAGAAAATATGAGAAGCCTGCTACAGTCTTGACCATCAATAACATCTCATAGCCTACTACCTCTTGGGTGCCAGAAAGTCATGAACCAGTCAGAAAAAAATATACCGAGATTCATGCTCCCCTCTTCAAAGTCTACCAACCCTATTTATCCAAAATAACATCCAGCCGTTGGACCCTCACCAATTAATAAACCCATTTACCAAAAATTTCAAACCCGATGCACATTGTGATTTCCATCAAAATGTTGCCCATACCACCTATTAGTGCTTCCATTTCCAGAATGTAATCCAAGGTCTAATTGACTGGGGTTTCATCGCCCCACCAGCCTATCCTAAACAAAACACCACTCATAATCCATATCCAAATCATGAAAATGCTATCTTCCTAAAAAATTGCCCAGGGTTCAGCCCGTCTAACTAAACTGTACCCAGTAAATCACCCATTATACCCGTATATTCACCTAAACCCCTTAAACTTTGCCCATATTTTCTCCTACATCCTACCTATTTTGTAGACCAAGCCTTGTAGCTTCTTACAAGAGCGTGTATTGTTGTCCGTACTCAGTCCGGAGGGAAATATATGGAATTATCAGTAGTACTGAACTAGGTCCTAGATTTTAGGCTGAAGTTGCCCTCAGAATTTACCATTGACTGGCAGAATTTCAGCACATTGTTCATGGAAGTCCGAAAGTGTGCTCGCGAGTCAGATAATTGGATAGTTCCACTTGACGAAGTAAGTTTAAACGATGCGGTTCAGATCATGGCTAGCTTATTCCAACAGACTGATGATATTTAGATTAAATCCGAGTTATTAGATGCCTTAAAACTATAAGGGTTGTTGGTCCCTTCATTTTTGCATCGCCCAATTGAGTGGGAGGATCTTTATGAAGAAGTCGTTGAGGTTGTGGAATGCATTGACTTCTCATGGAAGGATGACATCATTTCCACGTAATGGGGGGCAAATTTGATAATTCAGATAAAGAACTAATCTAAGAAAAGGTTAGCCTAGTGATCAGCGTATGTGGGATGATATCGTTTGAAAATGTGCTAGGAGAGATTAACAAAGTGATCGAACAGACCAAGATAGTTGATGAAATAGGGTTTCTATTTTTCCCCTCTTTCTTGAACCATATGATAAGATCTAAAAGGCACTACCATAGTTAGATTCCTCAGTCAGTAGAGATATATAAAGGAAAGGGCATTGTTGAGAAACTCCCAATATTGGAAATGACCATCGAAGAGAGCAAGATCCTCGACTAGTTGAAGAACATCTAGGCCAACATCACCTTGTGGGGAATCTTCATGTCTTACCAGTACCACCGAAATGCTTTGATAAAATTGCTCACCAAGCCCACAGTCCCTCCTTCCACCACTCCAAAATAAGTCGTGAACCTGGTCGGTTCCTTAACCAATACTCGAATGTTTTCCTTCTCTGAAAAAAAAATCCCTAAGTTTGTTCTTAGTTATAACTATGCTCTCAATATCTCCGTTGAAGTAATGGGGAAGATAGTACCGATCTTGCTTATCGACAGCATCAGCACTCAATATTTTCCCTTTAAGAGCCTTCTACTGCCTGGGTTTGAAAGCGACCTTACTCCAACTTCCACTACGGTGCGTGCCTATGAAAACACCCATCGAGAGGTGATGGTATCCATAAAGATTATAATAGGGTTTAGGATTTAGGGTTTAGGATTTAGGGTTGCCCTATAAATCTCACTATTAAGTTCCAGGTCATCAACATACCAATTTATTTCAACTTACTGCTCGGTCGACTGTGGCTTCAGAATATCAAGGGGGTATCTTCCTCTCTCCATCTAAAACTAAATGTATTCACTAAGCGGCAGGTCATCACCATCTTGGATGATGGTGATAATACTGAGAATGCAAGCACTAGTAATTCAGTACTAGAGATATAGCATGGGGCAAATGATATGCTTGCGTCTGGCTTTCAATACGAACCACTTCCACTCCCAATAGGGAATGATTTCAAAGACATATTTTACTCATAGCACATCCCTCACGCTAATGTCAACGTGATACAGGTGTTCAAGAATATGCATTTCATGCCAGGACTGGGGCTGGGACAACGATAACTGGGGATATTAAAACCCATATTACTAAAGAAGGCCTTCCCCCCATGTGTCTTGGCTTATCAACCATCATGAGCGAAACTCATAATGCTTTACCAACCTCAGTTGAAGAGAAGGATAGAAAGAACCAAGACTATTTCAGGGGATTCCTTAAATGGAATCTTCATCAAAGAGGGTGAAGATTTTCTCTTTTGTAGCTTTCTTGAACTGTGGTATGATCATGTGGAAAAGAAGAGGAAGCTAATAATGTATATTCTCTTCCAAGACAGCTACTCATAGGCCGAAAGTTCTCAGCATTATGTGCAACCACTCGTTGAGAAAGCTACGACTGTTACCGAGGTTTTCGAAGGAAGTAACTCTGAGGACTCATTTAATCTGTAGAAACTGAGGCTAGCACTCTGCATGATCCAGTCAGGAACTACATCCTCAGATCTATCCATCCTAATCAAAATTACTGATGCACCGCTCCTCAATTGGAATACTATACCAGTTCCATTTGTTGAAATACGACCTAACCCTAATGTTTATATTATCTCTTCTTCTTTTGTTATTCCTACATATTCTAATCATTATGTAATCGAGACTTCCTTAGATGAGGTTCTCAACATTATTTTCTCGAGAATGAAATAAATAAATATTTTAAGTACTTTGTTGTGCTTTATATTAATTTTCTTGATTCTAATCAAACTCTTGATGATGATGATTTTTGCAAATGAACAATTCTTAACTGATCTTAATAAGGTTAATAATAAATAATATAATCGCATTCAAATTAATGAAGATGAATTTTCTATTATTGTTGATACCAAAATTAATATGCTGACATGGATGAATCACAAGAAGACACGTGTCAATCTACGTGGCACATTTCTACAGTTACTTTAGCAACGAGGAACTTTACTCCCCGATCAAGTCATACACTCCGAGCAACAGGTGTACTCCGAGGAACTCCATCGCTCCGAGGAACTTCGTTGCTCCGAGAAACTCCTGAACGATGAGCAACTAAGGCGGTCCGACCTGCATCTCGGCCATAGCATTAATTTCCAGATAATCAACAGTTCAACTATTCATTGAATGCTCATCATACAGACGTATACGCTTAAAGGGCATTAATTATTTACCCTTTCACATGTACAGCCCAAGGGCTATAAATACATTGTATCACCCTCATTCGAGGGGACCGAAATTTCTTGATAGAATCACATATCGAGAATTCCAAAACATTTGGCAATAACAAAAACAGTGGACGTAGGCCATTTTTATAAGGCTGAACCACTTTAAAATTCTTTATCTTATTTAAATTTATCTGTGATTAAATAATTAGAAGCAATCTAATTTTTTACATCAACAGATTGGCGCCGTCTGTGGGAAACGACTGTTGTTATCGTTTTTCACCAAAAATCACCCATCATCAATGGCAGACAATCCGGAATCCAGTAATCGAAACGCTGGAAATACTGGAAATCTTCCAAATCCCTCTGCACTATCAGCTGTTCCAGACCTGGCTGGAATAATGACAAATCTGGCCCAGGGTCAGACCGCCATGCAAGAAACCATGCGGCAACTCATCTAAACCCTTCACGGTGGTGCACCTGCCCATTCAGGACAGCGAAGTGGTCAAAGGCAAACCCATTTACATTCTTTATGATCCAGGCGTACTGATTCATATTATAATAATGAATCTGATGATTTCTCTTATCAACCTGGGCGAACTTCGTCAATATGGGTTGATGATGCTGAGATTTAGCACCACCGGATAAGTGATAATGAGCTCAAACAGTAGCAGCTATGGCAGCCATAGAGATGTATGAGTGTATAAGTATGTAGAAGGGGATGAGTATAAGAGGAACTAAGACAATGATGTATAGTGGTTCAGCCAATTTGGCCTACATCCACTGTGAGTGTGTGATCCACTAAGTATGGGCACTAATGGCCTTGGATACAATGCACATAACCCTCTCTCTCTCTCTCTCCTGTGTGTACAAGCAGAGTTTTAGCTAGGGCTACAGTTAATGGATCGATCCCCTGTAGGGTTGTAGGTGACATGTATATATAGGTCTTGGGGGGTGTAGTGTACCCCCCAAGTATGCATGGTGCATGTGAATCATGATCTAACCAGTCCCATGTGGACACCTGTAGATGCCAAATGATGACATAATATTCCCTCACGTGAGGGTGTGATTTTTTTATAACGGTCTCCCCTGTGCCATGTCACCCTCACGCGCACTGTTCCACGCGTCTCCCAAACCACGCGCTGCGATGATGTCACCCTCGGCCTATGGGCCGAGGCCGAGGGCAGAGTTCCCTCCGGTAGTGAGTCTGGTCCAATTCTGGCATCATACTGTCAGCCCCTCGTAGGGTCATCTGGAGAGTGGTGAAGGATCGGCCCCTGGTAGGGTCGGCTGGAGTCTGGCGAAGGGTCGGCCCCTCTGAGGGGTCGTATGGATCCCATTGGAGGGGTCGGCCCCTCGTAGGGTCGTCTGGAACATGATGAAGGGTCGGCTCCTCTGAGGGGTCATCTTGAGCCTGATGAAGGGTCGGCCCCTGAGGGGTCGTCCATTTGGAGGTAATCCTCAGCCAGGCCGAGGATATAAACGGGTATATCAATCACCCCCCAGCCTTTAGCCATAGGTGCTATTGAGATGGCTGAGGGATAGTGTTTTAAATGAGATGCATGTATGATCAGTTAGGTGAGTGACACCTGGACAGACACTCATTACTGTTCCAGTTTCCAAGGCATGGCGGCTGCACACTTTTCTTGGGGCTTTGTGCCCTAATGATGTCTTCCTCGTGGGCTGTGTCCTGCCTTGGTCAATGGTCCCACTCATTGCTAAGGTATTTAAGAGATTTTCAAACTCTCTCTCCTTCTTCTTCTTCTTCGCGCCCAAGCCTTCTCTCTCTAGAATTTTACCAGTTTTCATCGCCATTTTCTGCAGCCTTCAATCCTTCAAGCCTATCAACGTTCTTGCTCTCTTTATCAGGTAATCTCTTTCACCCAGCGCTCTCTTTTGCCTTAATTTCTATTTGCTTTTTAGGGTTGTGGGGCTGCATTTTCTTTGGGTTATCCCATAGCTTTTTCCGGTGTCTTCTCCGGTAACTGGTTCTTGGATGTTCTTGACCAAAACCATTGAGTTCCTTTGTTTCGATCCAAAAGTCCAACCTGGTCAATTTCCCACTTGTTTGTAGCTAAGTTAGCTAAGTTTGGTGTAATATCTCCAACTGTAGAGTCTTCCCTTTAATGCTTAGGAGGCTTTATAGCTTAGTATCTGAATTCCCATCTTTGACAGAGAAGATCTTTGCAGAGATCAGACGAATAGAGGAAGAGGAAGAGAGGAGACGAGGGGCCGACCCTAACTGGGTACGACCCATCTTTCCCATTCCTCTTGCCAAAATAAAACCCTTTGAACCGTCTGGGTCTTGTGGGTCATCCGCTCGTCCAGCCGAGACTCCCAAACCAAGTGAGATGGACGAGAGAGCATCCTCGCCAACTGGTGCTGGAACCTTTAACAGGAGGGAGACACCTGATCTAAGCCCAGGCCGAGAGGCCGACGGTACGGTCCCCTACGAGGCCGTTCCTGTAACAACCCTTTCTCCCCATGCCTTCCAAGGGGCTTTCCCCCAGGGCCCTCCGGCAGATGATGAGGCCAAGGGGGAGGGGACTGAGGACGAGGACGATGATACAGATGACGAAGTTGATACCTCCCATGCCTCGTCCTTTATCTCCTCTGTTAGGGATCGCGACCTCCTGATATGGAGGCATGCCTATGGAGTGCCCCCCAGCGTGACTATGAGGGTTCCCTCTGAGGATGAGAGGGTTTTTGATTGTGGCGAGGGATAGGTTGCAGTTTATGAACAGATGTTCAAAGTTGGATTCAGATTCCCTTTGCATACTGCCAGCGTAGATATCCTATCTTCCCTTGGTGTTGCTCCCTCTCAACTTCCCCCCAACTCTTGGAGGACGATCCTGGGCTATATTTCCTTGTGGAAGAATGCCTTCACCGACGAGCCCTCGGCTGACCTATTTTTGGGCTGCTACAACATCACCTCCTCGTCCAAACAGCCTGGATATTATCACCTGGGGGCAAGGAGGTCTGAGAAGAAACTCCTCCATGTGGCACAAACTTTCAACCATGATTGGAAAAAGAGGTTTTTCTTTATCTCTGGGGAGTGGGAGCCTGTCGCCGATGGTCCAAGGGTCCCCAGGAAATGGTCTAACCCCTCCATGAAGGCCAGATTAGACCCTGGACTTAGCCTGGAGGAGAAGGACATTGTTGATTACCTGAGAGGACGAGGGAGAGAGGGTGAACTTACAAAATTCGAAAACCTGATGACCCCTCGGTTCCTCAAAGAAACTGGTCTGAGGGTCGGCCCTCTGACAGAACTATGTGAGTTATACTGAACATTTTCCATTCTTCACTTATTTTTGAAGTGTTTTCTCTTTAGATCTGCATTTTTCTAACGTGTCGTCCTCTTATCAGGTCGTCCTGCAGGTACGTCAGAATATCTTTGGGAAATGGCTGCTCCCAGCTTATTATCTGGATTGTCCAAGAAGAAAGGGAAGGAGCCTCAGCAGGCTCCGAGGAAGACAAGGGCCGCTGGGCCGACGGTGGTGGAGCCGACCACCGATAGTCATAAAAGAAAGGAGCCTGAAGCCCCTATTGACCCTCGGCCAGATTCTCGAACGAGGGCCAGGGTCGGAGCCTCTGAGGGGACGACCTCTTCGTCCAGTATGGGGGCCTTCTGGTCTCAAAACCTGACGCATCTGAGGGCCGAGCCCTCGTCGCTCATTGTAAATTTGAGGGCAGCCAAGGCCTCAATGTTCTCTGCACCTTCAGCAGCTGATTATGAGTTCCTGTCCAAAATTCCCCCTGCCAAAGTGTACGACTATGGTCTGCACTCCCTTGCACAGGTATTGGTTCTGACCCACATCTTAAATTTCATTCTTTCACTAACTGTTCCCTCGGCCCCTCTTGACATCTGTTTATTTTTCTATGCAGTCCGTATGTGCCTTCACCTCGGCCACAAAGTGGATGGCTGAAAATCAGGCGAAGTTCCATGAGGTCGAAAGGGCAATTCAGCATGAGGCTGACCTGCAGACGGAGCTTGAGACTGCTAGGGCCAAACTCGAGAGTGCTAGGACAGAGCTGTGACACCCCGACTAATTAAATACCGGGTAGCTACTCCTTTATTAAATTAATTCAAAATGCCAAGTTGGCTCAGTTAATAGCATCACTGTCGAAAACATTTTTAATGATTACTAACCACCTAGTATTTAAAAAGTAAGTGCCAAATTTTTTTAAAGTCTGATTAACATGCAACAAGTGTAATAAAGAATAATAACACCATTCACCATACTGAAGTAGAAAGAATAACCATCACATAATGTAAATAAAGTCTGGAGGAAAACTCCTCACTACAAATCCCACAACTAAAATAAATAAACCGAATACTAAAACAATACATGCCAAAGTCTGAAAACTGTAATGGAAATGTAATTCTAATAGAAATGGGCAACATGCCCTACAACTGATAGATAATGAATCTGGAATCCAAGTGGTAGAAGCGTCTACACGCAAATCCCTGTAGCTTCCACAAACAGCTACAGCTCGTCACCAGAATGAGTATCCTATGCATGGTGTCCTTGTGGCTGGGCACCTAAAATGGTTTTACAAGAAAAGTAGATTTGAAAGCAAACGGGTCAGAGCCCGAATGTGGAGTTATATTTTAAAAACCTAAAAGTGCTTTAAAAACATTTAAAACATTAAATGCAAAGTACATGTTAGGACGTGCACTCACATGATATTCTCACCTCTCGTCTAACTGTGCACTCCTAACGTAAGTACCCATCTATAACGACCCAAACCGCTAGCTAAGTGACATAATATCTAGCTAGACTGCCATAGGTCCTACCCTTATTGCTCGGTTCTATTAACATTATAACGCTCGCAATTAAATAGGGGTTTAACGTAAACTCAGATGCTCAATATGCAATATATTTCACTATCAGCTAACTCGTTATGTTTCTCGAAACAATACCGTAATTATTTATACAACATTAACATGAAGGTTTCCATTAATTAAGTGTATATTCATCACAACATAAATATACAATACAAGCACCCCGAGAATTAAGCTGTGGTGCACACATACTCTGCTATCCATCCCGGTACATCACGTCCATAAGGATCACATATTCCGAATCTCTCAAGAATAGTTCAAAGATAACAACATCACAAATAATGGAGGCGAACACAGTCACATCACATGGGTCACGCACATACCTACGCTCCCACGATCAGCGGACTTATTAATATCCTAATAAGTCTTTCTATGACCTATGTTCATCAAGGTAACGAGTCTAAATCCGGGCAACACAAGGATTAGAGGGCCCTAACCGAACGCGAACCTCCCGTGATAGCAAGTATGGTAGGTATGTCATACACACAATTCATATACCAATACTAAGTAAACACACGTCTTAGTAATCTCATAGTTTAATCGTAGTACTATTCTCATTCTAGTACCAATATATAATTTACCCACTTTATACGATTCCGGTTTATAATCATACGCGCCATAATCTATTCTCACGTCGTAGTAGACACTCACGTCTCAACCCAAATGGTTCATTGATTTAAATCACTCGTATATAATTTACTCCTCATAATAACCCAAAAGTCCCAAATCTATCAATACATCATCAAAGGAATGTTAACTCTACCCTCGAACAAGTTCACGGGACTCCAAAAATCAAAACAGTCCAAAAAGGCCCAGACTGCCAGCTCGTTAGAATTCTCGTTCGAACGAGACTGTTCGAACGAGGTTACACTGTCAGCTCGTTAGAAGTCTCGTTCGAACGAGACTGTTCGAACGAGATCCAGTTCGTTCGAACGAACTGTACCTTCTAACGAGATCTTGTTCGAACGAAGTTCCCTTTCTTTAGAAGCGACTGGTCAACTCGTTAGAAGCTCGTTCGAACGACCTGGGGAGGGGCTTCTAACGACCTACCAGTTTCGTCCCAGATTTCTCTAAATTTCGTTTTTCACCATTCTTACTCCTCAAATCTTCTCCAAAGTTCGTTCCAACAATGTTTTAAGTTCTCTAATCATCCTAAAACATGCTAAGGTCATATACTAACATCTTTTAAGGCATTAATGCATCCCAAACATCATTAAATCACAAGATTCTATACTTTTCCCCAATTTTTCAAGAACATGAACCCTAGATTTTTATCATCATCAAATCCCAGAATTTAATCCGTTTTTACACTACATAAAAATGAAATCTCTAAATTCAATCTTCAAGCAACGTTTCTACATGCAAACCTATACCCAAAATTAAGCTAATAACTTCCAATTTCATGGGTTTTCCTTTAACTCTTAATTAAGATAGATTATCAAGATTTCTAACATGGAAGAAGCATTCACTGCATAAAGAATGTAATTTAAATCACTTGCCTTGATTCGATTTCTGATTTTGGTGTTGGTATGGTGAGAATTTCTGCAGAATTCCCTCTCTCTCTCTTTCTCCAAGCTTTTTCTCCAAAGGTGGCTATGGTGGCTAGGGTTTTCTTTGGGAAAGTTGGAAACCTAAATGATAACCTCCGTAGCTTAATGGGTTAATATGGGTTGGTTAGTGGGTTTAGTGGGTTAAATCCACATCAGATTAAGACTCCTAATTTTCGTCATTATTAATTCCTCAAAATACAAAATTACCAAAATACCCTTTAAGTTGCCGGTATGGCCTAAAAATACCCCGGGACCCAAACTACACCCCCGGCTAGTGTTTTCTGACTATCTCGACCCTTCCGGACGCGTTGGTGCACTCAAAACGACCATACGGATAATTAGAAATAAAAATCACTTTTATAATTAAAATAATACACCATGACGCGGCGGTCACACGCGTCTCAACAAAATTCCCAAATTGCCGTACATAAATCTCACGACAAATTTCATAATTCAATATTCATATAACATCATATATGCTCAATATAGTCAAATACCAACTCACATCTCGCTAGTATTTTTAACCCGGATTAATTTCCAATTAATACGCATTTAATTAATTAATCCCAAAAATAATTATAGCTAAAAGTACGGGGTATTACATACTCCCCCCCTAATAACTGAATTTCGTCCCGAAATTTGAAACTAGAAAGTACCTGCTATAAACAACTCTGGATAACGTTCGCGCATCTCATCCTCGCGCTCCCATGTGGACTCCTCGACATTGTGATGTTGCCACTGAACACGCACTAACGGAACTATCTTTGACCGCAGTTTCCTCTCGCTTCGGTCCAAAATAGCAATCGGCCCCTCCTCGTAGGAGCTATCCAGCTGGAGATCGATGTCCTCCACAGCAATGTGAGAATGAGCCAAATTATCTCTAAGGTATTTCCTCAGCGAGGAAATATGGAACACATCGTGAATCCGATGCAAATGCTCCGGTAACCCAAGTCTATACGCAACCGGTTCGATCCGCTCAATAATGGGAAACGGCCCCACATACCTCGGTGCCAACTTCCCCTTCTTCCCGAAATGCATAATCCCCTTCATAGGAGACACTCTGAGCAAAACCTGGTCCCCCACTTGGAACTCTCTGAAAAATCTCTTCGCATCAGCATAACTCTTCTGCCTCTCTTGAGCTACCCGAATGCGACTCCGAATCAACTCAATCCTTGCCGAAGTATCCTGAATTACTTCCGGCCCAAGTAGTTTGTTGTCCCCCACTTCTAACCAACATGCTGGGGAACGACAAGGCCTACCGTACAATGCCTCAAACGGAGCCATGCCAATAGTGAACTGATAGGAGTTGTTGTAAGCAAACTCCACCAGTGGAAGGTACTGCTCCCATCCACCCCCGAAGTCAATAATGCACATGCGTAGCATGTCTTCCAACATCTGATTTGTGCGCTCTGTCTGCCCATCGGTCTGCGGATGATAAGCCGTACTCAATCGCAATTCCGTGCCCATGGCCTCCTGGAAACTCTCCCAAAACCTCGAAACAAATATCTTGTCTCTGTCAGACACGATATTTAGGGGCACACCGTGAAGTCTCACAACCTCTGAAATGAAGAGCTGTGCATACTAACCCGTAGTGTAGTCAGTCCTTACGGGTAAAAAGTGAGCGACCTTGGACAACCTGTCCACAATTACCCAAACGGAGTCGTGACCCCTCTGCGACGTAGGCAACCCCGTGATAAAGTCCATGGATATGATTTCCCACATCCACACTGGGACCTCCAACGGCTGTAGCAGTCCTGCCGGTCTCTGATGATCCACTTTTACAAGATGACAAGTGGCGCATTTCGAAACAAACTCAGCGATATCTCTCTTCATACCGCTCCACCAATACTGGCGTCTCATGTCTTGTTACATTTTGTCCCCTCCGGGATGTACCGCGAACCGTGAGCCGTGCGACTCTGCCATCACATCGTGTCGCAATTCCTCTCCTTTCGGAACCACCAATCTCCCATTTAAGCGTAATCCCCCGTCTGAGCTAACGATATAGGATTCGGCTCCCTCTGCTAGTAATCAAACTATCTGCTCCTGACAGAACGAGTCATCAGCTTGTGCCCGTACTACCTTCGTGACAATCTGCGGTGTAACGGTCATCACAGACATGAAAGATCGGGCCACTGCATCCTGGTGTCCCAATTCCTTCCACTTAGCCTTCCACACCTCTGCCACCTCATCTGCTGGCCTACGGCTCAACGCGTCTGCTACCACGTTAGCCTTTTCCGGGTGATACTGGATGTCGAACTGGTAGTCCTTCACAAACTCAAGCCACCTACGCTGCCGCATATTCAACTCCTTCTGCGTGAACAGGTACTGTAGGGGCTTGTGGTCCGTGAACAGTTGGAACTTCTCCCCCAAAAGATAGTGCCTCCAAATCCGTAGGGCAAATACCACAGCTGCCAACTCCAAATCATGCGTGGGGTAATTCTTCTCATGAGTCTTAAGCTTACGGGAAGCATAAGTTATGGCCTGTCTCTCCTGCTGCAATACACCTCCAAGTCCTTGCAAAGACGCGTCGGTATAAACCAAATACTCAACTCCCGGTCTCGGCAATGGTAACACAGGTGCTGAGGTCAATTTGTCCTTTAACTCATCAAATGCCAACTGACAGGCATCACTCCAGATGTATGGCACACCCTTACGACTCAGATATGTCAAAGGACCTGCTATCTCTGAGAAACCCCGAATGAACCTCCTGTAGTATCCTGCTAGACCCAAGAAACTACGAATCTCCGTCGGTGTCGTGGGCTGTCCCCACTCCCTCACCGCTGATAATTTCCCCGGATCAACAAATATTCCCCGGTCGGAAATAATATGTCCCAAAAACTGGACTTCCTTCAGCCAAAACCCGTACTTCTCATATTTTGCATACAACTCATTCTGACGAAGTGTCTGCAAAACTTGCCTCAAATGCTCGGCGTGCTCCTCCTCTGTCTGGGAGTAAACCAGAATATCATCGATGAAGACAATGACAAACTGATCTAGGAAATCCCTGAACACTCTGTTCATCAAGTCCATAAACACAGCTGGAGCGTTGGTCAAGCCGAAAGGCATAACCCGAAACTCGTAAGAACCATATCTCGACAAGAACGCAGTCTTCGAGACATCTTCCTCCCTGATACGCAACTGATGGTATCCCGATCTCAAATCAATCTTTGAGAAGAAAGAAGCTCCTCTCAACTGGTCGAATAAGTCATCGATTCGAGGCAACGGATACTTATTCCGTATCGTGACCTTATTCAACTCTCGGTAGTCCACACACAATCTCAGTGAACCGTCTCTCTTCTTCACAAACAAAACTGGAGCGCCCCAAGGTGAGGTACTCCTGTGAATAAAGCCCTGACCTAACGGCTCTTCTATCTGATCACGTAACTCCCTCATCTCAGCCGGAGCCATACGGTACGGTGCACGTGCTATAGGTCTCGTACCCGGTAGCAAATCTATAACAAAGTCTATCTCTCGACTGGGGGGTAAGCCTGGTATCTCCTGAAACACATCCGAATACTCCCTCACTACTGGGATAGAATCTAAAGGAATCACTACCTCCTTAGAGGTATCCTCCTCAATGTAATACAGATGAGCGGTCGATCCTCCCTCTGGGCGAGGCATCGCCACTATAAACATCTCTTGCCCCAGAATGACAAAAATAATGCTCCCGCTGAAGCAATCAATCATGGCCCTATAAGCTACGAGCCAATCCATACCGATAATCACATCGTGAACATGCATATCTAATGCTAACATGTCTGCAGGTAATACCAAACCACCAATCTCTACCCCCACTCCCCGACATATAAAGAAAATAAGTGACCCACTCCCCAATGGTGAGTCGACACACGTCACTATGCTCTCTGCCGTAGCTAACAATCCTAAAGCTTTCGCGAAGTGTGTAGCTATAAAACAATGTGTAGCCCCCGTATCAAACAATACCCGACCCATAGTGCCATGGATAGGAAACGTACCCTCAATCGCAGGCGGTGCCTGTGGAACTGCAGCCTGGTGGACGTTGTAGACACGTCCATACTGTAGCTGCCCCTGCTGAACTGGGACTGCTGGAATGGGTGGCAATGCTGCCATCTGTGGCGGTGCGGGAAGAGCGGCGGGAAACATAGGCCTCTGTGGCTCCTGGCGAGCACCCTGCTACTGCTGCTGTGGGGCCCTTCCCCTATCAGGACAATCCTGTCACTTATGGCCAGTCTTGCCACAAACAAAGCACTTCCCTGGGAAGTTCCCTCCTCTCTGCCCCTACTGTCCCCAGCCCTGGTGGCCGTTACCGTTCCACCCTTGGCCTTGCTGGCCCTGGTGAAACTGCTGCCCATTCTGCCCCTGTTGGCCCTGATGGCCGTTTGGACCCTGATGGCCCTAACGGAAACCTCCATGTCCCTGCCTGTAGTTCCCTGATCGGAACCTCTTCTGATCCCCCTGCTGCGAACCCTGCTCACCCTGTCTCTGCCCCTGGACAGATTGTGCCCCACCGGCACCATGTCCTTCTGTCCTGCCCTGATGGCTAGACTCTCCCGACCTCTTGCCCTTGGCCATATGAAAGCGGTGGTCCTGGTAGTGTAACAAAGCAGCGTTAACCACATCAGAATACGTGGCCAACGAAAGGTTCCCTAACAGATGCTGACGGATCCTCCATGTCAACCCGTCCGTGAACTTCTCAATCTTCTTCTTCTCTGTTGGTATCTCATCTGGAACGATATTCAACAGATTTGTGAACTCGGCCTCATACTCGGCCACGGTCTTACCCTCTTGCCTCAGATTCATAAGTTTCCTCCTCATTTCCGTGTGAACATCTGACGGAAAGTACCTGCAGTCAAATCGCACCCAGAAGTCCTGAATAGTGAGAGTATCCCTCTCCTCCACGGTGGTAATAGACTCCCACCACTGCAGTGCAGATCCAACTATCTTGAAAGTAGCTAGCACCTGCTTTTGGACATCCGTTCACTCATACATCCTTAAGTGCCTCTGCATATCCTTCCTCCACTGGCTCGAGACTACCACATCTGAGCTACCTGCAAACTCTGGCGGATGCGCTTTCTGAAAAGCGTTACGTACACGCTCCCAAGCAGACGGGAATGCATTTGCCTGAACTGGCGCGGCAACCGGCGCCTGCGGTGGTGCCTGCTGAACAACGGCAATTGCTGCATTTACCGCTTGGGCTACTATAGCTGCAACCTCAGCGGCGTTCATCATGCCCTGAACTGGAGCGGGCTGGGGTTCGGGCGTTGCATCCCTGGGAACTCGTCGTGCATGTCGTGGAGGCATCTGAAATAAGAACAAAGTTTATAAGTTCGCTGTTTATAAACTATAGATAACTGAAGAACGAAGCATACACAAAAAGAGTACAACAGTCCTAAAATATAGGGCTCTATATCAAAGAAACTTAGCGGAAACATAATACGCCGTCAGATCCTAAAGGACACTAGAACCTGATGCTCTGATACCACCTGTGACACCCCGACTAATTAAATACCGGGTAGCTACTCTTTTATTAAATTAATTCAAAATGCCAAGTTGGCTCAGTTAATAGCATCACTGTCGAAAACATTTTTAATGATTACTAACCACCTAGTATTTAAAAAGTAAGTGCCAAATTTTATTTAAAGTCTGATTAACATGCAACAAGTGTAATAAAGAATAATAACACCATTCACCATACTGAAGTAGAAAGAATAACCATCACATAATGTAAATAAAGTCTGGAGGAAAACTCCTCACTACAAATCCCACAACTGAAATAAATAAACCGAATACTAAAACAATACATGCCAAAGTCTGAAAACTGTAATGGAAATGTAACTCTAATAGAAATGGGCAACATGCCCTACAACTGATAGATAATGAATCTGGAATCCAAGTGGTAGAAGCGTCTACAAGCAAATCCCTGTAGCTTCCACAAACAGCTACAGCTCGTCACCAGAATGAGTATCCTATGCATGGTGTCCTTGTGGCTGGGCACCTAAAATGGTTTTACAAGAAAAGTAGATTTGAAAGCAAACGGGTCAGAGCCCGAATGTGGAGTTATATTTTAAAAACCTAAAAGTGCTTTAAAAACATTTAAAACATTAAATGCAAAGTACATGTTAGGACGTGCACTCACATGATATTCTCACCTCTCGTCTAACTGTGCACTCCTAACGTAAGTACCCATCTATAACGACCCAAACCGCTAGCTAAGTGACATAATATCTAGCTAGACTGCCATAGGTCCTACCCTTATTTCTCGGTTCTATTAACATTATAACGCTCGCAATTAAATAGGGGTTTAACGTAAACTCAGATGCTCAATATGCAATATATTTCACTATCAGCTAACTCGTTATGTTTCTCGAAACAATACCGTAATTATTTATACAACATTAACATGAAGGTTTCCATTAATTAAGTGTATATTAATCACAACATAAATATACAATACAAGCACCCCGAGAACTAAGCTGTGGTGCACACATACTCTGTTATCCATCCCGGTACATCACGTACATAAGGATCACATATTCCGAATCTCTCAGGAATAGTTCAAAGATAACAACATCACAAATAATGGAGGCGAACACAGTCACATCACATGGGTCACGCACATACCTACGCTCCCACGATCAGCAGACTTATTAATATCCTAATAAGTCTTTCTATGACCTATGTTCATCAAGGTAACGAGTCTAAATCCGGGCAACACAAGTATTAGAGGGCCCTAAGCGAACGCGAACCTCCCGTGATAGCAAGTATGGTAGGTATGTCATACACACAATTCATATACCAATACTAAGTAAACACACGTCTTAGTAATCTCGTAGTTTAATCGTAGTACTATTCTCATTCTAGTACCCATATATAATTTACCCACTTTATAGGATTCCGGTTTATAATCATACGCGCCATAATCTATTCTCACGTCGTAGTAGACACTCACGTCTCAACCCAAACGGTTCATTGATTTAAATCACTCGTATATAATTTACTCCTCATAATAACCCAAAAGTCCCAAATCTATCAATACATCATCAAAGGAATGTTAACTCTACCCTCGAACAAGTTCACGGGACTCCAAAAATCAAAACAATCCAAAAAGGCCCAGACTGCCAGCTCGTTAGAATTCTCGTTCGAACGAGACTGTTCGAACGAGGTTACACTGTCAGCTCGTTAGAAGTCTCGTTCGAACGAGACTGTTCGAACGAGATCAAGTTCGTTCGAACGAACTGTACCTTCTAACGAGATCTCGTTCGAACGAAGTTATCGAACGAAGTTCCCTTTCGTTAGAAGCGACTGGTCAACTCGTTAGAAGCTCGTTCGAACGACCTGGGGAGGGTCTTTTAACGACCTACCAGTTTCGTCCCAGATTTCTCTAAATTTCGTTTTTCACCATTCTTACTCCTCAAATCTTCTCCAAAGTTCGTTCCAACAATGTTTTAAGTTCTCTAATCATCCTAAAACATGCTAAGGTCATATACTAACATCTTTTAAGGCATTAATGTATCCCAAACATCATTAAATCACAAGATTCTATACTTTTCCCCAATTTTTCAAGAACATGAACCCTAGATTTTTATCATCATCAAATCCCAGAATTTAATCCGTTTTTACACTACATAAAAATGAAATCTCTGAATTCAATCTTCAAGCAACGTTTCTACATGCAAACCTATACCCAAAATTAAGCTAATAACTTCCAATTTCATGGGTTTTCCTTTAACTCTTAATTAAGATAGATTATCAAGATTTCTAACATGGAAGAAGCATTCACTGCATAAAGAATGTAATTTAAATCACTTGCCTTGATTCGATTTCTGATTTTGGTGTTGGTATGGTGAGGATTTCTGCAGAATTCCCTCTCTCTCTCTTTCTCCAAGCTTTTTCTCCAAAGGTGGCTATGGTGGCTATGGTTTTCTTTGGGAAAGTTGGAAACCTAAATGATAATCTCCGTAGCTTAATGGGTTAATATGGGTTGGTTAGTGGGTTTAGTGGATTAAATCCACATCAGATTAAGACTCCTAATTTTCGTCATTATTAATTCCTCAAAATACAAAATTACCAAAATACCCTTTAAGTTGCCGGTATGGCCTAAAAATACCCCGGGACCCAAACTACACCCCCGGCTAGTGTTTTCTGACTATCTCGACCCTTCCGGACGCGTTGGCGCACTCAAAACGACCATACGGATAATTAGAAATAAAAATCACTTTTATAATTAAAATAATACACCATGACGCGGCGGTCACACGCGTCTCAACAAAATTCCCAAATTGCCGTACATAAATCTCACGACAAATTTCATAATTCAATATTCATATAACATCATATATGCTCAATATAGTCAAATACCAACTCACATCTCGCTAGTATTTTTAACCCGTATTAATTTCCAATTAATACGCATTTAATTAATTAATCCCAAAAATAATTATAGCTAAAAGTACGGGGTATTACAAGAGCATGCTAGGGTCTTAGATGAACTGACGAGGCAGCACGACGAGGACCTTAAGGCCAAGGACTTGTTGATCAAAGAGAAGGACGAGGCCCTGATCAACGTGGAGGCCAAGCACAAGATTGATCTTGAAGTGGCTGTTAGGAAAGCCGAGGCCGATGCTGTTGAGGCTTATAAAATTTCTGACGAGTTTCAAGGCTTCGGCCTTGAATATTTGGAGAGGGGAATCAGGATGGCCTGCCGGTGGGTCGTCCTCAGATTTGGTGATGTCGTCTCCTCGATTCGTCCTTCACTGAAGGGTGTTCAACTGGACGATCCCCTAATTGCCGAGGCTCTCAACCAGGTGGAATCCCAAGTTCAAGTCGAGGGGGTCGGCACTTCTGAAGATCATCCAGTTCTGGTTATTGAGGAGACCACTCCTGTAGATGTTGAGGCTCTGCCCTCTGACATTGTCCCTTAGGGTGGCTGTCTGTAGCCCACACCCTCATAATGTACCTATTATTTTTGTACTCTTTTTTGTAAAACACTTGGATATCTTGTATCTCACTTTCATTAATATCATATCGTCTCATTTACTGTCTTCTATATCAGCTTCTTGCATGATTTGCTGTTTTTTGTTAGCCACTAACCTTTCCCTCGTCTTTTTTGAGGACAGTGGTGGGGTCATCCCCTCCACTGGCCCTCATTATAGCCGAGGGATTAAATTACCAAACATGATTTTAACAAAGTCTACCCTCGTCTTTCTTGAGGACAGTGGTGGGGTCGTCCCCTCCACTGGCCCTCATTATAGCCGAGGGTTCAACTTACCAAATTAATGGTTTTTAACAAGGTCTACCCTCGTCTTTCTTGAGGACAGTGGTGGGGTCGTCCCCTCCACTGGCCCTCATTATAGCCGAGGATTCAACTTACCAAATTAATGGTTTTTAACAAAGTCTACCCTCGTCTTTCTTGAGGACAGTGGTGGGGTCGTCCCCTCCACTGGCCCTCATTATAGCCGAGGGTTCAACTTACCAAATTAATGGTTTTTAACAATGTCTACCCTCGTCTTTCTTGAGGACAGTGGTGGGTTTGTCCCCTCCACTGGCCCTCATTATAGCCGAGGGTTCAACTTACCAAATTAATGGTTTTTAACAATGTCTACCCTCGTCTTTCTTGAGGACAGTGGTGGGGTTGTCCCCTCCACTGGCCCTCATTATAGCCGAGGGTTCAACTTACCAAATTAATGGTTTTTAACAAGGTCTACCCTCGTCTTTCTTGAGGACAGTGGTGGGGTCGTCCCCTCCACTGGCCCTTATTATAGCCGAGGATTCAACTTACCAAATTAATGGTTTTTAACAAAGTCTACCCTCGTCTTTCTTGAGGACAGTGGTGGGGTCGTCCCCTCCACTGGCCCTCATTATAGCCGAGGGTTCAACATACCAAATTAATGGTTTTTAACAATGTCTACCCTCGTCTTTCTTGAGGACAGTGGTGGGGTCGTCCCCTCCACTGGTCCTCATTATAGCCGAGGGTGGTTCTCTGTAGATGTTTCCATGCGTGCTAGAACTGACAACCACAGGATGAGGGAAACACTGATATTTCTCATTAATTTTCCAAAGTGTTCTATTGGAGCAACTCTCATTACAATTATGGTCTATCAAGACCTTACAACACTACTGATAGTATTTCTTCAAATGATCTGCATTCCAGGGGTTGGAAAAAGGTTCCCCCTCTAGGTTTTCTAGTCTGTAGGTCCCAGGGACGACTTCATCGATGACCCTATATGGGCCATGCCAATTAGGATGGAGCTTGTTGGTCTTTTTCCAAGTCTTCTTGAGGACCAAGTCCCCCACTGCGATAGGCCTCTGTTTCACCCTCTGATTGTAGAACCTTGTGGTCCTCTGCTGGTAGGCGGCCTGCTGTATCTCAGCGTCCTCCTTTCTTTCCTCAATCAGGTCCAAGTCGAGTCTCCTCTCCTCCGCATTTTTCTGGGGGTCATACACCTGGACTCTATGCGTAGGAAACTCAATCTCGGTGGGGATGACGGCTTCTGATCCATAAGCTAGCATGAATGGGGTCTCTCCGGTAGAGGTCCTCACTGTCGTCCTGTATGCCCATAGCACGGCATATAACTCCTCGACCCATCTTCCTTTTGCCTCCTCAAGCCTCTTCTTGATTCCATCTAGGATTGTCCTGTTTGTAACTTCTGTTTGCCCATTGGCCTGAGGTCGGCCAGGGGTGGAGAAAAATTGTTTAATACTCACCCTTTCACAGTACTTCTGTAGAGAGGCATTCTTGAACTGAGTCCCGTTATCCGATATGAGGGTGTTGGGGAGACCATATCTGCATATAATATTTTTCCAGATGAACTGGAAGGTCTTCTGCTCTGTGATCGTCACCATCGGCTCCGCTTCCACCCATTTTGAAAAATAGTCAATGGCTACGATGAGGAATCGATAGTTATTGATGGCCCTAGGCAAGGGTCCTACTAGGTCGATCCCCCATACTGCAAATGGCCATGGGGATGTAATGGAAGTAAGAGGCTGATGGGGCTGGTGAGGGATGGTGGCAAATCTTTGACATTTGTCGCACTTTTTTACGTATGCCGCTGCGTCTTTCCCCAAGGTCGGCCACCAGTACCCCTGGGTGATCACCCTCTTCGCTAAGGATCTGCCCCCGATGTGGCTTGAGCACGATCCTTCGTGCACTTCTTGCAAAATGGAAGGGACTTCTGAGGGATGCACACACCTAAGTAAGGGGAGCAAAAACCCCTTTTTGTACAAGGTGTCTCCGATGACAGTGAATTTTGCAGCCCTGTGCCTCAGCTTCTTCCTTTCTTGCCTTGCTTCTGGCATCTCACCCTCTTTAATGTATCTGGTCAGGGGGTCCATCCACGAGGCTTCTTGAGAAACATTTAGGCAATTGCTGAGTGTTCCCTCAGCGTCCTCAATAGTTGGCCGAAGCAAAATTTCTACTGGGACCATCCTCCTGATGTCTGTTCTTGTTGCCAAGGCCAACCTAGCAAGGGCATCAGCACGGCCATTGTCGAGCCTAGGTACCCTCCTTAATTTCACTTCTCTGAAGCCCTTCAGTAATGACCTCACCTTCTCAAGGTACCTAGCCATCCTCTCGTCCTTAGCCTCGTAGGCTCCTAGTATCTGATTCACTACTAGCCTTGAATCACTATGGACCAAAATCTGGCCGACACTAAGAGACTTGGCCAAGGAGAGGCCTGCTACTAAGGCCTCATATCCAGCCTCGTTGTTGGAGGCTTTGAAGTTGAAACTCAGGGCGTATTCAACGTCTGTGCCATCGGGTGCTGATAGTATCAGTCCCGCCCCACTTCCGCTGTCACAGGAGGACCCGTCAACGAAGAGGCTCCACAGAGTCTTTCCTTCTGAAAAATTTCCCTCAGAGAGGGACCCCTGTCTAAAGATGTATCTTCCCTCTTCGTTTTCAGTCGCTTTCCTTCTAGCGGTGCTCGTCTTAGCCCTATCTGCGGGTGTGTCTGCGGGTCTGCCTTCTGTATCCGTCTTCTCGAGGGTCTCACCCTCGTCCTCATCATCTTCCCAAGTGAATTCAGCCACGAAGTCTGCCAATGCCTGCCCCTTAATGGCCGTCCTAGGCTGATACACAATGTCAAACTCCCCCAGCTCTATAGCCCAGGCCATCAACCTACCTGATTTTTCTGGCTTGTGTAGGACCTGCCTAAGAGGAGAGTCGGTGAGGATGACCATTGTATGGGACTGGAAGTACGGCTTCATCTTCCTCGAGGCATGGATCAAGGCGTAGACCAACTTCTCCATCCTTGGGTATCTTTGCTCTGCCCCCTGTAGTCATTTGCTGTTAAAATACACAGGCTTCTGTATCCCGTCTTCGTCTCTCACAATGGCTGCACTGATGGCCGACTCTTAGACGGCGAGGCACACATAAAGTCGTTCACCCTGCACGGGTCGTGATAGCAGCAAGGGAGACCCTAAGTATGACTTTAGGTCCCTGAAAGTCTCATCACACTCTTCACTCCATTCGAAGGCCTTCCTAAGGATCTTGAAGAATGGCAAGCACTTGTCTGTGGCCCTAGGCACGAACCTGTTCAAGGCAGCAACTCTCCCTGTGAGCCTCTGAACGTCTTTAATGGACTTGGGGGTCTTCATTTCAACAAGGGCCTTTATCTTTTCAGGATTGGCCTCGATGCCTCTTTGATTGACAATGAACCCCAATAACTTCCCTGCTCCGACCCCGAAGACACACTTGGCTGGATTAAGCTTCATCTTGTATTTGTCCATCGTATTAAAGGTCCTCTCCAGGTCTGCCACATGATCCTCGACCTTTAGCCTCTTAGTCAGCATGTCATCTACGTAGACCCCCATAGACTTCCCAATTTGGTCTTCAAACATTTTATTTACGAGGCGCTGGTACGTTGCCCCCGCATTTTTTAGGCCAAAGGGCATGACCCTGTAACAGTATGTCCCCTTGTCGGTGATGAAGTCTGTCCTCTCTGAGTCTTCAGGGTTCATGAAGATCTGGTTATACCCTGAATAGGCATCCATGAAGCTCATGAGCTCATGGCCTGCGGTAGCATCTACCATCTGGTCAATGCGGGGGAGAGGGAAGCTGTCTTTGGGACAGTGCTTGTTGAGGTCTGTGAAGTCCACGCACATTCTCCACTTGCCATTGGCCTTTGGGACAATGACTGCATTGGACAGCCATTCAGGGTAGATGACCTCTCTGATAAATTCAGCGTCTTCTAATTTTTTGACCTCGTCCCTGATGACCTCATATTTTTCTCTGGAGTAAATTCTCCTCTTCTGCTTCATCGCCTTCACTCCCTCTACCACATTGAGCTTGTGGCACATGATTCCAGGGTCAATCCCTGGCATATCTACATGACTCCAGGCAAAAACGCTTCGCCTTCTCCTCAACAGTTTAATGAGGTCTTCCTTGATGTTGGGCTTCAGAGACTTGCCAACTTGGACGATTTTTTTCGTGTCATCCTCATCGAGGATGATGGATTCTACCTCTTCCTCAGCCTCTCCTTTCTTCAGCTTCGTTTCATCTCTGGGGTCTAGGGTATCAATATTATAAGTGGTTGTAACCCTCTTGTGTGCCTCCCTTTCTTCAGCGGAGTTGTAGTAACATTCTCTCAATGTCGTCTGGTCTCCCTGAACTTCCCCCACTCCTTAAGGGGTTGGAAATTTGATCATCTGATGGACCGTAGATGGAACGACTTCAAACCCCTTGAGGGCCACACGCCCCAGTATGATGTTGTAGGCCGAAAACACCTGCTCATCCATCACAAAGAAACTGACCTTCTTGGTGAGCCATCTCGGCCACTCGTCCCCCATCCTCACATCGGCCTCATATACCCCAAGGGGATGAACCTTTTCCCCACTGAACCCAATCAATGGATGATGGTAGGGGACGAGTCTAGCATGGCTGAGACCCAAGGCTTTGAAGCATGGCCAAAACATCACATCTGTAGAACTACCTCCATCTACCAAGATCCTCGGCACCTCGCATCCGTGCACCCTGGTAGTGATGACGAGAGGGTCATCATGTGGGGCTAAGAGGCCTTTGAAGTCCATTCTTGAAAATCACACTATCAGTGTGTCCATATCAACCTTCTTCCTCTTTTCTGACTTGACCTCCAGGGAGATTGCATGTACCGTCTTCGCCACTGCCTTGGCCTCAGCCACATGGGCCTTCATATCGGCGACCTCAGACCCTCCTCCTGCAAGACCCCCGGAGATCATTCCCACTCCGAGCGAGATCATATTAAGCCTCTTGACAGGGTCGTGGTCGTCTCTCGGCGGGAGGTCAGGGTCGTCCTCATCATCAGAAGGGTCGTCCCCTCTTTTTTGAGGACCTTCTTTGCATGCAGTGCCTCGCTTCCTTCTGGGGTCGTCCCCTCGTCCCCTCTTGAAGGCACCTTTGTCGACGTACTTTCTGAGCTTCCCTTCCTTCAGCATCTTCTCAATCTCGTCTTTCAGAGAAAAGCATTTGTCCGTTACGTGGCCGTGGTCTTGGTGAAATTCACACCACAAGTTCTTATTCCTCTTGCCGGGGGCTGCCCTCAGCTTCTCAGGCCACTTCAGGGACCGGTCACTCTTAATCTCATTGAGAATCTGTTCACAGCTGATCGTCAGAGGGGTGTATCCAGCGAACTTGTCATCCGTGGACCTCTTCTTCCCCTCTTTGTTCTTCTTAGGGTATTTACTCCCACTAGCACCTCCTCTTTCGTCTTCATATTTTGCAGCCATCGCTTCTTCGGCGTTCATCACCTTTCCTGCTGTCGACAACAGTTCGGCCATCGTCCTCGGAGGGTCTTCAGCAAGCTTCCATAACAACTTCCCCTTTTGGAGTCCTCCAATCAGGGTTGTCATAGCTATGCTCTCCTCATAGTCTTCCACCTCCAGCTTCTCCTTATTGAATCTGGCTATATAGTCCCTCAGACTCTCACTCTTCCCCTGCTTAACATAGAGCAGGTGGGTGGTCTTCTTCTGTGGCCTCACCCCAAAGCAAAAATTATGGATGAACAGGTCTGCCAACTGCTTAAAGTTTCCAATGGAATTTTTTGGAAGAGACGTGTACCAGACATGCGCAGCCCCTGTCAAGGTACCAGAAAAGGCACGACACCTCATCTCATCTGAGATAGAGTATATGTCTGCTGCTGACTGATACATCTCCACATGGTGGACGGGGTTGATGCTCCCGTCATACCTTGGGGTGACCACGGGTGGCTTGAACTTTGACGGCGTGGGGAAGTTGACTATCTTTGCCACAAAGGGTGAGCCTATGGTGTACCCCCTCTGAAGAGGGTCTCGTCTCTTCAGTATATCACCGATTTTATCCTCTAACCGCTGGATTGAGTCATTCCAGGGCCTCACAGGGTCGGCCTGGCCGATGTTATCCCCTGCCGCCTCTCCGAGGTGGACGAAGAGTTCTGCTGCAGCAGGCATGTGTTGGCTGTTCACTTCCCTTTGGCCGTCGTCTCGTCCTCTGGGTCGGCCATCTGCTGCCTCCCTCCTGGATCTCGCAGCACTTCTTGGCCTGGATAACTGTTCTCGCAGGTCATTTACTGGGCCTAGCCTCTCAAAGGCCGACCCCCTGCTCAAGCGATCAAAAGCAGAGCCCCTCGGGCGATCATCAGGGTTTGGTCTCCCGCACTTTCCTCTACTGTCCTGGAGAGGTCGTACAGTATTGTTGGAGACCTCATAAGGTTCCCCGCACTCTATAGGGGCCTCTTCTCCCTCCGGATCGTCATACCTGTCCTCAAGGCAAGGGTTTCCTTGCCTCCCCAGGCGCAGACGCCTGGGGTCAGCAACATCCCTACGCCGCTGAGGGTGTGGCAGGTCTTTGCGTGGTGCCTGGGGTGGTCCCCTGGCCTCATGCTATCCTGGAGCTGCTGCCGGAGTAATCATCTCATGTGAAACTCCTAGTGCCCTTAGTATGTTCTGGCTTAGAGCTGTGAACTGCTCCTGCATCATCCGTTGGCTTGCTGCCAGAGACTTTAAGGCTGCCGCTACATCAGCCATCTCAGACTGAGGCGGCGGTTGACTGGAACTGGGTCTTTCCCCTCATCTGGTGGGGGAAGTGGTGGTGGTGGAATCTCAGGTGCCATGTGCTTGAGCTAAGAGAAGTTGAACTGAAGAAAAGATTGGTGAGCTTGGGACCTTAGTGGGTCTATTTCAATGGTGAAACACCTCCTCTCAGGAGTGTTGGTTCACCACCAGAGTGCCCAGTGAGGTCAAGCTGTACAAAGGAAGAGATGTCTTCTCGTTCCCACAGAGCGCCAAACTGATGATGCTGAGATTTAGCACCACCGGATAAGTGATAATGAGCTCAAACAGTAGCAGCTATGGCAGCCATAGAGATGTATGAGTGTATAAGTATGTAGAAGGGGATGAGTATAAGAGGAACTAAGACAATGATGTATAGTGGTTCAGCCAATTTGGCCTACATCCACTGTGAGTGTGTGATCCACTAAGTATGGGCACTAATGGACTTGGATACAATGCACATAACCCTCTCTCTCTCTCTCTCCTGTGTGTACAAGCAGAGTTTTAGCTAGGGCTACAGTTAATGGATCGATCCCCTGTAGGGTTGTAGGTGACATGTATATATAGGTCTTGGGGGGTGTAGTGTACCCCCCAAGTATGCATGGCGCATGTGAATCATGATCTAACCAGTCCCATGTGGACACCTGTAGATGCCAAATGATGACATAATATTCCCTCACGTGAGGGTGTGATTTTGTTATAACGGTCTCCTCTGTGCCATGTCAGCCTCACGCGCACTGTTCCACGCGTCTCCCAAACCACGCGCTGCGATGATGTCACCCTCGGCCTATGGACCGAGGCCGAGGGCAGAGTTCCCTCCGGTAGTGAGTCTGGTCCAATTCTGGCCTCATACTGTCGGCCCCTCGTAGGGTCGTCTGGAGAGTGGTGAAGGGTCGGCCCCCCGTAGGGTCGGCTGGAGTCTAGCGAAGGGTCGGCCCCTCTGAGGGGTCGTATGGAGCCCGTTGGAGGGGTCGGCCCCTCGTAGGGTCGTCTGGAACATGATGAAGGGTCGGCTCCTCTGAGGGGTCGTCTTGAGCCTGATGAAGGGTCGGCCCCTGAGGGGTCGTCCGTTTGGAGGTAATCCTCAGCCAGGCCGAGGATATAAACGGGTCACTAATACTGAACAACGTATTACTCTCTCTCTAGAGAGGACCAGCGCCCTGGAAAGATTGAGCAGGGTATCTCCTTTCAGTCGATTAGGCCCCAGGAGGAATAAAAGTCCGCCCAAGGTCATGTCGAGGAGTTTTCAACAACCATCAGATCTAAGAGAAGGATCAGCACAATCACGACCAGCTGCTCGTCAGGATAGATCTCAGGAGGCCACATCAGCTCGATCAATTGCTCGAACCAATAGGCCCGAGGAAGGAAACGACGCGTGGAAAGGCTCTATTAAGAGATTGGAGGATAGATTGGGCGAAATGGCTAAGGCAAAAAATCCCCTACAACGAACCTTTGTTCAAGGGACACCTTTTGTCCAGGCCATTGTGAATTTTCCTACACCGTCAAAATTTAAAGCACCTGTGGTGACCCCCAAATATGATGGAAAAACAGATCCTATTCTTCACATAGAGCAATATCAAGCTGCCGCCGACATCTATGTTGTCCCTGACGAGATGAGATGCAGAGCATTCACGGGAACTCTTACTGGATCTGCCCAGATATGGTACAACAATCTTCCTCGGGGTAAGATTTCAACTTTCTTTCAATTGGATGAGTTGTTCATTGGCAATTTCTATTTTGGGGCAAAGCCAGTAAAACAAGTAGCGCATTTGTTAAGCGTTAGACAAAAAACTGGTGAGAGTACTAGAGACTACATAACTCGTTTCAATAACGAGAAGCTAGAAGTTATAGATTACGAAGAGAAGACAGCGATCACCGCCTTAATGAGTGGGTTATTGCCCAATAAGTTGTATTACACTTTGGCTAAAGATCCACCTACAACTATGTCGGAGTTGATGGCAAAAGCAGCCAAAATCATGAATACCGAGGAAGCTATGGCTGCGAAGAAGAATATGGATAAAGAAACCAAGGTGGAAGTCGACAAAGCTAAGAAGAAAGAGCATAAGGGCAATGGTGGTGACAAGCAATCCAGAAACAAGTCGTCATGGGAAGTCTTGAAGAAGTTTGATAATTATACTCCTTTGAAAATGGGTATCAATCACGTCTTAGAAGAAATCAAGAATAACGAGGAGATAAAGTGGCCAAAGAAAATGAAGGCAAACCCTGACAGAAGGAATAGAGATAAATATTGCGAGTTTCACAAAGATCATGGCCATATGACAAAAAATTGCATAGCCCTCCAGAATGAGATCGAAACACTCATTAGAGGAGGAAAATTGTCAAAGTATGTTGATCGTAGAAATAAAAGAGGAAATGAAGACCGAGCAAGAGAGAGGTCTAGATCTCCTCGTCGGGCAGAAGAGAACAGGAAAAGAGATCATGAAGATGATACAGAGGATGATCCCGATCTTCCCAAAAGTCCAAGACAACCAGAACGCGAGGTATTTTCAATACGTTTTGGAACATTTGATTGCAATGTTATTACAGGTGGAGACGCATGAGGAGGAGATCTTACTGCAGAAAGAAAAGCTTACCTCTGTGAGGCTCAAGCTTGTTCATACATTCAACGGATAAATTTGGCTGAGGAGGATCGCCCGAGAAAGGTAAACAAAGAGAAGCTGGTCATTGATTTTTCAAAAAATGACCTCGCAGGTGTCCTATACCCTCACGATGACCCTTTGGTGATCAAAATGAGGATGAAAGAAGTAATGATTTCAAGAGTTCTGGTAGAAAATGGCAGCTCCGCAGACATCATGTTCTACTCATGCTTCGATAGCTTAAATCTAAAGTTATCTCAACTGGAGCCTTATGGCGAGAAAGTTTTTCCACTTGGGACGATCAAGTTGGATATATTCATTGGTACATGGCCTGCTTGTCGAACAGAAAGAATACGCTTTTTTGTGATGGATAATAATGTTCAGTCAGCTTACAACATCATCATGGGAAGAGTTGGTTTGAAGAAATTCGAAGCAGTCCCATCTACAGTGCATCAGTGCTTAAAATTCCCAACAAACTTTGGAGTAGGAGTTGTGAAAGGTGATCAAAAAGTAGCTCGGGAATGGTATTATTCATCTGCCGAGCAAGAGGAGCTTGAGGAATCAAGGAAAAAGACTACTACCTATCAAGTAAATGAAGGTACAGACATTGAAACACTAGATCCTAGAGATGAATCTCAACTTGTAAAAGGACAGGTGGTGGAAGCTACAGAGAATGTCATTCTGGACAACGAGCACCCTGAACGAACAACTCAAATAGGTTCGTCGTTGGATGCCTCAATAAAACATGAGTTGATAACTTTCCTGAGAAGCGGAAAGAAAACTTTTGCATGGAGTCATGAAGACATGCCAGGAATAGATCCAAACTTCTTATGTCATGAGCTCAATGTGAATAAGGAGATCAAGCCTGTAAAGCAGAGAAGAAGAGTATTTAGTCCCGAGAAGAATCAAGCTATACAAGAGGAGGTCGAGAAGCTCCAGAAAGCTCGATTCATTGAAGATGTAAAATACCCAGACTGGTTAGCAAATGTGGTGATGGTAAAGAAGAAAAATAATAAATGGAGAATGTGTGTTGATTTCACCGATCTCAACAAGGCATGCCCAAAAGATCACTGTCCATTGCCCAGAATTGATCAACTGGTGGATGCTACCTCGGGGCATGAGCTACTCAGCTTCATGGATGCTTACTCTGGTTACAATCAGATCAAAATGAAACCTGAAGACAGGGAAAGTACTTCTTTTATTACCCCTAGGGGAACTTATTGTTATAATGTTATGCCTTTTGGTTTGAAAAATGCAGGTGCGACATACCAACGGCTGATGAACAAGGTCATTGCCGAACAAATCAGTTGCAACATGGAAGTCTATGTAGACGACATGCTGAGAAAAAGCAAGAAAGCTATCGATCGTCTAGTTGACTTAAGTCAGACCTTTGATCAACTGGATAAATACCAAATGAAGCTGAACCCGACGAAGTGCATATTTGGAGTACGAGAAGGAATGTTCCTCGGGTACATCGTCAACCAGCGAGGCATTGAAGCAAATCCAAAAAAGATCAAAGTTCTTTTAGGGCTACGATCTCCAACGACGAAGAAAGAAGTGCAGAGTCTTACAGGACGAGTTGCAGCGCTCAACAGATTTGTATCCCGAGCAACTGATAGATGTCTCCCATTCTTCAAAACACTCCGAAAAACTTTCGAGTGGAATGATGAATGTGAGAAGGCCTTTCAAGACTTGAAGAAATATCTGGGAGCACCTCCATTGTTGTCCAGGCCAGTAACGGGAGAAAAATTGTACTTGTACCTGGAAGTATCAGAGAATGCAGTTAGCTCTGCATTGATCAGAATGGAGAATGGAGTACAAAAGCCAATTTATTACACAAGTAAGGCTTTTCGAGGTGCAGAGATCAGGTATCCAAAGATGGAAAAATTAGCACTGGCGCTAATTGAAGCAAGAAGGAGAATGAGGCCATAGTTCCAGGCCCATACCATAGTCGTGTATACCGACATGCCATTGAGACAAGCCCTTCATAAACCAGAGAAATCAGGGAGATTGATGTACTGGGCAATAGAGCTCGGTGAATATGATATAATATATGAATCCAGGTCATCGCTTAAAGGGCAAGCAATAGCGGATTTCATAGCGGAATTCACCTATCCCGATACCCCCGAGGAGCAAAAGCCGCTCGCCGATCAACCTGTGGATGCTACAGGATCAACAAACAATAGCTCAGACCAACTCAGGTTGGTAAAAGGGCAAGTGGATGTTACAAGATCAACAGACACGGGCTCAGACCAACGTAGTTTGGTAAAAGGGAAAGTGGATGTGACAGGATCATTAAATTCTAGCTCAGACCAACTTAAGTTGGTAAAAGGGCAAGAAGAGATGGTCGACGAAGAACAAGAAAACTCAGGGAATGGTGAAAAGAAGCAACAAATATTTCACCGAGGAACTCTGTCAGATCAGAAATTAAGAGGCGAGTTGCCTATATGGAAATTGTATGTAGATGGCTCATCTTGTACTACAGGTTGTGGAGCAGGTATCATTTTGAGCAGCACAGACGAAGTCGACATGGAATATGCATTGCGATTTCAGTTCAAAGCTTCCAATAATGAGGCTGAGTATGAGGCCATAATAGCAGGTCTTAATTTGGCAAAAACTATGGAAGCGCAACAAGTGATTGTCTTCAGTGATTCTCAATTAATTGTGAATCAGATGTTGGGAACATATGCAGCTAAAGGAGAATTAATAGTCAAGTATCATGCAAAGGTGATGGAGTTGGTGGCGGAATTTGTTGCCATTCAATTGATCAGAATACCGAGAATGGAGAATGCACGAGCAGACGCACTGGCGCGACTAGCATCAGCTACTCGTACCGACCTGCGAAGAACGATACCAATTGAAGTGTTAGAAAGTCGGAGCATAGATGAAGACCTGACGATGAATTTTATCACCCTTGATTTAGGACCATCTTGGATGGATCCCATCAGGGCATATATTGAGGAGCGAGAATTACCGGTGGATAAGCTTGCTGCCAAGAAATTGAAGTTTAAAGCTGCTCGGTATGTATTAACTAATGGTGTTTTGTACAGACGAGGAATCATGGCAGGATTGCAAAGATGTGTACATCCCTCCGAGGTGAAAGAATTGATCGAAGATATCCATGAAGGGTCCTATGGAGCTCATGTAGCAGGTCGTACTCTTTTACAAAGAGTAATGACACAGGGGTACTACTGGCCAACGATGAGGGTTGATTGCATAACCTATGCCAAGAAATGTGACAAGTGCCAGCGTTTTTCCTCCATCCAACGAACTCCACAAGCATTGTTGACGCCTATCACTTCCCCTTGGCCATTTGCCATGTGGGGGATAGATTTGGTGGGGCCATTGCCAACGACCAGGGGAAGCTTCAAATACCTCGTCGTTGCATTAGATTATTTTACTAAATGGGTAGAAGCTGAACCTCTAGTCGACATGACTTACGAGAAAGTATATCAATTTGTTTGGAAAAACATCATTTGCAGGTATGGTCTTCCTCATGCATTCATCACCGATCATGGAACTCGATTTGATAATGAGGAATTTGCTGCCTATTGCCATCAATCCAACATTTTGAAGCTCCATTCAGCACCAGGTCATCCCCAAAGTAATGGACAGACTGAAGTGACGAACAGGACATTGTTAAATGGTTTGAAGAAAAGGTTAAGTGAGGCTAAAGCAAATTGGATTAACGAGCTACAGTCAGTACTGTGGGCTTATCGTACTACTCCCCGAGCAGCAACTAAAGAATCACCATACATGCTGGCGTTTGGAAGTGAGGCTGTAATACCTGCTGAGTTGGGTCTTCCAACACACAGAGTGCTGAATTTCAGTTCCCCAGTCAGCGATTTAATGAGAAGATTGGATTTGGACATGCTCGAGGAGGTTAGAGAAGAGGCATCCATTAGGAATGCTGCTTACCAACAACGAACAGCTCTGTTCTACAATAAGAGGGTGAAGAAATGCGACCTAAAATAAGGAGATTACGTGATAAAGAAGGTCATTCAGAAGCACAATAAGTTGGAGGCAAACTGGCATGGACCATACTGAGTTACAGAAGTTGTTCGACCAGGAACTTACCGAATAGCAACTTTAGAAGGAGAAGAGTTTAAGAATGCATGGAATGCTAAACACCTACGCAAGTACTATCAGTGATGTAAAATGTAAATCAGTTCCATCAATATGAATAAAATAATAATATTTTGCCATCCTCTCTCCTTTTATTGAAAGTTTTTAGGGGAACACTAGTGCTACATACTACGCTGCTCAGCAGTGAAAACAACACTCCTAAAAATGCCAACCTCGGTTGGTTAGGAAAGCATGACACTAGCTCAGACCAATTTAGTTTGGTAAAAGGGCAAGTGGATGTGACAGAACGATTAAATTCGAGCTCAGACCAACTTAGGTTGGTAAAAGGGCAAGAATGACATTCCTAAAAATGCCAGCTCCGGTTGGTTAGGAAACCATACTCCTTTGGTTAGGAGGCAAAAATATCCCTAAAAATGCCAACTCGTTTTGGTTAGGGAAAGACATTCCTAAAAATGCCAGCTCCGGTTGGTTAGGAAACCATACTCCTTTGGTTAGGAGGCAGACACTAGCTCAGACCAATTTAGTTTGGTAAAAGGGCAAGTGGACATGACAGAACCATCAAATTCGAGCTCAGGCCAACTTAGGTTGGTAAAAGGGCAAGAAAGGATGTCGACGAAGAACCAGAAAAATGCCAACTCCGGAAGAAAAATATATTTTCCAAAAAATTCCAAAGTTGGTCAGGAAAGAAAATTTACCAAGTTATATTGGTAGAGAAGTAAAAGATGCCAACCCTTATTGGTCGGGAATATTTTACAAATATTACCAAGTTAAAATTTTTGTTACTTATGACTTTTAATTAGTCGAGAAGCAAAACATTATTATTTTTTGGGTCAACCAAATGATTATTACAAATTTAAGCTAGTCTACAATCAATTGGTCGACAAAATACAAAATGTTATCTTTTATACAGTCAAGCTAATCGACAATCATTTGGTCGACAAAGTACAAATGTTACTATCTTTTTAACAGATATTCATATACATATATAAAGTATTTTACAACTGCAAGACAATGACAATCAACATTTGCAAACAAAATTATATGTATTTCATTAAATTCAAAAATGAAGTACAAAAATGAATACATTGGTTATGAAATGTATAAACAATTATTACATTAAGAACCCTATTCTATTGGTCTCTTTCCTTGTGCTTTTGAAACAGGCTCCTCGCCAGCAGGAGGATCTTCCAAGCAAAGGGGAGAGTTAATGAAGTTAGGGTCTTGAAGCATTCTGATGTTCATTATAGAAGGTGTATCTAGTAAATGCTCGGGACGAGATAATTCTGACTGTGAATGAAGGTTATAGTCACCAAGGTACTTTGAGATCAAGCACCGAGGAATGGCCCGAGCAGGAATCCAGCTCATGTCAAGTTTGAAAGGAGGAACTGGTAGATCAAGCAGCCCTGGGTCATGATAATTACACAAATAATGACCTTGCTTCACTTTCAATACTCCCAGAGCATTTAACCATCCCTGTTTGTAACCCTCATTGTTAGCGTTTTCAATACGAGCATCCAAGTGACAGAGGGCTTCGTTGTAGCCGGCCATCCAGAATTCACGAGGTTGTTTGTGGAATTGGAAAGTTAGTCTCTCTAACTGCTCATGAAGATTTCTCACAAAAATATCTTTATTCTCCAAAGTAGACTTCTGAGCAGTAAGTTCCCCCTCCAGACTTTGGATTTTCTTGGACATTTCAGACAAGGCTTGATTTTTTGCCACTAAATGGAATGCCTGGTTTTCCAACACTGCTTGAGTACGAGCTTCTTCAATGGTAGGACGAGGAACTCTTGGTCGTCCCCGAGCAGGTTGAGTACCTTGTTCCTCGACAGCAACTCTTCCTCGTCCCCGAGAACCTCTTCCTCGCCCCCGAACAGCAGTAGAAGGGCCAGATCTTCTCAAAGCCTCCAATTCTTCTCGCAACTTGGCATTCTCAACTTCTAAAAAGGAGAATCCTTCGTCGGTGACAGGTACCAAGGCAGTAGAAGATGAAGCAGCAGACCTCAACTGAGCTAATTCCTTTTGCAGATTGTTATTCTCCTGCTCCAGTAGCTCAGCGATTTGCCTGTGCTCTTCAATCTCTGTCTTCAACGTTCTCTCTCTCACTTCATATCCAACAAGCATCTTTTCATAGCCTTTCTCAGCACTGAGTTGTTTGATTTTCTTTTCATAACCTTCGTGCAAAAGAGCTGAAGATTCTTTGTATTGCTGCTGAAGTTCATCGAGAGTACTTTGCAAGTCTTCAATCATTTCGTAATAAGTCACATTATTGGCTACAGCACGATTAAGAAGACATTTCAAGTACTGATAGGCCTCAACTGCCTGTTCTGAAACATCTCGGCCAAGGATGTCTACAATTTGGGATTTGTCCAAGTCAGTATGACCAGCTTTAAAATATTCATTGCATTGCCTGAGCAGAGTTGTGTCATGAGCAGACAGCAATTCCATTCTAGCCATAAACTAATAAAGAAGAGAAGGCAAGAGTTAATAAGAAAGCAAACAGAGCATCAACAACATAGAGGAACAAAAAAGTGATTTTTATTACATCATAGAGAAGAGTACAATGTTCGGAGTACAGATGACAAAAGAAAATAAAACAAATACCGAACAACTTCACACCTTTTCCTTGTCTCCCAAGACTTTCTCGGGAGGCTGGGATGAGGAGCTCTGTTGCTCGGTGGGAACAATAAGTTGGTCTACTGGAGCTGGAAGTTGTTCAGATGGAGCAGGCAGAGATGAAAGCTCCCCGTTGACTGGCTGAATAGGTTGTGGGGAAAAGATTTGATCAGCCACTACCATTAAGGACTCCTCGGAGGTAGCTTCGTCCTCTTCTTCATCTTCAATATTTAGAGGGGGACCAGGAAGATGCTGTTGAAACAGTTCAGAGCCCTCACCAACCTTCAACTCTTGCAAGGCAGCGACCCAACCATCTCGGAAGTATTTAAGACTCCCATACTCCACCTGGGACATCATTGTTGCTACCCTTGTTCCATCCTTTGTCCCAGCCAGTGCTGAAGGACTTCTTCACTGCCATTTTTCTTTTCATTTTCTCCGAGGAGAGCTTCTCGGATAGAAGATCCTCGGTGGCCTTCAACTTAACTTCCACCTCCTCCTTCTGGCGATTTACCTCTCGCAGAAGGGTTAATTCTTCTTCAGCCGTTTTAAGCTTGTTCTCAAGCTCGCCAAAGTTCTTGACCTTCTCGTCAAGCTTTTTGTTCTCCCCCTCTAAATTCTTCACTTTATTCTCCAACCCCTTGGAGACCTCAGCAAGATGCACCTTCTCTGCCTCAACCGAAGTCAATTTCTTCTCCCAATCAGCATTATCCTCATCATACTTTTGACGGGAATCCTTCAAAGATTGGGTCAACCCCAGTAAAGCATCCTCTACACCGGACGAGGAGCTGGAAGCTTTAATCGCTTCATCCTTCTTCACAATTGTGTTAAAGTAGCTCACCAACTGAAAAAAGAAAATAAAGACGAGTTAGTACAGAGATATATGTAATAATGGAAATAAAGAAAGTTCAGAACAAGAAAAACTTACTGAAGCAATGTGGCGAGTAGCTAGGGATGTAAGCATATCTCAAGGAAGATTCTCTTCAATTCCTTGGATCTCGGGAATGATCCAAGTCTCTACCGAGCTCATAGCAGAGCTCGGGGGAATAATAGTTGGAACACCAGCACCACTAACTGGGGGCTGGGAGATGGCTTCAGAAGAACTTTTCTTCAGCCTCCTCGGAGGCACATCAACAGCTTCAACCAAGGAAGAACTCTTGGTCGGGGATATAGTGATCACTTCCCTGGGAGCATCACTTTTGCTTGAAGCCACTGGGGGCTTCTCGGCAGCCTTCTGAGGTGTAACAGAAGGAGCAACATCTACTTTCTTTGTCCCCTTTGGGACATCAGGCTTGTTTCTTTTTCCCTCTCCAGCAGAGGCAGCCTCCTCGAAAATAGCAGGAACTCTTCTTTTCCCCATCTTCTTACTCAGGGGAATGTGAGATTATGGAGAAGAGTCCTCAGGAATTGGCACTGGTTCGCTAGTGCTGATCACAGGGCGAGCAGTGAAAGAGGATGTGTAGCTCTTGTATTGCAACAAGTATGAATCAGACCTAATGTATTCGTCTGCAACTTTCTGATGCAAGCCCCAAATAAGTTTCAAATGCTTTAAATTAACTTCTGATTCTTTTGGAGTCTTTCTCTTGCTGTCAACTGCAAATAAATACATAGTGAAATATCAGTCACTCATTTTATCAAACATAATGAAAGCATAATTTCATAAATAAAATAAAATAAAAATAACCTATCCCATTACCATAGGGAGGGCATCTAGGACCCTGGTATACTTCGTCTCCAACCAAAGGGGCATGTTGCCAGTTTTTAATAACTACCCCATGTTCAAAATAATCCCTATTGGCATCAGGGAGGTTAACTACTAAAGCCCTATTCAAAAATCTGGTTTTTAAATAAAAAATATTATCCAGAACGGCCCATCTATAACAAAACATAATCTCAGGAATTCCTATACGAGTTCCATGAGTTTGATTTAATCTATGCACCCTGTTAACTATTCTCCATGTGTTGGGAGCTATTTTTGCAGGAACAACATCGAAATACTGACAGAATTCTAAGCACAACGAATTTGGTAGAAAAGAAAATCCACACTCAGCAATAAAGAAGCTGGGGAACCAATGTCCCTCAGCCAAGCGAAAATAATCTGAAGGCTCAGAAAGATCCTCTAGAATTACCCAAGAAGGGATAGAAAAATCAGAACGGAATTTCTCAAGAGATTCAATAACATAAACCATGGTGAATAAAAGAAATGAAGAAGAAGGAAGAAGATCTTACAGAAAAAAGGGAGATATGTTGACAACGAACGGAAGAAAGGATGAACGCACAAGAGAGAGAGAGACAATGGAAAACTCGAAAGCAGAAATTGGAAAAGGTAGAAGACGATGGGATTGTCTATGAAGTTTAAATACTTTGCCTCGGGAAACGGTGAAGGAAATGATTACAAAAAGAAAATATTACGCTACCGGCGGCTAAAAGGACAAAAATGCGCGAAGTTCGAAGCATTTATAAAAATTCAAAAAAGACGGATTCTGCGAATTTGGAAGGAAAAATAAATACAAAGGAAATGTTCCTAAAAATTAGGAGGATCATTTAATACTGCCATATTCCGAGAAAGAATGTTCCATATTCCTCAAATTTCGAACTATGAAACATTGGGGGCTTCTGTTGATACCAAAATTAATATGCTGATATAAATGAATCACAAGAAGACACGTGTCAATCTACGTGGCACATTTCTACAGTTACTTTAGCAACGAGGAACTTTACTCCCCGATCAAGTCATACACTCCGAGCAACAGGTGTACTCCGAGGAACTCCATCGCTCCGAGGAACTTCGCTGCTCCGAGAAACTCCTGAACGACGAGCAACTAAGGCGGTCCGAGCTGCATCTCGGCCATAGCATTAATTGCCAGATAATCAACAGTTCAACTATTCATTGAATGCTCATCATACAGACGTATACGCTTAAAGGGCATTAATTGTTTACCCTTTCACATGTACAGCCCAAGGGCTATAAATACATTGTATCACCCTCATTCGAGGGGACCGAAATTTCTTGATAGAATCACATATCGAGAATTCCAAAACATTTGGCAATAACAGAAACAGTGGACGTAGGCCATTTTTATATAAGGCTGAACCACTTTAAAATTCTTTGTCTTATTTAAATTTATCTGTGATTAAATAATTAGAAGCAATCTAATTTTTTACATCAACAATTATCAATCTCGATTCCAGTAGCTAACTGCGCAAGATTAGGGTAGGGTCCACCCTTGACGAGCGTGAGCGCGCGCAACTTGAAGAGCTATTAAAGGAATTTGTGGATGTATTCACATGTTCTTACGATGACATGCCCGATATCAATCCCGAGATTGTCTAACACGAGATTCCAACTCTCCAAGAATGTAATTTGGTCAATAGAAACTGCGAAAGCTCCATTCCTAATGGTCGCTCAAGGTTAAAGAGGAGGTGGTCATACAATTGAACGTCGGCTTCATCTGGGTGATCAAGTTACCCCCATGGTTAGCCAACATTGTTCTCGTACTAAAATCAGGAGGAAAGGTTCATATGTCCATTGATTATCGAGATTTAAAAACGGCCTCTCCGAAAGACGACTAACCACTACTCAATATTGACATGATTATGGACAACACGACCAGTCATGCTCTCAAGTATGGGTTTTTCGGATACAATCAGATTAAGATGCACCTTGATCATCGAGAAAATACCGCATTCATCACCCTTTGGGGAACCTTCTATTACTCAGTTATGCCATTTGGTCTCAGAAATATAGGGGCTACCTACCAAAGGGCTACCACAACCATCTTGCATGATCTGATACATAAGAAGGTCGAAGTCTACGTGGAAGATATGATCATAAAGTCTAAGACTCGATAAGGTCATGTTCTCGTTCTCTCAATGTTCTTCGAACGACTGCAGCGATACCAGATGCGACTTAACCCACAAAAATGTGTTTATAGCATTATCAAAGGAAACTTTTAGGATTTATGGTTAGCGAGAAGGGGATTGAAGCAGATCCTGCCAAACTAAAAGCCATACTTGAAATGACACCTGCCCGAACGGAGAAGGAAGTCCGGGGAGCTTGGGAAAACTATAGTATATTCATAAGCACCAAAAAGTGTTTAAATAATATCCCAAATAGACGATTTGTAATTGCTAATTCTCGAAAAAATAGGTCTTATGAGCTTATATGTTTGTTTTGTAGGTCATGTGCCTATAGCAAAGTTCAAGCGCTCAAATCTAGGCAAAGTGCGGCTAAAAAGTGCTAACCCTAACTCCCGTAGCCTTACCATATCCCTTAACCTAAGCATAAACCGAGTCCAGACCTGTCCCGAGCCTTGTGTGTGTCTAGTTTGTATTTTTATTATTTTTTTAGATTCTTATTTTGAGTCATTTTTAACTTTTACGATTTATTTTGTAATTTGTTTAGAGTCTTCTATATATTTTTTGGATTTATTTGTGTGTCGACTAATTTTTTTTATTTTGGTGTGAGTTTATTTTTATTTAGTTTTTTTTAGTTTCATTTTATTAATATTTTATTAGTTTTATTTTATTTTAAGTCTTTTATTTTTAGAATTAGAAGTTTATTTTTTTTACACTTTATATTATTTAGTTTTATTTTATAGTTTTGTAAATTTTTAAATTTTATAGAATTTTAATTTTTATTCATTTTATTTTGAATCTTAGTTTATTTTTTATAGGATCACAAACTAACACACACATACCATTATCCTATACCAACACATACTCAGACAACTCACTCACCCATATATTACCTACCATACACCTCACCTACACCCAATATCTCCTCCCATAACACCTCCATTATCAACAAACCCATTGACCACTAGAAACTCATGGCCCATTTCAGCAAACCTCCATCCCCAATACCCAACTCGACCAAAACCAGAACCACCAACCCCTACCCTGAGCCCTCCCCATTACAACATGAACCCAAAAAAACGAACTCGGAACTCCTGCTTCTAAACCAGCAGCGCCAAAGATCTCCGACTGGCTCCCAAAACCTCCAACCGGGCAGATCTGCAACCCATTCCCCGACCCACCTTACACCTCTGGTCCAGCCCATCTCTGGAGAACCACGTGTTACCATTTTCGACGAACTCAGTCACGAACTCGTGACCACCTCCAGCTTCAAACTCGGATCTCAATAATCAGAACCCGTATCTGACCCCCGAGCTCCATCCAAATCCATACCCGAACCATCTTTAACCCATAACCCGGCAACCCATCCCAACCCGAGTTCGAACCAGGGGACTTTCAAGCCTATTTACCTCTGACACCTCAGTCTGTACCCTGCTTCTTTATTCTCCCCTCTCCAAACCCATTTATCATTGACGGTAGCCAAAGCTGACTTCTCATGTCCTGCCTTACCTAATTCATGAAAACTCATTACCTACAAAACCCAAACATTTGCTATTTTTCCATAATAAAAGTCACGTGTTCTATGTGATTTTTACCCCCTTTTTCCTAAACTACCCTCATCCATACATATTACCCTAAACCCGCATGCCACTTATAAGAGAGATGCTCTGTTCATTTGAGGAGGGGTGGAGATTGTAGAGCATTTACAAATTTTAGAGAGAATAGGGTGGAAAAGAAAAAAAGAGAAAGCAAGAAGTAGATAGAGTGTAGGAGAGAAATTTTATTAGTTTAGTGAGAGAAAAGAGTGACAAAAATATGCAGCATCAAAAGAGATTTTGTGTTATATATTGATTGGTTGAATCTCTTATCTCGTACTCATGAACTCATTTCTTTATTTTGGGTATTACTACAGTGATCCCCATTTTGTACCCCCATTTTGTACCCCCTAATAAGACAAGGCAATAGCAAGTTGTACTCGATGTCCTGGCGGGACCCACAACAACAAGGTATAAGCATTTAAAGCAGAGGGTATGGATGGGGGTACATTTTGGGGGTACACATATCTTTATTGCTTTATTTTATGTCTTAGAGTCCCATTATAGAGGGCTAATCTTCTACTTCAAGGGATAAAATGAAGTCCCCATGGAATCAAGTTATCTAGTTTACTAATTTTATTTTTATTTGATTTCCTTTGATTAGTAATTTTAATTACTACACTTGTTTTTGCATTGAGAAATGGAAAACCCTCATTGAGAAAGGATTGAAGCTTGTTTTATAATTTTATTATTTTGATTCAAACTAGAAATAGGGTTTTTAAAATGATCAAAATCATAATATAAGTTTCTTCTACTCTTGATTTATTTTGTTTAATTAAAATTAGTTTGGTAAATTTTCCCTAATGGGTGATACACTTGATTAATTATAATTCATTTGGAGTAGAGTTGTAGCAATTAAAAAATAATTTTCCAAAATAATATTTACTTAATTCATTAGGATAATGAGAATGAACTTTTGAATTAGTTGAATATTTTGGAAATCAATCAAACTAAAATAGTTCAAACTAGATTGCATATGTGAAATGGGGGTGAATTTAGATCCCTTGAAACTTTTTATTAGTATCTCTCATTTAGCTATCTTTCATTCACTTTCTTCACACACTTTTTAGTATTTCTTTAGATTATTTTTATAGTTTAGTTAATCTTTTTCATTTAGTTTAGATATTTCACCACAAAAAAACGTGTTAATATAAAAAAAATCATAAAAAAATAGAAAACAAAAAAATAAAGAAAGATAAATAGCTAGAAAATTGGATTACGTGACTTTTCTTATGTTTCATTCCATTAAGTTGGATTGACACCCTTACTTATCTCCATACTAGTCTTGTGATATTTTTGTAGGTAATTGAAGGAAATTGATGATTAGAAAGGCTTTGCAATAACGACACACAAAAATGATTTATATCATATATCAAGTGATTCATCAGCCAGTTGACTTCTGTCTGTAAACCCATCTTTAAACTCCTTCGAAATGATTCCACCATAGTATGGAACAAAGCTTATTAGGAGGCCTTTGACCGAATCAAGCAGTATATAACCCTACCTCCAGTACCCTTGCCTTCGCAGCCTGGTCTCCCTTGACTCCGATACATTACTGTAAGAGACACTGCAGCTGGGGCTTTACTAGCCCAATACCATAAAGAATCCCCCAAAGAAAGGGCCATCTACTGTGCCAGCTGCAAATTAGTCGAGTACGAAGTCAACTACACTGCCTTGGAGAAAGCATGTGTCACCCTTGTCAGGGTCACTCAGAAATTACTACACTACATGATCGCATTTCCTATTAGACTTGTGTCCCGAATGGATCCTATTAAATACCTACTCAAAAAAACTTGCCATGTCTAGTCAAATGGCCCGATGGTTGATGCTTCTAGCCGAGTTCGATATTGTGTATGTCATGCAGAAAGACATGAAAGGGAGAGCTATCTCTGACTACCTTGTTGACTACCCCATGTAAGAAGCTCACGTTTGGATCTCCGAGTTATCGGATGAAGATATTCTTTGCACCTCTTAAGAAGACCTCCGGTGGCATATGTTCATTGACGGCACGATAAAAAAAAGGATATGTTATTGGGATACTCCTAATTTCCCCTTACGACTCTCACACTCCCATTGCCATCAAGCTAGATTCTCCCTACACCAATAACATAACTGAATATGAGGCATACACCGTAGGCATCAAAGCTTCTCGAAAGAAAGGAATCTAGTGCCTAGATGTCTACTGGGATTCTTCCCTCATCATCGACCAGGTTCTTAGAAGATGGAAAGTCAAATATGAAAAACTCTTACCCTTCCATGCCCACTTAGAAGAGCTGGATTCTCAGTTCCAAGATATCACCTTCCACTACTTTCCTCGAGTAAGGAACATCTTGGTTGATGCCCTTGCTACTCTCGCCTCCATGGTCGACATGCCCAAGGGAAAAATAATGGCCCCTTTATAGTCCAAAAGCAAGCTAAACCAACCCACTGCTACCATATTGAGATCATCATAAAAGAGGACTCCTATATGACCCAATGCTAGTACTACGATATTTGGCGCCTCCTCAAGCACGATAGGTACCCCCAAGAACCCAATAAGAAAGAACGAGCGAGCCTCCACAAACAGGATACTTAGTACATTGTCTACAATAAGCACTGTTCAGGAGAAACTTCGATGGAACCCACTTACACTATATCGCAAGGGCTGACATTGAAGAAATGATGCAGAAGATCCACGGCAGGGAATGGGGACCCCAGATGAATGGCCATATGCTCGCCGAGAAGATTATTCTACAGGGTTACCATTGGACTACTTATAACTCCCTGCATAATTCTGGCGTCACTAAATTAAATATCATTCTTAGCATGTGACAGATATGAGACATATAAAGTTTTTCATCCACAAGAGAATAATTATATTTATCCAATAAATAATCATCCATGCAATAAATAAATTCGTCACCATGCTAATCTTGGATAAAATTATCCAACTTCATAATTTATTCAAAACTCCAAATGAAATAATCCAATAAAGTAACTGACTGAAACCATATACAACTTTGATACCGAATGGCCCAATAAGATCCATAATGTAAAGCGACTGAATAAAAGTAAACCTATACTAATAAAGCGAATAAATATAATGGAACTCCAGATGCACCTCCAAAATAATCTCCAAAGATTCCTATGCAGCTACTCCAGTGCTAAACTTGAAATGTTAGTCAACGCAATGGGTCATAGCCCACCGCATGGATTCCAGCTACTCCTCTCAAATAGGGTCCTTGAACTCAAACAATAGCATTATACGCAATAAGCACAACAGTAGAATATTTTAAATTAAACGAGATATATTAATATGGGATAAAAATAAATCCCTATCTACCCAAGCAAAGTCAACCTAAAATCCATGTCCTATTATTTAATTACCAATAACTTCCTAATTTTGATTTAATTAATTTAATCAAATTAATTATTTCTCTCATTTTATTAACATTAGTCGTGGGACTCCCTCATTAAGTCTTATATCATTTTAGTTGTGGGACTCCGACAAGTTTTACACCACACTTATTCCCCTCACTAAGGCCCGTCAGCTCTGTACACACCCGTGAGGTTCCACGCACGACACATCACTATAGCCCGTCAGCCCATTTAACTGTCAGCCCGCACATACTCATGACGCCACACACACCTACATCGCTATAGCCAGTTGGCTCGTTTAACTTATATCCCTGCACATACTTGCACCGCCAATATATTTTAATACCCGTTTATTATCTTAGGCATTGATTCTCAATCTCTCAAGTTTCCTCATGTATCTCAAATTAGGCTCATCCTTTTTATAAACATAAAATCCTCAAAACACCCTTAGTCCCATACCTAAAGGTCTCCACTACACAACTACTTTCTAGCCTATCATCTAGGAAGAAAACCCACTAACCAACACCTTTTAGCTTCACCCCTCGGCTCGCTAATCAACGGAACAACGTAAAAACCAGCCCCACATCGAAATATTTATCCGTAAACGGTCACCACTATCTAGTCTCGTACCTAGAAAGCGATAACTACCCAAAGGTCTACTAACTAGTCTCATACCTAGAAAGCAAACCAAATAAAGGTGAGAGCCCTATCTATCCCATAACCCCGTCGTCCCCGCGGTGTCGAACGTATTAATACAAATAAGTGGGATAAGACTAAATTTTCATTTATAACATTAATTCTACCAATTGAATCCACACATCATTAATTAATCAATTAATGTTTGTTTAATCATGATATTAATTAAACCATACTTTGTCATCAAATTATTCAATTTATAATCACATGCATGTTATAGAATTTATACAACAAGAATTTTCTACTATGCAACATCCATAAAATTTCCATTATACAACATCATACAATTTATCCTAATGTAAAAAGTTACATGCAAACATCTTAAAGTCTATGGAACCCAAATATCTATCCTAAAATCTACGGAACCCAAATATCTATCCTAACATACAAGATTTTGAGTCTTCATTCATATTAGAAATTTTCATAAAAATAGTCCCGATTTGTCTTCCACATTTTCTAATTAATATCTCTAATTTTATTTTAAGAAAGCACATGTACATAGTGTGTAGGCCATAATTACTACGCATAATACTAAGGGAAAGCAATAGAGGTAACCATGCCTTAGATTGTTTTTGAAGAAATCCGATTATGAAAACGTGCTCCTTGCGAAAAAATGACAAAGTTTCGTTCTTGGATCAACTTGAGAAAACCCGATTTATCTTTAACAAATCTTGAGTTGAAAGTGGTTAATAATGGGGCTATGGTTTGGAGGTAGAAGGAGATGTAAAAGATGAGAAGCTACTGCTCTTAGGGTTTAGAATAATGAGTTTTAAAAGTCCTAACCCTGAAATACCACTATATAAAATAATGGAAGAATTTGAGTTAAAAACAAACTCTTAAAAATGAAAGGCAATATTTTTTACACTGGCAGGACCGAATCGATTCGCCCTCCAGCCAAATCGATTCAGGTCTGCTCAGGTTGGCAATTCGCCCAGAAAACACATATGTATAATAAAAATCTCATTTTCTCCCCCGATTTGAATTCCGATTAAAATTCTACTTTCCAAAAATAAAAATCAACATATTAAATTACTAAACATAATAAATTCCAAAAATTTTACTTTTTTAAATTTCGAATTAATTAAAAATTCCAACTTAAATTTACGGGGTGTTACACTACTATGGTTCAGGATTGCACCGCCTATGTCCATAGATGCCTTAAATGCCAACAGTTTTCCAATCTCCAGCACTTGCCTCCGCGGGAAATATACAACATGACCTCACCGAGGCCTCTCTCCACAAGGGGCGTCGATATCATAGGGAAAGTTACACCCAAAGACTCCAATGGGCATGAGTTCCTTCTATTTCCAATTGATTACTTCACCAAATGAGTCGAAGCCGAGTGATACGAGGTTTCGCACGAGTTAGTATCAAACAATGGGTTACATTTTGAGGGAAAAGTCACAGAATTAGTCGACGAGTATGGAGTTCAAACACACAAATCTTCTCCCTACTGACCACAAACCAGTGGTGCAGTTGAAGTCGTTAATAAGAACCTCAAATCAATCATCATCAAGATGACCGAGAGTTATCGATATTGGGTCGATCGAATCTCGTACATCCTCTGGGGTTACCGCACTTTAGTTCGAGCATCTACTGGGGCTACCCCTTACTCTCTAGCATACAGCATGGAAACAGTCCTACACGTAGAACTAGAAATACCTTCACTACGCATCATGCTTGAAAGCAAAGTCAAAAAAGAAGACTGGCATCAGAGCCGACTTGATGAGTTATCGCTCTTAGAAGAAAGGAGGCTAAAAGCTCTATATCATATACAGGGGTACCATCACCGGATAGCGTGATATTTTAATCGAAGATTCAAGGCTATGGTGTCCAATAAGGGGACTTATCCCTCAAAGAAATCATAGAACCCGTCTGGGACCCCTGAGGAAAATTCAAGCCAAACTGGAGTGGCCCCTATATCGTGAAGAAGATCCTATCAGGTGGCATCTCTATGCTCACTGACCTTGACGGAGAAGTGATGGCTTGTCCAATCAACCTGGACCGTCTTAAGAAATTCTACCCTTGTCCGAAATCTCGACGCTCTACGACTCCCCTCATCCCCCTTCTATTCTAAAAAAATCTTTATTTCTCTCTACCCAGAACTACGTGGGGTCTAATCCTCTAAGAAACCTGTGTGTTTTCAAAATTGAAACTCAAAAATTCTTCAATACCACCAGAGGTACGTAGGCATATCATTCTATTTACATGGGCACGGTCCCCTTCTTTTTCACAAAATGCTATTTTTTCCTTACCTACGAGAACAACGATTCATTTTATCATTTACATGAACAAAAGGATTATGTATGCCTTAGCGATTGGTAAAGATAATTTTAATGTAAAACTCATCAAGAGGCACAATAATATAATTAAAATCCCTTTATATTCCATTTTGGGAAAATTCGGTACGATTACAGGAAATATCAGCATAGGGAGTCAAAAAACTACCCCCGCCAACCTAGCTATCCTAAAAACAAACCAAACCAAGTTGTCCCAACCGACTAACCAAACCTTCCCAAACTTATTCCCAACAAACCAAAAATAACCAAACATATAGCCATCACAAATACCACCAACTTCACCAATAATCACCAGCTTCACAAAAAACCCTACCCACAACTACCAGAAGATCTAACCCTATCATCATATTGAGGCCCCCAAACTTCCCCTGCTTGGATAGTATGCCGAAGGTGCTCCATGGAATGGTAAGCCCAGACCAGCCTAGAGAAAACCATTATGCCCCACCTCCATATTGTCAAACATGATAAACCATCTATACTCGGTCTCCTCAGTTAAGATATCAGCCACTACCCTCTTCCATAGCCATTTCATATAGTCTCCGGACACATACCAAACTCTGCCAACAACTTGGGAAGGGCAGGTTGACGATCGATGACTCTCCCATAAAGAGCTCAACTGCATGTGCATGCCTTCCGTCAAATCCTCTACAAGGAAGAAATCTAGGTATGGGAAGGCACAATCTGCTCCCATCCAACTCGACGCACGAGCCGCCAGGGTAAATAGAAGGAGGTTTGTCGAAGGCCAACTAACCGAACATATAGGCATTTCCCCAGTTCCAAATAGGCTGTAACTCCGCCCACCAGGGCACTGACCAGTGCAGACATCGAGCTTCACGCTCCACAAACCAGTTTATCCAGTTTTCTATAGTCGAACCAAAGTTAATGAAATAACGGGTGAAGAAATTCGGCACAGCTACCAATTGATATTCATGTGGAATCGCCAAACGGAATCTCTCAAACAGTAACATGAATAGCATAACCGGGCTACCTATCAGAAAATTAGAACGGCCTTCCCGCTAAGAATCTAGACCATTCAAGGTCTCTGCCAGTATCACCGACGCATGATTGCGATGATATGACATCCATGCAATAATGACAACAAGCTGAGGGTCCACCATCAAGTCCTCGGTCACCACTAGTAGCTTTGAAGTTAGGCCAAGGGCAACATCTTCAGTATGGTTCGTATTATTGGCATCTCGCAGATGCACGGAATACAGTACAACTAGGAGGGAGTCATTCCCCCAGTAACCAACGGTCGAGCCGCCGAAGGAGAGATGTTGAGAAGTCTTGCTAACAACTCCCGAGGAAACTGAGAGAATTGAGGCATGGACACCGCTACACTGGGATTTACCCACAACATAGCAGAAAACTCCTCACAGGTCGGGAAGACCTCGTCCAAGCCAAAACGAAAAACATGATCCTCGGGGTACCAAAATTGTGTTGTATCCATCAGCATGTCCCAGTCGATGGGATGGTTGCGCCAAAAAAAAACTGACACATGTTAAAGGCATCATAATCTACATTGTACGAACACATAGTTTCTAAATTCATAAGATAAGGGGTAAATTTCGCACTTATGGGAAGGGACATTTTGGTAATAATAAGACACAAGACAAGAAATAAGCAAGAGAAAGAAAATGTGAATGGTTAAAGAGACCTCCCCACATTATCCCTTTTTATACTTGAAAATTTTGGCTAAAAACAAGGAGCCTGCAAAATTCGAATGATGTACTACCCCATCAAGTACTAAGTTGCTAAAGAAAGTGCAATCAAAGCTTTTGGATGATTTGAATGGACTGACATGTCGATAAGTAGGATAAGGGCATGCTGATTGGCATCCCCCTATTTTTAGAAAATTCCATCTTTCCTTTTTTGTCAAACTCAAAAAAATAAAATAAATCCTTATTTCAAAAATTCAGGATTTTTTCCCTATATCTTACTTATCCTAAAAAAAATTCTCTTGAGTAGTTTTATTCTTTTTATGTTCTCAGCAAGAAAATAAAAGGTGCATGTAAATTAAGTCATTTAAAGCAAAGATAAATAAAAAACATTCATTTCATATGTATACTGCCTTCATTACATTCTTTGCAAATAAAAAAACAATGAGACTCAGCCCGAAACTTGAAACCCCAAACTCTCCCCCCCCTCCCCCCCCCCCCCCCAGGATCCCCTGTCCCGGTGACGAGCTAAGGAGCCTATGCTACCTGACCCTAGTCCATCCTCAAAAGAAGCACACAACACCAGACAGGAAGGACTGAGATCGAGTATCGAATGTGAGCTATCGCACAAGCCACCCAGTCTCGGATGTCCCTTAGCCAGGTAGTCAACACCCGAACATGCTGCAAGAAAAAAAAGGCAAATCTGTCAGTTTGAAGCAAAAGACAAAATCAGAAAAACAAATGACAAAGAAATGAAAAGATATAACTCTAGCTGAAGGATATCCTCTATGATCCCCAACACTGTCGGGTCCATCGCATTAGGGAGATGTTGTATACTCACCAATCCCCCTCCAGGCAGTCAGATATTGTAGGAAGGAGGAGCAAGATGTATAAATAGAACCTCCAACGCCGCTATCGCTGCCACTGTCTCCACTGACATCGATGTGCCACAAGTGTTGTGGGCAGACCCCGTCCACTAACTCATACCCCTACCTGAATTTATAGGAAGCAAAGGAATATTCACCACGTCATAGATGCATGACAGCATTAGCCAGCTCATCACGAAGTCAAGGTAGTTGTAGGTCGCCGTTGTGTCTGTATACGACGAGTAGGACTCGCCAATCATCGATGTCGCCCTGGCCTCCTTCGACATCTCTCAAACTCGCCTCATGTATCTAGGGGCATCGTCGGTAGGACTGCAACCGCATCCTCCACGATCTGCTGAACTACTCTCTCTTCCAGATACTAAGAGTAGCCAAACTCATGCGCCAACAACTGGCGCATCTGCACATACATCCCGGTCACCCCTGTATACTGGATGGTTGTCCCCCAGGGATAGAAGGTCACATGCAGTTTATAAGATAAAGCCGATACTTGCACAAGTAAAGAAAACACCAAATAAAAGGATTCAAAAGAGAAAAGAAGAAATAATCTGGTTCTTCGTTAAGACATGCAATACCTGACGTACTGCCGACAAGGAGAGAGACTGCTTCAACCATCGGTTAGACTTTTGCCACCGGTACATCCTACAAAATTTATTCACCAACTCATCACACAAACCAATCAAATGGGCATTCCACCCAATCACCTCGTAGAACCATGTCTGTAAAAGGACAGGAGTCAGCAATCAGAAGAAATCAAAATGAAAATTAAAGAAAATGCATAAAGAAAAATACCTCCAAAAGGTACGAGGCTCCAGTAAAAGTCTATCGGCAGCACCGGATGAAAGAATATAAAGAATAACAAAGGGTCGCCAAAGCCAGGCTCCCCCAGTCATAGAGTGGGATATTCAAAAATACCCTCAAATGTGGTAAAAACTATAAGTGAATGACATCGCCGCTCGACAGCACCAAAAACCCTCCTAACAACAGAAGAATAAACAAGCGGGCTATCTGTCGCTCTTGTAGCCCGTTGATATCGTTAATCTGTCGACTCAGTAAAACCTCTCGGAGAAGAGAAATACGAATCGAGTCCCCCGAGACTATTTGCCCCACATCGCCCAATGCCGCATCCACCGTAACTGGTGTCACCCTCAGGAATCGATCCACCTCTATCTGTGTCCCTCGTAGTCTATCCCAAGCAGCTGCTGGACATCAATGGGGGTCATCATCATCTCTCCAAATCCCAAGTGTATGGTGTGGTTAGTGTCCCACCACCTCTCCCCCTGAGCGCATAAGACGGTCGAAGAATGTGACGTCTCATCCAATGCAATCGCCAAATGATCAAAACCACGGAAGAGACTACCCAATGCACCACTACAGGAAGGTTCTCCCATATATCCTTAAATCCTGTCATCCCGTGGGAGCAAAAACTCGTCGCAACAATATCAGTCTGCCAAAATAGAAAGAAACCCTTTCGTCAAAATTCAAAGAAATAAGAAAATGCAAAGAAGAAAAGAATGCCAAAAGTCATGTGGTACATACATAGACATTAGGGTTCATCACCCTAGATAGATGATTGTGTGAAGGCTCGTGCAGCAAACAACAGTCATTAGCAACAGGTTCGAATAAGTCAAAAGAGTTCTCATTGTATAATGTTAAGGGCACCCTAGCCCGCCACTCCAAGTTCGCCTAATCGTCAACACCTAGCCACGCCATGTGGGTCTTGCTACTTGAAAAATCCACCATTTTTTAGTCTCGAATGAAGAAAGAACGTAGGAGTAGATTGCAGAAAAGAGAAGCAGAAGATAGGAAAGCTAGAAGCTGTGAAAAATGAAGAGATTTTGCCCCTTTTTATAGGAGGCTAAGGGGTATGCCATCGACACTGTCCCTTCCCCTTCCCAAGGTAGCCCAAAAGATAGTGCCATTGCCGGTTGGCAACCCCTACAACATGCCGGTCGAAAATCCCCTAAATTTCGTACAAAAAATCCCAGAAAATGCTAAAAATTTGCAAAACATTCCCGAAAAATTCCTAAAATTACCAAATAAATATTGGAACATTTCTTCACCAAGAAAAATATTTTTCGATCTCCCAAATCCCTAGATGGATTAATACCACATTTTACCCAGCTTAAAACCTAAAAATCAGTGCATCCGCATCCTAAAAACTCACTACAACTCCCCAACAGAATTCCAAAACCTCATCCTCAGCAGTAATCAACTGTTTCCTCAACAGAGCTACCCATTTCCCCAGCAGTAATTCCCGAATTAAACTCTTTCCCAAAAAAATTCCAACTTTCCCCGAGAAAGCTGTAAGCCCTAATCGTTCATCTCTCCCCAGAAAGACACTCCCCAACGAAATCCCAAAACCTCGAGTCATCAACTGTTTCCTCGAGTGGAATTTCCAGAATAAGATTTTCATCTCTTTTCAAAAGGCATAATCCCCACACAGATGTCTCTTCCCTAGTAAAGTCCACAAAAAAGTTGAATTTAAAAATCCCCAGGAGAGTTATTCCCCACGCCTCCACTTAAGGTTCTCATAATTGATCGCTCCTAATTAAGGTTCTCAAAATTGACCTCAACCCTCAGAATTGGTTGCTCCTACTTAAGGTCCTCAGAAATGGCCTCGACACTCAGAATTGGTTGCTCCCACCTTAAGGTCCTCAGAATTTACCTCGACCCTCAAAATTGGTCTCCCCCTACTCAAGGTCTTCAAAATTAACCTCAACCGTTCGAATTGGTCGCCTCTACTTAAGGTCCTCAGAATTGACCTCGACCCTCAGAATTGGTCGCTCCTTACTTAAGGTCCTCATAATTGACCTCGACCCTCAGAATTGGTCACCCCCCACTTAAGGTCCTCAGAATTGACCTCGACCCGCAAAATTGATCGCTCCCACTTAAGGTCCTTAGATTTGAACTCGACCCTCAGAATTGGTCGCCCCCATTTAAGGTCCTCAAATTGGTCTCTCCCACCTTAGGTCCTCAGAATTGACGTTGACCTTCAGAATTGCTCGCCTCTACTTAAGGTCCTTAGAATTGACTTCGACCCTCATAATTGGTCTGTCCCATTTAAGGTCCTCACAATTGACCTCGACCCTCAAAATTGATCGCTCCCACTTAAGGTCCTTAGAATTGACCTCCACCCTCAGAATTGATCGCTCCCACTTTAGGTTCTCGTAATTGACCTCCGCCCTCAGAGTTGGTCGCCATAACTTAAGGTCCTCAGAATTGACCCCGAGCCTCAAAATTGGTCACTCCCTACTTAAGGTCCTTATAATTGACCTCGACCCTCAGAATTGGTCACTACAACTTTAAGCCTCAGAATTGATCTCGACCCACATAATTGGTCGATCCACTTAAGTTCCTCAGAACTTACCTCGACCCATAGAAAATTTTATCCCCGACATTACCTTAGGTCCTCAAAATCATCCTCGACCCTCTGAATCAATCATGCTCGTCCCTTAGGTCCGCAGAACCGACCTCTTTTGTAAACATCATGTGGTGTTTATTCGACGGCTTTCACTTGTTCCAAGCTCACCCATCGAGGGGATCTGTAGACACCATATTCTAAGACCCCCTAAGTATCCCTTTCCCCAATTCACTACAAACCCTAGGTCATACTCCGAGTACCCATCTAAAGGCCATCGGGTGCTCTCGGGCACCGTTTGACTTTTGTCAACTTCATCGTCAAAGAGAAAGCTCAATGAATCTTCAAATGGTACTGAAACTCCTTTCCAACGGTCCATCCCGTGCGCTAAACGGCATAACCTTTCATATGAATGGACTATTTTACTATTGAAAACCAATTTGAAGGCCACCAGGCCCCGATTTGACTCCAATCAACTTCACCGTCAGAGAGAAATCTCAATGGATATTCAAAGGGCACTTAAATACCTTTTCGATGGTCCTCCCCATGCGCAAAATGACATAATCGTTCTGACAGACGATCTATTTTCTCCCAAAAATTGATCCGGACGCTCCCGGGCTCCATTTGAATAAAGCCAACTCTTCAACTGGAACGAGACTAGATAAATATTCTAAGGGCACTGAATACCCTTTTCAATGGTCTATCACATGTGCAAATAATTCTTAGGATACAGACGAAGGATCCGTTTTACTCCGAAAGGTCATCGGGCACTTTCGAGCCTCGTTTGACCAAAATCAACTCTCCTAATAATCGAGCGAATATCTTTGGAATGTCAAAGTGCCTAGCATAACCTTTTCAACGGTCCATCCCGTGTGCGATTCAAACTTACGATTTGGACGAATAATCCATCGACATCCGATGATCTTCCATATAGAGGACCGACAGGTGCTTCTGAGAAATATTTAACACAAAGTTAACTCCCGGACCCGGGAATGGTCCGAAGGACTCTTAAAGGTATCTGAATTACCTTTCTAACTGTATACCCCATGCACGATTTGGAATTGCGAATTTTATTTTACGACCATTTTTTTGAAAAGTCTGCACGAGACTGGCAATTGAGAGGTCCACTGCCTATCGGCAATGTGTCTTGGGTTACCTGTCGATTGGCATGGCAAGGACTATGTCGATCGGTAGTCCCCCTACCCTATGGAAGGAAAGCATGAGCTCACTTCGAGAGGAACCCCAGATCCATCAATATCAGTGCTCTCAACAACATTCTTCTGCAATTAGCGAAGTTTCCTTGTGTGAAATTCCTTTCCACCTTTCATTCCCATCATTCTCATACCCAATTTAGCAAAAAAAATCCCTTCTCTCTTATCCTACATTCATCTAAACTTGCAAGGAAGTTCATCAAGGATCAAGGGCAAGCTTCAAGTCTCCAAAGAGATTCCAAACATCCTTCTCTCTTTAAATTTCTTTATTTTCACATTAGTTATATAAATTCACAATTTGGCTTTTACTTTAGATCATACACATTAATACATTTTCCTTTGTTAGTTATATTTCACATAATTTATTTTCTATAAAGAAAAAGGGCTATACCTATAAATTTCGATGGGATTCTTCATCACGTTTTCTTAAAACTAAAAATATATTTTCTATACACACATATAAAAAAACTCTCGTTTGAATCTATGGGATAAACCCCGCCCTTGTGCCGCATGCGAACTACGTGGACTTTGATGTCTTTATAGGCTACATAGGCGTTTCAGGCTAAAACCCGAAACTCGAGTCATATTTTCCTATTTTCATCTTTTTTTATTTTATCCATGCATCATTCATATATATCATACTTGTGATTCATACTTGCGTCTTATCAAACATATATTATTGTTTCATCATAACGATCAATATCTTGATAAGCGCACACATCATATTTTGTAATTATTATTTTGGGAACAATCCTATGAATGACCTCGCTCCAGCTTTTTCATGATATAAGTCGAACGATTCCGATCTCTACTTATATATACACGCACACACATTTTACGGAGAAATTAAGGAAAATAGTTACATAAGCTCATGAGAGGTTGAAAGGGTGGGATGGGTGCCTAACAACGTCCCGTTCCGTAACTTATCCCCCGAACTTCTGAACTATTGGTTTCGCAAACATCAGTTTGTCTTTGATGTCGCTCTCTCGAGGCGACAACATGTTCTTTTATCTGTTTTGTGCAAAATAGGCTAGTGACTCTATCTTTTTACATCACCCCAACACTGACGAAGGCCGAAGCACCCCACGATGTAATTAGGGGCGCGGGACCTTTATCGCTCCCCCTCTTTCTCCTCTCAAAAGTGCCCCGGGGAAGAATGGTGGAAGATTCAGGATGGCCACAATAGCGATAGAGGTGGTTGAGTCATGTTGAACTCCTCTCAGCTGTTGGTTGGCTCGTTTCTTGATTTATGTTAATCTCTTCTGAGATTCTCCATACATAACAAGATTGGCGTCTCCATACTTATCCCTCGTGGCATTAGTCTTGACGTGAATGATATGCTTCTTGTTTCCAGGTTGGGCCCACTTGGGCCGTGGTTTTTTGGGTCATTACGGTTTGCACCCCACATTCTCCATAGTGTATATATATAAGAGGTCCTTAGAGGAGATTCTTTATATATATATATATATATATATTGAGAGAGAGAATTTCTCCAGCGGGTGCCCAAAAATTGGTGACCGTGACGGGTCATTTTTTAAAAATACCAAAAAAAATAATTTTTTTAGTGTTGTTTAAACTTTTGAGGTGAAATCTAAAAAAACAACTCAAAATATGTTTTTTTGGCTATTTTAAAAAAAAGGATCAAATATATGTTAATTTTAAATTGTTAAAAACTGGCATATATTTGATCCATTTTTTTAAAATAACAAAATTTGTATTTTGAGTTGATTTTTTAAGAAGTTCCGTAAAATATTTAAACAACACACTAAAAATATTGTTTTTTTTAAGTATTTTAAAAAAATGATCCATCACGGGTACCCGTTTTTGGGCACCAACAGGAGATCCTTGTTATATATATATAGTCCTGCTCTTGTGCGGATTAGTCCGCAATTTAAGAATGCGGACTGGACATGTGTCACCTGGCGGTGAACCCAGGAAAGAGAGAGAGTGTGCCTATAATTTAGGCGGTAGGCGCACCTTTAGGCGATACATGTCCGGTCCGCATTCTTAAAATACGGACTAATCCGTATAGGAGCATTATTATATATATATATATATATATATATATATATATATATAGAGAGAGAGAGAGAGAGAGAGATGAATTTGGATTTTACTAAATTTTTAACCACCAAGTAATCAGCTTTTAAATTCATTTTCCACGCAACCTACAAACAAACAAATCATTCTTACACTTAACTACAATTATTTAAAATAAACAGTAAATCTAAGAAGATGAAGCCAATTGGTCCAACCACTCTACTATGGACAGTGACTCCACGTTCAACTTTTATATGCTTAAAAAGCTTTGGGGGGGACAATATCAAATCATAAATACATGCATATACGAGATGATTTTGATTTCTATGACAACTAGGAATTGGTGGGTGCTTTGTCATTATAACCTGTAACGTTTGGCATTAATAGTGTTGAGGTTATTACTTTTCATCACGGTTGTTTGCTTCATAATGGTTATGACTTTAGTCCAAAACAATCATATTACATTTATTTGTAAAGTAATAAATGGCGGATTCAATTTTTGGACTTAATTCGATATACAGTGACATTATTATATTGGAGTTTCACTTGAAACAGATGACACATTACTGTGTCTCAAAATTATTTATATACTAACTTATAACTCGTGCGGTGTACAAATGATGTATAATAAATAAATATAAAAATAATTAAAAGAATAGTATATATCATAAATTTAATATTTTATCTTAAATCTATTATTCTTTATACTGAATAAATTTATTAATGTCATATTTTCAGCAATTTTATATGCAGCTAAAATAATACGATACAAACTTTGTTCAATGTTTTAAAGTTAAGTAATCAAACATTATTGTACCAAATATAATATCTTTAAATATAATATCTTCTGTAAATAAATAACACTTAAAGATAAAGTTAGGAAAATAGCAAATATCTCCAAAACAAATTGTTTTAAATTGTTAACAAAACATATACTTTAATATTTTTCTATATATATATATATATATATATATCAAGGTTCTAAAAGGCTCGAGACGTAGAGGTCAAGCCTCAAGCCTTATGATCCTTCGCCTAGAGGTAAAAAGGCATTTTTCCTTTTTTTTATAATTTTAATTATTCTAAGGCTAATAATATAATGAAATAATACATACCTTGAATTTTAAAAATATATCCGTATGTTTGATTGTCATATTTCTCATATTCATGCTCAATAATCAATCTATAAAATATATTTTGATTATTTTGGACGAGATACTAATCCGATTTGTAAAAAAAAAAACCTTTAAATGGCGATATCATTTCACTAAGGCATATTTGTTTTTAAAAAAAAATGTGCCTTAAGCGTTTTACCAAGAATAAGGCGTAGACAATGCGTTTCTCCCAAGCCTAAGCGCGCCTTTTAGAACACACACACACACACACACACACACACACACACACACACACATATATATATATATATATATATATATATATATATATATATATATATATATATATATATATATACTACGATGAATCTAGTTTTGAAATATTTCTATTTTCAACTTAAAAATGGGGAAAAAAACTATACGTAAAAAGTATATTTCTATTTTAGAGAAATATTATATATATGTAAAAAATCATTCTAAAGTTTGCTTTTATAAACTTTATACCCATCCAAAAACTCTATCAGTTTGTATTTGTAAATAATCCCTTTTCTATTATTTATAAATTTTATACCCACTCAATTTCATATATCAATTGAAAGTTCTCATTTGAAACTCAACTATAGAGGTACATCCTGGGATTTCAACAATGTCATCTTTTTCAATAACTGCCATAATTAGTGCAAGTTGTTATGTGAAAAGTTTATATCCTATAAATATTAAAATGATGATACGGATGATGTGTGACTCTTTTGAATGTTGCTCTCTATATCCTATAAAAATTATATTCTACAAAAAGTTTATATCCTATAAAAATTATATCTTAATTTTGCTGAACAATTGAAAGGTTTAGTAAAAACGTCACTTTTCCCTGTGAAATTATGATATAGATACTCTCATCCTATTCAATAAATAAGTGGTGATAAAGATGGTCATGTGGGCAGTTTAAAATTAAGAGGGCATTTAGTGCACGATACTCAATAAATAAATGGGTGATAAGATAAAGTGCATGCAAACAGATAAAAATTGAGGAAACATTTAGTACATTAATTTTAATATTAATATTAATTATAAGTGTTCAGTATTAATACTTATAATACTATCGTATTAGAGGTATAGTATAAATATAAATTTCTTTGACAACCCGAAAGGCTATTTTTATTTATTTTTTGCATCACTTCTAAGGGATATTGTCAAGAGTCTACAACTTGATTTAAAATAAATAAATTACCTCCAAAAGTAAAGTTAGGATTTTTGTTTGAAAAAAAAATTCACATTGCCTCTAGCAAGGAGGGCTTATAGGAGAAGATTTTCCAAAATCCTATACTAAATCTTTTGGAGGTGGGTGTTTTTGGAGAGGGAAAAAAGTTGTGGCACATGATCGTTTTGACATTTTCTATACTTTTTAAATTAAAATATTAGAACGTGATTAAAATTGCATTTGTTTTTTTATCAAAATCTAAAGTCTAGAGTATATAAAAATTTGGTTTGTTTATATGTTTACTTATGAATTGATGTATTTAGACAAATTAAGATTCAAAAGTAATTTTACCTCTTAACCCATTCAAAGGCAAATAAAGTCGTTCGTCCTCATTTTTTCTTAAAAAAAATATTATCTAGTATCTCTAACTCTGAATGGTTCAGATTCAATTTTAAAATGATTGAGATCCAAGTCTTAAAAGGGGGACAAACAAACAACCTCAAGTCAAGGTTTGCCAAAGTTGTAGCCAATAGAGCTTTGTTTTGTACAACTGTTACTATAAAATATCAATTGCCATCCAAAAATAAATAAATAAAATGGCCTTTCAAAGGCCATTGTCATTAGTAGCCATATCTCTCTCCCTCTCTCTTCCTCTATCATGAAAATGAAATTAACGTAACAATTTATACTTGCTTTAATGATTTCTCCAATTATTTTGGATCAATTATATGATTATCCACGACTAGGTGGTGTAGGTCAAGTTACAAGTGGACCGCATCGAGCAAATGCAAGCCATGACTATTAATACGTACCTAAATTACCCTCTTTCGCCATTGTTATTTACCCATATCGCCTCAACATTGATCACCTGGTTGGTTCGTCGGATAGCCCATTTTGATCACCTAGCCTTTGAAACTCCGATTCTATAGTTTCGGCGATCTTGGTATCATTTGGCGCTGGCTCAGGGAACTGCACATGGAATGACCCGTGTTTGATTGGAGCAACTGGTTTCGTGAGCTCAGCTTGCTGGTTAATAAAATTGTAGAGTTGTTGATGGAAGGAGTGGTCCAAGGAGAAACAGTCATCATTGGTTCCATTTCTCGAGTGTCGAGACGATCCAGAGCCTTCTCTTTTACAAAAATGTGGGAGAGACGCATAATCCATTATCTATTTAACACTTGCAAGTCAGCTAACTAAATCCCCAAATGGTGCAATCAAAGAAGCAGAAGTCTCATATTAAATTGGCAAGTTTTGTTTATAGATGTTGTGTTATATTAGTAAAGGGTACCAGCCAGCATTCAAACATTTAATCATGTTCAATTGTTAAAAGACTTATGATGGTAAGGAGTCCACAAGTCTAGTAACACATACTCCCTCAGTCTCATATTAAACGTCCCATGTAATTTATCATCTTTTCAAGGTAACACGCTTTTATGTGTTCAGGCGTGGTAGAAAAGTGTTTGATTTCTCGAACCATCCTTGTAAACGTACAAGATTTATTAACAAGATTATGTAAAACCTTCCAAGCCATCTCTTCAAATGGTAAATCTAACAATTAAGAAGGACCTCTAATTTTAGCAAATCCTAAGAAGATAAGTATGACTAGTGTTATATTGGGAAAGAGACATTACATAAGAAAGGAAAAGGACATACAAAGACAAAAGGACAACTAATCAAAGTCATACATTTTATAGCTTGGGTCCAAAACACTAATTCATTCTCATCAATCAACTTTATACACAAATTTCCTTGGCCTTCATTTCGAAAGACATCACTTAGAACTTGAACCGTCGACTATCCTAGTAAAGCCAAACCTATTAGCTATAGAGATAGATCTTCCCACTACGAGTCCATGTCCAATTTAATGTGTCACCAAATTGACCATGCATAAAACGATTACATGTATATCCCATTTCTCAAGAATTTTACTTTTGTATTCGAATTTATAGAAAGGATCCATGCTTATACAGAAGATGACTCCAAGATACAAAAGATTCTAATTGGTAGTCAACACATGACACCATTAGACAACTATGACCATCGAACTAAAACACAGATTAAGAAGAAAAACAGCTATATAAAATACCAGAATTATCAAACTGAAAATGACATTACATTATACTATAGTGCAATAATTTACAAGTATGAAGTTAAAAAAAATTATTTGTAGCTTACAAACAGATTGATAAAGAAATATGTATATAATAAAAGGTTGCTTAAACTTACGATGCGAGAAGACTGGCTTACCTTCAATAGTTCATCTCTTCCACAACCTTGCAGCACCTGGATTTTCTTCCTCGTTCTTTCTTGCAGAAGAGGCTTCACAACCTGTAATGTTTAAAGCTACAATCTGTTCATGGGACACATTCAACCGAAAAAGATACATTGAAATCTCTAGTCAAATGTCAGGATAGAGTTGAACCTTCCAGCATGCTGAAAATATGTATGGGACATTAACAATGTAATATGTATCTGTCTTCTCTGGATAATTCAAGTCATCAATGGTAGATATAACAGTCCATAGCTGCAGCAATTACGCAGTGAGAATGATATGAACCACCAAACACAAGATTTAATGGAATGAGCTAACTAGTATTTGACACTAAAAAGATAATTAGTGTGCAAAACTTAAGAGGGCCTACGAATATTCATAATTTTACGATCCTAATAGTGAACATTGAATGAAAAGATAGTATCTAGAAAACTTTTGTTAATCATTCAAACATTACAACGAAGTTGGCTGGGATGTATTTTGTATTAAATGAGAAAAAATATGGCAACTATCAGCGTAGTTGATAGGGAATAAAAAGAAAGAGGATGAATGTTCTCATGGTTTAAATAGGAACAACATAACAAGGTTATGCAGTACAAATACGGCTGTAAAACAATGAAGCTACTCGAGCTGGGCTCCAGTTCATCTGGATAAGAGTGCGTTTGAGATCAGTTTGTAAAACAATTGAGTCAAGCTTGAAGAAATTTTAAGCTCGGCTTAGTTATCAATACTCAAACTGAGAAAGCATAAAAATAAGAATAGAAAACTAGGTAGTCAAGCTCGGCTCGTGTTCGTTCAAATAAAATCCCATTTGAGCTCGGCTTGTGAAATAAATGAGTCAAGCTTGAACATATTGTTAAACTTTTAAAAGCAATCTTGAGCAACATAGTGTTCAGCTCAACCAAACTCGTATACCTTGATTTGGTTCAGCGCTGAAAGCTTTAGACCAGTCATATCCAAAACCTTCACACAGGTACTAATATGTCGGCCAAACTTCTTCGTTGCATAAGGCTACATCAGAAGGACGAGTCAGTCTACAAGAAAAGCTAGAAGGTAAAGTATATGATCAAAACAACCTTAAGTATGTGTAAACCATAATTACCATTATCACGCGATCTCTGTACTCATTCATTTGGATGTGTGACTGAACATAGTAATGAACCTAAAATGGGAAGAGAAAAAATTAACGATGCTAATATATATCACACACCATAAGAAAATATTCCCACAACACGAAGAAATGCATATTTAACATTGGCAAGAAAACCATCTTGTTTCAAATATCAAGGTGAAAAGTTTGGCATAGAATCATATTAATGTCCCCAATAAATAGGACTTAATTTTAAATTGCTAACATAAAATTGGGAAGGTTAAATAATAGAAGTTTTAATATCCTTACAGATGCTTTGTCAAATGTGCTGAGCCCTGCACCAACAGCAATAACAGGAAGACCCTAGAAAAGTTTACAGGATAAGTGGAAAGGTAAGTTGGAAAACTTGTGTCATAATTAACTCAGATATAATGGAATAGAAAGAATAAAACTGTATATAAATTTCTGGTAAGAGCAACCGTAAACTACCTCTCTTGAGTAACCCGACATTCCTACAAGGTGTGAATCTCGGAGACCTCTATAGAACTCAGCAGGAATAATCGGTTTCTGTAAAAGGATCCAGTAAAATTAGCAATGAAGCTAACAATATTGACCGCATTACGATAGGGGTTGCCTGATCTGCTTTGGACTAGTGTAATTTTCACAGTTAACCCCACACTTGAATATCTAAAATAGTGTTTTGAGTTTATTTAGGGGAAATAACACTTCTAACATTCCTGAAAATCAATATTCCTCAAGAATCCAATAATTAACGAAGTAAATGATAACCATATTATGCATATAATCAAAAAAATATAATTAAGGAAAAATGAGGATAGTTGGTAGATGTCTAAATAATGATAAAACTCACCGCTAAAATATTGTCAATCTCATTTTCTATCCTCCAATTCAAACAATCAAGCAGCTGGGAAAATTGAACAGAGTCAGTAGGGAATGCAGATGAAATCACAACAAAACAACAACGTCAACAGTTTGTTTCATGTTTCAACTGAAAATGATTTCATCTTTACCATTTTTTGGGCCTTGGAGATATTCCCATCCCTTGCTTTGAGAAACCGCATGAGAGTTTCAGCTGGACATCCTTGGTGAATGTTCTGCAAATGAAAAGAAGAGTTCATAGTTATATAACTTATATATACTATCTATGCAAAAAATTTCCAACTTAACACCCAGAATTTTCATCTACATTTCATTATTTTGGACTAACTTCGGGAAAACTCTACATATATACTTTGTAGCTTACGAGCACAATCATACTAATATTTTGACCTGATTCCCTAATTATGGCCATTCTTCGTACTTTGCATTCTTATAGCTCAAGATGCTTTAGATCATCTCATTATCTACTACTTCATCACCCCAACTTGTTAACTTGATTTTGCATTCTGATGCTACTTTTCCTTCCTCAAAAGTTGAAGGCATAATTTTAGGGTAATTTTGACTCTAGCACCATTTTTTTTCTTTTAAACTTTAGCCATCATTTTAACTTTTAGTGTCACTTTTTGCGACCCTTTTTGAGTCACTACAAGTCAAAATGGTGGCTAAAGTTTAAAGGAAAACAAAATGGTGGGTAATGTCAAATAATGATAACCAAATAGTAGGCGATCCATATTAGGTGGGAAACATATGCTATCATATTTTTCACCCAACTTAATATAAAAATAGAAAATAGAAAACAAAAATCCTCCTCTGATGAACTATTTTCATCAAAAAAATTCAACCTAAAAGAAAGCGTTTGAAACTCTCAGCTCACCATAAATACTAAACAAAGCTTGTCCTTGTATTAAAAAATCAAATATATATATATATAGATAGATAGAGAGAGAGAGAGAGAGAGAGAGAAAGGCCGGTTCTCCGACAGGTCACCCAAAACAGGTGTCTCAAGCGGACCATTTTCTTAAAATATAAAAAAAAAATGTTTTATTTTTTATTATATATATATATATATATATATATATATATATATATAGAGAGAGAGAGAGAGAGAGAGAGAAAGGCCGGTTCTCCGACAGGTCACCCAAAACAGGTGTCTCAAGCGGACCATTTTCTTAAAATATAAAAAAAAATGTTTTATTTTTTATTTTATTTTTTGTGTATTGTTTAAACATTTTTGGGAACTTGTAAAAAAAAATTAGCTAAGAAAGCATTTTTTTGGTATTTAAAAAAAATGGGTTAAATATATGTCATATAATGATTTTTTTCACAAGTCTCTTGAAATGTTTAAACAACACACAAAAAAAAAAAAAAAAAGGATAAACATGTTTTTGATATTTTAAAAAAATGGTCAGCTTGGAACACCCGTTTTTGGCTGACACGCCAGAGATCTTCTTTATATATATTAAAAAAATGAATTTTCAAATTTTAGCAAGTACATCCACAACAACCAATTATCAAGAACATGTTACCCAAAATTTAATAAGCTGATAGAATTCAAAATTCAGACATAAACCATCACAACAATGACCATAAACAGATCCACAAAATAAAACAAACAGATCAAAGCTAACGTCCCAAATTACTTCACATGCTCAGATCAATTTCTCATCTAGCAAAAAGATTCACATTTTGAACTCTATAACACCAATAGGTCACACACACACACACACACACACATATATATATATATATATATATAGTTGTAAACATACATATACAGAGAAAGAGAGATGAACCTCAAATGTGATTTTGAGAGGCTCATCAACTGCAACAAAAAAGTAAAAAACAAAACAAATGAAAAGTTAGATTATCTAGATCCAAGTAAAGAAAATGACCAAATTAAAGAAATGTGAGTTGGGTTCAAAGAAGCTGACTTTGTTCCATCAACTTATGAAACTGCTTGACCAGTTCTTGAGTTACGATCACCATTTTATTTTTCTCTCAATCAACAAAACCAACCACGCTAACAAACTAAAACCCAATTTCCAATTTTTATGTACCCCCTCTTACAAGCCGCTCAACATAAAATGGGAAGAGAGACAGAGAGAGGGGGGAAAGTTAGAAATGAAAAGTGTGTGTATGTGTGTGAGAGACAAGTTTATACATAGGCTCGAGGTTTTTCTTATATATGTGCTGCTTTTTGTGTTGCTTTTTGTCAAAGACCAAAGTCATGTGATTAAGTGGCTTGGCACCTACCGAACTTTACTAATAATCAAATACCCAGTGGTGAAACCTACTACCTACAAAGGCTGTAGTTATTGTTATTGTTTTTGTTGGTTTAAGAAACGTAATATTTGACTTGGACACTTCACCCGCCTAAATTGAAGACGGAACAACACATTGACCACCCAGGGTAATTTAGTTAGGACAAGTCTATGCTTAAAAGGGAGGAAATTTCTGGTCTCAAATGTTTGCTTTTTGGTTCAGAAATCTGATATGCTATGGAGATGGTAGGTGGACGCGTGTAGGATCAAGTCCCTTACTTGAAATTTCTAGGCATTGAACAAGTTCTCATAAGTCCTGGACAGCTGCTGGGTGTAGACATTGAAGTTCTCCTTGACTTTGTCTCTGTGCTTGTCTAGTGCCTCCAGTTGTACATGTCTAGGGTTTGGTATGAGGTCATTGCTTAGAGCAACCCTAGCTGAGGGCACTGCCAATTCCACCGGTAGGACAACTTCGATCTCGTACACCAGTGAGAATGGAGTAAACCCTGTCGATTTTCTTTTTCAAGTATGGTAGGCTCATAGCACCATGGGTAACTTCTCATCCCATGCCCTTGCATGTCCTCAAGCATCTTCTTTAGTATGTTGATCAAAGTTTTGTTTGTGGCCTCTACTTGGGAATTTCCCTTTGGATAGGAAATTATTAAGTTGTTGTGCACGATCTTGTATTTGTCAATGAGGAGTCTCATCTCCTTGCATAAAAATTGCTTCCCATTGTCTATGAGGATCGCCTTGAAATACCAAACATGTATATAATATACTCTCTTATAAATTGGGTTACCACTTGAGCAATCACTCTCCTTAACGAGATTTCTTCTGCCCACTTGGTGTACAATTCTATAGGAATGATGATGAAGGACTTACCACGAGAGGATGGATTGATATTTCCCACCAGATAAAATGCCTACATGTGGAAGGGGTAAGGATGTACTCCGTTTTGTATACTTACTAAGGGGGCATACACCATGTTGTCATGTACTTGGCATGCCCTGCATTTCTTCACATAACCAATGGAGTCAGCTTCCATAGTTGGCCAATAGTACCCCAGTGTCATCAGTTGATCATATAACTTAGCACCTCCCATGTAGGAGGGCTTATGGGCTTCTTTCAACACCCTTTCTACATCTCCTTTAGCTATGCACTTCAATTCCTTCTTATTGTAACCTTTCATGAAGAGTTCCCCTTCCACTAGATAAAAGTGGGCTACTCTCTTCTTGAGATATATCTCATATGCTCGCTCGGCTGACTCCATCTTTCAAATACGCTATATAAGGTTATCTCTAATCCTTAAATGCCTCTATAAAGTTAGCTTCATCTGGCTAGTCAAATTGGATTTGGCACATTGGATAATCCTACTGCAAACGAGCAGTCGTCGTGCTCATGGTGAGCCAGTAGTAGCCCCATGCTGCAACCGGCGATAAATAGGGATATCAGTATCCCCGCAATGTTTCTCATGCATTGTTACCAACCTCTCCCTAGTTTCTTTTTCTCCTATGCATCTGGATAGGAACCCCCCCAAGGCTCTTAAAATAGAGCCTTTCTTGCAGCAGGTGGTAGTTATCCAGTTCTAACATTTTTATATTTCCTTCTCTTCTTTCTAAATGCTTTACCACTGGGTACCTCCAATCCTCTGGTTCTTCACTTAGAAACAGAGGCCTCATTGTGCTTGGCATCGTCCTCCACCATACCGTGATGATTGCTTTTGGTTCATCCATTTCCAATTTCTGGGATATCATAGACAGTGCATTTGGGTGCCTATTCATTATTCGTGTATCTCTCTCAATGGTTATTTTTAAGAGTTGGCTTAGCAGCCTTTGGATGATGGATCTATATGATGCTAGATTGGTATGCTTGCATGCAAACTCCCCATTAACTTATTTCACTATCTAGTTAGAGTGCCCTCGTATGCATTTCACCCAAATGCCTTTTTGAAGAACCTCCAACAACCCCGGAATGAGGGCTTCATACTCAGGCTCATTATTTGAACACTTGAAATCTAGCTTGAATGAGAGAGTGATCTTCTCCTTACCATTCGAGAGGAGAACTCCTGCACCCCCTGTTCCTTGTGCACAAGAACCATCAAATTCCATCTTCTAGTCCTCCGTCTATTTCGCTAAACATGCTTAAAAAATTTCTCTGGGCAGCTCTTCATTAAGAGGCTCAAAATTTTGGCTTGGGAAATAGTCTAACAAGTCTTCTACTGCCACTGAATTTTGTATTCTTCTAAGAGACCCTAGACACATATTTGCAGCAGTCTTGCCTCTACTACATCTCCATGGACATCTAGTGCCCTCTCGCAAAAATGCTTGATATATTGCATTATCTCTTTACCAAGTTTCTGCACTTCCTAAGTCAGGTGTCTCAACGTGAACTCGTCTTTCGCCATGAATATTTTTTAAAGGAACTTCATGTGCACTCAAGTGTAACAACCTTGGAGGGAGACTCCTCCAAACTCACATTCTTGGAGGGAGACTCCTCCAAACTCACATTCTTTATTGCTGGTGAACTCAAGTGTGTTATCGTTTTCTCTGGCACCACCTTTCATCGCAGAGCCATTTCTACTATTGTTGTTGCTGCAGCAGCTGCCCCTCTAAAGGGGGTTGTTGTTGGTGTTACAAAACATTGGCTTAAACTTGTCAAACCCACATTAATTTGCTTCAGGGGACTCTAAAAGCATGCTCATTAAATTCATACCTGTCAACGGAGCAATTGTTGTTGCACTGGTCTATCCTCCTTAAGGAGCAAGTGCTCTAACTCTGGTCACTCTGAACTCCGTTTCCAGTTGGATTGTCTTAAAAAATTAGTTGCTTAATAATTGTCTTTGCCCATGGTAATGATGATACCTCTCCAGTAGAGTCGCCAAATGTATAAGGATAATATGACTTAGGTCTGATAAGAAACTGGAACGGGTGAGCCGTGACCCGCTCTAATGGACTCTGCCTCCAAGATGTTCAAGGTTTCAAGAGCAGTTAGGTATAAAAACCTTTTATTTCTGGTAAAAATAGAGTAAATGTTGTGGACCTCCCCCTAAAAATATGAAACTTCATAGATAATAATGATAATATGGAGAAGAAGATCTCCTGAGAATGATGGTTGCAATGACGGGAGTGATGAGACAAGCACTCAACATTTAGAAATAGAGCAGGGAGAGAATACTAGGTGGTCTGGTGTGATTTTAACAAAGTAATCATATAGCTTGGATTTCAAATCTGATTATACCTAGCCCAAGGGTCTTATTTATAGATAAAATCTAGCTCTAACATGGCCTTCTTGGGTGCCAAAAATTAGAGGAAACATTGAGGGACAAGGTCTGAAATGTACCTTTTCATCTCTATACTGTCTGCAGCCGCCTACCCCTCTCTAACATATGACATCTAGTGCAAACCAAGGTCAAAAGGCAAATATGTCTCCTAGTGTACACAAAACATATGGTTTGGTAAATATCTTTTTGAATGATAACTTGTTGTACAAACTTTTGTAAACTTGAGAGTAGACTTGAGGGCCACCCTCTCCAAAATTATTAGTAAAAATTTATTTCTTTATGAAAAGCCACGTGACCACTCACTGCAGTATGACTAAGTGTTGGCTGTGTAAGTGCTTGAGTGACTCCTAGGGGTCTCTCTACTAGTATTCTCTCTATCTTAAAGTGCTAAGTAGTTGAGTCTTGCTCAACAAACCTTATCTCTCAGCCACCAAGCCAAAACTCCCAAAAGATCCCAACTGGCCAATTTGATCCCTATCTACTCAACTAGGCTACATGTACAAGTAAATAAAAATTAGTACTTATGAACAAATAATAATTTGCAAAATAGTATTTAGTTTTGAGTAGTTGACAGAGAAGTCCCTTGTCGTGGACTCCCTCGTCCAAATAATATTTTAAGTTGATGTTAGCAGAGGGGTCCCTCACTGTGGACTCCCTTGCCCAAATGATATTTCAGCTAGTAGTGGCAAAGGGGTCCCTCGCCCAACTAACACTTTAATTGGCATTGGCATACGGGTCCCTCGCCTGTAGACTCGCTCGCCCAATAACATTTCAACTGGAAGTGGTAGAGGGGTCCCTCTCCTATGGACTCCCTCGCGTAATTTCACATTTCCACCTGGGATTGGCAGAGGGGTCCTTCACTTGTGGACTCCTTTGCCATATTGATATTTTCATTAACATTAGTAGGGGGTCCCTCTCTTAAGGACTCCCTCACCCAAGTGGTATATTTGACTTGTACCCCTTTACAGTATCGGACTGACAATCACTCGTATCCTTCTTCCTTTTCTCACTTCCCAATAATGCTAAAAACATATCATAACACTTCACCACCTCCTTCCCATATAGCAATATGGTGCTCAAATCCCATATGAATCCGGAAGTGAATTTAGAAGCAAAAAATCGTTATCTTCATTATCAATATCAACATCTAAGTTTATAAATTGGAGAGACTTTTATTAAACTCATTAATATGTTCAAACATCGAAATACCATCAATATAATAAAATTGAAACTTCTTTTTTTAGATAAAGGAAATTATCTATACTCTTCGTCATATACCTGTCCTCCAATTTCTTCCATATTAACTCTGTCGATTCATCCTTCATGACATAGTATACCACATTTTGAGTGAGATTTAATCGAATTGTGCTACACTCTTATAAGTTATACCCTCTCCAATTATCTTCCAATATATCATTGGGTTTAGCTGAAATGCCCTTCAATGCCTTATACAAATCTTATTGGATTAACACCTCTCATTTGACATTTCCATGTGCCAAAATTAATGGATTTACTATCCAACTTTTGCAGGTTAAACATCATCCTTGACACCTTTGCACCCTTAGATGTATACATTCTTTATTATCTAAAACGAAACTTCAATAAGAATCAATCGGGATAAGACCAAAATCCACTAAGTAATATTTTCAAATACCATGGATGCACACAAAGCATCCAATATTCTAATACAATACAAGCCAAAGCACTGATACTAATTTGTTGTGCGTATACTCACTCGAATGAGTGATTCATACATGCCTAACATGCAAGATGGGTTAAACTCAAATAGATAACAAGAGAATACAAACAAAATGTAAAGTAATGAGAAAATGAGATAAAATATATATCGATATACACAAACGAGATGTATGTGGTTCACCAATATGGCTACGTTTATGGATGATGGCTTCAGTTCTTTAATTCAATAAACAAGTGTTACAACTCACTCACGGACACACAAATCCTGTCAATGTATATACAAGAGTAAAGATCAATAAATACACCTTAATGTCTACTCTGAAAATTAGGGCTTAAACCCCATAAATATTCTATTTATATGTGGCATAAATTTATGGTAAAAAACCAAAATACCCCCAATTAAAATAGGTATTTTTGCAAATCTAGAGTGCATCACTGCATCAACACCCATCATTGGATACCTTCCTAAAGCATCCCATGCCATAAATCTCTGGAGAAATGAGCGGCCGACGAGAACCCCTTCGCTGCAGCGATGCATTTTGTCGTTGTAGCGAGGTTGTTATAGCAGTAGAAATTTTGAGCCAAAGACTACATTACATATGTTACCTATATTAAAACCAACCAAAACAATGCAAAATAAATTAAGAATAGAAAGATCGCGAGGGTTTGAGAAAGATAAATACCATTTTAGTTTGAGATGTGGATTAAGGGAGTTGAATACCCAAAGGATTCGATGTATTCCAATCAAAGAATTTTCTATGGATACCAAAAGGATTCAAATAAATGTTTGAGTCCCAGGGACTAAAATGAAACATTACAAGACAAAGACTTTTTCTTTGAATGATTACTATGGATACCAAAAGGATTCGATGTATTCGAATCGAGTTTTAGGACTTGTAAACTTGTTGATAGGGTAAAACTCATCAGGCACAAGTGGGACTGCAATAAGTTAAAATATAGATGGATAGGAAGGTGGAAACCTTCAAGGCAAGGGCGACGAAAGGGTTTATTTAGAAAGAAAGATATTCACTATGAGCAAACCTCTCACGATATCCATAAAGTCCGTCAGGATTATTTTAACATCACGATTGTGTTCTTGAATGATCGTTTTGACACTTACATAGTAAGAAGTAGGGGAAAGTAAAGTTATGTACGTTTGTGACATTCGTTTATGGATTTACACTAACATCAAGGTATTGGGTCATTCAGTTTATCAGATTATCAAGTTCTGATTTTGATCGAAATCCGAATAACACTTGTTAGTATAATAATTATGATGGAACTGTGGTGGTATATCTAAGTACAATGCGTGGATAATATTTTCCAAACCATGAATGAGGTGGGAGTGTTGCCTTATATAGGATTTTAGTTGTTCGGATGCTAGATATAAAGTACTTAGGACAAGATAAGAACATCCTTATGATCAAGCTTTTGTTGGATTAATTGCAAAGGGACATGGGCTTATCCCAAGTCGATTATATCAAAGTTGTATTCACAAAATTAGCATCAAGATTTCATGAAAAGAATTTATTTTCAAGTGTGGAATCATTTTTTTGAAAAGTCAATGTGCTAGGCTACTAGATTAAATGGAAGAAATGATACATATCCCAAATCCTTCAACGATGGTCAAACTCAGACATATTATATATTGTGTGCAAAGATCGAAGTTTGTTATGCCTTCAACATAATCAACATATTTCAGTCTAATAGTCTTGTACCTTTTAGGTATAAAGAGTGAGTTTTTCTGTCAGATAAGGATACTAAGTTTTTTAACTCGAAATATGTGTTTACCCAAGGAGGTTGAGTTATAAATTGGAGGAGTGTGAAGAAATATTTGATTGTTGACTCGACTATGGAAGCCAAAAACTGTTGTCGCTTAGGAGACAACTAAAGAGGCTATATGTATTGGTTACTTCCTAAGTAACTTGGGTAAGGTTCCCTAAAATGCGACAAACTATAACAGTTTAGTGTTCATATTGGTACGATTAGATGTTTGAGATAACTTATAACCCATAAGAGGGTTAAATGCATTGAGAGATCGAATAAGAAGGTCATAAGTTTATCACAATTTTGTATTGGATAACATTCGGTTAATCCTTTTACCAATACAAATAAACTTTCGTGTAGATGGATTGGGAATTAGATATATGGCTTTATGACTAAGTGGCGAATTATTGGGGTTCTATTCTTTAAAACATGTATGAGGGTTAATTTTCTATAAAAGTATGTCAGTTCATTTTGAAATAGAAATCATGGTTACGAGAATGCCTTATATTTGGTTTAAATATTTTGAACATATGTCGGTCACTAGAGCTCAGTAGGAATTTTGCTAAGTTAACTTCGGGTTAATCACTAGGATATCGAAATTCCTCTCTAGAGCAATTGAAAAGTTCAAAATCTAGATAGGAAATTGACACTCTATTGACGGTTGCGATGCAATCCTCATAGTTTATCTCAAACTACCAGAACATGTTTAATTAATCGAGAACTTGTACCATAGTTCAATACAAGATTACAATCAGTACATCCCATGAATGTATTGAATAGGGATACTCGTGAGATTTGATTCTAAGGGTTGTCTTTATTAGACTCAGGCAATCTCACACCATTTGGAAAAGGTGGGTAGATTATTAATCCCGAGAACTGTGAGGATTAGAATGCTTGTGCAAATGTCACTTTGATTGATATAGGTGAGATCTAATTAGATATTGGGTCAAATTATTCCATTACATTTGGTAAAATTTGTGTGAGTATGCCTGAGATCATAATTCAGAGGAATCCTCATCTAGGGGATGTGAAACCCCCTTAATAGACTTATAAGTTTTGTTTTCATCAAGTAAAACTCTTTCGGTGGATTAATTTATAATCCTGGTGGAGTATCAATTAAGTTAAGTTTGAGAATCAATGAATTTGACTAGATATTGGTTAAAATTGATTAACAGTAAATTGATTTGACCAAGCAGGTATTAGACACTTAATGTGGGGAATCATACTATGTACCATAATCAACTTTACAATTAAGACCTCATGATATTCGAGTGATTTCTGACATATTTAGATTATAGTGCATTCATAACTATTTATCGGAATTAATTATGATTAAATAAAGAAAGAAATTGGATTACGGTAATGGTAATTGGGCTTTTCGAGTACTTATTTGGAAGTTAATTTAATTATTTGTCATGGGTCCCTAGTCTACCCCACATACCTAAGTAGTTAGTCCTAGACTCTTAAGAAACCCAATTTGTCCCAATCTCACCTTTTGTACTTGCATATAAAGGTTTGGGAGGCGATTTTAATCATTATTAGGATTTAAGAAGGGTGAGAGAAAATATTATTTATGTTTTTGTGAAGAGGCTTAAAGAGAGACCAACATATCTCACTCATAAGGAAGGATTTTCATCTTAAACGATTCCCACACACCTACCTAGCTTTGAGGAGAACCATACATTAGAATATCCAAGCTTTATATAAGATTTAGCAAGATTTTGGAGACCTCGGATAGGCAGAAACTTCTTCTTCTTCATTAACCATTTTCTCCTCATATTCGCTATGGTATGAATTCTTGAAATCATAGGTTTAATCTTTAAGCCTAGTTCTTATTTATTCTTTTCAAAGCATGATTAATCAAATATCCATAAGGCTGAATTTTTTTCGCATTTTCAAATGTCAATCCCAAGTTTTTTTCCCTAACAATTGGTATCAGAGCTTCGATAAGGTCTATATTGTCAACCTAGAAACCCTTGTTTTGGCATGTTGTATAATGATACATCTCTGTGTATGGTGTCATACTAATATAATTTTCTAAAGATTCTAAGTTTATATCCCTTCTATCATGGTCGAATATTTTATTTTTTGTGACTGGATCCTACGATGGTTTATCTGCAATTATTTTTTGCTCATATATACGATATGGATATAATAATTAGGGTTTTGTATTTATTTTAATATTGATATATTTGGAGGAGTTGGAAGAGTGTTGTTATGTTTCTTTACTGTTAGAATTATGTGTTTTTATGGGTTTGGGTGTTAGAAAAAAATTCATGGGGCTCTATGACGTTTTGACCTGGTTATGGTCATTTTTGCATGGCAAAACCAGAAAAAGAAGAAGGTTAACCATGATATAGCCAATCGATCGCCCCCCTTAGGCAAATTAAAATTTTGAGGTTTTTTATATTGTTCGAGGCTTCTTGCTCTGGTTCTTCATTCCAATCATTCCCAGAATGTGCAAAGGAGTTTTTCCAGAAGTAAATATAAAAAAGAACTCATGGTTGTGATGAAATATACTTCAAGTTGGACTCTATGTCAAAGGAAAGTCTTTTACAATAAGGATTCTTGGGCTTGAATAATATACTTCAAGAAGATGTTTAGGCGATGATAGATATGGGCATTTTTGTCTTTATTATTTTATTTATTTTTTGTATTAATTTATTTATATTTGTATGTATGTCTCTTTATTATTATGCTACATAATACGACACACTAATTGAATTAATTATGAACATCTGTTTTATGAAAAACATGTATTTAATTTTGAGACCAGCCTAGATCACCATTTTTTCTGGAAAATTCATATTGTTTACTATTTTTTAAATTGAATTAAATTAGGGTAATTAAATTTTAAGGTGTGAGTCAAGTTGAGATCTCCGAATTTTATTTTTGGAATTATCAAATTAATATTCTTATTACAAGAAAAATTAAAATATGAGATTAAGACATTTATTTAACACAAGTAAAGTTAGAAATAACCAAGAATTTTAATTCGGTCTTTTACAATTGAATGTATTATTTTCAAGTGAGAGAGGGGTTTCAACATAAACCCTTCAATCACCATCAGTGTTTTATGAATTATATGTGATAAATACATCGTGTCAGCTAGTATGGCCCCCAACAGATGGAATTAATTAGGGCATTAAGGATTCATTGAAACTCTTACGTGGTAGTTCCGAGAATTATAATTTGAGTGAGTTCGATCCCCCTAATGGGAAAGTTCATCACGAGTGGGTTCTATTTTAAGGAATTAATCAGTGATGTACACTTAGACATAACTTTTGATATCCTCCCCAACAGTGTCACTATCATTAGGAGTGGGACAAAAAGTCGTCATCTATTCATTATGTTGGATAAAAGGGTCATAAACTGTGCGATAACATATTGATGGATGGAAACTTGTCTAGTTCAAAGTGGGGTTGTTTAAGCTCCTAACGATAAATCTCACCTCATATGGGAACTAGAATGTCCGATGAGATTAATTTTAAAAACTAACGATTGAGGGATGCTACTTTAAAATTTAATAAAATTAATTCTCTTGTGTGTAATAGAAAATAAATTTTTTAATTTCATGATTCTAAGATTTCAAAAATGGATTCAACCTTTTCTCACTATTTTAGTCTTAAAGTTTTTGGAATAAGTTTTAAGAATGAAAATGATTTTAAACAATGTTCTAACTTAAGGGGATAATAAGTTGTTTTAACCAATAATTCCCATCAATATATTAAAAATGATGATATGAGTAATGTAACACCCCGTATTTTTTATGATTTAAATAATTATGTGATTAATTATTATTATTGGATTAATTAAATTAAATACGAAAAATTAATTGTTTATTAATCCGGATTAAAATAATTATTAACTAGCGTGCCAAGGGTTAATACTTATTGTTGAGAATTATTGAATATTACTATGTGATATGTAATATGGAATTATGAAATTTGATAAATTGTCGAAAGTGAGAAATACGACAGTTTGGTAATTTAAGTCTGACGCGCGTGTGAGTCGTGTCGGGACTAATTGATTGGGATAAAAAGAGAATTTATTTTTACTAACTCATATGGTCATTTCGAGTGCGCCGTTGAGTCCGGGAGGGTTGAGATAGTCAGAAAACACTACCCGAGTATTTTATTTGGACTCCGCAATATTTTAGGCCAAATCGGCACCCCGTAGGGGTAATTTTATAATTTTAATTTTTGTAGGAATTAAATGGACGAAAATTGGGAGTTTATTTTATCATTTACGTGGGAGAAATTAGGGCTCACATTCACATAACTCAAGAGAGAGTCACAGAGAGTGAGGGAGAGCAAATCCCAAAGAGCCAAAGCTTTTAGGCATCATCTTCCGCCCCATGACCATCATCGTATAGATCGGAAGATGAGGAACGCATCTATACTAATATCACCAACGGATCAGACCATCATATTCGAGGCAAGTGTTTATTACTTGCGTGCTTTTAGTAATAATTGTGTTCATGTTAGAGTGCACTAATGGGTCTTAGCTCGGGGGTGCAGGATTATTAAGGTTAGGTCCGCTAATGGGTCTTATCCCGGGGGGTGCAGGATTTGTATATATATGTATAGGGATGATGTGACTATATGTATATATATGAACTTGGGAACATTTTACTTTGTGAAATTAGTAGATGCAGTATAAATGAGAAATAAAATAATCTTAGTGGGTAAAAGATTAACCATTCGAACGGTGAATAATGGAACTTAGTTATGTGAGATAAACTATTTCTTTAACGTGTTGTATGGGCGATACGGGTATACTACTGGAGAACGTAGATGGTGATATTATGATTTCGAACTAGTTAGGTCGGGTAGCATAGCTAGTGTGGGTTAGATGTACGTTAGGCGTGCACAATAGATGAGAGGTGAGAATATCATATGAGAGTACGATATCTAACATGCACATAATACTTGCTTCATTGCAGTTTTAAATACTTTCTAAATATTTTTAAAACATCGGGCTCTGACCCGTTTCTTGCAATTCTTCTCTCTTTTGCTATATATATGTATTATATCAGGTGCTCAGCCACAAGGATACCAGAACTAGCGAGTCGGATTACCTTACGAGCTGCAGCTGTTGTGGAAGCTGTAGGTCCTTGTATTAGATGCATCCATTATTTCCATTCAGTTATCTAGACATCTCAGTTGGGGCATGTGTCGCCCATTCCTATTTTTTATCAGAGTTACTATTCAGTTTACTTTACCGTTCTTTTAGTTAGATGGATTTTACTACGAGTCTGTGAATTGAAATTTAGAATTGGGAGGTTTTACCCAGTCTTATTTATATCAGTGTTTGATTCATGTTCAGTATTTAGTATATTCTTGTGTATGAGGAATGGTTTATAATTTAATAATTAAATTGAGAAATGGTTTTATTTGGTTATGTGTAAAAAGGAAAATATTTTGACGCCTAGCTTAATTCTATATTAAGTGATTATTATGTTTATAAGTTTTTCGACAGTGATGCTAAGAATGAGCCAACTGAACATTCTGTTTTAAATTTGGTAAATGACGGATCACCCTATATTTTATTGGGCAGGGTGTCAAATTTAACTCCTCACGTCAGCTCGTTTGGCCCCCTAACAGATGGTTTTAATCCAAGAATCACTGTATTTTAAAATACATGGTAATTCTTTTAAATTAAGTGTTACATATGTTCGATCCCACCAATGGGGAAATAATTAAACGATGAGAGTTTGTAAACACCTATCATTGGTAGATGACACTTAAGTGACAATCAAATTTTTAGAATGATTTATTCATTGATTGAATAATGGATTCTTTGGATTAAACATGGTGGGGAAACCCGGTACCATTTCATAATTCGAGAGTGAGGAACATCGATAACCAAAGTTTGGTGTTAGTTATTTAAGAAGATATTTACTTCTCTCCTGAAAAGGGAGGTAAGAAGATAAGGTTAGTAAAATGGTTTGGGTTAAGAAAAGTTCATATTCCTTAGTATTAGTGGAATAGCCGATAGGCAAGTATTCCCACTGCAAGGAGTTAAAACTTTTATAAAAATGGTCATGTTCTTCCTTGCTTTGTAAGGAAAAGGAGAAGGTCATAATTTATCACTTAAAATTAAATGCATTATTTATGGCCCGATCTATGATAACTTGGTATGTAGATGCAAAAACTACAAATTAGGATTGCAACTCATTACAAATGTTCCAGGTAACCGTAAAATTAATTTAAATAGAGATGTTCCTAAGTTATGGGCAATTATGATAAGGAAACAGTATTAGCAATGGAATATCCGCACGAATTTTGGGTAGACACAAGGTTAATGTAGGTAAATTATTTAATGAAGCTACTTTTTTAGAATTTTTTCTTTAGTCTTCTAAATTGGTTTTGAATAGATATTCGACTGATTTTATAAAATTCTTTTTTTTTTATCAAAATTGGTTATCTTTTATCTATTCTAGTACATTAAAAAAATAATTTATACATTATAAGCTTCGTCTTAATATTACTGCTAAATACTGAATTAAATAATTTAATGGATAGATCATTAATGAGAAAGTTTCTATCTTGAACCAAACACAAGTTTGGCACTTATGCCTATGTTATTTTATCCTAAAAGGAATTCGAAGATTGGTTTAAAATGGACAATTGAGTTCATTGAAAGTGGAGGCACTTTTAGTCTTGAATCCTATTGAGAAGATAAAATAACTAAGGGGACCTTCGCAATCCAAAGCTAAATAGACAAATATGTGTTGGGAATGGTTCATTTTGGTTGGAATGATTCAGTGACTATCCGGTCCAGAGGTATTTTTGAATGATTCATCGATTTCATTGAAGATCACTCGAATGTGTGGATATGTTTACCTTATGCACCATAAGTCTCGTTCAAAGTGCGTAAGGCTAGGGTGGAGCATGGTCGATGTAAACTAACCTAAATTATACGATCTAATCGTAGAGGTGTTTACCTCTTGAGGAAGTTAAGGGATTATTAAATGGAAGTGTGGGATTTTATCCCAACAGTCTACACCAGCTTTTCCAATTCGAAATAGTGTAGAGGACATGAAAGAATAAGGCACTTTTGGAAATGATAAGGTCTGTGGGTAGTTATTTAGGACTGCAATATTCTTATTAGAATTTTATTTAAGAGATGGGTATATACATTTTAAATTTAATTTTTTCTTAATCGGCGACTTTAAACTCCCATTGAACATTATAGTGGATGTAAGCCCATTCTAAGGCATGTTCGTACATGGGGGGTGCATAACACTCGTGTTGTGGAACGAGTAAAGGAAGTTAAAATTAAAATGGAGGTATGTGTTTTTGTTGGTTATCCCAAAGGTAATAAAGGTAGTTTATATCATACTCCTAAGTACTACAAGGACGTTGATTGCATCGATGATCGATTATTGTAATAGGCTCATGTAATAAACTACGTGCCCAAGTGTAAGTTAGAAATACAAGATATAATGGAACATCGTATTACCAAAGTTTCTAGACCACTTGAAAGGATTAAATATGACCTAATTTTGATAATACACTACCTTGTCATAATGGGAGCATTATCGATTATTAGGATACACATATTAATTATACTAGATAAAAAGTGGGGCCATAATGTAGTGCGAGCATCGGAAGTCATCCTGAATGGTTTATGTTTTGGGTGATCATTTTGATATGATCCCAGGAAAACACGAACTGGGTCCCAAGAATAATAACAATGCATTGCAAGAAAAAGACTTTTTCTTCGACTTATAACTATATATACCAAAAGTATTTGATGCATTCGAATCAAGTTTTGGGACATGTAGACTTGTTAATGTGGTAAAACCCGTCGGTGGCAAGTGGGACTATAAAAAGTTATAAGATAGATGGATGGGAAGGTGCAAATCTTCAAAGAAAGTCTTGATAAAGGGTTTACTCAGAAAGGAAGGGATTTACTATGAGGAAACCTTCTCACGGTAGCCATATTAAAGTCTGTCAGGATTGTTTTAACGTTTATACTGTGTTCTTAAATGATCGTCTTGACACGAACATAATAAGAAGTCTGGAAAAGAAAAGTGATGTATGCCTGTGGCATCCATTTAGGGATTTAAATTAACATCAAGGTGTTGGTTCATGCATCTTGATCAAATTATCAAGTTCTGATTTTGATCGAAATGCGAATAACACTTGTTAGTATAAGAAGTATGATGCAAATATAATGGTATGTCGAAGTAAAAATTATGGATAATATTTGCCTATTCCGTAACGTGATGGGAGTCTTAAATAGGAGTGTGGTTGTCCAGATATTCGATATGAAGTATTTAAGATAAGTTAGGAATATCCCTATGATTAAGATTTCACTAGATTGGTTGCAAAGGATGTTAGGGTTATCCCTAGTCGATTATATAAAAGTTATATTCATAAAATTAGCATTAAGTTTCCTTGAAAAGAGCATCTTTTGAAGTGTGGAACCGTTTTGTCTAAAAATCAATGTCATATGACAATAGCTTAGATGGAAGGAATGAGCCATATCCCAAATGCTTTGGCGAAGGGAAGCCTTAGTTATGCTATATATTGTGTGCAAAGATTGAAGTCCGTTATGACTTCGACATGGTCAACAAATTTCAGTCTAATAGTCTTGTACCATTTAGGTATAAAGACTGAGGTTTTCAGTTAAATAAGGATTCTAAGTTTTCTACCTCGAAATATGCGTTTACCCGAGGAGGTTGAGTTATAAGTTGGAGGAGTGTGAAGCAATCTTGGATGTCTGACTCCACCAGGAATGCTAAAAATTATTGTCCCTTTGTAGACAACTAAGGAGGTTATATAGAGTGGTTATTTTTTAAGTAACTTGGGTGAGGCTATATGTCAGAATAGTAGCAATTTTGATAATTTGGATTTGGGTTAATCACTAGGAGATCGAAACTTAGGTTCTAGAATAATTAAAAAGTCCACATCCCAGTTAGGGAGTTCACACCCTATCAGAACGGTTGCAATGCAATCCTAGTAGATTATCTCAAACTCTGAGAACCTATTTGATGGTTCAAGAACTTGTAAAATAGTTCAATAAAGGATTGTAATCGATACATCACAATAATATAGTAAATAGGGACACCTGTGAGATTTGAGTCTAAGGGTTGTTCTGATTAGACTCAGGGAATCTCACACCATTTGTAAATGGTTCATAAATTCTTAATCTCGAGAATTATGAGGATTGGAATGGTTGTGCAAATGTCACTTTAATTGATATGGGCGTGATCTGAGTTGATATCGGGTCAAATAATCCCCTCACATTGGATAAAATTTGTGTGAGTAGGTCTGAAATCATAATTTGTAATAATTCGCATCGAGGGGATGCCGTAGATTGTGATACCCCTTGATAGAATTATATGTTTTGTTTTCACTAAGTAAAACCCATTCGGTGAATTATTTTATAATCCTGGTGGAGTAGCAACTAAGTTAAGTTTGAGAATCAAGGAAATTGATTAGATGTTGGTTATAATCGATTAATAGTAAATTAATTTGACCAAGCAGTTATCAGACACTTAACGTGGGGAATCATACTATATGCCATAATCAACTTTGCAAATAAGACCACATTATACCCGAGTAACTTCTGACATATTTAATTTGGAGTGCAATTATAATTATTTAGTGGAATTAATTATGATTAAATAAATTAAAGAACTTAATTATGGTAACGGTAATTGGGCTTTTGAGTATTTATTTGGAATCCAAATTAATTATTTTTCATGGTCCGAAGTGTAGTCCACATACCTAAGTAGTTATGCCCAGACTCTCAAGAAACCTAGTTTGTCCCAAGATCACCTTTTGTACTTTTATATAAAGGTTCAGAGAGGTGTTTGATCATTATTATGCATTATTAGGGCTTAAGAGGGGTGAGAGAAAATATTATTCCTATTTTTGTGAAGAGGCCTAGAGGGAGATGTAAGAACAATTTCTTTGATTTTGTTCAAAGTATAGGCCTTTTTATAGTTTAGGATAGTTTGGCGTATCCCATTACAAATCGTCATGCACCGTCACAATGAACCAAACTCCAGCATCTCCAAGTTTGAAGACTTCCCAACATTCCATAAAAGGTATAAAGAAATTTAGTGTTTAAATTAATTCACATACTTTTATTTTGGGGATGTTTATTTTTATTAAAAACGAACGGGGTTTTCTATTTTAAAAAGGAGAAATATTTCTATATTTTAAACCTCGTTCAAACGAGATCTGTATCTCATTCAAACAAAAATGTGATTTCGTTAGAAGGGTCATTTGAAGTTTTCATCGAACGTGCATCGATCGGGGGCATGCTTTTTTGACTCATCAGAAGGTCGTTTGAAGCGTGTTAAAATGAAAATGCCTTCTCATTCAAACGAAACTACTTCAAATTAAAATGCCTTCTCATTCAAACGAAACTATGTTTCATTATAACAATTTTTTTATCGTTTGAGCGAGCCTCAAATTCATTCAAATGAGTCGTCGTCTTGAAATTTGTGAAGGCCCTACAAATACATGTTTCGTGTTCAGATTTTGTAAGACTTTTTCCAAATCATTTTTTGAATATCTTTTACGAAAGTTCTTCATTATTTAGTGTTCTTAAACACTTTTAATTCACAACATACATACTGAATATTATTTTTGGGAATTCGTTTGAACCTTAGACTGTTTTACTATCTTGCATACACCTTTATGGAGAAGGCATATCCATAGCTGACCACTGTGATTTTTTTAGGGAACTCACCGTTGAAAACAAAGGTTAATCGGTGGATACCAAGCATGGAAGGCCGCAAGTAAACTGCTCATCACCAATTAGTATTCTTTAGAGATTTGCGAAGACTAGCGCATTATACTTGTGATGGTTATCAAGTAGTCTGTAAGTCGGTCGTCTTGTAATAATTTTAAAGTGTTGAATAAAGGTTTTACCCGAAAGGGTTTTTTCCCTGAAACTTTGCCTTTGTTGAATGTCTAGTTTGCTTTATCTGTTTAATCACATAAATGCATGTTTGGGATAAAAAGTTAAAAATTAGAATCTTTATTTGTGACCATCCTTACAGAGCATATTTATTTTCACATTCTCATATTGATATCAATGCCTTCCACTCTTTTAAGTGGTGTCAGAGCATTCTTACCTCTCAGGAGACCACCATATCTCACTCATAAGGAAGGGTTTTAATCTTAAAAGGTGCCCAAACACCTACCTCGCTTTGGGGAGGATCATACACTAGAAGATCCAAGCTTTAAAGATGGTTTTGGAAGGTTTTGGAGACCTCGGGTTGGCAGCAACTTCTTCTTCATCATCAAATATTTTCTTCTCATATGAATCACAACAAGATTTGCTATGGTATGAATTATTGAAACCCTAAGTTTAAACTTTAAACCGAGTTATTTTTTTTCTTTTCAATGCATGATTGATCGAAGCTCCACATGTATGATTTTTTCTGCATTTTAAATGTCAATCCCAAGTTTTTTTTAAAACAGTAAGAAGACTGATTATTGCTTCTTCCAATGACCTAACTGTTTGTAGATATAATAGTTGACTTTTGGCTTCACACCCACTATATGAGACTTAAAATAGTTTTAATAACCACAGGGTGTGCCTGAGACTTTCCCTTCTTCACACCTTTCGAGATAGAAGAAGATGAAATTCTTTGCACCTTAGAGTTCTTTAACCGTTTGTGCCAGTGAGTACTTTAGTTTGTTCATAGGATATGTTGATGCAAAAAACTGGACCGAATCCCATTTTTATGATCACAGATAAATAGATGAAAGCAATCCAATCAAGCATATAAGAGACAAAGATTTTTAAAGTGGTTCGACTATGAATAAAGCCCACGTCCACTGTTATTTTATTCCCAGGGGTTTACAATAACACCATAAGGTGTAGAGAGAGAAAGGATGTGTATCTTGTGTATGGTGTTTCTAGGTTCTCCCAGATCTCCTCCCTTTTGGCTAAGGGGATACATGTATTTATAGTGATGGGAGATAAAGAGATTCATTGTATGTATACATTTATGTCTACATTCAACGAATCTAATTGTTGAATTGCTTGGTATGCTATGTGTTGTCATCTATTAATACAGTATAAATGTATATTAAGGCACATTAAATGCATAGTTATCCTTTGATCTTCCTGGTTGGTATGCCGACCAACTCTCCTCGGGTGCCGACTAACTCTCCTCGGGTGTCGACCAACTCTCCTCGGGTGCCGACCAACACTCCTCGGATGCCGACCAACTCTCCTCGGGTGTCGAATATTACCACGTAGGATGACATGTGTCCTTTTCTGATTGGTCCTCGTAGATGGAGAATTTTTGCGTTCATAGAAGCCCCCAATGCTCCATGCTTGATGGTTTACTTGAAAGGATGGAGTATTTATTCTGCAGTGTTGCTCGGTGCTCGTGAAATTCTTGATCTACCTTCTTGATTTGTTCAACATAAAGTGCATTATCTCCTGGACAACATATGATGCAGGCTGATCGATGGTTGCTAATCTTTCTTTAGAGGAACTCCGTGTGCTATGTATCACCCCTGGGAATTTGGATGCAACCATGCCATAGTATGCTTGTCATAATCTTCAAGTATGTTGATTGGTTTGCTAGCCGATCAACTGCCTCATGTGCCGAGCAACTGAGTGCTAACTTCACGTGCTTGATTCTTCTGATTTATGATCCTATGAATACTTTGTCGAGTAACATAATAGCTTTTGAACCCAACTCTTCAATCTGATTAGTACCAAGCTAGTGGTGGACTTCGAAACATTTTCATACAACTTCTTCTTCAATGTTGGTCGGGATAGTAGTAGTAAAGATCTCAGTGTTGTAGATGCTAAATTTGACTTCTGAACTTCAAAAGTATGTGCATAATAACTCCTGAATATGCCTCCTGAACTTCTGAATACGCCTCTTGAATTTCAATATACCTCCTGAACTTCAATATTCCTCCTGAACTTCAATATACCTCCTGAACTTCAATAGCCTACTCAACTTCAATATACCTCCTGAACTTCAATATCAAAAATAATTCCTGAGCAAGAAAAACAACTCCTGAATGATAATTAGTCGGGGACCCGACCGTGTGAGTTTGTGGAGTTGAATTTGATGCTCGACTGCATGATGTTATAAGAATGTGCCACCGAATGAACAAATATATCTGTAATAGAAGCCCCCAAGTGTGGAATGTGAACTTTGAATGCTTTTTGCTTGATCGCTTTCACATACTCATACTTTGTTTCTTACCAACTGTAGTTGACTGCTTCTTATTTTCGACCAACCTGAGTTGACATTTTTGGGAATAGATTTACTTCCTAACCAACATAAGTTGGCATTTTTAGGAATATATAATTTTACTTCCCGTAGGAATACATTTACTTCCTAACCAACATAAGTTGGCATTTTTAGGAATACATAGTTTTACTTCCCGTAGGAATACATTTACTTCCTAACCAACATAAGTTGGCATTTTTAGGAATACATAGTTTTACTTCCCGTAGGAATACATTTACTTCCTAACCAACATAAGTTGGCATTTTTAGGAATACATAGTTTTACTTCCCGTAGGAATACATTTACTTCCTAACCAACATAAGTTGGCATTTTTAGAAATACATTTCCTAATCAACATAAGTTGGCATTTTTAGGAATAGTTTTACTTCCCGTAGGAATACATTTACTTCCTAACCAACATAAGTTGACATTTTTAGGAATACATAGTTTTACTTCCCGTAGGAATACATTTACTTCCTAACCAACATAAGTTGGCATTTTTAGGAATACATTTTTGATAATAAATGATAGAGACTTCCTCGGAGCTAACCAACGGATTGTTGGGAATAAGATATAATAAATGCTGGAGACATCCTTGGAGCTGACCAACAGATTGTTGGGAATAAGATAATATATGCTGGAGACATCCTTGGAGCTGACCAACAGATTGTTGGGAATAAGATAATATATGCTGGAGACATCCTTGGAGCTGACCAACAGATTGTTGGGAATAAGATAATATAAATATTGGAGACCTCCTTGGAGCTGAATATATGATTATAAATATTTGTCGAGCTCCATGCTGAAATAAGAATAGAATATGCATCCAAATAGATATAAAGAATAATTAAAAATAATAAATTGCCTCGTTGATCTGTCGAGGTAGAATTATATAATGCCGAACAAGAATAAGATCTTCCAGAACATAAGAATATGGCCGAGAACATTGTCAGGCCTGAATATAAATAAGAATTATCCGACCAACTATCCGTTGGGGGTGAAACACAATGAATGTTGTAATTCTCCTTAAATCTGAATAAGTATCTTGTCGAGGCACAATTGCATAATGCCGAATAAGAATAATATTTTCCAGAACATAAGAATATGGTTGAGAACTTTGTTGGGCCTGCATATAAATAAGAATTACCCCGACCAACTATCCGTTGGGGGTGACATATAATAAATGTTATAGTTCTCCTCGGAGCTGAATATGATAATAAGTATCTCACCGAGTTCCATGTTGACATGAATATAGAATATGAATCCCAAGGGATATATAGAATAATTTGTGCTTGAGCCGATATCTGGGCCTGAATATAAATAAGAATTACCCCGACCAACTATCCGTAGGGGGTGAAATATAATAACTGTTATAGCTTTTCCTCGGAGCTGAATATGATAATAAGTATTTCGCCGAGCTCCATGAAGAGATGAATATAGAATATGAATCGAAACGGATATATAGAATAATTCGTGCTTGAGCACAAACCAAAGCAATAATAAAATATATAGTTCCTTGCTGAGGTGAAATTTCATAATGCTGAGCAATGATAATAGTTTCCAGTTTATTTCCGAGCATTCGTCGGCGTTGAATCTTGTACCTGTAAAAATTAATAATTTGCTCTACCATATGTGTAGGCTGAATTGATTAGTCATGATAATAATTTACTCATCCAATCAATATATGATATGTGTATGCTTGAGAAATAAAAATATTAATTTCAAAAAATGAAATAATATACGTTGGCTAATATGTCGAGGTAAAACTGCCTGATGTCGAGCAATAATAGTTTCCAGAGGTTTAAGATTGTGGCTGAGCTTTCGTCAGGATTGAATCTCATCCCTATGAAATTTTAATAAGCTGCCCGAGCACCTGTCGAGACTAGATCAAATAATTATTATCATGAGAATAATTATTCATCCAAACAATATGTGATGTGTATCAGCATAAGGCAATAAAAATTTCAAAATATGAAATAATATGTTTTGTGCCAAATGTGTGTGAGATGGTGAAATTTTTATTAGATATGCGCCATAAATAAGTCATAAAGTTTTTTGTAAATTTATTTAATCTCCAACAACTAATCAGGTATAATTTGATGTTTGAAAATTATTTATCACTTAGTTTTAAAAATATTTTTGGGGTGATCACAAGTTAAAAAAGACTTAAGCCCCCTATTTGTCCCCAAGCTGAACTCGTGTTTAAATAAATATCTGGGGTGCTTCGTATTTTTTAATACCCCAAGATTCTACTGCTGCCGACAAACGGCATGGATGTTGCCGACCAACTTTTAAGGTTATCTCAAGTTATAGAATATATGGTGCCGACCAAGAAGCAAATGGTCCCCGACCAGTTGAGCAATTTCGTCGATCAACAAAAATGGTGCATTGACAGCACCGAACAACATTAGATGTCACAGACCAAAAAGTGGATGGTTGGATAGTTGCCGGCTAGTAAATTGAACCCTTCGAAAAAGACTGAGATGTCGCCGATCAAGAAGTAGATGATCGTCGACCTGCAATTGGTTCCATCGAGCTACAATAAGAGTCTCTGATCAACAATAAGATACCTCGTAGTTGGATAAAATTATTTCAACGTTGTTGATGGATCTTCACATCTTTTCTTCGACAAACAAAAATGGTCTGGTTAAGCTTCCCTTTAATAAAAGATGGCCCAAGATGATGCCGACCAACAATATGGATGGATGACCAGAATATCTCGAATCCTTAAATCAGAAAAATAACATTCGATGTAAAATTTAAGCATTAAGAATGTTAATTAAATGAATAATTATCTAATCCACTATATCGTGTGATTCCGATAAAGAAATCATGTGATGTGATGAACGAGGAGCCAACATCTCAAATTTGTGCCCAGAGTCTTGATATGGTCATGATTTGTTTTATTGACCCTCTTTTACAAGAGGTGGGTAATGATTTTTCAGGTGAGAGAAAATTATTTTTTATAATGATCCTTTCCTATTCCCTATTTGGAGAGATAAAAATATGCTGAATGATCGAAGTTATTACCAAATTTATATCAAAAATCAATCAATTTGACTTTATTGACATAGATTGAAGATGAACCAAATTAAGTATATAGTTCATAAAAATGAATGCAAAGAGACTCAAACTTGAAGAGAGAGAAAATAGATCTGGGTCATGATTTCCATGAGAAAACTTTTTATTGTTTTTAACCTTTTCCCATTCTCTGATTAAAAATGTAATGGGAATTTGAATAGTCATCAAAGATCTTTCAAAAATTATTTCAAAATCAACAATGAAAATTATCAAATCTTATCATCGTCGTATATATTGGTATATGTAATCATTTAAAATATTGATTCCATGATATAAAATTGAAACTTGAGAATCAAGCAAAAGGTTATGATTTATGAAATCCACTATTTTTCAGATTTCTAAATAAGAATGAATCTAACAGTTATGATTTAAAAATCATGAAATGCAACATTTTGCAGATAAAAATTGGACAATTAATTTATGTATATAAACATAAAAATCATGATTGAATCAAAAGATGCATGTATAATTTATTATGCGTAGAGAAAATAAAAAATTAGCTTTTGATCGAGAACAATGCTTGTAACACGTTTCCCACAGACGGCGCCAATCTCTTGATGCAAAAAACTGGACCGAATCCCATTTTTATGATCACAGATAAATAGATGAAAGCAATCCAATCAAGCATATAAGAGACAAAGATTTTTAAAGTGGTTCGGCTATGAATAAAGCCTACGTCCACTGTTATTTTATTCGCAGGGGTTTACAGTAGCACCATAAGGTGTAGAGAGAGAAAGGATGTGTATCTTGTGTATGGTGTTTCTAGGTTCTCCCGAATCTCCTCCCTTTTGGCTAAGGGGATACATGTATTTATAGTGATGGGAGATAAAGAGATTCATTGTATGTAGACATTTATGTTTACATTCAACGAATCTAATTGTTGAATTGCTTGGTATGCTATGTGTTGTCATCTATTAATACAGTATAAATGTACATTAAGGCTCATTAAATGCATAGTTATCCTTTGATCTTCCTGGTTGGTATGCCGACCAACTCTCCTCGGGTGCCGACTAACTCTCCTCGGGTGCCGACTAATTCTCCTCGGGTGCCGACCAACTCTCCTCGGGTGCCGACTAACACTCCTCGGATGCCGACCAACTCTCCTCGGGTGTCGAATATTGCCACGTAGGATGACATGTGTCCTTTTCTGATTGGTCCTCGTAGATGGAGAATTTTTGCGTTAACAGGATACTTTCTAAAACTATTCAAAAGACTTCAACAACGATTGTAGTACAAAATCAACTTGGGAGTACCATATAACATCTTTATGTTAACCATTTGTGCAATAGCATCAAGCCTTTCATCACAGTTCTAATCCTCAAACATGTACATAAGGTACATAATTGTATTGTAAGCGCTTGACAGGTATTGATGCTAGTGTTATAGCATACTGGTCACAGAGGTTAATATTTATTAACAAGCCATCTAATCAGCCTTTTGCCACCTTTAATAAACCTCGAATGCCTAGTCATAAAGCTTGGCAGGGCATGGTTCAGATATACTAAATTTACAGTCCTAAGTAGTTAAGACAGTGTCTACGTTTCTTTTCTAATCAATATAGTTCATTCCAGTTAGCTTGTTTTACTTTAAAATAAAAGCAAGTGGGCTGAATGTTGAGCCCATTTTGAAATATGAGAATCATAATTTGAAAAAGGAATTAATTTTACATCAAACAAGTAAGAAGTAACTTTGATTTAATTTTATTTTGGCATCCCTCTACCGCCAATACAAAATAAAATTACGTCGAGTGTCCTAAGTCCCTTATGAAGAAAGATTTTTCGCTGGGAGCTTAAATTACACCACCTCGAACTAGATAAATTTTCATCTTTAAATTATATTCTCCAGACAGTTCGGGAAACTTATGTCCTACATAATTGAATACGCGACGTCTTTTGGTCCCACAATTAATAACATTGATTCTGTCGGGGAGGATATCTTTTTTTTTTGGTAAATATATTATATACTCTAAAATATTAACAAATACTTGAGACTCCTTTTTGTTTAAGGTATCCACGTGTCACCCTTACCCTTACCCTTACCCATTCTTTCTAACAATATCCTTATTCTCTGTCACGTTGAATGACATCCGTCGTCCAATTGAGAAAAGCAACAGTCCTAATTCCAAAAAGAACTCCATCCCATATTCTCCTAATCTTTTTTTCTGCCATTTTTTTCTTGTAGATGTCTTTTCCACTCCCTTTCCTATTTTGTTATCCTATTCCCAGTGAGATCTCTCTCTCTGTATTGCGAATATTTATCCCGGCTTGCTTCTTTATCTCACTCTACTATTTTTTTGTTTCTATTTTGTAAAATAACGTTCTAAGAATGAGTTATTTTTTGTTATGTCACTGTGATTTCAAAGGTTGGAGTTTGGAATTATTTTAATGTTTATCTTAATTTTTTAACTAAAACTATATTTTTGTTAACTGAATATATGTTTTCTGTTTGTTAAGGCTTTAGCACCCAAGAAATAAAGGAGTTTCATCCAACCCTCGCTAACAAATCTGGCAACACAAGAAGGTATGGATATAATTAACATCGATTTGGAAAAGCCTTTAGTGGAGCAAGGTCCATTCGATTATGTTCTCCATAAATGCTATGGCCAAGATTGGAAAAAATAATTGCAATTATTCCTATTTCAAAACCCTAACGTTCTTATCCTCAATCCGCCTAACGCAATCGAGAGGCTTCACAATCTAATCTTAATACTCCAAGCTGTTTTCGAGATTTAGATGAAGTGTCTGAATGTGATTAAAACTGCATCGTTTAGGATTCCTAAGCAGGTTTTGATTTATGATAATCAAGCAATTTTGAACCAAAAGGGTTAGGGAGAGGGGTTAAATTTCCCTATTATTGCCAAGCCTTTAGTGGCGAATGAGAGTGTGAAATCGCATAAGATGCGTTTGATTTATAATCATGAGGGGTTAAAAAAGCTGAAACCCCCAATTGCGTTGCAGGAATTTATTAATCATGGTGGGGTTATTTTTAAGGTTTTTGTGGTTGGGTTATTTTCAGTCTAATTGGACTCCCAATAAACATTTAGTTATTTAAAAATATACCTCAACTGTTTTGTTTGGTGTGCAATGTGGATGTGGTTGAGAGAATAACAGCGTCCCCGAGAAAGTTTTGAGCTATATTTTTGATTAACTAAATGTTTATTGGGACTCTAATTAGATTTAGGAACAAAAAGGTATAGAATATCAACATCAATGTACTTGCAATGGGTATGTAAACTAGGTAAAACTTCTTGATCTTAACTTAAATAGTGATCCGAGAAGATGAGGGGTGATGGATTTTGAGTTTTTTGGGTTTTGTAAAAGGGGGTGTTTTTATCTTAGAGGAAAAATAAAATTAATATAATGTTTTGAACATGTTCTTGGAAATAAACATGATTTTTTTTAACTGATTTGATATTTGATTATTTTTTAAAATTAGTATTAAATCATCATCATCAATTTGGTGGGATCAAGTAGAAAGACAAGTAATTTTTTTACAAAACCTTTTTATTGTAGGAATATCTCACTTTGGTAATAATCATTCTTACAATGGAGTTTTAAGATTCGTTTTAATTTATTGATTCATTTTATACATTGTGGTTTATTTATTAATTCACCATCTATGTAGTACATAAAGTTTGGTTTTGAGAGTGCGCTCCCTTGTTTTAATTTACTGATTCATTTTATATAGTATATTTGCATCAATTCGTTTTAATTTACTGATTCATTTGTTACTGACTAGCCTTTTTAGGCGTCAAAGATATGGATTTTTGGAATGCTAACCCATGAGGCTAAATAATTATATATCCTGACAGGTCACACCCTAAAGATCTGCTTCACATGTCAATCAGTTTCGTCAATGAGTTACGAATACATCAACTTCTCAAGTTGCAATCTTATTTTGCAGGAACAGAGAAACGAAATTGACGTAGGGTTCAATTTCTTGGAGAGAGATAGTGTGCTCCTTTAAGTCTGGAGTGTTCCCAATTGCCACTAATTGGCTAGCAGATCGTCATTGGCGAAGTAGGTGGGGGCGAAGCCAACAAGGCGAAGGGAGTGTCAGAAGTGCATTGGCGAGTTGGTGACAGGCCTCGACATTCTTAAACTGTCGAAAGTGGTTAGGGCTGAGATGGGGTATTGAGGGAAGTTTAAGTGAAAACTACTTGGTTGGTTATTGAGATAATATGAATCTAATAAAATAAGGGTGGCTAAAAAGTATTGGTCAGTGGAAATATAACCGTCCTTTAAGAAATGAGGGGATTTATTTGAACTTCAAATAATTAAGGAGGCATTGCCAAATATTTGAGATCGACACACTCGTTAGGAAGCAAATCATGTCCATTGTGACATTCTAAGTTGCTGGAGCTATGAAATTTAATGGGTAAGCAAAGTATGCAATGGTTTAACAAATGTACAAATGCAATTGTATTCTCTTTTGGCTTATGAAATGTTGTAGCTGCCTTTTGTAGTTTTGTGTGAAAACTAACAAAGTAACAATTAGCGGAGTTAAAATTATCAACAGGGTTATTTTACTTGAATATTGTTTGTATATGATCAAGGATTGAATGTTCATTAGTACCATATTTTTTATAGTCTATCTTTCCAATATTATTGTTGAGTTAGAGTTTTACTGTTAAAACCTTTTTACTTGCAAGTTAATTAAGTTATTTTCCTTGCAAATCATTTAATGAATATAAGTCTACTTAATCTTTTACGTTTTCTCTCGAGTTAAATTATATGATTGTTGGTCTACACTTTTAAAATGTTGAGTTGAATCTACTTTATAAAAAGTTTTTTTTTGTTAAAACTCTTTTTTTTGTTAAAAACTGTTTTTTGTTAAAGATTGTTTTCTTTTTCGTTATAAGCTTTTTTGGGTGAAAAATGTTTAAATGTCACAAAATATAACTTTTCGTTGACAAAATTTCATATTTAGTGACAAAAAATGTAGCAATGGATAACAAATTCATAAAAATATAATATATTCTAATTAAAAAAATTAGCAATGTATTAAAGTTAATAATAATAATAATAATAATAATAATAATAATGAAAAAAATCATATTGTATCTTAAAGTATAATTTTTATCCTACCTAAAATGATATTAAATTATATTATATTTTAAAGGAAGAGGAGAAGATACTTTTTTCATTATGTTTTAGATATATGAAAATAAAGACTTTTGGTTTATCCATGCATTAATTTATTAAGGTATCCCATTGGGAACCCTAAAAGTATAGGCATAAAATGGTTCATTTTTTTTTTCATTTAGGGAGGGAGCAAAATGAAATTAGTCAAGTGGACGAGCCTACTCTCTTTTCACAATATCAATTGTAAGTTGTAATATGATAATGTTAGTTTTTATATAAAAAAATAATTTAGTTGGGTACAAGATCAAGATAACAAATTGATGGGTGCTTTCTAATTTAGTTATAAGTTTTGGAATTCAAGGCACGAGGTCGACTTTGATAAAAATTATGTGGCGCCTACCTTTTCTAAGCTTGACATGTATGTCATGTAAACAGTCCACAAATATGGAAATGAATTGCTCACCAACGGCTTGCATAGTATAAATACAAAGAAAATTCATAATGTCGGGAGAGAATGGAACAAGCCAACTATTAAATAGTGATGTATACAGAATGTATATGTGCGGAGGAATGTGAGGTCGCACACAAGTTAGCTGCCAATGGATCCCAAAAATATTAGATGAGATCCAATATTGGTGTCTGCCTAGGTGGATCTAGCTTGCACATCGATCGAGTTTACACCTAGTTATAAATATTATTAAACCAAAAATTAAACATGAGGTAAGTGTATCATTGGCCCAAGCAGAATAGGCCCACAAAAACAAGCCAAATGACAAGAAGGCCCCAACTAAACACCGAACCAACATAAATAAGACCATACTAAATAGGTAAGGTATTGCCACATATAAAAGCGAAAGAGAACCAACAAACGCAGACCCTAACATTACATTGTGAGAGTATCTCCTCTACCAAAAACCACAAGGCCACAAAATTTAGAATGAAATAAAACTTTGAAAATAACCATTAATTAGTAGTGGCAATATGTGGCCCAAATAATAAAACAACCCATATTAGCTCAGTCATTAAAATATAACACCCATATTTAAAAGCTATGAGTTAAATATGGGACCCATATTTCAAAGCTATGACTTATATATGAGACCCATATTTGAAAGCTAGGAATCAAATATAGAGCCCAATTTTAAAAGATACAATTCAAATATAATACTCATTTTTAAAAGTTACGAGTAAAATATGAGTTTTTTTTACATATATCTCGAATTGTAATACTTACTTTAGTAGAAAAATAATGGATTGACCCAACCCATATTTGGTCCACTCATATTTGGCCGGACCCACATTTAACCCAACTCATATTTAGTTTAACCCACATTTACCCTGACCCATATTTGATCCGCACAAATTAAACCCAACGCATAATTTTGCCCGTGCTACCATCAATACACCAAGCCAGATTCTCTAAAACATTAACGAGGAACCATCAATCCGAGAATAAACAAATCGAAAGACCATCATCAAACATTAGCGATTAACTCAACCAGGTACATGAAATATTCTTAGATCTTGATTAATCAAAACTTAAACCATGATGGTTGTTGATGCAAAAAAACTGGATCGAATCCCATTTTTATGATCACAGATAAATAGATGAAAGCAATCCAATCAAGCACATGAGAAACAAAGATTTTTAAAGTGGTTCGGCTATAAGGAAAAGCCTACGTCCACTGTTATTTTATTCCCAGGGGTTTACAATAGCACCATATGGTGTAGAGAGAGAAAGGATGTGTATCTTGTGTATGGGGTTTCTAGGTTCCCCCGGATCTCCTCCCTTTTGGCTAAGGGGATACATGTATTTATACTGATGGGAGATAAAGAGATTCATTGTATGTAGAAATTTATGTCTACATTCAACGAATCTAATTATTGAATTGCTTGGTATGCTATGTGTTACAGTATAAATGTACATTAAGGCTCATTAAATGAGCTGTCATCTTCATTAATGCACATTAAATGCATAGTTATCCTTTGATCTTCCAGGTTGGTATGCCGACCAACTCTCCTCGGGTGCCGACCAACTCTCCTCGGGTGCCGACTAATTCTCCTCGGGTACTGAGCAACTCTCCTCGGGTGACGACTAACACTCCTCGGGTGCCGACCAACTCTCCTCGGATGCCGACCAACTCTCCTCGGGTGTCGAATATTGCCACGTAGGATGACATGTGTCCTTTTCTGATTGGTCCTCGTAGATGGAGAATTTTTGCGTTAACAGAAGCCCCCAATGCTCCATGCTTGATGGTTTACTTGAAAGGATGGAGTATTTATTCTGCAGTGTTGCTCGGTGCTCGTGAAATTCTTGATCTACCTTCTTGATTTGTTCAACATAAAGTGCATTATCTCCTGGACGACATATGATGCAGGCTGATCGATGATTGCTAATCTTTCTTTGGAGGAACTCCGTGTGCTATGTATCACCCCTGGGAATTTGAATGCAACCATGCCATAGTATGCAACTTGTATCTTGTCATAATTTTCAAGTATGTTGATTGGTTTGCTAGCCGACCAACTGCCTCCTGTGCCGAGCAACTGAGTGCTAACTTCATGTGCTTGATTCTTCTGATTTATGATCCTCTGAATACTTTGTCGAGTAACATACTAGCTTTTGAACCCAACTCTTCAATCTGATCAGTACCAAGCTAGTGGTGAACTTCGAAATATTTTCATACAACTTCTTCTTCAATATTGGTCGGGACAGTAGTAGTAAAGATCTCAGTGTTCTAGATGCTGAATTTGACTTCTGAACTTCAATAGTATGTGCATAATAACTCCTGAATATGCCTCATGAACTTCTGAATGCGCTTCCTGAACTTCTGAATGCGCTTCCTGAACTTAAATATACCTCCTGAACTTCAATATACCTCCTGAACTTCAATAGCCTCCTGAACTTCAATATACCTCCTGAACTTCAATATACCTCCTGAACTTCAATATCAAAAATAATTCCTGAGCAAGAAAAATAACTCCTGAATGATAATTAGTCGGGGCCCCGACCGTGTGAGTTTGTTGAGTTGAATTTGATGCTCGACTGCATGATGTTATAAGAATGTGCCACTGAATGAACAAATATATCTGTAATAGAAGCCCCCAAGTGTGGAATGTGAACTTTGAATGCTTTTTTCTTGATCGCTTTCACAGACTCATACTTTGTTTAAATAAAATGTTTTCGACCAACTGTAGTTGACAGCTTCTTATTTCCGACCAACCTAAGTTGACATTTTTGGGAATAGATTTACTTCCCAACCAACCTTAGTTGGCATTTTTGGGAATAGATTTACTTCCTAACCAACCTTAGTTGGCATTTTTAGGAATAGATTTACTTCCTAACCAACTCTAGTTGGCATTTTTAGGAATAGATTTACTTCCTAACCAACCTTAGTTGGAATTTTTAGGAGCATTTTTAGGAATAGTTTTTCTTCCCAACCAACCTTAGTTGACATTTTTTGGAATATATTTTTGATAATAAATGATAGAGACTTTCTCGGAGCTGACCATCGGATTGTTGGGAATAAGATATAATAAATGCTGGAGACTTCCTTGGAGCTGACCAACAGATTGTTGGGAATAAGATAATATATGCTGGAGACATCCTTGGAGCTGACCAACAAATTGTTGGGAATAAGATAATATAAATGTTGGAGACCTCCTTGGAGCTGAATATATGATTATAAATATTTGTCGAGTTCCATGCTGAAATAAGAATAGAATATGCATCCAAATAGATATAAAGAATAATTAAAAATAATAAAGTGCCTCGTTGATCTGTCGAGGTAGAATTATATAATGCCGAACAAGAATAAGATCTTCCAGAACATAAGAATATGGTCGAGAACGTTATCAGGCCTGAATATAAATAAGAATTATCCGACCAACTATCCGTTGCGGGTGAAACACAATGAATGTTGTAATTCTCCTTAAAGCTGAATAAGTATCTTGTCGAGGCACAATTGCATAATGCCGAATAAGAATAATATTTTCCAGAACATAAGAATATGGCTGAGAACTTTGCTAGGCCTGCATATAAATAAGAATTACCCCGACCAACTATCCGTTGGGGGTGACATATAATAAATGTTATAGTTCTCCTCGGAGCTGAATATGATAATAAGTATCTCGTCGAGTTCCATGTTGAGATGAATATACAATATGAATCCCAAGGGATATAGAATAATTTGTGCTTGAGTCGATATCTCCGAGTGAAATGATAATAGTTTCCAGATTGTTTCCGAGCATTCATCGGCGTTGAGTCTTGTACCTGTTAAAATTAATATCTTGCTCTACCATTTGTGTAGGCTGAATTGATTAGTCGTGAGAATAATTTAATCATTCAATAAATATATGATAGGTATATGTTTGAAAAATAAAAATATTAATTTCAAAAAATGAAATAATATATGTTGGCTGATATGTCGAGGCAAAATTGCCTGATGTCGAGCAATACTAATTTTCCAGAGGTTTACGAGAGCTTTCATCGGGATTGAATCTCGTCCCTATGAAATTTTAATAAGCTTCCCGAGCACCTGTCGAGACTAGAGAAAATAATTATTATCATGAGAATAATTATTCAGCCAAACAATATGAGATGTGTATCAGCATAAAATAATAAAAAATTTCAAAATATGAAATAATATTTTTGTGCCAAATGTGTGTGAGATGGACAAATTTTTATCAGATATGCATCATAAATAAGACGTAGAGTTTTTTGTAAAGTTATTTAATCTCCAACAACTAATCATGTATAAGTTGCTGTTTGAAAATTATTTATCACTTGGTTTTAAAAATATTTTTGGGGTGATCACAAGTTAAAAAAGACTTAAGCCCCCTGTTTGTCCCCGATCTGAACTCGTGTTTAAAGAAATATCTGGGGTGCTTCGCATTTTTTAATACCCCAAGATTTTACTGCTGCCGACAAACGGCATGGATGTTGCCGGCCAACATTTAAGGATATCTCAAGTTATAGAATATATGGTGCCGACCAAGAAACAAATGGTCCCCGACCAGCTGAGCAATTTCGCAGATCAACAAAAATGGTGCATTGACAGCACCGAACAATATTAGATGTCACCGACCAAAAAGTGGATGGTTGGATAGTTGCCGACCAGTAAATTGAACCCTCCGAACAAGACTGAGATGTCGCCGATCAAGAAGTAGATGATCGTCGACCTGCAATTAGTTCCACCGAGCTACAATATGGGGCTCCGACCATTAATAAGATACCTCGTAGTTGAATAAAATTATTTCAACGTTGCTGATGGATCTTCACATCTTATCTCCGACAAACAAAAATGGTTTGGTTAAGCTTCTCTTTAATAAAATATGGACCAAGATGATGCCGACCAACAATATGTATGGCTGACCATAAATAGGGGCTTAAGTGGACAATTCCGAACAGCCATATGAGCCGCGGTGAATAATTTTTCGTGAGACTGCTATGTCCCAAAATATCTCGAACCAATAGATAAAAAAAAAATATTCGATGTAAAATTTAAGCATTAAGAATGTTAATTAAATGAATTATTATCTAATCCACTAGATCGTGTGATTTCGACAAAGAAACCCTGTGATGTTATGAACGAGGGGCCAACATATCAAATTTGTACCCAGAGTCTTGATATGGTCATGATTGTTTTACTGATCCTCTTTTACAAGAGGTGGGTAATGATTTTTTTTGGTTACATAAAATTATTTTTTATATTGATCCCTTCCTATTCCCCATTTGCATATATAAAAATATGGTGAACGATCGAAATTATTACCAAATTTATATCAAAAATCAATCAATTTGACTTTATTGACATAGATGGAAGATGAGCCAAATATAGTTCATAAAAATGAATGCAAAGAGACTCAAACTTGAAGAGAGAGAAAGTAGATCCGGGTCATGATTTCCATGAGAAAACTTTTTATTGTCTTTAACCTTTTCCCATTCTCTGATTAAAATGTAATGGGAATTTGAATAGTCATCAAAGATCTTTCAAAAATTATTTCAAAATCAACAATGAAAATTATCAAATCTTATCATCGTCGTATATATTGGTATATGTAATCATTTCAAATATTGATTCCATGATATAAAATTGAAACTTGAGAATCAAGCAAAAAGTTATGATTTATGAAATCCACTATTTTTCAGATTTCTAAATAAGAATTAATCTAACAGTTATGATTTTAAAATCATGATATGCAATATTTTGCAAATAAAAATTGGACAATTAATTTATGTATGTAAACATAAAAATCATGATTGAATCAAAAGATGTATGTATAATATATAATTCATTATACATAGAGAAAATAAAAAACTTAGCTTTTGATGGAGAACAACGCTTGTAACACGTTCCCACAGACGGCGCCAATCTGTTGATGCAAAAAATTGGATCGAATCCCATTTTTATGATCACAGATAAATAGATGAAAGTAATCCAATCAAGCACATGAGAAACAAAGATTTTTAAAGTGGTTCCGCTATAAGGAAAAGCCTACGTCCACTGTTATTTTATTCCCAGGGGTTTACAATAGCACCATATGGTGTAGAGAGAGAAAGGATGTGTATCTTGTATATGGGGTTTCTAGGTTCCCCCGGATCTCCTCCCTTTTGGCTAAGGGGATACATGTATTTATAGTGATGGGAGATAAAGAGATTCATTGTATGTAGACATTTATGTCTACATTCAACGAATCTAATTATTGAATTGCTTGGTATGCTATGTGTTACAGTATAAATGTACATTAAGGCTCATTAAATGCGTTGTCATCTTCATTAATGCACATTAAATGCATAGTTATCCTTTGATCTTCCTGGTTGGTATGCCGACCAACTCTCCTCGGGTGCCGACTAACTCTCTTCGGGTGCCGACCAACTCTCCTCGGATGCCGACCAACTCTCCTCGGATGCCGACCAACTCTCCTCGGGTGTCGAATATTGCCACGTAGGATGACATGTGTCCTTTTCTGATTGGTCCTCATAGATGGAGAATTTTTGCGTTAACAATGGTTATTAAAAATCTTTGAAAATAGTAAATAATCCGCGTCCTTATACACATGCAACCCTAACTAGTGTTAAAAAGAAAGTCCTCAGATCCACAAATCAAGTTGGTTATATTAAAGATAAGTCATCGAACTGAACAAATCTTTAGACAAATCAATGATCCCAAACTAAGCTTTAGATTATGTGGAGTAATCACTTCCGAAAATAAGAGAGATCCAACCAGACTTCAAACTGGTAGCCACATAACATGGCATGAAAAAGAGTTTTTTTTTAAGATTTTAAAATATCCTTTATCACTTGTTTTAAAGAACCAGAGTTAATCACAACACCTCCATTAAAAAAGGGAGATTTTGTTTAAACCGTAATTTCCTTTATGGCGCACCCGACTATACTTGAACCCTTTATTTGGGTTGGAAGCCTTTTAACATCCCCAAATTGCGGTTTGACAAGAAAAAAACCGAAATGGTGATATTTGAGACCACTTCGTATTCTCCATTCTCTCTCATCCGAACTAGCAATGAAATTCCTCCATCCTCCCTCCCGCTTTCTCCCTCCGATTTGAAACGCCGTCACTCTTCACCTCCGTTGATGGTCGTTGCTCACTTCAGCATACAAAATCCAGCATAAGAAACTTAGATCGTGTTGCTCATACAAGAAGAGTTTCGATTTTCTTTATTTTTTATGATTCTCCTCGTACACACACATATATACGTACTAATAGACACACATTGATACTTACATGCTCTGAATTTTTTTGGTGTGAATCTCACACTTCACAGTCTCATTATGAATCTGATGCTCATACTCTTAATCTTTATATGAAGTAGCACGAGTCTCTTTAGATTTTTTTGTATGAATCTCATGTTCATACTTCGATTTATTTTATAACAATTGTTTTTTTACATGAAGTAGCACGAGTCTCCAAAAACGAGTGTACAATGATTTTTTTTTATGAATTTGATGCTCATTATAACAATTTTGTTTTACATGAAGTAGCACGAATTTTGGATTTGTTGATTTAAAGTTATGGACTTTTAAAGATTTGATGTTTTTTTTTGCAAAAAATGAGGCAGCTATTTTGGGGGTCTATTTGTCATTTTAATGCGCTAAGTTGTCAAAATAGGACCTTTGACACCATTGACTAAGTTAAAAAATATCGTGCCTCATTGACCAAGTAAATGAGAGTTGATAACTATTACCCCTATTTACATGGGTTATTAATTATTAATACGCATCTTTTACCTACCCCTCGTAGTTGTAGTTGTAGCCATTTTTCTTATCATAAACAAAAACGTTATTGAAAAGAAGGAAATGACAAAAGAAGAGGACCAATAGTCTACTAATCTCAAAAAAGCATCAAAACCAAGATTGCAGTTGTAGCTACTGAGAAGAGGTTTGTGGAGAAAGTCGTTTGACTGAAGAGACGACCTAGGTACAAACATCACGAACAACCAATCTACATTTAGTTGGATATTGGTGCGTTGTCCATTGATATAATAAAATTTAGTATCCGAAAAACTAGTAAAGAGAGGAATGGTTTTGTGAATATGAGTGGATTTGGATAGGTTGCGAGGACAATGCATGTGGTCATGGTTGTTTTATAAAATAGGGTTATCCAAGAGGAATGTAACGTACACAAGTACAACTTGTGTAGATAACTATTGTTTTTCTTTGATTTGATTTTTTTGTTTAATTAACCTCGTGTTACTTGAAGAAAATTATTAGGAGTTGCGTATTACAGTATCAGGTCTATTGGTATTGAAATTTTTGTTAATCCCTCTATAGCATTCTCAAGCTTTTTGTTGATGCTTGTTCTTGTAGGTTTTGCAGCGTGCAATTAGTCTCTGCCACTCAGCTATATACCTGCGCTAGAGTTGTATGTGCATATTGATCGTGAGGTTGAAGAAGACTTACTCATCGATTCTTAGATCTATTCGTTATATACCAATGTTTGTGGAAATCAATTGAAATTCCATGTACAAATATTAGCAAAATTTAAGATGGCCAACTTCTTCAACAAATTGATTGCTATGGTTTTATTGCTTGTGAGTTTGAACTGTTTATGCAAAGTGATAGCTTCAAGTTCTTCGACAGCCACAATGCACACCAATAATTGGGTTGTCTTGGTGTGCACCTCGAGCTATTGGTAGGCTTGATTCCTTTCCACTCAGTTTTCGTTAGACATACGTATAGGGATGAGAAAATGAAGGAACGAGAAGGAATTTTGTGAGTCTCATTGATGTTATTCTTAAAAGTTTATAACCTGGCTATCTTCATGTCAAAAACTTTTAATAAAGTTACAAGAAAAAGTGGTTTCCTCATTCATATGCAATTGTTAATTTATATGAAGAAATACAGTAGAAACAACCAATTTTTAGAAGTTGGGCCCTGTCTTGTGTTTCAAACATCAAAATAAGCCATTTTCGATATGAATGCACGGATTGTAGAAAGCCAGGAAAAGATGCCTTATTTAACATTCAAAGGTAGTGTTGAGATTTTATATTATGGATATTAAAACAATTCACCCGATGACATAATTTTGCAATGACTTATTCCTTTCAATCACAACATTTGAGAGAAAAAGTGTATTTTGTTGTAATCGGATCTTTTGAAGTTGTATATATGTTGTAAATCTTGTGTAGGAGGGTAGTGAATCTGGTAAGATGATTAAGATATTGGTCCTTAGCCGAGATATCCCTCGTTTTGGAGAACTTATCCCCAAAGTGCATATAGAGAGCAAAGTTACAGCGATAAAATAAGCACACACAGCACAGTATTTTCATGGTTAGGTAACTTGATTGGCCTTCCCGGTGGTGTTTGCGTGTTCTCTTTCCATAAATGTTGCGAGTCAAAAGTATTGGGGTGGTTGGTGGGTAAGGCTGGGTAATTGTCACCCTTAGAGATTGTACAGAAAATGATGCAGAGTTTGGATTCTCCGTCCTCACTTTCTCTCTTTGCTTCTTGCTCTGTCCTTGTTGTCTAACTTTTTTATTCAACACTTTCCTTGTTGTGTGAAGATGTCTTTATATAGAAGTATTGAAGTGGGTTGTGAATGCTTTGCAGAACTTCTTTCTACTTAATTGCAAAGGCCAGGTTGGACAGGAATTCAAAGTGGCAGCACGATTGTACCCCTTGATATTCTTGATACCCCATAATTTTCTCCATTAATTTCATTATTCGTAGCCGAACTCCTACTTTATACTTTTTCTATCTTTAATTTTTAATGATTATTTGAGAAATACTAATCACCCTTTTTAGTATTCTTGAACTTTCTTCTATGTATGGCATGACTTATGTTATTGACTCGCGGCACAGTCCCCTTCGGGGGTGGGGGGACTTTTTTTTCTAATTTTATTTCAGCAAGCTTATTTTTTATTAGTAGTAGTTATCTTTTAAGTTATTTATTTATTATTGAAAAAGACTCCTAGCTTAACTAGAAAACTTGTTCCCCAAGTCTTAGGTAGCTTATAAATAAAGCCCGAGGGCTCCCTCTCGTAGTCACTTTTTCCATTAATGATATTTTGAGTTCTTAGAAATTGGGGGGATTTCTTTATTTGTGATATTTTTGTTGCGTTTCACATCAAAATGTATCAGAACCGGTAAATACGACGGTCCCTCTATGTGTGTGTGTCCTTTAGGTGAAAACAATTTTTCGTTTTAAAATCCTTTTTCCAATTTTATCAAGCACCAATTTTGTGAACCAATTTCAATTAAGCTAGTGTTATCTTCTTAACCCTAAACATGCATCTAGTGTGATTAACCCTAAACCTCTTCATCTGCAAATAATTCTCACTGTGAAAACACAGAGACACGGTTTGTTCGATAAATTCCTACCTTTTTATCTATCTCTGAGATGTTTGGATTTTTCAAAACTCCATGGACATGCAGAAGAGAAATGCTAGCCCCACTCAGACCAAGATAGAACATTTATTTGTTCAAATAAAAATTAGGGTAAAGCAGTGTCAGGAACGATGAATCTCTATATAATAAACAAATCCGAATCAGTTTTCTTTTTATAAGGGCTAAAATCACTTATTTTGGCTTTTTTACCACATTGTAGGGTGGATCTCGAAAGATATGAAAGATCTCCCTCCAAGCCGTACATACGACTTTCATCGAATACAATTTTCCGCAGAATTCTATATGTTTGAGTCATGGGTACAGGACCCTTTTACATGTAAGACCTATTGCTCTTGCAATTTAGGATCTCAAAATATCAAGTTGGCTTAGTCATCTTTAACTTGATCCTTACGGGCCTCTTGACGCCTCTCTTTCCCTATTTCTTTTTCTTGCTACGTCATTAGTTAGATCCTTTGTAGGAACTACCCGTAGTGATGAACTTGTAAAATGGATCTATTTATCATAAAGAGATTCGTCGTTCCTCACCCTGCTTCACCTTAATTGTTATTTGAACAAGTAAAGGTTTTGTCTTGGTCCGAGTGGAGATAACATTTCTCTTGTGCATGTCCATGGAGTTTTAATCGGAATAGATCTAGAATTTAATTGAATAAATGACAATCACTATGATACGGTTTTACAAAGGAAGATTACAGTCTTACTCAATGAATCGATCCCCACAAGTATTGACGCCTCTTTGTCTCTTCAACCGCTCCTCCACAGTGAAATGAAGGAGTCCACCTACGTTAGGTATACAACACGCGAATCCACGCCTACCTCGATATCCAGCAATACAGTCTCAACAACGGTCAATCAGTAAGTACGGAGTCCACTGTACGAAACAGGTTCTTCTTGTGATGAAGAATGAAACTATGGTGCAAATACAAGATCTCTATAACTTATGGCATGTAAACTTGGATCTTTTAAACACAAAGGATGTTTTTAGCTTTGGAAACCTTTGGTAAACAAATGCAGAAAACGTATGGGTTCTATTATGTTTTGTAATTTGCACTCTTATTTTCGTGAGAAAAATACGCTTTAAATAAAAAACTTTGAGGCGATGCGTCATTAGAACGAAATCATCATATCGTTAGAACGAACTAGGCATCTCGTTAGAACGAGAAAGTCATGTCATTAGAATAACAAGACAATGTTGTTTGAACGACTGTTAAAGTCGTTTGAACCATCAAAACTCAAGGGAAAGTTCCATACGACTCTAAACATGAATTATCTCAAAAAATCATTTTAAAATCATATTTAAATAAATTAACATCCATACAAAATGTTTACTGAGTATCCATAAATCAATATGTATCCATACCTGAGAGAATCTCAGAAAATAATGTGAAGCCGTGAAACGTACACCAAAACTGCGACATGATCTATCTACGAAGCTTGGCTACTACGTCTTCAACACAATGTCATAGACTTAATGGGAATCGTGACAAGTAAAATCTATCCTATGACTTAGAGTAGTTTTTGTTCGGAATAATGACAATGCATACAAATTAACACTATTTGGAAATTTATCCTTACAATTCTATCCCTTTGGCTATTCCGAGACAAAATAAAAAAAGTGAAATGCCTAACCCGGGCCGTCAAGCCGTATGACCTTCCATCTGGGGGCTAGGATATCAGACAAGAAACTTTTCCTTGTTGCATAAACTTCCAACCATGACTGGAAAAAGAGGTTCTTCTTTATTTCTAGGGATTGGGAATTCCCCGTCGGGGTTGATCCCCCAAAAGACAGCCCGAAGGTCCCAAGAGCATGGTCTAACCCTTCCATAAAATCAAGGTCAGACCCTGGACTTAGCTTAGACGAAAGAGCTATAGCCGAATATCTGAGGGAGCAAGGGAAGGAGGGTACGATTCCCAAATTTGAAGATTTAATGACCCCTCGTATCCTCAAAGAAGCTGGTCTGAGGGTCGGCCCTTTAACATAATTATGTGAGTTTCTTTTTGTTTCAATTTTTTGAAGTGTTCCCTTGTTATTATTACTTACATCTGACATGTCGTCTTACCTTTGGAGGTCGTCCTCCAGGCATACCTGATTCACTTTGGGAAATATCGGATCCAAGTCTGCTGGATGGTCTTAAGAAGCAATAACAAAAGAAAGCAACTGAGGTGGGGTTGACAACTGTGGGGCCGACCCCTGTGGACTCACAGAAGAGGAAAGAGAGAGACGTTCCTGTTGAGGGTCGACGTGATGACACGGCGAAGATGAGGATGAATGCCACAGATACGCGCACTGAGGGGATGAGTTACTCCTCCTCTCTATATGTCTTATGGACGGCCAACCTGACCGTGCTAAAGGCCGACCCATCCTCTCTGATTGCCCACAGGAAGGCTGCTGAGGCGACTATGTTCTCTTCCCCATCCTCGTCTGATTACGAATTTTTGGCTAAAATGCCTTTTGTTTCTACGACTTTGGACATCAAAGTCTGGCCCAGGTACTTTTATCACATCCTTTTGTTTTACAATTCAAGTCTAACCTTGTCTAGTTTTTCTCTCATCCTTTTCAGCCTGTCGGCGCCTTAACCTCAGCAATGAAATGGATGGCCGAGAACTATCCAAAATTTCAAGAGGCTGAGATGGACATTCAAAATGAAGTCGATTTGAAGACTCAGTTGGAAAACGTCAAGAAAGAGATGGAGGGTGTGAAGGCCGACCATATGAGGGTTCTTGAAGAGCTTAACAGAGAGCATACTGAGCAGCTGAGGAAAAAGGATGAGGTTTTATTGGCCAAGGACAATGCTTTGACCATTTAGTCAACAAAATTCAAGTTTGATCTTGATACAACTATTCAGAGGGCTGGGACTATTGTTATAGAGGCATACAAACTCTCTAATGAGTTCCAAGGCTTCAGCCGTAAGTACTTGGAGAGGGGAGTTAATACGACCTGTCGGTGGGTCGTCTTGAAATTTGTCGATGCAGTGTCGGTCATTCACCCCTCTCTGGATGTTGCAGACTTAGAAGACCCTTTGATGGCCGAGGCTCTATCCCACGTGGAGTCCCAGATGACAGTTGAGGGGACTGGGTCATCTGAGGATTGTCCTTCGGCCAATGTTGCTGACCCTGCCTTACCCTCTGAGGCAGCTCTTTAGGGTGGTCGTCTGTGACCTAGACCCTCTTGATGTAACCTTATTTTGGACACTAATGGCCTCATTATATTGGACACTTTGGGTATCATACCCTCATTATATTGTAACTTCTCATATGTTTAATGAGAATACCCTTATTTTCCATTTGTGTCTCTCTGTCTTTTATTTTTACAGTAACTTGCACCAACTATTTTACAAGTCCTCCCTCGTCTCTCATGGGGGTGAGTGGAGGGTCGTCCCTACCATTCACCCTCATCATAGTCGAGGGTAGTTATCCACCCAATTAATGATGTTTTAAGATATTAAGTCCTCCCCCGTCTTTATTGGGGGTGGGTGGAGGTTCGTCCATACCATTCACCCTTATCATAGCCGAGGGTAGTTATCCACCAAATTAATAATTTTTTCAAATGTGTCCTCCATCGTCTTTCTTGGGGGTGAGTGGAGGGTCGTCCCTACCATTCACCCTCATCATAGTCGAGGGTAGTTATCCACCAAATTAATGGTGTTTTCAAATATTAAGTTCTCCCTAGTCTTTCTTAGGGGTGAGTGGAGGGTCGTCCCTACCATTCACCCTCATCATAGCCGAGGGTAGTTATCCACCAAATTAATGATGTTTTCAAATGTGTATTCCCTCATCTTTCTTGGGGGTGAGTGGAGAGTCGTCCCTACCATTCACCCTCATCATATCCGAGGGTAGTTATCCACCAAATTAGTGGTGTTTTCAAATATTAAGGCCTCATTGGTGTTTCTTGAGGGTGAGTGTAGGGTCGTCCCTACCATTCACCCTCATCATAGCCGAGGGTAGTTATCCACCAAATTAATGATGTTTTCAAATGTGTCATCCCTCGTCTTTATTAGGGGTGCGTGGAGGGTCGTCCCTACCATTCACCCTCATTATAGCCGAGGGTAGTTATCTACCAAATTAATGGTGTTTTCAAATATTAAGTCCTCCCTCGTCTTTCTTGGGGGTGAGTGGAGGGTCGTCCCTACCATTCACCCTCATCTTAGCCAAGGGTAGTTATCCACCAGATTATTGGTGTTTTCAAAACTAAATGCCACTCGATGTTATTGACAACATATGGATGAGGTTTTCCCCATCCATGTTATCATATCACCAAAGAGCATTTAAGCCTACTTCACCACGAATGATGTATTGTGGCTTAGCATGAATTACCCCAACAGATATATAATTTGACAAACATAAGATGAGGGGCCATGCAAATTTGAAAAGGGTTTCCCCGGGGTTTGAAAAGGGTTCCCCTTCAAGGTTTTCTAGCCTATAGGTTCCTGGAAAAACTTCATCGATGACCCTGTATGGGCTATACAAATTTGAGTGAAGTTTGTTAGGCTTTTGCCAAGTCTTTTTGAGGACTAGGTCTCCCACAACGATAAATATTTGCTTTACCCTTTGGTTGTAAAACTTGCCAATCCTCTACTGGTAGGTTGCTTATCTTATCTTAGCATCTTCTCTTCTTTCCTCAATCAAGTCTAGATCAAGTATCCTTTCTTCCATGCTTCTCTGAGGATCATACATTTGAACTCTGTGAGTAGGAAATCCAATTTCGGTGGGGATGACGACTTCTGACCCATATGCCAACATAAAAGGGGTTTCCCTGGTAGGAGTTTTTGTTGTCATCCTGTAGGCTCATAGTACAACATATACCTCCTCAACCCATCTTCCTTTTTCCTCCTCGAGTTTTTTCTTAATCTCGTCCAGTATTTTTCAGTTTGTAACCTCAGTTTTCCCATCAGTCTGAGGTCGGCCTAGGGTAGAGAAGAACTGTTTGATCCCAACTCTTTCACAGTATTTCTCTAAGGTTACATTCTTGAACTGAGTCCCGTTGTCTGAGATGAGGGTGTTGGGGATACCATACCTGCATTTAATGTTCTTACAGATGAACTGAAAGGTCTTCTGATCGTGACCATTGGCTCCGCTTCTACCCATTTTGAAAAATAATTAATCTTTACGATCAAGTATCAATAGTTATTGACAGCCTTAGGTAAGAGTCCTACTAAATCGATTCTCCACACTGCAAATGGCCACGGGGATGTAATGGAGGTAAGGGGTTGATGGGGTTGGTGAGGGATGGTGGCAAACCTCTAACACTTGTCACACTTCTTCACATATGTCATAGCATCCTTCTCCAAGGTCGGCCACCAATATCCCTGGGTGACTATCCTCTTTGCTAACGACCTACCCCCAATGTGGCTTAAATAAGACCCCTCATACACATCTTGCAAGATATATGGAACCTCAGATGGGTGCACACACCTGAGTAAAGGGATCAAGAACCCCTTTTTGTACAACGTGTCTCTAATGACAATGAATTTTGCAGCTCTGTACCTCAACTTCTTCCTTTCTTATTTTGCCTATGGCATCTCCCCCTCTTTAATGTATTTAATTAGAGGATCCAACCATGAAGTTTCCCTGTTTATATTTAATGAAGATATAAGTGATCCATCTGCATCTTCAATCGTTGGCGGAAGCAGAATTTCCACTAGAACCGTTCCCCTGGCATATGTCCTAGTTACTGAGGCTAGTCTAGTAAGTGCATCGGCTCGACCATTATCCAGCTGAGGTATCCTCTTAAACTTTACTTCTTTGAATCTTTTCAATAGTGACTTTACTCTGTCAATATATTTGTCCATTCTCTCATCCTTAGCCTCGTATGCTCCTAGTATCTGCTACTACATTGGCCTTTCCTGGATGATGATGAATGGTACAGTCATAGTCTTTAATCAGCTCTATCCAATGCCTCGGCCTCAAATTCAAGTCTCTCTACGTAAATAAATACTTCAAACATTGATGGTCAGTGAAAATTTCACACGTATCTTCATATAAATGATGTCTCCATAATTTCAAGGCAAAAATAATAGCTGCAAGTTCTAAATCGTGTGTAGGATAATTACGTTCACGCGTCTTCAATTTTCTAGATGCATAAGAAATTACCTTTCCATGTTGCATGAAAATATAACCCAGACCCTGATGTGAAGCGTCAGTATAAATCACAAAACCTTCTCCACTGGATGGAATAGTGAGAACTGGAGCTGATACTAGCCTATTTTTTAACTATTTAAAGCTGTGCTGACATTCATCACTCCATAGAAATTTCACTTCCTTTTGGGTTAATTTAGTCAACGGTAAGGCTATGGATGAAAACCCCTTTATGAATCTTCTATAATATCCAGCCAATCCTAGGAAACTCCTTATCTCCGTTACATTTCATGGTCTCTCCCATTGCACAATTGCCTCTACCTTCTTAGGGCCAAGATAAATTCTATCTCCCGAAATAACATGCCCCATAAATACTACCTGATTTAACCAAAACTCACATTTGCTAAACTTAGCAAACAATTGACTATCTTGCAAAACTTGCAATACAACTCTTAGATGCTTCTCATGTTCCTCTTGACTAGGTGAGTATATCAAAATATCATCGATAAAGACAATCACAAACGAATTTATGAAAGGATGAAATACCCGATTCATTAAATCCATAAACACTGCAGGAGCATTTGTTAACCCAAATGGCATTACCAAAAATTCATAATGACCATAGCGAGAACGAAAAGCTATCTTAGAAATGTCACAATCTCACCCTTAATTGATGATAACCCGATCTCAAATCAATTTTTGAAAACACTTTAGCACCCAGTAATTGATCAAATAAATCATCAATACGAGGCAATGGATATTTATTTTCGAATTGTTACCTTGTGAAACTGTCGATAATCAATGCAAAGTCGCATGGTTCCGTCTTTCTTTTTCAAAAATAATACCGGAGCACCCCATGGTGATACACTGAGTTGAATAAAATCTCTATCTAGAAAATATTGCAGTTGAACCTTTAACTCCTTGATTTCCACAGGTTCGATTCTATATGGAGAAATAGAAACTGGAGCTGTACCAGGCACTAAATCGATAGTAAATTCTTCCTCTATGCTAGGTGGAAATCCTGGTAATTCATCTGGGAACACATCTGTAAAATCCTTAACTATTGGTATATCTTCTAATTTTTGCAATTCCCTGTTTATATCCACAATATATGCTAAAAAGCCTTGACAACCCTTATTCAACAATTTCCTCGCCCGAAGGGCAGAAATAAGACAATCACATTTCTTTCCCCGGTAAATTTGAATTCTTCCTCCCCCGGTATATTAAATGTAACCTTCTTACGAAAACAGTCAATTGATGTATGGTAGGAAGATAACCAGTCCATACCCACGATAATATCAAAATCTCGAATATCAAGTGGAATTAAATCAATGGTCAACTCCCTCTCCCCCACATACAAAACACAATTTTTATACACAAGCTCCACTAACATCACATCCCCCATAGGTGTAGAAATATATAAATCACAATCTAGATAAGAAAATGGTCTACCCAAATGCATGGTAAATGACAGTGCTACAAATGAATGAGTAAAACCTGGATCAATAAGTACGTAAGCATATTTGTTCATGACAGAAAATGTACCTGTCACCACCGCGGGAGTAGCCTGAGAATCCTATAAAGTCATAGCAAATATTCTTCTCGGAGCCCTGGAACCACTAGCATGTACTCTACCTCCTCCTATCCCTATGCCTCCAGGTGATGAACCTCGACTAGTAGTAGCTGATTGAATCCCTCCCAGTAACATATGACAGTTCTTTTTGGTATGACCAGTTTGATGACAGTGATAACACTCTACGCCCTTTAAATTGGGACAATCTGAACTGATATGGCCCTCAGCTTTGCAAAAATAGCATGTAACAGGATTAGACTGCCCATTGTCATTCTTTTGTTGTCTATTCTGTTGGCCCATCGATCCAGGACCCCTAAAACTGCTTGGTGTCCAATTCTGAACATAATTTCCAGCCCCTCTACCGCGCTGAAATCTTTGACTCCCTTATTTTGAGTATTCTACATTGCCTTCCTTTTGCTGAGATGAATCAAATCTACTCCTCTTTCCCCTTTGTTCCCTATTCTTTATTGCATCGTTAACATCTCCTTCAATCATCATAGCTTTGTTAACTAAAGAAGTATAATCTACCATTTCAAGTGCAGTGAGTCTAGACTTGATAACCAAATTCAATCCATCCTGAAATCTGGTACATTTGTCCTCCTCATTGTGTAAGAGACGTAATTAAAATTGAGACAAAGATATAAATTTAGTTTCATACTCCATGACCGACATATTCCCCCGAGTCAATGATAAAAATTCTCTCTCTTTTTTATCTCCTGATACATGCGAGGAAAATACTTTTCATATAAGACTTTAATAAAGGAATCCAAAGTAATTACCTCACCTCCCTCCGGAGTAAGCAATAAATGTTTGGAAGACTCCCACCAATATTTAGCTTCGCCATTTAACATGAAAGTAGACAAAATTACCTTCTGCGCGCCAGGTATATTCATCACCCCAAAGATAGTTTCTGTGTCTCTAACCCAAGCCTCAACTTCTAAAGGATCTATAGAACCTGAGAATGCTGGGGGGGTTCAATTTGATAAACTTATCGTACAGAGTATTCTTCTCCTCTCGTTGTACTTCTCTTTCTCTTCTAGACAAAGTCTGCTTCTCCAAGTATTTGGCTTGTTGTTCTGCTATTTGTGTCATAAATATTTTTTGTTGTTCTGCCATTAAAGTCATGGCACGAGCCATTTTCTGCATATCTGTAAGCTGTTCAGGAGCCCCCTCTACATTATTTTGATTTTGTTGGTTTATTTTATTTGAAGACTCCTCATCCACCCTCTCATGAACATTTGCTCCTTCCATATCTTACTATCTGTCATAAACCACAATTACAGAAACAAGAATATAACATTTATTTCTAACATAATGGTTAGTATTTCTCACAAGTTAATATAAATGACCCACACCATACTATTTCTTCCACTGCCACATCTAGACTCTCTAACCCCAGAATAAAAAAACCAAAAGCTCTAATACCTAACCCCATTAGGATATAATGAACTAAATAGTTCACAAACTACATTTATTATTTATTTATTTATTTAGTAATACATATTGAAACAACTTCAAGGTTAAAAAGCGGAATACTAAAAATGCAATCATTTTAAGGAGACATAATTTAAACAGAACTCAAATACCATTTAACTTAATTACAACTAGTACAATGTATAAAACAAAACTAACAAGACCCCACCATTATTTACTCAACCTCCTAGACCTGGCAGTGGCAGCTTTAGAACCTGAAAATGTAAACATATAAAACCATGAGTTTAAAAACTCAGTGAATGTACTACATATGTATATAGTAAAAGTACTATTTTAACATCTCAACATATCAATATATATCCATCTCTGTGCCAAATTAGGCCATATACATATCCGGAGTTAATAAACCCCACATCTCCTGCCCGTAGGCAATAATCATATCCATAGGTTTTAATAACCTAACATCTCCTGAATTGCATAGCAACTCAATATATCTTGACTTTTATAAAGCCATAACATCTCAACATCTCTTGAATTTTAACAACACATAACATCTCAACATCTCATGACTTTTAATAAGCCATATCATCTCAATATATAATACATACACATCCTATCCATAATCAACTCAGTAAGTACACTCACATTGGGTTGTTAACTATGTATTCCCATTTCCTTCTGGTGGAGCTGACCTGGGTTGATTTAACCTTACACTTGTTAATCCAACTAAATCAGTACTGAATCTCAATCATAAGTATTATTTTAATATATCTATGTAAATTTCAATGACTATACAACAACACTATAATTCAACTCAAGTCATATTCCATAAAACATGTGTAACGACAAAACAGTGGTATACATGTTGATAAAGTTATGGACGTTCAACCGTAGGAAATACCTCATAAGGAATTTATAACTAAACCCAAGTAAATATTAAAGCATATTTCTCAATGTATATACACATGAAACATGTACACAAAATACTCTTTGAAAAGAGCAGATAAAAATATTATTTCATGGGGTATCCAATATGGCCTCAAATTATTGTCCTCCATACTTAACCATCCCATATTCATAAATAGTACACATACAGGTGTCCAAGCTTATCAATATGAAAACATATCTGAATATAATTTCCGTTACAAGTGACGGTGTAATATTTCAAGCTTCCCAGGGCAAGTTATGGCCATTTCTTTATAACACAAGAAATCTGCCCTACAAACTCCTCTATTGTTCCTTCAACTTCCAAGAATTTTCATAATTTTTCTACAGTATAACTTTCAATGATTTTTAACCCATTTTCAATAAACATATTTAATAATACATAATTAAAGTTTCATAATCTTTTGACTTCATTTGCCATGTCAAAAGCTTGACCAAACTCGGGGTATACCGAAATTAAATATCTAAACAGCAACTATGTACCAACTTGAAACCATCACCAAGGACCAACCACAAGGAGTTAAATTCTAATTTTCGGATATGATATGAATATATGAGGCTAATTTCATATCCAATTGGAATTTCTGAATTCTAGTGAGCACACAACTATATATGCAAGTTTGAATACAATGGTTTTCAATACAAACCAATATGGCCTATAAACACCACCTACCTCACATATGAACCATTACATATTATCACAAAGGGTGATAGAATTTTAATCCCTAATTCAAGATTTATATACTTTGAAATAATTATAATACAAGATTAAAACAATATTAATCACAAACTTATACCTTGGAAACACTTTAAGGATTTTCTTGGAATTTCCCTAACTTTTCTTGTAATCTTTCTTCCTTAAACTTCCACTTTCTCTTTCCTTCAGCTTAAATCTCTCAAAACTGAACCTAGGGTTATATTTGCTGAAGAAATAAGTTAAGGGGAGAGGTTTAAGTCGGAAAATGTTTCCTCCCATGCCCACCAATCAAATTAAACCACTTGGTTTACTAAAAGACAATTTCCCACTTAAAGGGAATTGACAGATTTGCCCCTTGTTCGTAATTTCGGCCTAACTTCTTACTCGGACATCCGTTTGATGTACCGTTTGTTGTGTTACAACCCTAAATCACATGTCTACTACTATATAGATTTCACCTCAAGTCATTTATAATGTTATAGGGGTCAAAACTAGTCTTAAACAAGAATATTTCTATTGAAAATAACAAAATTTTGTGTTCGTACATAACGCGGCATTTCACGATTTATTAAAGTAGGATTAGAATAAACATAATCACTTAACATTAGATATACTAATAACACATTATTCATATCACATAATATAAGCATGATTAAAATATAATTTATCATAATTATATCTGGGTTGTCACACTTTATCTCTTTGAAAGACTTGTCATACTCTTCGTTCCATTCAAAATCCTTTATGAGAACTTTAAAAAATGGTAGACACTTGTATATGGCTCTGGATATGAACCTATTCAAAGAAGCCCCTCTTCCTGTGAGTCTCTGAACATCTTTAATGGTCTTAGGGGTCTTCATTTCTAGTAGAGCCTTTATCTTCTAAGGATTGGCCTTGATGGTAGACACTGGTCTATGGCTCTGGATACGAACCTATTTAAAGAAGTCACTCGTCCTGTGAGTCTCTGAACATCTTTAATGGTCCTGGGGGTCTTCATTTCCTGCTCCAACTCCAAAAACACACTTGGCTGGGTTGAGCTTCATCCGGTACTTGTCCATCGTGCCAAAGGTCCTATCAAGGTCGGCTACATGATCCTTAGACTTCAAGCTCTTGGTCAACATTCTATCTACATAGACCTACATAGACTTCTCGATTTGGTCTTTGAACATTTTATTCATGAGGTGCTGATACGTTGCCCCCGCATTCTTTAGGCCAAAGGGCATGACCCTATAACAGTATGTCCCCTTGTCAGTATTGAAAGATTTTTTCTCTGAGTCCTAAGGGCTCATGAAGATCTAGTTGTATCTCGAATATGCATCCATGAAGCTCATTAGCTCATGGTTTGCAGTAGCGTCCACCATCTGATCAATGCAGAAAAGAGGGAAACCGTCTTTGGGCAGTGTTTATTGAGGTCAGTGAAGTCTACACATATCCTCCATTTCTCGTTTGCTTTAGGGACTATGATCGCGTTAGATAGACATTCGGGATAGATGACCTCACTGATAAACTCAACCTTTTCTAGCTTCTATACCTCATCCCTTATGACCTCATATTTCTTCCGAGAATAAATTCTCCTCTTCTGTTTTATCGACTTAGCATCATCTATCACGTCTTGTGGCTCATAATTTCTTGGTCGATCCTCGTCATGTCTGCATGATTCCATGCAAAGATGTTCTGTCTTCTCCTTAGCAGCTTGATGAGATCTTCTTTTATATCTGGCTTTAGAGCTTTGCCAACTTGGATGATTTTTTTTGGCTCATCCTCATTGAGGATGATGGATTCTACCTCTTCTATGGCTTCTCTTTTCTTCTACTTTGTCTCTTCCCTGGGGTTAAGGGTATCAATATTATAAGTAGTTGTTGCCTTCTTGTGTGCCTCTCTTTCCTCACCAGAGTTGAAGTAGTATTCCCGTGCCATTGTCTGGTCTCCCTGAACTTCCCCTACCCCATAAGGGTTCATGAATTTTATCATATGATGAACCATGGAAGGTACGACCTCAAAGTCCTTGAGGGATACTTGTCCCAGTATAATGTTATAGGCTGAGAAGACATTTTTGTCTATCATAAAAAGTTAACCTTCCTGGTGAGCCATCTCGGCCACTCGTCTCCCATTCTTACATCAGCCTCATACATTCCCAGGGGATGAACCTTTTTCCCACTGAAACCAATAAAGAGATGATGGTATGGGACGAGCCTAGAATGGCTGAGTCCCAAGGCTTTAAAATATAGCCAAAACATTACATCTGCAGAACTGCCCCATCGACCAAGATCCTCGGCACCTCACATCTGTGTACCCTGGTGGTGATGACGAGAGGGTCATCATGTGGGGCTAAGAGTCCCTTGAAGTCCATCGTTAAGAAACCCACTATCAGAGTATCCATATCAACTTTCTTTCTCTTTTCGGGCTTGGCTTCGATAGAGGTTGAGTGAACAACTTTCGTCACTGCCTTGGCCTCAGCTACATGGGCCTTCCTGTCGGCAACTTGTGATCCTCCTCCCTCTAGCCCCTGGAGATCATTCCAACACTGAACGAAATCATACTAAGACTTTTTACGGGGCCATGGTCATCGTTTGGTGGAAGGTTCGGGTCATCATCGTCCTCTGAGGGGTTATCTCTTCTATTGGGGGGATTTTCTCTACATTTATCACTTCTTTTCTTCCTAGGGTCGGCCCCACGGCCGCTCTTGAAGGCACCCTTATCCACGTACTTTCTTAACTTCCCTTATTTTAATATCTTTTCGATTTCATCTTTCAGAGCAAAACACTTATCGGTCAAATGGCCATGGTCTTGATGGAATTCACAAAACATGTTTTTGTTCCTCTTGTGGGGGTGTGCTCTCAACTTCTCAGGCCATTTTAAGGATCGATCTCTCTTTATCTCATTCATAATGTGTTCACAGTTGACCGTTAGAGGGGTGTAATCTTCAAACTTGTCATCTGCTAGTCTTTTCTTCCCCTCCTTATTCTTTTTCTGATATTTACCTCTACTAGTGCCTCCTTTTTTTATCTTCGTATTTGGCGGCCATTGCCTCTTTGGCGTTCATCACCTTCCCCGCTATTGCCATTAGCTTAGTCATTGACTTCGGGGAGTCTTCAGCAAGCTTCCATAATAGCTTCCCCTTTTGGAGTCATCCAATGAGGGATGTCATGGCTATATTTTCTTCGTAGTCTTCGACCTCTAACTTTTCTTTATTAAACCTGGCTATGTAGTCTCTTAGGGTCTCGTTCTTCCCCTTCTTAACATAGAGCAGGTGAGTGGTCTTCTTTTGTAGCCTCACTCTGAAGCAAAAGTTGTGGATGAACCGGTCTTCTCGCTACTTAAAGCTTTAAATGGAGTTCTTTGGGAGAGAGGTATACCAGACATGTGCGGCCCCGGTCAAAGTGCTGGAAAAATAAAGACAGCTCATCTCATCTGAGATAGAGTATATGTCTGCCGTTAATTGGTACATCTCAATATGATGGACTGAGTTGGTATTCCTGTCATACCTTGGGGTAACCACAGGTGGCTTAAACTTGGATGGCATTGGGAAGTTGACTATCTTCGCCACAAAGGGTGAGCATATGGAATATCCTCTTTGAAGAGGGTCTCAACTTTTTAGGATATCACTAATTTTATCCTCCAACCTCTGAATCGAGTCATTCCATTGCCTCACATGGTCGGCTTGGCCGATGTTATCCCCGACCGCTTCTCTGGGGTAAACTAAAGGCTCTGCTACAGCTAACCTTTGTCGACTGTTCACTTCTCCTTGATCGTCGTCTCGTCTATGGGGTCGGCCTTCATGGGGTCATCAATCTACTACCTCTCTTTTGGACTTTGAGAGACTTCTCGATCTGGACAATCTTTCCCTCAATTAGTTGACTGGGCCCAACCTCTTAAAGGCCGACCTTCTGCTCAGACGGTCAAAAGTTGGGGGCGATCCTTAGGATTCTTGCTCCTACACCTCCCTTGGCTTTCCTGGACAGGTCGTATAGTATTGTTAGAGACCTCACACGGCTCCCAGCAATCTATCGGATCCTCTCCCACTTCCATATCATCATATCCATCCTCCAGGAAAGGGTTTTCATGCCTCCCCAGGCGTATATGCCGGGGGCCAGCAACATCCCTCCGCCGTTGTGGAGGTGCCTGGGGTGGTCCCCTATCCTCATATAGTCCTGGTGCAGCTGCCGGAGTAATCAACTTCGGTGATACCTCAGGTGGTCTTAGTATGTTTTGGCTAAGAGCTGCAAATTGCTCTTGCATAACCTGCTGGCTTGCTGCCAAAGACTTCAGGGTGATAGCCACCTCGATCATCTCAGACTGAGGTGGGACTTGGCTTGAACTAGGTCCTACCCCACTAGCCGGTGGCGGAGGCGGTGGTGTAACTCCGGTGCCATATGTTTGAGATGTGATGATAAAAAAAGCTTAAGAACCTTAATGGATCTCTTTCAATGGTGAAACAGCTCCACGCAAAGGGGGAGAACTAGTTCACCACCAGAGCCTCCGGTGAGGTCAAGTCGTAGAAAGGAACAGATAGTTCTCCTTCCTTCAGACGATGCCAAACTGATGATATAAATAAATAGTACCACCAGATAAGAGGTGATGAGCTCAAACAGTGGCAACAATGATAGTAATAGATTTTTGTATGTGTACAAGTATATAGAAGGAGGTGAGTAGAAGAGGAATGGATACGATGATGTATAGTGGTTCATCCAATCTGGCCTACATCCACTGTGAGTGTGTGATCCACTAAATTTGGGCACTAATGGCCTTGGATACAATGCACATAAGCTTTCTCTCTACTGTGTGTACAAACAGAGTTTCATCTAGGGTTCCAATTATCCATCCCTTTGCAAGGTTGGAGATAACAAGTATATGTAGGGCTTGGGGGGAGTGTACCCCCCAAGCATGCATCGAGCATGTGAATGCTGATCTAGCTAATCCCCTGTTAACACTGGACACAGCCATGATATAATATTCCCTCACGTGAGGGAATGGTATTAGTATAACGGTTTAGTCCACGTGCCACATGAGTCCCACGCGCGCAGTCTCACGCATCTCTCGAATCACGTGCCATGATGGTGTCACCCTTGGCTTATGGTGACAGGTCGAGGCTAAAATTGATGCTGGCCTATTAGATGTCCTGACTGGTGTATGTAGGATTTTCGTACTGTCGGCCCCCATAGGGTCGGCCAGTCGCTTGGTCGTCCGAACAGCCTCTGATTCGAGGTTGTTCAGTATGATCCCTGGGGGTGGAAGTAGATTTGAGCTGCTGTCCTAGACGAGGCTACCCTCGGCCTGGACGAGGGTGTATTTTGGTATATCAACGGCCAACATGCACTATTTGGTGAAATAGCTCAAAGGAAGTCAATGAGAGTCATGGAGGCGTCTACTACCAATGCCTTGTAGCTTCCACAACAGCTCGAATGAGTGAATCTTCCATGTTTGGTGTCCCTGTGGCTGGGCACCTGAAAGTAGTTTGACAAGAAAAGAGATTTTGCAGAATACGGGTCAGAGCCCGAGTTGAAACAGTTTAAAAAATCAGCAAGTGCTCAAAATGATTTATTAGCACATATATTTATCATGTTAAATTATCGAACTCAATTGGGAATGCTCTCCTCTCATCTAGTGTGCATACCTAGAGAATATACAATTCATACTCATTATAATCCCATACTACTAGTTCTTCCTATCTAGTAACCCATCATAGTCCGATACCGTCCCCAATTATTTCCCTCACAATGTATAATACATATAATTAATCCCACTTTAGCACAAATGGACATTTCAGTTTAATACGATTAAGTGTTCGCTACTTAATTAATTTTGAATTTCCTTATAAATTTTACCTACTAAATTAACACAGTAGATATCAACACAAGTATATACATATATGCACTCTATCTCATATATATATATACACAATATTGTACCCCGAGACATAGCTACGGTGCTTGCACACTCTGCTATCATGTCTTGTTGCATCGCTCATTTGCATAAAGGACTAAAGGTTGAGTCTCTCCCGAACCATCAGAATAAAACACATATATTAGAGGCGAACAAAGTCCTAAGATGATGAGCTATGCACATACCTACGCACCCATACGACCGTCATCACTATCGTTCTCACAGATAGTCCATACGTAGGTTCTATGCTCTAGTGATACCAATCAATATCCAACCCGAAGGATCCTCAAAGCATGATTGTCCACAATGCACAACCTGCGCTCGATAACAAGTAGCGTAAGTATGTATACACACAATAGTTTATTCAACAAGCATAGACATAGCTTAATATATATACACTAGGTATTCTCACAACCCAATTCCTCGAGTTTATAGATAGTATAATCGTCTCTACTATTCACATTATTTCAACAACTTATCTCTCTAACATATATCTTTTCTCTGAGGCTCCATTACCCTGCTATACCCCCTTGATTAGTCGTTCTCCCAACTCACTACGAACTAGGAATTTAAGTCATTTGATGATAGCGTGGGTTAATTACTCTCACTTGGACCAACCTATAGGGTTCCTTATCCGGGCCAAAATAAGCATTCCGTAATCTCGTTAGAAGTCGAGGATTCTCGTTCAAACGAGGTTTTTTGGATGAGGTCGTTCGAACGAACTTCCCATTTCGAAAGAACTCAAAAATCTCGTTAGAAGTCTCGTTGGAATTCTCGTTCGAACAAGGTCGTTCGAACAACCTGGGCAGGTCTTCGAACGAGAATTCCGAGACTACCCCTGTTTTTCCAAATTTTGTTTTTTCCAATCATCTCCTCATCCAAATTCGTCTAAAATTCATCCTAACTCCAACTCAATGATTCTAAATTCTTCCTAATCCTAATATGGTACTTTATAACATAATTTAAATGACAAATCTTTACAAAATCATAGGGAATTTAAACTAATACCTCAAATCCCTAAAAGTCCCTTAAAATTAACCCACCATGAAGAATCCTTCAAACCCCCAATTATTTCGTGATCAAAACATAGAATTTCCAGAGTTATCATTCCTACAATAGGGTTATTCATCTACATGTAAACCCGTCTTCAAATTTCACAATTTAATTTAGTCTCAAATTGTATAGCATCAATGGTTATCTCATAAACTAGGTTAACTTGAATAATATATGCTCAAAATTTTAGCAAGATAAACACTTGTATTTTTATGATCCTCTGAATTGTTGAACGAAATTGGTATGTAGGTGCTCCTATCTTCGCGATCTACGCGTTGGTGTGATTTTCGATGGAAGGACTTGAATCTTAGGCCCAAATCACCTATGTGTTCTTCTCCCTTTTTGGTTATCTCCTTCTCTCTCACGTAAGTTGGAAACTGATAACTTCTTCTAACCCACGTACAACCCTTATTTAATTCCTAATTTTGTCCATTATAATTCTAAAAAATTCCAAAAGACCAAAATACCCCTCCAGGGTGTCATTTTTGGCTAAAATGCCCTGGAATCCAAATGAAACACCCGAGTAGTATTTTCTAACTATTTCGACCTTTCCAGACACACTGGTGTAATCAAAATGTCCATACGAGTTACTTAAAAATAAATTATCCTTTTTAGCTCAATAAAGTAATATTGGCACGACTCACACGTGCGCCTCAACTAAGTGTATTATAATTGTCGTATATTTCATTCCCTGCCAAAATAATATTCTCATATTCATGTATTACTTTACTCGGTAAGTAATATTCCACGTAATTATTTCCGATAAATACTAACTCTCATCCCGCTAGTAATTATTACAATTAAATCCGAATTAATTCTAAATTACATTTTCTCCATTTAATACAATTAATCCCAAATTTCATAATTAAAATAAAATTCCACAAAAATATGGGGTATTACACACTCATGGGACATGTTATTGGTGTGGGAACAATAGGTGCACGGTGAAACATGTGACACGTTGATACTCGTCATCGGAGACGATTAAATGTGAGGTGCGTGCGTGGATGACACATGAGTGTCAACGGTGGGTGGTTGAGAGCTAAAGCCACTAAGTAAGGTATGGAAGTTCGACTCGGGCTCAACTTCAAACATTCTTTGAGATAATGAGAAATGTTCAAAGTAAAGCCGTAAAGGATGTTCTTTGGCTATGACGAAAAAAATATTTTTTTTTGATTTTTTTAAATTTTTTTCAAAAGAAAAGAAGATATTTTTGGATTTTTGTAAAAATAAAAGAAGAAAATATTTTTGGATTTTTGTGGAGAAAAAATTTGAAAAATATTTTTGAATTTTTTGAAAAAGGAATAAAAGTGGACTCAGTATGAAACACACTAGGATGGAGCACATAAAATCGACTACCAAAGGATTAAAATTAGACACGTACAATCGAAGCAAAATCCTAACTAACATGTAACCAATTTTTATCTTCAATTAAGTGATTGGGTAGTCAAATTGTAATTACTCCCCGGGCGAGAAGAAGCACGGAATCTTATACGTCGCCTGTGAAAAATTGTGCTCTTATTTGTCTTGCTAGTTTATTTATTTTAATTAAGTGATGGTATAGGTTAACAAGCAAATGGAATTAAGTGATTGAGTCGGGTGATGAAATCCCTTCTCGTTTCAATGACCGGGTCTAGGTCTTAAGTTCATTAATTCATCAAACCCTTTAAAGTAGGACTATGCAAAAATAAAATCACATAGGAGAAAATAGTCAAACAATAAATGGATTCGCTAACCGGAGAGGCACGAGTGATAAATAAATGTACCTCCTACGACTTTTACACACGTAGGGTGAAGACCGAGTTGAGTCGATCGTGGGGAAGTCTGCCTAACTTCAGTCGTCCCTAGGAGTCCTACGGGCCCAAAGTAGAGAGGCTTCAAAATTTCACTCCAAGGGCTCTCTCTCTCTACCTTGTCCCGTTTTCCTTTTAGCTTTTTTTGTTTAATTTAATTATTACAAATAATTGGTGTCCAAAGCACCACAAATAAATGTACAAGGCCTCAATATCCCAATACAAATAATCTATAAACAAATATATATATACAAATGAACGAATGTACAAGTCTTCAAAATCTCGTTTGTCATTGCTTTAAAGTCCTCTAATAAAAAATCTTAAATACATACAAAATATAATAAACTAAAGTGTAGTGATAAGTGAGGTATAAATCCAAATCAAAGGATTGAAACGAGAGGAAAACACATGTAATTCAATTTTTTATTATTTGTTTTTCTATTTTTTCATTTTCTAATTTTTTTAGCTTTTTCAAATATTAAAATAATTTTTTGAGGTTGTGAATTTAAAATAAATCAAAGATGTAAATAAAGGTGAGTGAAAATACTAATTAAATCTAAATAAATAAAAATCTAAAATATGAGATGAGTGAGGTAATAAAAGTGAGGACTAACAAGGGATAAGACGACACCATATATTCTAGTTGATTAAAATTAATTAATTCATGAAAATTAATATCACAAGTTAGTATCAAAATCACAAATCAACTCTCGGTGCAAATATAATATAATAATAACATTTTAGAAAATTAATTTTAACACTCCTACAACTCTTGAAATCATCTAACAAATCACCCACTACGGTCAACTAATTAAACTAGTTTAATTTTTAAAAGTAAGCTTAAAGTTGAATTTAAAGAAATAATACCACACTTGAGAAACCCCTATCTCTAATTCGAATCTAAAATGAGTATTATAATTAGAATTTCGATTTTCTCTCGAAAATCATTTACCCTCTCTCGAGCCGTAAATTAAAATGTAAGAGTGCAAAATTAATCATTAAAGGGATATTTAATGTAAATAAACTAATTAAAATGGAATTAACATCAAATAATGGGTTACCCCACCCCTTGAAAGGGTTTTTATCCTAACATGATATCAAAAATGATAAACAAACATTCAATAGGCATTTGATATAAAAGAGTAGAGAGGAGAACAATCAAACCAATCTCTTGAATTCAATTGACTACAATCCTTGAATTTGAAGGATACAACCCTCCAAGTGAGTGATCAACAAAAATATAAACGAAAATTTTCACTCAATTTGAATTTCACAAGATTATTTTCCCACTAACCTCTACAAAAATAAAATAAAATAAATTCTAACCTAAAAAAAACTATACTAAAATGGTGTTTCTCTCTCTAAAAATCTCTCTCTAACCTAACTCTTTTTTTTGGGTCTTCATCTTCTTTAAATAGTAGGCATGGAGTTAAGAGTAATTTTGGAAAATACACACTAATGTGCATGAGGGGTGTGATGATATTTGGGTGAGGGTAATTAAGGTAATGGGTACACATGTGTTATGGGTGAGGTCATGTGAAAGAAGTGGGGAAATAAGGTAGTGAATAAGTTGGGGGTATTTGGGGTATTGGGGTTAAGTGGGATAAGTTGGCATTTTAAAGCAGAAGTGGGAAAAATGGGTTTTGGTCTTTGGTTGGCTTTGGCTTTGAGACTTAGCAGGTAAAAATAATCGGTTTGGCATTCAACGGCAAAGTTGGGTTTTGGGTAGGGGTGTTCGTGGTTCGATCCGGTTCGGTTTTGAGGTTTTTTTTTGGACCGGACTGACTAGTTCGGTCCACCCAAAAAAAATCGATCCCGGAGCGATTAAAAAAAAAGGTCGATTCATCTCGGTTCGGTTCGGTCCAGTCAATTTTTTGAACACCCCTAGTTTTGGGTTTGGACGAGATGGAGGTTCGGGTTGGATGAGGACGGGTTCAGAGGGGTCAGGTGGTGGTTCTCGAGTTTCGTCGGCGGTTGGTTCAAGCAGGTGGGTCGTAGGTAGGACAGACCGCCGAAGTTGGGGTCGGATGGGTCGTCGAGTTTTCTGAGGTGGGTTGGGTTTCATTTTTGGGTTGGGTGTTGGCTTTTAGGGGGCTACTGGTATCGGGTTGGCGGTTTGAGGTTGCGGGTTTGAAGAGGATCTGGGTTGGAGGTTTATGAGTTTAAGAAGGTGAGTTGTACGAGGTGGTGTGTTTTTTTTGTTTAATGGAGGTGAGAGAAGAGATGGGTTTAGGAGAAGAAGTTTAGGGGGTTAGTTTTAATGGAGGTAGATGTTGTGGATTTTGTATGGTGAGATGAGAGGTGTTAATGATGATGGTAGTTGTTGTTAATGGAGGATTAGGATAAGTGGGTGTGTTGGTGAGAGGAGAGAAAGTGAGTAAGGGTTGAAGATGATGAATAGTGGAAGGGTTATAGGGTGTGGTGTTTGGTGTGTAGGTGAGGGGTTAGTGTATTGTGGGTTATATTTGAGTGTGAGTTTGGTGTTTGGACGTTGTGTGTGTGTTTAATTTGTGACCCTAAAAAAATAAATCTAATAAAATAAAAACAAGTAAATAAAAAATAAAAATAAAAATAAAAACTAAACTAAACTAAAAATAAATTGACTAAAAAATAAAAACACCATGACACAAACACTAAAAACTAAACATGACTCAAATAAAAACTAATAAAACAAAACAAAATAATAATAAACTAACTAAAACTAAAAACAAACAAAAATAAAGGAAAATATAAAAATAACTCCTCGACACACTAAAATAAAACATAAAAAAATCCTCTAAAAATAAATAAAATCTATTAAAAAAATACAAATAATAAAAATAAAAACTACAAAAGAAGTAAAAATAAAACCTAAAGTCCTAAAAATATAAAATCTAGCAAAACTAAAATTAAAGACTAAAATTAAAAACAAATAAAAATATAAAATAAAAGAAATATAAAATAAATTCTAGAAATTTCTAAATAAATCTAAAATAAAACCTAAAAATAAAACGACTCAAACTAAAAATCTAAAAAGATAATAAAAGTACGAACTAAACACCCTCGGGGTTCGGGTGAGGGTTTGGGGTAAGTTTAGGATCGGTTAAGGTTACAGGATTCGGGAAATAGCTTCATTTGAACTGCAAATTGCCTCAAAATATAACTTTTGACACCACAATTGCAATTAAGCCTACACATTAAACAATTATGCGCATAAGACCCAATTTTTCGAGAATTAGCAACTAAAAATTGTCTATTCGGGGTATAAAATGTACACTTTTGGGTGCTTATCAGCCACAACGAGGAAATGTGGAGATACATGTTCGTTCATCCTATAGTTTTCGTAGCCATTTGTATTTACTTCTTCCAGCAATCAAGTGACATAGACGCCGTCATTTTTAATAGCCCCAGAATATTCCAGAAAACTGGTATAACGGACGATAACCATAAGCTACTGATTACCATAACCGTGGGATTCACTAAGACGTGTTTCATCTTAGTTGTGATGTATTTCCTAGACAGAATCGGACAACCTATAAAAAGTAACTTTATTACACGTTCATACCATTTTTGGAAGCTTTACTACGAATGTCTGAAAATCCAAAACTCAAGGCTTAAAGGTTTTGTTACCTAACGTCAAAATCGGACAACAGAAATTCATTTAATGCAATAGGAGTACACTAGCAGGTACAACGAGACTTGTACACCTAAGTCTAGTTATAATCCATTGGTACATTTAGAATCCTAAATCTAATTATCTTTAACCCTGTCTGTAAACCCCTGGCCTGCATCCCGCTCATCATCGGCCCAATCAGATCTTGGGTTTAACCGAACTAGTGGCACTTGTCCTCGAAAATACTCCTTCTTTCGACCTTATTCATCCATGCATGTACTATCCATTCTGCGAGCCTTGCGACCATTTTCATTCAATTCATTTACAAACCTAGGATGAGAAGATCACCCCTATGGACGCATATGAACTGAAGATCTCAAATGGTCTGTATGTGCCACTTCCCCTAGTAATTGATTCAGTAGAATCCACACCATTAGCTACTAGAGAAAAATCAAAAGCCCCAATTTTCACCCTTAGCTCCACTAATTCTTGAGGTCGAATTACCCTTGACCTAATATTTTAAAATGACTTCAAGGATTGTATCAATGGTTATTAATAATTCTTAATGTCACGTGGCCCTCAATTTCATATTTTTATTAGTTATACGCTCTAATCTTAGCTTTAATAGTTTTATAAAACTATTAAGGTCTATGGACCCTTAAACTTAACAAATTAGGTTCTTCTTTAATCCCTCAATAATACATTCATATTAATACTATTAGGGCATCAATAAATAAATATAATATTTAGGGTCGCTTAGTGTTTTGAAACTACCTATAGTGATTTTATGGGATTTTATCAAATTGTAATTTCATAAGTTGATTTGAAAATTGTAACAACCCTCGCTTTTGAGAACTTATTTTATATTTACTCACTAGGTATAGTAATTAGATATAAAATGTTGGTATGTGGAGTAAGTATTAAATTGAGAAAGAAAAGTTAATATTTATCAAGATGTTGCACATTTACCTTATATGTAGGTAAATATCACTTTGATGTGTTTTATTATGTCACAAGATTTAAAATGACATTTGGCTTAAAATGAAACTGGAACCTAAAATGAATTATAAAATTTCCAAATGATAATTTGGATGGCGTAGTTAGTTCCGGGAGGTTCGAGATAGTCAAATTATGTGCCATTTGGTATTTCGAGGTTCCGAGAACTTTTGACTGGTTATAGCCTAAATGAGTAGTTGCGTATTATTTTATCGCGTATTAATCACTTAAACTGGAATTTTAAGCCTAAGCCACAATTTATGTCTTGATTTAGTCACTATTCCCCTAATTTTGTCCCTAAACCTAGAGAGAGTTATAGAAGAAGAAACATTGGGGGAAAAGGGGGAGATTGAAGCTTTGGTGATTGTTCTTGCATACAACGTCATCAAAAATCTGAACTTGCAAACTTGAGGCAAGTTTCTTACTTGCTATTATATGATTTAAGTAGAATGATTAGTATTGATAGTTGTGGTTATGTATGGTTTAAGAAAGTTAGGGCTATTTATGGATTTATGGGTTTTGAATCTTTAGAGATGGATTTGAATGTATATTAGGGTAAATTATGGTTGGTTGATGCATTTATGATCAGTTGGTACCCTTAAATGATAGGGATTTGAGTTGTTTGAAGTTGGGTAGAAATTAGAGTCCAAGACTCCATAGCAAAACTTGGAATTTCTACAGAACCGAATCGATTCGGCTTGGCCGAATCGATTCGCTGAGAGACAGTTTCCAAGCCTGGGTTGTCCGAATTGGTTCGGTTCGTTCGAATCGATTAGGAAATTATGCAGAAACTCACTTTTCCTGACCGAATCGATTCAGCTAGTCCGAATCGATTCGCCTTAAAGAACCCAAATCGATTCGGCTAGTCCAAATCGATTCGGAAAGCCTGTACTTTTCTTTTGTTTTTCTTTTTATTTGACCCCCTTTCCTTAGGATTATGACCTAGGACCCTTCTTATAAGAAGTAAACATAGGATTCTAGAGTTTTAGTTGAGTTTGGTCGTTACCCTATAGTTGAATGGGATCACTTGGGATTAATTCAGGGGTACTTAAAGCGATGCTTAGGTATCACTTCTCATTTGGTAAATTAGTTGAACTTTAGAGTTCTAAGCCCATATGTGGAGATTTTAGAAGCCCTTTTTGAGGTATATAAAACCTTGGGACTTATGAGACTTTGGGGAATTGTTTGGAGAATACTTCGGGACTTAAATGTGTGATGAAATTGAATAAGAAATATTCAAAGATGATGGTTTCAAATAAAATGAAACACATGTGATTAACGGTAAGGAAAATGAGATTTAAAATTGGTAAATGTTAATTTACCTAATCACACCTCTATAAATGCTATCATAAGGGAAGCTCGCGCATGAGGTGATGTCCCCTGATTAGTGAATGCAGGTTGACTATATTCCTCGGCCATATGCGGGGTCTGTGTATGTTTTTCTGCGCTAGTGAGGTAATTCCGGGTGTGGTTATGACTCACTCGCAGGCATATGGCCACTTCCCGACGTGCGTTAGGTGCCCAGGTTGTCTTGTATAGATAGGCCCTGGAAGATGATAGTCATTTAGGGGCGCGCCCAGTGGGGAAACTCGGAGGGGCGGTCTTAGAAACGTTATATGTATAAGAATATAACCTTTCTAACTCAAGTGGGACTTGAGATATATGAATTGCCATAAGAAATGAGATGGTAATTAGATCCCTGCTAAGGAATGGAAAATGATAGATATTAGAAGAAATGAGATTAAATTTTAAATCCTCTTGCTAAATTAATAACTGTTAGAAACATTAAATTGTATTATCATAGTTGTATAATTAGGTTGTTAGATTTACATTTTCATCATTCATGTTTAACTGTCCATATCTATCATATCTATCATGCTTTTTGTTCTGCTGGGAATCATATATAAACCGGGCCCTGACCCGTTCATTTTCCATGTTTTGCATGTTATTGTATCCGCTCAGGTGCTCCTCCGCAAGGGCGCCCGTTGTGACCTTCCTATTCCATTACTTTTGAGGAGCTATGAGATTTTGCTGATTATCATGGGATATTTTGTTAGACGCTTCATCTTTTGAATTCTAGATAAAATCGGGTCTTTTATTCGGGCGGATAGCCCAAGCTTTTGTACTTGCTTAATGGATGTAATATGTAAATTATTTGAATTGTTGTATTGTGTTGGATGTAACTGTTGACCAACAGATTATTCGGTCCTTTTATTGTATGTTGTTCCCATATAAATATAAGCTTCTTGTGGAATTCCACTTCCTTATCAGATTGGGTTGTTTAATTTACTTTTCTTTAACTTGCATTTAAACTAAAACTTTTGGCAACCCGTTTTCTGATGCATTGGGTGGTTTTCCCGTATACCTATTTCATTTTTATGGTGCTGAGAATGATTTCCATCCATGATTTTCGTTAAGTTGAGGTATCGGGCTGGCCACCCCATATTTTGGATTGCGGGTTGTCACAAAAATTACATGGAATGTTTTATATATTATAAGTTGATAATATGGAGCGGACATTGGACAAATCCCTATCATTCCAATACAAGATTTTCATTGGGAAACAATTTTGAATTACTCCAATTAACTCCAACCGACCTCCAAAAATACAGCCACAACAGGCACAAAAACCAACGAAAACAAATATCTATCAACACATATTATAATTGAAAATGAAGAATTTTCATACAAGTTTATTAAAATATATACAACTAGATACATAGAGATGAATACTTACCAAATTTATTCACAACTTGAGATCTTCCGGATAAACTCCCCCGTTCTTGATCCTTACATAATTGCACAAACATTTGCATCGTGTATGCCTGGAAATCCTAAACTTTTTTTTATCTTGAGCTTCCATCTTCTGTTATTAGATATAAATTATCTCCTCGAATGCAGTAATTGCTATCTTAGTTGCCTCATCTCTTCATCACGGTCCCTCAACTATCCAATTGTACTTTAAGCTTTATAGGACTTCGGTCATACCCCCATTCGATAATATGGCCCGATCTTTTTCCAAAAACTTCTATGGACATCTCCTCTTGTGACATGAATGGCTTGTTCGGCTATGAGGATCTCTCTTTTAGCTCCACAAACTTCTCCTACCATATTTGAAATAGTATAAGCTCACAACATAATAAATCAGTCAATTTTAAAATAACAATATAAATTTATCAAACGCAAAAATCTATATACATATTTTTCCTTGCACTTTGGATCCACACAATCTTTCTTTTTTCCACTCCAATGAGATGATTTAAAGAAGTCAGCAATATGGGGGCTCTCACCACCCTTTTCTTTAGCCTTTTCATAAATGGAACAAATGAGAATATGATTATACATTGTAAGTAATTAATATTCATTAATTATAAAACGCATCACCTCAATTAACATGGCAGCTACAAATGATCGCGGCCCACAAGTATGGTTCCAAGGCGAACTAGCACGTGCTAGTTGACCTTTTACTGACAATGCCTAATTAAAAACATAAAAAAATATTAAATGGACCTCCAATAATGCAATTTTCAAGGAATAACTAAATTACAAATATAATGAACTGGAAATTAGTTACCTTGAACTTCTCACCACTCCAAACATCATATATCATGTACTTCCAATCGTCTGGTGTAACCCATCCGCATGGATTCTTTTTAGGTTCTGCTTTATCCTTCAATAATTTCTTATAATATAAGTACATTTTACTCCTCCAATTAGTGTACCCCCACGCACACGTCCTATGAATAGCATATTTGACAGACCCATCTTCATCATACTTAACAATATCGAACATAGCCTGCAAATTTCTTTTTAATTAGAAATCAAGAGAATACCATTGTGCAAAATGTCCATACCCAAAAGACCCTAAATATATGTGTATGTGTGTTTGTGTGTATGTGTGTGTCATGTGTAACGGAAAAACTAAGGACAAAAAAAATTATCTAATTGAAAGAATCAAATATAACTACTCTAATCCTAGCGATTACTGCATCTTGTGTCCTAGAATCAATTTCACTCCAACGAGTCACCCCTAAAAGTGGTGTCGTATTTCTAACCTCAACTCTAATCTGTTGTCCTAGAGAGGGAACATTTAAACCCATAGGTGCCCCATCACTTTCAACACATGCACTTCAAGTTTGTCATGTCTTTTTACCATTTTATCGATCTTCTTTCCATGTGTTAAGCCTCACACTCGTTTCTTAGTTGTAATGGCTGTAAAAAAGGAAAGATCATAAGGTAATATAATAAATATCAAGTATTACACATTAAACTACTAATAAAATAATTCAAATGACTTACGTGTCAAGGAAACATTAGGAACATCGGCTTCTATATCTTCAACAACATCATTGACTGGTGTTCTTTGTTGGAGACGTATCGAGGAGTGACCCGAGTTTCTTGTTTTCATAAAAAATAAGGACAATTATATATACAATAAGTACATTTAAACAATCTGAACCAAAATAAAGTATTTTGGTTTAATATACAGAAATGAAAAGAGAAGAAGTTATATAATAATATACTTTTATTCCAGCGGATTCGGTGAATAATAATTGTAGGATTATATGTTATTTTAAATGAATAATTCCAACAGTTTTATTCCATATATAGTTAATGTGTTATTCCTATAACTTTCAATAGATATGTCTTTCTATTATTAATCTGAAAAGACGATTAAATGACTTACGTATCATGGAAACATCAGGAACATCAGCTTGTATATCTTCAAGAACATCATTGGCTGGTGTTCTTTGTTGGAGACGCATCGAGGAGTGACCCAGGTTTCCTATTTTAAAAAGAATAACAATTATATATACAACAAGTAGCTTTAAATAATCTGAACAAAAAAGAAGTATTTTGGTTTAATATACAAAAATGAAATCAATTCTTTTTCTATAGATTAAGAAACTGTGTTACCGAGCACATAATCAAGACCATTCTTAATCATATGTGCTGTTATAACAGTAATTAGATTAAGTAACTTTAATCCTCAATATATGGTACATGTTGTTATTATATCTATAAATTTCCTATTCATTTTTTTCACTATTTAATATCTATTCAAGATTAAAATTGAAATAGTATGCTTCCTAAAATTGATGACATTCTTAAGCATTAGTACTACTCAACACTTGAAGACCTGTTTAAGTATTGATGTAAGTGAATATGATTACACATTTTTAAGCATATCTACATGTCTTAGTGATGGTGTAATTCTTGTTTTCTTGTTTGAATTTTTTTTATCTTTATATGGAATCAGAATGTCTTCCCTACTATTGTATTCAGCAACTCGGTATCAGTCAACGATTTTATTCTTATAGGATATTGTAGTTGTTTTAAGATGTCATTATTTACCAATGGAGAATGATTTAAGGAGGGTAAAAATGATAATGTTACGAAGTTGTGATTGAAATATGTAAAAAATAACTTAGTAAGCATGCTCATTTTAATAGCAGAACACCAAATAAAATAGATAACTAACACAATAGTTGTTCTTCTATGACCATATTTCTCCCCTACTGATCCCATACTGTAAACCCCACAAACTTGAGAATAACTACAAAATAAAGATTTTAAAAATAACTACAACACTAGGAAAACTAATCAATCACAATCATAACATTACAATTATGAGAACACATTGCACTTAAGGTATTGGTGAAAGATCTCCAAGTAATTCAACCATCGAACAATAGCAGCTAAAAAGGAAAAAACAAATATAAATTTTACAAAAACCATTGATACTAAAATGTTACTTAACTCACAACTATCTCCTTACATCGGCGCCACTAATCCTTCTGACTTAAAATTCTAATAATCCTACGATCGATGTGTTTCCTACACACGTGAAATGAAAACCTATACTAACTATGTCCTTAGTGCCCAAGACCTATCTTAATTTCTGATATTCGCTCGGTTTCATGCGTGGGATGTCTCGCAAAGAGAAATCTAAACAAGAAACCCTCCCGTTACACTACTTCTTCCCATTGTCGGTCATCGAGATATAATGGCCTAAGGCACACCAGCGGGACATCCTAAATCCTACCTTGCTAACTTACTGTTTCTACCACTATATCCTTCCAACTTGGCAAAATGGAAAGTCTAACTAATCGGGGAGCCTATTTTTCGCAAAGGTGTTACGAACATTTTACCTAAAACATATTTCCTCCGAAATTTGCCTTTTCATTAAGGCATGTCCATAAAAACCTCAAATCAATTTTTTTCTTCTTTGCTCCTCCACATACTTGCGATGAGAAAAACATTTCAGTGTTTTTCCATAGCACTTCCATCTCTATACGCATATAATCAGCACATGACTCTTAGTCCATAGCATTTTCTCCACACTAGGTGACTTATCATCACAACCAACATCCTTACATTCTATAACATCTCTCCACTCTCGATGTCGTTAAGGTTCATGCGCGGAGCGTCTCGCAAGCGAAATCTAAACAAGGAACCCCTCTAATACACTACTACTTAACTTTGTCGGTCGTGGAGGTCCGTTAGTTTCAAATATGCAATCGGGATAACCCTATCCCCTTTCAACAAAGTATGGTCTGAAATCCTATCTCTATTCAGGATCCACAGCACCTAGCGCTCGTACTAACACTAAGTCCTTGTGCAAACAATAACAAGCTTAAACACCAACAGTTGTATATATTAATGATTATACAGATGTAAATGTCTACGATATAAAGACATTCTATCTCTTGATATTCCATCTCTTATACACTCCCTGAGGACTATAAATACATTGTAAACTCTACATACAGGGAGGGACACATGAAAAGAGAGGCAATTGACCGCTCCCAAAGCAATACACAACAGTGGACGTAGTCTCTTTCCTTAAGCCGAATCACTTTAAAAATCTCTTGTCTCTTATTTCTATTTATCTGTTGTTAATTAATTAGTCTCATCTAGTTTTTTGCATCAATAATACCCTTTGGAACTTCGCTAATTTTCAAATTATTTACAAAAATGTCATTACAAAATCAAAACATGGAAAATTTTCACAAGTCCCACACGTCGGCATACGCTAACCAACTCTGAAGAAAATATACTTCATCCTTTCAACAAAAGAATCAAGAATGAAGTATTGGGGGCTTCTGTTGATACCAAAAATTATCCACCTATGTGGACCAATTAGAAGTGGATAATTATCTCCCTACGTGACAAAAATCCTAGTTAGCAGATAGTTGCTCGTCAGGCATATCGACCAACGTGAAGAATGCAGATCATCAGTATAAATGAAAAGCCACCACACGAGAAGTACAACCAAGGGTCTTATCGCTCGTGGTTCGTACAATCAACCATCATATTCATTATGTACGGGTGTAAATGCTTAAATATATAAAGACATTCCAACCCTTGATCTCCGGATCACTATAAATACATTGAATCCCTTTCACAAATGGCAATATTCTAGGATATTCTTATTAACAAGAGTATCTAGCTTTTTGTAATCACAAAATTTAATACCATAACAGTGGACGTAGGTTTTCTTACAATATGAGTATAACATACTCAAAAATCATAATAAAATGACTTCTAGATTGTCTTGGGGGACATTTTTAAGTTGATGTTTCATTGCTGTTTTTCGGTAGAACACAACATGAAAGTTGTTGTAGAAAAATGGGCATAACTTTGTCAAAAGAATTTGTAATTTAATTTCGTAAACTGTGTTAGAACCCTAATTAATAAGGTGTTATAGAAATGTTAATATTCATATTTAATTTCTTTTCAGTTATTTCTGATTGACCAAATGATGTGATGTATTACGAAGCTTAATGTTATTTGGTGTATGTTGATGTAAAAAATTAGATTATATCTAATTATCTAATCACAGATAAAATACATGAGACAAAGAAATTTTAAAGTGGTTCAGCCTTATAAGAATGTCCTACGTCCACTGTTTATGTTATTGCTGATTGTTTGGGAATTCTCGATTACAAGTTTTTTCAAGAAATTCCGGTCCCCTTACAATGAGGATTATACAATGTATTTATAGCCCTAAGGCTATAATGTGAAAGGGTAATACATTAAATGCCCCTTAAGAGTATACATGTGTATGATAATAATAAGCATTTAATGCACAGTCAAACTGTTGGTTATCCTACTATTAATGTTTTGTTCGAGGTGCAGCTCGGACCGCCTAAGCTGCTCGGACCGCCTAAGTTGCTCGGTACTCAAAAGTTCCTCGTAGAGTTCTTGTTGGTCGGAGCGTCTGAGTTCCTCGGGGAAGCAGTGTTCCTCATTGCAGTATGATTCCTCGGAGTCAAGGTGTTGTTCAGAAGAGTTTGTTGTTGCCACGCAGATTGCCATGTGTCTTCACTCAATTGAGCCATGTCAGCAGACTAAATTTGGTATCAACAGAAGCCCCCAATGTTTCATAGTTCGAAATTTGAGGAGTGTGGAACATTCTTTCTCGAAATATGGTGGTTTTAAATGGTCATCCTGAAATTTAGGAGTCTTTTCTTTTGTATTTATTTCTCCTTCCAAATTCGTAGAATCGATCTTTTTTGAATTTTTCTACCCGCTTCGATTCTCGCGCCCTTTTTGTCTTTTTAGCCGTCGGTAACGTAACCGTCTCTTTTTGTAATAATTACTTTTACCTTTTCCTAAGGCAGAGTATTTAAACGTTGCAGAAAATCCCATCTTCTTCTACTTTTTCAAATTTGTCTCTTTGAGTTTTCCATTATCTCTCTCTCCTGTGTGTTCATCTCTTTCATCATTTGTTGTCAACAGACTCATCTCTTTCCTGTAAGATTTTCTTCTTTCTGTTTAATTTCCTTCTTTCATCATGGTTTATCCTGTAGAATCGATTGATAAATTTCGCTCTGATTTCTCTATTCCCTCATGGGTTATTTTGGAAGAGCTTTCTGAGCCTTCAGACTATTTTTGTTTGGCTGAGGGACATTGGTTCCCCAGTCTCTTTGTCGCTGAGTGAGGTTTTTCTTTTCCGCCAAACCCTCTATGTCTGGAATTCTGTCAATACTTTGATGTGGTTCCAGCAAGAATAACCCCCAATACATGGAGAATAGTTAACGGTGTTTATAGATTAAATCAAATTCATGGAACTCGTATAGGAATTCCTGAAATTATGTTTTGTTATAGATGGGCTGTGGGCGACAATACTTTTTATTTAAAAACTAGGTTTTTAAATAGAGCTTTAGTGGTTAATCTCCCAGATGCCAATAGGGACTACTTTGAGCATGGGGTTGTTATGAAAAATTGGCAACACCCTCCATTAACTGGAGATGATGTTTACCAGGGTCCCAGATGTCCTCCCTATGGCAATGGGATAGGTTGTTTTTATTTTATTTTCAAAATTATGCTTCTTCTGTGTTTGATAAAATGTGCCACTGATATTTTAATTTTGATTTATTTGCAGTTGACAGCAAAAGAAAATCTCCAAAAGAGGCAGACGTTAACATAAGGCATTTAAAACTTATCTGGAGTTTGCATCAGACTATTGCCGACGAGCATATTAGGTCAGCTTCATATTTACTTCAGTACAATAGTTATACCTCCTCTTTTACTGCTCGTCCGGTGATAAGCGACGCAGAACCAATACCAGCCTTTACAAGTTCTTCGCCTGAGTCACATATTCCTTTGAGTGAAAGGATGAAGAAAAGAAGACCTCCCACCCTTTTTGAGAAATCTGTCTCTGGTGCTGGAGAGGCAAAGAGAAGTAAGCTTGATGTCCCAGGAGAGGGGATAAAGAAAATTGATGCACCTCCTTCGGCTGCTCCTGTGAAGGTTGTCGAGAAGCCCCCAGTGGCCCCGAGCAAGGCTGCTGCTCCAAGATAGGTGATTGTCATTTCTCTGACTAAGACTACCTCATTAGTCGAGAAAGTCGATGCTCCTCTGAGGAGGCTGAAGAAAAGCTCCTCTGTCAATTTGGCTGAATCCATTTCTCAGCCCCCGACTAGTGGTGTTCCCACTTTTGTTCCCCCGAGCTCTGCTATGAACTCGGTGAAGACGTGGATCATTCCCGAGATCCAAGGTATTGAAGAAAACCTTTCTCGGGACACGGTTACCACATTAGCAGCTCGTCATATTGCTTCTGTAAGTCCTATAGTCTTAAATTTTCATTCTTTCCTTTTTGTATCTGCGTACTGACTTGCTTTCGTTTTCTTTTCACAGTTGGTGAGCTGTTTTAATACAATTCTGAAGAAAGATGAAGCTATTAAAGCTTCAAGCTCCTCGTCTGGTGTAGAGTAAGCTTTGATGGGCCTGGCGCAGTATCTGAAAGATTCTCGTCAGAAATATAACGATAACAAGGCAATTTGGGAGAAGAAGCTTACTTCGACCGAGCAGGAGAAGGCTCAGGTTATTGAGGTCTCCAAGGGGTTGGAGAAAAAAATAAATGATTTGGAGGAGAAGAATAAAGAGCTCGAAGGGAAGCTCAAAAATGCTGAGGAGCTTGAAAATAAGCTCAAGGCTACTGAGAAGGAGTTGGGTCACCTTCGGGAAGTAAGTCGTCAGAAGGAGGAAGTTGAGAATAAATTGAAAGCTGCTGATGACCTTCTTTCCGAGAAGCTTTCCTCGGAGAAGACAAAAAGGAAATTGGCTGTTAAAAAATCCTTCAGCGTCGGTTGGGATAAAGGGTGGAATAAAGGTTTGGCTGCCATGATGTCGCAAGTGGAATATGGAAGCCTCAAATACTTTAGAGATGGATGGGTCGTTGCTCTGCAAGAGATGAGAGTTGATGAAAATTCTGAATTATTTCAGCGACACATCCCTGGCCCCCCTCCAACTCCTGATAACGAAGAAGAGGACGAAGCTACCTCTGAGGAGTCTTCCATGGTGATGGGAGATAAAGTTTCTCATCCCCCAGCTATCCAGCCCACTAACGAGGAACTTCAGCTACCCGTTACTTCATCCGAGCAACTGCCAGCACTTCCCAAGCAACCCTTTGTTCCATCCGAGCAACCTACCTCCTCGTCCCAGCCTCCCGAGAAAGTTTTGGGAGACAAGGAAAAGGTGTAGAGTTGTTCGGATTTCTCTCTATTTTATTTTTCCTTTTCAAATGTAACTCTGACCTTTGTACTTCTCCTTTATAATGTAATAAAATTTTAAGTTTCGCCTATTCATACTATTGTTTCTCTTCTTCATGCCCTGTTTGAACTCTTATTGATTATTGCTTTTTCTTTCTTTACTAGTTTCTGGCTAGGATGGAATTATTGACTGCTCATGATACAAAACTGTTAAGGCAATGTAATGAGTATTTCAAAGCTGGTCATACAGACATGAGTGCAACTCAAATCATTGACATCCTCGGTCAAGATGCTTCAGAGCAAGCGATTGAAGCCTATCAATATTTGAAGTGCCTGCTCGACCGTGCAGTGGCTAACACCGTAGCATACTATGATATGATTGAGGATCTCCAAGGCACTCTTGAAGAACTTCAGCAACAATATAAAGAATCTACTGCCCTTTTGCACGAGGGGTACGAGAAAAAGTATCAGCAAATCGTTGCCAATAAGGGATACGATAAACGATTTGCTGCATACGATGTGAGGGAAAGAACTTTGAAGGCTCAGATCGAAGAGCACATACAGATAGCTGAGTTATTAGAGCAAGAAAATAATAACCTGCAAAGAGAGTTATCTCAGTTGAAGTCTGCAACTTCCACCTCAAACGCCTTGATCCCTGTGATCGAAGAGGGATTCTCTTTCTTGGAGGTCAAAAATGCCAACCCGAGGGACGAATTGGAGACCTTGAAGAGAGCTAAACCTTCTACATCTTCTCAGGGACGAGCAAGAGCTCCTTGGGGACGAGCAAGAGCTGCTCAGATTTCTGTCGAGGAACATAGAACTCAATCTGATCTAGAGAACCAGACCTTCCAACTGATGGCAAAGAACCAGGCATTGGCTGAGATGTCTAAGAAGATCAGGAGTCTGGACGAGCAGCTTTCTGCGCAGAAATCTATCTTGGAGAATAAAGAACTCTTTATAAAAAATCTCCACGAGCAACTGGAAAGATTGACATATCAATTCCATAAACAGCCCAGAGAATTCTGGATGGCTGGCTACAACGAGGCTCTCTACCATTTGGATGATCGTATCTAAAATGCAAATAATGAGGGTTACAAACAGGGATGGTTGAATGCCTTAGGTGTGCTGCAACTGGAACAGGGTCATTACCTGTGGGATTACCATAATCCTGGGCTGCTCGACCTACCAGTGCCACCATTCAAGCTTGATATGAGTTGGATCACTGCTCGGGCCATCCCTCGGTGTTTGATTTTCAAATACCTTGGCGATTACAATCTCCATTCCAATGTTGAGATATCTTGTCCCGAGCACCTACTAGATCGACCATCTGTGATGAATATCAGGATGCTTAAAGATCTTAACTTCATAAATTCCCCTCATGCTTTAAATGATCCACCTGCTGGCGAGGAACCTGTTTCAAAAGCAGAGGGGAAGAAACCAATAGAATCGGAATCTTGATGTAATAAATTTGTATTTCATTCTTGATGTATTTTGTTCTACATTCAATGAAATAATTTTATTTACAAATCTTGACTGCCATTGTCTTGTAATTATAAAACACTTTACATCTGTGCATGTATATCTGTTAAAAAGATAACAACATTGTGTTATTTGTCGATCAACTTATTGTCGAGTCATTTGACAAAAAATGATGTTTTGTTTCTCGACCAACTTAGTAGTAGTTTAAAAAATTACGAGTATAAAAAATTTTGCTCAATCACTTTCTCGTATTCATAAAATGTTTCTGACCAACCAAGGTCGGTAAAATTTCCTTTTCAACCAACTGCAGTTAGTTGGTTTTTCCTCTACGAGCAACTTTGGCACTTTTTAGAATAGTTTTACTTCCCGACCAACCTTAGCTGGCATTTTCGAGAATAGATTTACTTCCTAACCAACCTTAGTTGGCATTTTTAGGAATACATTTACTTCCTAACCAACCTTAGTTGGCATTTTTAGGAATACATTTACTTCCTAACCAACCTTAGTTGGCATTTTTAGGAATACATTTACTTCCCGACCAACCTTAGTTGGCATTTTCGGGAATACATTTACTTCCTAACCAACCTTAGTTGGCATTTTTAGGAATACATTTACTTCCTGACCAACCTTAGTTGGCATTTTCGGGAATACATTTACTTCCTAACCAACCTTAGTTTTTATATTTAGGAATACATTTACTTCCCGACCAACCTTAGTTGGCATTTTCGGGAATACATTTACTTCCTAACCAACCTTAGTTGGCTTTTTTAGGAATACATTTACTTCCCGACCAACCTTAGTTGGCATTTTCGGGAATACATTTACTTCCTAACCAACCTTAGTTGGCATTTTTAGGAATACATTTAATTCCCGACCAACCTTAGTTGGCATTTTTGGGAATAGATTTGAGTAGTCCGAGTTTTGCTGAGGGTGTGTAGCACTAGTATTCCGCAAAAATTTCCAACAAAAGGAAAGAACTGGGCAGAACATTGTCACTTTATTCATACTGATGAAACTGCATTACATGAGAGTTTACATTACTGATAATATTTGCGCAGGTGTTCTGCATTCCATGCATTCTTAAACTCCTACCCTTCTAAAGTTTCTATTTTGTATGTCCCTGGTCGAACAACTTCCTTAACTCGGTAGGGTCCATGCCAGTTCGCTTCCAATTTGTTGTGCTTTTGAATCACCTTCTTTAGCACATAGTCTCCTTCTTTCAGGTCGCACTTCTTCACCCTCTTATTATAGAACAAAGTTGTTCGTTGCTGGTAAGCAGCATTTCTAATGGCTGCTTCTTCCCTAACTTCCTCGAGCATGTCCAAGTCTAACCTTCTCATTAAATCACTGACAGGGGAATTGAAATTCAGTATATCGTGTGTTGGGAGACCCAATTCGGTGGGTATAATAGCTTCACTTCCAAATTCTAGCATATATGCAGATTCCCCTGTTGCTACTCGGGGAGTAGTTCGGTAAGCCCATAGTACTGATTGTAGCTCGTTGATCCAATTTTCTTTCGCATCATCCAGCCTTTTCTTCAAGCCATTCACTAGCGTTCTGTTTGTCACTTCAGTTTGTCCATTGCTTTGAGGATGGCCTGGTGCCGAGTGGATCTTCAAGATATTTGACTGATGACAATAGGCAGCGAACTCCTCGTTGTCAAATTGTGTTCCATGGTCTGTGATGAAGGCATGAGGAAGACCATATCGACAAATGATGTTCTTCCAAATAAATTGGTACACCTTATCGTACGTCATATTAATGAGAGGTTCAACTTCAACCCATTTAGTAAAATAATCCACAACGACCACGAGATACTTAAATCTTCCCCTGGTCGTCGGCAGTGGCCCGACCAAATCTATTCCCCATATGGAAAATGGCCAAGGGGAAGTAATGGGTGTCAATAATGCTTGGGGAGTTCTTCGGATGGAGGCGAAGCGCTGACACTTGTCACATTTTTTGGCATAGGCTATACAATTAGCTCTCATCGTCGGCCAGTAGTATCCTTGAGTCATCATTCTTTGCAAAAGTGTCCAACCTGCTACATGGGCTCCACAGGACCCTTCATGGACCTCTTCAATCAAATCTTTCACCTCGGTGGCATGCACACATCTTTGCAAACCTGCTATAATTCCTTATCTGTATAGAATACCATTAGTCAGTACATAACGAGCAGCCTTAAACTTTAGTTTCTTGGCTGCAAGTTTGTCAGTTGGTAATTCCCCCTTCTCAATATATCTCCTGATGGGATCCATCCACGATGATCCTAAATCGAGGGTATTAAAGTTTATCGTTAGATCTTCATCTATACTCCGACTAGCTAAAACTTTAATTGGGATTGTTCTTCGTAGCTCGGTACGAGTAGCTGATGTTAATCGAGCTAGGGCGTCTGCTCTCGCATTCTCCATTCTTGGTATTCTGACCAGCTGAATAGCAGCAAATTCTGACACTAGCTCCTTTGCCTTTGCATGATATCTGATCATTAATTCTCCTTTGACTGCATATACTCCCATCATTTGATTTATGACCAATTGCGAGTCACTAAAGACAATAACCTGTTCTGCCCCCATAGTTTTTTCCAAACTAAGACCTGCAATCATGGCTTCATATTCAGCCTCATTATTCGAAGCTTTGAATTAGAAACGTAGGGCGTATTCCATGTCAACCTCGTCCGGACTGTTCAAAACTATCCCTGCGCCACATCCTGTAGTGCAAGATGAACCATCCACATGCAGACTCCATATACGTAACTCATCTTTAAATTTCTGATCTGACAGAGTTCCTCGGTGGAAAATTTATTGCTTCCTTTCACCATCTCCTGATATTTCTTGTTGTTCGTCGACCATATTTTCTTGCCCTTTTACCAACCTAAGCTGGTCTGGGCTTGAATTTGATGATTCTGTAATATCTACTTGCCCTTTTACCAAGCTAAGTTGATCTGGGCTTGCATTTGATGATCCTGTAACATCCACAGGTTGATCAGCGAGCAACTTTTTCTCCTCGCGGGTATCAGGATAGGTGAACTCTGCTATAAAATCTGCTACCGCTTGCCCTTTTAGCGACGATCTGAGTTCATAAACTATATCATATTCACTAAGTTCTATTTCCCAACACATCAATCTTCTTGATTTTTCTGGTTTATGAAGGGCTTGCCTCAATGGCATATCAGTATATACTACTATAGTATGAACCTGGAAGTATGGCTTCATTCTTCTACTTGCCTCGATCAATGCTAGTGCCAATTTTTCCAGCTTTGGATATCTGATCTCTGCTCCTCGGAAGGCCTTACTTGTGTAGTAGATTGGTTTTTGTACTCCATTCTCCATTCTTATCAATGTCGAACTAACTGCATTCTCGGACACTGCCAGATACAAGTATAATTTTTCTCCCATTACTGGTCTGGATAATAGTGGAGGTGTTCCCAAATATTTCTTCAAGTCTTGAAAAGCCTTCTCACATTCATCATTCCACTCAAAAGTCTTTCGGAGCGTCTTGAAGAATGGGAGACATCAATCAGTTGCTCGCGATACAAATCTGTTGAGTGCTTCTACTCGTCCTGTATGACTTTGCACCTCTTTCTTCGTCATTGGGGATCGCATCCCTAACAGAGCTTTGATCTTTTCAGGGTTAGCTTCAATGCCTCGCTGATTGACAATGTACCCGAGAAACATGCCTTCTCTTACTCCAAATATGCACTTGGTCGGGTTCAACTTCATTTGATATTTATCCAACTGATCAAAGGTTTGGCCTAAGTCAAGTAGATAATCGACAACTTTCTTGCTCTTTGTCAGCATATCGTCAACATAGACTTCCATATTGCAACTGATTTGTTCTGCAAACACTTTGTTCATCAGCCGCTGATATGTTGCACCTGCATTTTTCAAACCAAAAGGCATAACATTATAACAATAAGTTCCCCTAGGGGTAATGAAATAAGTACTCTCCCTGTCTTCAGGTTTCATTTTAATCTGATTGTAACCAGAATAAGCATCCATGAAGCTCAACAGCTCGTGTCCTGAGGTAGCATCCACCAGTTGATCAATTCGGGGCAGCAAAAAGTGATCCTTTGGGCATGCTTTGTTGAGGTCGGCGAAGTCTACACACATCCTCCATTTGTTGTTCTTCTTTTTCACCATCACCACATTTGCTAACCAGTCTGGATATTTAACATCTTCAATAAAGCAAGCTTTCTGGAGCTTCTCGACTTCCTCCTGTATAGCTTGATTCTTCTCGGGACTGAATACTCTTCTTCTCTGCTTCACAGGCTTGATCTCCTTATTCACATTGAGTTCATGACATAAGAAATTTGGATCTATCCCGGGCATATCCTCATGACTCCACGCAAAAGTTTGCTTTCTGCTTCTTAGGAAAGTTATCAATTCCTGTTTTAGTGAGGCTTCTAACGACGAACCTATTTGAGTAGTTCGTTCGTCGTCCAGAATGATGTTTTCAGTAGCTTCCACCACTTGACCCTTCACGAGTTGCGACTCATCTCTAGGATCCAATGTTTCAATTTATGCACCTTCATCGACTTGATAAGTAGTAGTATTTTTCCTTGATTCATCCAGTTCCTCTTGCTCGTCAGATGAATAATAGCATTCCCGAGCCACTTTCTGATCACCTTTCATAACTCCTACTCCAAAATTTGTTGGAAATTTTAGGCATTGATGTACCGTAGATGGTACAGCCTCAAACTTCTTCAATCCTACTCTTCCCATGATGATATTCTATAATGATTGAACATTCTTATCCATCACCAAGAAGCGTACTCTTTCTGTTCGACAAGCAGGCCACGTACCAATGAATATATCCAATTTGATCGTCCCAAGTGGAAATACTTTCTCGCCAGTAAAATCGAGGAGGGGTCTATGATAAGGCTCCAGTTGAGATAACTTTAGATTTAAACTGTCGAAGCACGAGTAAAACATGATGTTTGCTGAGCTACCGTTGTGTACCAGTACTCTTGAAATCATTACCTCCTTCATCCTCATTTTGATCACCAATGGGTCATCATGAGGATATAAAACACCTGCGAGGTCGTTCTTTGAGAAATCAATGACCAATTTCTCTTTGTTTACCTTTCTCGAGCGATCCTCCTCAGCTATATTTATTCGTTGAATGTATGAGCAAGCTTGAGCCTCATAGAGGTAAGCTTTTCTCTCTGCAGTAAGGTCTCCTCCTCCTGCATCTCCACCTGTAATAACATTACAGTCAAATGACCCAAAGCGTATTGAAAATACCTCTCATTCTGGCTGCCTTGGTCTCTTGGGAAGATCGGGGTCATCTTCCGGATCAACTTCATGGTCTGTTTTCTTATTCTCCTCTGCACGACGAGGAGATCTAAACCTCTCTCTTGTTCGGTCATTGTTTCTTCTTTCATTTCCCCGATCAACATACTTTGCTAGTTTTCCTCGTCTGATGAGTGTTTCAATCTCATTCTGAAGAGCTATGCAATTTTTGGTCATATGGCCATGATCTTTATGAAACTCGCAATATTTTGCCTTATTCCTCCTGTCAGGGTCTGCCTTCATTTTCTCTGGCCAGTTTAATTCCTCGTTGTTCTTGATTTCTTCTAGAACATGGTTGATGTCTTTCTTCAGAGGAGTATAATTATCAAATTTCTTCAATACTTCCCATGGCGACCTTATTTTTGAGTGTTTGTCACTACCATTGTTCTTATGCTCTTTCTTCTTAGCTTTATCACCTTCCACCTTGGTTTTTTTGGCATCCATAGTCTTCTTCGCAGCCATAGCCTCCTCGGCATTCATAATCTTGGCCGCTTTTCCCATCAGTTCTGACATGGTTCTAGGTGGATCTTTGGCCAAAGTGTAGTACAACTTATTGGGCAGTAGTCCACTCATCAAGGCGGTAATCGCTGTCTTTTCCTCATAATCAATGACTTCGAGTTTCTCGTTATTAAAATGAGTTATATAATCTCTGGTATTCTCACCAGCTTTTTGTCTAACACTTAACAAATGCGTTACTCGTTTAACTGGCTTTTCCCTAAAACAGAAATTCCCAATGAATAACTCGGCTAGTTGAAGAAAAGTTGAGTTCTTACCCCGAGGAAGATTATTATACCACATTTGAGAAGATCCTGAGAACGTGTGTGCTCGCGTTCAAATGATCAAATTATACATAAAACCCTTTTAGCACAAACAAACCCTAAACATGCAGCAGTATGTGATTGAATAAGATGATAATCTAAGCAAGAACATTCAAACACATGCAATTAAGGAAAAATCCCCCACAGGGGAAAAACCATTTATTTTCACTATAATTTGTAAGAAAACGGCTTACAATCGGATTACAATGAAAATACAAGTTGACTAAGAATTACCCTCAGGTATCAGATTCTGTAGTCGCGGCTGGATTTATCCCTTTCCAGTAGGGCTGCAATGGAGAAGAAGAACGGTCTCCTCCACAAGGGTTGAACTGCAAAACTGCGTTCCTGGGTTACCAAAAGAATTCACAAATGTATGGATTTTGTGTGAATAAAAATACCTAGAGTATTGGTACTCAATAGGTGAAGACTTAGGGATTTCTCTACTCTGAAAATCGTGTATAGAAGTCTTGGAAAAACCACTTCCCATAGTGGGACTAAATAGGAGAACTTGAGCCCTAAAATTCGGAACATGATCTGAACACGTTCTGTTTGAAATTATCCTCGTCGGATCGGTCCGGTCTCTTTAGGCGGATCGGTCCGGTGACATCGGATCGGTTCCTTTTTTAAGGCGGATCGATCCGGTTGGCATCGGATCGGTTCTGCTTTTTAGCTTCATCGGTTCGTTATGGATCCGGGGTACACTGGACTCACCTCAGCAGGCGGATCGGTCCGGTCTCTTTATGCGGATCGGTCCGGATGAACCGGATCGGTTCTTTTATCTGGGCCGGATCGGTCCGGTCTGTTCCCTGATTCCTTTTCTGCCTTTGATATTCGGATTCCGTTGATGAGCGTATGATTCTTGAATTTTCTCAACGGTGTAACGACGTACGACATATAAAATGCTAATGGACAAAAATGTCCTTACAAATCTCCCCCTATGTCTATGCCGGTACAAACATAAAAACAAACATCCGAATTATCAAAATAAAAATGCCTATACAAATCTACCCTTCCATGAACCCAAAACTGAAAGAGTACAAGTGAATATCAAATCTTCAGGAATCTTAACGCTTTTGGTGTGCAATCCAATGATAATCCATGTAGTACCTACACACATGAGATCAAGCAAAATACCAAGTGACATATCGAGTTTGAAATGAGATAAACATATATACCAATTTATGAACAAACTCAAACTTTCAAAACTCCCCCATAAGAAGATAATTCATTCTCCCCCTTTTTATGATGTCCCAAAATAGACAAATGAGATAAATAAATCAAATATGCAAGTGCGGGGTGTCGCAAGTATAAAATCACACCATGAATGAACACAAAGCAACCAAGTCGATGATAGCGTAAATGAAGTGGTGTGATCAAATTCGATAGGAAAATCAAAGCATACAAACATGACATATGTGCACGATGAATATTGGATATTCCTAGCGAATGAACTCAAATGCTTCCTTTGGTGTAAAAGAATGACAATATAAGATATTGACTCAATCAAATCAACAAATCAAAGCTCAAAATGATTTGCACACCAATAACGTCCAAAACGATTTTATGCTTTTTCAGGACTTTCAAGGAAGTGCAAACCCGTTTAAAGATTCTCCAACCAAACTCCCTCAGATATAATTTTGTATAGAGGCATTCTAAATTCTCAAACTTTGGAGAATTAATGGTGAAACCTAAGTGGCCCATATTTGGCATGAATTTCTTTTTATTGCCTTTAAATTTTTTCGGGCACTTTTAACCTCTTTGGACCTCGGATATTAAAATTCCTCCATTTTTTAGGTCCTTTTTAACGGTGGCTTTTGCGCAAAGGATAGATGATGACCTTTCGCAGCCCCTCCCCGTTATACAAAAACACACAGTCTCACCAAAACGGTTGTTACATGCATTCCAATATTGTCAAGTTTTATCGCATATTGTACATTGTATAGACATAATTGAGATGGAAACACTCAAGCCAATATGAGATAGACAAGTGCAATAATCAAATATAGTCGTGCATGTGTGCAATAAAGGATATAGGAGTCAAACATGTAGGGAGATATCACTAATTACATCTCAAAGACTCCATACTAAGTAAAGCACATGGATGAAATGATGTAGCCTCTCAAATCTCTATCAAACAGTCACATGGATAAATGGAATGAAGTTGTGACTTGGCTATCTTAAATGCTCATCCATAAAAACAGAAACCCCACTTTTTTTTTTTTTTTTTTTTGATATTTCAAAAATTTTATAAAAAATAAAATCTTTTTGGTCTTTTTCAAAAAAATTATCAATAATGGTACATATAAACAGACTAGCAATAGGAAGCATATGATATGATCATGAAAAAACATCCTATTCTAGACATAGACCAACCCCTCAGTCAACTGTGCAAATCCCCAAAGACTTCCTAAGACTCTCAAATCTAAGGGCATCTAAAGGTTTCATGAAAATATCGGCTAACTGACGGTCGGTGGGAACAAATCTCAGGGATACGACTTTCTCCTCAATAAGCTGACGTATAAAGTGCTCACGTATCCTGATGTGCTTTGTGCGCGAATGCTGGACGGGATTACGGGATATGTATATCGCGCTCGTGTTATCACAAGAAATGATCATGGTGTCTTGTGAAATCCCATAATCCTCCAACATTTGCTTCATCCACAAGAGTTGTGTGCAACAACTCCCGGCGGCTATGTACTCAGCCTCCGCAGTGGACAAAGAGATAGAATTTTGTTTCTTGCTCAGCCAGGAGACAAGAGCAGAACCAAAATAGAAACACCCACCAGAAGTGCTCCTACAACCATCTACATCTCCAGCCCAATCGGCATCCGAATAGGCGGACAAACGGTCATCGATATCAAAGGAATACCAAATACCGTATGAGAGAGTCCCACTCACGTATTTAATAATACGTTTTAGATCAAGTAAGTGTGACTCTTTAGGGGACGCCTGATATCGCGCACAGACTCCAACACTAAAGGAGATGTCGGGACGACTGGCAGTCAAGTAGAGAAGACTACCTATCATACTCCGATATAAGGTTTGCTCTACGTCCTTGGCAGTCAAGTAGATGTACTCATAGGTGTACGTGCATGCTTAGTGGAGTGTAAACAAAATTTCTTCACTAGGTCTCTAGCATACTTGGATTGGGAGATGAACATCCCATCCTCTAGCTGACGAACCTGGAGACCAAGGAAGAATGTAAGCTCACCAACCATACTCATCTCAAATTCACTTTTCATTTCCTCCTCAAAGTGATGAGCATGCTGGGAGCATGTGGATCCAAAGACTATGTCGTCCACATAGATCTGGGCAACCAAAATAGCACCATAATCTCTCCTGACGAACAACGTCATATCTACTCCCCCTCTCTTGAAGCCACGAGCTAAGAGATAGGAAGTAAGCCTCTCGTACCAAGCACGGGGTGCTTGCTTCAAACCATATGAGGCTTTCCTCAGATAATAGACGTGCTCTGGGTGCTGAGGGTCTTCAAACCCTTTTGGTTGTTCCACATAAACCTCCTCCTGTAGAATGCCATTCAGAAAGGCACTCTTGACATCCATCTGATATACCTTGAAGCGCAGATGACATGCGATGGCGAGTAGAAGACGGATGGACTCAAGCCTCGCAACAGGAGCAAATGTCTCCCCAAAGTCTACACCCTCTATCTGAGTGTAGCCTTGAGCGACCAACCTAGCCTTATTTCGTATTATGGTACCATTTTCATCCATTTTGTTCTTAAAAATCCACCGGGTACCTATCACATTAATCTCACTAGGTCGGGGGACAAGTTCCCAGACATCATTCTTTTTAAACTGAAGGAACTCATCCTGCATATCAGATATCCAGTGTTCATCCTTGAGTGCTTCTTTATGGTTCTTGGGCTCGACTTTGGACGTGTAGTAAATATGGCTAACAACGTTCTCTAGCTGAGCACGAGTCTTGACCCCTAGAGTGGGATCACCAACAATGGCAGAAGGGTCATGACTCTTGCGAACCCAAGCAGGTGTGTCCCCTAGCGCAGGAGTAGGGTCCACAGAGTGTGAGAGAGGAACAGGTAAATCACTGTCAGAACAATTCTCATCCTCACACTGAAGGTTAGGATCAATAACCGTCGAAGGTTCGTCATCTTGCACAGTGACGTTTATTGATTCCATAACCTTAGAGCTCTTCAGGTTAAAAACCCGGTACGCTCTGCTAGTCGAAGAATATCCTAGAAATATTCCCTCGTCGCTCCGGGAGTCGAACTTTCCTAATTGCTCTCTATCCCGTAGGATGTAGCATTTACTCCCAAAAACACAAAAATATGCCAGGTTGGGCTTCTTGCCAGTCCACAACTCATAAGGAGTCTGAAGTGTGTGTGGACGCAAATAAACCCTATTCACCGTGTGGCATGCAGTAGACACTGCCTCTGCCCAAAATCTCCTAGAAACTTTACGACCTAGAATCATAGATCTATCCATCTCTTGGATCATTCTATTCTTTCTCTCAACAATCCCATTTTACTGAGGAGTTCTCACAGCAGAAAACTCATGTTTGATCCCGAGGCTATCACAGTAAAGGTCTACCTTTGCTTCTGTGAATTCAGTGCCATTGTCACTACGCATCCTGTTAATAGTGACACCATGTTGATTTTGTAAACACACGGCACTTGGTCGTTAAAAATTCTACAACATCGGATTTCTCTCTCAGAAAACCTACAATGGAGTACCTGGAGAAATCATCTACCATCACGAGGATGTACCTCTTACCACCTAGACTCTCAGTACGAGTAGGACCCATAAGATCCATGTGAATCAACTCAAGAACACGAGAGGTGGTAATGGAATGAAACTTCCTATGGGGACTACGGATTTGTTTTCCCAACTGACAGGGTCCACAAATGGTCGAAGTTGACTTTCCAAGAGATGGTAAGCCACGTACCAGGTTATTGTTAGCTAAGCGGTTGAGATCTCTAAAGTTCACGTGACCTAGACGTTGGTGCCATAGATCCATAGGAGTGATCGTGGCGCTGTTGCAGACAAGTGAGGATGTGGGCTCAGTCCCATAGCAATTATCCTCGGTCCTCACACCTTGCATCAAAAGCTTACCGGCTTGATTGTAGAATTTACACGCATCCCGGTCAAACTTTACTGCCAGGTCAGTGTCGCATAGCTGGCTAATGCTGAGAAGGTTTGCTTTCAAACCTTTGACGTACAAAACATTTTCTAGCTTAGGAAATCCAGGTAACTCGATAGTACCACGTCCTATAACGCTAGACTTGCTCCCATCTCCAAAGGTGACTCTTCCATCCTGATAATCCTCAAGAGTCGTAAAAAATGAGGCATCGCCTGTCATATGTCTGGAGCACCCACTATCAAAATACCACTGTGAGGTATTATGTGCTTTGAGAGAAACATGAACAACAAAAGCCTTTTTATCTTTCTTAGGTACCCAAGTAGAGATGACCTTATGTTTGACTTTGTTGTTGTTGGTTTTAGCTGGAATGTGAGAAGCATTCACTAACGGCGAAGACATCCGTCGGAATTCTTTCATCAAACTCTGAGTCGTGGCAGCTAAGAACTCAACTCGCTCTCTCAGACTAGAAAATTTATCAGTATGACGTGGTGGAGCAGTAGTACGTCGTGTTCGACCCATGCTATAGCAAGATTCCCTAAGGTGGCCTTTTCTTTTACAATAAGTACAAAAGAGCACAGTCAAAGGCGGACCTTGGTTTACTTTTCTTGGTCGAACTCTCCTTCGAGGTTTTTGACGGTGACCATAAGGAGTTGTAGTAAACTCAGGAACTGGTCCAGGTGCAATTTGGGATGAGGAGGAACCATCATAACCAATTCCTTGATGATCACCAAAACCTAAAGCGGGGCCGAGGAGCATCTTTCCCATCTTCCCAGATCTGTCCTCGATTTGAACCTTGACTTCCCATGATTTCTCAAGATCATGAGTCAGCTGGGCAACAAGGGCTTCAAGTTTCTTCCGAGTCTCCACGGAGGAATGGAGCTGACTCGTAAGACTAGCCACTTGTTTAATCAAGTCCCCTCTCTCTTTCTCTAAAATACTCTCTCTCTCTTTAAACAGAATCTCTTTCTTGACACAAGCAGATTCTCTCTCTCTAAGGGCGGTGCATGTGTAGGACTCTCTTTCTCTCGCCTTTCTTAAATCATCCTCTAATCCGGTGATCTTAAGAACTAACGCTTTGTTACGTTTTTTAGTTTTAAAAGACTCAGAATATAACTCAGCGTAGGCGCTTTGAATATCACTCTCGCTCTCACTTGAGTCATCCTCCCCCTCACTCTCATCGATCTCACTGTCGAGGTGTCCCTATGAAGCATCATCCTCAACGTCGTGAGGAGAACTAGGACTGCTCACTTGGCTGGCCATGAATGCGGTGAAGTTACACTCATGCGGTGACTCATCTCCTGAATCCACCGTCTCGACCTCACTGTCGTCACTAAGGGTAGCATTAAGGACAGCTTTCCCTTTCTCTCTATTCAGACGATTGGCACACTCAAAGGCTCTATGACCCTTACCATCGCACTCAAAACATCTCTCACTTTCTTTCAGAGGAGGTTTTTTGAAATCTTTTTCATTTTTCTTTTCAAACTTATTTTTCTCAAATTTCTTTTTATCTTTAAAATTGCCATTTTTCTTAAATTTGAGAATCCTCTTGAAATTTTTTGCAAAAAGAGCCAAATCATCTAAGTCAAAATCACACTCTGAATCTGACGTGTCAGTCTCTCTCTTTCTAGATGACTCTACCCTCTTTCTAGCCGACCCCTCACTCCTTCTCTCTTGGGCTTTAAGAGCAATTCCCTTATCTTTAGATTTAGCAGTTTTAGGGAACATATCAATTTCATAAGTTTGCAAATCTCCTACAAGTTCTTCTAATTTTAGCGTATATAAATTACCCATAGAATTTAGCACAGTGACTTTAGGGATAAAACGCTTTGGCAAAGAACGAAGAATCTTTTTAACAACTCTAGCATTAGGAATATGTTCACCAAGATTAAAGCTAGTATTCACAATGTCAGAAAGTCTAGCATAAAATTCATCAAAGCATTCAGATTCATGCATGGTGATAGTTTCAAATTGAGTTGTCAAATTTTGCAACTTAGACTCTTTCACGGCATTAGTTCCTTCATGGGTAAGTTGTAAAACATCCCATGCCTCTTTTGACGTGGTGCACATCATTATGCGTTTGAACTCATCAGGTGTGACAGACCCAGAAATAGCACTAAGACCCTTAGAATTAAAAGAAGACCATTTAAATTCTTCATCATTCCAAGAAGTGTCAGGTTTCAAGTTGGTCACATTATCAACAGTCACGGTGGGAGGAGTCCACCCTCATTCAATCAAAATCTAGGCACGTTCATCAATGGCTTTTAAAGCCGACCTCATACGGGCTTTCCAATAAGCATAATTTGTCCCGTCAAAAACAGGCATTTTATAATATGACTTCTCCATTTGAACATGTACTTTTTCAAAAATCAATTTTTTCAGAAAATTGATATCTTAGAAAAATTTTGCGGAAAAAGGAATACGCGATAGATTAGCGCAACCTGCTCTGATACCAATTTGAGAACGTGTGTGCTCGCGTTCAAATGATCAAATTATATATAAAACCCTTTTAGCACAAACAAACCCTAAACATGCAGCAGTATGTGATTGAATAAGATGATAATCTAAGCAAGAACATTTAAACACATGCAATTAAGGAAAAATCCCCCACAGGGGCAAAACCATTTATTTTCACTATAATTTGTAAGAAAACGGCTTACAATCGGATTACAATGAAAATACAAGTTGACTAAGAATTACCCTCAGGTATCGAATTCTGTAGTCGTGGCTGGATTTATCCCTTTCCAGTAGGGCTGCAATGGAGAAGAAGAACGGTCTCCTCCACAAGGGTTGAACTGCAAAACTGCGTTCCTGGGTTACCAAAAGGATTCACAAATGTATGGATTTTGTGTGAATCAAAATACCTAGAGTATTGGTACTCAATAGGTGAAGACTTAGGGATTTCTCTACTCTAAAAATCGTGTATAGAAGTCTTGGAAAAACCACTTCCCATAGTGGGACTAAATAGGAGAACTTGAGCCCTAAAATTCGGAACATGATCTTAACACGTTCTGTTTGAAGTTATCCTCGTCGGATCGATCCGGTCTCTTTAGGCGGATCGGACGGGTGACATCGGATCGGTTCCTTTTTGAAGGCGGATCGATCCGGTTGGCATCGGATCGGTTCTGCTTTTTAGCTTCATCGGTTCGTTATGGATCCGGGGTACACTGGCCTCACCTCAGCAGGCGGATCGGTCCGGTGTCTTTAGGCGGATCGGTCCGGATGAACCGGATCGATTCTTTTATCTGGGCCGGATCGGTCCGGTCTGTTCCCTGATTTCTTTTCTGCCTTTGATATTCGGATTCCGTTGATGAGCGTATGATTCTTGAATTTTCTCAACGGTGTAACGGCGTACGACATATAAAATGCTAATGGATAAAAATGTCCTTACAGATCCGGTAAGAGTTCCCGAGAATGCTCTGCATCTCATCTCATCTGGAACAGCATAGATGTCGGCTGCAGCTTGGTATTATTCTATATAAAGGACAGGGTCGATCTTTCCATCATATTTGGGGGTCACAACAGGTGCTTTGAACTTTGATGGTGTTGGAAAATCTACAATGGCCTGGACAAAAGGTGTTCGTTGAACAAAAGTTCATTGTAGAGGGTTATTGGCTTTAGCCATTTCCCCTAATCTATCCTCCAGCCTCTGAATAGAGCCTTTTCATGCATCATTTCCTTCCTCGGGCCTGTTGGTTCGAGCAACTGATCGCGTTGATGTGGCTTCCTGGGATCTATCTCGACGAGCAACTGGTCGCGACTGGGCAGATCCTTCCCTTAAGTCTGATGGTCGTCGAAAACTCCTCGATGCGGCTCTAGGAGGACTTTTTCTCCTCCTAGGACCTAATCGATCAAAAGGAGATACTCTGCTTAATCTTTCTAGTGCACTAGTCCTTTCTGGAGAGAAAGTGATACGTTGTTCAGTATCTGTGGCTCGTACCGACGAAGTTCGTCCAGGTTGATAAGAAAAATCTTCAGACTCCTCAGTACAATATGAATCGGTACGCCTAGTACGCGAAGAAAGCAAATGGGTATTTCTTTGAATGCTTCGCGGTCCTGAATGGGTTGGTTCACCGCCATGGAGGGTTTGTATGAGTTGTCGCATAGTTTCTTGCATGACGGTCTGGCCTTGTGCCTGATTTGTCATTATTCCAGCCAGATCTGGAATATTTGGCGGAGCAAATGGATTTGGAGGGCTTCCAGCATTTCGATTGCTGGGTTCTGGAATATCAGCCATTTTTTATGAACTATCTTCGATTCCCACAGACGGCGCCAATATGTTGATGTAATAAATTAGATTATATCTAATTATCTAATCACAGATAAAATACACGAGACAAAGAAATTTTAAAGTGGTTCGGCCTTATAAGAATGGTCTACGTCCACAATTTATGTTATTGCTGATTATTTGGGAATTCTCAATTACAAGTTTTTTCAAGAAATTTCGGTCCCCCTATAATGAGGATTATACAATGTATTTATAGCCCTAAGGCTGTAATGTGAAAGGGTAATACATTAAATGCCCCTTAAGCATATACATCTGTATGATAATAATAAGCATTTAATGCACAGTCAAACTGTTGGTTATCCTGCTATTAATATTTTGTTCGAGGTGCAGCTCGGACCGCCTAAGCTGCTCGGACTGCCTAAGCTGCTCGGTACTCAAAAGTTCCTCGTAGAGTTCTTGTTGGTCGGAGCGTCTGAGTTGCTCGGGGAAGCAGTGTTCCTCGTTGCTGTATGATTCCTTGGAGTCAAGGTGTTGTTCGGAAGAGTTTGTTATTGCCACGCAGATTGCCATGTGTCTTCACTGAATTGAGCCATGTCAGCAGACTGAATTTGGTATCAACAGTGTATTCAAATACTAATGATGTAGAATTGATAGGTACGGAAACGGCTAATACTACCATACAAAGGAAGTAGATTTTGGTGTTGATTTTATTACCTAATTCAAGGTGAGTGACCTGCCCTTTGAAATATAAATTCTTATATTTTCATATGGAAATGTGTAGTTAAATACATGTGTTCGAATGCTTATAGAGTGATGTGGTGTTTGTGAAGCATATGCATATGATTAAAAATGTTAAGTGATGTTATTTAATGTTATGGACTATGGAGGATCCTTTATTTAATGTTAAAGACTGTGGTGGGTGCTACAGGATGTGGTAGTCCTATTAATCCAACTTAAAGGTTTGTGTACCTGGGCCTAATAAAGGGATGTGGTGGTCCCCAATAACTGTGGTGGATTAATTGGACTGTGGCGGGTCCAGGCTTGCGAGAGTTTCATAATTCCTGTTGGGTTATAGCATTAGAACAAAATAAAAATGGTTATTCAATTTGGTTATAGGTGTGGTATATGGTCATTCACTAAGCTTATATTGCTTACACTCCTGTAATGTTATGTTTCAGGTATGCCTATCATTTGGAGTTCACTGCTAAGTTAGGACCTTAAAACGGGGGAGTGGCGAATATCTAATATGGGTTGTATATCAACAAGGTTTTTGTGTAAATGTGAAACAAAGGAACTTGTATATGCAAAGTTGTTTAGTACTTGTAAGTTATATGTACAGGTAGTTATGTTTTCATCTAAACATTCCTTTGAAAATAAAAATCTTGTGCTATTTTTTGAGAGATTTAAAATAAAGTATTGTTTATGGGAATTTATCTCTAAATAAAAGGATGATTTTAAATTAATTAAGTTGGGGCGCGACAACTTGGTATTAGAGCGTGGTTATTAGGTTCTGGGAAGGGTGTGAGGGTCTAGATTGGTAGTGGACACTAGAAAGTGAGTTTGTTATGCATATGAATTTTTACTAACAATGTTAATATTAAACTGTTGCTATTTTATTTTGTTTAAGTGAATTATATTGCAGTGAGTGATGGATCCACACGAGCCGCATGATGGAGCAGAGGGTGAGGCATCTTATGTTCCTAATAATCAGCAAGGACATAGACATATTCCAGTGGAGGAACCAGAGGTGCAACAACAACCTAATGATGATGTGGGAAGAATATTACGTGTTGTGGAACAACTTATGGAACAAGCAAGAGGTGGAGAACATGGTGGGGATAAGGACAAATTGCATGAGAGGTTCGTGAAGTTAAATCCGCCAGCATTTATTGGGACTACTGATTCGTTAGTGGTAGAGGGGTGGATTAGAAAGATGGAAACAATATTCAAGGTGATGGAAGTGCGAGATGAACAAAAGGTTTTGTTAGAAACCTTTAGGTTAGAGGATGAAGAAAAGTTATGGTGGGATGCAACAGAAAGGTTACTTGTAAGGACGCAAATTTCCAATTGAGTCCTTTGTTGTTTTGGCTCAATTTCGGACAAAAACATTTTAGTCAAAGGATAGAGTATATTGATCATCTCTCAAGCCTATGACATGTTTAGTTGAAGACATAGTGGCAAAGAGTTTAAAGCTTCATCAAAAGTCGTGGTTTATGTGCCTCGTTTGTACGTCATCAATAGTAGTTCCATGCTCCCAAGGTATGAATGCATTTATATTTGTATAGGAGCTTGGAACACGTTTTATTTGGGTGTTAGGTTATTTAAACCTGTTATTTTAATTTCAGAAAGATTTTATCAAACTTTAAAATAAAAGTATATAAAGTTTCTGCGCTAAAATCGAAATTTATGAATTTCTGGAAGTTCGTTCGATATGTCGTTCGAACGAATTTTTCGTTTGAACCAGATGTCGTTTGAACGAGGTTACCAACGAGTTCCCAGTATAGGCCTTTGAAATGTCGTTCGGTATGTCATTCGAACAAACCTTATGTTCGAACGAGATATCAAACGAGATTTCAAATGAGTTCAATCTGGAACTTCGTTAGAAGTTTCGTTCGAACGAGATTTCATTCGAACGAAATGTCATTCGAACGAGATGTCAGGTGGGAACAGTTTTTGGCAGTTTTTGACAGTTTTTAACCCATCTTCCCCACTTCTTTCCCCACTATCTTTTCACAGCATATATAAGTGCGGGAGTCATAATTGAAGGTTTAACTTTTTCATAACATACTAACTCCTAGAGAGAGTTTTGTGAGTTGCTTCTTCCAAGAAAAAGTTCATGAGTTTGAGTGTTGATTTTATAAAGACAAATCTGTTTAACACTTAGTTACACCCATATTTGTTTCTTCCAAGTTCATATATACATATACTTTGCTTGGAGCATTTTGGCACCAGTTTATCTCTACATTTGTTTAAAGAGAAGTTTGGTTTTTCTTCTATATCCCTCAAAGAAGAAGAGTTCATTTTGCTGCGGCATTCTCATGTGGTAAAAGACACCACGTGTGGTTGACGGTGTACCTATTGTCCGATTGGTGATTCCAAGATCACGGTGGAGCTCCGTGGTTATCCGCTAGAAAGAGGTGGTTACAAGAAGACGCATCAAGGCTTGAGAGGGTTCGAGTTGAGGAAGTAAGTCATCTGTCTTGTAAATGTAATTCCGTACTTAGTGGATTTGAGGCTAGGGCCGTCCGAGGTTGTTTCCCGTTTTGGGTTTTTCCTCGTACATCACGGCGTAGTGTGATTGCTTTATTTTTATCTTGCATAATGACTTAGAACTCATGCTTAGGATAATTCAAGATAAAAATGGTTTTAATTGTCACATTTAATTTAATTGGGTGCTAATTAAATTTGGATAATTGTTTATTTAATTCAAGTCTATTGTTAAAACTGGTTTGGCTTAATTTGGAAATATTAATAAATATGACTTAGGCAAATTCTAGGAGTTGGATTTATTAACTTGGTTTAAGTGAAATTTGAATTGTGTGAGTTAATTTCACTTGGTTTAATTTTAATTTGAAATAGTTATTAAAATTTGGTGCTTTTAAGTTGGGAACCATCTTACGCTTCCGCATCTCAACAAGGAAATTGATTTTAAAGAATTAGTTTATTTTAAAATCGGGGGCCCACCGGGCGACTTCAGATTGGTATCAGAGCCAAAGCGATAAATTATTTCGTTAAGATCCTTTAAATAACTTTTGGCTAAAATGGAATTTTCCCCATTTTTAAAATTTCCTATTTTCGATGGTTCGAACTACGCGTATTGGAAAGCGCGAATGAAATTGGAACTAAAATCTATCGACGAGAGAGTTTGGATGTCTGTTGTTAACGGGTGGTCCCCTCCTACTCATTTAGTAGATAATGAGCGTATTCCCAAACCGGTCGATAGATGGAGTGAGGGTGAATTTAAACTTTCTAACTTTAATTCTCGAGGTTCAAATGCCTTGTTTAGCGCTGTCACACCTGATGAATTTTGACGCATTATGACGTGTGAGACCGCTAAAGAAGCTTGGGATATTTTACAACTCACTCATGAAGGTACAAGTGTCGTTAAAGCTTAGAAACTCCAAAACCTCAGCACTCAATTTGAAACTATCAAAATGAACGATAATGAAACTTTTGATGAATTTTATGCTAGACTTTCCGATATTGTCAATTCATCTTTTAACTTGGGAGAGAAAATACCCGACAATCGAGTTGTAAAGAAAATTTTAGGGTCCCTTCCCGATAGATTTATTCCAAAAGTGACCGTTTTAAATTCCTTACCAATTTTAGCCTCTACGAAATTAGAAGAGCTTGTAGGTGATTTACAAACCTATGAACTAGACATGTTTCCCTCTAAAACTGAAAAGAAAATTGAAAAGGGCGTTGCTTTAAAAGCCCAGAAAGAGGTCAAACAAGTAGTAGAGAGCGAGAGTGATAGTGACTCGGAAGACATGGCTTTGTTTGCTCGAAAATTTAGAAAATTTCTTAAATTTAACAAAGATAAATTCAAAGATGATTTTAAGAAATTTGAAACTCCTAAGTATGACAAAATCGAGAAGATCCCTAAACCTATTAATGAAAATTTAAATAGGGAGGAGTCTAATAGGTGTTTTAGTTGTGAGGGTTATGGCCATAGGGCTTCTGAGTGCCCCACTAAACTAAGGAAAGAGGGTAAATGACCCATTTCAAATAATGCGACCCTTAGTGATAGTGATAAGGAAGAGGGACCCGATTCCCCCACTAAGCCAAATTTTATGGCTTTTATGTCTAGTCATGTGAGCACCGAAAGTGAATCTTCTCATGAAGATACTCAAACTCATGACACTTTCGAGGTCAAAGTTCTTGATTCCCTTGTTTTTTATGATAGTGAGAGTGGAGAAGAAAGAGAGAGTGAAAATGAAGAAGAGGTTAATGTGAGTGAACTTCAAAATTCTTTTCAAGAACTTTATAAAGAATCTATTAAATTGAAAAGAGATAATTTGAAGTTAGAAGCTAGTTTAAAAGAGCGTGACAAGGTCATTGATGATAGTATGTTAGTAGAAGACCTTAGGACACGAGAGAAAGCTCTTCAAGAGAAGCTTGAATATGTAGAAGGCGAGAGAGATAGCCTTAGGGGTTTAATGGAATCCTTGAAAAAGGATCTTCTCGCTTTTGAAGAGCGAAATATTTTACTAGAGTCTAACATTTTAGAATTACAAAATAAACTAAAAGACTCTAGTAATGTCAAATTTGATTTGGAGTGTCGTTCGGAAAAACTAGATAAAATCTTTGGAACGGTCCAAATTAAAAATGACATGTGTGGTTTAGGCTTCAATACTTGTAATGAATCTACTAATAAAGCCAAAACCAATGTTTTAGGAGAATCTACTAGGAATGACTTTCGAGATCACTCCTTAGGTACTCATTTTCGACGTGTTTTTACTTGTACACATTGTGGTCGAAAAGGGAACTTTAGGAAATATTGTTACGATCTTAAACGAATTTCTAGAAATACCCAACGTAAAGTAATCAAGGTAGTTAAAATTCCTACACCCCAAAAGGGCCATTCTTCATTAATTTGGATTAGTTGGTTGCCTTGCAAAATAGGGTTTTTGATTCTCATTTACTATCACATGCTTTCCTCCCTTCCTAAATGTAAAGGATGAATGTGTTAGTCATTTGCATACATTAGCTTTTGTTCTTCATGTTATATCATTATGCTAATTGTATGCTTGTTTAATCATTTTCTGGTCATTGCTTTATCACATATCTCATGCTAGAAAAATGATTTTTTGTTTATCTTTTGTATTTTATTTCTTTATTTTGTTGCATTAAATGAAAAATACAAAAAGAATTTTGTTTTGGGTTTTTATCTATTGAAATTTAAGCTTAATGAAAAATTCAAATGATTTTTTGTTTGCCTTTTGAGTAAATATTTTTATTTTTGGTTAAAAATTTCAAAAACTCAAAAAGTTTTTTTTGTGTTACTTTAGTTTGACACACTTTATGTGGCATACACTTGTGTTAGAATCCCACATTTTACGCTCCCATGTGACTAGAACTTTTGGTTTAGATTGTCAATCCTTATTATATTCTTTACCATACTTACATGGAGTAGTTGGATTTTGTGTTGATTAAATGGATTCTATTTTTATATGCCTCTATTTACACATGCACGAGCTCTTTTGAAATTTTAACTTCATATGTATATTTGAGCTATGTGAGGTATTCTCCTTCCAGTCTTGTCATCTACATATTTGTGACTTAGGAGGACTAGTGCATGTCAAAATCCGTTGCATGTGAAGATTTGTGTGAAAAATGAAAACATGATAAATAAAAATGTGCACGGGGAAGGGCTCACGAAAGGACTTAGTGATCCTTTACGATTGTAAGACACCGTTTTGCATGGACCTAAAAGAAATACGTGGTCCAAAGGCCTAAAAACAGAAAATATGGCATTAAAAAGAAAAATAATTTGCCAAGGCCTATGTTTGATTGGTATATTCATTCAAAATTAATATAAATGCTTATTGATGGAGATTGGATGGTATATCAACGGTTTGCACAATGTCCATTTATCCTAGTTGCGTATCTCATGTCATGACTCTATTGGTTTGTAGAATCATCAATATGCTAGGATTGTATGCATTGTGTATGTTTGTTCATTGAGTACAATCTATATTGTCACATCAGGTTATATTCAAATGTGATGGAGCTTGCAATCAAATGAGAACTCCGTGAACATGTTTTTAAGTGATTGGGTCTAAATTTAATCGTTACTAGTTCACACCCCCAACACTTCCGTTTCCATATGACACATTTTTGCCATACGAGTATGAAAGACTCCTATTATATTTTGTGTGTGTCATCTGTGTGTTTATATCTATATATGTGTACTTACGTCTATTAGTTATATCTTATGTATACATATTTCATATTTTTATTTAATCTTTGCTTTGATTTCTAATCCCTATATGCTTTAATTCATACTTGGTATCCATCTTATTGCATTCGTTGTTGATGTCATATGCTTAATAATTTATATATCATTTTGGTATCACTTTATTGCATCCAGTTTGGTCTAAGTTGTTATTTGTGGATTAGTTAGAATTTTTGTGGCCTATTGTGCTTTAACTTTCTCATCTCTAAATGCACAATTACATATTTTGGGGGAGATAAGTCAATATTTGATTCTTTAGGCTTTGTCTATTCCTGAACAAAAAGGGGGAGAATGATAGGGGGATAAATGGTATCTAATCCTATTATTATCGTATCTTAGTTTAAGGGAAATTTATCTTAGGGGGAGACGTCTTTCTAAGTTGATCATAGTTGATAAAGGGAGAGAATTAATTTAGGGGGAGTACTTAGTTTACTTGCATTAAATATTTTGATATTCCCTATGCGTGTAATGTGTTTGCTTAAGTGTGCAGGGAATTATATTATAAGTGGAAACTTTCACCTGCAAAGATTATGATCCTTGGGTTGTTTGAGTCAAGCATTGTATTTTTTTTTAGGTGGGACTTTTTATTAGTCTAGTAGAGCTTGACGGCCCTTTAGGATTTTTGTTGGGTTTTGTCCCAGAATAGCCAAAGGGGGAGATTTGTAAGGACGCAAATTTTCAATTGAGTCCTTTTTTGTTTTGGCTCAATTCCGGATAAAAAAGTTTGAGTCATAGGATATAGTATATTGATCATCTCTCAAGCCTATGACATGTTTAGTTGAAGACGTAGTGGCAAAGAGTTTAAAGCTTCATCAAAAGCCGTGGTTTATGTGCCTCGTTTGTACGTCATCAACAGTAGTTCCATGCTCCCAAGGTATGAATGCATTTATATATGTATAGGAGCTTGGAACAAGTTTTATTTGGGTGTTAGGTTATTTAAAACTGTTGTTTTAATTTCAAAAAGATTTATCAAACTTTAAAATAAAAGTATATAAAGTTTCCGGGCTAAAATCGAAATTTATGAATTTCTGGAAGTTCATTCGATATGTCGTTCGAACGAGTTTTTCGTTAGAACCAGATGTCGTTCGAACGAGGTTACCAACGAGTTCCCAGTATATGCCTTTGAAATGTCGTTCGATATGTCGTTCGAACGAACCGTATGTTCGAACGAGATATCAAACGAGATTTCTAATGAGTTCAATCTGGAACTTCATTAGAAGTCTCATTCGAACGAGATTTCGTTCGAACGAGATGTCAGGCGGGAATAGTTTTTGGCAGTTTTTAATCCATGTTCCCCACTTCTTTCCCCACTATCTTTTCACAGCATATCTAAGTGCGGGAATCATAATTGAAGGTTTAACTTTTTCATAACATACTAACTCCTAGAGAGAGTTTTGTGAGTTGCTTCTTCCAAGAAAAAGTTCATGAGTTTGAGTGTTGATTTTATAAAGACAAATCCGTTTAACACTTAGTTACACCCATATTTGTTTCTTCCAAGTTCATATATACATATACTTTGCTTGGAGAATTTTGGCACCAGTTTATCTCTACATTTGTTTAAAGAGAAGTTTGGTTTTTCTTCTATATCCCTCAGAGAAGAAGTGTTCATTTTGCTGTGGCATTCTCATGTGGTAAAAGACACCACGTGTGGTTGGCGGTGTACCTATTGTCCGATTGGTGATTCCAAGATCGCGGTGGAGCTCCGTGGTTATCCGCTAGGAAGAGGTGGTTACAAGAAGACGCATCAAGGCTTGAGAGGGTTCGAGTTGAGGAAGTAAGTCATCTGTCTTGTAAATGTAATTCCGTACTTAGTGGATTTGAGGCTAGGGCCGTCCGAGGTTGTTTCCCGTTTTGGATTTTTCCTCGTACATCGCGGCGTAGTGTGATTGATTTATTTTTATCTTGTATAATGACTTAGAACTCATGCTTAGGATAATTCAAGATAAAAATGGTTTTAATTGTCACACTTAATTTAATTGGGTGCTAATTAAATTTGGGTAATTGTTTATTTAATTCAAGTCTATTGTTAAAACTGGTTTGGACTAATTTGGAAATATTAATAAATATGACTTAGGCAAATTCTAGGACTTGGATTAATTAACTTGGTTCAAGTGAAATTTGAATTGTGTCAGTTAATTTCACACGGTTTAATTTTAATTTGATATAGTAATTAAAATTTGGTGCTTTTAAGTTGGGAACCATCTTACGCTTCCGCATCTCAACAAGAAAATTGATTTTAAAGAATTAGTTTATTTTAAAATCGAGGGCCCTCCGGGCGACTTCATTACTTACTACAATGGGGGGAGTGGTGCTAATAAATCCTCCACAAATTACATGGGAGAGGTTTGTGAAGGTGTTCTTTGAAAAATATTTCCCAAGGCTTTATAGGAAAGAGAAAGAGGAAGAATTTATCACGTTGAAACAAGGAAACCGAATAGTGGTAGAGTATGAAGCTTTATTTATATCCTTATCTAGATTTGCACCTTACTTGGTAAGGACGGAAGAAAGTAAATGAGATCGGTTTCAAACCAGGCTGAGTGCAGATATAAAAAGCATGGTTTCTAATATGAAGATCACACATTATGTGGACTTGGTGGATAGGGAAATGGTGTCAGAAAAGTTAATGAAAGAAATGCAAGCTGAACACTCAAAGAAAGCAAGACATGATGGTATAAGATCATATGGATGGGAGACGGGAACCTCAATTCAAAGTGTAGCACGAGGAGTACCTAAGGGACAAGAATTTAAAAATAATAGAAGTGCACGTGGAAGATTTCAAGCTCGAGGTGGAAGGGCTGTGATGAATCGGTCAGAAAATGCATCTGTGTTGGTACCGAGGGCCATAGTTTGATATAGATGCGGTGGTCAAGGGGACATGTCTCGGGAATGTACAATAGCTGAGACGATAACTTTATGTTTCCATTGTCATCAACCAGGGCACTTACGAAAGAATTGTCCAATGATGGGAGCTACAACATCAGTTGGGAGTGTGGCAGTAGGAGGTAAGAGTTATACACAAAATGTACCCAGGGGAGGTAGAGGAGGTATATCGCAAAGTCAAGGCCAAGGCAGAGTGTTTGCACTGACTCAACAAGATGCAGAAGCTATGCCTAATGTAGTGACAGGTACACTTCCTATTGGTGATAAAGATGTTTATGTGTTGATAGATCCTGGTTCTACACATTCTTTTGTATCTTTACTTTATCTGTTGAATCATCATTAGATTCTGGTTTATCTATTGTTACTCCAGTGGGGGGGGGGGGGGGTTATTGAGAGGGTATATAGGGAGTGTGTGGTGCGAGTGGGTGAAAAGGAATTACTAGTTGACTTGTTACCTCTCGATATGCGTGACTTTGATGTGATATTGGGTATGGATTGGTTGGCCTCATATCATGTATATTTATATTGCTTTAGAAAGGAGGTAGTGTTTCGGTTACCGGGTGAACCTGAATTTAAATTTGTTGGGGAACGAAATGTCACTCCAACATGTTTAATTTATGATGCAAAATCTTATGAATTGTTAAGGAAAGGGTGTCAGGATTATCTTGCCCATGTGGTGGACATACGATAAGAGGTTGGAAAACTATCAGATATACCAGTAGTGAATGAATTTATAGATGTGTTCCCAGAAGAACTCCTAGGGTTAGCACCAGACCGTGAGGTAGAATTTGCGATTGAGTTGGTACCAGGCACCGTACCGATATATATTGCACCATATCGCATGGCACCTACAGAATTAAAGGAACTAAAAATACAGTTGCAAGATTTGTTATATCGTGGTTTTATAAGGCCTGGTGTATCACCGTGGGGAGCCCCAATATTTATTATGAAGAAGAAAGATGGAACCATGAGACTGTGCATCGATTCTCATCAATTGAATAAGGTGACTATCCGTAACAAATACCGACTACCCCGCATTGATGACTTGTTCGATCAGTTGCAAGGAGCCAAAGTGTTTTCCAAGATCGATCTCAGATCCGGATATCATCAATTAAAAGTAAGAGATTATGATATTTCTAAAACTTCTTTTCGTTCCAGGTATGGACATTATGAATTTCTTGTCATGCCATTTGGGTTAACAAATTCACCGGCCATATTCATGGATTTGATGAACCGTATTTTTCACCCATACATGGATTCTTTTGTTATTGTCTTTATTAATGATATTTTGATATATTCTCATAGTAGGGATGAGCACGAACACCACATGCGTATTATTTTACAGACCTTGCGAGAGAAGAAGTTGTATGCTAAATTTTCGAAATGTGAATTTTGGCTAGACAGAGTAGTGTTTTTGGGGCATGTTATTTCTGTTGATGGTATTTGTGTTGATCCCAATAAGGTAGAAGCAGTAATGAATTGGGAAAGACCAACTAGTGTGATGAAGGTACGTAGATTTTTGGGAATGGCGGGCTATTACTGGAGGTTTATACCGGGGTTTTCTTTTATTGCATTGCCATTGACTAAGCTTACCAGAAAGGAGAACAAGTTTGTGTGGAGTGGTGATTGTGATAAAAGCTTTGAAAATTTAAAGGGGAAGTTGACATCAGCTCCAGTGTTGACTATCCCAACGGTTACAAAAGGTTTAATTATTTATAGTGATACCTCGTATTAAGGACTCGGTTGTGTGTTAATATGGAAAGGTAATTGCTTTTTCTTCTCGATAATTAAAGATACATGAATGCAACTACCCTACACACGATCTTGAGTTGGATGCAGTAGTTTTTGCATTAAAGATTTTGAGACATTACTTATATGGTGTTAGTTGTGAAATTTTTACTGACCATCAAAGCTTAAAATACTTGTTTACTCAAAAAGACTGAACTTGAGGCAAAGAAGGTCGATGGAACTCATAAAAGATTATGTTTCAACGATACATCACCATCCGGGTAAATCTACTGTTCTTGATAATGCTTTGAGTAGAAAATCTCGAGGCATAGTATCTTGTATTTATTGTATTCGGAGTGAGCTGCTGAGAGAGTTAGCTTTAATGGGGGTGGAATTAACTTTAAATGAGTCTTATGGAATTATAGCACATTTAAATGTTAGACCCACGTTAATAGACTGGATAAAACAAGCACAGGCAGGAGATACAGAATTGGAGAAAGTTAGAGATAATATGAAAAAGGGTAAAGCAAATGAATTTTCTATTCATGATGATGACATTGTTATGTACGGAAACCATTTGTGTATACCTAATGTGCCTGATTTAAGAAGAACAATTTTAGAGGAAGCCTACTGTTCTTTATATGCTATACATCCAGGGATCACGAAACTGTATAGAGATTTGAAAAAATGTTATTGGTGGCCGGGAATGAAACACGACATTACAAATTTTATTGCTACATGTCTAGTTTACCAACAGGTGAAGGTGGAGCATCAGAAGCCAAGTGGTTTACTACAACCCTTACCTATTCCTAAGTGGAAATGGGAGCATGTTACTACTGATTTTGTTATAAGTTTACCAAAATCATCACGAGGGTTTGATTATATTTGGGTTTTTGTTGATAGGTTGACTAAGTCTTCACATTTTCTTCCTGTTAAAACTACTTACTCCATGGATAGATATACAAAAATATATGTGGATGAGGTTATCAGATTGCATGGTGCACCTGTTTCTATTATATCTGATCGAGATCCTAAGTTTACTTCTCACTTTTGGCCTAGTTTACAACAAGCTTTGGGGAGTAAATTGAAATTTAGTACATCTTTTCATCCTTAGACTAATGGGCAGTCAGAAAGAACGATCCAGACACTCGAAGACATGTTACGAATTTGTGTATTGGAGTTCAAGGGCAATTGGGATGAACACTTGCCACTAATAGAGTTCGCTTATAATAATAGATATCATTCGAGTATTGAGATGGCTCCTTATGAAGCTTTGTATGGGAGAAAATGCATACTCCAGTGTGTTGGAATGAAGTAGGAGAACGAAAACTACTTGGGCTAAAAATTGTATGGTAGACTACTGAAAAGATAAATCTTATCCATAATCACTCTAAGGTGGCGCAAAGTAGACGAAAACATTATGTAGACAGCCGAAGGAAAGAATTGAAATTTGAGGAAGGTGATCGAGTATTCCTATGTGTTTCTCCTTGGAGAGGGGTTATGAGATTCGGGAAGAAGGGAAAGTTAAAGTCCCAGGTACATTGGACCTTATGAGATAGTGAAACGGGTTGGAGCTGTAGCTTATAAGTTGGAATTACCACCAGAATTATCCCGGATACACGATATTTTTCATATATCTATGTTACTTAAGTATGTGCCTGATCCTTCACATGTGCTTATTTCACAATCGATAGAGCTTCAAGATGACTTGACCTACATGGAGGAACCAATTTCTATTGTAGATCGAAAGGAGCAAGTGTTACGTAGAAAAATCATTTCACTAGTTAAGGTGATGTGGAGAAGTCATAATTTGGAGTATGTCACCTGGGAAGGAGACGATAACATGAAGAAGCAATATCCTCATCTTTTTGGTATGTTTCTTATGCGTTAAATTTCGAGGACAAAATTTTTATAAGAGGGGTAGAATTATAAGGCCCTAAAACACGATTAGTAAAGTTAATTACATGATTAGGTATAAGTTATGAGTTATAAGTTATAAATTGGTTATGTGTATTAAACATGTTAATTATCATGTTTAGGGAATGCATACTCATGAATTATGTATGTTGTTTACATTAGATGTGAATCGAGCTTATGATTGGGGACAACATGTTTAGGGCATGTGATTAGTTATTTGGTTAAATGCATCATGAAAATATGTTTCTAAATGTATCATTATGTTTATAAAAGTAAACTAGAGTGTTGGTGCGAAAGTGGCGATGTTTGGTCGCTAAATGTGAAAGTTATGAAATGTTGAGTAAATTATTACTCTTCTGTTCGAGCCCAAGCTAGGTGTACTAGTTTTATGATTTTGGGAAAACACAAAATATGAAAGTTGTAGATGTTTAAGTTATATACTCACAAACAAAAAGTGGGAGTAAATCGGGTTCCGTGATAGTGAGTTATGGTGATTTTACCAAGGTGGGACAAATACGTCATTAATGGAATTGTCTAATTCGACCTTTCGTCCGACCAATCCCGCGTTACCACTACCCCTATAGCTATTGGACCACTTTAAAACGTATTTCTTATCTTTAAACATATGTATAGATTCTTCCTCATAAGAAATAACAAGCTTGGAAAGATTTACCTAAGGAGAGAGAAAGTAAGAAAACAATCTTCGGAAAATTTCTATAAATCGAGGAATCCTCGTAAGGTAATTACTTCTTTATTATAGTTGATCACATGGATGAGTTCTACAATTTGTATGTTTTTGTTGATTATTTTGATAAGTATTTTAATGATACCCATATTGCTTAAGTGTATTAATAAGGATGGGTTAAGAACATAAGTTAGGACTGGTGCTAGGATCGTAAATCAATACTTTAAATCCTAGATTTCCATCATTTTTTCGTAAAGCATTTTGATTTAGAAAATTCATGCTTATGATGTATATATCTTCTAAAACATGTTTATTATATGTTTCCATGATTTATACTCAAGGTGGAGGTTATGTATGCTTAAAAATATTAAGTTATGTCTTAATGTTCTATTTTGACCTAGTTATGGTAAAAATGGCATAAATCATGGAATACTTATTGAAATCAAGAAATTCCAGTGGGAGATGTTAGAAAACAGATATGAGTATAACATAGTCTAAAATCAGAATAAAATGCCTTCAGTTTGTCTTGGGGGACATTTTTAAGTTGATGTTTCATTGCTGTTTTTCGGTATAACACAACATGAAAGTTGTTATAAAAAAATGGGCATAACTTTGTCAAAAGAATTTGTAATTTAATTCCATAAATTGTGTTAGAACCCTAAATAATAGGGTGTTATATAAATGTTAAGATTCATATTTAATTTCTTTTCAGTCATTTCTGATTGACCAACTGATGTGATGTGTTACGAAGCTTAATGTTATTTGGTGTATTCAAATACTAATGATGTCGAATTGATAGGTACGAAAATGGCTAATACTAGCATACAAAGGAAGTAGATTTTGGTTTTCATTTTATTACCTACTTCAAGGTGAGTGACCTGCCCTATGAAATATAAATGCTTATATTTTCATATGGAAATGTGTAGTTAAATACTTGTGTTCGAATGCTTATGGAGTGATCTGGTGTTTGTGAAACATATGCATGTGATTAAAAATGTTAAGTGATGTTATTTAATGTTATGCACTATGGAGGGTCCTTTATCTAATATTAAGGTATATGATGGGTCCTACAGGATGTGGCGGTCCTGTTAATTCAACTTAAAGGTTTGTGTACTCGGGCCTAATAAAGGGATGTGGTGGTCCCCAATAACTATGGTGGATTAATTGGACTGTGGCGGGTCTAGGCTTGCGAGAGTTTCACAATTCCTGTTGGGTTATAGCATTAGAACAAAATAAAAATGGTTATTCAATTTGGTTATAGGTGTGGTATATGGTCATTCACTAAGCTTATATTGCTTACACTCCTGTAATGTTATGTTTCAGGTATGCCTATTGTTTGGAGTTCACTGCCAAGTTAGGACCTTAAAATGGGAGAGTGACGAATATCTAATATGGGTTGTATATCAACAAGATTTTTGTGTCAATGTGAAACAAAAGAACTTGTATATGTAAAGTTGTTTAGTGATAAGAAGGTTTTTGCGTACGGTCGTTGTCTTCAAAAGTCACTATCAAAATTCCCTTGAGTACCTACAAAACTTGTCTAAAAATAACTCGTATTGCAGTAAGTACAGGTATCAATCCAACTTTCAAGGTGAAACAATTGTTGTGAAAACTTGCAATTCAATTTTTTTTTATTAAAATATATATTTTTTAATTTTTAATATATATTTTTTAAAACAATATCAAGGGAAAAGTTAACTAATAAATGCTAAAATTATAAAATGACTAAATAATAAAAAAGAATGTGCAACCGAGTGTGAAATACTGTGAGGAAGTCATGAGATGGGATTACACTACATTTTCAATTAGTTTAATTTCTCAATTTATTAATTTAAAATATTTCCACATAATATTAAATTGATAATCTAACTCTTGTTAAAATTATAAATTTAATAAAATATTTTTCAAAAAATTAATTAAAAAAGTCACACAATGAAAAATTAGGACTTATATTATTTTCAGAAAATTACCCGATAGGATCAATTTAACGAAAAAAATATCAATCCTCAAATTTCAACACCGAATTAATATTCAAATATCGAAAAAATCTATCTCTAGTTCGATTCCTAAATTCAAACATTAATTTGTTCAATTAATTTATTAACTGTCGTTACATAAATTAATTGGTGACAGTTAAAATTAATTTACCTAGAAATATAAAATTAATGAAACCAATTAATTAAATTAATATCATTCGCAGTGCATCCCACCCTTTGAATGGGGTGTTTAGTCAAACATTATCATGTGTGCATAAACAACAATAAATAGTATGTCAAAAAGGAAATAAATTGAAAAGAGAATATAGAAATACAATACGCAATTTTTTCCACAAATTTGTCTTGAAATGGCCCTTGACATGCGTCCAACTTCTTCACAATTTTCGGCACTTGATTACAAAAAGAAGACTAAAAACTAAACCTAAAAATTATTCTAAAGCTAAACTGATTTTTTTTGTATTTTTCTGGAATTTTTTCATGACCCTAAACTGTACATAATATACACTATGTTTCTCTCTCTCTACGTCCCTTCTGTGTATCTAAGAGTCTTTTTTTAAAGCGAGCTTCCTTTGTCTTTTAAAGTCCTCGATTCTTTGTTTGGATTGTTGGATGAGAGATTTAAGGGATTTGGAGATTGGGTTGGAGATGGAATGGGATAAGATTCAGATTTTAGTGGGATTGGGTTTGAGGGTCCACCGGGTTTCGAAGTTAGGCAGAACTCGTGTTGGGTTCGATTTGGCGAGTTCGGGCAGAAGGAATGGGTGTCGATCCAGGGTTCGCCGGAGAAGGGGCTGCTGGGGTTTCGACAGGGGGCACCGACGGGGGGTACAGGTGGTGGCCGGAGGTGGGTCATCGCTGGAGTGGTTGGGGGTATAAGGGGGCTGGGTCTGGCGACTGCGGTAAGGAGAGGTTTGGGATGGGTCGTGGCTGGTGGTTTGGTGAGAGGAGATGGGTTAATGGTGGTTTATTTGGTTTTAGGAGTTGTAATGGAGGAGAGAGAAAATGTGATTGGGTTAGAGGTTGAAGATGGTGGTGAGGGTGATAGGGTGTGGTGAGGTATAAAGGACTTGTGTGAGGGTGAGGGGAAAGTATTTGTGTGTATGTTTGGTGTAGGCTTATGTGTGTGTGTTACGTGTGTTTAAGTTGGACCCTTAAAAATGACACAATAAAAAAATATATATAAAACTAACAAAACTATAAATCTAAAAATAAAATACTACTCTAAAAATAAAATAAAGACTCAATAAAAAAATTGAAACAAAAAAGAAATAAAAATCTATCAAACTAAAAACTAAAATCCTAAAAATGTAAAATCTAAAAAATAAAAATAAATGAAATCCTAAAAACTAATCCTAATAAAATAAAATAAAGACTAAAGACTAATAAAAATCAAAATAAAAAATACACTAAAAAAAATAAAATATAAAAAATATGTAAAAAAATTCTAAAAATTCTAAATAATTCTAAAATAAATCCTAAAAATAAAACGATTCAAAATAAAAATTTAAGAAAATATTAAAAGGTACAAACTCAACACACACAGGCTCGGGTGATGGACTGGAGTCGGTCTGGGCTAGGTTAAGGTTACGGGATTGGTTCGGGGCATCGAAACACATCTCGGCATGCTCAAATAGGGCTCCAGACTTCGCGGTCTCCTTTGATTTCTTAGATGCACGCTTTTGACCATTTTTGTGTCGCAATTGATTGGATTTAGTATTATTTAACACTGCGACTGCGTATTGACCTGCAAAATGATAAAATATACACTTTTGGGTACTTATCATTTAGTACTTGTAAGTTATATGTACAGGTAGTTATGTTTTCATCTAAACATTCCTTTGAAAAAAAAATCTTGTGCTATTTTCTGAGAGATTTAAAGTAAAGTATTGTTTATGGGAATTTATCTCTAAATAAAAGGATGATTTTAAATTAATTAAGTCGGGGCGCAACACAACTAGTCTTGCCTTAAATTTATTTATAGAACCCCTCGAATTTAATTTTCTTTTAAATATCCATTTGCACCCGATAGGTTTAGCTCCGGGGGAAAGATCGGAAATAACCTAAGTTTGATTTGACAAAATTGAGTTCATTTCATCATTTATTTCTTCTTTCCAAAAGACAACATCTCTAGATGTTACCGCTTTACGAAATGTTATCAGTTCATCTTCTACATTAAAAGCAAATGTACTTTTGTTATTAGTCTCATTTAAATCCTCTTCAACTAAATAAATAACAAATTCAGGCCCAAATATTTTTTCAGTTCTTTGTCTTTTACTCCTTCGTGGTTCAACGTCATTCCTTGTTTTCGAAGAAGATATTGGTTGTGAATTTTCTTCTAAAGTTGAGGAGTCAATAGTTGGATTATTTTTTTCTAAACTTTGATTCAAAGTACTAAACTTTATTAGATGTTCAAAAAATTGCACATCTACCAACTCAATGATTTCTTGAGTTTCAAGATTTAAAAATCTATAAGTCGTACTGTTACTAGAGTATCCAATAAAAACACATTTGTAAGTCCTATTTTCTACTTTATGTCTTTTAGGTTCGGGTTTTCTTACATAAGCAAGACATCCCCAAACATTAAGACATCTAAGATTAGGCTTACGATTAAAACATAGTTCGTATGGTGTAATATCCTTATTTTTCAATGGAACTCTATTTAAAATATAACATGCGGATAAAAACTCTTCTCCCCACATCGACAAAGGTAAACCAGAACTGATTAACTCTGCATTTATCATTTCAACTAAAGTCCTATTTTTCCTTTCCGTTGTTTCATTTTATTGTGGCGTATAAGGCGCCGTAACTTGATGGATTATTCCATAAGTATTAAAATATTTTATAAACTCACTCGGGTAATATTCACCACCCCTATCGGATCGTAGGACTTTAATTTTTCGATTTTGTTAAGTTTCAACTTCTGCTTTAAAAATCAGAAATTTCTCGAAAACTTCATCTTTACTTTTAAGCAAATATGTATATGCATACTTAGAGTAATCATCAATAAAAGTTAAGAAATATTTATTTCGACCACGAGTCATATTACTCTTCATATCACATACATCATTATGAATAAGATCAAGCACTTCAGATGTCCTCTCAATAGATTTAAATGACTTTCTAGTTATCTTCGATTGTCCACAAATTTCACATTTAAAAAGGTTATCAAATTTACAATCTGAGATTAATCTGAGATTAGTCATATTTTTTATACCTTTATAATTTAAATGACCTAATCTACTATGCCATAAAGAAATAGAGTCAACCATATAAGCATAACTAATATCATTGATTGCATTAATTTTGATCATGCCATTATAAGAGTACTCTTTGCCAATAAATTGGCCATTCTTTGACAAGACAAACTTATCAGACTCATACACTAGTTTGAAACCTCTCTTAGAGAAGAACCCCAGACACAAGATTTTTACACATATCAGGTACATGAAGTACATCAATTAGAGTAAGAGTCTTTATATAAGTTAATTTCAATTCCACAGTGCCTTTCCCAACTACATTTATGCAAAGATTATTTGCCATCTTCACTTCTTTTCCATCAATTTCTTGATATGTTTTGAATGAAGATCGGTATTTGCATATGTGGACTGTTGCGCCGGTATCCAGACACCATCCACTTTAATTATCAATGAATTTGCTTCGCATACAATAGCAATAAGATCTTCAACATTGTTGGTTTCCTTCGACCCTTATTTTTCCTTAAATGCCTTCTTTTTAAGACGACATTCTCGAGAATAATGGTCTGGTTTGTCACAGAAGAAACATTTTCCCTTCTTTTTCTTATTTGCACTTTGGTTCTTGAATTTTGAATCATTCTTTTCTTTAAATTTTTAGTCTTTGGTAATCTTGGATTTTTTATCCTCAACCATATTAGCTTTTGAATGACCCTCACCTTGTTCATCCTTCTTTTCTCAAATACGAGTATCATCTTCAATACGAAGGTGACGAATAAGGGATTACACAGTATAAGTCTTTCCATCATGATTAATTTTCTTCTTAAAGCCATTCCAAGGGGATGGAAGTTTTGAAACAATCACCCCTACTTGAAATTCATCTTGAAGATTAATTCCAGCGGCTTTAAGGTCACCAACAATCTGTTGGAGTTCATGTGCTTGTGCAATGACAAATTTATCATTACCCATTCTAAAATTCATATAGTTTTAAATCAGAAACTTACGGTTGCTCGCTTCCTCGTTTTGATACTTTGTTTCCAAAGTCTTCCATAATTCCTTTGCCGTCGGAATCATTCGATGAGTGCTATAAACAGTTTGAGACAAAGCATTGAGGATGTATCCTCGACACATAAATTCATCTTTTTTCGTCTTCACACGTTTTTGCTTTATTTCTTCGGTGTCTTTGGGTGTGGGCTTAGGAATTTGCTCAAGGTTGTCATCTAGAATATTTACTAGTTTTAGTGATGTGAGGAAGAACATAAATTTCTCTTTCCAACGGATGAAATTTCCGCCATCAAAATGATCGAGTCGGATTAAGTCTTGACTCATGACTTGGATAGATTGTGCCACGGTTCCTTCCATTTGAGTGGAGTAATAAGAATAAGATATATTTTTGCCTAAATTGTTGGATTTTTGGTATGGAAAGAACGAAATATTTTAGATTAATTTCTGCACGGCACGTTCTGGGAACGCTTTCTTTTAGGAAAAATTTCTCCCAATCCGGTTGAGACAGAACCGCGAGTACATGATGGGTTTTATAGAATATGCCTTCAGGATACAATGCAGTGTATAAACAGTTGTTTGATTCAAATTATGTACTGTTTGATCAAACAGAGAACACTCTGAATTCGTAATCTGATAATGCCAAAATATAGAGGATGGAGAGAGGAGAAATTAGCAATTTTTGGTGTCCAAAACAGATGCATGGAACTCTTTTTATAGCCATTTCTGTGACTGCATTGCACGTCAAAGCGCACAATGCTCCCTAAGTCACCCAATCGTACTTTCGCATGCCGCGTGTCGCGATTGGTGGTGCTTAAGCACCACCGTAATGCGTAGGATCATAGCCTTTTGTTTGACTTGTCAAGTAAGAATCTTATTACCACTACTTTTTGTAGTACTTTTCCAATGTGGGACGATATGGAATTTTGAGCACTCCCATATCTATCAAACCTATTTGCTCATGTTTCTACCTTCTAAAATAAAACTCAAACTATGTTTAAAAATAAAACACCAATTAATATAATAAAATATTAACAACTGAAAATTAAAACATCAATTAATATAATTAAAATATTATATTAAATTGAAATTTTTCCAACACTCTTAACTTGCGTATACTAGCAGTTCAAATTTTTAAAGAGCATACCTACTAATAGGTTTTGATGGATCCCATTTAGCCACATCACATAGTTAGGATTGCAACTTTTTGGGACAAGAAAAATTGAGTATACGGAGCTTATATTTTCCAAAAGCTTGCTCTTGCTTTCTCAAGCGTTACTACAGTCACGCTTGGAATTGGATTAATTTCTGGTGGAAAATGATAACATGTGCGGATACATGTTTTGCACCTCAAAAGACACCGAGTATGAGAGCTCTGTCCTATGACATTGTGTCCTTACTATTTTTAGTTTTTTAGTGTGTGATCCTATTATATTATAGTTTGAATTGAAAAACTAGTTTAGTGTAAAATTACCATACATCACAATGCTAAAACTATTTGAAGATTTAAAAATCCAAATATGGATTAGTCCCTAAACACCACATCTTCTCTGAAACATCAATAAACAAATGGTTCCGAAATCAAATTTTTATGCAATGTCAAAAAAGTCTAGAGATATTCCCTCCATCTCTCCTTAAAATGAACAAAATTTAAAGAGTATTTTTTCTTTCAATTTTATAGCATTGTAACTTTTATTAACATAATCACATCACATCACCTGATGTAAATATTAAAATTTTATACTATTATATATATGTTGGAAGGAAATAAAATCATTAATTCGGGACAACTAAAAAAGGAAACACAAATTTTAGGAATGACGGGAGTATGAAAGCCCAAAAATCGATGGATGGTTGAGTAAAAGAGAACAGTTCACCACCAAAACAATACTTAAAAATCCCTTTTTTCTTTGATTGGACAATAAAATTCTAATTACACTAGTTTTGACTATATTTGGTCGACAAAATTAAGCTAGATATGAGGCGACAAAGCCTTTGAGCTCCTGCACCCGGTTTAAGCCTGGTGGGATTCCCAACTTTAGAACAAGGGGGGTTACCGGAGAACCAACCACCAGGTGTGAAACTCCCATTTTTACGTCTCAATGACTCCTTATCGATTAAATCTTCATCTTGCCTGAATTTATGTGCAAAAAGGGCTCCACTCTCGATCATTTTTCTCGTGTCGTTAAGGGAGAGGATGTGAGGGTGTTGTTTTGGGGGGGAGTCCCAAGAAATGTAGTGCATATCATGGTTGATGATGGTGGGAACAAATTGCGATGCGTTACACGCGACAGTCTAAAAGTAACCCTCGGGAGACGACACAAAATTTGAGTAGTACATGAGTAGTGTTCTAGGGAGGTTATCCCAACCCCATGTGCAGTATTCCACAAATGACCTTGACAGGATCATCCAAGATGAACCTGCATTTTTCAGAATTAAGTATGAGCTGCAGTTGCTAAGCACTGATCCCAATTTATGATTGATAAAACTCACCTTATCAAGCAGAATGGACCAAAGATATGTATAGTATTCCAAGCAGTGTACCACTAAAATAGGCATTTTTAACCGACTGCAAAATTTGTCAAATGCATCTCTTCTGGTGTGTTGGATTGACGTTAGATTTTGTCCATGGAAAATACTTAATTTTACTCATTTTTATTTTTTGTGATGCTTAATTTTAAATATTTTCTATGGAACATATAGTGTTAACCGTGACACGTGCTTCATCTTTCCCTCATCTATAATTAAAACATTTCTAACCCACCCCTAAATAATCAGGTTCCATGAATACACTTTTAACTTCATCTTTTTCCAAAACTAATAAACTGGACCCTTGGTTTGGTTGGTGTTCAATAGGAAGCAGTACTATTTGGCAATAGATCCAAAAAATCAGTTTCACCTACTTTATGTGAGTAAATAGGACCATAGAGAAGTGTTGAAAAAGAGTAAAAAAAGGAACAATCTTTATGTGATGTTCACATTCATTTGATTTTCCTTTCAAGAAGGGAAAACATAAGAGGTCTGTAAGAAATAAATCCGTGTGTGTCACTAAAAGTCAAGCTACCCAAAACTTGCTTCCAAACAAACAGGACTATTAAACAAATACACTGAACTGAAAGAGAAAATTAACACAACAGGTACAATTAATTGACTTCAACAACATATTGAGTATAATTAGGAAGAACATATTCATGGATTTAAACCACTTTAAAGATTTGAAAAACTGAACATAATTTTAGTAATTATCACGAGGTATAAAATTATCAATAAAAATAACTGACCAGTAAACAATGTAAAGGCTGAGGGAAAAAGTCTATTTGGAGTGACCATAAATATATCTGACTTTGTCGCTCGGTAGAGGCCTGGGTCTATGATCAATGGCATTGCCCTTTGATCCCTGCATACAAAATCACATGTATTAATGTTTAATGTTAAGGAGCTTTCTAACAGAGTTGTGAACACCCATAGGAAGGGGGAGCTTACTCCTTCCAGTCTAATTTGCTCGTGTGTTCGATGAAATTCATGTCCCTCTTTACACCAATGAACGAGAAAAGAATATCTATATATAGTAAATAACTAGCTAAATAAATCATATATTCTATCTAAGAACATAATAAGATCTATGCTTTAATCTCTTCAAAAAAACATAAGGAAAAAAGTAAAGGAAAAGTCTTAACCATCTTGAGTAACCAGAGGGTAATCCGAAGCACTGAGGTTAATACACCAATCCCACTCCTTGCTCCGCTTGAGAAGAATGGCACACGCATGAAGAGTATTAGCAACCATGGTGGGTCCTCTATAAGTAACCATATTAGCTTTTGTAATCATGTATACATTCCCAACCTTAGCGAAAATAGGATCCTTTTCAGCACGGGAAGTAAGCTCCAATCTCTATAAGGCTGGCGATTCTAGGTCCAAATGAACAACGTAGTGATTCAATGGATGATACAATGTTTGAAGAGTCCTCCAAAGCTTCTCCAAATCACCCCTTAATCCAGATATAAGATACGCGAAACGAGGAACTTCAGTACCAGAAGGAGGAGGTGGAGGACGAGGCTCAACCTTTGATTCTACGAAAATTGGGCTCGTTTGGTTTGTTGTAACATGCGAAGGGATAATCGAGAAAGGAGAATTGATAGTGTGTACGAAAGTGATAATACCCATGTTAAAGGAGGTTGCAAAGAGGCAAATGGCTACCAGGGAACTCATTACAAGAGGAAATAACCATTTCTTCTCCATATTTAGGGACCCCATGCCAATTTCCCTCAGTCCTTTATCAATTTATAATATAGTGCCTGAGGGCAACGTATGGTCTAACAGACTGTTTAAATTCATACCATTAACTTCTTCAAAAGAATTCCATTTTTTGTTCTCTGTATATAACTGTTGAATACAGAGAACAAACAGATATAACTTCTTAATTAAATTTTATGGAAAACCAACAGTTGTAAGAGAAGAATTACACTAGGCCATGCGATGATATAACTTCTTAATTAAAGTTTATAGAAAACCAACAGTTGTAAGAGAAGAATTACAGCCATGCGATGATATAAATTCTTAATTAAAGTTTATGGAAAACCAACAGTTGTAAGAGAAGAATTACACCAGGCCATGCGATGATATAACTTCTTAAAGAAAAATCAAAAGCTCAAAACAGATATAGAAAGATATATACATAGAAATGAATATGGATGCATTCATATATATATTCAGCAATAAAAACAAACCAATACAATTGTATAATCACATCAGTAATAATATATATGTAAACATAGAACAAAGTCCGTGAGATGAGAAGAAGAAAACAAGAACCTTTTGTTAGTATGTTTTAGGAAGGCCTGTAAATTGAGCGCCCGAGGCCCGAAGCTCGCCCGTTCGCCCCGCTATTTTCAGGCCGAACTTTATTTGAGTTTAAATCGAGCCGAGCCAGAGCCAGAGCCAAAATTTCAAGCCCGAATGAATTTTGGGCCGAGCTTGAACCGAACTTTACCAACCCCGAATTGGGCCCGAAGCCCGAACTTCATATTTATAAATAAATAATTTATATAATATAATATATTTATGTTAACATTTGAAAGAGTGTGCGCTTGCGTTCAAATATGAAATTAAATAATCAAACTCAGTTCAACCAAAATAAACCCTAAACAAGCAACAAGGTGTGATTGAAATAATATGAAATCATGCAAGAGATATTCAAACACACACGTGAGGAAAAATCCCCCAAGGGGGCAAAACCATTTATTTTCATTATAATATTGTAACATACAATTTCGGATTACAATGAAAAATACAGTGACACAGAATTACCCACATGTGTCAGATCTGTAGTCGGCGACTGGAAGTTTCCCTTTCCAGGAGGGCAGCAATGAAGAAGACGAATGGTCTTCTCCTCAAGGGTATGAACAAAATCTCTTAGAAATCTTACGACCTAGAAGCATAGACCTAGCCATTTCCTGGATCGTTCTATTTTTTCTCTCAAGAATCCCATTTTTATGAGGAGTTCTCATAACAGAAAACTCATGTTTGATCCCGAGGCTATCACAGTAAAGATCTACCTTTACTTCTGTGAATTAAGTGCCATTGTCACTACGCATCCTGTTAATAGTGACACTGTGTTGGTTTTGTAGGACACGGCACTTGGTCGTTAAAAACTCTACAACATCGGATTTCTCTCTCAAAAAACCTACAATAGAATATCTAGAGAAATTGTCCACCATTACGAGAATGTATCTCTTACCACCCAAACTCTCCGTACGAGTAGGACCCATAAGATCCATATGAATCAACTCAAGAACACGGGAGGTGGTAATGGAATGCAACTTCCTATGAGGACTATGGATTTGCTTTCCCAATTGACAGGGTCCACAAACCGTGGAAGTTGGCTTTCCAAGTGATGGTAATCCACGTACTAGGTACTTTTTAGCTAAACGGTTAAAATATCTAACGTTTACGTGACCTAGACGTTGGTGCCACAGATCCATAGGAGTGACCGTGGCGCTGTTGCAGACAAGTGAGGATGTGGGCTCAGTCCCATAGCAGTTATCCTCTGTCTTCACCCCTTGCACCAAAAGTTTACAGGCTTGATTATAAACCTTACAAGCTTCCCAGTCAAACTTTACATCACAGTCATCGTCGCACAGCTGGCTGATGCTGAGAAGGTTTACTTTCAAACCTTTGACGTACAAGACATTCTCTAGCTTAGGAAATCCTGGTAACTCTACTGTACCTCGTCCTACAATGCTAGACTTACTCCCATCTCCAAAGGTGACTCTACCATCCTCATAATCCTCAATGTGAGTAAAAAGTGAGACATCACCTGTCATGTGTCTAGAGCATCCACTATCAAAATACCACTGAGAGGTATTATGTGCTTTGAGAGCGACATGGACAACAAGGGCCTTTTTCTCTATCTTAGGTACCCAAGTATAGGTAACTTTATGTTTACCCTTGTTGTTGTTGGTTTTAGTGGGAATGCGAGACGCATTCATTGATGGTAAGGAAATCTGTCGGAATTCCTCCATCAGACTCTGTGAAGTGGCAGCTAAAAACTCAACACGCTTTCTCAGACTGGCAAAATCCTCAGTATGATGTGGTGGAGCAGTAGTACGTCGAGTCCAACCCCAACTATAACAAAACTCCCCGAGGTGTCCATTTCTTCTGCAATGAGTACAAAAGAGCCTAGTTTTAGAAGGACCTTGGTTTTCTTTTCTTGGTCGAGCTCTCCTTCTTGGTTTTTTACGATGGCGATATAGAGTCTTAGTAAACTTAGGAATTGGTCTAGGTGCAATTTGGGACGTGGAGGCACCATCAAAACCTATTCCCTGCCTATCACCAAAACCTAAAGCGGGACCGAGGAGCATCTTTCCCATCTTTTCAGATCTGTCCTCGATTTGTACCTTGACTTCCCGTGCCCTCTCAAGGTCATGAGTAAGCTGGGCAACAAGGGCATCAAGTTTCTTTCGAGTCTCCAGGGAGGAATGGAGCTCACTCGTAAGACTAGACACTTGTTTCGTCAAGTCCCCATTCTCTTTATCAAAATTACTCTCTCTCTCTTTAAATAAATTTTCTTTCGTAACACAGGCAGACTCTCTTTCTCTCATGGCGGTGCAAGTGGAGGACTTTTTCTCTCTCCTCTCTTCTAACTCTTCTTCTAACGCAGTGATCCTAAGAACTAACGCTTTGTTACGCTTTTTATTTTTAAATGACTCATTATATAACTCGGCGTAGGCGCGTTGAAGGTTACTCTCGCTCTCACTTGCGTCATCTCCCCCCTCACTTACTTCGCCCTCACTGTCGAGGTGTCCTTGTGAAGCAGCATCCTCATTGTCGTGAGATGCACTAGAAGTACTCACAAGACTATCCATGAATGCGGTGAAGTTACACTTATGCGGTGACTCATCTCCCGAGTCCACCGACTCAACCTCACTGTCGTCACTAAGGGTAGCATTAAGGACAGCTTTTCCCTTTTCTCTATTCAGACGAGTGGCACACTCAAAATCTCTATGACCCTTACCGTCGCACTCAAAGCATCTCTCACTGTCTTTCTTAGGAGGGTCTTTGAAATCTTTCTCATTTTTCTTTTCAAAATTATTTTTCTGAAAATTCTTTTTATCTTTGAAATTTCCACTTTTCTTGAATTTAAGAATTTTCTTGAAGTTTCTAGCAAATAAAGACAAGTCATCTAAGTCAAATTCACACTCAAAATCAGACGATACTATCTCTATCTTTCTAGATGACTCAACTCTTTTTCTTCCCGACCCCTCACTTTTTCTCTCTTGGGCATTAAGTTCAATTCCCTTATCTTTAGACTTGACAGAGTTAGGAAGCATGTCAATTTCATTAGTTTGCAAGTCTCCTACAAGTTCTTCCAATTTTAGCGTATTTAAATTACCCATAGAATTTAGCACAGTGACTTTAGGTATAAAACCCTTAGGCAATGATCTAAGAATCTTTTTCATAACTCTAGCATTAGGAATTTGTTCACCAAGATTAAAGCTAGTATTAACAATATCAGACAACCTAGCATAAAAATCATCAAAGCATTCAGTTTCAAGCATGGTTATGGTTTCAAATTGAGTTGTTAAATTTTGCAATTTAGATTCTTTTACAGCATTATGTGACACCCCGCCTAATAAAATATCGGGCAATTACTCATATATCAAATTAAAACAGGAGTCTCATATGGATCATTCTTAGCATCACTGTCGAAAATCCATTTAATTACTTATAACCTGTTAGGCCGGTGTCAAAATTTTAACTTTACTACTCTTTTTAACAACTGTAAATAAAACATACACACAGTTTTGCGAAAATGAAACTGAAATTTAATAAAATAACCGAACATTCGGTCAAAATATACAACCATATCGAATGTTGTACTCAAAGAATAAATAAATGCAATTGGACCATTGGCCCGAATGTGTATACAGTACCTCCTAACTAGATTACAAGGATAGAAGCGTCTACTAAGAATCCTGCACACATCCACAGCCGCTGCAGCAGACATCTGACTCGAAAGATGTATCATCCAGGCATCCCTGTGTCTGGACACCTATATAATATATATATATATATATATATATATATATATATATATATATATATATATATATATATATATATATATAGTAAGAAAGGAAGAGTAGATAAACGGGTCAGAGCCCGAGTTTTGAAAATATTTTGCAAGTGCATAAATGACTTATTTTTTTTGAAAAATGTTTTATCTCATATTTAAGTTTGGTATCGCACTCCCATGAGATACCCCTCACCTCTCTTCTAACAGTTCACTCCTAGCGCATCCCTCTAAACATCCTAGTTAAGCTACCCTGCTAAACTAGTCTATCACCCAACCACTATCAACCCTAGATAGTCCAAGTACTAAGGGCTAAACTTCACCCCAGTCTCAACAATATGCCATGTTCGTGTGTGGGGTTCTCGCAAAGCGAAATCCAAACAAGGACCCCCCCGATACACTACTATACGGCACGGTCGATCGTCGAGATCTGCCAGTCCCTCAGTAGAGAAAGATATATATAAATATATATATATATACCATAAGCATGTATAATATTAGAGCACTAAGGATTAAACTTCTCCCCAGTCTCAACACATTACCATATTCGTGCGTGGGGTGTCTCGCAAAGCGAAATCCAAACAAGGAACCCTCCCGATGCACTACTACGCGGCAAGGTCGATCGTCGGGATCCATTAGACCCCCACTATTCAATTTATCCATATATATACATATTACCATAAACATCCTGATCTATCTCCCGGACTGAGAGTTCATATATCAAGTATTTATCAATACTTTTTCATTTTCTCAAAACTTTCCATTTCCATTTTTATACTCAGGAAATGTAAATATAAAAGCCAATTCATTATCATGAAGTGCTTTAACCAATCATATACTTTTTAAAAGCCAGTTTTATTATCATAAAAAAATGCTTTTCCGTTTAATATCATCCCATTTCCCTTTTTATACTCAGGAAATGTACCCAAATCCATTTTCATTATCATGAAAATGCTTTGATCATACCATATGCTTCCACATCCCTTCTTCCATCCGGGAGTGTTACCGAAGCCAAACCTTCATCCCATTTCCCTTTTTATACTCAGGAAATGTAAATATAAAGCTAATTTATTATCATAAATTGCTTTAATAAAACTAAGACCCCCCTCCGGATTTCCCCACTGGACGCGCCCCTAAATGGCTATCATCTTCCAGGGCCTATATATACAAGACAACCTGGGAACCTACCAACGTCGGGAAGCGGCCATATGCCTGCGGGATAGTCATGACCACACCCAGAATCACCTGACCAACGCAGTACAAATAATCGCCCATATGACCTATAGGACTATAGCCACCCTGCATTCATTAGCCAGGGGGCATCAACATAACGCACGCAACTTCCCTTATGATAGCGATTTAGGGAAGCGTGTAACCATAATTTATTAATTATGAAAATCATTTACCTTTTTCCCATTTTGAAAATATTCATATTTTATTTTCAAAATCCTTTATCTCAAATTATATATATATACACTTTAATCACATAGTATATACATATACCATATATTCCTCCCTGACTATATAAGAATGGCCATATTTTCCAAACCATCTATCGATGACCAAAAATCCCAAAGATTCTCTCAAAGAATCATAATCATGCATTCATATCTATGATACTAAACCCAAAGTATTTTCTTACTTTAACAAGTAATATATACCAAAATCCCATCTACAGATTCATTTGGATATCTCTAATCATACCATTTCTCATTTAGCGATTATATAATTATACTCCCCATATTTATTTTAATCCACTCATAGGATTCACCCGACCAAGATCAATATGATTATGTTATCTCTTTAGATCATAATCCTCCTTAATACTCAAATTTAGAAAGCCCGCTTTAAACTCAAAGAGGAGAAGTAATAACAATCTCCAAAATCTTGGGCTGAAAACAGGGTACCGATCGACCGGTCCTGGACCCTCGGTTGACCGCGGGTTGCAAATAAGCCTACGAAACAAAGCAGTAGGCCATTTTTCCTTGGCGCGATCGACCGGCCTTAGGGGCGCGATCGACCGGTCACACCAGGTCCTCAACACTAATTTCCTCAAATCCTCCATCCAACAACCCAATTTCATTATCGGGGTTTCTAAACTACACCAAAAATAATCGCAAACATCTACACGATTAATTCTAGCCGTTATTTTTCCAATTTCCGATTTGATTTCGGAGTTGGTAATTTCAACCCGAAAATGCCATCTTGTAAAAATCATATCAAATCGTAGAAAAATTAGAAAAATACGGGTTGGCTCCCACGCGATCGTATCGAAAAGATCTACAACTTTTGTGTTTTGGCCGAGAGCTAGATCAGTACTATTCTTGGTCTAAATGTCCCCACAAGAACAGGTTTACTATTCATCATCTTCTTCGAGACGATTTCGGCCATTAAAGCTTCTCCCAAGCTTTTGTAGCCTCACCCAACATCCTACAACCTCAACCAACTACAAATACACATATAATACGGGTTCTAAACATCCTAGAACCCGAAATCACCCAATAATTTAGGTTAAAACCTAAGTTTCTCCAATTACCCAATTTTAGGGGTTTATTCGTTTTAACTCCCGAAAACTCGTTTTATCCACGAATACCCGACCCAAAAACTTTTATTGTTTAATTATACCAAACTAAGGTATGAGATATTTATGCAAAAATTGAAATAAAGCAAGTAAACACTTGCCTCGTGGATAAAATTCGACGACCTCGAGTCGAATCCGGCAGAGTTTGGCCCGAGATCTCCATTTCTCTCCTCTTTTCTCTCCTCCTCTCTCTCTTCTCTCTTTTTTCTTTCTTTATTTCTTATTTTCTCCCTATCCCCCTCTTTATATAAGAATAAAAAGGGGTATACCCCTTAAAATCCAAAAACGACTCGTTTACCCAATTACGAGTTACTTTTACCTCTAAAATTACCCGAAACTCAATTTCGACGATCGGACACTCTTTTTCGACTATCTCGGACATTTCGAGAATCATGGCGCAGTCGAAATTTCCATCCGAGGTACTTGATCGCAAATCACTATTCCAACCCAAAATAAATAAATGCAGGTTTTCCAATTAAAATTTTACCTTTTTGTCACTTTTCTCCACGGGGACATATAATTAAATTACTTCGACCTAATTAGTCCCAAAAGTAATTACAACTTCCATCGAAAACCATTAATTCCTCGAGAATCCCCAAAATCACTAATTCAAGAAATTTTGCAAATCTCCAATTTATATTTAATTATAGAATTTAATCGTCTCCAAAAAGGGTGGGTTGTTACATACTCCCCCCCTTACAACGGAATTTAGTCCTCGAAATTCAGGCATAAACTACACCATCAAATCCTAGAATCGCTCCAAATCTTAATATCTCAAGGGAAACGATACTAACCCCACGGTTCCCAACCATATACCACACTGCCACCATGGACATAAAGTGACTCCAATAGCGTCACATAGCACTCATCATTACTAGTGCCTAACGACATAAACTTCAAATTTATATACTACGCCCCTTCTATTTCAGGCGGTATATAAACCAACGTTACTAAGGTGCCCATAAACCTTTCTAACCTGTGCACATCTGCACATCCATAGTAAACGTCTGACACGTAACACTCTCTCCCATTAATGGTCTCCTTTCCTCGGTGTTATACTCACCTATGGGTCCTCTCAACCCGCGAAATTCAATTCTCCTAACCTCGACGCCACTAACACTATCAAACTTACGTCCTAATAATACTAAGGTCTATGTGATGCCCTACCTACGCGGAACAAATATAATCCTAAGTATGTCCCTAGTGCCCAAGGCCTCTCTCAACTCTGGACAATTGCTTGGTTTCATGCGTGGGACGTCTCGCCAAGGCAAAATCCAAACAAGGAACCCTCCCGTTACACTACTCCCTCGCATAGTCGGTCATCGAGATATAGCGACCTAAGGCACACCAGCGGGACGTCCTAAATACTGCCTGCGCTAAACTACGAATGCATTTCTACTATCTTATCCTTCCTCCCATACGGAAGGAAACCTAACCAATCGAAGTGCCCACTTTCTGTAAAAGTGTCACGAACATAATACCCAAAACATATTTCCTCAAAATTTGCCTTTTCATCAAGGCTAGCTGTTATCCTCAAATCAATTTCTCTACGTCCAACCTCACCTACCCACTTATGGCGAGGGGACCACTTTAGTGCTTTTTCATAGCACAATCTTTCCATAAGTATATCAACATCATGTGGCTGATAGCCTATAGTGGTTCATCCACACTACCAGACTTTTCACAAAACTAACATCCTTGCATCCTATAACATCTCTCCACTCCCGACGCCGTTAAGAGTCATGTGTGGAGCGTCATGCAAAGCGAAATCCAAACAAGGAACCCCTCCACACATTGACACTTGATTTCTTCAGACATGGAGTTCCGTTATTTCAAACATGCAACCGGGATAATCCTATCCCGAATTCTAACAAAAAGGTGGTCTGAACTCCTATCTCTAACTAAGAGTCATACCACCCTGCGCTCGCACTCATTTTTAAGTCCTTGCGCAAATAGTAATGAGCTTTATCTTCAGCTCAACACTAATCCTGCGGCCTTAAATCATATATATAAGGTCACCATAAACACAAATCACGATAATGAAACCTCTACTCATCGATGTTTCGTATCCCATAATAAATAAGGTGAACTCAACCTATATCTAGGTGAGACACCGCAACAAAAACCTGTTCCTTCCAGGAACCATGGACACGATAGACTTGCCATTCTTAGCCTGCTATCGCTTCGAAATTACCAAGTACATATATACTCATCATGACACCATATTCGTATAGACATATAAAACGAGTATCACAACCCAGATATATATATATACAACATATCAACACCCGCCTCTATGGCGAATGTAGGAAAATAAAATTCCGCTATCGCGAAAAACACATAAACATACATGATATTATGTTATCGTGACCGCCATAACTCAAATTACACACACGAGTCTAGGGCTAACTAATACTGCGACTTTATCTAGCCATGCCAAATATACCTCTTCGATTGAGGTAAAACTCATAACAATATCCTTCTCATTCCGACTAAATTGTGGGGACTCACGGTTAAGACTATCCGTAAAATCCCTTTCGAACCCTCAATTTCAATGAGCAATTCGACTTTAGTACCACTCTCTACTTCAGTGGTACTGCGGTACTCCTAACTACCATTATTTAGTAGTCGCCGCCAAAATCCTTAACAATTACCATAAGGAGAGTGACCTCTACTAAGGTCCTCATCCCAACCTTCTACCAGCTGCTCCAGCAAAGCCTCACCTCCTGCTACTATCCAAGCTCCGCACACGATTCTCAAATGAGCGTGCAAAAGATTTCTATAATCTCATAATATGGCAGGAGAACGAAATCTCACAAGAGAAATTAACAATCCTAGTCCTGAGGCTCCATAACAAATGAGAGCAACGCTGAAAGCGTAGTACGTCCGCACAGATTCCTAAGGAGACTAGAACCTGATGCTCTGATACCATCTGTGACACCCTGCCTAATAAAATACCGGGCGATCACTCCTATATCAAATTAAAACAGGAGTCTCATATGGATCATTCTTAGCATCACTGTCGAAAATCCATTTAATTACTAATAACCTATTAGGCCGGTGTCAAAATTTTAACTTCACTACTCTTTTTAACAACTGTAAATAAAACATACACAGAGTTTTGCAAAAATAAAACTGAAATTTAATAAAATAACCGAACACTCGGTCAAAATATACAACCATATCGAATGTTGTACTCATAGAATAAATAAATGCAATTGAACCATTGGCCCGAATGTGTATACAGTACCTCCTAACTAGATTACAAGGATAGAAGCGTCTACTAAGAATCATGCACGCATCCACAGCTGCTGCAGCAGACGTCTGACTCGAAAGATGTATCATCTAGGCGTCCCTGTGTCTGGACACCTATATATATATATATAGCAAGAAAGAAAAAGTAGATAAACGAGTCAGAGCCCGAGTTTTGAAAATATTTTGCAAGTGCATAAATGCCTTATTTTTTTGAAAAAGGTTTTATCTCATATTTAAGTTTGGTATCGCACTCCCATGAGATACCCCTCACCTCTCTTCTAATAGTGCACTCCTAGCGCATCCCTCTAAACATCCTAGTCAAGCTACCCTGCTAAACTAGTCTATCACCCAACCACTATCAACCCTAGATAGTCCAAGTACTAAGGGCTAAACTTCACCCCAGTCTCAACACTATGCCATGTTCGTACGTGGGGTGTCTCGCAAAGCGAAATCCAAACAAGGAACCCCCCCGATACACTACTATGCGGCACGGTCGATCGTCGGGATCCGCCTGTCCCTCAGTACAGAAAGATATATATAAATATATATATATACCATAAGCATGTATAATATTAGAGCCCTAAGGATTAAACTTCTCCCCAGTCTCAACACATTACCATATTCGTGCGTGGGGTGTCTCGCAAAGCGAAATCCAAACAAGGAACCCCCCCGATACACTACTACGCGGCAAGGTCGATCGTCGGGATCTATTAGACCCTCGGTACTCGATTTATCCATATATATACATATTACCATAAACATCCGGATCTATCTCCCGGACTGAGAGTTCATATATCAAGTATTTATCAATACTTTTTCATTTTCTCAAAACTTCCCATTTCCCTTTTTATACTCAGGAAATGTAAATATAAAAGCCAATTTATTATCATGAATTGCTTTAACCAATCATATACTTTTTAAAAGCCAGTTTTATTATCATAAAAAAAATGCTTTTCAGTTTAATATCATCCCATTTCCCTTTTTATACTCAGGAAATGTACCCAAAGCCATTTTCATTATCATGAAAATGCTTTGATCATACCATATGCTTCCACATCCCTTCTTCCATCCGGGAGTGTTACCGAAGCCAAACCTTTATCCCATTTCCCTTTTTATACTAGGAAATGTAAATATAAAGCCAATTTATTATCATAAATTGCTTTGATAAAACTAAGACCTCCCCTCCGGGTTTCCCCACTGGACGCGCCCCTAAATCGCTATCATCTTCCAGGGCCTATCTATACAAGACAACCTGGAAACCTACCAACGTCGGGAAGCGGCCATATGCCTGCGGGATAGTCATGACCACACCCAGAATCACCTAACCAGCGGAGTACAAATAATCGCCCATATGGCCTATAGGACTATTGCCACCCTGCATTCATTAGCCAGGGGCATCACCATAACGCACGCAACTTCCCTTATGATAGCGATTTAGGGAGGTGTGTAACCATGATTTATTAATTATGAAAATCATTTACCTTTTTCCCATTTTGAAAATATTCATATTTTATTTTCAAAATCCTTTATCTCAAATTATATATATACACTTTAATCACATAGTATATACATATACCATATATTCCTCCCTGACTATATAAGAATGGCCATATTTGCCAAACCATCTATCGATGACCAAAAATTCCAAAGATTCTCTCAAAGAATCATAATCATGCATTCATATCCATGATACTAAACCCAAAGTATTTTCTTACTTTAACAAGTAATATATACCAAAATCCCATCTACAGATTCATTTGGATATCTCTAATCATACCATTTCTCATTTAGCGAATATATAACTATACTCCCCAAATTTATTCTAATCCACTCATAGGGTTCACCCGACCAAGATCAATATGATTATGTTATCTCTTTAGATCATAATCCTCTTTAATACTCAAATTTAGAAAGCCCGCTTTAAACTCAAAAAGGAGAAGTAATAACAATTTCCAAAATCTTGGGCTAAAAACAGGGTACCGGTCGACCGGTCCTGGACCCCCGGTCGACCGCGGATTGTAAATAAGCCTACGAAACAAAGCAGTAGGCTATTTTTCCTTGGCGCGGTCGACCGGCCTTAGGAGTGCGATCGATCAGTCACACCAGGCCCTCAACACTAATTTCCTAAAATCCTCCATACAACAACCCAATTTCATTATCGGGGTTTCTAAACTACACCAAAAATAATCGCAAACATCTACATGATTAATTCTAGCCGTTATTTTTCCAATTTTCGATTTGATTTCCGAGTTGGTAATTTCAACCCGGAACTGCCATCTTGTAAAAATCATATCAAATCGTAGAAAAATCATAAAAATACGCGGTTGATGCCCACGTGACTGTATCGAAAATATCTACAACTTTTGTGTTTTGTCCAAGAGCTATATCAGTTCTATTCCTGGTCTAAATGGCCCCAGAAGCCACGAGTTTACTATTCATCATCTTCTCCGAGACGATTTCGGCCATTAAAGCTTCTCCCAAGATTTTGTCGCCTCACCCAACGTCCTATAACCTCAACCAACTACAAATACACATATAATACGGGTTCTAAACATCCTAGAACCCAAATCACCCAATAATTTAGGTTAAAACCTAAGTTTCTCCAATTATCCAATTTACTCTCGAAAACCCGTTTTATCCACGAATACCCAACCCAAAATCTTTAGGATTTAATTATACCAAACTAAGGTATGAGATATTTATGCAAAAATTGAAATAAATCAAGTAAACACTTGCCTCGTGGATAAAATCCGACGACCTCGAGTCGAATCCGACAGAGTTTGGCCCGAGATCTCCATTTCTCTCCTATTTTCTCTCCTCCTCTCTCTCTTCTCTCTCTTTTCTTTATTTCTTTCTTCTTTTCTCCCTATCCCCTTCTTTATATAAGAAGAAAAAGGGTTATACCCCTTAAAACCCAAAAACGACTCGTTTACCCAATTACGAGTTACTTTTACCTCTAAAATTACCCGAAACTCAATTTTGACGATCGGACACTCTTTTCTGACTATCTCGGACATTCCGAGAATCATGGCGCAGTCAAAATTTCCATCCGAGGTACTTGACCGAAAATCACTAAATAAATGCGGGTTTTCCAATTAAAATTTTACCTTTTGTGTCACTTTTCTCCACGGCGACATATAATTAAATTACTTCGACTTAATTAGTCCCAAAAGTAATTACAACTTCCATTGAAAACCATTAAATCCTCGAGAATCCCCAAAATCACTATTTTGAGAAATTCTGCAAATCTCCAATATATGTTTAACTATGGAATTTAATCGTCCCCAAAAAGGGCGGGTTGTTACACATTAGTTCCTTCATAGGTAAGTTGTAAAACATCCCATGCCTCCTTTGACGTGGTGCACATCATGATACTTCGGAACTCATCGGGAGTGATGGATTCGAAAATAGCATTCAAACCCTTAGAATTAAAAGAAGACCATTTAAATTCATCTTCAGTCCAAGAAGTGACAGGTTTTAAATTGATCACGTTTTCAACAGTGACGGAGGGAGGTGTCCACTCTCTTTCAACTAAAATCCAAACCCGTTCATCTATGGCCTTTAAAGTTGACTTCATGCGGGCTTTCCAATATGCATAATTTGTCCTGTCAAAAACTAGCATTTTATTAAATAATTTCTCCATTTGAACGCGCTCTTTTTCAAAAACCAGTTTTTTCATAAAATTGATATCTTAGAAAAATTTTGCGAAAAATAGGAATACGCGATAGATTAGCGTAACCTGCTCTGATACCAATTTGAAAGAGTGTGCGCTTGCGTTCAAATAAGAAATTAAATAATCAAACTCAGTTCAACCAAAATAAACCCTAAACAAGCAACAAGGTGTGATTGAAATAATATAAAATCATGCAAGAGATATTCAAACACACACATGTGAGGAAAAATCCCCCAAAGGGGAAAAACCATTTATCTTCATTATAATATTGTATCATACAATTTCGAATTACAATGAAAAATACAGTGACACAGAATTACCTGCAGGTGTCGGATTTGTAGTCGGAGGCTGGAAGTTTCCCTTTTCAGGAGGGCAGCAATGAAGAAGAACGGTCTTCTCCACAAGGGTATGAACAAAACTTTGATTGTGTTCTAGGGTTTCAAACCGATTCACAAATGATTTGGAAATTTGTGTGAATCAAAACATGAGTTTTGGAAACTCACAAAGGTGAAGACTTTGAGTTTATGAACTCTGAAAATCGTGTGTAGAAGTCTCGCTAAACCAACTCCCCGTAGTGGGTTTATAAAAGAAGTCCTGGGCCGAAAATAACTTAACACAATCTGCACGATTTTATCCCAGGCGGACCGGTCCGCATCTGAAGCGGATCGGTCCGAGGTCGGACCGGTTCATTTTAGAAATTGGTCTCTTCGGTTCGCATTCGGTCCGGGGTCTACTGGATCAAGAGCAAGGCGGATCGGTCCGGGGGGTGGATCGGTTCTTTTTCCAAATGGGCGAACCGGTCCGGCAGCCCAGAATTTTGATTCCTTCATTTCTTTTGACAATTGGATCCATTGATGACGCTGTGAACTTTGAATTTCTTCAACGTTGTAACGGCTTATGACATACTCATAAATAATGGACAAAATTTCCTTACAACATTGTTTAATTAGGTTTCGTTCTTTTATTTCATTTACTACTTTAAAAAAAAATCATTTGTCATAATACATTAGATTACATGTGATTTTCAATATTGTGATTTTATTGTTAATCTCAGTATGGGTATTTGATTTAATAATTACTCAAGTCACAATAGGCCTTTGTTAGTGATCAAATTTTGCTAAATGTATGAAATTTAATAGGCATTTGTAGGTTTCACTCTTATTTCCCTTGTTTTAATTTAATACATTTCATAATTATATATTTTATTTCATAAAATATCAATTAGATTTTAATGTGTAATTTTGTCCATGATGGAAATACAAGAAAAAAAATTAATTCAAAATTTTTGAACAAAAAAAATTGAAATCGGGCCTGCCCGAAATCGGGTCTGAAGCCTGTCTGAACATGTTCAATATTTACTTAGGTATTGTGTTACTGTCTTTTTTCGAGAACTAAATATAAATGTAAGGAAATCATTATCGTGTTATGGTCTTTTTTGGATTTAACTATGCGGTAAAGGACATCATTATTGTATTTGATTTTCTGTGTAGTATACATTAATTTTTGTAATTTGTAAATGAATTTTTAATAACTGTATGTGAAATTTTATAATACGCTAGCACAGAACTCACGCGATGTGATATTCAATATTTTTTTTACTATAATTTCATTATTTTGGCGTGTGAGTGTTATTCAATATTTTTTTACTAGAAGATAAATTTGAGTTATTGGGAATTTTACACTTTAGTCACTTTTGCATTTGAAATCCCAATGTATCGAAACTGATACATACAATTCTAAAGTTTTCACTATGCTGCAATTTAAACCATGTCGTTAAATTAACTAACAAAAATAGTCAGAAATGAGGGTGATTGCATCAAAATGTTATTTTCCACCAAATATTGGATAGTCTTGATACATTGGGGTTTGAAGTGCAAAAGTGACTAAACTTTTGGATAGTTAAGTGTCAATAACTATTTAGTATTGCATAAAAATTGTAGTGAAAGTAATCAAATCCAAAAGACCGTGAATGAAAATTAAAATCAATCTCACTTTCATATCCAAAAAGCCCTCGCAAATTTAGTATCATCATATATAAAGTAAAAATATTAAAACGGATTGTCCAAAAGTCGGAGACCATATCCATCAATTTTTCTTGTAAAATTAAGTTTTTTACTATTTTAAAAAAATGTGTTTGTTTTTTAGGTACATTAATAAACCCCCGCACTTGAAGAGCGCTCTTTTTATATATAGGCGACCTAAATCCCAAACAAATAGAAAAACATAAATAGAAAGATATATTATACCCAAGTTTGATGAGATGTCGCTTTCGACAAAAGGCAAAAGTGCTGATAAAATTTGACCTAATTTTTTCACAAATGATACGTAATTATGCGTTAAGACATTACTTGCGTGCATTGACATATAAATTCAATTATTACACATAGAGGTCATTTTTAACAATAGGTAATTACAATGAGAATATTTAGGGTAAAAATATCACAGATTTGAAAGCTTATAATCGGTTCTCTTTAAATAATAGGGGACATACCAAATAGTCCATCGAATATTTTTTATACATGTTTAGTTCAAGCTTTTTTATTTTGTTCCAAAAAGTTCCCCACCACATAAAAACACTTAAAAAAAGGGGTTCCACTGAGGGTCGCCGGATCTCTGGCCCCGGGGGGGGGGGGGGGGGGGAGATGGAGGGGCAAGAATGCCGGTAGCGCGGACCTTTGAAAATAAAAAAATATTGGTTAAATGGGTGTTTGAAGGACTTTTTGGAACAAAACAAAAAAAGTCTTAGACTAAATGTGTGTAAAAAAATATTTGAGGGACTTTTTTTGTATTTGATCCTAAATAATTTGGTATAAAATCAATATTATCTGTTAATAACATAAATAAAAATAAACTTAAATAATTAATATAGTTGATAGTAATAAAAGGGCTGTTGACACTTATCTACCATAAAATCTAGTCACTTTTGCACTTCAAATCACAATGTAAAAATTGTGACCAAAAAGATAACTTAATTATTTTTTTATTATAAATATATTAAGCAAAAACAAAAGGTTGGAGGTTGTTAAGATATTAATAATTAAGTGTAATTTAATGAATTTTTAATTTCAAAGTGAATCCATTACTAATATCAGACTACTTCATGTAATTCCTAACTGACTCGCTCAGAAAATTGTATAGCGCAAGTGTACGCTAATCGCGAGAGTAATAAAAGCCTGGTAAGACCGGGGTCGATTTCCGCAGGGAATTATATGAAAGTACCGAGGATATTCTTTCAGTAAAAAATCAATAAACAAGAATAAAAGATAAAAGAAAAGATGATTTGGGTTATACGTGTTGTAATGAACCAAAGAGAACCAAGATAAATGGAACGCTACACAAAAATAGAAACAAGACAAGCGAGATTTATAAACTGGATTATGAAACGGTTCTTTAACAAAAGGTTAAGGAGCATTCCCCCACCTCGAATGCGCGCAACTCAACGGGTTCTTCCGATTAAATCACAATCAAATGGGAATAAGATATCAATATCAACAATCCTACATGAAGGATGTCAACCCAACAATGTAAGATGAAGGTAACGATATATTATCGGACAAATGCGTTGATGTTGGAGTTAAGTCTTAAAATACAACCCTTACATGATAAGAGAAGATAAAATCCTATGAAACTCCAATCTCAACCCACACACCCATTTATTGGATTTAATCATTGAACCAAGCCAAGAACTGAACTCTCCAAGGTGGTTTATGCTCCCAACCTAGGGAGATTAGCTACTCATGACACCAACCATATCAAAACACATCATTAAACTAATAGTAAGTGTAATAACCATAATGAGAATAAGCATTCAAGGCACAATCACAACATTAATTGCACCACATTGTAACAAGGATCAACAAGAAATAATAGAGGAGGAAATTTACTTGCAATAGATGAAGTTGATGATGAAAATGACAAGCAAATTATCGAGCCCTAGGAGAGAGAGAGAAACCAACAAAAATCCCTTTTTATCTATTTCTCTTGCACACGAATGTAATAAGACCCCTTTACAAAATAAACCACTTCAAATTTATACTAAGTGGAAGAAAACCACAAAACAAGGGTGGTAAGACCAAACCAAAACCGCGAGGGTTTGGCAGAAAATGAAGTACCGGTCGACCGCTGGTAAGGTACCGGTCGACCTCTGATCCAGGAGAGGGCACACTGTCTCAATTCGAAGGCAAAATGTAAAACCCCGGTCGACCTCTTATTTTGGACCGGTCGACCTCTCATGCAACATCAGCACTCTCCCCTCTTTTGATACACAACAAAGGGGCTCGGGAAAACGCCCATAACTTGGTCATCGTGAACCGGATTGACAAACCGTCAGGGGCTACGCGAAGTTGGCAAGAAGAACTACAACATCCGTGAAGGGTTCGGGCACAGAGCTCGAATGTAGGAATGACAGAATTACCCCTGAAGTTGCGTAAAGCACTGAACGTTCCCGGATGACGCGCACTTGCACCGTTTAGCATTCCAATCCCTACAAAAGCTCAAATAAACCTCGCAAAGCATATATATATGGAAACCAAGGGTTATACAGTACAAGAGCTTAAATACGTGAAATAACGATCGCAAGCGTGCGTGCATGCATAATTAACGGGCGCAAGATATACAATATTTGCGACTAATCACACCCCCTAACTTACACATTGCTAGTCCCTGGCTATGAAACAAAACAAAACCCGCCACAAAAGTGCGGTGGTATAGCAACAATATATACACAGAAAAAGTGCAACTCTCGCGGGCGCACGGTTGCATTTATCGAATGCAACAAGCCGTTAAACCGCTAGGTTACCCTAGCGGACGAGTGTTGTATCGTGAGGGTTTTCAGGGATGATACCCACAAACATCGAATTTCCTCAAAACATGCATGGCCAAACCACCCAATATGCCAAACTCAACAATAATTAGATATTTCAACATATTATTAACAAAGCAAAGGAGAGGTTCTGCCCAATAATCCAAAACTATGAACATTAGAAGAATAACTACATGGAATTGAAACCTCAAATGTGAGTGGTGCGCGTGCATATGTAAAGAGATTTGATTCGGTAAAAATGCCTACAACCCGGATAACCATTAAAGCATGCTTCCACTCAATCCTCTCCGGATACCACACTCAACAAATAGAAACACTCGGAATAGGGTGTAACACACGGGACATGCGGGCATAAAGAGTAATTGTAAAAGGAAACTAAGCCGCGCACATGTCAAAGAAGGAGAACGCAATATAAAAGTGAAAAAAATACAATCTCATGAAAGGATATCGCATATTAATCAATGTGAAATGCACATAAACAGATTATCGCTAATGTTCGACCTTTGAATCACGTCACCCTAGGATCAAATAGGACTTTATTGGGTTGTAATGTGGGTTTGGGAAATGAAATGAAAGGATGTATTTACGGATACGAGAAATGTTCGGAGATGAAAATACTTGGGATAATGGAAAAAGGCGGGCAATTTCAAAATTGGAACATGATATCCAAACACGCATTAAATATATCAATCGAGAGAGTAACAAGGATTATTGAATCACAATGAACATCATATACATATTTCTCTTTCTTTTCTTTTCTTCTTTTGTTTTCAACTTTCTATTTTTCTTCTCTTTTTCAACTTTCTCTTTTCTTCTCTTTTTCAACTTAAATTGCACCCACACTACACAACATCATTCAATCCCAAATATCATTCCAAAACATAGGTAAGAAAGGTAATGTGTATGGTGTAGAACTCCAATGTGGAGTTGGTTAGGGAATTGGGACGAAAAGAAAGGTCATAATTAGGTTCAACGGGGTTGACTAGGGACATGTATAAGGGTAAGGTTAAGGTCATATGGGTTAACAACAAAGAGAGCCTAAGATCCTTTCCTAAGGTTTCATGTGATTCTCGAGACACAACACCGTTGAAAATCATGCTCATGTGATACATCAATTAATATGCAATCAATGAAAAGAAAATGAGATCGCCAACAAAATACGTTATTCAAGAAAGAGAGTAATGTATAAACTCTCTGAAATGAAGAAAAGCACGAAACTCGCTAGGTTTTTAGTGTACACAAAGCAATAACAAGATACCAAGCTATAATTGTCCTACCGAATGATTTAGAAAATATGCTCAAGTGCTCATGGGTTTCAAGGTTTAATTCATGCATTTATCCCCAATGTTGAATAATATAAGGACTAGAGTTTAATAACATGAAGCAAATAGAAAATGCATTATTGAATTAGCAATCGGATAGGGCAATTATTAAGTTTATCATAGGAAAATAGGGCAAAATGCCCAAAAGAGGGAAAAGAAATAAATAAAATATATTTTATTTTATTTTATTTTTATTTTTATTTATTTTTTATTTATTTTTATATATATATATATATGGCACACGAGGGATGAAAAAGAAATTGAGATGCCTAAACACACCCCCTAACTTGAATCGCACATTGTCCTCAATGTAATTAAAAGACATTATGAGAAAAAGAAGAAGTAGAATAAATCACCCCAATTTAGAGTGAAGTCCGAGGTTATCAACGTGCGCCCTATACCAACATAAGAAAAACAAAAACATGTACCACAATGATTAAGTTAGAAAGAAACATGCCATGAGTCTCAATAGTTTAGAGGGGTTGAAATGCAGATACTAGATAATTGATGGTGGACATAGGATTTGGAAAAATGTATACACATCAAAATCTAATAATTCAACAACAACTAAATTATCATTACTAATATCATAGAATTCAGTACAGGCATTGGTCATTGTGAAAAAAGTAAAACAGAGAATACATAGTTCGCCGAGTCGCCCCCAAAAATGAAACAAATCATCAGCCATCAGAAAAAACCACCCAAAATCCCCCATACACTGGACTAGAAACCCGCACCACTGGATGAACCCGGATTAGCTGGGTCGTACGGACTCTGAAAATGTGGCGGAAGCGGCGCCTCAGGGCCATGCTGCTGGATATAGAGATCACGCATCATGGACTGGACCATATGAAACTCGTGTCGCCGCTCGGTTCGGTCCTGGAGCTGGTCAACCCCATACTGGTCAAACCGCGACTCCAAAGTCGCCAGCCGCAACTGGGTCTCCTCCCATATGCGCTCGTGTCGTGCCTCGAACGCCGCAAAGCGGGTGTCGGTAAGTGCAGTAGGCACCTCAGTGTGCTGGCCTGACCTCTGCTCTGCCCTCCTCAACTCTGTCTCCTCGTCAACATCCTCAACAACCACTCTCGGTCTCTTCTGAACCGTCGGCTCACCCCAGTAGTGCTGCAAGCATATCCTGATGTTATCTCTAGTTAGGATGGGTTTGGGGTCCACTTTCCTATCCGAAGGGTACTCGAGGCACTTGGCTTGAATGCAAATTTGGGTCACTATACCGGGCAATGGAAGGGAGACGTTCCATGCCTTTTCCTTAGATGCCAAATACATCTGATCCAAAAAGTATTGCCGGAGATTGATGTCTCCCGATTGTTTCAGCAGTGTGTAGAGGAAGACAGCATGCTTATGGCGTACCTCAGATCTATTGTTGGTAACCATCAAACAATGCACGTTGACATAGTGCAAGAGCCTAGGTAAATCTGCCATCGCGGCCGACCGGAACATCTTCTTTGTCCAAACCTCTCCCGGGGCAAGAAACTCTATAAGTGTGTCCAGATCAAAGGTCGCCTCATCAAAGAGGCTCACAAATGGGAACGAGTCAGCCACATTGCTCATCCAGCGGGCCAAGTCCTTGCGTCTAAACGTGATCCGAACTCCACGTACAAAAGCCTCGAAGACACCCTTTTCTCCCTTGCATTTGATCAATGAGGCGTAGAAAATGCGCACAAGTTCTTCATTTATCGTGATTGGACTTCCCACGAACGAGTCCCAATTGTACCGCTTAAGAATGGCCATGACTGGATGGGGAAGGTCATCCATTTTCCATGACAAATTGATCGCAAGCGGGCGTTTTGAAGTTGCAAAGAACGCCTCAAACCACTGCTTTTCCTGGGCACAACGGAACCCATCGATGCCTTTAGGAGGCACGCATCGAGACTGCTTGTATTTGTCAACGTCACCCATTATACATGCAAAATAGAAATTAGTACAACAGTGTAGTTGAAACTAAATTTGCAATGGTAAGGACTGAATTTGCAAGCAAGAAAATGTCCAAAAGTGAAAATATGTTCATTGAGGCATTTGAACAAGCACTTGGCGTGCAAAACTGGAAAACAGGGGTGTGGGGCAGTTTTGTACCAACAAAGATCCCCCATTCATGGCAATCTCAAGAATAAACATTAACATTTTGCCATGAATGGGATTTTAACCACAAAGCAGTTTGCAAGGTAACAAAATGAGGGTGTGGGCACAATTTGGGGCAACAACACATACAAACCATATCATTTAATTCAGCAACACAATCAACACAATGAAAAATATGTGTGTGAGTGAGAAAATGAGTAGAACAATGAGAGAATCAAAAACAAATAAAAAATCATCCCAAAAATCAACCCTAAATCACGAAGCATACCCAAGAATACCCACAATCAGTAAATGCAATATGAAAATAGTAGTGGGATTCATACCTTGAAAGATGGAGGAGGGTAATGGAAGTGGAATGGGAGAGAAAAATGGACTTAGGGCTGAATTTTGGGAATTTCGGGTGAAGAGAGAATGGGAGAAGTTGAGAGAGTATAAGAGAAATGAGGGGGAAATGAAACGGCTAGGGCAAAATAACTGAGGGGTGCGGTCGACCGCTGGTCTGAGACCGGTCGACCGCGTTTTAAATTTAAGCCTGGCACTTGAGACAGTATGCTCGAGGAACAATCAGCGGTCGACCGCGTTTTATGGACCGGTCGACCTCACATTGGAATTTACCCTGGGAGTGGAGACAGTGTGCTTGGGATGCATTAAGCGGTCGACCGCTGGTACTTTACCGGTCGACCGCGACTCTGTTTTTCCCAATCCTCCTCACCTTCTGCTAAAATCTCAACTAAACCAACAATTCTCTCAACTCGAATACGGGACGCTCTCGGGGCGATAGATATATAACCGAATGTGCATAAGCACGATTGCCTCAGAATCAATATGAAATGAGGCAATCCAAAAAAAGTAGGGACAATCCGAAACCTAAGTTGCGACACCCTTCGAGGGGTCCGCAAGAGGTGGATCCTCTAGAGGGATTTCAGCAAGCCCGGGATTGAACCCCTCCAAGAAAGGTTTGAGCCTCTGCCCATTCACCTTAGAAATGGTTCCGGTTCTTGGGTTTAATATGTCGACGGCACCGTGATCGTGTACCTTTTGCACCACGAACGGTCCGTTCCACCGGGATTGCAATTTCCCGGGAAAAAGGTGGAGGCGAGAGTCATAGAGTAGGACTTTGTGGCCCACCTCCAAGTGCTTGCGCACTATCCTTCTATCATGAAAGGCCTTGGTTTTAGCCTTGAAGATACGAGAATTCTCGTATTGGTCGTTTCGCAACTCCTCAAGTTCGTTGAGTTGGAACTTACGAAGGTCACCGCCTTCGTTAATGTCAAAATTGAGCTTTTTTACAGCCCAATATGCCCGGTGCTCAAGCTCAACCGGCAAGTGACAAGCTTTCCCATAAACCAAACGGTACGGGGACATTCCGAGGTGTGTCTTATAGGCCGTACGATACGCCCAAAGCGCATCGGTTAACCTATATGACCAATCCTTAGTCAAAGGATCCACAGTCTTCTCAAGAATGCCCTTTATCTCCCTGTTTGCCAATTCTGCTTGGCCATTGGTTTGCGGGTGATAGGCGGTGGAGACATTATGGGTTACCCCATATTGCGACATCAAGCGGCGGAATATATCATTACAAAAGTGTACGCTTTGGTCGTTTATGAGTGCTTTGGGTGTGCCGAAGCGAGCCAAAATGTTCTCTTTGAGGAATTTCAACACCACCTTGGCGGTATTGTTCCTTGTAGGCACGGCTTCAACCCATTTTGATACATGGTCGACTGCGACTAAAATGTACTCAAAATGATTGGACTTTGGGAAAGGACCCATGAAGTCTATTCCCCAACAATCGAAAATTTCGATTACGAGAATAGGGGCAAGGGGCATCATGTTCCTTTTTGTTATCTTCCCAATAGATTGGCAACGGGCGCAAATTTTACATAGGGCATGCGCATCTTTAAAGATCGTTGGCCAATAGAAACCGCATTGTAAGACTTTGAGGGCGGTCTTTTGGGAAGAAAAGTGTCCCCCACATGCACCGTCGTGACAAAACAACAAGACACTTGCGATCTCATCATTTGGGACACACTTGCGTATGATTTGGTCCGGACATAGCTTGTACATGTATGGGTCATCTATGAAAAAAGACCGGGCCACCATAGAAAGTCTCTCCTTGTCTTTAGCCGAAAAGTGCGGTGGGTAGGCCTCGGTGACAAGGAGATTGGCGATATCAGCAAACCATGGCAACGTAGCAACGGCCATGAGTTGCTCATCCGGGAAGCACTCTCGGATTGGGATGGGGTCGATATGATCATGATCAAATGTAAGTCGGGATAAGTGATCCACAACTACATTCTCCACCCTTTTTTTATCTTTGATAGAGAGGTCAAATTCTTGGAGGAGGAGAACCCAACGAATGAGCCTACTTTTCGCATCCTTCTTAGAAAGAAGGTACTTAAGTGCGGCATGGTCGGTGAAACACACAATGGGAGATCCAACCAAGTATGCCCGAAATTTGTCCAACGCGAAAACTATTGCTAGTAGCTCTTTCTCCGTGGTGGAGTAGTTCATCTGTGCACTGTCTAGCGTGCGACTAGCATAAGAAATCACGTGCGGTTTTTTATCCCTCCTCTGACCCAGCACTGCCCCCACGGCATAATCACTCGCGTCGCACATAAGCTCGAATGGAAGGGTCCAATCGGGAGCTTGCATGATAGGGGCGGTGGTCAACATCGATTTCAATTTATCGAAAGATTCTTGGCACGAATTACTCCACAGAAACGGAGCATCTTTAGCAAGAAGAGCGCACATGGGGCGTGCGATCGAGCTAAAATCCTGAATAAAACGTCGGTTGAAACTGGCGTGACCAAGAAAGGACCTTACATCCTTGAGGTTTTTCGGAGCGGGAAGGTTGGCTATAACTTCGGTTTTAGCTTTGTCAACTTGAATACCGTCGTTGGAGACGATATGGCCCAAAACTATCCCTCGTGTCACCATGAAGTGACACTTCTCCCAATTGAGAATAAGGTTATTCTCAATACACTTCGCTATCACTCTTTTAAGATTGGCTAGGCAATCATCATACGTATTACCGAAGACACTGAAGTCGTCCATGAAGACTTCTACAATGTCTTCCACCATGTCCCTGAATATGCTAAGCATGCACCGTTGAAATGTTACCGGTGCATTGCAAAGACCAAACGACATTCTCCGAAAGGCAAAAGTGCCGTACGGGCAAGTGAACGTGGTCTTCTCTTGATCTTCGGGGGCTATTTCGATTTGATTGTACCCCGAGTATCCATCAAGAAAACAGTAATACCTATGTCCGGCTACCCGTTCTAGAATTTAGTCAAGGAAGGGTAATGGAAAGTGGTCTTTCCTTGTGACCGCGTTTAGCTTTCTATAATCAATGCACACGCGGTAGCCGGTCGGAATGCGTGAGGGTAAAAGGTCACCCTCCGCGCTCTCAACAACAGTGACACCCGACTTCTTTGGCACGACTTGTGTCGGGCTCACCCACTCGCTATCGGAAATGTGGTAGATTATCCCCACATCCAACAATTTGATCACCTCCGCCATCACCACCTTACTCATAATCGGGTTCAACCGTCTTTGCATTTGACGGGTGGGTTTGGCATCTTCCTCTAAATAGATGCTATGAGTGCAAATGGAGGAATTGATCCCTTTTAAGTCGGAAATGCACCATCCTATAGCACTCTTGTGTTCTCTCAACACCCCAAGTAAATCCTCCTCTTGACAATTGTCAAGGTTCGCCGCTATAATTACCGGAAATGTGTTCTCACCACCTAGGAAAGCATACTTGAGCTCCTTTGGCAAGGTTTTGAGCTCGAGGCTAGGCATTGAAACACTCGACGGGAAAGGAAAAGAGTCGCGTGGGGATAGTTTCTCAAAGTGGGATATCCACATCGAGTCTTCGCTAACCCCGTCTCTTTCATTATGCGTGAGGTCACTTCCACCGTCACCATCTATGCTGTTACCATCCAACCCTTCATTCACCTCCTCAAAGTGCTCGAGGGAATCACACATGTCCATTAACTCCCCATTCAGTGAAAAACAATTTGCATAAAGGGCATCTTCATAGCCCTTATCATTGAGGAGCAAATCGCTTTCCAGGGAGTTAGCAAGAATTGCCTCTAATGGATATTGAAAATGGGAGAGGTCAAAATACTCTTGCACAAGAGTGTCGATGCAAGCCACAGATTTAACCGCTTCCTCACTCTCATTGCAAAATTGGGGTTGCTTGAGGAGGTTGAACACATTGACCTCGACCGTCATGTTCCCAAACGAGAGTTTCATCACCCCGTTTCTGCAATTGATGTTCGCATTCACGGTGGCGAGAAATGGGCGCCCAAGAATGATAGGTATTTGTGCACTCCCATTAGGCACGGGTTGAGTGTCCAATATGATAAAATCTACCGGGTAGTAGAAAGAATCGACTTGGACAATCACGTCCTCTAAAACTCCTCTAGGTATCCTAGTCGAACGGTCGGCTAGTTGTAACGTGACAGGAGTTGATTTAATATCACCGAGCTTTAACTCGAGATATACCGAATAAGGAAGCAAGTTTACACTTGCTCCTAAATCGAGGAGGGCGCGATCAATTCTAGTCTCCCCAATCACACATGAAATGGTGGGGCAACCCGGGTCTTTGAATTTCGGGGCTAGTTCATTGGTTATGATAGCACTAGCTTGGGCGGCCATGTATGCCTTTGAGCGCACACTTTGTCTCCTTTTGACCGTACACAAGTCTTTTATAAACTTGGCGTACTTGGGCACATGTTCGATTGCCTTTAGGAGGGGGATGTTCATGTTCACTTGCTTGAACAACTCGAGAAACCCCTCTTCGGAGGCTTTTGTGGGCTTTACCCTAAGCCGTTGAGGAAAAGGTGCCGGGATGGGACAAATTGGGTCTTTCGCAACAATAGGCTCATCTCCTATTTGGGGATGTCATTGTCTATGTTAGCGGGACTGTGCAATGGCACGTCCTCAGTAGCAACGGCTTTGCCTTGGGATTTAGTGTGAATGGGAGGCTCCGGTGATGGTCTCACAACTTTGTTGTCAACCGTTTTGCCGCTCCTAAGGGTGGCAATACCCTTAGTGTGCTCGGTGTGCGATGTATTCGAGGTGGAGCCCTCATTACCCATTTGGATTTTGGGATTGGGTTGAGGTTGTGCCGGGAGAAGGGGTCTCGCGACTCCTTGGGAATTCTGAACCAATTGAGCAAGAGAAATTTGCATCTCTTGCATAGTGCACGCCATTTGCGAGATAGACTGTTCAAGTTGTGACACTTTTTGAACAGCCGCGAATTGTTCCTTATTATGGCGCCTCTGAGGAGGCAAATACTAAGCGGGTGGTCCCGCGGGCGGATGTTGCTGCGATTGATATGGGGGCGGTTATTGGAATTGCGGGGGCTGACACGGGCCTTGAAAGTTCGGAGTTGGGGCTATTTGGGAGTTGGAATTATGGTCCTTCCAACTCATCAGAGGATGGGTTGTCCTCTAACTAGGATTGTAGGGAGGGTTATTGGGATCGAACGGGGCATTAGAGTATTGCTTCCGATATGCCCCTATAACATTGGCTTGCTCTTGCAACTGGCCTTTTATGCTAGGGAGTGACGGACACTCCCTCGTTTGGTGGCCAATGTTGTCACAAATAATGCACACAACTTCCTCCACGACAGAAACCTTTTTGACGGTTTCCATGGGTGGGGGTTGTTGTGTGAGTTGCATTGCGTCAATTCTACGACATAACTGGTCGTACTTGGTCTGAGTATCTTGATTTTCCTGTAGGATACTCAGACCACTGGTTTGCCCACGAGGGACCGGGTTATCACGAAGAGTTCGGTCGTAAGGGTTCGATGTGTCCCATCACCGAGATGTCTTTGAGACAAACTCGAAATGGGCCTCTACCTCCTCACTACTCAAGTCAACCAGACTACCTTGACACATTATTTCGACCAATTGTTTGGTCAAAGGATTAAGCCCTCCGTGAAAGATTGAAATTAATCGCATCTGATCAAAATTGTGATGCGGGCAAGACCGCTTGAAAGATTTAAAGCGTTCCCAACATTTGTCAAACGTCTCATGATCATATTGTTGAAAGTTTTGAATTTGTTTCATGAGCGCATTTGTCTTATGTATGGGAAAGAATTCCTTTAAAAAGAGGTCCTGCAACTGCTGCCAATTCCCCACAGAGTTGGGGGGGGAGGGTAATCAACCAATCTTTTGCTTTGTCTTTAATGGAAAATGAAAATAACTTAAGCCGCACAAGATCGGGTGTGCAATTTTGATCGGAAAAAGTGTTACACACCTCTTCAAAGTCTCTTATGTGGCGATAAGGGTTTTCATTTTCCATCCCGTGAAAGGAAGGCAAAAGATTAATCATACCATTCCGAAAGTGGAAGGCTCCGTGGTTAAACGGGAATGTGATGCATCCAGGCACGGAGACTGTCTCTGGTCGGAGGTAATCGCCAAATGATTGGCGCACAGGGGCAGCAGCCCGCGGGGGGTGCATAATTATACTCCATATGGGGCTCAAAATATCGTACCGAGGGGGGTGCACTCGGGTATTGTGATATGGACGACAAGTCTGTCTGGGATGGCGCCGTATTAAGCGAGTACCGATGTTGAGACGATTCCCCAGAGTTATTGAAGAGATTATTTGAGCCTTCAGAAGAAAATAGTGGTCTGTAGTCCCCGACGATCCCTTGGTTCGAAGCGTTGCTCATTAGGACAGAAGACCTATCCTTCACAAACAACACTAGCTCAAACAATTAAATGCAAAAGGTTTATCGACAAATAACTAAATCAATATAGTCGTTACTAATAACTCCCCGGCAACGGCGCCAAAAACTTTGACTCGTTCAGAAAATTGTATAGCGCAAGTGTACGCTAATCGCGAGAGTAATAAAAGCCCGGTAAGACCGGGGTCGATTTCCGCAGGGAATTATATGAAGTACCGAGGATATTCTTTAAGTAAAAAATCAATAAACAAGAATAAAAGATAAAAGAAAAGATGATTTGGGTTATACGTGTTGTAATGAACCAAAGCGAACCAAGATAAATGGAACGCTACACAAAAATAGAAACAAGACAAGCGAGATTTATAAACTGGATTATGAAACGGTTCTTTAACAAAAGGTTAAGGAGCATTCCCCCACCTCGAATGCGCGTAACTCAACGGGTTCTTCCGATTAAATCACAATCAAATGGGAATAAGATATCAATATCAACAATCCTACATGAAGGATGTCAACCCAACAATGTAAGATGAAGGTAACGATATATTATCGGACAAATGCGTTGATGTTGGAGTTAAGTCTTAAAATACAACCCTTACATGATAAGAGAAGATAAAATTCTATGAAACTCCAATCTCAACCCACACACCCATTTATTGGATTTAATCATTGAACCAAGCCAAGAACTGAACTCTCCAAGATGGGTTTATGCTCCCAACCTAGGGAGATTAGCTACTCATGACACCAACCATATCAAAACACATCATTAAACTAATAGTAAGTGTAATAACCATAATGAGAATAAGTATTCAAGTCACAATCACAACATTAATTGCACCACATTGTAACAAGGATCAACAAGAAACAATAGAGGAGGAAATTTACTTGCAATAGATGAAGTTGATGATGAAAATGACAAGCAAATTATCGAGCCCTAGGAGAGAGAGAGAAACCAACAAAAATCCCTTTTTATCTATTTCTCTTGCACACGAATGTAACCACTTCAAATTTATACTAAGTGGAAGAAAACCACAAAACAAGGGTGGTAAGACCAAACCAAAACCGCGAGGGTTTGGCAGAAAATGAAGTACCGGTCGACCGCTGGTAAGGTACCGGTCGACCTCTGATCCAGGAGAGGGCACACTGTCTCAATTCGAAGGCAAAATGTAAAACCCCGGTCGACCTCTTATTTTGGACCGGTCGACCTCTCATGCAAAATCAGCACTCTCCCCTCTTTTGATACACAACAAAGGGGCTCGGGAAAACGCCCATAACTTGGTCATCGTGAATCGGATTGACAAACCGTCAGGGGCTACGCGAAGTTGGCAAGAAGAACTACAACATCCGTGAAGGGTTAGGGCACAGAGCTCGAATGTAGGAATGACAGAATTACCCCTGAAGTTGCGTAAAGCACTGAACGTTCCCGAATGACGCGCACTTGCACCGTTTAGCATTCCAATCCCTACAAAAGCTCAAATAAACCTCGCAAAGCATATATATATGGAAACCAAGGGTTATACAGTACAAGAGCTTAAATACGTGAAATAACGGTCGCAAGCGTGCGTGCATGCATAATTAACGGGCGCAAGATATACAATATTTGCGACTAATCACTAACCACCTCATGTAATTAAGATATTAGTAATTAAGTGTTAGGAATTACTAATATACAAAGTGAATCCATCATGTAATTCAATTTCAAACTACTTCATGAAAATATGATTAAAAGCAATCCACGCGTTAAAAATCATAATCAAATGTCCTAGTCACATGGATATATGGAAGGAATGGGATTCCAACACATCGATATGTCACATAATATGTGTAAAGCTAAACTACACATAAATAAAAAAACTTTTTAAATTTTTAAACATCCTTTAAAATGACTCAAAAGATAAACAAAATATTTTTGTATATTTCTCATTAAGTCTAAAAAAATAGAGAACCAAAATACAAAAGATAAACATCATACAACAAGAAAAATCATATACCATAAAGCATAAAAGCTAGTGTTTAAAAACATGAAAGAAATCATTCATAAGATATAGCATGTGATGAATCTTGTGAAAGCGTTCGAGATTAACCAAGATTAACATTAACTGCCTCTAAATCAGATCTTCTAACCCACATAGATGTAACGTGACATACTTGGGATTGGAGAACTTTGCTCACACAAGTCCTAGCCTTCATAGGGTCTTTTCTAAGAATATAATAAAAACACCTAAGATGAACTTTCCTACCACTAAATTGACATTTCCTATCATAATGTGTGCAAATGTAAACATGAGGAATGTTACCTTTGGATTGACATTTTCTAATTCCCCTAACTTTGATTGGCTCCCTCAAAAGTATGATATTGGCTTTGGTAGCAAAAATATTAGTATCATCGAATCCAATCCCACACTTTTCATCTTTGATTCGGACGGTGCCTAACATTTTATCCAATATTTTTAAACTAGACTCGGATTAAAATTTGACATTACTCGAGTCTCTCAACTTCTCTTCTAACTCCAAAATCATGGAATCGAGCAAATGCTTAGACTCTTTAAACTCAAGAATCCAATTCTTCACCCATCAAAATATGAAGGCTATCTCTATATCCCACAACATACTCACGTTTTTCCTTAAGAGTATTCTCATGTTCCCTAAGATCCTTAATCAATTTCTCATCATCATTTGCTATGCATATTTTTTTTTATCTTATCTTCTAACGCAAGTTGGCCTTTTTCAATTTCAATGTCTCTACATATAACTCCAGAAAGTCCACCTAAATATCACTATAATCCTAATCCTCATCTTATTCTTTTTCATCACTCTTCTCCTCACTAGATTGGTAACCTAAAGACTGGATCACAGAACTTCCATGCTCATAATTATCTTCATCAGGGAAAGACACTTCATTTAAGCTCACATGATTAGCCATGAATACAGTGTAGGTATGCCCACGGGAGGAATAAGATTCCTATTCCAAATCATTATCACTAAGGGTAGTATTATATACCTTCGATTTCTTACCCTCATTCCTTAGTCTAGTGGGACACTCACGAGAATAATTCCCTAAACCTTAGCATTCAAAGCACTTGTCTCGATCATCCACCTTCTTAGGACCATCCATATTCTTCTTATCACACTCATTAAAGTTCTTAGGTTTCTTTACAAAACTCTACTCATATTTAAGATTAAGAAATTTCTTGAACTTCCTATCAATTTCTTCAGTATAAAGCTCACCATCACTATCAGATTCTGATACGTTTTCTTTTTTAGCTTTCATGGAAATACCCTTATCTGTTTTTGAAGGATACATGTTAATCTCATAGGTTTATGTAACACCCCGTATTTTTGTGCATTTAATATTTAATTAATTAGGGAAATTTTGAATTACTTGTGTGTCGTAATTTAATTGAATTAATTATGATAATATTTATTTAAATATTAATCGGAGAGTAAATGGATAATATTTAGGGAGATTTAAATTACTAAGTGAATAGTAATAAATTATTTGCGTCATTACGGGTATTAGTGATGGGGCATTTAGTTATCTAAGCCGGGAGTCGGTATAGACTAATTTGGGTGTGAGATAAGGATTTTTATAGATTAATTCGGATGCTAATTTTGAGTGTACGGTTGAGTCCGAATGGGTCGAGATAGTCAGAAAAGTGTACCCGGGGTAGTAAACGGGTCACGGGAGTTTTTTAGGCATAGCCGGGCCCACACGGGGGCATTTGGGTCACTTGGGTTTGGCCCATTAGTCAAAAAATGGGATTGAGCTTAATTACGTAATTATAAGGAAAAGGAGAACGACTGATTGGAGTTTAGAAAACACTTAGTGGGAGAGGAAACCCTAAGAGACAGTTAAAGGCAATTTTGGGGGCAAAGGAAAGAGCCAAAATAGGGGATTTTATCTTCAACCTTGAGAATCTCAATTTCATATCAGACCGTACGAAATCATAAGGTAGGTGGTTAACTTGATGTAGCATTTAATTTGCATTATGATTCATATTTATGTGATGTGAGAAATCAAAATTCGTTTTGGGATTAAGGAGGTACAAAAATGGATTTTTTGTAATCAATCTCCTGATTTCGAATTTGTGTAGAAATTTATGTATAATCTGAGATTTGTATATATCTGGTAAGATGTGTAAACCCAGATGAGTTACAAACGAATTTGAGATAAAAAATTGATGTTGAGATGGGTTAATGAATAATACGGGTTTTCTCCCAATTCAAATAAATAGTAGAGAACGTAAATTAAATGGGTTTTGGGGACTTTATGGGGGTTCCTTATGAGGTTCTTGATGTATCTTATTGATGAGAGGACATGGATTAGACTACAAAAAAAGCAGGTGATTTGAGTTTTTCATCCATGGATGAAACAGAGACCCGGGGAAGACGAATACCTGTTCGTTCGATCGATCGATCGATGGTCGGGGATTTTTGGCAGTTCGGCCAGTTTATATATATAAGGGGAATTTAATTAAAATTTCCTCCCCATACCTTATTTAATGAGAAATAAATAGGATATACAATCTAATAAATTATGAGGGAAAAATAATTGGGATTGGATGGAATTTATGCGTGACACACCATGGTTAAATTTTGGGAATAATATTTCGAAATAATTAAATACGGATCGAGTGGGCGAGTCCAGGTATATTAGTTTAAGCGATACCAAGGCGTTAAATTAATTTAGAGTGAAAGCTAAATAATTTAGAGTCGTGAATTTAGACTCGGGTATTGTTTTATTTCTTTCCACGAGAACGAGTCCGAATATATTGGTTAGAGCGACACCAAAAGTAATCTAATTAATTAATGTGCAAATTAATTAATAATCAGAGTTGGCCGTAAACTCATGTTAAATTGTATAGGTTTGTGTTACGGACTTAGTACACGGTATAGTCGGGGTATTATATATATATATATATATGGTGTGCGATTGTATATATATATATATATATATATATATATATATATATATGGTGTGTATATTAATATCAGTGGCTAGATATTATTATTATTATATATACTCTAGTGCTATAGGGGGAGGTTGCGCGTAGTGGATGAATCCCCTAGCTTGAGGAGTAGGGCGAGTATATTCCCAGGTCATAGCGTCCATTATATGGGTGAGGGGCATCTCACTTTCAGGGAAGGAATATGACCGCCTCCAATATTTATGTATTAACCAAGTTAGTGAGCGATTCTGACTTGGGGTAACTAGGTTATGTGAATATATCTAGTGGGATAGCACTTTAGAGAATATACATACGGTGAGTTATTACTCGGGAGGATGTTCACTATTAATTATTATTTCAGCATATTTGTGAATGTTGTAATATGACCATACGTATATAATTAGGTAAATAATTATATACGGGTTAATTGATACAGACTGTGAATTATATTATATGTATAATGGGTGTGAAAGTTATATGAATTTAAAAAAAAGGAATGATTAATTAAGTTAGTTTTGATAATAACTTAGAAATCATAATTATGGCATACTCGGTTAGAGTAGGGTGGTTGCATGGGGTTATATCAATTATCTAGTCATGGAATAAATAACTAGGTAAAATTAATTAAGGCGTTAGTAGTGCACATTAGAGGAGGGGTGAGGATGTCCTCAAGGGAGTGTGGTACAAACTAAAATATGAAGATCATGCATATATATATATATATTTATTACTGCAAGTTAATCATTTGCTAAATGTTTTCCAAATGTTTTGGGTACTAACCCTTGCTATAAAAACTTTCAAAAACCTTTTAGGTGTCTAGCCACAGAGACGCCAGGCCTGACTCATTCCATGGATCCGTTGTTGCAGCATATGTGGATGCTGCGGGAGTTTGATAGGCGCCTCGTTCTTTTCATTTCTAGTGTAGAGATATCCTATCAGTTACTCAAGCATGTCACTCACAGTTTAATCAGTACTTATGTCAGACTTGTTGAGATTTATTACTTGTATTTACTTTTGTTGGATTTGAGCCGATGGTTTATTCGGTCAGTTATTTAGATGTGAATGGTTGATTTTAGTTGATTGTGATTGTTTAAATTAATTTGTTTCCGCACGAGTATTTCATTAGATTAATGAAACATAAAACTTGACACCAGTCTAATTTTCTCACTTAGGTGGTTAGTATTTAAAAAGGCGACAGTGATGATGAGAATGAACCAACCAAGAAACCTGTTCTAATTTAATTTAGTACTGATCACCCGGGGTTAATTAGGCAGGGTGTCACAGTTTAAAGGTCATCTATAAGTTCTTGGACTCTCATAGCATCGGTACCACCTAGGATGTCTAGGACCATGACTTTGGTATTAAATCTTCCAGGCAATGACCTTAATATTTTACCCACTAGTCTAGACTCGGGGATAGGTTCTCCTACGTTGAATGAGGAATTGACAATGTTCGATAACATGGTATAAAACTCATAAAAAAACTCATTATTTAACATCTTAATCATCTCAAACTTACTCGTCAGATTTTGTAACTTGGAAACACTAGCAGTATTTGTTCCCTCGTGTGTGGAGCGTAAAATATCCTAAGCATTTCATGCTCTCGCAATTCATAACATGTCTAAACTCCTCAATGGACAAAACATAAAAAATAGCGTTCACACCCCTGGAATTACAAGTCGAGACCTTCTTTTTAGTTGATGTCTAAGAGGCATACGCTTTAGGTGTACCACCTTCAGTGGGAGGAGTCCACCTATACTCAACCTAGTTCTAAATGTTTTCATTGATCGATTTAAGGAAAAATTGCATCGGTTCCATTCAATAGGGATAGTTTGTCCCATCAAACAATGGAGTCCAACCAATGGAACTAGCATTTTAGTTAAACTCCATTTGAACACTACGCAAGCACACAATAGGGATCTAACACATCAAACTAGTGTAACCCACTATGATACCAATTTGAGAAAGCTAATGTGTCCTAGGGTTTGTAGAGAAATACCACCAAATTTTATTTTCACAGTTTTAATAAACTTTGCACTGATTTTAGAAAAACCACAAGTGCTGTGTTAAACAGTTTTACTAATTTTAGTCTCGACCTAAGCATGCATCTAGTTAAGTATAAGCAAGAATAAAATAAGCAAACCATAACACGATGATGTACGAAGAAAATCCACAATGAGAAAAACCTTGGACAATCCAGCTATACAAGTCCACTATGACATAGTTCTAGTTACAAGGAAAAAATAGACTTACTCATAGACTGGATGCTTTCAAGCCTTGATGTGCTTCTTCATCCCTTATTGCCTTCTTTACAGCCACTGTTGAACGCCTTCCAACACCCATACAATGCAAGCACGTTCCCACGTCTTGATATCCCATTGATCTTACTTGTCTAGTGACTAGTCCAACCATCGCTCAATACAAACATGGTATCCACCACTAAAAATGCTCACATACCAGTATAGTGAAACACATAAGAGATCTCAAATAAACATATATATGTAGGACTATTGGACCTCAAACTTGGGTGTAAACTGGGGTTTAGAATCACTAGATATTACTTGGAAAATCATTTTCATAAAAACAAGCATAGAAAACTGATGCCAAACCTGAGTATTGAGAGAAAACACATTTTTTAAGGCTACATGTTTTTCAAGAAAACTCATTCAAACGAAAACTTATGGTTTGTTCGAACAAAGTATGCATTCTCGTTCGAAAGATAATAACAAACTTGTTTAAACGAGTATCGAATGTCCTTCTAACAAAATTTTCTTTGTAGATAGTGAAACCTCATTTGAATAAGACCATATAACTCGTTTGAACGAAATAATAAACTTGTTCGAAAGAACATAGGAAACCCGTTTGAATGACTTAAATAATTTTAAAAAAAATATTTTACGAAAAATATCGGGTAAACATTTTATAAAACATCACCTAAATGTATCATGGATCAAACATAAATATGTATTCACACCTTCATTAAGATTCCTCGGATGTTTAAGATGAAACTCGACACATAACCCCACGTTTGCTCGATAACGCTTTACATTTGCCGCATGGTCTTCAATGATACATCGTAGGTGATGATATGAGAAATCAGACACAAGTCGTTCTTAAGCATCATATCAAGAGTAGGATACATGTAAAGAAAGCAATCAAGAAAATAACACAAAATATAGAATACTTCGGTTGTAAAAATGAGCCTACATCCACTTTGGTGCTCTACTCTCATTAAATGCATTATATGATACAAAGTTGTGACCTTAGAGGCATAAAAATATAGCATGTAAGAGATTAAATGAGATTATTTAAGCTAGTAACCATGGATGTATTCGAAGTTGAGTGGAGAGGCAACGACGGGGGGTGAGCCCCCAAGTATATGGTTCTCTAGAGAGAGAGTTAGCTAAGAGTTTTGTTGACTTTGCCAAGATCGAATCCCCTCAATAGTGAGGTGAACAATTCTATTTATAGAGGTCATAAAGGTGTGTAGCGTGCCCAGAGCATGTGAAATGTGGATAAGTGAGATGAGCCTGGACTTATTCTAGAAGCTAGACAACTGTCAAGCATTCAACGTTGTAATAGGTGCCGCAACCTATGTGAACCCAGGTAGTGGCAAGTGTCTGAATGGGTTTCACGGCCTGTCTATGCCCAGGCAACGAATAACTCTAGATAAGTCCTCCTTTGGGATGAGGCTTAGTAAATACAAAGAGGACCACGACGAGACTGTTCTCAAGTAGCGACATGTTGTCAATATTCCGCGGCCATAGTTATTATATTCGGCATATCAATAAGCCCCTAAGCCGTATTTCCAAGGGGTAGCGAGTTGGGGCTGTGGTGATATTCTTTGACCTTATCACGGTGATATTGTTCGTCTTCGAAGGTTATCGCAGCCAGTGTTAGACAAAGTTTCACCTTCCCATGCCCTCGTATATAATGTGTTTTGGCCTTGGCTACCATTACCTTTTCCAAATATTGAGAGCAAATCGAGAGCAATACTATGTCAGTTTCATCTTTGAGTTTTTTGGTGAGTTTCTTATGGTTGTTTAAGGCGTCTCAAGGAAGTTCACGGTGGTTTCAGGATGAGCGATTACTCTTAATTTAATTCTAGGTAACCCCTTAACTAACCTTTCATTTTTCTTCAATCTGGTTATTTTAATCTATGTTTGCTAAGTTCAAATATGTACAATCTCCCTATATGAATCTGTTTGGTTGAATTCTACTGTGAATCCATGTTTCTTGATTTGATTTCTAAACTTGTTATAGAAACTAGGGTTTGATTTATGTTAAATCTTTGTAGGATTTGTAGCCTTTTCACACTATTGCTAAAACACACAGGTTTTAATTTTACGAAAATCCTTGCTGAAATCATTGATATATGTTTGGTACTATTTCTAGATTTTTGGGTAGATGAAGTTGCATTGTTGGATTTTTGGGTAGCTTAGGTGTTTGAATTGGATTTGGGTTAGGAATTTGAATTTTCTAGGTTTAATGCACACCTTGACCCTATTCCAAATTTTGTTTTTGTCCAAGAACACTAAGAATATATTCATGATGTTCTTGTGGGGTTTCGGGATTTTCAATCTTTGAGAACACATAATTTATCCAAATTACCTGTTTGGGCTTTTATTCGCGATTGGATAGTGAATTTAGACTAGCTTGCTGCGGCTATACATTTATAATTGATCAGAATCCCGTTGGTTGCAGCTTCAAGGTTTCCTTTGGCCATAGTCTTAGAATAGGTCTCTGCATCCTTGAGATTCAAAGTTAGTGTTTTTCTGTTGTATAACTGCGACATTCCTTCAATCCTTGTAAATTAAAAATACATATTGCCCATGGTCTTTATTTTTTACACTGATTGGCTGCGGCCTCAGATTTTTGTTTATTGTAGCTTGTTAGATCGGCTACAGCCTTTACTTGTGCAAGAACTTCCTTGTAACCTGTCTGGGTTAAATGGATGCAACTTTGACTTGTATTTATCTGCACGCTTTTTATTGTATTTTTTCCATCTATCGCAGCCTCTAAGAGTATTCTTTGATCATAGTGGTTGTGACACCTAACCGCAAAGGCATTTTAATTTTCAGGTGTTGTTGCGGCCCTATGAGTTGGAACCCCTAGGATTATTTTGACTCCTAGAGGTATCACTTTTGCATTAATCCTTCTGAAATTACTTCTGTAAAGACTTTGAAGCCTATTGGGCATTGTTTTCATAAAGACTACCCCAATTGCATCACCATCGATTCTGACTCTACAAACTCCTTAAATTATAGGGATACTAGTGAGGTTGTGGACATCATGGAGGAGGATACCAACTCTAGAAATAATCCTCCCATAAAAAATGTGGCTGTGACGATTGCTGGGTCTGCAGGTGTCCCATCAGAGACTAAAAATATCCTAGTTGGACCCTCTAATAAAAATGAGAAGGCTCCTGCGATATTAAACAATCGCTGCATAATGGATGAGGAGTGGATCGCGCAGGTTGCCATGGCCTTTGAATTTCCTTAGTCTACCATTTGCACACTTCCTTATGTGGAATAAAGATCATGTTTCGTAGTGCTCAATGAGGGTATATTCTTTCCTTTACATGCCTTCCTCCTAGGGTTGTAGCTAGCAATTCCTAGCCTAATTAGGAGAATATTTATTACCATGCATTTTGCCCCAGCCTAGTTAGATCCAAACGACTGAAGGGCCATTCTTATCGCATTAGTGCTTTGGAATAAGAAATTTGGGAGAGACATTACTCCCGCGGAGTTCTTTCACTTTTACAGCCAAAGGAGAACTCCATGGACTTTATGTGGTATTACTATTTTACTATGTGAAACAATAAAGAATTTTGTATACTGAGAGGCCTTCAAGTGTTAAAAACTGGAAAAGGAAAATTCTTCTTTATCTCTGGGGAAAGTTGGGAAATTCATCTAGAGGAATCTAATAGAGAGAAAACGTATAGGATGCCACAGATATAGGGGCATCCTTCCAAAACAGGTGATCTGTTGCCTCTGCTGCAACCCTCTAACTTTGCCAATATTTTTGTTTTACCTACAACGGCTTATACTGACATTAATACTTATGTACAGTTTTTAACAATCTACAGCTCAACGACAGGAAATAAAAAAGAGTTGAGGATGCGGTAGGCTTCAGCAGTAAAGTGAAAAGATTCAGTGTGGTGGTCACTTATGCGAGCATTTATAAGCAAGGTTATTTTACCAACAAACAAGGGCCAAAGAGAATGAACGTGGAAGGTAATTTCCAACCCCTTATTTTGCGAAGTATTTAGTTATTGCTTTTTTTTTTAACTTGGACTATTTTTTCCTCGGAGAGGATATTGACCGTGAACTCCTGGATGCCCAATTGGCTAAAATGGATGAAGATGCAACGACCCTCAATCATGCCCTTAAGACGAAGGGGAGGAAAAAAGGAGATCACCTAATGGGATAGCTCGTGCGGCTGAACCCACTATTGTTAGGGTTAAATAGGTCAATCATTCAACTGAGAGGGATGCAACCAACATAGGCTATGTCACAATCCAGGATAAGCAGGATGATCTTATCGATGACATAACTCCTCAGTTATCCATGGAAGGTCTAATGTCTTCTGATGGGGAATTATAAGGTGGAAATAACCCCATACAATTCTTACCCCATGTCTCTCCTCCCCCGCAGAACGTTGTGGTAGTTAATACCAACTTGCCAACTCCCCAAAGCAGAGCAAGAGTGGGTCCCGATGGTCATTCGTGGTCTCAGTTAAGTTATCCTGATCCCTAATCTTCATGGGATACAACCTCTAGGGCAATCTCCAAGATGAGAAGGGATGCGGACTCTATTGATCTCGATTGTCTAGGGGAAGAGGACCATGAAGATTTGGAGGAATATGCCTTCCATAGTTTACTGTGGGCATTATTCATTCCACTAGTTATTTTCTGCTGAATTCCATTATTTATTTATACTAATAAAGATTTGAAACTTTAGGTTGTGGAGGTGGTTATGTCTTAAAGGGATAAATATGAAGGCCTCTTCAAACTCTATAGGGTTGCAGAGTATGTTCATAAGACTGATCTGGAGAGTGTCAGAACCTCTTTTTTTGAAGCTAGAAAATAATCTTCTACCACGACACTTCAATTGGCAAAAATAGAGTTGGTGGCGGCTACTAAGGCAAAAGATGAGGCGGAAAAAAATTTCACCAAGGTCGTAGAATCCATTACTGTTGCTGAGGCCAAGGCTGAGGAGGCTGCCAGACAAGCCTTATCCTTTGAACAAAAACTTAACCTTCTTGAGCAGAAGTATGATGGGCTAGAGCAAAGGCATGCTACTGACCTCAAACAAAACTATAATGATAATGTCATAGCCTTTAAGCAAAAAGATGAGGAACATTCCGCTTATTTAAAGAAGGTTGGGAATGATGTCGTGGCTTCCTTTAAGACCTCAAGGGACTTCTTCTTCGCTAATAACATAGCCTATTTCTGCGGCTTCCAAGAATTTAGGCACATGGTAATGAAAATTTACCCTAAATAAAGATAGAAAATCATGTCTTGGAAGCTAAGTGATATTGAGCACGATGAGTGCGTGGAAGAGCTGAAGGCTGCGACAGAGGAGAGAGCTAAGAAGAAACTTGAGGACGTGACAGCAGCAGATGATGAAGGAACTGAGACCGTAACAAATGATGGAGCTAAAGATGACAATGAAGACGATGTAGCCTTGTAGTTGATAATTTTCTTGTATTTGTCTTCGGCCATATTGACTGAATCTTGTAATTTTGAACATATTTTTTTAATCTTCCTTGTACCCTCTACGGTACTTAAAAATTTAACTTGCTTGTAATTAAATAGGGGCTGCAGCCATATTTTTTAGGCTGCGGCCATTTTGATTCTCCTGATCAGTTTCCATGCTCTCCATTTTACATGTTTGGAAGTTTTCTTTACCATGCCACGTACTTTTATTAATGACATCTATAGTATTTTGAACCGTCTACAACCATATTTCTAGGGTTGCGGCCTCTTCATTTGCACCGCTTTCTATAACTGTAATTAAATATTGATTGTGCATTTCTTTGAAATTGAATTTTTCATAAGGTTTTCTCTAATGTCAGGCTGCAGCTGTATGGCATCTTGTTATAAATTGTTTATTTCCTTAAAAGGCTGCGGCCCATAAACTTGCTCAATTTGAACTAGAACTAGAATTTCCGCCGCAGAACTGTTGAGTGAATTAAGGAATAACTTCATTTGTCATGACCATTTAAGTCACTGGCTTCACTTTTTCATTTTTTGCAGCTTCTCTTTGTCCATTGATACTGGTTTGGATTTTTTTGAACTTTAGATGTTGGTTGCAGCTCATCATAGGCTGTAGTAATACCTTCTTTTAAGTGACCTTTGATTTATTGATTCTATAGTGGATCGAGGAACTAGAAATGGTTATGGCCCAAAAAGGTTGCAACCATAATTTTATCATGTCCAATTGAAAACTTTACTACAGAGATGCTGGAATGAGCTAGGGAAAAAAAATCATTTACCGCAAGCGATTAAGTCCTTATCCCTTTTATTAAGAATGTGGTCCCAGAAATGTAGGATATGTGGATCGTTGGGAACAAATTCCCCTGCCATGTACGATTAGTCCTCGGCTCTCTTTTAATATTATTATAGCACCTTTCTTGTTTGTTATCTTCTACGATCGAGAATTATCCTCTATTGCCTGTTATATGTTTCTGGCACATTATCTTTATTCATCTGCCGTCTTTTCTTATCTTGGGGAACTATCAAGCCTCCTTAGGCTGGGTTCGATATCAAGCCATCCATGGCTATATATATATATATATATATATATATATATATATATATATATATATACAACCATCCCTACCTGGGTATTATGATCCCTCATAGCTAATTGAAGTATCCCGAATTCTTAAAACGAGTATTATAAGACCCCGTGACTAATTGAAGCATCCCGAATGCTGAAAAAAGGTAAGCCCTTGTTGCTAAATGAAGCATCCTAAAAGCTGAGAACGAGTATTATAAGTCACCTTCGCTGAATGAACCATCTCGACCTTCAAAAGACTTCACAACATGGGGGGTGTCAAATACCAACTAAGGCAGTCACCCCCCCTTTAATCCATAGACTCTTCCTCCCGTAACAAATAATCTTCGGCACAATTGGTCATAAAGATTCCTTTTCAAATCTATCAAAGACAAAGACTTTTTTACAAGGTTATAAATGAGGAAATCAAGAATTGATATATGACTAAAATTGTCATTCACTCTCTCTCTCTCTCTCTCTCACACACACACACACACACACACATACATACATACATACATACATATATATATATATGATTCTTGCAAGGGAAATACAAAAGTATATGTGTAAAAGCTACACTTTAGAGATTTAATAGAAAATAGAAACTAAGTCAAAAGTTAAGCATGTGGCCTATGAGATGAAGGTTGCATCCCCTTATGCCTTCTTTAGTAATCACTGCAGCATCCCTTCCCTCGCAAGCCTTTCAATGTCGTTATTTAGGGAGAAAGAGTTGTTGGTGTCATGTCCATTGTCTATATGGAACCCGCACCATTTTGCCCAGTCCCTTTTGTGGGGCGGAGACATCATCTTGTTAAGCCACCTGAGCAACTTCTCTTCTTTGATGAGATCAAGAACGTCTTTAAGATTGTAAATCATATGTGTGTATCCCTTATAGGCTCTCTTCGACTTTTTCTCCTCCTGCTTCCTCTTTTTGGCTTTGGCTGCGGCTCTTGCGAGCGCTGTTGCTTTTGTTGTTACGGCCATTAAAGTGGGGGTTACGGCCACTGGTTCTGCGACCTTAGGCATTGGACTGAAGGCTACAGATTCCAACATCAATACTCTCTATGCCAGGATTTTGACCTGGCTCTGGAGTGAGGCTTGGCTATCGTACAAATGGTTGATGTAGTTGTACAACTGAGTTATCTCCTTATTCTGCTGTGAACCTGATCCCGAGCTTCCTTCCATTGTTTATGAGTATTAATATTTTAATATATATATATATATATATATATATATATATATATATATATATATATATATATATATATAGAGAGAGAGAGAGAGAGAGAGAGAGAGAGAGAGAGAGAGAGAGAGAAAGAAATAGAGAGAGAGATTAACTAAACAATGGTGAGAAATCAAGAGATGTAGAGAATGAACCAAGTATAGTAGCAAGGATGCAGACTTTGATAATATTCATAATTATTCTTTTGTGACCGCGGCCTAATGTATACGTACAAGTATTTCCGTGGCTATATCAAAGGGAAATTCCCATAACTGAGTCTGAGGAAACTGTAATAAGTCCAATTTTCCCAGGAGTTGTAAAAGTTGTATAAACCAATTGCTTTAATAGGGTTGTGGCATTCAGGCAGTTAAATAGCTAGGTCTCATACTTCCTGAGGCATTGAAGGGTGCGATTCCAAGATTGTGCACAAAACCTAAGATTAGCTCATTAAAAATACATAGGAAATGCCTACTAGGAGTCTACTGAGGGGAAAATAACCTTTAGGTGCAAAAAAATAGCACGAACCTGGTAGTAAACCCTAGATTATGTGTGTAATCATTAGAAATGAGTGCATAAAACTCTACCCTAGTTACCCACCTTTAGGAGGCCAACACATTTTATGATTTTCAACACTATCTAGGTAAGGTAACATCATTGAGGTATATAAAACTAATCTAAGGTTATAAAAAGGAAGACCGATAAACAGATCTGGAAAAGAATAATCCCATCACAGGGCTATCTATAAATATAAAGGCTCGATAACCAAAATCTCACTCATAGGACAATGACCCGGGGTGTTCCCGTAGATGAAATAAGGCGTTTGGAACCCTAACTAAGAAGAAACAAGATATAAATACCTCTCTTTCCACAGACGGTGCCAAAATGATGATACAAAAAATCGAAAACAAGTTGTTCTCAAGCATCGTATCAAGTGTAGGATAAACGTAAATCAAGCAATCAGGAAAAGAACACAAAATATACAATGGTTCGGCTATAAAAATGAGCCTACATCCACTTTGGTGCTATACTCTCATTATATGCGTTATATGATACAAAGTTGTGCCGTTAGAGGTATGGAACCTATGTCTCAAAAAAGTTTTGTCCAAACACAGAATTAAGGCATTACATACAAATTGAATCGATTATAAAATTTTCCATTACAAATCCCTCCCTTTTACTATTCCTAAAAAAAACTCAAAATAAAAACTCCTGGGTCGTCAATCTCACTAAGACTCAATTCCTAACCCTAAAAGGAAAAAAGTCAGATGCTTGACCTATATAAACTTGATTAACTTTGCTCTTATGTAAACCTTTGCCGCATCTTTGCTAATTACACACTTAAATACACCTTAAAATGCAAAAAGAATATAACAATATACCCTCCCCCTTTGTATAACTATATCTATGTAAGAAAGTACATCTCCCCCTTATTAAGTTGAAGATCTCCCCATATGAAAAGAGTTAGATTCCATTTCTCTCCCTTTTTGTTCAATAATAGACAAAGAATAACGTGCACAATAATAAACTATTATTCCCCAATAAAAAAATATCCTCCTAAGTTAAGCATGTGTTTCAAAGAGGAAAAAATAAATATATTATTCAGTGGTGTGAGGCAAGACATGCAATGGCAAACATATCAGTAACACAAGCACAAATAATCCAAACTGCGAAAAAATGATATCAACTATGATGTAAGCATTTAAGTATAATATACCAAGATGATAATAAAACATATCAATGTTTATCAAACATTAAGCATAAGGCAATCGTGGATTAAATGAAAACGAAAATACTCAAAACACTAAGCATACCATATATATATTTATAAAGATAGATAGATAGATAGAGAGAGATAGAGAGATAGAGATAGAGATAGAGATAGAGATAGAGATAGAGATAGAGATAGAGATAGAGATAGAGATAGAGGCTCCCCTACATCAAACTTTATACATCACACCTAGTTCTAGTCCCTAAGAAACCTTTTTTCCTAATTTTTTTTTATTTTAAGCTCTCCAACATCAGACTTTATACATCACACCTAGTTCTAGGCCTTAAGAGACCTTTTTTCCCAAATTTTTTATTTTTCACTTAAAATTTACCTTTCAACCAACCCATGTTAAAAAAATTAGGTCAAAATACATTTTGTAGCTATTTTTAACAAATTCATAAAATTTCGCTGGCGTAGACCCTTATAAAAAAGGTATTTGCAGCTATTTTTTATTAGATTTTTAAAAAATAGCTAGAAATTGTATTTTGACCTAATTGTTTGAGCATGTGTTTAATGGAAGGTTAACTCCATGGATAAAATAAATAAAAAATGAAAAAAAGGTTTTTAAGGGTCTAGAACTAGGTGTGATATATGTGTGAAGTATAGAATGTAATGTAGTTGAGTCTTCTCCTATACACACACACACACACACACACACACACATCAAGAAAGTACATACACACCTATAGGTATAAATGACCACAAAAGACACAAACACATAAGCATTATACACTCGCACAGTATCAATGTGCCTAATCAAAGTGGTACGGAGTGCAGCGGCGTGAACTAGAAGTAAGAGAAAATGGCCCAATCATTCGTAAATGTCCAAGTAGATCTATTTGACTGTAAGAATTTATTAGCATTTGATTTTGCCTCAAATGTGAAAAAAAGAACTCAAAAGGACAAACAAACACAATGCACACTTGCCTAGAAATTTTAGTGATTCTCAAAATCAATAGCGTTAAAACAATTAAGCTCAACTAGGACTCATTGTGCAAACCCATTGATCTTAAACTAAACACCCTAAATATATATATATCACTGTTCTAAAAAACCCGCCTAGGCACGCCTAGGCTTGAGGCTTGGGAGAAACGCCCCGCCTTAAGATTTTGACGCCTTATGCTTGGTAAAACCCTTAAGGCGTACTTTTTCTCTAAAAACAATAATGATTTAGTGAAACGATATCGCCTTCTAAAGATTTTTTTGCAAACCGGACCATTATCTCATCCAAAATAATCAAATAATATTTTTATTTACAAATATTCAGACATATTTTTATGATATGTACAATTTTAGTATTTTAATAGCCTTGTTATGGTTAAAAAATATTAAAATATATTAAAAAGGCCTAAACGCCTTTTCACGCCTTTTTACGCCAAGGCCCGCCTAGGCTTCTAAGGCTTAAGGCTTGGCCTCCACGCCTCGATCACGCCCCGCGTTTTTTAGAACCTTGATATATATATATATATAATTTTTCTCTCTCCTTTTCTTTTGAAGATATCTAATTTTTTGAAGCATTAATGCAAAAATTTTGGCCATGGCAATTTTTTCTATTTTTATTGCCTCTCAATCTTTAGGTTCTTTCCAACTGTGGGCTTTCATGCAAAGGAGATTGCTCTTTTCATAGCCCTTTCTTGTGCATACTAAAATTTTCTATAAAGAATCAATCTCACAGACAATAGTTTTTACATGCACAGATCCCCCTTAGTAAATTTTTCTATGTATATGATGGAATTATTGGGAGAATACCTCACTTAGCTCATATTACATTTGAAGTTAAAATCCAAAAGATCTTGTATACTGTATCTGCAGAGGCATATATAGAAAGTGAATCCGTCATGCAAATAATTTTAAAACTACTTCATGCAAACATGATTAAGAATAATCTAAACACTGAAAATCATAATCAAATGTCCTAGTCACATGGATACATGAAAGAAATGGGATTGAAACACACCGATATGCCATATAATATGTGTAAAACTAAACTACGCATAAATAAAAAATATTTTTGAGTTTTTAAACACTTTTCAAAACGACCCAAAAGACAAACAAAATCTTTTTGTAATTTTCTCATGTCAAAAAATTGAAAATCAAAATACAAAAGATAAACATCATATAACTAGCAAAATATTATACCATAAAGCACAAAATTTAATGTATGAAAACATGTAAGCAATCAGTTATAAGATATAACATGTGATGAATCGCGTGAAAGCATGCGAGTATCAGCAAGCTTAACATTAAGTTTCTCCAAATCATATCTCCTAATCCAAATAGTTTTAACATGATGGACTTGGGATTGGGGAACTTTGTTGTCACTAGTTTTATACTTTTTAGGTCCTTTTCTAATATCATAACAAAAACACTTACAATGACCTTTCTTACCACAATGTGTACAAGTGTAAACACGAGGAATGTTACCTTTTGATTGACCTTTTCTAATGCCCCTATATTTTATTGGCTATCTCAAAAGTACGATCTTGGCTTTAACTTCAAAAGTATTAGTATCATCGAAGCCAATCCCACACTTGTCATCTTTAATTTGGACAGTGCCTTAAATTTTGTCCAATATTATCGACCTAGACTCTAAATCTAATTTGTCATTACCCGAGTGTCTCAACTGCTCTTATAACTCTACAATCCTAGACTTGAGAAAACTCTTAGATTTTGCAAACTTAAGAAGCTCCTTCTTCAAAACCTCTATAAAACCATGAAGGCTATCTGTCTCGCTCTCAACATACTCGAGCTTCTCTTTAAGAGTCTTCTCATGTTCCCTAAGATCCTCAATCAATTTCTCATCATCATTTCCTATGGCATGTTCTTTCATCTTATCTTCTAAATGCAAGTTGGCCTTTTTCATCTTCAACGTCTCCATGTATAACTCTCTAAAGGTCACTATAAGCTCACTATCCTCCTCCTCCCCATCTTCTTCTTTATCAATCCTCTTCTCACTAGCTTGGAAATCTAATGATCGGACCTCTGAACTGGTATTCTCCTGATTATCTTCATCAGGGGAATACACTTCATTTAATCACACATCACTAGATATGAACGTGATACAGTTGCACCCAATGGAGGAATCATGTTTCTCTTCTAATTCACGATCATTAATGGTGGTATTATATACCTAATCAACTAATCAAAATCATAAGTGATTTCCATAAAAATAATTCCCAAAACTATGTAATGCTTTTACAAGATTTTTAAGGATGTTCAAACCCATTGACTTCGACTTAACTCCCTCAAATATCACATATTGAAATTTTTCCCAAATCTTTTTGAAGAAATCAATGCCCATATGTAGCGAAGCATCAATGTTAAAAAAAATCGCCCGACACTTATGTTTTTATGTGCCTTTAATCTTTTGGGATTTTTTATTTTTGCAAATGGTGTCTTTCACGCAAAGTCAACATGTCTTTCGCAGCCCGATTCCATTGCATAAAATATATCACATATATCGGAGAAATGATTTTCTATATTTTTCAATCGGGGAAATGGTTCTTACATGCACTCAGTTTTTACATATGGTTCGTTTTCAAAGTAGGATTGAGATGAAAACACAATGATCGACACGTGAAAGGTAAGTGCAATATCCGAATAAGTTCATGCTCATATGCATTAAAGGTGACAAGGAGTCAAACATATAACAAGTAGTCATCATATCTCATCTTAATGACTCCACACATTATAAAGCACAAAAATGAAATAATGTCACGTCTTAAAACACTACCAAATAGTCACATGGTTATGGAATGACTTAGCGTCTCAGACATCTTTAATGTTCATCCACATATGATGTAAACAAAATAAAAAAGTCTTTTTGGATTTTTTTTCAAAAATTTTATCAAAATAAAATATTTTTGTCGTTTTCACCTTTTTCTTAAAAAGAAATTGAAAATCTTTTTGGATTTTTCAAGAAAAACAAAACTTTTTTTGGATTTTTAAAAAAATATATAAAACCAAAAATATAAGATAGTAACATTACAGTCAAGTAATATGCTTGTAAGATATAAACATGAAAAGCATCCTATGCTAGAAACAAGTCTTAATCTCAATCATTAGGCCCGGAGGAGTTTTCAAAAGGAGATGACATCCTATGAAAAACATTCATCAAATATTGTGAAGTCTTAAGTAAAGATTCCTCTTGCTCTCGAAAACTCTCAAAATATCTCATCTGATGTGTGAGAGCAAATGGAGTAACATGTGTAGGAGTGCGTGCAGGATATCATGTAGTAGCATGTCGTGGAAGATACATATGAGACACTCTAACCTACTTAAAGCGAAATTCCCTAAAGTGACCTCTTTGCTTGCAATGTGAGAAAACATAAACGGCCTTAGGTACACCTCTCTCAAAACATCTAGGATGTTCTCTCCTATGAGGAATATGACGCCTAGGTAGGTTGGGTCGAGGGCCATATGGATCTAATACAAACTCGGGAACTCACTCAAGTGCAACATGGGAAGTGAACGCACCATCATATCCTATTCCTATCCTCTCAAAATTACCCAAAGAGGTACCGAGGAACATCTTTCTAACTTTCTTAGATGTGTCCTCTAAAGTAAACTTGGCCTCCCGGGTACGTTCGAGATCTCTCTCGAGTTGGGATACACGGGCTTCAAGTTTCCCACTCAAAGCACCATCCTCACTCTCACTATCTCCCGAGTGAATCAAAACATCATCGAGGCTCTCACATTTAGATATGTCCTCATTGGCATGAGATAAACTAGAAGTGCTCATGTGACTAGCCATGAAAGCAACGTACTTTCATGTGGTGATACTTTCCCTGAATCAACCGACTCGATGTCACTATCTCTAAGAGTGGATTTATTTGCAATATCTTGGCCTTTTCTCTTTATCCTAGTGGAACACTCATGTACCTTGTGTCCATTCCCCTCAGACTCATAGCACCTTATATCCTTCTCTTTCTCACTGCTATCCTTGATCTCATTCTTATTTTTATTTTCTCAAACTTCTTTTTATTGGAAGTATTATTTTTGGATAATTTGAGAAACTTTTTAACTTTTTTGCAAATAAGGCCAAGTTATAAAAATCACACTCACCCTCAAATTCAGACTCACAAACCTTCTCCTTTTTTAGGGAACATATTTATCTCATAAGTCTGAAGGTCTCCTGCGATTTATTCTAACCTAAGAGTGTCTAAAATTCCTAATGAGTTAAGCACGGTGACCTTAGGAATAAAATGGGAAGGGAGACACCTCAAAATATTTTTCACGACTCTCATTTTTGGAATTTTCTTACCCAAATTAAAACTCAAATTAATAATGCCCAATAATAGCGCGTAAAACTCATTGAATGACTCATACTCTAACATAGTGATGGTCTCAAACTTGGCGGTCAAATTATGAAGTTTGGATACTTTCATAGGGTTTATACCCTTGTGAGTGAGCTGGAGGGTATCCCATGCTTCCTTATACGCAGTGCACGTCATAATGCGACGAAATTTGTCAGGGGTGACAACTCAAGAGATAGCATAAAGTCCACGACAATTAAAATTACTCCATTTAAATTCCTCATCAGTTCAGGAAGAAACAAGTTTAGGATTTGTAACATTATCAACAGTGACAATGGGAGAAGTCCGCCCTCTTTCACAAACTAACCAGACTCCCTCATCTATGGCTTTTAAAAAAGACCTCTTCCTATCTTTCAGTATGCATAATTTGTACCATCGAAGATGGACACTCGATTATACAAATTCTCCATTAAAATCAAAATCCTCAAAGATTACCAAATTTAAAAAAAAATGATATCAAGAGAAAAATAGTTTTGCGAAAACGATCACACAGTAAATTCCTGCAACAAGCTTTGATACCAATTTGAGAGGGCGCAATCTCAATCTTAATGGAATATTTTTATAATTAAATGTCCATTTACACACAAAATTGAATTTTATCTTTTTATCCTAAACATGCATCTTTGTGATAAAGTAGATAAATTAAATCATGCATTCGATAAAGGCAAATTAAGGAAAAAAAACCTTGCGGGTAAAACCTTTTTTTCATTCTGCACTTTAGAGAGTTTACAATACCATTGACTTACAAACTACTTGATTACCGCCACAAGTACAATGCACAGTGCCTTTGTAAATCTCTAAAGAAAATGTCTCCATTAATAGTCGTCCACACGCGTCTTTCCATGCTCGGTACCCATCGATCATCTTTCGTCGTCAAAAGTGAATTCCTTCGAGTATCACAAGATCAACCAAGAAGAAACCTGTCCACAAAGGTTGTATGCAAGATAAAAACTATATGGTTTCAACTTGATTCACTTAAATATATCTTAGGGATGTGATTTTTGAATCAAAAAGGTTTTCTCAAAACAAAAGGTTGAAAACTTTGCAAAGGATATGCAGACACAGTTATGGCAAAAGTCTTAACGAAAATAAACACGAAATAAATATGTATTGGGAGAAAACAAATTTTGAGGCAGGGTGGTCGTTCAAACAACTTTTGAATCTCATTTGAGCGAGAATAACAGACTCATTCTAACGAGAATGGATCTCGTTTAAATGACCAAGCAATCTCATTTGAATGAAGTTCAAATGACCTAAAATAGTAATCCATCATTCCATGTTCGATCGAAGTAAACTTCAAACAAGACTTTGAATAAAACTAGGATCTCGTTTGAATGAGATTCCCATCTCGTGTGAATGAGATATGTGAACTAAAAATGTTTTTTAAATAAAGAAAAATTTCCATGATTTTTAAATAAAAAAAAATCCTATTTCCAGTTTTAATGAAAACAAACATCTCAAAATAGATTTAAACTTAATATCATTATACCTTCATCATATGGAGATGCTTGAAAGTTGGAGACGTTGGATGTTCGGTCTTCATATCGGCTCGAATCAAACGATAACAGGATATGGAAAAAACTTATGTAAGCCTAAGCTATGAGCAAATGATATAAATTATGCTCTTATAATACTGAACGATTTTGGGTCCCTCATTATGTCACCTAGGCTCCACGTAGGCCAGGCATACGATGCTATAACAACTGTCTTTTTATAAGTATATATATACAATAAAAATGGGCTTACTGTGCCTATGTCACTCATAGCATTAGTCTCTCTTTCCAGAGTCTAATCCCGACTTTCGAATACATAAGTAGTCCATTACTTATAGTTTTATTCACGATTAAGTTTATCATCCTGGAGACTAAGCCATCTCAATCCAGCCCGTATCCTAATTTCATTCGAAATTACCAATCGAATCCAATATCATATTTTCGAGTGTCATTCATCCTAAACACCCTTAATTTCATATCCTGAATTTACCCGGACTTTCCCAAGGGAGCAATAATGTTTCTAAATATTTTTCATAAGTTCTACTCTCATCTACGGACATCCCAAAATAATTCGGACCCTAAATCGATTAATGAAATAATTAAACAATAGGTCTGGGTTAAACAGGGAAGCCAAACTAGTTTGGCTAGGGGGCGAACCGATTTACCCTTGGGAGCTAGCCTAGCCGGGGCTGTTATGGCTGATATGAGTTTTCACCCAAATCTTCACCCTATATGATTCCCAACCATCATCCCAATAGAGATTAACAATACCCTATCAACCTCAAACATAAGTATACATGTTTTATTGACCCAATTCATCCAAAAATCATTGTTAATCATGGGATTTAACATCAATTTTTCCAGAATTAATTCACACCTTAATTCTAATGCTAAATTAGATAATTTTTAACTCTATATTTCTAGATCACCTCTTTTCACGAGTCAATCTCAGATTTCTTTGTAAAGATTCTATCTTTCATATATGATTAAATTCTCAGATTTCATATGGTATAATCATCAATCAAATTTCATGAAATCAATTCCCCCAAACCCATTTTAACATGTGAATTCCACCTAATATAATATTTTTTTTACCAACTATAAAGTGAATTAAAACACAACATATAATATCAGAACAATTTAAACACTTGACTCTAACCATAGAGAATTCTTATTTTTCTTCCTGAGATCCTCTATAAACAATTTTGGAATTATCCAATCTCTTCCCGAAGTGATGTTCTTGAGTTTTCTATTGAGTTTCCCTTCTCTTTTCTCCTTTCTTTCAAGACTAAGTGTTTTAGAATGATGGAATGACTGCCTCCCTTATCTAACACCCTTTAATATCCCCATAATTTAGAAATTAGGTCATGTGATAATGTTAAAATGACCTGAATACCCCCGTACAAGTCATGTATAGCTTAAAAAGCCCCAGAAACTCAATTGCAACCCTCGGGTACCTAATTCTGACTAAATCACCATTCGAGCAAGCCACCTAAAATCAATTTTCCATCTCATTCTAACACGACCCCACACGCGCGTCCCGAATCAGATATTGTCAACCCGTCGATTTTATTCACTTACGATATAATGTAAAATAACATGCTTTCATTTTCTTATTACATAAGTAAATATAATAATAGATAAATATTAATCCAATATTCGTTAATTAACATTTATTTAATTCACTTTATTTCTCAAATTGATTAAATTATGAGTACATGTGTAATTTAAATATTCCCAAAAATTCGGGGTGTTACATAATTCCCCCTTATAAAGGAATTTCGTCCCTAAAATTTGGTTATAACTGGTACTAAAAACTTTGGATACTTACCCGCACAACATCTCGCGTACCTAAAATTAACTCATGACAACATTATGGTGTCTCCACTATACACCTGCTAACGGTACCACCCTGACTGAAGGCCTACTAACTACGGCCCCATGCTAGCGACAAGTATATTCATATCATTTTATAATGATATACTGCATCATTATTAAGGTCTCACCTTGATAGCGATACGCAAAACCAACGTGAACCTGCTAAAAATGCTCCTATAAGACGAGCCTATACACCACTGTCTCTATCATATCAATACTGGTAAAGGCCCCACTTTCCTAGGTAACTTCCCTTCTTATCGGATCACATAAATGCCTTCATGGTAGATATCCACAATAACACCTGATCACTCACATTAGCCTTCAAAAATCTTTGTTTCGCGATGATTTACTCTTATGGAATTTCTCGTTTACATAAAAATAACTTCGATTAACTCAATCCCTGCCGTCGAACTCTAAATCACAATCGTTTCGCGAATCTTGTTATGCTCCACCTCCAACCAACCATAGGGCGGACGACAAGGTTTTTTGTATAAAGCCTCAAAAGGCGCCTTGCCAATAATAAACTGGTATGAGTTATTACACATAACTCTTGTTGTCAATTTTATAAAATACCGCAAGTGTGCAGGCTATTATAGAATAGCGAGTATAAGTACGGGTCGAACCCACAGAGATTTATCAATTTTTTCTTTAAAAATAATTGTGAGTGTCCAACTAGACTAAATTGGGTTGGAGATGAGATGCAATATTAAAGTAAGCAACACAAAAAAGAAATAGGAGTACAAGAGATATAATCAAGGTAGCGTGAAAACTAGGACGTTGGATCCATTTATCACGTTAAGCTAACATTGTGCAATAATTTAAATTCGTCGTTCACGATTTTATAACTCAAATTAAACCGACTCTCGTCATATTTAATTCGGAAAAATAATATGTTAGAAGTACAAATAAAATTTAAAGTCTCTAAATTTAGACGCCTAAAATCCCTATTTCCTTAAAAAGTTCACTTTCAAATTTCAAAATATAGTCTTTAAGCATGGGCTATCAATCAATTTAATAAAAGTATAACCCATCAAAAAGTACTCATACTTAAAATATAAAAATGATTTTTTTCAAACAATGCCAAAGGTTTAAAACGCACTCTCGTGTCGTTTTAAATGAATACCGAATTTTTAAAACGTTTAGCACATATCGGGAAATAAAGACGAAATTAAATCATACACAATATTAATCACACATGATGAATTTCACCTAGTCCTAGTGAGGAAATTATGCTAGCATAATTGTAGACATAATAAAATTGCAAGAATGAATACTCAATTTCATTAAATAAAAAAACTTACAATTGATGTGTCACAAATAATCTTGACAAAAATTACACTCACAAAATAATTATTGACCCTGTCTAAAGCTCTCTCTACAATTCCTTCTCTACAACTCCCTCTCAAAAATAATGAATCCAAGGGTTCTATTTATAGGCTTAGGGTTAGGGTATTTGGATGAGATGGGACTCTCCCGGATTGGTTGTATTCGAGCTGATAATTATCTCATGGAGTCTTGGCAAAAGTTGGGGATAATTATCCCCAAATTCGTCACTATTCACGTCACCAACTTTAATCGCACTTTTGACCTCCAAAACTTCAAAATCACATTTTCGTTCGAACTTCAAAGTTGTGAGTCTTGTCAAGACCTTTCCGAAAAGCTATGGTACAGCCTTAACGGACACTCGAACGATTTTATAAAAAAATTAGTCCAGCTGTGTCAATCGTGTCGTGTCGTGTCGGGACACATCCTGACAATTTTTACACATCGACTCCTTTTTAGTTCAAATTTCTGGGGTACCTGTAAAAATGAAAAATAAAAATAATTAATTCAAATTTTGGAACATAAATATTTTTAAAAATTACAGAATTAGCCCTCTTTGCATTTTAGCCCCGAAAATTCATAAATTGCTCGTTTTAATTCAGAATTCAACCAAATTTCAGAGAGAACTTTATTTTACTAGATAAACATTTAAAAATTATTTTCAGGCCCATCAAGTTTGGAAAATTACAATTTCACCCCTTATTGTTACTAAAATTGCATTTTAACCCGAATTTTATTCAAACTTGCATTTTTCTTTTATTTTACAAAAATGACCCTAAAAACTCATTATTTATGATACAACGGACATAACAAGGCCTAGATTTGGACATAATACATTCAAAATAATGCACTCATAAATACCCCCAAACCTAAACTTTGCTAGTCCTCGAGCAAAACTAAAATTTTAAAATCTAAATCACTTTCATAGGAATCACGATTGCACTTAGTATGTGCAACAAGCCTTTAAACCCATAGGTACCCTAGCAGATGAGTTTTATCTTGTGAGGGTTTGCAGTGAATACACCCACAAAATTCAAAAACTTGACTCAATAAAAAAAAGTAATATAACCAAGTTTGAATGCAAACTTCATAAATATAGTAGAACTTCACTTTTCAATCTCAACTTATCGTGAGTGTGTGCATAGCCAATATAATCGTCCATTTCAAAAGATTTGATCGTTACATTTATTATCTGAAAGTTTTTTTTGATTTCGAAATCTCACAGAATGCACTCACAATCGAATAGTCGGAAATGGGTTATTTTCTCTCGGTATATGTGAATGATAGAGTAAATTTATATGAACAAATTTAACATATACATGACCAAAAATGAATTTTTTTAATGGATGAGTATGATCTCATGAATGGAAAATCGATTACTCTTTAAAAATATTGAATCACACCATAAATCATATTCATCTTTTCTCCACACTATAACTAATTTCACTTGAGATCGATTACGACTTTCTTTGGTTGTATTGTAGGCTCGGATTTTGCCTAGAAAGAATGGCTTTTGGAGTTCAAAATTTTCTGAGAATATAGAGGTTTTTCGATATTTTGACTTTTAGGCACTTTTCTTCCAACCTCCATTTTTCTTTTTCTTTCGCTTTTTCTTTTCAAGCTCACATTTTTTTTACCCTTTTTTTTCGTTTCTTTTCACACATTATTTTTGCAACCTCATTTTCTTTTGGCCTTTTTACCAACCGTAATTTTACCCTAGTATTCTCTGGGTATGGCTTTGTTTTATGGGCTTTAAACTCCCAGTTGGAGTTGGGTAGGATAGTGGGCTTTTAACAAAAAGGCTTATCTTCTTTTTGGCTTAAATGGGCTTGCAATGTAATATTGTAAAAAACGTTGGAGTTTGGGCTTAATTTTTGGGCTTTCAATCGATGGCCTAATCTCATTTCTCAAGTTTCGTTAAGTCTATTTGTGTCTCAAGACGACTTACTAAGACTTCTAGTGGTTAAGATTCACATTTTGACCTTTTGTTTTTAGTAATCGAACAAAACAAAGAATTTGAGATCATCAACAAATTTATCACTGAAGGAAAGATTGAGTTATTTTAACTTGGATTGATTTAAATCTCTCGAAAATGATGAATGGCACAAAATCTCATCGGGTTAAAGTCTCCACATTTATTCGTTAAGCGTATTAACTTTCGCCTCAATATCCATTTTCGATCATATTATATGGCTAATGTGTAAAAATTTCATAAGATGAGAGATCCATGAATTAATTCTATATTGAAAATCCTTTTAGATTTCTGAATTTTTTCTGATTTTTTTTTCAAAGCGGAGAAAAATGACCTCAATACCCCCAAACCTAATTTCTACATTGTCCTCAATGTTCAAGACAAAAATTTAAAAAGGCGGGAAAGATATGAAAGATATTACTGTAATGAGGGACTTTTTCCAACGCACAATTCCTGTAAACAAAAATTATAATACAACAACAATGACCCAATTTCATGTTCACTCGTGGTACACAGGGTCTTGCAGGAGAGTGTCCTCCACTTCCCGATCTCACAATTCCAGATATGGATTCAACCTTTGACCATTAACTTTGAAAATTTCACCATTTTTTGGATTCTCTATCTCAACCGCCCCATGTGGGTAGACTGTCCTAACAATAAAGGGACCGAACCATCTAGACCTTTACTTATCGGGAAAGAGATGCAATCTAGAATTGTACAAGACAACTTTCTGTACATGCTCAAATGACTTTCGTAGGATGGATCATGGAACATTTTCATTTTATCTTTATACAATTTTGCATTTTTGTATGCGTCATTCCGAATCTCTTCCAACTCATTGAGTTTGAGTTTTCGGACCTCTCCTGCAGCAGGTAAATTAAAATTAAAGGTCTTAATGGCCCAAAAGGCCTTGTGTTCTAACTCTACCGAAAGGTGGCAGGATTTTCCGTAGACAAGCCTATATGGGGACATACCAAGTGGTGTTCTGTAAGCAGTGAGATAAGCCCACAATGCATCCAATAACCTTAAGGACCAATCCTTTCGATTTGGATTCATTATTTTCTCGATGATTTGCTTAATTTGCCTATTGGAAACTTATACTTGACCACTGGTTTGAGGGTGATAAGAACATCCTACTTTGTTCGTGACCGAGTGCTTTTTCATTAGACTCTCGAAGGATCGATTACAAAAATGGGTTCCTTGATCGCTAATGATGGCTTGAGGCTTATCAAAATGGGAGAAAATATTTTCTCGAATGAATTTGACCACCACGTGGCAATCATTCGTCCTACACGGTATGGCTTCTACCCACTTAGACACATAATCAACTACCAAAAGAATGTAGAGATTTCCGTAGGAATTTGGGAACGGACCCATAAAATCAAGGCCCCAACAGTCAAAAACCTCGATAATCAGAATGGGATTTAAGTTTACGTATGATATTTCCTAACCATTGGCAACGATCACAACTCCTACTGTAATCATTCGAGTAATGAAAAATGGTGGGCCAATAGAATCCACACTACAAAATTTTTACAGCGATCTTTTTAGCACTGAAATGACCTCCACAGGCTTGGTCATGGCAGAAAGAGATTACGCTTTGAATCTTAGGATAGGGTACACACTTTCAAATGATTTGATCGGGACAATACTTGAAAAGATACGGGTCATCCCAAAAGAAATGCTTGGCTTTATTTAAAAATTTGGAATAATCTTACTTCGACCAATGCAGTGGCATTTCACCTGTCAGAAGATAGTTCACAATATCGGCGAACCATTGAAGCTGAGAGATAAGCATCAGTTGCTCATCGAAAAATGACTCATTTAGTGTCAACAGGTTATCGAAAGATTCAATGGTTAACTTAGACAAAGGATCTGCCACTACATTCTCACCCCCTTTCTTATCTAAAATTTCAAGGTCAAACTCTTGCAGTAATAGGATTCACCTAATAAGACGGGCCTTAGCATCATCGTAGGGCCTAGTGATCGGTGAAAATAATAACTTTGGATCCTATTAAGTAAGACCTAAACTTCTCAAGAGAAAAAAAAATAGCGAGGAACTCTTTTTCAGTCGTGGAATAGTTCAATTGGGCATCATTAAGAGTCCTACTGGCATAATAGATGACATGAGGAAGTTTCTCATTACGCTAACCAAGAACCACACCTATGGCATAGTCATAAGCGTTACACATGATCTTAAACGATTGATTCCAGTCGGGAGGTCTCATAATAGGTGCAAAGGTCAATTCCTTCTTTATCCTTTCAAAGGCTTGAAGGCATTCATCGATGAATTCAAAGGGTGTGTCCTTGGCAAGAAGATTCCACAAGGGTCGAGAGATTTTGCTAAAATCCTTAATAAATCGCCGATAGAAACCGACGTGTCCTAAGAATGACCGAACTTCATGCATGGTTTTAGGGAGTGGGAGATTAGCAATGAGATATATTTTAGCTTTATCGACCTCAATACCCTTGTCAGAAATGATGTGACCTAGCACTATGCCTTGTTTGATCATAAAGTGATACTTCTCCCAATTAAGCACAAGGTTCTTTTCCTTACACCTCTTTTGAATGAGGGTGAGGTGATGGAGGCACTCATCAAAACTAGACACAAATACAGAAAAACCATCCATAAAGACTTCGAGAAATCGCTCCACCATATTCGAAAAGATACTCATCATGCACCGCTGAAAGGTAGCGAGTGCATTGCATAACCCAAAGGGCATGCGTCGGTAAGAAAAAGTACCAAATGGACAAGTGAAGGTGGTTTTATCTTGATCCTTGGGAGCGATGATAATTTGATTGTAACCGGAGTAACCGTCGAGAAAATAGTAATATGGATAGCCGGATAATATCTCTAGCATCTAGTCTATGAAAGGAAGAGTAAAGTGATCCTTGCTTGTAACAGCGTTCAACTTTATATAATCAATACCCACTCACCAACTGGTTTTAATCCTAGTGGGTACTAACTCATCATCGTTATTTTTCACCACCGTAACACCGAATTTCTTAGGGACCACTTGAACGAGACTAACCCATTGGCTATCAGAGATGGGTTAAATGATACCCGCATCAAGTAATTTTAGCACCTCAACTCGGACGACCTCTTTCATATTGGGATTAATTCTATGTTGTGCTTCACGAGAATTTTTAGCATTGTATTCTAAGTGTATCCTATGCATGCACACCGAGGGACTTATCCCCTTAATGTCGGCTATGGTCCATCCTATGGCTTCCTTGTGTTCTTTGATAAAACGCAATAATTTATCTTCCTGTTCTTTGTCTAAGTTAGACGCGATGATAACAAGTAAGGATTCAGAAGGTCCTAAGAACCTATACTTGAGCATTTCAGGCAGTGGCTTCAATTCAATCTCGGGAGCTTTCTCAATCGAGGGTGGAATAGGTGATGAAGAAAGTGAGAGGGGCTCAAGTTTAAACTTCCAATTTCCTACTTCCATGATAGGGGCTGAGTCGAGGAGGGCATTGACTTCTTCGATGGACTGTTCGACATCAAATTCGGACCCAAAAAAGGCAAGACAAGATGTTAAAGGGTTGTCATTATAAGTTTGATCGAAAGTCTCTTGAACGATACTATCAATCGTGTCAGCATACATGAGTTCATCCTCATCAGGTGGTTGTTTGGGCAAATTGAACACATTAAGGTCCATATTCGTGTCCCCAAAGGATAGGTTCAATTGGCCACTACGACACCTAATAACGGCATCAGATGTGGCGAGGAAAGGATGACCCAAAATAACAGGAATTTGTGCAATAGGATTTTGCACTTGTTGGGTGTCCAAGACAACAAATTCGACGGGAAATATAAATCACCCACTTTAATTAGAACGTCCTCAACAATGCCTCTTGGAATTTTCACAGAACGGTCAGCTAAGGACAAGGTAATCCTAGTCAGTTTCAACTCACCCAAACCTAGTTTCTCATACACGGTGTACAGTAGAATATTCACGCTTGCTCCTAAATATAGAAGGGCTTTCTCGATGAGGTGCTCCCCTATCTTGATAGAGATCGTCGGGGTACCGGGATCCTCATACTTGATGGGAGTTCGATAAGAAATTATCGAGCTTACTTGCTCGACGAAGAAAGGTTTCTTGGGTACGTTGGTGCTTCTCTTGAAGGTACAAAGGTCCTTCAGAAATTTGGCATAGGATGGGGCTTGTTGAATAGCATCAAGCAGTGGGATGTTGATTTGTACGTTCTTGAATACTTCCAACTTGCGCCTTTTTCTTTTGTGGTACCAAACGCTGGGGAAATGAAGGTTTTAGGACATAGGTCTCTACAGATGGCTCAAAACGTAAAGGTGAGGATGAAGTTGGAGCCACGGGTGGGTCTTCCTTTGCCTTACGTTTCTTGGATTCACTCTCGATAGGAGGTGAAATGTTTGTCTCTACTTCCTTACCGGACCTAAGCGTGATGATGTCTTTTGCATGCTCTTGGGGGTGTGATGCGCTCGTCTCGTCTTGAATAACAAATTGACCCCTAGTCATGTTACCCTTTGGATTGGGTTCGGGATGGCTCGAGAATATTGCCTTGTTTCTCTCACTCAACGCATTAGCTAGTTGGCTCATCTGAACCTAGAGTTTGGTAATGGCTTGCGTATTCGCGTGTATGCTTTGCTGGGTGGATTGGAGGACATTTTGCGTGGTTTGCTGGAATTGAAGTGTACTTTGGGCAAGAAGGTTCATAGAATCCTCTAAAGATTGAATCTTTTGGGATGAGGGATTTGAGAGTGCAGTGGCATTCTTTTGGAAACTCGGGGATGGGTTACTGGAAGATTAACCTCCACTTCCTTGGTATTGACCCTTGGAACATGAAAGATTAGGGTGGTCCCGCCATCCTGAACTGTATGTATTGGAATATGGGTCATACTTTGGCCTATTTTGGTAGAGGGCATTGGCTTGCTCGGTGAGTGCCTTGTGGGCCGGAAGGGTGGGGGCAATTCTCGACTAAGTGGTCGAATGCATCGCAAAGTATACACATAGGGGAACCTACATGTTTAACAGCCACAGATGCAGTTCGATTGTCCTCTTTGCTTGTCTCTAAAGCTTCTAAACGTCGGGTCAATGTGGCCACTTTGGCATTTAAATCATAACTCTGTTCGACTTGGTGAGCGAAACCCTCATTAGAGGTGGTGGATCTAGATTCTCTATTGGGTGCCCATCACTGGGACTTTTTGGCTATGGCTTCCAGAAATGCCCACGCATCTACCTCACTCTTCTCGGTAAAATCACCATTACATAGTGACTCGAGTATAGTTTGGGTGTTACAATCGAACCCATCATATAAAATTTGGACTTGGCGTCCCATCTCAATCCCATGGTATGGACATTGCAGCAACAAGTCCTTCAATAGCTCCAAATACATCCACAATGCTTCTCCCTCCTTTTGGCTAAATGTGTTGATGGCGTGACGTATTGACACCGTCTTTTGGTTAGGAAAGAATTATTGTAGGAAGGTGACACTCATTTGGTTCCAAGTGGTGATGGATTCGGGTTTTAACGAGTTAAACCAATCTTAGCTTTGTCTTTCAACGAGAACGGGAACAATTTAAGCTTAACAATCTCATCAGAGAGTTGTTGGTATTTAATGGTCCCACATATCTCCTCGAATTCACGTACGCGAAAGTATGGATCCTCTTTTTCATTACCCCGAAACACGAGAAACAATTGGATTGTTCCCGAATGGAATTGGAAATTGTTTGCATTGTGATCGGGGAGAAGTATGCATGAAGGCTGACTAGACCTAGTTGGATAAAGGTAATCTTTAAGGGCACGTGGTGCTAACTCGTCTCCCATCTCGGTGAATATCGAAAATCTACCTACGTAAGTATCGGGAATGCTAGACTCCACACTCAACAAACGACCGGTATGATTTCAAAACCAACTTCGCATACACTCAGCTCTCTCGAATTTATTTATTTATTTTTAATTTATCTTTATTATTTTGTGATAAAAAAATGTTTGACTCAGACCACGTAATTCCTAGCTAACACACAACAAATTGAATTATCTAATTTAGGTGAGGGGAATTTCAATTTTAAAATCTAGTTTTATCGAGATTATTCGACGACAGCAAGGGTCTCTGAATTAATCTCCCTAATTAGACATCTCCTACTCTTTGACAAGGGAGATTTTAAAAGACGACCAACTAAGATTATCGCTTCAAAACCCGTTTTTTCCTCCGGGTAGGTGGTCGGTACGAAGACACATTAAAAACCACCAATCCTAGACAAGGTGAAACGGAATTGATTTGACAAGTTCGCGTTGGAGTAGCTTTTAATTCTCGCCTCCCTAAGAGGTTTCCTATGAGCTATGTGATATCCTAAGGCCAATGTCTACATGATTTTAAATTAACTGTGATGGCTCGGGATATGCAAATTCTTGGTTAATTAGTGATTTTCGAGCCAAGGAAGGGTGATGAAATCCCCACCTTATCTTTCACACGGGTTTTTCCCTTAAGACAATTTAAGCAACGTGCTAAATTAAATGAGAAATTAAACCACGTAGGAGCACACACAAAAAAAAGTACCTCCGGCGTGGACTTTTTACGGTCACTTGTTTACGCCGGGCAGAAGTTTAAGTTGACGTCGATCGGAGGGAAACGCCGCCTTCGTTTCAGTCGACTCAGAGAGTTCCTTGTGCTCGTGGCAAGATTGCACAATTTTTTTTCACGTTCGCGCAACGTTGCACACTTTTTCGAATTTTTCTTCACTTTTGCCCCCCCCCCCTTTTTTTGAATGTGCTTCAGAAAAAAAAAAAAGCTACACCAAACATAAAGTGCGGCACATACAAAAAAAATAGAGAAAAGAGGAAATAAAACGACACACGCACTAGTGGTGCATGTAACACGCAAAAAAAAAACACTTATGAAACAATTTTTTTTAATACTTGATAAAAAAACAGAATTACTACTGAAAAAAAAAAGATTTTTTGGGATTTTTTTTAGGTTCTACCTACAGAAAAAAACGAATTTGGAAATTTCCAGAAAAAAAATATTTTTTTTTCAAGCTTTTTCAAAATTTTATGTATTTTGGGATAAACTTAGTACTAAAAGTGCTATTTATTAAAAAAAATTAAATCAGATTTTTTTTACCCAGAAAAATAGAAATATTGCTGCTGATTTTTTCTTCAAGAAATTTCTACTTTTTTTAATGAATTTTTACGAATAAAAATGCGAAAAGTAAAAAAAAACTAGTCCGAAAATCACAACTTTAAAAAAAAATCGAACAAATCCCCGGCAACGGCGCCAAAAACTTGTTGACAATTTTATAAAATACCGCAAGTGAACGGGCTATTATAGATTAGTGAGTGTAAGTACGGGTTAAACCCACAGAGATTTATCAATTTTTTCTTTAAAAATAATTGTGGGTGTCCAACTAGACTAAATTGGGTTGGAGATGAGATGTAATATTAAACTAAGCAACATAAACAAGAAATAGGAGTACGAGAAATATAATCAAGGTAGCGTGAAAACTAGGTCGTTGGATCAATTTATCACGTTAAACTAACACTGTGTAATAATTTAAATTCGTCATTCCCGATTTTATAACTAAAATTAAACCGACTCTTGTTGTATTTAATTCAAAAAAATGATACGTTAGTAGTCCAAAACAAAATTTGATGTCTCTAAATTTAGATGCCTAAAATCCCTATTTCCTCAAAAAGTTCACTTTTAAATTTCAAAATATAGTCTTTAAGCATGGGCTATCAATCAATTTAATATAAGTATAACCCATCAAAAAGTACTCATACTTAAAATATAAAAATGATTTTTTTCAAACAATGCCGAAGGTTTAAAATGCACTCTCGTGTCGTTTTAAATGAATAGCGAATTTTTAAAACGTTTAGCACATATCGAGAAATAAAGACGAAATTAAATCACACACAATATTAATCACACATGATAAATTTCACCTAGTCCTAGTGAGGAAATTAAGCTAGCGTAATCGTAGACATAATAAAATTGCAAGAATGAATACTCAATTTCACTAAATAAACAAACTTATAATTGATGTGTCACAAATAATCTTGACAAAAATTCCACTCACAAAATAATTATTGGCCCTCTCTAAAGCTCTCTCTACAACTCCCTCTCTACAACTCTCTCTACAAAATAATGAACCCAATGGTCCTATTTATAGGCTTAGGGTTAGGGTATTTGGATGAGATGGGACTCTCCCTGATTGGTTGTATTTGAGCTGATAATTATCTCATAGAGTCTTGAAAAAAGTTGGGGATAATTATCCCCAAATTCATCACTATTCAAGTCACCAACTTTAATCGCACTTTTGACCTCCAAAACTTCAAAATCACATTTTTCGTCCGAACTTGAAAGTTGTGAGTCTTGTTAAGACCTTTCCTAAAAGCTATGGCACCGCCACAACGGACACTCGAGCAATTTTATAAAAAATATTTAGTCCAGCTGTGTAAACCGTGTTGTGTCATGTCGCGACGCATCTTGACAATTTTTGCACATCGACTCCTTTGTAGTCCAAATTTTTGGGGTACCTATAAAAATGCAAAATAAAAACAATTAATTCAAATTTAGGAACATAAATATTTTTAAAAAATATAGAATTAGCCCTTTTTGCATTTTAGCCCCAAAAATTCATAAATTGCTCGTTTTAATTCGGAATTCTACCTTATTTCAGAGAGAACTTTATTTTGCCTAGATAAATATTTAAAAATTATTTTCAGGCCTATAAAGTTTGGAAAATTACAATTTCACCCCTTATTGTTACTAAAATTTCATTTTAACTCGAATTTTATTCAAACTTGCATTTTCCCTTTCTTTTACAAAAATGACTCTAAAAACTCATTATTTATGATACAACGGACCTAACAAGGCCTAGATTTGGACATAATTCATGCAAAATAGTGCACTCATCAACTCTCCCAACAGTAATGATCCTAGAATTCCAAGATAAGTACCCTTGCATATCCTTTAACATCTTAATAACCTTTCTCGTGTAACCATCAATCTATAGGTGATATGCATTGCTTAATATGAAATTCCATCCCCATGACTTCCTGATAATCCCTATCAGAGTTAGGACCTAAAGATCTCATCCTGATTCACAACAATGTTGGGCGGTGTTACTTATCCCCTTTTATTCAATGAAATATTGGGCACATTGCCCGACAATGTAACTCACCCAAAATAGCAATAACTGCTCCATTTCGATCAACCAATTTCATTAACTCGAAGGAAATCTTTCCCCTTCTGCGACATTGTTAACCCACTAATGGACTCCATCAGTCTACCTATCCATTTCATCACTAGAATCACCCATTTATTGCAAAATTCTAGTTGATTGCCTCATGCCATCCTTTTCCCATCTACAAGTGTTGCACTTGGAGACAATTTCACAATGTCTCACTCCACACCGATCCACACGCTATGTATCCCACGTTACGTGGTACATCTCACTCCCCTTTCCAGGGTATACTAAAATCGTGACCTATGTGTTTGTTCCAAAAATTGTGAACTTCCCGGGTCTTTCTCATTTGTTGAAATCAACATTCTATTTATGTGCAAGCCACCCTTAGAACTTGACTGAATATGACTCCGCTTTACTTTCCTCAAAATAGTTGTACCATCCCTTGGCTAGAGAGATCCCTCGTTTGTGTTTTCACAGTCTTGTAACCCATCTCGGGTGTGATAGTCCTCCTTGCTATATATATATATATATATATATATATATATATATATATATATATATATATATATATCCAAACTATCTTCTCCCTCAAACGAAGTTTAGTCCATATTACTTTTCCAATTCTGTTTCTAACTACCCCACAGGCATATGGCTCAACACATTTATTTCCACGTTCCCTTATTTTGGATGATTCTTAAAATCGAACTAACCAGGGTGCCCATACACCCTTTATCCCGTGCATATCTTCACAATTATAACAACCATAACATATGTATCAAACTCGGCCCTGCAGTCTCCATGTGGCTATACAGTAAGGGTATACTCGATTGCCTTAGTAATCACGTTTTAATTATTCTCAAGATTGCCCTACCTATCAACTAGTGGTGCAAAAGTTCCCCACTGTTTCCTACACAGACTACCTGACTCCATCGGACTTTTATAGTATAATAACTCTCAGCACAAAGTGTTTTCTCTACATGTAAAATGATTAACGTTCAAAATCGATGCCCTAATGCCCAAATCTCGACGGTCACTGAGATTCATGCGTGGGACATCTCGCAAGAAAAATCCAAATAAGGAAACCCCGGATGCACTACTACATAGTGTTATTGGTCATCGAGATCCATAGCCTAAAGCACATAATCGAGACACTCAATATCCTATCCCCATATTTATTAGTCTAATCCTCAACTCCCATATCTCAAAAGGAGTCATACAATATTACGCTAGCACTATCACTAAGTCCCCAATGCTAAATAATTACGAGCTCAATATCTCTGCTTGGCGGTAAACCCGATCTTCTATGAATCACATTAGTAAAGTCCCTAGGCATTGCGAGACAACTATACTATCTGAAGTCTCCTCTATAATATAATAAATCCACGGGTTTGACCCTCTTACATGACAAGATATCACAAAAGCAACACATCTTTCCCTTGAATAGTGAACTCGATAGCCTTACTTTAACAGTCCATCATCCCTAAACCCGTTGCTAACCAGTTCATACCCAAGATAACATCGTACTCGAATAACATATCTCTCTTAAATGAGAAAAACCACTAAAACACATCCTCTTAGTGTCCACATCTGCTCCCCTGCAGATGGAACCAAAGAGAGACCCACTACCCACCGATAACTATATAATCATAATAGTTATACTAATGATACATCCACTAAACTCGTTTCACACGTGAATCTAGTACTAATAAAACATGGTGACGTAACCGTGTCATGCAGAACTTACCCCATTTGCCCGAGGATAACAATCACACCTTTAGTTTCCAACGACACTGGTTGTTCAACTGGTAACTAGATGTAATACCCACATCCAAACTGACCCAAAAATTACTGTAATTATTGCACCGCTGGGTACCCTGCACCTGTCCCCTATCTCACCGTGGACAAGCTCGATGCATGTGGCCCTGCTCTCCACATATAAAACACATATATATGTAATCTCCCTATCTCTGGCCCTACTGGCCATGTCGGGAATGCCTTGTTCTCTTCCCCAGGTGGCCTTGGCCCTAACAGTCACCCCTATTATTCCCTTGTCCCTGAAGAAGATGTTGCTGGCTTTAATGGCTCTATCAGAATCCATATACACCTAGTTGGAATCCCTCTAATTTGCATCTCTTAAACAATCCCCCTTATTAATTATCCCCTTGTGGTACCTGACTAGTACTGATACGTCCAGTATTTCCCTATCGGCTAGACTCTATAATTCTCTTGATTCCCTTCCTATGTAAGCAATAATCTTAGTAGTGCAAAAGTGTGACATTGACGACATGGACATAATTCGTCCATGATGGATTTCCCAATAAGTGCTAGCTAAGTCTCCTCGTTAGTCCATCATCAAACATAAGGACCCTCTTCTTCTCCGTATCCACCTCGTCGAGTACGAAGTTAGCCAAATGGGTGAATTCTTCATCATAATTGGACATTGTTCGATCCTACTATGATATGCCTAAAAACCTCCTCCGTAATTCTGGCCAGACAGTGGATGGGAAGAACTTGCGATCAAACCTCACCTAAAATTTCCTGATTGTCAAGGTCTCTTTCATCAGATGTGGCAACAGACTCCCACCACTGTAATGCGGCTCCTATGGACTTAAAATTTGTCCAAATTTATTTCTGAGTGTCAGTGCACCCAACCATATTCAAATGCCTATGGATGTTCTTCTTCTATTGGCTAGTTAATATAACGTCCACATTTTTCAAAAAATTCGATGGGTGGCCCTTCTGAAAGGCCCCTTTGATCCTCTTTTATGCTGACTACTGAATTGGCACCATTGCCGGTTGTTCCAGTGCTTGGGGAAACTTCTGCGCCCTAGCGGTCATCGCAACATTAACCGACTGAGCAATAATAGTGGCGACCTCTGTTGCGATCACTGTCTTCTATATAGTCTGTGGCTTTGGCTGAGCCTTGATAGAGGGGAAAATCGAGTGTCCGTGTAATACGCCAATCGTTGTTATCGTCTTTCGACCACAATACAAAAAAAACTAAACTTTAACTACACTCTTATGGAGTATACCGGCTAGTCTGGGTATCGAATCCACAGGAAATGTTTGATAGATTTTAATTCGTTTATTACTTCAAAAATAAAGTGTAAAAGATGATGGGGTGAGAAAGGAAAAAAGGGAAAAACTAAAGAAGTTAACTAAACCTAATTAAAACTAATAAAATATGGATTGATTAATATGATGAGAGATAAGGTTAGAATACAATCCCCTGAACCTTAGTACGTTTACCGGAGATAAAAATAGTTAAGAATTGGATAATTTATTAAATCCAGTCTTTATTAATCTCAAGCATTATATATATGAGGGTACTAGCCCACACCATACATAATAAAAAGTAAGAATAGAGCGGTGTCGTTATAGTTACACCCGCGTCGCACTCTTACGCATCATGGTTACCTAGGGAAAACGCGATCGAAAGTCAAATGATGGTTGTGATCACCACACAACATGATTCAATCATTTATTTAATTCAGGGAACTAATTTTACACCCATGAAAACCACATCGGGTTGGGTTCATGCACCCCAACACTTACAAATCTAGCCAGACATGGTATTATAAATCTTAATGTATAAACACATTAACATGCATGAAAACATAATGAAATAATAATCAAAGTGTTGCAAAATAAAGGTTACCAATATTGAAGAACATAAACATGGAAGAAGAAATCAATTCTTGAAGAAAAACTGGAAAAGCTCTTGAATTTAAGGTGCAAAATATGTAAATTCTTCTCCTCATTATTACTCCTTGATTAGGAGCTTTTACATGAATGAAATCTATGTTAACAGAGTCCTAATATAAGTATATATAAGTCTTGGGTCATTTAGAAGAGTCCTCAAAATATAAAACTCTTTTGGCTGAAAGATAATGACAAAATAAAAATCCCGCTTCGGGAAATTTATCACACTTAGAAGGCGTGAGTAATTTTGTAACGGTTATGGAGTATGACTAATGACCGGATCGTTTCATTTTCTATTTAATTTGGATAGGTCCACGTTACGATCTTAGACAATGAGTTTCAAGGCTCGGTTCGATTCGGTTATTTTTTCTCGCGATTTTCTCTCAACTTCGAATAGCCATAACTTCTTCACTGTAGCTCGGATTGAGGTGCCATTTTTTCCAGTGTTCTTGTAATTGAAATATATTCAACTTTAAAATTGTCTCCACCTCTGAAATAATACTGAAAATTATGAAATGCCCTTCAACTCCGCATTCGTTGGTTTCTTTCACTATTTTGAGTTCTCTCTCGCACTTTCTTGCATGAAATACCTGTAAAACACATGAGAAATACACAAAACACGAAAAACATGCCAAAAGGGGTTAGTATCATAAATATGGGACAAATCCAAGCTATTTACACCGCACGGGATCATAAAAATACTGAAATTAAGGGGATAAATGTGAAGAATTTATGCCTAATCAAGCCTCTCCTCCTGTTGTCCGCCTTACAGCCCTCGTTGGCCGTCCTATTGTGTTCGTCATACAAAACCCAACCAAAATCGTATAATATTCACTTCAATTATACATAATAGCAGGAGAATGTAAATCCCAATATAAATCATCATTCTTAGGCATAGGGATCTACATCAAAGAAAAGAAACGCTGAAAAAGTAGTAAGTCCACACAGATCCTAAGGAAACTAGAACCTGATGCTCTAATACCATCTGTGAAACCATGCCTATTCCAATAACGAGTGATCAATCCTCTCTCAAACTAAAATAAGACTCTGAGTCTGGTTCATTCTTAGAATCACTGTTGAAAACAATTTAATTACAAATATCCTATTAGGCCTAGTGTAAATTTTAAAACTTATTAACTTTCTTATATGAAACTCCCATTGACATAACAAATCCTTCAAATATTAAAACCTACATCCACCACAATATCACAATGGATACAAAATAGGATGGAATAAATAAATTAACCGATAACTCTCGGTAAATGGTTACAATATAATAATCCAACCAACTGAAATGAAATAGAGTATGTATAAAGTAAATACCGAATAACTGGGAAACATGCACGAAATAAATCTAAGTTAAATACTACCTAGATCTCAAGGATAAAAGTGTCTAATCAATCCCTGCAGGCACCCACAGCTGCTGCAACATCGTTTGACCAGAAGGATAGCTAAGCCTGACGTCCCTATGGCTGAGCACCTAAAAGTTTTGAAAATATTTTTATGCAAGTCAAATCCAAAAACCTTTTGATAATATTTTTCAAGTGTTTAAAATACATTAATAAATACGAACTAAAATCTTTCATATTTAAACCGGAGTCGCACCCCATGAGATACCCCTAGCCCTTCATCAATAGCGCACACCTAATGCATATATTTTAAACACCCTAGTTACGCTACCCAGACTAACTAGTATCAAGACTAATCTTAGTTCCACATGCTACCTTATGACTCACGTGTTATTAAACTTGGAATTCTCGATTATATTTCCCTTTTATTTATTTATTTATTATGAATTTCATTTATAATCTTACTAATTCGTTTCACATAATTTCACGCTAGTTATAAATTCAATGTTCACACATTGATTAATTTCGCTTACACATATAACACCCATTTATACGTATATACACATAACATCCCCGAGTTGTCCTCTCGAATGCATACAAATTTATTATGCTTATAATCCTTTAATTTGCCTATATATATATATATATAACATCTCATACATATACATATATATCGCTCGTTATATATGTGTAACAGTAATCCCTAGAGCATTACGTCGTGGATGCATTTTCTAGCATGCTATCAGGCTCTATGGATAATACCTCAACCTGGGCTACTGGCTCGGAATCTCTCCACGAAACCAATCGTAAACGTAAACCGTAGGCCGTCATAGTCATACATTCGTGGGTTATAACCATGCCATATTACCACAAAAGACTCAAACTCACATATAGTGGTCGTGCGACAAACCAGTGACCTGGGAAATCGATCCTACACCTGCTAGTCAATGCCAGTGTGGATCGCCCACTACTTGATACCTCTAACGATAGAAACCCGAGATTAGGTATGTTTCACATATATCAATCACACACAGATATATTCATACATATATATACTCTCTCTTTACCTGTATATATATAAAATAAAAACCGATTAATCGTGCCTATGCCACTCGTAGCACTAGCCAATCTTTTCCCGAGTCTAATTCTGACTCTTGAATACATAAGTAGTCACTTACTTATTTCTTTATTCACAATTAAGTTTATTATCCTGGACACTAAGCCGTCTAAATCCATCCCATATCCCCATTCCATATGAAATTCCTAATCGAATCCAATATTATATTTTCGAGTGTCGTTCATCCTAAACATACTTAATTTCGTACCCTGGATTTATCTCGACTATCCAAAGGTACCAATAATGTGTTTAAATATTTTTCAGAAGTCTTACTCTCATCTACGGACATCCCAAAATAATTAGGACCCCAAACAGATTAATGAAACAATTAAAAAATAAGGTTGGGACAAACAGGGTAGCCGAACCATTTTGGCTAGGGGGCAAAACGGTTTGCCCCTAGGCACTGTCTTAGGCGGGCTGGTTTGGATTATATGAGTTTTTACCAAAATATTCACCCCATACCAATACAAATTAACATTACCCTGTCAATTTCAAACATAAGGATACATCTTTTCTTACCCCAATTCATCTAAAAATCATTCTTAATCATGGAAGTTAACATCAATTTTTTTAGAATTAATTCACACCTTAATTCTAATGCTAAATTACATAATTCCCAACTCTATAATTCAAGATCACATCTTTTCATAAATCGATCTCAGATTTCTTTATCAAGATTCTATATTTCATATAGGATTCAATTCTCAGATTTCATATGGTATAATCATCAATCAAATTCCATGAAATCAATTCCCCCAAATCCGTTTTAATGTGTGAATTCCACCCAAAATCATGTTTGTTTCACCACTATAATATGAATTAAAACACAACATATAATATCAAAGCAAGTTAAACACTCGCCTCTAACTAATTTTTATTATGCTTGAGATCTTCTATACGCAATCCATGGTGCAGAATTATCTAATATTTTCCCGGAGTGATGTTCTTGAGTTTTCTCTTGAGTTTCCATTATTTTTTCTCCGTTCTCTAAATCCTAAGTGTTTTAGAATGATGGAATGGCTTCCACCCTCATCTAAAACCCCTTAATATCCCCTAATCCTGAAATTAGGTTATGTGATAATATTAAAATGACCCGAGTATCCCTATACTTGTCTTGTATAGCCTAAAAAGTTCTCGGAACCTAATTACAACTACGACACCTAATTCTAACTATATCGACCCATTATGGATCATCCGTGCACTCGAAATCATCATTCGATTCCCCTAACATAATTTACCATCTCATTCCCAATACGACCCCACAAGCACCTCCCAAATAAGATACCGTTAACCCGACGATTTTATTCACTTATGATGTAATGTAAAATAACATGTTTTCATTTACTTATTATACAAGTAAATATAATGACACATAAATATTACTCCAATATTTGCTAATTAACATTTATTTAATTCAATTTATTTCTCAAATTAATTAAATTATGAGTACACATGTAATTTAAATATTCCCAAAAGTACCGGGCATTACAATATCCAGCCGCCTGCCAAACATAAACCCATGATGCAACTCTCAGTTGTTGATACAAATGTTATAATTCAACCATAACCCAAGCAAAGTCTCGACATTTGTCTTGTTTTTTCAATGATTGTAGATAATATATAGTAATTCTATTACTGGGCTTGTTCGGAAATAACAAAAACAACTCATAAAAAGAAAATATCCATGGGCACATTGATGAATATGATCCTCTTTTTCCCTATCTCCCAAATTATCACCCCCATTTTCATGACTGCATGAGCTAGTCTGCAGGAACATAATGCAATGAATTAAATTCTTCCTTCACCTCATACTCCGTATAACCTATATATTTCGTGAGACTCTTAAATTTCTTGTCGTTGTCCTCAGACTTCCTAAACACCTAACTATAAAAACACTTCCCCTCAACCAGAACCTTCAACAAATAGTAAAAATCATTTAGTGTAATTTTCATCTCACTAAACGACATATGAATGGTATTATTCTCCCGTTTCCACCATTCTATGAAAGCACACACCATCATATGATCAATGCAAGGATAAGAATTCTTAACCAAACTCCACAAACCCGAGTTTTGAACCAATTGAAGGACATGCATGTATTCTTTCTCAATATCCCACTCATAAACATTTTATAATGATACACGCATTTTATTAGTCATTTCTCTTCATCCTGATTCCACATTGCACATGCAATATAGTTGTTAAAGTATTTTAGTAACTCAGGATTCTTCGGAGTTGAAACCTCGAGAGTTTGGGAGTCATTCCTTTTCTCTTTTCTTTTTCCCCTTCTTTGCCAAAATTTTGTTTGGAACCGATGAAGAGGCACACTGGTCTTCATCTTCATCATCAGTAGTTAGATCATCACTACTTTCATCAACACTAACATCTTTCTCCCTATCATGACCAAAAACTTTCTCGATAGTTTTATTCTCATTATCAACCTTCTCTTTCTCTCTACCATCACCTAGTTACTCTACTTATTCAACCTCCTCTTCCCTATTATCATTAACTTCTTATACTTTATCAACCTTCTCTCCCCTATCATCACTAGTTTTCTCTACTTGCTCAACCTCCTTATCCTTCTCATCCATAATTTTCTCTACGTCCTCTACCTTGTGCTTAGTAGTATCATCTTTATTTATCTTTATTACTTTCTCAAAACATCAACCCTCTTGATTCAGTTATTAATTGTCACTAAAGCTGCTTAATTTATTCTTAGGTTCATTCTCAATTATTTGAGAAACCTCTTCCCTCATCTTCCTTTGAGAAGAAGAAGGAGATTTTCTTGACCTTGCCACTTAATTTCTACAAACAAAAATTAAACAATTCAAAGTAATAAACATAGTATATACAATTAATTATGTCAGTGCATAAAACCACGATGGGTTATAACCATAAATAAACTTTACATGGTGATGAACAACTGTATAAACTAAGGGTACACGATCATTATCTGTCGTGGGATAATACGATAGGTTCTAGAGTGTATACTCAATAACCATAGTTGCTAATGGTCGTAACATTAACACTTACGGTGACCTGTGGCAGTGTCAATACCATTTATGAATGTACATGTGTTTGTCATATCCACGATGATAATTGGACGTGGTGTATATACATATTTGTGGGGTAATATTACAATGATGACTTGCCATTATGAATATTGAAAGTACATGATCACATGTCACATGCCACCATCTGCCATTTTTACCTACGACGACAATAGGCCGTGTATACAGTTTACATTAGGTTTTTACCTATTTTATTTTTTTTCTATTTTTTGATGTTTTAGGTCACATTTTCCACATGCAACGTTTTTCTTTAGGTTTATTGGAGAGTAATGAGTATAGGGTTTGTAAAACAAGTTGGTATTATATTTATGTTCTGGGACTTACACATAAACAATATGTCCTATTTTTGGCAATACAACATTATTTGAAAGTATTAGTGAGGGTTTACATACCAGGATAATCTTCAAAGTTTCCAAGTTCAAAAGTATTATGTCTTGGGTGTTGGTTTAGAGAGATATTTTGAATTTTAGAGAGAGAAAGAAAAGAGAAAAATTAGTTTTGAAGTAAAATTTAGTTTATATACCATTAGATTGTTTTATGGTGTAACTTTAGTTAGTATTTTGCATAAGATTTTAGTACTAACATGGTGTTCAGTAAAAAAGGTGTTAGGGAGATAAAACTGGGGTGGAAATAACAGCTCCTTTAAGTAAAACCTAAATAATTGGAGCATAAAATAAATAATATATCATATTTAATATGGAATGAAAATTGGTAAAAAGGAATATTTTTTCTCCAAAAAATATATATTATTTTAAACGACTTCTTTTATAATAAATACTCCAATTTGGAGAAATCATTGATTCCTTTTGATATATATGAATTAAAGAAATAGAGAGGCTCGAATCAATATATCTATATATAGATTTTTATTTACTTTAATACATTAATATTTTTTAATACTGGACTTTAATAAATTTTAAACAGTCTATTAGACTTTAGAACACTTTTTCATTGCTAAATGTCATTAAAGACCACTTTTAGTGATGAAATTTCAAAAACGGATTAAAATGTATTTAAGTCAATTATATAAAAAGTTTGGAATATAATCACCAACTCCCAAAGTTCTTCAACTCTCATAGAAGCCAAATGTACTTTCAAACCAAGAGAGAGAGAGAGACCCTAAACTAAATATGTCTTAAGAATCAACTAATCAATGTTTCAATATCTTGCCAACGAATGAAAATAAAAGAGAAAAGACTAACATGTATTACTCCCGGGCTCGTCAGTCATTATCAAGTCATTCCATTATATACAAGCAAAGAGTTGAGGAGATAAAAAGGTTTGCGATAATTCAAAAAGCAAGGAAGGAAAAAAGGTTATAGATATTGAAAAGAATAATGGAGAAGATGAATATCATTTGAAGAGGAAAAACCAATGGATAATAATAAGTTAGAGTAGAATAAAGAATGAATGGAGGTCGCCACGTGGATTGACTAAATGAAAGCCAACATTTATGACATGTTTTCGTTTTATAATATTAGTATATACACACGAATTTTATGATAGACATGTGGTAAGTTTGTGTATACACTAAGTTTTAAGTATAGATGGGCCTTAGTGGTCAAAGTATATGTACAGTATATGTAAGTTGATTTATATTCAATTTTTTTATTAACTAGGGACTAAAATGGAAAGCTCCTTAATTTTATTCCCCAACCATTGTTGTAAAACATATTTAACAAAATAAGGGTCCGTTTGCTTTTTTTAGCCTCTGAATGTTGAATGCTGAATGCTGAATTCTGAATTTTTTTTATCTGAATGAACCTATGAATGTATATTGATTATTTGGAGTTAAATGACTCTAAATGCTGAATATAATTAATTTCACTATTATTCATTATTAACACTTTACTATATTTTTTATGTTAGTGTTATTTATCAAATAAAATAAGGGTAAAACTAGAATGAAATTTCACTAAAAAAATTCAACATTAAATATTAAGTTTTCAGAGGGGTACTTACTTCTTAATGCTTAATGCTGAATTTTAATTATATTTTAGCATTAAGAGATAAAACACACACCAAATATTACATGTTAATGCTAAATAAAACTCAATTCATCATTAAGAGGAAAAAACAAACACCCCCTAAATACCATGATAATCCTTGAATTATATTGATTCCCGAATTTGTAATAAAGAAACTTGTCGACAAGTTTACAAAAAATGTAGGTACATACATTCTTCTAAATGTCTGTCTACACAATTATAATGCTTCTATATGATCTATAATATTATCACTAAATTAATGTTAAGAGAAAGTTGGTTTTTAAGACTAAATGTACGTGTATTATACTCTACATACTTTTGTCTAAGTGTCTTTATTTCTACAATGAAAATGTATATTCATAGTTTTAAAATACCGAATCAAAATATATAAAAAAAGTAGGTTTTTAGTAATTTAAAGTCTTAGAATAACTGCACGCATGATCTTTATGTTTTAGTACTATCAATATATTATAAATATACTAATATTAACGTGTAACGACATATTAAAAGGGGTTAATGTCAATTGATTAGGAATATGGTGTCCTTAAGATACCAATATACTTCGCGAGTGTTCTTATTATCTATTTGTTGAGAGCTTATGGATTAATTGACAGTTTTCCCTTAAACGTGTTTTCTTTTAGCTATTTTATTATACTTCCCCCTTATAATTGATATTGGAAGAACCACCCCATGGTGTAATGAATCTTGTTGTTCATAGCATGTTACCACTATTTATAATCGTTCACATAATACCCGATTATTTCATTTTTATCATAAAACTCAACTATTTAATATTAACAATTTCTTTACGCACATCACATAAATGGTAAAAAAAACTCACCATGCAAGCCAGTTGCAAGTAAAAGGCCTGGACACTTGAAGATTTATGGATATGATCAGAGCTAAAAAAATGAGTCATAACACGATAACACGACATGAACTGACAGGAAGTTATAAGTTAATGGGTGAACCCTTAATGATTTTGGGTTATATCAATGCCAATCCAATAAAACACGATAGTTAATGGGCTGGGTTACTATTTCACCCCTTCACCCCTTAATACTCGACAAGACCCGCTGAGACCCATTAAGTTAAGTTAATAAGATGTATTGTTGCGACTTATAATAGTTTATGTAGCTTATTAATATGAAAGCTACCAAGACTGCCTTCTAATAACAATAATAATAAGGTCTTGTTTTTACTTTAACACATTATTAGTTTTTGATTTTAGACTTTAATACAACCTAATCTGTTTATTAGACTTAGTACATTTTTCGTCGCTAAATGTCACAAAAGATCACTTTTAGTGGCGAAATTTTCACATAGAGCGACGAAAAATGTACTAAAGTCAAATAACCTGATTGAGTTGTATTAAAATCTAAAATAAAAAATTAGTAACGCGTTAAAGTAAAAAAAAATAATAAAAATAGTAAGCATGCATTTTTATATAAATTACTAGTTGATAACTCTATAACTATGAAACACTTACTGGTATATTTTGATCCAAATACTTTTGAAAAGTAGCATCTATTGATTTTATTTGATTCCACAATAGTTTTAAAACACTTTGTAAGGACACAAATTTCCAATTGAGTCTTATGTAGTGTTGGCTCAATTCCGGACAAAAACATTAGAGTCATAGGATAGTGTTCATGTTGTATCCTTTCAAGCCTATGACAAGTGTATGTTGAAGATGTAGCGGTCAGAAATTGAAGAATATATCCTTGTCGATTTTATATATATGAGCTTGGAAATTTATTTTGGGTGTTCGTATATTTTTGTTAATTTTTTTTTAAATTCATAGTTCTAAAGATTTTGTTCTCGGACACCTTTCCGTAGAAAAATCATATCAAATCCAAAAAAAATCAGAAAAATACAAAACTGACGGCCACGCGTTCGTATCGAAATTATCTACAATTATGAAAGGTCATTTAAATGACATTGATTCTCGTTCGAACGAGATTTCAAACGAGAATTTTTTTTCGTTATGACTTATCGTTAGAAGTGTCGTTCAAACGAAATGTCGTTCGAACGAAAATATCGTTTGAACGAAATTGGTGGGAACAATTTTTTGACAGTTTTATCCCATTTTCCCACTTTTTGTCCCACTATATTTTTGCCAAATAAATATATTTCAGGACCAGACTTTTTTCCAAGACTTTTTCAGACATCTAAGATAATTTTTGAGAGAAAATTCTTCCCAGAAAAAGTCCCCTTGATTTTTATTAAAATGTTTTAATACTTAGAACAAAATCAAGGTTTATACAACCATAGTTTGTTTATTCCAAGTTTCTTCATATATATCTTTGCTTGGAGTGTTTGGCACCGGGTTTTTCTCAACACCTTAAAAAGAGAAGTTTGAGTCTACTTCTACATCCCTAAAAGAAGAAGACTTATTTTTGTTGCGGCATTCTCACATGGTGAAAGGCACCATGTGTGGCTGACGGCTGTTCCCAAAAACTTCTTTGGTGGATTCCAAGGTTCCGGTGGAGTTTGGGATTGTCGACTAAGCAGAGGTTGATACAAGAAGACGCGTTAGGGCCTTGAAGGGAGTTGAGTCGAGTTGTGTAAGTCATCTGTCTTGTATTTGTAAAATTCCGTACTTAGTGGACTTAAGGCTGGGAGTCGTTCGAGGTTTTTCCCGTTGTGGGTTTTCCTCGCACATCGCGGCGTAGTGTGTTGTGAATTTATTTTATCTTACAAAATCACCTAGAATGCATGCTTAGGACTAAAAGATAAAATATGGTTTAATTCACTACTCTTGTTTAATTTGGTTCTAAATTAGTTTGGGTATAATTTAATTAATTTAATTCAAGTCATTAACCTTAATTTGGTAAAATTTGGTTTGGCCTAATTTGCAAAAATTAAATATTTATTGTTAGGCAAATTTCGAGGACTTGAGTTAAATTTCTTTCGGGTTAAAAGTTAAAAAAATTAAAATTTGTTTTACTTTAGTTTTAATTTGTGAAGAAATTAATTTTTAGTTTATGTAGTTGTTTAGTTGAACCATCTCTATTCCGAACTTAAAGGAAATTTGTATTTAAAAATTTAAAATTGGGGGCTTCGTGTTCCAACACACTTAGAATTAAATTTTAACAAGTGAAAAGATTAAAAATGTTGTATAATAAAGGGGACACAAAGAGAATTTATAGGGAGAGAGTTTCTTTATTTCATTGATATATGAATACTCAAGGGGCATGACCCCTATTTATTGTACAAAATAACGTATCCGAATAGACCCTTTAATAATTGTATAATACCAGTGGACATACACTAAATATGTATTTTATAATACTCCCCCTTGTATATACACTATATCCACAATTCAATGATAATTGCGTCATTAAAATATTACTAAGGAAAAACTCAGTAGGAAAAAACCTAGGTGAAAGAAAAAGAATACAATTTTTGTGATCATTGAATTGGTGTTGGACGTATTTAGTGTTGCCTCTTTAAAACCTTTAACTGGAATGTCCAATGGAAAATAATATTGTTTAATGGAAAAAGAGTACAATGCGTATATGTGTAAAATATCATGTTCTTAGATTCCCCCCGATCAATTGTTCCCCTTGATTGGATACTCCCCCTGATTATGGCATTTATCTGATGATTGAGTCGATGCATATCAGTGTCATACACAACCTTCTGAAATATTACTTTAACCTGGTGAATAAATTTGATAGAATTCTACTTTAATCTTATTTTTCTTCACAAACTCGACTTCCATAAGACTTGGGTGAAGAAGAATGAACACGTAAATTTATCGTATCTATTTGAATTCCATATCATAACTCTTCTGGAGTTTATATGTTGAATAACTCTTCTTGAGTTCATGTATATAGAAAAACTTAAATGTGTTAGTCATATCTCCCTTGATGTAACCTTTTTTATTTTGAGTTATACAAGCACCATTGCCTTTATAAGTAGTAATGGGATGATATGCCATTTGACGCAAGTCATAAGTGATTTGATTGTTACGTGTGAGGATCATGGAGATAATCCACATGTACATTTCTAACTTGATATGGATCGTTAAATTTAAGAAGTATTACACTAATAATTCTACGAGCGTATCACATAATGTTGATCTTAGTCCCATGCTTTGCAAGTCAATGTTAATGATTTCTTGCCAAGATATTTAGTGCGCCTATAATATCTAGTATCATGCATTGTGTCATGTATAGAAGTATACTAATAACATATAAGATGGAACTTCCTGACCAAATATTATAATAACATGCACAAATGGTACTTCACGACTAAATTTATATTTGCCATCCTCTTTAGGATGATATGGATAATATAATATCCAAATATCGGAGATCATAGGTATATTAAAATTGTATGCTTAATATATATTAAATCATTATAGAAATTTTCAATCCATTTGACCAATGGATCCGAGTTTAACCAAAATCATGCTCGATCTGCCGGTCGAGATAATAAATAGTTACCCTAAGGTCATTCATGTTTGAATTCCTTATTTGGATATTTTGCATTTCATTTGATCTCTTTAGGAGCACATACATTTAAGGATATTTGTATATATGATTGTTTTCATACCCTTCCTCATACCTATATTTACTAAGACAGTTGTACCTATATCCATTCGAATTGCCTACTGTACAATGAACGTCTTAGTGCATTTGAGTACGCTCTCCATATCTTTGCTTCTGGCAAAGAAAATCCGTGTAGAATTTTTATATGTATTCTTTGTCTCATCTCGTACATATAAGAAGTTATAATATTCAAGAGTCTCATATAATATGTTTTTAAAAACTCCTAATCTAGGCAGATATCTGAAAAGTATTTACGATCGTAACGTGATGGTATGTTCATATATAATCAATTTTGGTTTCTTCAGGAAATCTTTTGCCATAGATCGTGAACTTTTTAGTGAGTTTTAACACTTCACATTCTTATAAAACCCATTCGTAACCTTTAGAGTTAATATCTTTTGGGTCTTTTATTACAGGTTCAAATACATGACTTATTAAGAGACTCGACTTATACCATCACGATATTTCTTATGTTTGGCCAATATATTTTTTGTCGACACTCATTTATAATATGCAGATTTGTATTATCATTGCCCTTTTATTTGTGTGGTTATGACATATATAATTATATCATCGATGATGATATTTTGCCATCCCACTTTTTTCTTGCATATGTATAAAATATAGAAATCTCATTTAATATTAGGTACCTTTGCCTATTTCAAGAGCTTTATACTCACTTCAGGGACTTGTGTCTTTTTCTAGATAATAACCTCTCTGGGGTTTTAAAAAAGTGGATCTTTTGTTCATAACCTCTTCTAGAGTGTTATGTATAACCTCTTCTAGAGCATTATTTGAGTATGCTTTTATTTGACCTCCACTTCTGGGGAGTCAAGTAATTGGGACCTATAGGTTTGCCACCTTTTCTGGCATGCAATTAATTTATTTACTGCCAAATTTATTTTGTCCTTCTCGAATAATGATTTTAGTAAGCACATTTGCAACTAGTCCATGTGACACTTGATGTTGCAATATCGTTTTCACTCTATTTTCGCATTGAGCGATATGGGGAATTAAATGAGGCAAAGTAGAAGTATTCCATGATAATTCTCGTCGTTCATCAGGATTGAACCGTTCTTCATGAACAATTTATACCACATGTACATTTTATCCTCCCCCTAATGACGAGAATAATTTCGTATTAAAAATAAAATTTTCAAAATATGTGATAAAAACAACATTCATCAATGGTTCAATAACCACGGAGCATTAGGCTCATGACAAAGTGCATTTCTTACTACAATAAATGTTGTATTGTATAACCCCATGAATAATAAGATGATTATTTACTAGTGTAAACTTTTGGCTACCAACACTATAAGTAATGAAAAATTACTTTTCATTATTTATTTCAATATCGTACCCATGTATTCTTATGCCTATAAAACGAAGTGAATTTCTTCAGAAATTGCTTTCATATAAGTAATTTCATATGAATGGGCGAGTATCGCATAACATCATATAGGCTCTTCTAGAGTCTTAGGATCAACAATAGAGAAACCTTTTACTATATTACATACCAAGTTTGAAAACTTTTGGTTTTTAGAATAATGTGAGTTATTCATTATATTCTAGACAAATGTCATTATATAATGCCAGTTAAAAATTGTCTATTACAAGATTCAATATAGATTGTGATGTGTGTGTCAGTCAAAATATAAATAAATAAAAATAATTTATGTTTCGATCAAGAGTCTGGTGTCAAATATTTCGACCAATAATAATCCAACTTCTTTATTAAAAAAAATAAGGGGCTTAATTTTTCACATTATCTATACATTTTCAAGATTTCAATGTATAGTAAATCATTTAAATAAGAAAATGAGTTTAAAATACTTTTAAAAGGTAATTTAATACTAAAAAAGGGGAAAGGTCAAGAGACACAATTTCAATGGTGAAATCATTTATAAGATAGGAACCTTTCACCATTAATAGAGTGTCTAAAAAATATTTTATTTAATAAAGAAAATGAAAAGTCAATAAATTGAAAAGATGTATGTAAATATTCAATTTATTTTGAAACTAATCCTAACAAAAATGATATATTTGGATCTTCAGTTTCAAATTATAATAATTATTTGAGAACTTTCAAAATTCGTACCCCATGAATAATCAAAACTTTAAGTTTTGAATTATGGTATACTTTTGTTAGAGCTTCAGGTCCAAATAATTTAAAATATCATGATATCTTCTGGCCTCATATTTCATTTTTGAATTAGAAATAATATTTTTTGAACTTCTTGTCACAATAATGATTATAAATCTTCATATCACAAATATAATTGGGGGGCTCTTGGTCTATACCTTGTAAATTAGACAATCAAAACTTCAAGCATGATTGTGACATATTTTCTTTGACATTTTAGGCTAAAATAATTTAGGTACTCCATATTCCAAAATTTGAACAAAAAAAAATCAATTTTCATATTTGAATCATGATTGAAAAACTTTAAGTTCTAATTATAAATAATTAGGCCAAATTCATATCACAACATTAAATGTTTAAGGACTTTAAAGGCTCTGTCCAATTATATCCAAACTTCAAGTTTGATAAGGGGTAAAATTATTTGGAACTTCAGGTCCAAAATATAAATAATCATTATGGAACATTTTATGTCCTTTTCTTTATTATATAAATGATCAAAACTTCATATTTAATTGAAAAATTATCGAAACTTCAGATCCGAATTATAAATAATTGTCATGAAATTTTTGGTATCCCTTGCCCTATTATATAAATAATCAAAACTTCAGGTTTGATTTTAGGGTATATTACAAAAATTTGAACAATAACTGAGAACTTTTAGTCTCAATATAAAATGATTTGGAAACTTTTGGTCCCAAATAAAAAAATTTACATGAAAAGTTTAGGTCCCAAATTAAAATACTATATGAAAATTTCAGGTCCCATATTTAAAATAGTACAAATCCAATTTTAATTGCAAAGTGAACTTTGTGTCTCAACTTTGAATGATAATTAGAAACTTTGGATTCTAATAATAAAATATGGAACTTTCGATACCAAACTTTAATTTTCTTGTAACTTGACATTCCTATTTATATATAGTCATGGATGTGGTAAATTTACCTCTCAAGTCATGTAGCTCTTGTTGAACTAGATTGATTGAGTTCTTAACTAACAAAAGCTCCACATAAAGGTTCGTGAGATTATTGACAATGAGAATGACCTTTAAAATTTCGAAAGAAAATTATAGAAGAGCAATGGAAGAAAAATGCTCGAAAATTTGATCTCACTGGTTTAATTTTCTAGAATTACATGAGAGTTAACTCATGTTGATAATGTGTTGTAAAATAAAGGGGACACAGCGAGAAGTTAGAAGGAGAGAGTTTCTTTATTTCATTGATATATGAATACTCAAAGGGTATGACTCCTATATATAGTACAAAATAAAGTGTCCCAATGGACCATATAATAATTGTGGAATAGCACTGGACATCCATTAAGTACATATATTATAACAAAAAAGTCAAATGTATAAAAAATAATTTTTTTTTACTTCAATACATTACTAATTCTCGATTTTATACTTAAATACATTTTAATTTAAAATTATACTTTGCCTAAAATAGTAAGAAAATCTGATTACTTTAATTGCAATGTGACATTTTAAATTAAAAGTAATTTAAAAAAAATTAAAAATAAAGAAGAATAATGATTTGTAAATTAAAAGTAATTCAAAGACTCCCCCAAAAAAAAACTTACATCTCAACCCACACTCCGTCCTCCAACCAACTCACCCCTTTTGAAAACTCACTCTCTCTCTTGCACACCCACACCCACACCCACACCCACACCCAGTACTGCAAATAGAACAATCGTCCGGTGGATTTTGATTTTGGACCAGCATTAGTTTTAGATCTCCTACATTTGATGAAATATGTTGGCTTTTACAGGTTTGATATTGATGTCGTTTTGTGGATTCAGATCTGGTGGTTTTTTTGGTCCGATTTGCAGGTGGTATTGGTGGCAATAACTGGAGAGTGAGGAGGTAGTGGGGATGATGGTTCTGTTTATGGTTGCCTACCGATGGGTGGGGTTGGGGAGGGGGCTTGCTAGCGAGAGGGAGGGGGTTGCTGGGAGAGGGGTGGGGGTGGAGGAGGTGGTAGAGAGAGTTTGTGGTGGTGTTGGGTGGGTGGTTGTGATTGGTGAGGAGTGGAAGGGTTGCATAGGGGATGGGGGTTGGTCTTGCGGTCGAAGAAGATTCAAAATTTTATTTGTTTTTAACCTTTTTTTTTCCGACTTTTTTTGCTTTGTTTGAAATATTTTTTTGGTTTTTTAGGATTTTTAATTTAAAATGCTCGTGGAAGTAGTTAATTTTTTAAAATTATTATATGCAAAGTCTGATTTTTAAATTGAAATGCATTTATGTCCCATGTATAGTTAACAAAGGTGATCTAAATATTATGTATCTATCTAAGCACGTGACGTAAGATAAATGACAGAATAATATAGGTGATTAAATCATACCCGACAATTGAAATTAACTGATAAACTCCAACACAAGTCTATGACACCCCATAAAATTCATAAATAGATAGATAAGTTCTAAACATATGCAATACGAGAGTCAAAACGATTAGTAACATTCTAAGTATGACCAAACTAAACGATAGTAACAATGCTAATGTAGAATACTAATTAAATAAATGATACATATCTGATACGATTTCAGCCATAAAGGAAATTTGAACTCCACACTATAATATAAATAACTCAAATGAATCCAACATATAAACTCTGAATAAATAAAGTTGTCTCCAATATAAATAATCTCAATGAAAATTCTGACTTAAGACTAAATATATAAAAAGAAGTTTGAATAATTGAAAGTAAATGCATAAATAAAGGTGAGCTAGAAGCTTGATACCTACATCCTATGAGTAAAAAACTAGAACTGGAAGATGGATAAGTCTATAAATAAGAATGATCGAGTGTAAGGAGGCGGGTTGTGGCATAGGACCTATAAAAACACTTTCACAAACATAATTAAACCTAACAAATTATTAGTGAATAAGAATATAGCTATATTTGGACCACAATAACAATAATACATCTTCCTGATGTATTTTCACTGATTTTAAGTTTTTCCAACCCAAACAACCTAAATAAGCATGCGGTTATAATTCCCAAACCCGAATGAGTCCCATGTGATATGATTTCATTTTTTAATTAAGCACTTAACAATTAAAGGGTTTACCAGTTATAATCATAGTGGTACATATCTTGTATAATCACAATGTATAATACGAGAAATCACACAATCCAATAATCCAGGCGAGTATGCCCCATTCTCACGCAAATTGTATGGGCTATGCTCAAGCCCGCAAATAATGATACGATGTCCTATCCCTAATATTTTCAGCGATTAATCATGCACTAATAGGTATATTTATAGGATTTCCTAACCCTATAGCCTCAAAGAAACATCAAAAGGAAATCACTACGCCATCACAACAAAATTACGATCCCATACCCAAGGCTATATGAGTGGATCCCTCCCGTTATCCCACTCGGGATGGCTACCTCAGCATGTAGAATCGGGATAAAAAGGACCTAGGTAAAACCCATCTCTATCTCTGGGAATACTATGCACAGTCAATGTCATATGTTCCCCATGAGATCCTTCCTAATTGGTGACCCACGCGCATAGACATACCCTCGGTATGATTGAATATAAGTTAAGAAAAACAACGATAAATCCTAAATATCTTTAATCTCTAATTTCTACACATGTTAAGTGTTAACTATTTATATAAATATTTAAACCTGAACACCTAGGGTTCCTAAATCGCAGAAGAAAATTCCCCAAAACCTACTGGTTATAAGTACTTTTAATTAAATAATAGTCCTCGAATTAGACCTTCATCAACACCCCATAAAAACCCTAAACCGACCCTCATCGGGCCAGTCCCCAGGGTTGGATTGATTTAGACCTAGGTCGAATCGATCTGACAGGTCTAGGTGGGGGTACTTCTTCCTCGTTTGATGTTTGACGGCCATATCCAAATCTTGCTCCAAACTACAGCCTCCAATTCATTAAGTTAGCCATTATCCTTCTATTCTAACCCACATACAAATATTACTAACAAGTTTAGATAATATTGAGATGATTTAAAAATGTTTAAAGATCTAATTAGAGATTTGAAAAAAGTAACCCTAAGTACATAATCTACACAAGATTAATCAAATTAACCTACTATTTCAATATAATAATCAATATAAAGTGAGGGATTTTTCATAATATAACTAATAAGATTCACATCTAATTTTTTTAGGTTCAGATTACATGACTTTGTGGTTCACTTTGTTGATTTATTATCAAAACTACATTAGTTATTCAATAGATAAACTAGGGGTTTAATATATGATCAATCTAATTATGAAATTATGTTTAGTTATGAATACTAATCAAATTTACACGAGTTTAATTAGCAGATTCCAACATACTACTAGTATTCTAACACAAACCTAATTACTCTTAAATAATATAGACTTGCTTCAGATTGATTATTAGAATAAAATCACAAAATCTTCAATTTTGCAATCTTGGGTGGCCTAAAACTTGGCCTAACTTGTGTACTAAACCAACATACCAATATTCAACTATTTAAAACCTAAAACAAACTTTATGAAAGTCCCGACAACCAAACTTAATGGAGAACATATTTTCTAAGTCAATTATCTCATTAAATTAATTTATTAACTGGTATGCATAGCTTTAAGTTTAAATCTTAATTATTAATTTGTTACATGTGACTCGGTATTATAAGCACCTATTTTATGATTGGTAGGACAAATATCGATGGAATAATCTAAACTAGGAAAAACCTGATACATAGTCCTTGACCATTCCATAACCGCTTATAATACTAAGTCACTTAAAATTTTACCTTAGTAAATTTAAATGTGTTTTTCAGTTTATTAAGGTTATTACACATGAAATACACACACATACACACACACACAGGCTCCTGTTCAGACCAAGTACGCGGACCAATTTATTTAAAATAGTAAAAAAATTGAGTTGATTTTTTGTGTGATATTAAACGTTCTTGGGAATTCACACAAACAAAATTAGCTCAAAATGATTTTTTTCTATTTAAAAAAAAATTTGATTGATTTTTTTAAAGGGGGTTTTGGGAAAAGGTCCTCATAATGCTCAAAGTGTATAAAAATAGGACACTCCCTATAATTTTATAAATTTAGTCCCTGTACTAAAAATACCAGGAAAAATGGTGAAAAATAGTGATGCTGTCGCGGACCAAAAAAATAAAAGCTATTGTACCACAGGGACTAGATTTATAAATGCTATTGCACTACAGGGACTATATTTATAATATTGAAAAGCAGAGTCCTAAAAATCCAAATATAGTAAGGAACATGACCTTTACCTTAATTTCTATTTTTTAAAATAGGAAAAAAAAAATCATTTTGAGATATTTTTTTTCTATGGATCCCCTCAAATGTTTAAATAACACATAAAAAATCTACTCAAAAATATTTTTGAGAGGCAAAAGTAGGGATCTTAAATTACTAAATTAATCCTAGGGACAAGTGGGAGACTTAGTAACCTTTTGGGATAGGTTTAAGTACTCAGAATTATACGATGAGGGAGTTATCGGCTAAACGTATTACGTGAAATAATTGGGATGATATTAGAGTACATATAAGACTTATGGTATAGAAATGGAATATACCTATAACAATATGATAATTATCTAAGTTGTGTGAATGCTTAGTAGATGGATTATTATGTGTATGACGTACGTACCATGCTTGCTATCACGGTAGGTTGATTTTTAAAAAAGGACCATCTTATCTTTGTGTGCCTTCGGGGGGGATTTAGTTTGGTACCTTAAGGACATAGGATTGTGAATGACTTATTTGTGAATTGATAAGTCAACTGACTATAGGAGCGTAGGTATGTGCGTGATCCATGGGTATGTGAACTATGTTCGCCTCCAATATGTGTGATTTTTATTGAAACGGTTCCTGAGCGATTCGAAACGCGTGATCCTTATGTACGTGATGTACCGGGATTCGATAACAGAGTTTGCGTGCACCGAAATTAGCCTAGGGGTGATATATATGTATATGTGTATTGAGATTGAGTTATATGTACTTGTGACTGGTTCACTATCGCTTGGTAGATGCGAATAATTGAGATAATTAAATGGGTTAAAAATGTAAGAATTAATACAATATTTGAGTTAAGTAATTTGATTAATGTAATTATGAGTTATACGAATGACACATTTGGGTGATACGAATAGACACCCTATATTAAAATGTGAAGACAAGAGTTAGTACAGACTAGTTAGTTAGTGGCATAACTAGGATGGGTTAAAGGTATACGTTATGTGTGCACATTAGTTGAGGGGGTGAGGAACTCATGTGAGAGCACGTAACTAACATGTGTATAATATTTACAGTTTAATACCATTAAACACTTTCTATATTTTTAAACTGTTTTCACCTCGGGATCTGACCCGTTTGCTCCTAAATCTATTTTTCTGTAAAAAAACTTTTAGGTGCCCAGCCACAGGGATGCCAAGCATAGGAGTTCCATTTTGAAGACGTGTTGCAGTTGTTGTGGAAGCTACAAAATCTTGGTATTAGATGCCTCCACGTTTATCCTTGGTTCCTTCAGAGTCATTCATGTCCGTTAGGGCATGTTGCCCATTCTTATTTAGAGATAGTAGATACAGACTTTCTTTATTTCAGTTGTTGATTTATTTATTCAGACTCTTGTATTGGGATTTTATTTTACTCTCGTATTATTATTGGAGTGTTTACTCCAGACTCAGTTTATTTCATTACGTTGGTTATTTATATGAGATTATTTATGCGATTGATGGATGATGATTTAATTACTTGGATAATTGTTAATTTAATTTAAAAAAAATGGCATCTTTCTATTTTAAATATTAGGTGGCTAGTAAGTAGTTAAATATTTTTGACAGTGATGCTAAGACTGAACCAACGTGATCTTCTGTATTAATTGAATAAAGGAGTACCTACCCGGTATTTAATTAGTCGGGGTGTCACATAGACTTCTCAAGAAAAGAGATCAGCACAACTATATGGTTGGGATAGCCGAGCTGCTTCACACAAATATACTTCAGGAAACCCTTCGTGGAAGGTCTAAATCCAGTGATTAGAAGATCAATTGGGAGAGATAGCAAAGACAAAAAATCCATTGCAGAGGAACTTTATGAAAGGATCTCCTTTCATTTAGGCAATTATTGATTTCCCAACTCCATCCAAGTTTAAAAACCCTATGGTCGCCCCTAAATATGATGTTAAAACTGACCCAATTTTGTACATCGAGAAGTATCAAGTTGAAACCGACGTCTATCCAGTCCCTAATGAAATAAGATGTAGAGCATTTTCAAGCACCATTACGGGTTCGACCCAAATATGGTACAATAACTTGCTCTGAGGAAAAAATGCCAACTTCAACCAGCTTGTCGAGTTATTCATCAGCAACTTCTTCTTTGGGGCCAAGCCAGTAGCTCATCTCTTGAGTGTCAGGTCGGTGAGTAGGGGAAACTACCAGGGTGTACATCACCCATTTTAACAATGAGAAATTGGAAGTGGTTGACTATGAGGAGAAAATAACCATCATTGCTCTAATGAGTGGATTTCTTCCAGAAAAACTATATTATGCTCTGGCCAAAGATCCTCCTAAAACCATGATTGAGCTCATGGATAAGGCATAAGAAATCATGAACGTTGAGGAAGCAATGGCTACAAAGAGGAGTCCAGCCACTAAGCTTAAGAAGAAAGATTAAAAGGATCAGAAAGAGCAGAAACCTAAGAAGGATAAGAAGATCAAAAAGTATGGAACATATATTCCATTGACTGTTAGTATTCACCATATCCTAGAGGATATCAAACACAATAAAGATTTGTGATAACCTAAGAGGTTGAGGGCACCCCAAACAGGAGGGACAAATCTATATATTATGAGTTACATAAGGTTCGTGGACACACGACTGATAACTGCATCGCTTTGAAGAATGAAGTGGCACGTCTCATTCGATAAGGAAAGCTGAACAAATTTATTGATCAAGGAGAAAGTAGAGAAACAAGGGGAAGGTCAGATTCTCCCTGTAAGCCCAGAGATAAAAAAAAGAGAAACCATGAAGATGGGTTTAAGATGATCCTGACCTGTCGAATAAGCCTAAGCAACCCGAGCGCGAGGTAGCCATGATATGTTTTAGCTCTTTTGATTATCATGTAATTACAGGTGTCGATGCAGGAGGAAGAGATCACACTGTCGAGAGAAAGGCCTACCTCAATGAAGCACTTACATATTCTTATATCTAGAGAATCAATCTGAATGAAGATGATCGGCCCAGGAAAGTCAATAAAGACAAAATGTTAATCGGTTTCTCCAAGAACGACCTCTCTGCGGTACTGTATCGCCATGATGATCCATTGGTTGTCAAGTTTAGAATCCAGAATGCCATTATTGCTAGGGCTTTGATTGATAATGGGAGCTCGGCTGATATTATGTTTTACCCCTGATTTTAGAGTTTATAATTGAAACTCAGATAGCTAGAGCCATACCATAGGCCATTGATAGGTTGTTCAAGCAAATAAGTCTACCCTATTGGGACAGTCAAGCTAGAAGTGTTGTTCAACACCCGACCAACAAGCCGCACTAAAAAGATACGCTTCTTCATCATGAACAAAAATGTTCAACCTACATATAATGTGATCCTCGGTCGGGTAGTTTTGAAGAAGTTTGAAGTCATACCATCTACAGTCCATCAATATTTGAAGTTCCCAACTCACTTTGGGGTTGGTGTTGTGAAAGGTGACCAAAAGTTGTGTAAGGACATGTTTTATAAATGTCCGGGTAGTATCTAGGATAAATCTGAAATGCCTAGATACTAACCCAGACATTTATAAAACATGTCCTTATAAATATCCCTATGAGTCTATGTCGGTACATACATAAAAAATCCAAATTATATTCCGTAAAAAAAATAAATGTCATACAAAGTAATATCCCCATTAAACCCAAAAACTAGAAATACTAACTGGATGACATGTCTTCAATCATCTTCAAATCTTCAAAACTCTTCAACTTGTTTTGTCCTCATCAGGGTGTGCAAACAGAATCCTCAATTTGGTACCTACACAGATAAGGCAAGAAACAAATACCCATGACTTGCAACAAATTGATATATAATGATAAGAAAATTGAAATATCAAATTAAGCTCACCAAGGTTGAAACTAGTGTTAACTATATCAGACAATCGTGCATAAAATTCATCAAAACATTCGATCTCAAGCATAGTTATAGTCTCAAACTGTGTAGTTATGTTTTGCCGTTTTTATTCTTTAACAGTGTTCGTACCTTAATGGGTAAGTTGAAGAACATCCCATGCTTCTTTAGATGTGGTACACGTCATTATGCATCGAAACTCGTCAGGAGTGACGGATCTCGAAATGGAACTAAGCCCTTTAGAATTATACGTGGACCATTTAAATTCATCCTCAGTCCATTGAGCCACATATTTTAAACTTGTCACATTATCAACAGTGACAGTGAGAGGTGTCCACCCATTTTCAATAAGAATCCACACACGTTCATCGATGGTTTTAAGCACGTATTTCATACGGGCTTTCCAGTATGCATAATTAGACCCATCAAAAACTAGAATTTTATTAAATGATTTTTCGATTTGAACAAAGGCCTTTTCAAGAAATCATTTTTTAAAGAATTTATATTCAGAAAAAAAAACTTTGAGGAAAATTACACGGTGAAATTGTGTAATTGGCTTTAATACCAATTTGAGAGTGCACTTTTTAATGAACCGGAGAAACAAATCTAATTAAATCCAATTTTTAAATACTCAGATTTAAACACACACCAAATTCATGCATCTAAAGGTGATTGATTTGACATTCAACATATTCACATAAAGCAAGGATCAATCACACGCAACAAATTAGGAAAAATCCCCCCAAAGGGGAAAAATATTTTTATTTCAATACAGTTTGTAAACACTTACATACATAAAGAAATACAGTTTGACAAGTGAAGACCCTCAGGAACCGGTTCGTTGTAGTCAGCAAGAGCTCCCCCAAGATGCTCCAAGTTCAGCAGTGTAGAGAGCCTTCTTCTGAACACAAGATGCCTCACAAATGGGTATGACTAGGTTTAAAATGATTTACACATATGATTCTGAGTGTTTGTGAATCTTAAAGTTTTTGTGTTTGAAACATATGAAGACTTGACGTATTAGGTAAAAAAAGTGTTTCCTCAAAATCTTAAACAAAATAAAATTCGAAGGGGGAATTTATAGAGGCAAAGCCCATCAGATTTCTCAAAGCCCATCAGACCGGTCCGAAAAGGATCATCCGAATCGGTTCAATTTTCTTCTTAAACGGATCGGTCTAGATAGATGACTATTCCTGTATACAATTCCCAATCAAATCAATTCATTTTTCTTCAGCTCCGGATCAGTCCGATCTTCCAAATTATGCAGAGTTTCAAATGCCATTGGATCAGTTCGATTTTAGGAAAAATAGGATCGGTATGTCGAATTCAAATTGAAGCCTTCAAAATATGATCGTGCTGAGACGAGCCGATTGTAGCGGTATACGACATATATTCTAGAACACCTAATTGATTAGAAGAAGAAGACCAACACTTATCACGTTGATACCACTGATCCCAGTAGTTAATCGAAAGTTGAAACTCTGGATCCCCAAGATGAAACAGATTTAGTCAAAGGGAAAATTGTTGAAACCATTAAAGGTATACTCGTGGATGATGATAAATTGGAGAGAACCACCTAGATCGGCTCAACACTGGAACCAATTTTGACACCTCGCCTAATTAAATATCGGGTGATCAATCCTTTATTAATTTAACTCAAAGTGTCCGATTGGTTCATTCTTAGCATCACTGTCGAAAAATATTTTTTTATTAATCACCTATCAAATAATTAAGCTAAGTGTCAAAACATTTAGTTTTATAAATTACGTCCGATTGTTATTGTTAATTATGAAACCATTTTCACGCATACAAATTAAAGTATTAAAACTAAACCACCCAAATGAAAAAAACATGCTAGATAAATCAATATAAATAAAATATCCCAAATCCCAGGACAAATTAATAATCACAAGTAATCCCAACTGAAATAGAATACTGAAATAAATCAAGAGTACAATTCTCTCTGATCTAGATAAAACTGGAAATGGGCGACACATGCCCTATCTAATGATGACTAAATAGAAGACTGCGAAGACAAGGATGAAGTCGTCTACTATAGGGACCTACAACTCCCACACTAGCTGCAGCACGTCGACAGTCCAAAAATCTAAGCCTGACACCCCTGTGGCTGGGCACCTGTAATATATATATATATATATATATATATATATATATACATACAAGTGAAAGAAGAGATGGAAGGAAACGGGTCAGATAGCATTCTCATATGGTGAAAGGCACCATATGTGGTTGACGGTTTTTCCTAAAGCCTCATTGGTGGATTCCAAGGTTTCGGTGGAGTTCGAGATTATCAACTAAGTAGAGGTCAGTACAAGAAGGAGCATCGGGGCTTGAAGGGAGTCGAGTCGAGTGTTATAAGTCTTTTTGCTTGTACTTGTAAAAATACCATACTTAGTGGACTTAAGTCTAGGGCCGTCCGAGATTTTTTCCCGCTGTGGGTTTTTCCTCATACATCGCGGCGTAGTGGATGTTTACTTATTTTATCTTTTTGCAAATATTACATTAGATGCATGCTTAGGTAAAAATATAAAATTGGTATTATATTTAATTTGGTGCTAATTTGTTTGGGTAAAAAATTAATTTAATTTAAGTCATTAATTTTATTGGATAACATTTGGTTCGGCCTAATTTACAAAAATGAATTAATTAATTGATTAGGCAAAATTTCTAGGACTTGGGTTGAGTTAATATGTTTAAGTGAAAAATGTATTTCTTGTTTAATTAATTTTCACTTTGTGTTTTGTTTTATTTTAATTTGAAAGAAACTAAAATTTGTTTAGTTGAGCCATATCTATTCTGCATCTTTAAAAGGAAATTGAAATAATAATTTTTGGTAAGATTTAAAATTAGGGGCCTTGTCACACTTTCATTATGGATACTAGTACAAACTTTTCATGCATTTTGAGACCCTTGTCCTTGTCAATGGTTGACCTTACTATCGAGGAAGTACCTTGCTTGACTAGAGAGGAAACTATCCCTCTTTCCCATATTAATGAAGTCAGATTATATCTCGGACCTACTGGAACCATATTGATGAATTATTGCGGTTATTTACACCCAAGTTTTTTGGTAGGTCTCATGAAGATATTATCATTATCAGTGAGGTCCTTGAGCATTTGAGATGAAAATATTATATTCTCAAGTCTTTTCTTTTAAGGGTTAGAGAGCCCCGTGAGAGAGCAAGTTCTAAGGTTCTTAAATATGAGTGATTTTGATGAGATATTACTATAGTATAGATCTCATTTACTCTCCCCTCTACCCTAGGATCTGTATTCAAGTACTACCAAGTTGTCCCTACCCATACGGTGGCCAACTTGTGGAGGCCATTATTGGTCATAACTCGTGCAATTAGGGAGTCAAGAAATGATGAGTTTGACATAACCCTAACATGGTTCTTTCATCTCTATTTCTTCCAGGCTAAAAAAAAGATGGGCGATGTCGATATGAAGTACCTGAGCCAAGGCAAGGGGTTTATATCTTTGTAAAAGATAGTCATAATGCCCCATAAATTAGAAGAATAGTTTTTTTATTCATTGGGGGAAATTGGGAAAAAAGGAGCCTCTCTAGAATTAGTGGATCAATGTTCTAGAATTACCTTCTTTTGGTTGTGGATTTAGCCATCACCCTAGATGAAATCTTTAGATTCAGGAAGCTAAGAAGATGACTTGGTTGCCTTTCAACACTTTCGTGATGTCAGGAAGGATTTTCACTTATGGATTGGGAGTGGACCCCAAAGTAAAAGGGGCAATTCCCACAATTCCCACCTATTTTGGTGTCATTGGTGTAGAGTTTGAAGATTGGGTTAAGATTGATTACGGCTCTGATCTCTTCATAATCTATGAAAGGGAAGAGTCATATGAGGATATTCCCTAGGTGGGTGATGAGAAAGATAGGGATGCCAAGGGATATCTCACCCATCCTCTATAATTTGATATAGTGAGAAAAGACATACTGACGCCTCCTATTGGGACCTTAATGTCTGAGCGTAATAAATACACTAGCCTAACTCTAATTTGTGTTTAAATTTATTGACTTCGTTAATTATTTTTTTTTTTATCTTTTTTGATAGAGTTGGTAGTGAATGATAAAGCTCAAAAGAAGATGGCCAAATGATTATCGGTGTTAGACATAATCTCTCAAACAAAGCTAAGGATAAATTGAGTTCAGTTTGTGAAGAATTCTAAATTTTCTCATCTTCTTAAAGTCCATGTTATTTAAAGGAGGGAGGATTACTCTTAAATCCATTCATCAAAGTGCCTGATATATTATATTCAGAGAAACCTACCAAAACCTAACCTCCATGTAAAGTGGTGAAGGCATGAATAAGTTCAAGGCACATCCTCTATTCTGGGGGTCTTTCATTCCTTAGTCTGAAAGGAAAAAGGTGACAGTGAAGTTAATGCCCGTATGGGGGCATCATAACGACTACAATGGTGTTTAGTACCTCTCCCAAGACCTCATAAGTTATTGACATAGTTCCTTTAGACACTCACATAATAAAGAAATAGGCCATTATTATTGAAGAGATCCTAGATATCTAAAATAATGGAAAAGAGAAGGTCAGGGGAAGATAAGACCTAAGTTGGTGTTGTGGATGTCCCCCTCCCATAGAATTACCTTGATAATCTCTTTTGCTATGACCGTCCTATACACCTTAGGTGCAGATTCCCTGAAGGCCATGATGAAAGTAAACTGCTTTTCCATGGTTGAAACTCTAAAGCTTAGGGGTGATGGGGAAATTCCAAAGAGTTAGTCTATATCTTGGGGTAGGTATGCATCTTTAACTCCTTTTTACATTTTTATTTAAATACTTTAATGCCTCACTTTCTTAACTTGTTCATTATTTTTGTTTTTTAGGATTAACATCTTTCTGAGGCATTCATTATCTCTTCCTAAGAAGGAGAGAAAACCTACTAGAAGAGAATCTCCTACACCGATGGTTGAGAGTGTTGGTAGATGGAATCAAAATAAGCTATCGATGAATAAAAGGTGAAGACCCGTGACTTAGAATCTTAGATTGACCGATTGAGGGCTTGGGTGTCAATTTCATAGAAAATCCTAAATCTCAAGTATAACTTTGTCAAAGAGTGTCAAATATTGATGGATGAAGCCCAAAAGGCTTTGTGAGATCTTCAAAATTCATTTTTAGAACTTTTGGAGAAGAAAAATAAGGATATTGTGGACTTTTCTATTAATCATGAGGATCTGAGGTCTATTTATGATACTCTAAAGGAAGTTTCCTTAATATGTATAAGGAAATCCAAAAGTTTTCTAAGGTGGCTATTGATCTGGTAGAGGTTAAGAATTATTTGGGTGGCACGGAGTTAGATCAAAATTTGTACTACGATTAAAACTTAGATCCCAAGGAGAATATTAATGATGTTTGTGCCAAGAATGAAAAATTGGAAAGCTTTGTGAACGACATAATAAAGTCTATACTACAAGTTCACTTGAATTCCCTCATATAATAGACCTTTGTAAGTGGTCCTTATGCCCATGGATTTACTGTTTGCAAGTATAATTTGTTATGATGTAGCTTAAACTTGACAGCTTATTTGGAGTTATTTTGAATAATTTTTATTCAAACGCTAAATAAGATGATGATGAATATGTTGAGAAGAATCCTGAGCAAGCAGGACCTTCTGGCCTTAAGAGTGAGGATCACCAAGAACCTTCTGAGGCCTTTACTCAAGCCAAATATAATAATAAGAAGGTTGTCCAAGATTTAAGATGTATTTTTTTTCTTATAAACTTTGTAACTATATTCATATTTAATGAAAAAAAATCATTTCTTTTATCTTTGCATTTCTCCCATTTTCCTGAATGCTTGTTTTTGGTTACTTTTATTCTTTGTTCAAAATTTCTAATATTGGCAGTAGATGTATCCCCTATCCATATTTTTTGTCAAAGAACCTTAATATTTTTCCAGGGTAGTATGTGATCAGAACATAATAGATTAAGTGTCATTTGGCCTTAAAAACTGAAGTGGAACCAAAGTTGTAGTCCTTAGGCTAAACTTTTTGTGAATCGAGGGTCCCTGGACCTTAAGATTATACAGTATAGGATAAAACCCTAATAATGTTACAAAGATTTTGAATGTAAGGGTGTGACAACCTCCTAGCCATTTAGGATCAAGTATTAGGAATTTTATAAAAAAATGTTGTGTCCTAATAAATTTGTGAAATCCATGGTCTTTGGACCTTAAACCAAGGTTAGAGTTCTTGTAATTTCACCAAAAGGTTTACTCTAGGGTATTTGGGCCTCAGGACTAACTTTTACATAAGGGGTACTTAGACATCCATACTGATATTAAGTCAAGGGTGCTTGGACCTTAAGACCATTTTAAAACCACGTATCCTTAGTCCTCCATAGTGATTTTAAGTCAAGGTTAATTGAACCTCACGAATGATTTTAAATTAGGGGCTATTGGACCTCCATATTGATATTTAGTCAAGGGTACTTAGACCTTTAGACTATAGAGAAAAGGTCTTATTCCTTGCAAACCCTTAAAAACTAAGAAATTTGAACTCGATAAAGTAGAAACAAACACGTTCTTTTAATTTTAATTTCATCAATTATTTATAAAATATTTCTCTATGGTGTTTCATTCGTAGGGATTTCTTAACATTTATGCTAGGGTTTAAGGTGTGTTGGTGAAAACTTTTGGTATGTCTGCTGGGTGGTTTGGTGTTTCAACTGAGATTTCCTAAGCTTTAATGAGGTTTGTGGTTCCTATAGAGACCTCTTTATGTCACGCATGGTGTTGTTGTAGCATCTTCAAGATTTTTTCCTTCTTTCCATGGACTTTTGCTACCCCAAAGGGGGTGGGGAATCATTGTATCATCCTTCTTATTGATATTATTGCACGTAGATCATTAATAAAGGGTCTGCCTATAATGATGTTATATACTGATCGAAGATCTACCACCAGGAACTTATTCCATATGGTTATGCATCATCTGTGAGAGTCATAAGTCAGTGGGAGGGTGATGTACCATGTTAAGATGGTCCTTTATTCATTAAAATCTCCAAGTGAGGTCATGATTGGTAAGAGGTCCTTCGCAATGAGGCCAATAGATTTTATATGCACTCATGAAGATGATTTCCACTGAGAATCTTTGGTCGATGAGGATTTTATGCATTTTTGAATTCCCCATTTAAATAGTGATAACAATGGGTCATCATTAGGTTAATGAAACCTTGGTGAGGTTAATTTTTGGGAATACTATCATTGGGACTTCAATTCGAGGATTGTTCATAAGGCATAACTGATTAACCCCAGTCAAATATGCCTTTCATGCCGAGGATGAATTACTTACTGCAAAAATCCTCCTAAAATGGAGTTAACATCAACTAAAGTAATTTTTTATAACCTTTATCTTAGGCTTTGCCTATATTGGCTATGAATTTTTTGAAATAACCTCTATTGATGAAATCCTTTATGGGTTATTTGAGGTGGTATCAGTTGTTGGTGTTGTGCCTATGATATTTATAAAATCAAAATATTTTGATTTGTCCTTTCTGTCCTCTGAGCCCCCATAAGTTTGGTCTTCGTTAATATATTATGCATTTCTACTACCGAACCTACCTCTTCAAGCATCATAACAAGGGATGGGAAGTACTTGTCTTATGTAACACCATTCTTCTTCCATTTCTTTATTTTGGATCCCTTTTTTTAGATGAGGTCGAACACATCTTTCGTTTTATTCTGTTGAGGTTAAGAGGAAGGATGGAGGTCGCCTACTCTGTCTGATATGGCATCTTTTATGTTCGTGTGATTGTGAGCTCTTTCCAGTATCTCAGTCATTATAGGAGATGGTCTCTTAATGAAATATCTTAACAAGCCTCTTAGGTGAGACCTTTAATGTGTTGTGCCACACATATAGTAATATTGAGGCCATTTACCTATAAAGCCTCAAGGTTCAGCCTCTTTTCATACTAATGGAGGGTATCTCCTATCTTTTTCCTAGAGTTGAGGATAGAGGTGGTAAAATTGCACAATTTTTGAGCCCTGATGAAATTTCCCACAAATGATTGTGACAACTTAATCAACCCCTTTGATTGAGTCTGGCTTAATATTATAAAATCAATTCCTTGTTATTCCACTTAAATTAGTTCAAAAATCCTTGCACAACATCTCATTTAGGGTATCCTGCAATAGCATGAGTTACCTATATGTTCCAAAGTGGTTGATGAGAGGGAAAACGTAGCGATGTACTTCATTAAAGAAGGGGATATGGTCTTTTGTAGTGATAACACTATAATATTAAATGTTTGTACTGGGCACTATTTAATTAATTTACTTATCAAATTTTGAATTTTCTTTATCTCTTAATTCCAAGGCTTAATTTTCTTGGAACATCCATGGGATTGGCCAATTAAGAGAGAGATAACCTTTCCTTAGCTGAAATGAGGATGTGAGACTTATATGGGTGAAAGGCCTCCAATTTTCCTTCGGTATGAATTTCCTCATCAACATATTGAATATTTTGGTATTTTTTTCCCCGTCATTAAGTTGGGGTGCTCGTTCAGGCAGTGTACATATAGCTAGTGCCTAAGAAAAAGGAGGGAGCCTCACTATAATGATATCCAATTATTCCCAAAGATCCTTTTGTCGACATTCCATTGCATTCATTCTCTTGGCTAGCCCGGCATTGGTAGTCATGCTGACTAGAATAACTTCGCAGAGATGAATTTAGAGAATAAAATATCCCACATAAGATTCCAAACGAATGATGGTGAATCAAGTTCAGACCGTAGCCTCACCAAATTGTCTTCTTAGAGGCAGAGTAGGTGTTTTTAGTAAAAGTAATAAAGAGACAAGGATATATAATGGTTCTCTACCTCTGCTATGGTTCCTACTATAGACTACCCTGATCCTAAATCGTGCTCCAATTTTCAACCACTGGCCTTCCAAAATCAAGAGAAACAAATTCCTAAAAATCCTTTAAGATCAAGATTTATAATTACTCATTTTATTTATTTGGCTTATCCCTTTACACCATAACGTATCTTCATGACCGTTCTCAAGCCTTCCAAGAGAAGAATCAGTTTTTACATTTGAAATATTGAAGATCGTTCGTTATAACTTTACCCAAGAAGTATTATGAGGTGATTTGGTAAAGCTTAAAAGTTTGAGCAGTTAATTTAAAAAGAGCTTGCATTTTAAAGTTTTCAAAATGTTTTAAAAAAATGATTTTTAAAGAATTTTTGAAAATCTCACTAACTTGATAGAACGAGTTTGACATGCCGTTCGAATGAGTTACGTAGGGTCGTTAGAATGAGGTTCCTGCATTCGAACAAGATCTAGAAGGTCGTCTTTTTGGTCATCTTTGTAATGTAGTTTGAAGTTTCGTTGGAAGTCGTTTGAACAATATTAGTACAATGTTTAAATGAGGTGGCAGTTCATTTGAACGAGTATATGTTTTTTATTTTTTAAACAAATCTTTTCCAAATCTTTAATACTTATCTCTTTGCAACCATTTTCCCTATAAGCGAGAGAGTATTCAGAAATTCGAGGGTGTGGCATTTGAGTGCAGCAGTCTAGAAAGAAGGTTCTGCCTGAGATGGAACTGAACCGAATCCCCTAACCAGATCGGTTCAATTTGGATATATTGTAAAAAAAAATAGAACCAAACCGAATCGGCCCTGAACAGGATCGGTTCGGGTTCTGCGATTTTGGTTCTTCCCGAGGTGACCATCCCTCCCTACTATCCCCTCCTTTCCCTCCATTCATCCCCCCCTTTCCCTCCAAGCTTACCTTCTCCTTTTCCTTCCAAATTACTCCCCCCAACCCTCCCCACCACCTATAAAACACACCTCTACCTTACCATTTCCCTCACAACTCCTCTCTATCCTCCATCTCTACAACTCTAACTCTCTCATTCCCTATATTCCCCAATATTTCCATGGAAAATCTCGCTCTTCCCCCGAAATATATGTCCACCGAGATTCTGCCCAATGGCAATGGGGAATATCGCTCCCACATGGATCACGTATGGTGCAAAAAAAACTTCAGCCTCTCCCACCAAATGAACATTGAGCGTGTCGTCAATTGGGATGAGATGCCCCGCTCCGTCACCGACCTTTTCAGCAGGAGGGGGTGGGCGCAATACCTCCAAGAACCCCACAATGTAGTTTGGGTGGATGAAGTCCAATCTTTCTATGGATCTCTCGTCCGCATGGGCGAGTTCGTGTGCCAAGCCTTTGTCAATAGCTTCCCCATCTCGTTTTCCATGGCTAGTCTCGCTCGCAAACTTGCTACCAAGGGCGTGCCCCTCCCGAAAATCTATGACTACCCAACCAACACCCCCACCATTACCAAATAGGAATGCATCAACCGTCTCTCTCCCAACGATATTTGGGAAAGGGGTACCTTCCCCGTGGGACGTCTAAACGATAAGGCGCGCATCACCTTCCATATAGTGTGCGCCAACTTGCTTCAAACCTCAAAGACTCGGCGATGCGCCCTCGCCAAGAGACCCTCGTGTACCACCTTTTCGACCCAAACTTCACCCTCAATCTGGACCGCATGGTTTACGGCGATATTCTTTACACAACGTGGGAGAAAAAAGGTGTGGTGCCCCTCCCTTATGCACGCCTCATAACCTCCCTCCTTGCCGATGCTGGTATCCAACCACCTCATGCTTTCCCACACCTCCCGGAACCCATTGGGAAGGTGTCACGCACTTGGAGTGCCCAGCATAGGGCTGCCCTTTGAGCATCCTGGGAGGTGGTTAACTTAGAGGCCGAGGAGGAGATCTATGTTGAAGAGCCCGCGGCTGAGGACGTCGAGATGGGCAGGGCTGAAGAAGAAGAATATGATGAGGACGATGACTCGGACTTTGAGCCCCTGGGTGCGGATTTCGATAGGTGCCTTGCTGTGGTGGAATCTCATTTTAACGAGTTCATCACCCAATACAATTGCGACCAAGCGGCCTATAAAAGGGATCAAGACGCCTACCACAGGGACACGAGCATGATGCACCGACTATACGAACTTAACTTCAGTGGACCGCCACCAACTTTCTTCTATGATCCCAGTGCACTCGATCCCTCAAATACGCCTCCCCAATGAATCCCTTGTTGTTTGTGTGTTGTGTTGGTTGTTTACACATTATTGGTTGTGTGTTCTACCCTACCTTTTGTAACATAGTTGTTCAGTTTCTATAAAAATTCTGCATTTCTATTTCATTTGTTTATTTTATTTTCTCGCACTTTTAATTCGCTTTGAGTTAGATTTTATTCCTTTTTGCATGATGACAATGCAAAAGTTTAAGTTAGGGGGGGTCACAAGTGCGTCTTTCTAAAACTTCATAAATTTTCAAAAAATGCCTAGAAATTTCAAAAAAATCATAAAATCTTGAAAAACCCAAAAATATTTTTTTCAAAATAAATAAAAATTGGAATTCAAATTTTCAAAAATATCATTAAAAGTTGGTTTAAAGTCTCAAATTGTAAAAACATAATACACAAAGCCGAAATTGACCAAAGATGGAAATTGAGCGAACATAGACGACTTAGTGAATAAATGTGGAGATTAGCAAACTCAGTGAGATTCGAACCTTTCCCTATTGTGAGTTTATAAATCAATCCGAGTAATTGTTAACTCAAAAGTTCTTTTCAGCATCCAATAAGTCGTTGAGGATCTCAATCCTTTCACTTTGATCAATTATGAAAAATGTGTGTGATATTGCCTTGAAAAACGTGCCAAAATAGATCTTTAAACTTAATTCATCTCGAAATGCATATGGTAACGCAATTAGTATTTTGGACAATGAAGTAGGCCCTTGTTTGTCACCCAAAAATATTGGCCAGAAAAAGTACCGAAAAATTATCTATTTTGTAACCAAAATTAAACCGAATAAACTTCTCCCTTTCGTTTGACAACCTGGAAACCCCCCAATTGGGCCGGAATTGTGAAAAAGAGATAATCCCAGAAATTAAGTCTTGAGAGTGCAGAAAAAGGGGGAAGAAAAGAATACCTATGCTCAACAAAAATAGCAAGAAAAAGAAAAGCGTGGAAAATAGAAAAAAATTGAAAAAGAAGAAAAACATGAGCAAAAGCTCGGAAAAGCACTAACGGACATCATAAGAATATTTTCCAATTCCGAAGTTCCTAACCTTTACCATATTACCCAAAACACCTTTAACCCCCAAAAAAGTCCTAGCCGAGTCCTTTATGCGAAATTGGTTACCGCATGGAGAGAAAATACAAAAAAAGATAATAAAAGAGATCAAAAATATGAATTAGAGGCAATGTTCCCGCTTTCTTATAACTATAATCCGATGATGAGATTCGGTTACCATAAAATTTCCGTCTTTCTACTTGTATGCGTGAACTTGGTTACAATATATTTACTCTTATAAATCACGCATACCGAGAGAATAGCCACATTCCGAGTGATTCGTTTGTGAGAGTATTCCGTGAGATTTGAAATCAAAACGAATTTTCGGATAAGTAATGTAATGGTCAATTGGTAGAAATTAGCGGTTAAATTTTCGGGTTCGCACACACGCACTAAGATTTGAGACTCTTGAACTTGAATTGATGATGACTATTTTCTGGAAAAGTTTGAATTATACAATTTTTGTGTATTTTGATTTTTTTTTCTTTGAGTCAACAACGAATTTTGTGGGTATATTCTCTGCAAACCCTCACGATACACCACTCGTCCTACTAGGGTAACCTAGGGGTTTAAAGGCTTGTTGCATATGCTAAATGCAATCGCTCGCCTGCGAAAGAGGTATTCTATCCTTTTTTCGAGTTAGACAATGTTTTGATTCTTTTTACATTGATTGGGATGATCAAAGTTCTAAGTTAGGGGGGTTTGATTAGGCATAAATTCTTCCCATTTATCCCTTTAATTTAGAGGCTTTTATCGCTCCGCAAAGTGTAATTCGAGTGGATTTATATCATATCATTGCTATTGACAAGTTTCTAATGAGTACGCCGAGTTTCTTATATTTCCCATCTATTTTGCAGGTGTTCACTAGTTTAATCCGAGTTCCGTAACAAAAGCTTCAAAGAAATACAAGGAGCAAAAGTTTCTGTAAAGGCTGTCAAGATGGAACCGAACCTAGGGGAAGGAAAACGAACCGATCCCACACCTTGAAAAATTCTAGTTAAGAGTTAACAAGATGGAACCGAACCTAAGAAGAGGAAAAATGAACCGATCCTATGCTTGAAGAACTTTCTGTAAAGCACTGTTAAAGATGGAACTGAATCGAACCCCTTGATAGGATCGGTTCTATTTTCGGAAATTTGAACTTATCCACTTCTAAAATTAGACTCATCCATGGTTAAAACTCTTATTATTCGTAGATTATAAATTGAAAACTCCTCCTAGACATAGAGGAGGTTTCTAATTCATTAGGGAAGCTTTGTAATCAGTTTTAGAGAAGAAGAACAATAAGAAACCCTAGCTTGCTTATAGTTTTTCAATTCAAGTAATACCTTCTGATTCTTGTTTTAATTATTGCAGTAGTTACTTTTCTAATAGAAATTTCATCACTCTTCATCTTCATTCAGTAGTAAAAAAAAATTCTTTCATTCCAAACGCGTTTTCTTCCAGTTTTCATAAGTTTGGCTAAGTTCTCATGGGTTGGGGTGCATGAACCCCACCCGGTGTAATTCACGATAGTGGAAATAGATGTAGGAATTAAAACATTAGATGAATTGTATCGTAATTCATACGATATAACTTTATTTCAACCTTTGATTACATATTGTGCGGGCTACGATCCCTCATATGTGTAATACGTAGGAGAGATAAAGACCGAATTTTAATTCAACCTTTGCTTACGTACTGTGCGGGCTATGATCCCTCATATATTTAATACTTATGAGTATTAAAAATTCAGATTCATTAAAAGTTTTAATTCCGAGTCTAGGATCTTACGAAGTGAATTACTAGGGTGAGGGGGATTGTAACCTGCCCTATTTGTCTCCATTCATAGTTAAAGTTTTAATCAAGTTGTTCGAAATTCTGCAGTAGCATAATTGCATTCATAATTTCATTAGTTAATCATTTTTCAAAATTGCATTTAGTTGTAGCTGTTTCACCATTCTAAATCACCTTTTCCTTTTTCTTTAGAGTCAAAATTAGGTTTCCTTCATTTGTCCAACGTCGTTACGACTCCGTTCGTCCTATTTTCCTGAGGATCGATACCCCACTTATTGGATTATTACTTGAGCGACAGGCTTTCACTTGACCATAGAGAGTACGCACTTCTGATACACATTCTTAGTCGCGTCAAGGGTCGTACCAAATATTGGTGAACAAAGTATTCTAAGAACATATCAATAAGAATATGGAGGTGTATGACGATGATATGCTCACAAAAAGAAAAAGGTAGCCTAACACATCAGAGAATTATAACATAATTTTGATCAGTTAGAGAAATACCAGATGAAGCTCAACCTGATAAGTGTATCTTCGGGGTGAAAGAGGGGATGTTCCCGATCTTCATAGTTAATCAAAGAGGAATTGAGGCCAACCCAGATAAGATTTAGGAACCAATTAATATGCAATCCCTCGCGAATAAGAAAGAAATTCAAAGACTAATTGAACGTGTGGCAGCGTTGAACATATTCATATGCAGGGGCATGGATAAGTGCCTTGCATTTTTTAAAGTGTTACAAAAAAACCATTAAATGGAACGAAAAATGAGAAACTACATTCCTAGAGTTGAAGCGGTACTTAGGGTCCACGCCATTGCTCTGAAGAATAATTTTTAGTGAAAACTGTATCTATATTTGGCCGTAATTAAATCTACAGTGAGTTTGACTCTGGTTCGAGAACAAAATATGATAAAAAGGCATGTGTACTACACCATCAAAGTGCACCATGGAGTGGAAATTTGATATCCTAAATTAGAGAAACTGGCAGTGGCTCTCGTCAAAGTTTCTAAAATGATGAAACCCTACTTCTAGGATAAAATAATTATCGTTTATACATATCTTCCTCTTCATAATCTTGAGAAATCAGGCAGACTGTTCGCTTGAGTGGTAGATCTAGAAAAGTATGACATACAATGTGAATTGAGAACAATTATAAAGGGCCAAGCCATGGTAGATTTCGTCAATGAATTTATAAATGAAGAAAAACTAATCGATCAGACCTCTATGGATAAGAGATCAGTAGTAAAAGTGGAAAAGCAAACTTTTAGGGAAGATACCTCAGCCCCAAAGTAGACTGTGCAGACTTCCCCATAAGATATCTCACTAGTTTTATCAAATGAACAAACTCCCCATGGAAGAGAGCTCTGCCATTAAATCGACCGACTAGAATACTAACATACCAGGGTCATCTTATAGACAAGAAGAGAGTGTTTGTGACTTGGAGTAGATGAAAGAGTTAAAATATGGAGAATTAATCGAAGTCAATTTTGAAGTGGAGACTCCTATCTAAAAAATGTTCGTTGATGGATCATCCCGTGTCACTGGTAGTAGAGCGGGTTTAATAATTATGATGCCAGATGATATCGATGTGGAATATTCCCTCAGGTTCCATTTTGAGGCCTCCAACAAAGAGGCAAAGTAGGTGGCGCTCATATCAGGGTTGGAACTGGCATTATCTCTTAGCTACAAAAACATATTAGCACACAACGACTGTCATCTCATAGTATACCAAGTGCTGGGAATTTATGGAGTGAAAAAAGAATCTATAGAAAATACTTGGCCAAAGATAAGGGGTTGTTTGTAAAATTCCCCACTTTTAGGAAGGTCATAATTCCAAGGGTAAAAAATCGTCTGAGGAGATGCACTTGCTCGATTGGCATCCGCTACAAGGGCAGGGTTAAGGAGAACAATTTGGGTGAAAATCCTCATGCACCATAATGTCAACGAGGAGAATGTTAATGTGATGGAGCTGGACATAGGACCATACTATGTAGACCCTATCCAAGCATATTTAGAGACCGGTGCTGTCGCAACAGACCATAAAGAATCAAGAAAATTACGGTACGAAACAACAAATTATGTGCTAGAAGGAAGAATCTTATTCAGCAGAGGATTCATCATATCGCTATTCGGATGTGTCCATCTAATTGAAGTCACAAGCTTGATAAAAGAGTTTCATCAAGGATCTTACGGAGCATATTCCTACAGGTAGATCATTAGTCAAGCGGGTGACCATGCAAGGCTATTATTGGCCGACCATGAAGGCAGACTATGCACACTACGCTAGGAAGTGTGATAAATGCCTGAAATATGCTTCCATCAATAGAACTTCAGTGGTGTCCCTCACGCCGATCACCTCCCCTTGTACATTTGTAATGAGGGGGATATATCTGGTCATCCCCTTACCAAAAACCAAAGGTAGATTTAAATACTTACTGGTAGCAATAGATTATTTCACTAAATGGGTAAAAGTTAAGCCCCTAGTAGAGATGCCATACGAAAGGTCTTCCACATTTTCTGGAAGAACATTATCTTTCACTACGGAATGCAATATTACTTCATTACTAACCGTAATACACAATTCAATAACCAAGAGTTTGAAGATTATTTCATTCGCTCCAAAAGCCATAAACTCCACTCAATACCTAGTCATACCATTGTAATGGACAAACAAAAGTAACTAACAATCCTTTGCCAGACGGAATGAAGAAAAGATTAGATAATGTAAAGGGAAACTAGATCAATGAGCTCGAGAGTGTTCTCTAGGCATACCAAACAATGCCGAGAACAGTAATTGGCGATAGACCTTATATGTTGGCTTTCAAAACAGAAGCAGTGATTCTGATAAAAATTGGTTTGCCCAGTTACTACGTCCTTAATTTTGTCTCACCACGAAGTGACCTTATGAGAATATTGGATTTGGGTTTAGTAGAGGAAGTTAGAGAGCATGCAGCCCATAGAGTAGCAGCATACCTGGAATGAAATGCTCAGTTTTATAATAGAAGAGTAAAACCGATCACTTTAAACGAGGGGGACTATGTACTAAAGAAGGTTATCCAAAAGGGAACAAGGTAGAACCCAACTGACATTGTCCATATAGAGTATCCGTTATTGTACGACCAGGAACTTACAAGATTAAGATCGTTGAAGGAGAGAAATTCTAAAATTCATGGAATGCCTAGCACTTGAGGAAGTACTATCAATAGTGAAATGTAAAGGCTTTTTCATATGTATAATTCAATTCAGTTATGAATAAAAGATTTGATTTCTATAAAGCATATGTCACACCCACTTTTCTTTTTTTTTTGTGGGCGTGGGATATGTATATATCAACATTGCATCTAAATATGCTCTGCTAAGACTAAAAATTCATGTATGACCTCATCCCTGGAGTGGTCATGAATGAGAAGTTTAACTTCATATACGATCTTGCATTAGGACAAATCACGAACAAAAAAAACAAATCCAGGAAATCTGTCGTAATCATATGGACGACAAGATATGACCATATTTATTAACACGGTGATAAATCCTAGTACATTTGGTCATCTTAGGTAATTGATGTTAACACTTGGTCAGGATGATAAGATCCGTCCAAACGACCACTTGGGATAAGAGTCAATAGTTATTGGGACAAGAACAACCCAGGTTCGTCCAAAAATTGGCAGCTAGTAAGACATGTAGGGTAGGCAGTAGCCGACCACGTGATCATAAGATTAAACTACTCGGAGACCTATCTCAAACACCTAACAGTTAGTAAGTTAAAATTAAAACTAACTAGGCCAAAAATGTCCGATCACATTTACTCGTGGAAAATATTTTTCATAATGACACTGGTCGTAAACACGTGTATAGAAAAATAAGGGCCTATTTGGTTCTCTATTCTGAAAACTCGATTTATACGCTGTTTTTAAATTCAGTGTTTTGGGTTTATAATTATTGGTGTGCATTAGGTAATTTTTTTTTAAATACAGTTTTTTAAAAATTTGACAAAATTGGCAAACATGTATATTTATATTATACATATATGTGTATATATATAAACACGTACATAAAAGTTTCATACATACATGATACATGAATTTATACATATATACATACATACATTATAAATTATATACATGTACATTTAATATCATGTATTTTTATGTATATTTAATGAGGTATGTTGGGGAGTTTAACTACACACACACACACACATACGCACAGACACACACACATATATATAATGATATTACATGTATACTTCACAATAAAATTATATACATACATGAATTGATAATATTTTTTAATACATATGTGGTATATTTATATTTTATATTATTCCATACATTAATAATACATGTATAAAACTATATATAAGTATCATGTATCTATTCATATTATTATTTAACATATGGAACTTAGTATATTATATAATTTAATAATATAAATATACGTAATTTTGTGTACGTGTGCATATATATTTTTTATTTATAATAATTGCACACATATTAATGTATATTATATTATCTACATGTACATATATTAATGTATTAATGCATTAAAATACTAAGAATGAATAATTCTGAGTTAAAAAATAAAAAATAGAAGTTATAAATCACCACTTTGCTGTTTTCTGAAAAACTTGATTATAACACATAAATATTATAATTCAGTATTTATAAATAGGTTGACAAACACACATTTATATCAGAATTGTATTTAAAAAAAACAATAGAATTATAGTTACAAACAAAACAGGTCTTAAGTTATTATAATATGCATAGGCATACAAAAAGGGAACAAGATATAACATATATAAAAAAGAAAGCCTGTATGTTGACAACCAATTAAAAGTTTGTTCATTACAAATAAACAACAAATGTTCATAGCAAAAAAAAATAAAGGAGTAATACATAAAAGCCTCAAAGAAAAATCTAGGCCTCAGGAAGATGAGTAGCTTCAACTTCAACAATTGGAATAATGGTGGTTTCAACCATCTGAGCATCCTCCGGAGCAGAAGGAAGAGCAATGGTAGAATTGGTCTGGTACGTGTGGTCCTCAGTCTGCTCAGTATGGGCCTTAGTCTCCTCGGGAGTGTTCATCCTCAGCATCCCTTACATTCAGCTTCTAGGGCTTTAACTTCTTCATTATTGCCCTCGCATGCTTGAACTGTTTCAGCAATGTCTAGTAAAAACTTAGTCACCCTCTTCTTAAGTTGATTAGAATCCTCCATAAAGAAAGTGATTATGTAAATAGTATACTCTCGAGAGCTTTTGAACTTCTTCACTCCCTCCTCCTTAGTGAGAGAAAGTGCAATAGTATCCTTCTCTAAGGCTTCACTGTCCCTCTTCATAACATCATTCACCACTACCAAGACGTCATTTTCCTTCTTTAAATCTTCTTCCCCATTGGTGATTGCATCATTATAAAGGATGTTATTTTCCTTCTTTAAATCTTCTGCCCCCTTGGTGACCACCTCATTAGATGATTTGAGCGTGATTGCAGCGGTCTCAGCTTGCTCCTTCAACTTCCTATTCTCACCCCCCACCTAACTCAAAACACTCTTATTGGTAACCAATATCCTTTAGATCATAATAGGCGTTGTCATAATCATTCTTAGCATTCTTTAACTCATCTAATAAAGTCTTATAGTTGCTAAGGAGATCTTTATGTTCCTTCTTTAACTCGCTGTAGGCTTTCTGGTATGAGTCCACTTATTCCCTTATAACCATAGCTCCCATAGAACCCTGAAATGAAATGTCAATGTATCAGTAAACACATTCCAGATGAGATCAAAGATGAGAAGATTAAGTTCAAGACTTACCACCCTCATTTTGTATTTCACCATTTCCACAGGTCATCAACATTGAACTACCAGAGATATTGAAAAGCACGGGCATAATCGTGATATTCGAGCACATCTGTCGCATTCTCCATATGGAAGAATATAGAATCCTTATCACTCTTTATTTTATCTTGAGTGACGGGATTCTCTTGATCCCAAATGAAGAGTTCCTCCTCTTCATAAGGAGACGAAGATTCAACACCTGGTACCAATCATCGAGTAGGGGATCCAACAATCTCAATCCTCTCCCTTTGGCCTTCGTTCGCTATTATTTGGTGCTATCTGGGGGTAGGACCCTCTATTGGCCTCTTTTGGCATTATACGAGACCATCTTTATACATCACCTCTTTGCCCTTTCCTTTATCCTTAGCACCAGAAACAGAAATAGCCTACAACTGCCTCAGTGCAAGAATAGTTTTTCTAATATTGTTCATAGCATACTTTTAGACTAGTTTGGCATATCTCATTACAAATCGTCACGCACCGTCAAGATGAACCAAAATCAAGTATTTTCAAGTTTGAAGACTTCGCGACATCCCGTAAAGGTACAGAACAATTTAGAGTTTAAATTGATGAACATAATTTATTTTGGGGATGTTTATTTTTTTTTATCAAAAAATAAAAAGGAGTTTTTATTTCGAAAAGAAAAATATTTTTACTTTTAACTCTCGTTCAAACGAGATTGAAATCTTGTTCAAACGAGATTACATGTCGTTTGAAGGTCGTTCGATGTATATGTTCAAACGAGGGCTTACTATTTTAGTTTTTTACATGGTGTTAGAAGCGAGACAAGTCTCGTTTAAACGAGATTCATATCTCGTTAGAACGACTCTTTGATATTATTTGAACGATGCCACCGCCTCAAAATTTTTGAACGTCCTATAAATACTTGTTTCGTGTTCATATTTTTAACACTTTTGCCAATTTTTTTTTTTGCATAACTTTTGTGAAAGTTGATCACTTTTTGTGTTAAAAAAATAATATTTAATCACAAACAAACATCCTGAATATTCACTTTTGTGAATTCGTTTAGACCCTAGAAAGTTTTGTGTACTTTCATACACCTTTGTGGAGAAGGAATCTCCATGGATGACTTGTGATACCTGAGGGAACTCACTACTGAAGACAAAGTTGAGGATGAAGAGGGAGTATTACAGTCATATAATTATTTCAAGGATCATAGTTGTTCACTAGAGAGTTAAAAAGATTATTGCATTATACTTGTGGCGATTATCAAGTGGTCTGAAAGTCGATTGTAATGTAGATTTCTAAAGTGAATAAAGGTTTTATTCGAAAGGGTGTTTTCATAAACCTTGTCTTTGTTGAGTGCTTGGTTTGATTTATCTATTTTATCACATTGATGTATGTTTAGGATAAAAAGATCAAATTTATTGCGCACTCTCAAATTGGAATCTTTGTTGGGCATATTTATTTTTGTAGCAACAATTGGTATTAGAGCATTCATCATTTCATCCTAACAAATTGGTATCAAAGTAGGTTGCACTATATTATTATGTTAGATCCTTGTTTAGTGCTTTTTAAGGTTTTAGTTTTTCTCTCAATGGATTCCTAGAGTTTTGACTACTTAATCGTTTGAATTTGAAGTCTTCGAAAATAATTGAAAGCCTTGAAAAAGAAAATTCTCGTTTTAAATCCGCTATGGATCTTTTGAAAATTGTTCAAAATTAGAGAGAGATATTTCGTGAGAAACTTGTGGACATGGACCGTGATTTTAGAAAATTAGAATTATCCAAGAAAGAGAGTGATAATAGAGTCTGATTTTTAGAAAAAAGAATTAAAGGACTTAAAAAATTCTAGGGTTAATGTTTGTTTTGTAGAGGACAGTGTTTTGATTAATGATTTTATGGCACGCGAGAAGACTCTTAGGGATAAGTTTTTCTCATATTGAGGGGGAGCGAAACAACCTTCTAGGAATGATTGAAAATATGAAGAAGGAGTCCTTAAAATTGGAAGAATCAAATTCTTTGCTTGAGTATAAAATTTTAAAGTTAAAAGATGATTTTAAAGACTCGAGTAGTGTTGATAGTAATGGCTCTGGCTCACATGTTTCTAATACTTCAAATTTCAAAGCCAAGATCATTGTTTGTTTTAGAGGGTCAACCACATCCAAGGACGTTAGAACATTTCAACCCATAGGTAACATTCCTCGAGTTTACACATGTTCACATTGTGGTAGGAAAGGTCACCTCAGGCATTTTTTTTTTATCTTGGATGAGGTCCTAAGAAGTTGAAGTCTAGCGTTACATTGGTTCCGAAAACCCGACGCGTTAAGTATACATCTATTTGGGGTTAGGAAATCCGTTTTGAAGGAGATAGATATTAGAATAGTTAATTCCCACATGCTTGCACATAATTCTTCTCTTGTTATATCTTATGAAAAAAAAATATGACGTTTGATAATTGATTAAATTCTCAAATTTATAATTCGGCACACATATTTAATTAGAGTCTATTGTTAAACCAAATTAATTCAACCCCTAAACATGCAAATACGTGTATGCGTGTGTCAAACCATAAATAGATAAATCATGCGACACAATTTAAGGAAAAATCCCCGAAGGGCAAAACCTTTTATTTCATTATAATAAGTAAATCGCAACTTACACGGATTACAATGAAATACAGTGACACACGAAGACCCGCAGGCGTCGGTCGGTGTCGTCAACAATGAATCCACACCCAGAGAACCCACATGGATCGCAATCCAATCAGTAAAGTAAGAACGACAACACTCCTCAACGGCATGCAACCATAAAACTTCGTAGAAACTCCCTCAGTAATGACACGCAACCCTCGGTTGCAGAGATCTCCCCATAAAGATGAAAAAAAAGAAAAGTAGTGTTCCTGGGTTCCAAAAGGATTCACAAAAATATGGGAATGATGTGTGAATCAAAACATGAGTTTTTGGGACTAAAAAATATGAAGACTTGAGCTAATAGAACTCTAAAAAACGTCTCTCCAATTCTTGTAAAATAAATCCCCCGAAGTTGGCTTTTATAGGAATCCAAAATGAATTTTAAAACTTTGGGACTCTTGCCAGGGTCAGGTAACCCGAACCGGTTTGGGTGTACCGCCAACCGATTTGCCCCCGAACCGTTTTGGACTTTGGTTCGCGATAATTCGCTGGTTTTGGGGCTTAAACACACAACATTCTTCCAAGGTTTCTTCTCAGAATTTTCTTCATTTTTAAAATGCCATAACTTCTTCATTGTAGCTCGGATTGAGGTGCCGTTTCTTCCAGTATCATCGTTGCATTGAGATCTTCAACTTTCCAGTTGACCAGACCTCCGAACAGTGTCTATAAAATTACCAAAATGCCCTTAAACTTTCATATCGTGTATTTTTTTACTTTTTTGACTTCTCTTGCGTACCACTTGCATGAAGTCCCTAAAATCGTGGAACATAAATTCATTGAGGCAGATGTGGGACACATGATGAAGATGTTGAATTCTTGATTCCTGAAATTAGGATAGAGGCTATCATGTAAGATCGTGAAGAGACGAGCCAAATGTAGCGGCGTACGACATTCACAAATATAACATGTTGGACATGAGAAAAATGTCGTTACAAATCTCCCCTATGTCTATGCCGGTACGTACATAAAAAATTCAAATTATCAAATATGAAATTGCCTATACAAATCTACCCTCCCATGAACCCAAAACTGGAAAGATACAAATGAATAAGTCTTCATCATTTGTTCTTCAAATCTTCAGGAATTTAAAATCTTTTCTCATCAGGGTGTGCAACATATGATTATCAATGTAGTACCTACACACATGAGATAAAGAAAAATACAAAGTGACGTATCGAGTTTGAAATGAGATAAATACACATACCAATGTATGAGAGAAGTATAAGTCAAATCTCAAAAACTCCCCAAAATTCAAACTCCCCCATAAAATGATAATTCTTTCTCCCCCTTTTTATTATGTCCCCAAATAGACAAATGAGAACAATAAATCAAACAAGAAAAGTCGGGGTGGCACCGTATTCGAAACAAGGCATCAATAAGATGGAAAACGCGCTCTTACAAAGAGATACTCAAAAAATCTTCACAAACTATTTTTGATTTTTCAAATTTTTTCATACAAAAATAAGATACCAAAAAAAATTACACCATGGATTTAAACTCAAACAACCAAGTCATGGAAACAGAACGTATGGGTGTGAACACATTCGATACGTAAATCAACTAAATCGGGCATATGTGCACGATGCATACGTGTACCCCTAACGAATGAACATCAACAGTATCCTTAGGTGTAAAAATTATTGAATTTAGATGACATCGTCTTATGCAAATCAACAAATGAAAGTCAAAGAGATTTCCACACCAATAACGTCCAAAACTATGTAGCGCTTTTTTAAGACTTTTAAGGACGCGCAAACCCGTTTTAATTCTCCAACCAAACTCCCTCAAAAATATTTTCTTTTTAGAGGTGCATAAACTAAATTCTCAAACTTTGGATAATTGGTAGTGAAACCTAAATGGCCCATATTTGGCATGTATTGCTTTTTATTTGCTTTAAATTTTTTCGGGCCCTTTTAACCTCTTTGGACCCCGGATAATAAAATTCCTCAATTTTTTAGGTCCAATTTAAAATGGCATCTTAATCGCAAAGGATAAAAAATAATCTTTCATAGCCCTTCACCGTTTTCAAACAAAGCACACAATCTCACAAACGGCTCTTACATGCACAACTTTCTTATCAAGTTTCATCGTGCCAGGTTCGTTTTAAGGACAGGATTGAAGTGAAAACACCCAACCAACATGTGATAAGACAAGCACAATAATCAAACAAATTCGTGCATGTGTGCAATAAAGGAAACATGAGTCAAACATGTAGGAAGTAACACTTAATTACATCTTAATGACTCCAAACATTATAAAGCACATGGATGAATTGACCTATTGTCTCAAAACACTATCAAATAGTCACACGAAAAAATTGGAATGATGTTGTGACTTGGCCATCCTAAGTGTCCATCCATATATGGTGCAAACAAAATACAAAAATCTTTTTGGATTTTTCAAAAATTTTATCAAAAAAAAATCTTTTTGTATTTTTCAGAAACAAAAATCTATACAAAAAGTACATGTCACAACACTAGCAAAAGTATATCAAAAAGCATAACTAGTGTATGACAAACATGCAAACACAATCATCTATATGATATGGAAAGAGAAGAATCATGTGTAAGAAAACGGAAATCAACTTGTCTAAAATCTAGTGCCTCTAAAAGTGATTTCCTAACCCAAATAGGAGTGAAACGTCGTGTGGGGGTTTAGGAACCAAGGGAACACTAGACTTCGACTTCCTAGGACTTTTTCCAAGATCAAAACATATATGCCTAAGGTGACCTTTCCTACCACAATGTGAACATGTGTAAATGGGAGGAATGTTACCTAAAGTGTGATCCTTTCTAACGTCCTTGGGATTAATTGACCCTCTAAAACAAATAATGCTTTTGGATTTATCACTATAAGCATGAGAACAAGATGATACATTACCATCACTATCAAACCTACTCGAGTCTGTAGAACCATTTTTTAACTTCAAAATTTTTTACTCAAGAAAAGAATTAGACTCTTCCAATTTATGGGACGCCTTTTTCAAATTTTCAATTAAACTTATAAGGTTATCTTTCTCCCCCTCAATTAAAGCAAACTTTTCCCTAAGAGTCTCTTCACGTGCCATAAACTCATTGACTAAAATATTTTTATCCTCTTTAGCACAAACACAAACCATCGAATTTTTAAGGTCCTCTAATTCTTCTTCTAAAAATATGACCCTATCATCACTCTCCTTCTTGGACAATTTTAAAGCAACAAAGTCATGGTCCAAGGAAAAACGTTTCTCACGATAAAAATCTCTTTGATTTTGAACCGTTTGCAAAAGATCCATCGCGGATTTAAAACACGAATTTTCTTTTTCCAAAAAATTAATTCTTTTGCAAAGTTTCAAATTCAAACTTTTTAAAATTTCAGCATGGTCGTGAACTTTTTCAAAAATAGGCTCCTCATTAAATGGGCGTTCCATTGGAAAATTTGCGATTTTTCACAAAACAGATTTTTCAAAAAAAAAAATAAACATCACACGATTTTGCGGAAAATAAGAAAACGCGATAAATTAGCGCAACCCACTCTGATACCGATTTGAAAAAAAAAGTATGGCATGTGATAATTGATTAAATTCGCAAATGTCTAATTCGACACACTTATTTAATTAGAGTCTATTGTTAAACCAAATTAATTCAACACTAAACATGAAACTACATGTGTGCGTGTGTCAAACCATAAATAGATAAATCATGCGACATAATTTAAGGAAAAATCCCCGAAGGGGAAAACCTTTTATTTCATTATAATAAGTAAATCGCAACTTACACTGATTACAATGAAATACTGTGACACATGAATACCCGCAGGCGTCGGCCGGTGTCGTCAGCGATGAATCCACACACAGCGAACCCACATGGACCGCAATCCAATCAGCAAAGGAAGAACCGCAACACTCCTCAATGGCACGCAACCATAAAACTTCGTAGAGACTCCCTCAGCAATGACACGCAGCCCTCGGTTGCAGAGATCTCCCCACAAAGATGAAAAAAAGCAAAGTAGTGTTATTGGGTTCCAAAATGATTCATAAAAATATGGGAATGATGTCTGAATCAAAACATGAATTTTCGGGACTAAAAAATATGAAGACTTGAGCTAATAGAACTCTAAAAAATGTCTCTCCAAGTCTTGTAAATAACTCCCCTAAAGTTAGCTTTTATAGGAATCCAAAACGAATTTTAAAACTTTGGGACTCTTGCCAACGTCAGGTACCCCAAACTGGTTCGGGTGTACCGCGAACCAGTTTTCCCCCGAACAGGTTTGGCCTTCAGTTCGCGATAGTTCGCGGGTTTTGGGGCTTAAATACAGAGTATTCTTCTAATTCTTTTTCTCAGAATTTTCTCCATTTTCAAAGGGCCATAACTTCTTCACCGTCGCTCGTATTGAGGTTCCATTTCTTCCAGTATCTTCGTTGCATCGAGATCTTCAACATTCTTGTTGACAGGGTGTCTATAAAATTACCAAAATGCCCTTGAACTTTCATATCTTATCTTCTTTCACTGTTTTGACTTCTCTTGCATACCACTTACATAAAGTCCCTAAAATCGTGGAACGTGAAGTCATTGAGGTAGATGTGGGACACATGATGGAGATGTTGAATTCTTGATTCCTATAATTCGGATAGAGGCTGTCATGTGAGACCGTGAAGAGACGAGCCAAATGTAGCGGTGTACGACATACACAAATTTAACATGTTGGACACGAGAAAAATGTCCTTACATCTTACAAATGATTGCTTACATGATCATGTTTGTCATACTATAGTTGTGCTTCATGATATATATTTTTTGCTGTTATGACATGTATATCTTTTGTATTATTTTTGCTTTTATTGAGTCATATTGAAAAATATAAAAAGATTTTATTTTGATAAAATTTTTGACAAAAAAATACAAAAAGATTTTCAATTTTAGTTTATTTTAGCTTTACATATTTGATATGGCATATTGGTGTGTTTGATTCCAAATCAGTACTTAATTTACATGTGGATAGGACATTTGGTTATGACTTTAGATACTTAGATTGATCTTAACCATGTTTATGGAGTTATTTCGAGGTTGACTTGCTTTAAGAATTGACTTCGTATATGCCTTCGCACACACATGTGAGAGCTTTTTAAACGTTTACTTCACTATGTATATTTGAGCTTGGTGAGATGTTCTCCCATCAATTTTGTCATCTACATGTTTATGTGACTATGGGGGATTTGTGCTTGTAAGAACTGTTGCCCGTGAGAGATTTTGTTTAATATTGAAAAAATATGAGTAAACACACGAAAGGGATACGAGAGATAGGTTGAATCGTCATGAAGGTCACCATTTGAAAAGAGCCTAAGAAACAATTAAGGCAATAAAAAGAGCAAAATTTACCAAAAAGTGGCACAGATAGTTTAGATTGTTTGATCTTGCGAAAGAAATCACCTCAAAAGAAAAGAAAAGAATATAAAATATGATATATAATTATCTTTTGAGGGAATTTAGTTGAAGATCAATGGGTTTGCCTAATAAATCCTAGTTATGCTTATTTTTTCATGACTCCATAGATTTGTAGAATCATCAATATTCTAGGCTTGTGTTAATTGTGCTTGTTTTGTTCAATAAATTAAACTTTATTTGTCACTTGAGGCTAAAGCTTAGTTTGATAAAGTTTCATAGTCAATTAGAACTTCTTGAACATATTTGAGTGTTTGGGTTATAATTCTTTTGTATCTAGTTTATACCCATTCATTCCATCCCACACGTTTAGACATATCGATACTATGCTAGTGTGTAAAGCATATATGCTTTGTGCCATGCTAGTATGGTTGCTTATACCATATATAGTATATACCTATATATACTATATATGGTATTGTATATTGTATTTGTGAAATTTGTGTTCTTTGGAAAAATTGTAAATTTTCAAAACTAGTTGGTGTTTGATGACCTTTGAGATGATCATTACATATGCTTGGTATATATCTTTTGGTGATTCGATCTTATTTTCTATGTGATTCTTTGTATTTCATTTTTATGTTTCTACTTATTTTTCTATTTCGGATAAAAATAAAGGGGGAGAGAAAATTAAAAAGAGTTTGATTTATGGGGGAGAATTGATTTATGAGTTTTGTTTATTTCAAACTCGATGCATCATGAGGGTATATGTTTCTTATTTCATGTGTGTGGGTTTCCCTTTTGGAAAAACTCAAGAAGATTAAAATATCGTGGGAAGAACAAAAAGGGGAAGAAGAAGAAGAAGAAGTTTGAAGACAAAGAGACTTGTGTCATTCCGTTCTAGGGTTAGGAAAGGAATTAAGAGTTTTGTCACTACACCAAAATGGTCAAATTGGAACTCTTTCGGCGCTTGCCCTTGTCATGGTCATTGGCCGTGACAAAGGCTTGTCACGGTCAACGACCGTGATGATTCTGTGAGTAAAAAACCCTCCCTTTTCTTTTTTTTTTCCAACCGATTTTGTTCCATCCATTTCTCTCTCTCTCTCTCTCTCTCTACAACTTTGGTATTTTTTCTCTCTCTATTTCTCCTCCATTTATGTATATGTGCGTGTGTGTATATGTGTGTGTGTGTGTGTGGTGTATATATGCGTGAGTGGGGGGGGAGGCAACAGGGCTGGGGGAGGGGGTGTATGCGCTTGTGTGTGTGTGTGTGTGTGTGTGCGTGTGCATATATGTGTGCATGTGCATCTGGTGGGAAGGGGCAGCAGGGGGGATTCTTGGAGTTGGTCGGTATTCTGAGAGTTGGTCGGCATTCCTAGAGTTAGTCGGTATTCCATCCTTAATGAGTGGAATTGATCTCCCACTGTATAACACGTGTCAGTATCTAAATGGTCCATGTAGATGAATAATTTATTGTATCAATAAAAGCCCCCAATGTTTCATGATTGAAGTTTTTATAATAGTATGGAGCATTTGTCTCTTAAAGTTGCTCGGGTCGGTTGCCGACTTCCTATACTTGTAAGATTTTGTGGTTTAATTATGGGGATATAATGCGCATGGCATTTTTAAAATTATCCACTCCTTTAACGAAGCATTTTTGTGCAAATCCGTATTTTTTTCCTTTTAGCCACCACCAGTTCAATCGACGCTGCCTTTTAATCATTACTTTTTCAGTTTTCGAGGCGATTTATAAAATTGTTGCTTATAATGGTGTGAACGGGCATCCGAAGAAATTGATGATGAGGTTGACCCGATATATGAATGCTTTCTGGTAGATCAACTGGGACAATGTATGGTGATAGACAATTCCAGCATACAAGAATTTGTGGAGGAAGTAGCCAAGGAACCAAATCACATAACGGATCGACCGAAACCATAGGCATAAGAGCTGGAGCAGTTGAACCTGACAAGAGAAGAGGAGGACCCAAGACCCATTTACATCTCTAAAGGTCTTGGTGAGGAGAAACGAAGAGCCTTGGTCGAACTAATTCGAGAATTTGTAGATGTAATCACGTGGAAATACACAAAGATGGAAGGGCTCGATGAGGAAGTGAGCTGCCACAAGTTCAACGTGATGCCTTAGGCCATTCCGGTGAAACATGCAACGAGAATGTACAAGCGTGAACTATATTTGAAGATTAAGGAGGAGGTCCAACGATTATTAGCGGCAGGGTTCAGAAAACCGATACAACACCCGCTTTGGCTGTTTAGCATTGTGCCGATGGGAAAGAAAGATAAAAACCAAATAAGGATCTGCGTAGACGTCAGAGATTTGAATAGAGCGTGCCCCAAGGATGAGTTCCCTCTACCCTCTATAGATTACTTAATATATGCCATGACTGGCCATGAGATGTATAGCTTCATGGATGGGTATGTAGGGTACAACCAGATCAAGATGGACCCCACAGATGCAGAGAAAACGGTGTTTGGAACCCCGTTGGACAACTTCTTGTACAAGGTAATGCCATTTGGACTCAAGAACGCTGGGGCTACTTACCAAAGAACAATTATGGCCATTTTCCATGACTTCTTTCACATCAAATCGAGGAAGGAGGAGTCCCATCTGAGCGATTTGAGGAAGGTGTTTTCCCGTTGCAGGAAGTATAAATTTAAGATGAACCCACTGAAGTGCATTTTTGGAGTGACAAGCTGGAAATTCCTAGGTTTTGTGGTAGATCGACATGGGGTGTAAATGGACCAGGACAAACAACGGGCGATCTTTGAAATGCCATGCCCAAGAACGGAGAAGGAACTTCAGAGTTTCCTCGATAAAGTCTCCTACCTTAGGAGATTTTTGCCTGGATTAATCGAGGTAACACATCCGTTGATGCAGTTGTTATAAAGGAACACGAAGTTTAAGTGGGAGGAGATCCACCAGGAGTCTCTTAACGAACTGAAGAAACTTCTCATTTCACCACAGACCATGGTTCCCCCAAAAGCAAGAATACCGTTGCAATTGTACCTCACATCCACCATGAGGCCAGTGGGAGATTTACTGGCACAAGAGATCAACGGGAAAGAACGAACAGTCTATTACCTCAGCAGGATCATCCATGGGCCAGAAGTAAGATATAGTAGCTTAGAAAGGCATTATTTAGCCTTAGTGTTTATAGCGCAAAAACATAGACATTATATGATGTCTTTTATAATTCATATTATAACTAGATGTGACCCCATTAAGTAATTGCTAGAAAGAACTATATTGATTGGAAGGGAAGCTAGGTGGTTTCATATACTCTTAGAATATGACTTGAAATGCGTATTTCCTCGCGCGATCAAAAGTCAAGCATATGTCGACCTATTGGTCATATTCCCCTCGGGAACTTTTAACCCACCCAAAGAAAGTGTTTTCGAGAGAGGATTTGCAGGACAATCACCTGGACACAATGGAGGAGGAATGGACAATGCAGTTGGATGGATCTTCAGTCGAAAAGAAGGGAGGAGTAGGGGTTGTTCTTTCAAAAGGAAAGGAGGAGATTTGACTTTCTTATAAATTGGATTTCCCTTGTTCTAACAACGAGGCAGAATATGAAGCATTGGTTCTAGGATTGCTTGAGGCCCTTTGAAGGGGGATTCATTCACTTTGCATCAAGGGGGATTCAAAACTGGTGGTTAAATAAGTGAATGGAGAGTACGCATTGAAATACATGATCCTGGAACCATACAGAACAATCATCCAGAGACTTCTTTGCCAGTTCCATCGAACCAAGGTCAAGAGGCAACCCAGAATGATGAACCGCCACCCAGACGCCTATGCCACCATTTCCCAGAAGATGGTCATGAGAAATGATACAACTACCATCATGATCCAATGAAGAACAGCTCCTTCGATAGTACCGTCAATTATACCATTGGAAGAAGATGCGAACTTAAGGGGAGTGATTAAGAGGCAACTAGAGGATGGTGAAGGAACAATGGCGCTAAGAGAGTTAACTCAATAGTTCACAAACCAAGGGAACCTTTACTTCAGAAATGCAGGAGGATGACTGTCGAGGTGCATCGGTCCAGAAAAGGCAGAGCAAATATTGAAAAAAAACACACGAGGAGAAAGTCAAATAATAGAGATACCTCTCTATCGAAGGATTCAAAGAGAAGGGTATTTTTGGCCTAAAATGAAATAAGACGCGGTCGAGCGACAGCGGAAGTGCGACAAATGCCAGTTATTCTTCGAAGCGACTGAATGTCATTTCGTGGAAGCTTAGGCTGGCTGGAGAAAAGCCTACATTGACTTCATTAAATATGGAGTTTCTCCAAAAAAGAAGATTAATGCAATGGGACTTAAGCGAAAGGCCCCGAGATTCTACATTCAGGAAGGGCACCTCTTTCGAAGAGGGTACTTCAACAGACCATTACGTTGCATCACAAATAAGGAAGCAGAAGAGGTCCTCACACAAGCGCATGATCCAGCTCACATAGGGGGAGCCAAGTTGTATGATCAGTTAATGACATTGGGGTACTATTAGCCAACGATGTAGAAAGACTCCACTGAGTTCGTTCAAAAATGCAAAGCTTGCCAACTTCATGGAAATATGATTCATGCACCATCGGTAGACCTACACTCTCTGGCAACGCTTTATCCCTTTCATACCTTGGCGTTTGACCTAGTAGGGGCAATACATCCTTCTTCGAGAGGAAAGATTTGGATACTAGTGGTAACAGAGTGCTTTACGAATTGGGTTGAAGCGATACCACTAAGGAGGGAAACGGCAGGAGTGGTGAGCAGTTTCATCAAAGAATACATCGTTTAGTCTTTTAGATAACAGAACCCCTTTAGTTAATTCAAAAGTAACGATGATCACAGACAAGTACTCCATCGTTCATCATACTTCAACGGTGGCGTACCCAAAGGGAAACGGTCAAGCCGAAGCAACTAACAAAACTTTGGTTAATATCTTGGCTAAAATAATGGAGGATTTCCCAAGATCGTGGGATGACAAGATACCCGTCGTATTATGGGCCTATCGAACAACTAAGAGGAAACCCATAAGGTATACATCGTTCTCTCTTATTTATAGGGCCGAGGCGATTCTCCCAGTGGAGTTGGAAGTTCCCTCTGCTCGATATGCATTGTGAAGCAGCATGCTCCCTCAGAGTAGACATGTGCAGTTGGAAGCATTGGATGAACACAGGGATAACGCGATGCAACACTTTCAAATGTATACTAAACAACTATCCAGGGGGTATGATAACTTGGTAAGACCAAGGAAGTTCGTGGAAGGAGACCTTGTGTTGAAGGCAGCAGTGAAGCACATCAGAGGGTTGCCCTTACCCAAGTTTGCAGCAAATTGGGAGGGACCCTTCATTGTAAAAGAAGCCCATGACTCAGGCTATTACGGAAGAAGACAAACCATTCAAGATCAATAATAAATAGTTAAAAGTTTATCATGTCTAGGCAATTATGTTTGGGCCATCGATGTATCTTACTGTTATGAATATATAAGTTCTTTCTATAAACAAATATGCAAGTTTTATTTATTATAAAGCAGAGATGAAAGAATTATGGAACCTCATAATACACGTAAACAGTGGTAACACAAAGAAAGGACATGATAAAATATATATTTCTTCATTCATAAACTGTGGGGCGTTACAAAATTGGGAGCTATTGCCCAAGAATTACATGGGAAAAGTAAAATATATATACAAACGGCTCATGGGCCTAGGAGGAACCACAGATCCGGGGAGGAGAAAAAATCTCCAGGAAGACCCGAAGAAGCTTCTTGGCAAAACCAGTTATCATTGATGGAAACCTCCAACCGCGTTTATGCCTGTGTGTGCTCGATAAGGAGTTTCTCCTGTTTTAGCTTCGCCAAATGCAGATCTTCTTCGATGTCCTCCACCTCCTTGTCAATAGCTCCAAGAAGATGCGCTATCTCGGTCAATCTAGCTTCCTCCACTCGCTGATCATCCTGATGTTTCCACAATAGTTCCCTCTAGATGTCCAGTCGTTGGATCTTTAAGGTCTTCAAATGTGTGATAAGCCAGCCAAAACGGAAGCCCTCGCAACCCAACTCCCTCAGATAACCCAAAAATTAGTTAAGGAGGGGTCTGGTAACGTTTGAGGTCAGAGTGTTGGCAATTTCAATAACGACGGTAGCCATGCCTTGAAGCCGATAACTCATAACAGAGATGTTTGAACGTATGCAATCCACCGTGAACATCTCAGGATGATGATTTACAAGTTGTTCAATAACCAGACGATGGTTGGCAGGAATCTGAGGAGAACGCTGAAGCACCACCAGGGAGAACGCATGAGGAGCTAGGTCTGGCGGAGGAAGCTCACAGCCAGATTCTCTCTCAGCATTGGCATCGGTCATGTAACCTTGATTATTACAGTTAGAATCCTCTGAAATGGCAGGTTCCCGGTACGACGAGACAACGGGCGAAGGAGCTGGTGGAGAATCCTCTCGAGCAACCTGAGAATAGTTAGAGGAAATATGGAGTTTATGAAAAATCTTGACAAGTGTTTTCATTGTTAAGTCACCAATATATGTGGAGTTTATGAAAACATCTTGACAAGAGTTTTTGTTGTTAAGTCATCGACATAGGTAGAGTTTTTGAAAAATCTTACCAAGTGTTTTCGTTGTTAAGTCACCGATATAGGTGGAGTTCTGAAAAAATCTTAACAAGTGTTTCATTGTTAAGTCACCAATATAGGTGGAGTTTTTGATAAAAGCTTAAGAAGTTTTTTCATTGTTAAGTCACCGATATAGGTGGAGTTTTTAAAAATTCTTAACAAGTGTTTTCATTATTTAGTCACCGATATAGGTGGAGTTTTTAAAAAAATCTTAACAAGTGTTTTCGTTGTTAAGTCACCTACATATGTGGAGTTTGAGAAATTGAGAAATGTAGAGAGATTAGCGAAGTACCTAAGCATTATTAGGAGTGAGAACGAGAGTCGCCACGGGGGCCAAGGAGATAGAAACTGTTGGGGGCGGGATCATCCCCTTAATAGCTTCAACGGGGCCCTTGACAGAAGAAGCCTCAACAGGAGGCAAAAGTTGCTCACCAATAAAAGGTACTAAATCCATCATAGGCATATCATTAGAAGAAGACATTAGACCATCAAGAGATGCCCCAACGGGAACAACAGCACCAATGTGGTCCTGGGAAGGGAAAAGGCCACTAAGAGCAAAGGGTGGAGAGAAACTTGGGGAAAGTTGCAGCAACACAAACTAAGTGTTAGAAATGACAAATTAGTACTCAAAAAAGAGAGAAATACTTATAAATGTTACTTACTCCCATTATGGAACTAAAGAGGATAATTGCAGTCAGAGGTCTCGACAGTGTAGTGGCAAGGAGAAGATTAGCTATCAGAGACGCCACTTCCACCTAAAATAGCCCAACATATCAGAATGATAAGTAAAGCAATGGGAGCAATAAAATATGTGAGACTGGGCAAGAAATTTACCTGAGGGGCACTCTCCTCGACCACAATGAGGGGCAGAGGGACCTCGTGCTCTGATGATAACTCAGAGGAGGCTGCAGTAGTCGCCTCTGGTTGGCCGAGCATTTCAGTAGACCCAATGGTAGCGGCCCTCATAGCAGCTCCTTTGACCCATTGGGAGGACAAACGTCATGTGTACGTAAGGCCTGCCATGGGGGAACGAGGATGAGTGGTATTAGCTTGAGAGATACCGCAACACCCCCCATGAAATGGCTTACATGGGGACTTGGGGGACTAGGGGGATTGGGCCTTTCTTCTCCAACTCCCTGAATAAAATGTTTATCAAGAAATAAGTATATGCAGTTTAACTTAAGAACAGGGGAATAAGAACAAAAATTAATGCACACATACCTCAGACCCAGAGGGATAATGAGAAGATATAACAATTGGTGAAGGTGGCAAGGAGGCATCAACAGAAGGAGTTGGGGAGGGAGGTTTCTTGGGTGCCCATTTCTCCTGGGAATTGGTACCCAGCGTATTATTACTTGAGCCCTCTACATCACCACCTGCAGGTACCCTCAACCTTTTCCTCCTCCTTGCCGATGGCTCAGTGAGATCAACCACGATAGTGGGAAAAGCATCCGAGGGAGGAACGACGACAGCGCGCCGTTGGAATTCAGCATTTATTCGTTCAACCTCAGCTTACACCTGCCTTCTCAGTTCTTCAGTGGCCTCTGGAGACATAGGATGGGGAATGGAGGCAATAGGGAGTACCTCCAAAGGAGTTGGTGCCTGAGCTCGGGGCTTGGACTTTGAGGACTTGGATTTCTTGGCCTTCTTAGTAGGTGTCTGAGAAGGCCCTTCTCCTTTTATTATTATAGCTTCGTTCGATGGGGTAGGTGGTTTGGGGTTTGTAGTGGCCTTGGGTTTGGTCGTGGCAACAGGGATCATGGGGCAATATGGATGAAGTTCAGTGGGAGGTACTTTGGGGATCTGGCTTAGAGGGAACTCAATCCCAAGAATAGAATTACCCTTCAACCCCAACTCTGAGGTCGAAAATGAAAGGACTAGAGGATACACAGGATCTCCCTCAAAGAATGCAGAAATTTAGGCTAGTTGCCTCGGCCATTACTTTGTTACAAATAGAGGGGACACGTCCCCTTTCCTGGCGATACTAGGAATGGTGACTCGCCCAGCCATTGAAGAACTCACTCCCCATGCAGCAGTTGAGGAAAACAGAGAACATGCCTCGCTAAAGGAGACCTTGGGGTTAGATAATTGAAGCACTGGGTGAGGAGCCCCTTGATCAAAGACAAACTGACGGCTACATCAGTTGGGATTGTAGTGCTGGCTGGTGTATCCCCACGCGGTGTAAGATGGTAGGTATCCTGGCCAAAATAGAAGGACCATGCCTAGCAAGGGATCTTCAATAATGAGGTCTACAGTAGTTTCCTGGACCACTTTTTCTTTATGAATGAAAAAAATCACAAGTGTAAAGAAAACTATCCTCTTCATAGGGCCTCATCACAAAACTCAAAAATTCATCAATAAAGGAGGTCAATTCCTTTCTTCTTTTCCTCTTGTGATAAACAAAGGAGCGTGGGAACATGATTGTTTCCCCCGAAGGAGGGTGGTTGGTCTTGGCTGCTACGGCGGGGAAACACACATAGAGGAAGCCGGTTAGGAGGACGTAAGGTTTTGGTTTGTGTTTACATGTCCTATCACTAATCTAAGGTTTTGGTTGATTAACTTATCATTACCATACTCAAAAAGGGGTTACCCCTCCATCTTATCTAAACTACCCTCTTACACACACTTTATTCATTCTTTTCACTTTATACAAGGTTAGGTTATATGATATCTCATCTCATATATATAAACAATATACTATATGAAACAAGTATACTAATCATCCACCGAGCTATAATATAAATAACTTAGCCATTCTCATTTACTTAGCAACCGTGGATTATCTCAATTACACATATATGTTAATCTCAATACATATATCCATATCCGGCACCCATAGGGTTAAAGGATCACATGTTCCACATCCCCCAGGAACTGTATCAATGCAAATCACACATATTGGAGGCGAACATGGTTCCAAGCCTATGGGCTACGCACATACCTACGTACCCATATGACCGTCAACACTATCATTATCTCAAATAACTCGTACCTAGGTTCCATGCTCTTGAGGTACCAAATCTAAAATCCCCCCGAAGGTAACACAGGATAAGATTGTCCTCTTTCGCACGCCAACCTCCCATGATAGAAAGTATGGTAGGTATGTCATACACATAATAAACAATAATATAGGTACACATTCCACCTATATAAATATATCATCAATTAGGTATTCACACAACCATATTATAACGATAGGTATTTGTCTCACGTATACATAATTTCCCATAGGTAATTATTTAACCCATGTATATAATAACATCCGGGCATACGCACAACCCGTATAATAATCCCCTATGTAGTATATTTATATCTTGAATATCCTGCGCATTTATCGAATATATTCAATCTTCAATATATTATTTCTGATCTTTTCTCACCACACAAAGATAATACCAACAACCCCGATGTATTCATTCATCTCATAATATATATACTTTAACGACATCGTATATATTTTATTTATATCTCTTCTTAATATACTATGACTATAAAGCCAAACTCTTATAACGATAGCCAACAGCCTCGAATATTTCCATTCGTAATAATATAAGCAACCACACCCTTAAAATATTGCCCTAATACGTACTCTCTTATTTAAAATTCAAATCACACCTAAATACCTCTTTAAGTATTATTCCTCACGAACACACCTATTTGGGTAAATCCTGGATTTTACTTTCAACTAACCCAAGGTACATGACTTACTCAAAAAAAATATTTATAAGTCCCCACACTATTTTTAGGAACCCCAAATATTTATCTCCAAATAATTCTAGCCTTTATTTTTCCAATTTCCAGTTTGATTTCCGAGTTGATGATTTAAACCTCAGAACTGCTATCTTAGAAACATCATATCAAATAAAAAAAATCAGAAAAATACGCGGTTGGCTCCCACACGACCGTTTTGAAACGATCTGCAACTTTCATGTTTTGACCAAGAGATTAATCAATTCGATTCCTGGCCTAATTGATTCCGCAAGCTACTATATTACTATTCATCATCTTTTCCAAAATCCCAAACCTCTATTAAAGCACTTACAAGCTTTTTATCTCCACTATCATCATCATCCAACCTCAAACAACCATAAATACACACATAAAAAGGGTTCTAATCATCCTAGAACCCATAACCAACCATTAATTTCAATTAATTCTTAAGTTTCTCAAATTGGGCATAAACCGAGTTTTATCCGTTTAATCTTCCAAAAACCCATTTGATTTATGCAAATTTCAACTAAAATATCTTTATAATTTTACACCAACTATAATATGAGAAATAAACACACTAAAACAAAAAGGAAGTTAAACACTTGCCTCATGGATTAAATCCGATGACCCCTAGTCGAATCCCGCGAATTTTGACCCGAAATTCCTTTTCTTCCTTCTTCTCTTCTCTTCCCCTTATTCTCTCCATTATCTCTTCTCTTTCTCTCTCTTAGATCTAATTTTGAGGAATAAATGAGGGTTTTCTCTTATTAAACACGATATTGGGTGTGTACCCAATTGTAAAATGACTCGTGTACTCATTTACGAGTCTCTACTAGTCCAAAAATCCCCGGAACCTAAATACTACCCTCGGATACTCTATTTTGACTATCTCGGCCATTTCGAACCCAACGACGCAGTCGGAATCTCCATCCGAGTCACTTATTCTAAAATTCACTAGTTAGACCCAACACGTTCAATACGCGTGTTTTCCAATTTAAAATATTTTCCTTTATCCCTTTACCCAACTGTGACATGTAATAAAAATAATCTACTCATATACTTAGTCTCGAAATATAATCCACGTAAATATTAATCTTTCACTAGAAAACTAATATTTACTATTCACTTTATAATATTGAATTTATTTAATTTCACTCATTAATACTAGAATCACTATTCATAATAATTCCTCAAATTACCAAATTACATCCATAGTGTAATTTAAATACCTTTAAAAGTACGGGGTATTACAATAGGCACCTAAGGAAAGCCTTAGGGGATCCTAGAATGTGGTTTCTACACAAAGGTTGCCAATTTCTTTTATATCTTATTGGGTTTCACTTAGCTTTGTTCATTTTCCAATATGGGACACTGCTCCTTTTATATTTGCTTTCTTTCCCACTTTCCTCCACACACTTATAATGTGGGACAAACTTTCACACACCACTTTTACTCAATTATTTTAAAAATCTCCAACAGGTCAAAGGTTCAATTATACCTTACCATTGCTTTAAATTTTAATATGATTCATTTATTGTGTGGACTTGCATTTTTTTAGTGTGAACTTGCATGTTGATTCAAATTAATGGACTTGAAATTTATTTTTTCTTGAACATGGACAAGTGAGTTGTGGGTTTGTATTGAATCTTTAACATGTTTCTTTAACTTTTTTTTTCTTCTTGTAGGATAATATAGATATACATACAGAGCTTGAACATTCAAGGACTCAACTTAGAAAGACAAGTCTAGTTATAGAGAGGTTGTTCCATATAGAACCTCCCGAGTGTTGAATGTATTTGAAATGGTTGGAAAGGCTTATTTTTATGCATCCAAATAAATTATTGGGAAAATGTTCCATTAGACCTTATCGCTGCTTCAAATTTTAATATAATGCATTTTTGTGGACTTGCATTTTTTGTGTTTTGACTTGCATGTTGATTCAAATCGGTGGACTTGCAATCTATTTTCATCTTAAATCTGGACAAGTGATGTGTGGGTTTACCCTCAATATTTAACATGTTTCTTTAAATTTGTGTTCATGTGGGATGATACAGATATACAACTCCAAATAGGACCTGAGGCTTCACAGACTCATATAGAAAGACAAATTCGGTTGATGATGAATCCATAGAAAATGGACGTTATGTTTTCAAAACATTGCTAAAAGAGACTACAAAATATTATTATGAAACCCCATGGATAATTAAAATAAAAGATGTGTATCTTGTGATTAGAAAGAAAATACAAGAGAATGGAAAGAAAATAAGTGAAGAGATACACTTGCCCTAATGTTCAAAACTAATTTTGAAATGACATGTTACTAATCTTTATTTTTAGCAACAATTAATATAAAATTCAATTTTTTTATTCTTAATTTAGATAAATAATATGTAATATCCTTCTCTTATCTTTCATTTAAATTTTTTTGTAAACAATACTGAAGTGGGGTTAGTGATATATGTAGGGAAAATGTCGGCCAAATTGAAGGAAACAAAGAAATTGGAATTTGGAGGGTTCGAATGATAGTGGGATCGTTTGAATGAGATAAAGGTATCGTTTGAAGTGAGATTCAAATGACTTTCACTCGAAGTCCCACTACATTACAGTTCTAGTATGTGCGAAGTCAAGTATCAAACGAGATAGACATGTCGTTCAAATGACATGGCTAAAAATATTAAAATCTGATTGCCCTTATGTGTTGTCACATTTCTGGCCCTTGGATATTTGAGTTGTCGAGCTCAAATGAGCACGGATTGGGTAAAATGGGAATTTAAGGTTTTTGGAAGGTTTAAAAGGGTGTGAGGGCATATTTTGTTATGAGAAGTGTAAGAAGAGAGAGGGAGGTCGGGTGGCCTTCCTCTAGGGTTGCACACCCCTCTCCACCCCAAACCACCACCCACCACCATCCATCAACCATAAATCACCATTTTCTAAGTGTATTACACCAAATTTGAACTATATACACCCATTTTTACCATTATTAGGCATAACTAAAAATTTGTAAGGTGTTGTTGGGAGTTTTTGGAGAAGATGAAGATGAAACTTTCATGTAGTTTGATATGTAATTTTGAAGGGGTTTTGCTTAGAAGCTAGACGGAGCATGCTTTTGGGTGGGGCCAGCTCCTTGAGGCCACCTCAAGAGGTGGGATATTGCCATCTTCCTTGACATCCCACGCCTACCATTGATGGATCTTCATTGAGGTAGAAAAATCATACTCTTAGTAGTAAGACTCTATATTATTTATTTATAGTCTTGTTGTTAGATTACATGAGTAGGGTGCATTTGATTAGATTATGAAAATCATGTGTAGTAAATAATAAACATTTGTATGGAATAAAAATGTTGCAAAAATGTTTTTTTTAACATAAATAATGGAATATATATTTCAAAGTTTATTGAAATGAAGATTGGGAGTTTTATGAAAATGGTGTATTTTCTAGAAAATCTATGTTAAACATTTTATGTAATAAATTTTTTGAAAATGATGATTGATTTTGATAAAAAAAAATGGTGAAATAATGTTTTTAAGTTTCTTGTAAAAATGGAGATTTTATAACAATGGACATTTATTAAGTTTGGAAGAACTAAAAATATCTTTGTGACTTGAAAATGCATTTTTGAAAAGATTATGAATTTCTAGAACGAAAAACATGTTTAACCCATTAAGTAGGATTTTAGGATTTAAAATCCATCTTCTCATGTATATAAACTTGTAGTATTTTGATAATAAATATGTGAAAAAGTTTAAAGAATTTTTTGATGGGTTTAAATAGAAATAAGAGAAGTAGAAATTCTAGTCTTCAAAGTGTGTGAAAAAGGGATTAAAGGTGTGATGAATGTAAGGGTGTGAGACTAAATCTATTGATAAAATGAAAATGGTATTTTCTTATGAAAGTAATTTTTAAGTGTAAATTAGAATTCTTGAATAAAGAAAGTAGAGAAATGCCTAATTTGAAAAGATTGTTAGTAACGGTGTTGAATAAGTGTTTGTGGTTAAACATTGGAAAATTGGTGTTTATAACTTAATAATTTTGTAAAAGATTAACACTTATGAAATTGGAAAGGAAATAATGCAATAAAGATGTTTCCAATTAATAAAATATTACTCCATGGTTAAAAGGTGTTAACGTATTAAAAACACTTAAGAAGTTAGTATGGCCAACTTAATAGTGTTTTGGGAAAATTACACATGTGGAAATGGAGTAAAGGATGAGTTCGGAAACAAATAGGTAAAATGGTAATTTACTTAAAGTGGAACATTTTCGGGAAATAAAAATGTTGGAAAAGGTGTTACACCTATTAGTCCTAATAAACAAGATTTTATGAAATAAAATCAAGATTAAAGTGTATATGACATGAAACTATGATTTTCAAAGTGTAACGCAAGTTGGGGTGTAACCCCGTGTTTTAGTTTCGGTCGGATAAAAAGGAAAGGTGGAATAATATGGACATATATAAAATGTTAAAACACATTAAAGGAACTCAGATGATACTGGGATAATTATGGAGGGCCCGGAGCCCTGGGGTAAAAGACCCAGAATAGTTGGCCGAGCATATGGTACGCATAACTAGTGGTGTGGAACCCATTAAAGTGTACGGTTATTGGAAGATTCTGAGAAAAGGACAAAGGAATAAGGAACATGTCAAGAAATGGGTTGTGTAGTGAAAACGTTTTAAGATAATCTAACTTGAATGAGTTAATAAATATTCCGATAAGGTTTAAAATGGACAAGTAAGTGTGAAGTTGATTAATGTACATAAGGTAAGGAAAAAGTTAAAGTAAGTGGGTAAAGAGGTGGTTAAGTAACCTAAGCGATTCAATCCATAATTAACACAAGAATGTGTTGTAAAAAGTTTTCAAAGATTAAGTAAGTATTTTCTGACATGGTATTTGTGCGTGTTGAGAGGGTGATTTTCAATGAAAATACTAATGTGGATTGGTTAAAATGAAAAGGGTGATGTCGGTAAAGAAATAATTTTGGGCTAATTTAAGTGGAGTTATTCCAACTATTTAACCGTGTGCGTTAAATAAAGGGATAAATGTCAAAATGAGAAGAGTATAACTTTTACAAGATTAAGGTGAATTAATCTAGATAAATAAGATTTTAAGTAGTATAACAACTTCATTCATAAGTATGCGTATGTGTATGTATATACGTAAAAGGTAGTTACATGTGCACATTAGAATAACGTGTTAGAGTCTTCTTTCTGTCGTTCGATTCTATAGTGCATTTTTATATTTTCTGCTCAGGTTAGGTGTGGTTTTGTATTTTGAGAGCGTTATATAGGTATGTATTTTCTTTTATATTATATTAGTAGCTCTGTATGCCTGGACTTCAGGCTGCTTCCCATGTGTCCCTCACATAGTTTGGACTTGAAATTGGAATCGCATGCAAAATAAGTGAAATGTTAATTAAAATAAAATTGGACTAGAAACATTATGTAGGTTGTTTCATTGAACTTCACATCTAACGCTCGAGTCGGATCGGGTTGACTACGAGTAACCCATAAATTTGGGTTGGGGTGTTACAAATGATATCAGAGCTCTAGGTTCAAGGTTCCTTTCGAGAGTGATGTTTTGAGGTTGGTATTGGATCTTTCGGTGTCGGTGTTGGTTTTGGCCGATCATGATAGTTTAGGTATGGTTTAGTTTGTGTCCTCGACGGTAAGGTCAAAGAGGTTAGCATGACAAATAAGTTAGTGACAAGTGGCACACGATCAAGTTGATAGTTGCCAATAGCTTTCGTGCTTCTTACTAGGTTTGTTCGTAATTTTAAGGTGTTCGTGCAAGCCAATAGTGGTGGCATCGTGGTTGATAGTGTGAGGTTCTTATGTTCCAATTCTGGATGGCGTAGGGCCTTCTGAGATGCTTATAGGGTGAAATGGTGCCCATTAGGCAGGCGACACAAATTATGTATAATCAACGATAGAGGTTCAAGGATAGGGTGTTATGACTAATCACTGATGATTTTCAATTAAATGGTATATATACCTTAGGTGCGGCGCTTTTGGTAGTGAATACCAGTAATGTAATTAGTAAAATTCAATCCTTGGGGTGATTTAACGATTGATGGTAGTCAGGTGAACATATGATGTTGTGTAGGCTAATAGCGACAACACCATGATCCTTTGATTGATATATATTATGTGGTAACTTTGATGATGAGAGTAGCCTTGGTAGTGGCCACAGTGAGCAGTATTCATTGTGACATAGCTGTAAAGATTGTATGTTTCATATATGGAGGTTAGATGACTCAGTGGCGTTCATAAATATTGATTATGTGGTGAGAACGTATTGGGTCCCTTACCTGAGGATTGGGGTTAATATATCTTGATTATAATGTGGTATTGAGTAATAGGATTCCTCGTGGCGTCTGTGACTTAGGCCTTAGTATATATAGTTACCCGACATCCCATATCCTACCAAGCTCTATATAGTCATGTCAACTTGTAGATTAGCACATGGTATGATGTTTACATAGTGCGGAAATTTAGTTGTTATGGTTCATTCATTGGGGATTAAACGAGACAGACTTTAGGTTTATTGGTTATAGGTGACTTCATGTGCCCTACCATAATACTTAGTAGCGTCAATTGTGGTTTGTATGTGGCATATGGTCAAAACCATTTGGAAGAAAGATAAGATTATTCTCAACATGTAGAGACTAGTTTTAGCCACCGAAGTAATGGCTGGGTGAAAGGTAATCCTAGTGTGAGAGTAGTTATAAGCATTTTAGCATACCCATAAGACTAATTATGTGTGGCATCATTGGGGACATAAATGAAGCTATTGTGACACCTTGGGGTATTTCATGGTTAAGGTGTTCTATGTGTAGAATCTTGTGGACTAGTGTCTTTGCGACCAAAAGGCAATCACGATGTGGGTAATGAAATGTTTATAGAGTGAAAATATAATGTTAAAGTTGTCGATGATGAAATCTTGTCCGATCTTAAGGACGGTAACATAAAATGTGTTTAGTGTCCTTAGGTGACCAGTTAAGTCCGGTATGAGGGAGCATTAGTATCCTATTAATGATTGTTTTGAGGGTCAGGTGATGATCCTAAATTACTGATCATATAGTGTGTGTCTCGAGTGTGACTTCCAAAATATGCACAGATGTGTAGTGTGATCCCTAAAGTAAGGTGATAGCTTGTGTCATTATAGGAGTGACGCTCGGATGTCATGGAATGATTGGAATTAGAATTTTAATATTAATTTTCGAGATGTAATAGGAAATATATTCAAGACTTAGGGAGATGAGTCCATGTGGAGACTTGAAGAGAGAAACCAAATTGGGGTAACATCAAAACATGATTATAATGTCAACGCGTGTTGATGGAATATGCTAGGGTAGCTGACTAGTTCTTGGCACGTCTTGCCAAGTCAGTACGGATTAGAATATGTATCCCTATGTGATATTTACTACCCTTAGAATACCAATGGCATTGGATGTGGTCATCACGTGAGTTTAATTTGGGTAGAGCCTGAAAGTAAGCTTAATGTTAGCCTCGTATAGTTACACGATACAATAAGGTGGATGTATCTCTTGAATGGAGTATTTCCTAAGGGAATTCGGGATTTCAATAACGATATGATAAGGCAGACAATAACCTAGGTTTAGTAGGTCGATGACATCGCCACCAGTAAATGGACAAGGTCAATATAGACAAGAGTGTGAGGCATCTATCGATCAAAATGGCCCATGCATGCCAAGGATGTGAAGGGTAGGAAAGAAGTGAGGCGTTGACTTAGGATTATCATTTCAAATATCACTTTCGTGTTACGAGAATGAATGGTTGTGATTCGATTCATCATGGCTAGTGACCCAAGCCAGGGTATATGGCTAGGATTAGTGCTCAGTGAGAACTTTGGGAATGAGTGACATGATTTCAATCATATGGCATAGGTTCACTTTCGTAAATCATAGTTTGACTTATGGGCAAAATTTCGGAGGACGGTTGCTAGTTCCTTCTGGCTCTCATGTGTCCTTTTCGGTTTTGGTAATCAAGGATCGATATTATCACCTATGTGGTGACTCGGATTGGCGTCATGTCATGGTACATCACAGTTGGTCCTAGTAGAGAGCGGTGGACTAGGTATGGTAAATGCATCTCAATAGCTAGGTGCACCCAATCTGAGGTATTCTTGCTATTGTAGATTTTTTTATGTATGGGTGTATGTTCTTTCGAGCACACAGTTTTCTCATAGTATTGGCTTTTCTTAGGTTTCGTGGACTTTCGATTGGCCAGCATGGCAGTCAGTGGCTCTGGTTACAAATAGCGGGATGATGACTTGAGTATGTGGTATAGTGTTAGAAATCGAGGAAAACTTAAAATACGGTGTGCTTGACACGGTGAATGGATTGAAGCGAGGCTTAAAGGTGGGATGCCTAAAGTAGTACTATGATCATCAGAGTGACACAATGAAAGGTATAAGCCGAACACACGGTGATGACTTGGTAAGAATATTACTTCTTGGAGTGAGAAATTAACATAGTATTGTTATTGGCAAGCTCATGCGAGTTGTCTAGTCAGAATAGCCTGAAAATTTGTAGGATGCAAGATGTACGATACTAAGATGGAATTGACTTGGGTGATGAATACGATGATTAGTTGTGTTATCATTTACACTAGGTGAATGTTTATCACTAAAGAGGGTTTTGTGTGGAGGCATCGACATGCCTTGTGTACTAGCATAGGTGGTTCTAGAAATTATTTGGACATGATCATAAAGTGAGTGGAGACTCGGAGTCGATTATGTAACATTCGTGGTTAGAGAGATAGTGAAGATAAGAGCATGTCACATGTTAAGTATTTGGTGATAAACCCCATATGGAGGTGCATAGGGTGTCTTAACATTGAGAACTTTGATGATTTTGTCTTAGAGGATTTCTATGGCTTATAATAGAAGTTGGTGAACCCTGTAAGCTTAATGATTGACGAACCGAGAATTGGGGATGAAATTCCCCAATGAGGGAAGTTTGTAATATCCTACTATAATATTTCATTTAAAGTTTTGTGTAAATTATACTGAAGTGGGGTTGGTGATAATTGTAAGAAAATTATGGGTCAAATTGAAGGTAATAAAGAAATTAGAATTTGGAGGGTTCGAATGATAGTGGGGTCATTCGAATGAGATAAAGGTGTCATTTGAAGCGAGATTCAAATGAACTTCGCGTGAGGTCCCGCTGCATTAAAGTTCCAGGTCGCGCGAAGGACATGCGAAGCCATGTATCGAAAGAAATAGACTGGCGTTTGAACAAGGCTCATGTTGTTAGAACGATGTGCCTCGAAAATGTTTAAATTCGACTGTCCTTGTGTGTTGTCGCATTTATGTCCCTAAGATTTTTTAATTGTCGAGCCCAAATAAGCAAAGATTGGGCAAAACGGGAATTTAAGGTTTAGGATGTTTTATAAGGGTGTGTTTGGGCTTTTTTTTATGAGAAGTGGAAGAAGAGAGAGAGAGAGCGCGAGAGAGAGAGAGAGAGAGAGGAGGGTGATCTTCCTCCATGGTTGTATACCCCTCTCCACCTCAAACCACCACCCACCACTATACATCAACCATAAACCATCATTTTTTTTATTGTATTCCACCATATTTGAACCATATACACCCATTTTCACTATTGTTGGGCATAGCTACGAATTTGTAAGGTGTTGTTGGGAGTTTTTGGAGAAGATGAATATGGAACTTTGATGGAATTTGAAGTGGATTTTTTAAGGGCTTTGCTTGGAAGCTAGATGGAGCATGCTTTTGGGTGGGGAAACCTCCATGAGGCCTTCCTTGACATTCCATGCCTACCATTGATGGATCTTCATTGAGGTGGAAAAATCTTACTCTTAGTATTAAGAATCTATATTATGTATTTGTAATGTTAGTTGTTAGATTACATGAATAGGGTGCAATCGATTAAATGATTAAAATCATGTGTAGTAAATAATAAACATTTTTATGGAATAAAAATGTTGCAAAAATGTTATTTTGTTGAAGATAAAGAATGAAGTAAATATTTCAAAAAATAAATAAATGAAGATTGGGATTTTTATGAAAATGGTTTATTTTCAAGAAAATCTATGTTAAACATTTCATGAAATAAAATGTTATGATGATTGATTTTGCTAAAGCATTTGCGAAATAATGTTTTCAAGTTTCTTGTAAAAAAGGATATTTTATAAAGATGGACATTTATTGAGTTTGGAAGAAGTAAAAAAATCTTTGCAACTTGAAAATTCATTATTTCAAAGATCATGAATTTCTAGAATGAAAAACATGTTTAACTCATTGAGTAGGATTTTAGAATTTAAAATCCATCTTATAATGTATATAAACTTGTAGAATTTTGATAATAGGTCTGTGAACAAGTTTAAAGTACTTTTTGATGGGTTTAAACAAGAAAATAGAGAAGCAGAAATTATAGTCTTCAAAGTGTGTGAAAAAAAAGGTTAAAGGTGTGATGAATGTAAGGGTGTATGACTACATATATTGATAAAAAAGAAATGGTATTTTATTAGGAAAGTAGTCTTTAAGTATTAATTAGATTTCTTGAACAAAGAAAGTAAATAAATTCCTAATTTGGAAAGATGGTTAGTAAGGGTGTTGAATAACTGTTAATGGCTAAACATTAGAAAGTTGGTGTGCATAACTTAATAACGTTGTAAAAGATTAACACTTAAGAAATTGGAAAGGAAATGATGTAATAAAAATGTTTCCAGTTAAGAAGAATATTTACTGCACAGTTAAAAATAATTAAGAAGTTAATATGGGTAACTTAATTGTGTTTTGTGAAAATAAACACTTAAGAAAATGGAGTAAAGGATGAGTTTGGAAACAAATGGGTAAAATGATAATTTACTTAAAGTGGAACATTTTTATGAAATAAAAATATTGAAAAAGGTGTTACACAAATTAGTCCTACTAAACATGATTTTATGAAATAAAATTAAGATTAAAGTGTAAATGACATGAAATTGTGATTTTCAAAGTGTAACACAAGTTGGGGTGTAACCCACGGTTTTAGTAAGGTGGAATAATGCAAACTTTTGTAAAATGTTAAAACACATTAAAAGGAACTCAGATGACACTGGGATAACTATGGAGTCCCTGGATCCCTAGGGTCAAAGACCCAAAACAACTGGCTAGAGTATATAGTGTGAATAGGCGATGGTGTGGAGCCCATTGAAGTATGCGATTATTAAAAGATTCTGAGAAAATGATAAAGCAATAAGGAACATGTCAAGAAATGGGTTGTGTGGTTAAAACGTGTTAAGACAGCCTAACTTGAATGAATTAATAAATATTCCGATAAAGGTTAAAATTGACGACTAACTGTTAACTTTATTAATGTCCATAAGGTAAGAAAAAAAGTAAAGTAAGTGGGTAAATGGGTGTTTAAGCAACCTAAGTAGTTCAACCCATAATTAACACAAGAATATGTTGTAAAAAGTTTTCAAAGAGTAAGTAAGTATTTTCAGATGCGGTATTCACATGTATTGAAAAGGTGATGTTCAATGAAAATACTAATGTGGATTGGTTAAAATGAAGGGTAATTTCGGTAAAGATATGGTTTTCGGCTAATTCAAGTGGAGTTGTTCCAAATATTTAACTGTGTGTGTTAAATAAAGGGATAAATGTTAAAATGAGAAAAAGGAAGTCTTATATAAGATTAAGGTGAATTAATATGGATAAATAAGGTTTTTGAAAGTAAAACAATTTCATGTATAAGTATGCATATGTGTGTGTGTGTGTATGTATATACATATAGTCACATGTGCACGTAGGAATAACGTGTTAATTTTTTTTTTCTGTCGTTGGATTCTATACTGCATTTGTATATTTTCCACTGAGCATTCGGTTCACTCCCTCATTTTGTTACGGCAGGTTGGGGGCAGTTTCATAGTTTGGGAGTGTTATATATATAAATACTTTCTTTTATATTACGTTAGTATCTTTGTATACCTGAACTTCGGGGTGCTTAGTATGGGTCCCTCGCGTAGTTTGGACTTGAAATTTGAATCGCATGTTAAACAAGTGAAACGTTAATTAAAATAAAATTGGACTAGCAACATTATGTAGTTTTTTTCATTGCACTTCACACCTAACTCTCGGGTCGAACTGGATTGACTACGGGTAACACATAAATTCGAACCGAGGTATTACATAATATTTTTGTTCTAAGTTGCATATTTTTTATCCTTGGTTTCTAAGGGGTCATAAGATATATTGGGGATAATAAGATTTATCATGAGATATTAAGATTTACATGGGATAACCAAGAGTGGGAGATAAGGTTTATTCCTGGAGTATTACAATACTACTCCCACGTATAACTACGTGCTCTTGACGCATTAACTATTGCTCCAAGAAACTCATAATTTTTTTATATTTTTTAACGTATAATTTTGATCACAACATCCTGTGGACTTAGAGTTTAATTACACTCCAAAATATTTAACTCATAAACAAAATCCTAAAACCTATATATTTAATGGGCTAAACCATAGCCCATTTCAACATTTTGCAAAAGTATTACTATCTGAGGGCGAGTAAAATATGCAAAAAAAATTGAACTTTTAAATTATTGCAAGAAATCCCTTAAACTGAGGCAATCATTTCTGAAATCGCATATTAATTAAAAAAAATGGGATGTTACTGTCCACCCCGAATTAAAAAATTATCCAGCACCGTGAAGAATGAATGATTAAGGTTTACCTACCCACCATAATTTATTGACTTCGGTTGTTAGTAGTTATCACACAACATTAGAAAATAAAAAAATTAACTTTATCAGGTATTCATGGGGTGTCACTCACAGAAAAAGTGACTTTATTAGGTATTTATGACAAGAAGTGACTTTCTGACTTATTACAAAATAGGATTAATTACATTTAGACCCCCTGAACTATACCTCTCTTGATACTTTAATTTTTTCCAATTCACCTCTCTAACTTTGAAAGAGGTTACACTTCACCCCCTGCCGTCCAACTCCATTAACTTTTGGTAAAAATTGTTAGTCATGTGCGGGCACATGACTTTAAGTAAGGGCATTTTTGTCCTAACCCAATTGTTTTTTAAAACCAATCTTTAAATAACAACGAAAACATTTAAAAAATTAAGAAAATAGTAAAAAAAAAAAATTAAAAATATCAAAAAACCTTGGAAAAAATTCTGAACATAGAAATATATATTAAAAAATTCTAAAAATACCAAAAATATTTTAAATCTACAAAATTCTAAAAACTAACTAATGAAAAATTTATTTCCCACAAAAAGAAATAAATTCCAACAATAAAAATGATTTTCATCAATGTATATTATTTTCAGCATATAAAATATGATTTCTAGCATGCATAATTCTAAAACAAATAACTCAGAAAAACATATAACAATTACTAATCTTTATTGGAAAACACATTAAAGTACAAAAAAATTTAAAAATATGGAAGTTCATAAAAAAATATTAAATTATATCCGACAATAATAAATCATTTCCAAAAAAATAAAAAATCTTTCAGCTGTATAAAATTATTTCCAACATATAAAAAATAATTTCCAGAAATTAAAAATAATTTTCAACAATATAAGTATTTAAAAATGATTTCCAAAAAAGAAAAAATAATTTGCAGCAATAATAAATTATTTCCATCAAATACAAATTATTTTCAGGAATAATTTTTTGGCCCAGCAATATAAAAGTATCTAAAGATTATTTACAGTCTTTAAAAATTATTTTCAACAAATAAAAAATTATTTTCTGCAATAATAAAAAATTTCCAACAATTAGAGTCCGATTTCCAACAATATAAAATATTTCCAACCAATTTTTTTATTAAAAAATAAAAAATAGAAAAATACACCAGATCTCCAACTAAGATCGAACATCTAAAAAACAGGAGGAAAAAAAATGACCCCCCCCCCAAATATATATATATATATATATATATATATATATATATATATATATATATATATATATTTCTACCAACCTACCAAAGGGAAAAAAATAAAAATCAAATCGACCACAATTTTCTAATATTTTGTATTATAATTGAAGTTTTGAATGGAGTATTTGAGAAATATTGAGTACAAATTAACCCGCATATGTCGGAGGTGTTGCTATGAATCCAAGAGAAAGGTTGGTCTTATTGTTGCAAAGAGGATTGGTCGTCGTCGGGGTGTGGGTCAGATCTAACCAGGGGAGGGTGGTTGGGTCGAGGGGCTAGGGCTGGGGCTGGGTCGAGGGGGTAGGGGTGGCAGGGGAAGGGGGTGGGGATGGGCGAGGCAGGGGCATTAGGACGAAGGAGGGGGAGTAGGTGCACGGGCGGAGGGTGGGGGAGGGGGGTGGCGGGCTACCATGGAGAGAGAGTGAAAGGGAGAGGAAGAGAGCAGGAAAGAGAGAAAGGATAGGGTTTTAAAATGGGTCAAAATGTCCAAAATACCATTTAAAAAGTCATGTTCCATGTACATATCTAATGTTTCCCATCAAAAGTTAATAGAGTTGGATGATAGGGGTGAATTGTAATTGTTTTCAAAGTTAGGGAGGCAATTCAAAAAAAGTGAAAGAATTGGGGGTGAAGTGTTGGGAGAGATATAATTCAAGGGGACTAAGTGTAATTAACCCTAAAATTAATTTTATATATTCCTTCGGGAGAGGCACATCATATTCTCTAATTTCGGCTTTTGCTTTACTCTGTAACTCGCATTAGTCTTTGAGAATCCTTTATATATTCGCAAGCATCACACCCATTTAATTCGGATTCAGTGAGTGAAGCTTAATAGTGTCTCACATTATTCTGATTATGTCATAGATTCCATGTCGTCATAGATTAGACATAAAATGGAACCTCTGAAAATAACTCTGTTGTTGCCCTTTCCCATTCGCATAAAAAAAATCATTTTTTTGCCTCATTTAATGGGGGCATCTTGGTATAACTTCATGCCTCTTTAATTATTGGTCAATCTCGAACTATATAAATTAAGGTCTTATTATGTCTTTTGCAAATGCAACAATCTTCATCAACCGTGATATGTCTACGATAGAGTTTTTCCATCTCGTGAATGAATTTATCCACAACCGCCACATAAAGTGTTAGACTTTATTTTGGACATTGCACCTCCAAATATCAATCCAGTCCATAATATCCTATCAATGAGATCTTTGACAAATTCCTCTTTTTCTAGGCTTGCCAGCTGCTAGAAAGGTCTAAACAAGTTAGGCCAAAGAAGCCATCGATGCTTCCATATTTTTACCTTTTGTCTGTTACCTATTTTCCATTGTACTCCAAATTCCAACAATCGACAACTCCCCCAAATACTCTTCTAAATGAATGAGAAGTTGCACCCGTGTTTGCATCCCAAAACACTCGTCTTGAAATACATTGATTTTAGAATTTTGGAACACAATAATAATCTATTCAATACAAGTCTCCATCAAGTGTCGAAATCATCGCCCAACATATTATTTCTAATCGACGTATTTTAAGACAAAAAAAATCTAATTCTCTCTATTTCAAATGCTTAAATTTTTTAAGGAAACCTTCCGTAGTATCCAAATTCCCCAGCTCCAAGAATTTGATAAAATCTTATTTCTATTAGTTTTTAAGAAAATGCAAAATAGTTTTTGATAAAAGCCAAGTCAAAAGTTCTTGTTAGAAAAATTACCACTTGTGTACTTTGATCGCCTAGGAATCATTTTGAAGATCTACTTTTTAAAATTTGAGTCGTGACTCTAACTTTTAAATTTTTATTTTTTAAAACCTTTTCTTTTACCTATTATTTAACCATTAAGTCTAGTCTAATGGTCAAGATCCTTAGCTGTGTGGGAGGATTTTGAAAAAATTTTGGTTGAGGGAACAAAAAAAAATCGGGTACTTGTAATTATTGTAATGTACAAATATTTGCACCTTCTACCGGGGGAATAAACAAATTATGGAATCACCTTAAAAAGTGTAAAGAGTTTCCTGATTTTGAAAGAGATAACACAACACAAACCATTATTTCTATGGTAGGATCACAACCTTCTAATTGGCGATTTGATCAAGAGAGTTGTCGAAGGTATTTAATTAAATATAGTATTATTGATCAACTCCATTTTAGTTATGGGGAAATAGAAGGTTTTAAAATATTTTGTGTTGATTTACAACATAAATTTCACATGATATGTAGAACCACACTCACTAAGGATTGTTTAACAATTATTGCAATTTTGATTCTCTTAATTCGATATTAGTTTTTTCAATAGTGTTGGATCCTCATTATAAATTGAAATTTGTCGAGTTTTGGTATTCCTCATATTTGTAGAAATGTCCCGATCTTTCTGATGTTGAAAAATTTACAAAATGGAAGCCCTTGTTAAAAAGTTGAAAGTTTTAATTAGTAGACTTTATAGTTACTACAAAGAGGGAAAGAGTCCTCATTTGGAACATGGTTTTTCCACCCCACGGGATCAAGTCAATGATTCCAATTTTGTAGAAAAAATGATAAAAAAACTGAAGTCAAAAGACTTGTTCAGTGGAGCTTTGAAGAGAAAGAAGTGTAGTGAAATTTCCAATGACTTTGATAGATATTTGACTGATAGTGTTGTGGAGATTAATTATCGTCATTTTGACGTTATTGCTTGGTGGAAAGGAAAGCTTCCAACATACCGTGCACTTGTCATAATGACCCGTGATATTTTACCTATTCCGGTGACATCGGTTACATCTGAGTTCGCTTTTAGTACGACCGGTAGAGTCCTTGATCAATTTCGAAGATCTTTGACACCTACTATTGTGGACGCTTTGTTATGCACACAAGATTGGATTATAAATCCTATGCTTCCTATTAGTATTGAAGATATAATAGAAGTTATAGAATATATTAAAGAAGGTATATTCTTGTCAATCCTCGACTTAAGTAAGTTAAGATTATCATTTTATATTGAGATAAATTCCCATTAAACAATATGGTACTTGAAATCTTTCGAAAAATAGCGCAATATTTTTTTTCTTCTTCGAAGGCATGTTCAGATGAAAACATAGCTACCTTTATGCACAACTTAAAAGTACCAACAAATTTACTTACATAAGTTCCTTTGTTTAACATTTACCCCAAAATCTTGTTGATATTCAACCCACGTTATTTATCATCCACTCTCCCGTTTAACGTCCTAACTTGGCAGTGAACTCCAAACGATAGGCATACCTGAAACATAACATTATCGGAGTGTAAGCAACATAAGTTTAGTGAATGACCACATTCCACACATACACCACATATATATAACCAATTTGAATAACAATTTTTATTTTCTAATGTTATAACCCAACATTGTGTAACTCTCGCAAGCTTGGACCCGCCACAGTCCAATTAACCCACCAAATTTAATGGGGACCACCACATCCCATAATTAGGCCCGAGTACAACAAACCTTTAAGTTAAATTTACAAGACCGCCACATCCCGTAGGACCCACCACAGTCCTTGACATTAGATTGAGGTCCCGCCTCAGTCCATAACATTAAATAACATCATTTAACATTTTTAATCCACAGTCCTTAACATTATATAGACGTCTCACCTCAGTCCATAGCATTAGATAACATCATTTAACATTTTTAATCATACGCATATATTTCATAACACCACATCACTCCATAAGCATCACCACTCATTTATTTAACTACACGATTCCATATGAAAATATAATCATATATATTTCATAGGATAGGTCACTCACCTTGAATTTGGTACTAAGATTAATACCAAAACTATTTCCCTGGTATGGTAGTGTTAGCCTCTTCCCCACCTAATAATTCAACATCATTAGTATTTGAATACACCAAATCACATTAAACTCAGTAACACATCACATCAGTTGGTAAATCTGACATAAGTGAAAATTAATTGAATATGATATCTCATAATTATATAACACCTTATTCATTAGGGTTCTAACACAATTTATGAATTAAATCATGAATTCTCTAAAGAAAGTTATGCCCATCTTATTACAACCTTTTCCAAATCCTTTCTGGAGAAAAACAACAACAAAACTTTAACTTCAACACAACCCCCAAGCCAAACCAGAAGGTATTTTGTTCTACCCTTCAATTATATCATACTCATTTATGTTTTATAATATTTCCAATTGGAATTTCTTGATTTAAACAAGTATTCAATGATTTATGCCACTCTTAACACATCTAGGTCTGAGTAGACCATCAAAGCATACTTAACATTTTTCAAGATATATAACCTAAACCTAGGTTATAAATCATGGGAACATATATTAAACATATTGAATAATATAAAATTAAAGTTTCATAATTTTTAGAGTTCATTTACTAAGTCAAGAAAAACGTCGAACACCTGGTTTGCGCACATACACTTTTGGGGCAGATTATATACCTAAACTTCAAACTATCACCCAAGATTCATTTCTTGATATTTTTATATAATTTTCGGATATGACATGTATATTTAAGTTTAATTTCATATCCAACTGGAATAAATCGATTCCATTGATTTTCTCAAAGATACACCAATTTTATTAACATGATGATTACAACCTTAGTTGTATGAATTCAACATACTTCATATATACAACCTACACATACCCACCTACACGTAACAACACGTATTATCTCATACCAAAATATGATCTTTAATATCATATAAAACAACCTATGTCATGTAAATAATGAAATTTACAAGTTAAATGTTACCTAAGAATGTTTGGATACATAAGCTTGTTTATCTCTCAATAATCTTCCTTAATCCTTCACTAATTTATCTTAACCTCTCTTTCTTCCATGAAACTCTCAAACCCACTTGAAATTATGATGCAAATGAATAATAAGGGAGTTTTGTGGTCTTTAAGTCGGTATAAGGCACCTCCCCTTGGTCCAATCAAAACAAGCCATGTGTTCTACTAATAAGACAAAATACCATTTAACGAATATACATATTTTCCCTTGTTTAGTAATTTCAGCATAACTCCTTACTTGGACCTCTATTTTACACACCGTTTGTTGTGTTATAAACTTAGATCATATATCTACAACATTGATATTTTTTGTTTTCAACAAATCATAAAACTAGTATGCCTAATTTGGGCCCGAACTGAAGGGTAGCAATTTACGGAAAATCTCAAAGCTTTCACATTTGGCGACCTAACATTGCCAATTTCGGACCAACACCTTGGTTTAATTTTAATAACATAATGATGAGTTGGAAACATATTTTCATGATGCATTTAACCACATAACTAATCATATGATCTAAAAAATTTATTCCCGATGATAAGCTTGATTAACATCTAATGCAACCATCACATATATCACATGAGTTTGCATCCCCCAAATATGATAATAAACATGTTTAACACACCTCACCAACTTATGACTTGAATCTTATAATTAGTCATATAATTAACATTCCTAATCACGTTTAGGGCCTTACAATTCTATTGTAATTTTGTATTATAATATTAGTTTATTTAGATTCATTTTTTTCAATTTCTTATTATGTATTTGTTCTCACTAATTTCTATTATTTTAATTGTCGTTATGAATGAGGATATGAAAGCATTGTCGTTGGAATGAATTAATTGAAATCTCGATGCTTTGTGGATGGTCATGCTTAGTCCAAGCAGCTTGGATGATCAATTAATTGAAATTTTGAGCAATGTTGTTGGATTATATTTGTTTGTTGTTGGACATTTTGAACTCTGCATGGATGGTCATTTTGAATTAATTTTGAACAATTTTGAAATATGCTGCTGTGAAAATGGAGTATATTTTGAAATATGCTTTGTGGATGGCCATGTTTAATTGTTCGCCATTTTGAACTATGCTGTTATGGAAATGTTTGAATAACATTTGGAGTCTAAAAAATAGACTCTAAGTTTTAGTTATAATAACAGTTATAGTTGGAGTCAATTGGAGTCAAAACCTCCATATAATTATAATAACAGTTATTTGGAACATAATTGGAGTCAATAGATACAACAGTTTTTAAATTTTAAAAAATTATAAATTAAAAAAATTATTTTAAAAATTGGATTTTTCTGATTTTTTCTAAATTCCTAATTTTTTTGAAAACGGCAAAAAAAAATTATTCCGAAAAAAATCGTAATCGGCTTTAAAAATTAATTTTTTTGTTGAGTTTTTTGATTTTTTTTCGAAAAGGGTCATTTCTTATCCGGTCCGATCGAAACACAACCCTCGTCAATACTTTCATCCTCACATCTCCACGTGTAATACCCACCCACCCATCAACTACTACTAATAATAATATTACTTCAAAATTGTCAAATACCAATTCAAATGTGGTTTGATTTGTGTTGGAAAAAAGAGAAACTAATATCAATCTGTAACCAAAAACATCTGCATATACAATACAGGGATATGTAAAGGGCTACAAACTGAAATCAACTCACCAATAAAAATATAAAATTTTGATAGAATGGATGAAACTTCAATTTTCTAGAAGGCCAATTCAATTACAAAGTGTACCTTTGGATATAAAACAAGAGTTTCATATTTGTTGAAACCATAATACTTGCATGTCTTGTAAATATGGTAAAAAATTATGAACGACTATAATCAAATAAAATTCTGAAGTCATATTTTGTGGACTTGCAAGTAAGGCATCCCCAGTCTCTGGAATTTCCCTTAACCGCATTCACACCACCCTACAAGATAATGAAACAAAATCCTCCGTAAATTAGAGAAATCCACCTCTATAACATCATATATATGAATAAAAGTATGTCAACATAACATAAAAGTCCCTGTTCAGATCTTAAATTTTGATGAATTTTAAGAACACAGAAAATATGAATAGATGATTAGATTTGAGGTGAAATAAACTAATTTCCTTAAGGTGTTATTTTCCCCCACTCGTACAAAGTTTGCTAATGGGTCTAAGAAAATTACGTCCAAGATACAACAAATCCACAGGCTTATTCAACTAGAAAACTTGGAAAATACCCCAGAACACTCTATGAAAAAAGGTAAGAAGAAATAATAGGAGAGAGAAAAATTTTGGATTTAATTATGACACGATTTGGCCTTCAATCTATAGCCTCATTTGGTGTTTATTCATGAACAAACACGACATCCAAAGGTCATTTAATCACGGACCTCGGATATATAACTATGTATTGGACGTTCCAGATTTGTCCTAAAAGGTGTGACTGTACGGATTAAGAATTAATGAAGTGGAGACAAAATTCGACGGTTCAGATTCACTCGCATCATAATTATGTGTCGTTTATTGTATATTTAATCTGGACCGTTTGATCTTTTGACGTTGTCAAAAGTCAAAGGTTCCTACTGCTCCTCGTGACGACGCGTACGTGCGAAGTGAAAAGTGCGCCTCCAAAGCACCCTAAACACCCAATTGCACTATCACACACGCGCGCGCTTGTGCATGTGCGGATGGTGCAAAGCACCATCCTTGGACCTAAGGTGTACACTAGTAGCATACACTTTAATGCACATATGTAATCTCTTATGACAAAAGAGAATTTATTATCCCACTAAATTTTTCACACTTTTCCAATGTGGGACTTTTGGTTTTCCCACTTCCCTTTATCTTTTCTTATTCTAATTAATTAATGGCTTTAACCTTTCATCTTCTCTAACCATGAATACCCATTACTATTAAAATAATCCAACAATCCCGTACTAGATTTTAATATTAATGATATTTCTACTTATGATATTCTCAAGCATATAAAAACGTATTTTTTGATTTAAACCTTCAGTTACTGTGTAGTACCCCGTAATTTTATTGATATTTATTTATGGGATTAATTAAATTAAATGAGAATTTATTGGAAATTAATTCAGATATAAATACTAGCGAGATGTGAGTTGGTATTTGATTATGATGCGTATATATATGAACATTGAACATATTAAAATAAATTGTCGCGAAACTGAAATACGATAATTTGGGAAAGTTACTTGGGACGCGCATGTCAGTCGCGTCAGGAATGTAATTATTTGAATTAAAAAGTGAATTTTATTTTTATCAACCAAATGGTCATTTTGAGTGCGCCAACATGTCCGGAAGGGTCGAAATAGTCAGAAAACACTGGCCGGGGGTTTAGTTTGGGTCCCGGGGCATTTTTGGGCCATACCGTCAACTTAAAAGGGTATTTTGGTAATTTTAAAAATATGGGAATTAAAACCCACGAAAATTAGAGTTAATATTTATTATTCTAAAGGGGCCACTAAGGCCATTACCAGCAAAAAGTTTTAGAAGTGGGCTACGGGAGTTAGAGAGGAGTTACCATAGGGTTCCAAACCTAAAACACTCACCACCATCAAATTGGAGAGGATTTGTGACTGATTAAAGGAGAGAATCAACCTCGAATCATCAACAACACATCTGGAAAACGAATCTAAGGCAAGTGATTTGATATTTTTAGTGCATTGAATATTTCTTCCATGTTTAGTGTATGAATTATCTTATCTTGAAAGTTTTGAAGAAAATCTATGAAATTGTTGGAGAAACTTTGAATTTGGGTTAGGATTTGCATGTAGGATGATGATAGACTGATTTAATGTTCGAAAAGTTATATATGATGATTTAAAAATGGATTTATGATGAGTAATTGGGCATAATAAAATTTTGGGTTCATGTTCATAGGGTCTTGGGAAATATCTAGAGATTTATATAAATTCCTTGATGATTTGTAAGATTTGACCCCTAAAATATGTTAAGGGATAATCTAGGATGATTAGAAATGGTTTATATACGTTAAAACATAACTTGGATGGTCTTAGGGTGGATTTACAGAGGAAAAGAATTGAGAAAATCGGACATGGGAATTTCTGGGTTAAAACTGCCATCTCGTTAGAAGACCTGCCCAGGTCGTTCGAACGAACTTCTAACGAGATGACAGTGCCCCTTATAACGAGTTGGTAGTTCATTCGAAGCCTTTCGTTCGAACGAGATTTCTAACGAGTTGACATAATGGCCTTTTTGGCCTGAATTTATATCTAGTATCCCGTAGGCTTATTTAAATGGTGAGATGACATTCCCTTATTAACTAGAGGGTATAGTTGGGAGATTGGGGTACGTTGAGGAGTAAAACTTAGAATCTTATAGTAAACCGGATGACATTTGTGGATTGGGAAGCAAGTAACTAATCATGACGTGAGAAGAGTTAATAACTTAAATACATATAAACCGGGGACTTGTGAGTTGTGTAACACTAAGTGTTGGTATAAGAACGAGAAGTATACCACAAATGAAATAATGTGATATCTAAGATGTGTGAATGATTAGTATATGTAGTATTCTGTGTATAACATACCTACCGTACTTGCTATCATGGGAGGTCGGCGTTCGATCAGGGCCATCTAATCTTTGTGTGCCTACGGGGGGATTTAGAGTGGTACCTCGAGGACATAGGTCAGAGAAGGACTTATTGAGAAGTTAATAAGTCTGCTGATCATGGGATCGTAGATATGTGCGTGACCCATGTGATGTGAACTATGTTCGCCTCCATTATTTGTGACTGTTGATTAATGAAACGATTCCTGAGAGATTCGGAATACGTGGTCCTTATGTACGTGATGTACCGGGATTGGATAGCAGAGTATGTGTGCATCGCAGCTTAGTCTCGGGGTGCTAGTATTGTATATTTATGATGAGAATAATATGCTGTTAATTGAAATGAATTGTCGTGAATAAATGTGAGTATAAATAATAGTAACAATTTGTAAAGTGAAAATGGAAGATCTCAATAATTAGTAGTACTAGCATGGGAAATTGTGTAGCAAGTTATAACACTCTATTAAATAAAAGTTGTTGTGAATTGAATTTGATATCGTATAGTAATGTTAGAATTTGGTATCAGGACTAGTTAGATATGGGAACAACTATAATGGGTACGGGTACGATAGGAGTGCACAATTAGTTGAGAGTTGAGGAACTCATGTGAGTGCACACACTATCATGTACTTTACATTCACTGTTTAATGATATTAAACACTTATAAAATTTTAAATTATTTTCACAATCGGGCTCTGACCCGTTTGCTTTCAAATCTATTTTTGTAAAAACGTTTTAGGTGCCCAGCCACAAGGACACCATGCATAGGAGTTCTATTCAGGTGTTGTGCTGTAGCTGCTGTGGAAGTTACAGGACATTGACAGTAGACGCCTCCATTTCTGATCTTGACTACATTATCAGATTTTCTTATTTGTTGGGCATGTCGCCCCATTTCTTTTAGAGACATCTTACTTATCAGTTATTTCGGACTTTGGGTTGTAATTAATTTAGTGATGTAGACGTGGTATTTATTTATTTCAGTATTCAGATTGTTGTGAGGAGTATTTCCTCCAGACTCATTATTATTTGATAGTTAATCTATTGTGACTATATTGTGGTGGTTATGTTAGCATTTCATAATTTACTTATTGTATGTTAATCGGATTTAATTAAAATTGACAACTCACTTTTTAAATATTAGGTGGCTAGTAATTGTTAAAACGTTTTCGACAGTGATGCTATGAACTGAACCAACTTGGCATTTTGTATTAATTTAATAAAGGATTAGCTACCCGGTATTTAATTAGTCGGGGTGTCACAGGTGGTATCAGAGCATCAGGTTCTAGTGTCCTTAGGATCTGTATGGCATATTATGTTTTCGCTGAGCTTTCTTTGATGTAGAGCCCTATATTTTAGGACTGTTGTATTCTTTTATGTATGTATCGCTCTTCAGCTATTTTGAGATAATAACTGCGAACTTATAAGACCTTACTCTCATTTCATATGCCTCCACGATGTGCACAGCGAGTTCCTAGGAATGTACAGCCAGAGCCACAGCCTGCACCAGTTCAGGGCACTATGAATGTCGCTGAGGTTGCAGCTATTGTATCCCAAGTGGTAAATGACGCCCTAGCCGTTGTACAGTAGGCACCACCCCAGGCGCCAGTAGTCACGCCAGTTCAGGCTCATGCATTCCCATCTGCTTGGGAACGCATCCGTGATTCTTTTTAGAAAGCACACCCTCCGGAGTTTGCAGGTATCTCCGATGTTGTGGTATCCAGTCAGTGGAGGAAGGACATTCAGAGGCACTTAAGGATGTACGAGTGCACAAATGTTCTGAAGCAGATACTGGCTACTTTCAAGCTAGTAGGATATGCATTGCAGTGGTGGGAGTCCATTACCACTGCGGAGGAGAGGGATGCCCTTACTATTCAGGAGTTCTGGGTGCGGTTCGACCGCAAATATTTTCCGTCAGCTGTACATACTGAAATGAGGAGGAAATTGATGAACCTCAAATAGGAGGGGAGGATCGTGGCCGAGTATGAGGCCGAATTCACTAATCTCTTGAACATTGTTCCCGATGAGATTCTGACTGAGGAGAAGAAGATTCAGAAGTTCACGAATGGATTGACTTGGAGGATCCGTCAGCACTTGTTAGGGAATCTCTCGTTAGCCACTTATTCTGATGTGGTTAACGCTACACTACTACACTTTTAGGATCACCGATTTCACATGACTGAGAGTAAGAGATCAGGAGAGTCTAGCCATCAGGGCTGGATAGGGGGAAATGGTGCCAGAGGGGCACAATATGCTCAGGGTCAGCATAAGCAGAGTGATCAGGGTTCCCAACAGGGGGATTCTAAGAGATTCAGATCTGGAGATTTTAGGAGTGGTCATGGAGGTTTCAGGCATGGCCATCATGGGCAGAACGTCCATCAGGGCCAGCAGGGTCAGAATGGCCAGCAGTAGCAGTTTCAGCAGGGCCAGCACGGCCAGGGGAGAAATGGTAATCACCATCAGGGCCGTGGGCAGTAGGGACAGCAAGGGGGAAATTTTCCGGGGAAGTGCTTCACTTGTGGCAAGACTGGACACAAACGCCAGGATTGTCTTGATAGGGACAGGGCCTCACAGCAGCAGCAGCAGGGTGCTCGACACGAGACATAGAGGCCTATGTTTCCCGCCGCCCTCCCAGTACCACCACAGATGGCAGCACTACCACCCATTCCAGCGGTCCTAGTCCAGCAGGGACAACTTCAGTATGGGAGAGTGTATCAGCTCCAGCATGCCGCAGTCCCACAGGATCCACCGGCCATTGAGGGTGTGTTCTATATTCAGGGGACTGTGGGGCGTATTTTATTTGACATGGGGGCCACACATTATTCCATTGCCATGAGATTTTCACTCACTATTGGGTTATTAAACACAGTCGAGAGCACGGTTACTTGTGTAGATTCACCGTTGAGTAGGGGTTCTGTGATTTCCCTTATTTGTAGAGGTGTGGGTATAGAGATCGGGAGGTTTACTTTACCCACTGATATGTTAGGGTTAGAGATGACTGAGTACGATGCGATTGTTGGTATGGATTGGCTAGTTGTGTATCGAACCATGATTGACTGTTTTAGTAGGAGTATTATCTTTGCCATTCCCGGGCAGGATATGTTTTTAGTGGAGATGCCTCACCTTGAGGGAGGATCATCCACTCATTTGTACTATTTAGAGGAGGAGACCTCTAAGGAAGTGGTGCTACCACTCGATTCGATTCCAGTCGTGAGGGAGTTTGCTGATGTATTTCAGGATATACCTGGATTAACGCCTAGTAGAGAGATAGATTTTGTGATCGATTTGACGCCGTGCACACGGCCAATTGCCCGCGCACCTTACCATATGGCTCCGGTAGAGATGAGAGAGTTACGGGAGCAGATAGAGCAGTTATTGGGTCAAGGGTTTATCCGGAGGAGTACTTCCCCGTGGGTTGCCCCTGTGTTGTTCGTAAAGAAGAGGGATGGATCATTGAGATTGTGTGTAGATTATCGGGAGTTGAATAAAGTCACGATACGGAATAAGTATCCGTTGCCGAGAATCGATGACTTATTTGACCAGTTGAGAGGAGCTTACTTCGTCTTAAAGATTGATTTGCGATCGGGATACCATCAGTTGCGTATCAGGGAACACGATGTCTCAGAGACTGCCTTCTTGACGAGATATGGATCCTACGAGTTTCGGGTTATGCCTTTTGGCTTGACCAACGCTCCAGTTGTGTTTATGGACTTGATGAATAGGGTGTTCAGAGAGTTCCTAGACCAGTTCATCATCGTCTTCATTGATGACATTCTGGTTTACTCCCAGGCAGAAGAGGAGCACGCCGAGCATTTGAGGCAGGTTTTGCAGACGCTACGTCAGAACGAGCTTTATGCAAAGTATGAGAAGTGTGGGTTTTGGCTGAAGGAGGTTCAGTTTTTGGGGCATATCATTTCAGACCGGGGGATATTTGTTGATCCAGGAAAGGTATCCGCGGTGAGGGAGTGGGGACAGCCCATGACACCGACTGAGATTCGTAGTTTCTTGGGCCTAGGAGGATATTACAAGAGGTTTATTCGGGGTTTCTCAAAGATAGCGGGTCCTTTGACACATCTGACTCGCAAAGGTGTGCCATTCATCTGGAGCGATGCCTATCAATTGGCATTTGATGTGTTGAAGGACAAGTTGACCTCAGCACCTGTGTTAGCATTGCCCAGATCGGGAGTTGAGTATCTAGTCTACACCGATGCATCCTTACAAGGACTCGGAGGTGTGCTGCAGCAGGAGAGTCAGGCCATAGCTTATGCTTCCCGTAAGCTTAAGCCTCACGAGAGGAATTACCCCACCCACAACTTGGAGTTAGCGGCAGTCGTTTTTCGCTCTTCGGATTTGGAGACACTATCTCCTGGGGGAGAAATTTCGGTTGTTCACATACTATAAGTCTTTACAATACCTCTTCACGCAGAAGGAACTGAATATGCATCAACGACGGTGGCTTGAGTTTGTGAAGGATTATCAGTTTGATATCCGATATCATCCAGGAAAGGCTAATATGGTAGCAGACGTGTTGAGTCGTAGGCCAGTAGATGAGGTGGCCGAGGTGTGGAAAGCTAAGTGGAAGGAGTTGGGACACCAGGATGTAATGGCCCGATCGTTCATGTCTGTGATCACTATTACACCTCAGATTGTTACGAGAGTGGTAAAGACCCAAGCAAAAGACTCGTTCTGTCAGGAGCAGATAGTTCGATTACTAGCAGAGGGAGCCTAATCCTATACCGTTAGTTCAGACGGGTAATTATGCTTCAATGGGAGACTGGTTGTTCCGGAGGGGAAAGACTTGCGATACGAGGTTATGGCAGAGTCGCATGGATCACGATTCGCGGTACACCGTGGTGGGGATAAGATGTACCAATACATGAGATGACAGTATTGGTGGAGCGGGATGAAGAGAGATTTTTTCGTGTTTGTTTCTAAATACGCCACTTGTCAGCTAGTAAAGGTGGATCATCAGAGACCGACAGGACTTCTACAGCCATTAGAGGTTCCAACGTGGATATGGGAGAGCATATCCATGGACTTTATCACAGGGTTACCTACGTCGCAAAGGGGTCACGACTCCATATGGGTAATTGTGGATAGGTTGCCAAAGTTTCTCATTTTCTACCCGTAAGTACAGACTACACTACGGGACAATATGCTCAGATTTTCATTGTGGAAATAGTGAGACTTCACGGTGTGCCTATAAATATCGTGTCTGACCGAGACAAGATATTTGTTTCATAGTTTTGGGAGAGTTTCCAGGAGGCCATGGGTACTGAATTGCGGTTGACTACGACTTATCACCCGCAGACCGATGGGAAGACCGAGCGAACAAATCAGATGTTGGAGGACATGTTGCGTATGTGTATCATAGACTTTGGAGGAGGATGGGAGCAGTACCTTCCACTGATGGAGTTTTCTTATAATAATTCCTATCAGTTCACCATTGGTATGGCTCCATTTGAGGCGTTGTATGGTAGAGCTTGTCGTTCCCCAACATGTTGGTTATAAGTGGGGGACAACAAACTCCTTGGGTCGGAAGTGATTCAGGATACTTCGGCAAGGATAGAGATGATACAGAGTCGAATTAGGGTAGCTCAGGATCGGCAGAAGAGCTATGCTGATGCAAAGAGGTTCTTCAGAGAATTCAAAGTGGGGGACCAGGTTTTACTCAGAGTATCTCCTATGAAGGGGATTATGCATTTTGGGAAGAAGGGGAAACTAGCACCTAGATATGTGGGGCCATTTTCTATCATTGAGCGGATTGGGCCAGTTGCGTATAGACTTAGGTTACCGGAGCACTTGCATAGGATTCATGATGTGTTCCACATTTCCTCGCTAAGGAAATATCTTAGGGATGATTTGGCCCATACTCACATTTCTTTGGAGGACATCGATCTCCAACCCGATAGTTCCTACGAGGAGGGGCCGATTGCTATTTTGGACCGAAGCGAACGGAAACTGAGGTCAAAGATAGTTCCATTAGTACGTGTTTAGTGGCGGCATGATAATGCTGAGGATTCCACATGGGAGCGCGAGGATGAGATGCGCGAGCGTTATCCAGACTTGTTTTTACCAGGTATTCTTTAATTCCGAATTTCGGGACGAAATTTTGTTATTAGGGGGGAAGTATGTAATAACCGTAATTTTATTGATATTTATTTAAAGGATTAATTAAATTAAATGAGAATTATTGGAAATTAATCCAGATATAAATACTAGCGAGATGTGAGTTGGTATTTGATTATGATGCATATATATATGAATATTGAAAATATTAAAATAAATTATCGCGAAACTGAAATACGACAATTTGGGAAAGTTAGTTGGGACGCGCATGTCAGTCGCGTCAGGAATGTAATTATTTGAATTAAAAAGTGAATTTTATTTTTATCAACCGAATGGTCATTTTGAGTGCGCCAACATGTTCGGAAGGGTCGAAATAGTCAGAAAACACTAGCCGGGGGTTTAGTTTGGGTCCCGGGGAATTTTTTGGCCATACCGGCAACTTAAAAGGGTATTTTGGTAATTTTAAAAATATGGGAATTAAAACCCACGAAAATTAGAGTTAATATTTATTATTCTAAAGGGGCCACTAAGGGCATTACCAGCAAAAAGTTTTAGAAGTGGGCTACGGGAGTTAGAGAGGAGTTACCATAGGGTTCCAAACCTAAAACACTCACCACCATCAAATTGGAGAGGATTTGTGACTGATTAAAGGAGAGAATCAACCTCGAATAATCAACAACACATCTGGAAAATGAATCTAAGGCAAGTGATTTGATATTTTTAGTGCATTTAATATTTCTTCCATGTTTAGTGTAGGAATTATCTTATCTTGAAAGTTTTGAAGAAAACCTATGAAATTGTTGGAGAAACTTTGAATTTGGGTTAGGATTTGCATGTAGGATGATGATGGACTGATTTAATGTTCGAAAAGTTATATATGATGATTTAAAAACGGATTTATGATGAGTAATTGGGCATAATAAAATTTTGGGTTCATGTTCATAGGGTCTTGGGAAATATCTAGAGATTTATATAAATTCCTTGATGAATTGTAAGATTTGACCCCTAAAATATGTTAAGGAATAATCTAGGATGATTAGAAATGGTTTATATACGTGAAAACATAACTTGGATGGTCTTAGGGTGGATTTAGAGAGGAAAAGTATTGAGAAAATCGGACTTGGGAATTTCTGGGCTAAAACTGCCATCTCGTTAGAAGACCTGCCCAGGTCTTTCGAACGACCTCGTTCGAACGAACTTCTAATGAGATGACAGTGTCCCTTCTAACGAGTTGGTAGTTCATTCAATTCCTTTCGTTTGAATGACACTCGTTCGAACGACCTCGTTCGAACGAGATTTCTAACGAGTTGACAGAATGGCTTTTTTGGCCTGAATTTATATCTAGTATCCCGTAGACTTATTTAAATGGTGAGATAACCTTCCCTTATTAACTAGTGGGTATAGTTGGGAGATTGGGGTACGTTGAGGCGTAAAACTTAGAATCGTGTAGTAAATCGGATGACATTTTTGGATTGGGAAGCCAGTAACTAATCACGACGTGAGAAGAGTTAATAACTTAAATACATATAAACCGGGGACTTGTGAGTTGTGTAACTCTAAGTGTTGGTATAAGAACGAGAAGTATACCACTAATGAAATAATGTGATATCTAATATGTGTGAATGCTTAGTATATGTAGTATTCTGTGTATAACATACCTACCGTACTTGCTATCATGGGAGGTCGGCGTTCGATCAGGGCCATCTAATCTTTGTGTGCCTACGGGGGGATTTAGAGTGGTACCTCGAGGACATAGGTCAGAGAAGGACTTATTGAGAAGTTAATAAGTCTGCTGATCATGGGAGCGAAGGTATGTGCGTGACCCATGTGATGTGAACTATGTTCGCCTCCATTGTTTGTGACTGCTGATTAACGAAATGATTCTTGAGAGATTCGGAATACGTGGTCCTTATGTACGTGATGTACCAGGATTGGATAGCAGAGTATGTGTGCACCGCAGCTTAGTCTCGGGGTGCTAGTATTGTGTATTTATTATGAGAATAATATACTGTTAATTGAAATGAATTGTCATGAATAAATGTGAGTATAAATAATAGTAACAATTTGTAAAGTGAAAATGGAAGATCTCAATAATTAGTAGTACTAGCATGGGAAATTGTGTAGCAAGTTATAACACTCTATTAAATAAAAGTTGTTGGGAATTGAATTGGATATCGTATAGTAATGTTAGAATTTGGTATCAGGACTAGTTAGATATGGGAACAACTAGAATGGGTACGGGTACGATAGGAGTGCACAATTAGTTGATAGGTGAGGAACTCATGTGAGTGCACACACTATCATGTACTTTATATTCACTGTTTAATGATATTAAACACTTGCAAAATTTTAAATTATTTTCACAATCGGGCTCTGATCTGTTTGCTTTCAAATCTATTTCTGTAAAAACCTTTTAGGTACCCAGCCACAAGGATACCATGCATAGGAGTTCTATTCAGGTGACGTGCTGTAGCTGCTGTGGAAGTTACAGGACATTGACAGTAGACGCCTCCATTTCCGATCTTGACTCCATTATCAGATTTTCTTATTTGTTGGGCATGTCGCCCCATTTCTTTTAGAGACATCTTACTTATCAGTTATTTCAGACTTTGGGTTGTAATTAATTTAGTTATGAAGACTTGATATTTATTTATTTCAGTATTCGGATTGTTGTGAGGAGTATTTCCTCCAGAATCATTATTATTTGATGGTTAATCTATTGTGACTATGTTGTGGTGGTTATGTTAGCATTTCATAATTTACTTATTGTATGTTAATCGGATTTAATTAAAATTGACAACTCACTTTTTAAATATTAGGTGGATAGTAATTGTTAAAATGTTTTCGACAGTGATGCTATGAACTGAACCAACTTGGCATTTTGCATTAATTTAATAAAGGAGTAGCTACCCGGTATTTAATTAGTCGGGGTGTCACATACTGAAGATATATGAAAGTTATAATAAGACAATAATGTGCTATGCATTAAACCTTATCTTATTATTTAGAACTGGATATATATCACACATGAGATATCCCCATATCTACGAGATGTTCAATATGTTTTAGAATTATTATAGCCTTGTGCTCTATCTTGGCTTCATGAATATTTACAAGAGTAAACCCAATATATTTCCAAAAGAGGCACCACTTCCTATATTCATATAGGTGAAGTTCTCTTTCACGTCCTTTATACTTTAGAAAATGAACTTCATTAAGAGTTAAACTCATCCTCTCGACGTAGCAATATGCACTGAGCATCCTAGAAGGGACATGAAATTGAATAAAATTCAGTGCAAAACTAATCACCTATCAGTAACTTGTTATTACCCATTAAACCTTGGAATAGTGGTAGTGTTATTACAAAGTTGGGCTACCATTACCGGTGATTATTGAAAAGAAGGTTTTAGTCCCATTCCACTGGATGTGTCATTTACCAAATCTCTATAGAGTCCTTTGGTAAGAGGGTTAGCTAGATTCTTATTAGTTTGAACATATATAATATTAATAACTCCATTAGTTATTAATTGTTTAACATATTCATGTCTTAAACTTATGTGTCTAGATTTTCCATTATATACTTTGTTATACGCTTTAGACAATGTAGCTTCACCATCACAATACAAAGAAAGATGTGGCATTGGTTTTGGCCATAACCTTATGTCCAGTAATAAATTTCTTAGCCAATTTGCTTTTTTTTCGACTGTTTCCAGTGCTATAAATTCAGATTCCATTGTTGAAAATGCAAGTTTATTTCTTGGATGCCCAAGATACTGCCCCACACACTAAGGCTAATATCCATTCAGATGTGGATTTATCATCACTTGCATTTGTTATCCAATTAGCATCAAAGTACCCTTCAAGAACTGTTGAAAAGTTATAATAAAGTTGACCTAATTTTGTCATCTTATTAAGGTAACAAAAAATCCTCCCAATTTCTTTTCAATGATCCACACTTGGATTATTAGTGTATCTTGACATTTTACCCACTGCAGATGTAATATCTGGCCTTGTACAATGCATCGCGTACATTAAACTTCCAATTGTACTAGCATATTCAAGTTGTGCAACTGCTCTGCCTGAATTTTCTAATAATTTTATACTAGAATCATATGGGGTATTTGCTTCTTTTATTTTCAAGTGATTGAATTTGTGAATAACTTTGTCAATTTAATGAGATTGACATATTGCATAACCCCCACTATGTTTCTTAACATTAATACCTAAGATAGTATCCACTTCATTAAGATCGTTCATCTTATTGTGAACTAAGATACTTCTTAGTTTCACATACACCTCTCATGTTTGTACCAAAAATTAATAATCCATCAACATATAAATAAATAATTACGCCATAATCGTTAGTGAATTTAGAATAAATGAACTTATGAGTGTTGTTCTGTCTGGAACCATTTGAAAGAATGATTGTATCAAACTTTTCATGCCCTTAATTTGGTGCTTGTTTCAACCCATAAAGTGACTTAATTAAATTACAAACTTTATGTTCATTTTCGGGCATAACAAACCCTTCGAGTTGTTCTATATATACCTCTTCATCTAGGTCACTATTCAAAAATGTTGTTTTAACATCTATTTGTTGCACAAATAGGTTATAAATAGATGCAATGCCATTAAAACACATATGGATGTAATTCTAGCAAGAGATGTATAAATCGAAATAGTCAATCCCTTTTTTTAAAACCTTTTGCTACCAATCTAGACTTAAAGGTTTGAATAGAACCATCAGTATTGTATTTTCTTCTAAATATCTATTTACTACTAATAGGTTATGATACTTATGGAAATTCCACAAAAACCTATGTCTGATTAGATATAAATGCATCCATCTCATCATTAATAGCTTATTTTTAAAAACAAGCATCTCTTGAAGGCATTGCTTCATTAAAGGTTTTAGCATCTTCTTCTACGTTAAGTAAGATAAGTAATTTATTAAGAATATTATCACTCCTTCAACTAAAAAAGATAAGGCTTGAGATGAAATAAAATTAGAGCCAAAATATTTTTCTTTCCTAGCACGCTGACTTCTTCTAAGTTCTAATTCTGTTTCGGGTTCCTTGTGTTTAGCATTAATTGATGTCTTATGAATCAAACTAATGGATGTATCAGTATCGACATCTAATTCGGGACATGAATCTTTATAAAATTTATTTTCAATAAATTCAACAACCCTTGATTTAATTACAACATTAGAATTTAAGTCCATCAACCTATATGCCTTAGACTTTTTTGCATATCCTATGAAAACACTTTTAATTCCTCTTGCACCCAACTTTGAACTTTTCGGGTCATGAACTCTATAGAAAGCCAAAAAATCCTATACCCTTAGGTAGTCTAGATTTGGCTTTTGATTCTTCCACACCTCTTATAGAGAGACGTGTGTTTTCATTGATGAAATTTTGTTATGTAAATGACAAGCAGTGAGAAGAGCTTCTCCCCACAAATTGTTTCGTAATTTTAAAGTAATCAACATAGAGTTAATCATATTAGTAAGAGTCATATTCTCTTTTTCAGCCAAGACATTTCGTTGGGGAGTATAAGGGGCAGTTCTTTGATGTATTATTCCATGTTCTTCACAAAATGAGTCAAATACATTTGGAAAATACTCTCCCCCTCTATCACTACAAAGAATTTTAATTTTCTTTTATTTTTGATTTCCAACTTCTCCTTTGAAATGTTTAAACATTGAAAAAGATTCATCCTTATGTCTTATAAAGTATACATATGTGAATTTTGAGCAATCATCAATGAATGTAATAAATTATCTTTTTTCGCCTCGAGCAAGAATACCATTATATTCACATATATCAGAATAAACTAATTCTAATAATTCAGTACTTCGTTCGACTTTAGGAAAAGGTATTTCTGTTAAATTTGCTTGAATACACATTTCACATTTTTCATGGGAAGTACTATCACAAGATATTAGTTTATGTTTAGACATGTATTTCAATGATCTAAAATTTAAATGCGCTAATTTAACATGACAAACATCAAAAGACTCAACAATATAAGAAGAATTATTCATATTATTAATAACAATACTGAGTTTGAACATTCCATAACAAGCATACCCTTTCCCAACAAATGACCCATTCTTATATATCATTAACTTATCAGACTCAAAGACGACTTTGATGCCGCTTTTACAAATCAAACTTGCAGACACTCAATTTTTTTGAATTTCTGGTATATGTAGAACATTTGTCAACGTCAATTTCTTTCCAGATTTGAATTGTAGTTTAATGTTTCCTTTTCCCAAAACCTTGGTAGAATTATGATTCTCCATTAGAACCTGTTGACCATCCTCTGCTTTTTCATATACGGAGTATAATAATTTATCATTGCAGACATGTATGGTAGCTCCAGAATCGAGCCACCAATCAGAAGACTTCATAATTCCTTCCACGTTTAGTTCGGTAATCATACAATTTGCATGTCCGATACCATTTCCATAAGATCCTCGATCTTATTTTCCACCATATTTTCATTATTGAATTCAGTAGCACCTATCTTTCATTTCTTGTTTCTGCAATCACGGGCATAGTGGCCATTTCTGCCACAATTAAAACAAGTCTCATTGGATGGTTTCTTTTGGAATTATTTTTCTTGAACTTCTTACCATTAGGTTTGAATTTCTTTTGATATTTATTTCCTTCAACAAAGTTAACTTTGGTGGAATTTTGAGAAACATTTATTTGATCACAAGATCTAGTTTCTTCTTCAATCCTATGTAGGAGTTTCTTACGACAATCATTCCAACTTGGTGGTAATTTTGTAATAATTGTACCAACTTGAAATGATTAAGAAATTTCCACCTTTAATTCACGAAGCTTTGTGACAAGAATTTGCAACTCATGTACTTGATCTAAAATAGTTTGGTTATCACTTATTTTCAATTCGAAGTATTTTAAAATTAAGAATTTATCTGTACCTTCTATCTCTGTTTTGTATTTGTATTTAAGAGCATTAAAGATTTCCCGCGGATACTGCATAGAGTTATAAAGATCATAAAATTGATCAAAAGTGTATTCAGAATATACCCATGACACACCAATTCATCCTCTTCACGTTTCTTCCGTCGTTCTTTGACAATGTCATTATCGTCTTCTTTTGGTTCCGAAATTGCTTCTAGGTTTGGATCCAAAACATATGAAATTTTCAAAACAGTGTGAAGAAAGAATAATTTTCCTTTCCAACGAGTGAAATTTGTTCCATCAAAATGGTCCAAATGCACATTGGGATTCAGAAACGTATTCATATTCATTTCTGCCTCCATTAATAACACCTTAACATTGTTGATGAATTTTAAGAATGCAGAAAATATGAATAGATGACTGGATTTGAGGTGAAATAAACTACTATCCTTAAGGTATTATTTTCTCCCACTCGTACAGAGTTTGCTACGGGTCTAGGAAAATTACATGCAAGATACAACAAATCCATGGTTTTGTTCAAGTAGCAAACTTGAAAAAAAACCCAGAACACGATGAAATTGGGAAGAAAAAATAATAAGAGAGAGAAAATTTTCAAAATTAATTATGACAGGATTTGGCCTTCTATATATAGCCTCTTGTGATGTTTGTTCATTAACAAACACCACATCCAAAGGTCATTTAATCATAACCCTTGGATATATAACTATATATTGGACGTTCCAGCTTTGTCCTAAAAGGTCTGACTGTATGGATTAACAATTAATGAAGTGGAGCCAAAATCCAACGGCTCAGATTCACCCGCACCATAATTATGTGTCATTTATTATGTATTTAAACTAGACCATTGGATCTTTTGACGTTGTCAAAAATCAAAGGATCCTACTGCTCCTCATGATGACGCGTACATGCGAAGTGCAAAGTGCGCCTCTAAAGCGCCCAAAGCACCCTAAACACCTAATCGCACTTTCGCACATGCGAGCACGTGGGCGTGTGCGGATGGTGCAAAGCACCATCCTTGGACCTATGGTGTACATTAGTATCATACACTTTAACGCACATAAGTAATCTCTTATGACACAAGAGAATATATTAACCCACCCACTTTTTTCACACTTTTCCAATGTGGAACTTTTGGTTTTCCCACTTCCCTTTGTCTTTTTTTATTCGAACTAATTAATGGTTTTAACCTTTCATCTTCTCTAACCATTAATACCCATTAATATTAAAATCACCCAACAATCCCCCACTATATTTTAATATTAATGCAACTTCTTCTTGTGATATGAACATGTATACAAGAAAGTATCTTTCGATTTAAACCTTGAGCTTGTGAAGATATATCAAAGTTCTAATAAGATAATGGTGTGTTATGCATTAAACCTTGTCTTATTATTTAGAATCAGTTATATATCACACATGAGATATTCCAATCTCTACGAGATGTTCAATATGTTTTAGCACTATTATGGTCATGTGCTCTATCTTGGCATCATGAATATTTACAAGAGTAAACCTAAAATCTTGCTAGAAGCGACACCACTTCCTATATTCATATAGGTAAAGTTCTCTTGCATGTCCTTGCTACTTTAGACAACGAACTTCATTAGGAGTTAACCCATCCTCTCGATGTAGAAATACGCACTGATCATCCTAGAAGGGACATGAAATTCAATAAATTTCAGTGCAAAACTAATCACATATCAGTAACTTGTTATTACCCATTAAACCTTAGAATAGTGGTAGTGCTATTACAAAGTTGGGCTTCCATTACCGGTGATTATTGAAAAAATGGTTTTAGTCCCATTCCACTAGATGTGTCATTTACCAAATCTCTAGAGAGTCCTTTGGTAAGAGGGTCAGCTAGATTCTTATTTGTTCGAACATATATAATATTAATAACTCCTTCAATTATTAATTGTTTGACATATTCATGTCTTAAACTTTTGTGTCTAAATTTTTCATTATATACTTTGTTATACACTCTAGACAATATAGATTGACTATCAAAATACAAAGAAAGAGATGGCATTGGTTTTGGCCATAACTTTATGTCCAATAATAAATTTCTTAGCCATTCTGCTTCTTTTTCGACTGTTGCTAGTTTTATAAACTCATATTTCATTGTTGAATATGTAATGCAAGTTTATTTCTTGGATGCCCAAGATACCGCCCCACCCGCTAAGGTGAATATCCATCCAGATGTGGATTTATTATCATTTGCATTAGTTATCCAATTATCATCAAATTTCCCTTCAAGAACTGCTGGAAAGTCGTAATAAAATAGAACTAATTCTTTGGACTTCTTGAGGTAACAAAAAATCTTCATAATTGCTTTCCAATGATCCACACTTGGATTACTAGTGTATCTTGGCATTTTACCCATTGCGAATGCAATATCTAACCTTGTACAATGCATCACACACATTAAACTTCCAATTGCACTAGCATATTCAAGTTGTGCAATTGTTCTACCATAATTTTTTAATAATTTTATACCAGAATCATATGGGGTATTTGATTCTTTTATTTTCAAGTGATTGAATTTGTGAATAACTTTGTCAATGTAATGAGATTGAGATAATGCATAACTCCCACTATGTTTCTTAACTTTAATACCTAAGATAATATTCACATCATTAAGATCTTTCATCTTAAATTGTGAACTAAGATACTTCTTAGTTTCAGATACACCTCTCATGTTTGTACCAAAAATTAATAAGTCATCAACATATAAACATATAATTACGCCATAATCACTAGTGAATTTAGAATAAGTTCACTTATCAGCGTTGTTATGTCTGAAACCATTTGAAAGAATGATTGTATCAAACTTTTCATGCCACTACTTTGGTTCTTATTTCAACCCATAAAGTGACTTAATTAATTCTAAACATAATAAAGATTAACGATGAATTACATCGCATTGGATATTTTAAATGAAATGAAAGCGTGTGTTAAAAAACCGAATGTCATGACGTATAATATTATGTTAGATGGTTTATGCAATAATCAATTCCTTTCTAGAGCAATGATTCTATTTCAAGAGATGGAAGACTGAGGGTGCATCTTGACATTGTAGCTTACACCGCATTCATTGATGGTATGTGTAGAGATGGGAAGTCTAAAGTTGCTAGCAAACTATTTAATAGACTTCCTATAATAGGTTTACTACCTAATATGCATACATATACTATTTTGATTAATGGATTTTGCAAGGAAGGGATGTTAAGCGAAGCAAATGATTTACTTGGAAGAATGAAAGAGAGTTGTTATCCACATGATGGTTGCACTTATAATGTTATTATCCAAGGATTTCTTCGAAATAATGATACATTGAGGGTAGTCTGTTTCTTAGTGAAATGGTTAATAAGGGGTTTTCTACTGATGTATAGACAGCCACTCTCTTAATGGAATCTCTGACTAACGATGAATTACGTCAATCAGTTATGAGAATGCCTCATAAGGGTATGTAATTTCTCTCTAGGTTTTGATTGTGAGGACATGCTAAAGAATCAAAATTTTGGAAGATAATTTGATTAATTTAGAGAAGTACGTGATTTGTGTTATGTTATTATATATGAAATAAGAATTAACAAAGTTTAGTCTCAATTTATCTTTTTTTTCAAATTTAAATTTACTTGATGTAATGGACTACAATAGTCGACATGCTCCTCTCTTTAAAAAATATAAGTTTATCCAAATCAACTATATGAAATCATGGAAGTAGGAAAGGGAATATATCTAATTTGTAGGCCCTATAGGTGAAACGACATTGAAAGTTATTGTAAAGTCAGTGTGAATAAGATCGTTGCAATAGTGAACTGTTTTCAAGATGTGTCATCACTACTTTTAGAAAGGTACTTTCAAGTATGTTTTCTTTATCATCGTAATTCAATCAAATCCTTGAGAATTTATTTTGTTAATGTTCATGGTCCCAAATCCTAGTAGATTTGTGTTGCTCACGAGTTTATGATATTTGGTTGGTTAATGTACACTAGTATCATACACTTCAATGCACATAAGTAATCACATATGACACAAGAATTATTAACCCACTAACTTTTTCACACTTTTCCAATGTGGGACTTTTCGTTTTCCCACTCCCCTTTGTATTTTCTTATTCCCACTACTTAATGGTTTAAACCTTTCATCTTATTTAACCATTAATACCCATTAATATTAAAATCATCCAACATTAAATGCCTAGGCATTATAGTAAAAGAAATAAAAATTAAGCTTTAGTATCAAAGGTCAAATTCATGGTTGTTTTAACAACGTGGTATAAACACAAAGATGATGATACATATGAATAATGACTTTTCGTGATACCAGTATTGACACACACACACACACACACACACACACACACACATATATATATATATATATATATATATATATATATATATATATACAGTACTGCTCTTATGCGGACCAGTCCGCATTTTAAGAGTGCGGACCGGACATGTGTTACCTGGCGGTGAACCCAGAAAAGAGAGAGAGTGTCCCTCTTATTTAACCGATAATTTCTAGGCTAACCACTAAGTGACACATATCCGGTCCGCACTCTTAAAATCCGTATTGGTCCGCACAAGAGCATTATATATATATATATATATATATATATATATATATATATATATATATAATGCTTTTGAGCGAACTGTCCTGCATTTTAACAGTGCGGACCGAACATGTGTTGCCTTGCGGTGCGCATAGAAATTATTGGCTAAATTATAAGTGTGCTCTCTCTTTTTCTGGGCTTACCGCCAGGTGACACATGTCCAGTCCGCACTGTTAAAATGAAGACCGGTTCGCACAAGAGCAATACTGTATATATATACTGAGATGAGGTGATATGTAGAAAAATGATATAAATATGCATTTTCAACCGTTGAAATGTTAGGTCGGCGCCAACCACTTTATTGATTGAATTTTTTGATGAAAATTCATGTATATGATATTCTCACTATCGAGATCATATCCATGAAGTTTCATCAAAAAATTCAATCAATAAGTGGGTGAGATGATGGCCAACATTTCAACGGTCGAAAATGCATATTTATACCATTTTTTTTACATATCACCTCATCTCAACGGTTTTTTTATTGAATTTTTTGATGAAAAAAATTGGAGATGATCTTCTCACCGTGCAGATCATATCCATGAAGTTTCATAAAAAAAATTCATTTTTTTACTATTTTAAAAAATGTTATGTACCGGGGTTTGCAACATAGAAGTCCTTACCGGAGAGGGTCTCTCTCTCTCTCTCTCTCTCTCTCTCTCTCTCTCTCTCTCTCTCTACAAATATATATATATATATATATATATATATATACTAGGGTATGCCCGTGCCTGAAGGCACGCTGAATATTTCCAAAGAACATAATCGTGAAACAGTTAAAATTTACTACATAATTGCGAAATGGTAAATATTTAAAATAAAGGGACGCATAATTTTGAAAAATAAAGTCATGTATAATATAAATAATAAATGTTTTATATATTATAAGTGTAGATTTTCAAAGTATTGAATCCTCTAAATTTAAGTCATAAAATTTCTTTTAAAATGCAAATGTGTAAAAAAAATTAAAAAATGGGCAGAACTCCATTTGTTTATAGGACTATCGACCCTTTTTAAGAAATAAAAAATTAATCCAACAAAACAAATAGTCCATTTTGGACCTCGTATAGGCAACTTAATCCAAATATACTTGATTACATAAAAAAATTGGACATGGTCTCCTTTGTTTATTGGACTATCCACCCTACTTAAGGGATAACAATCAATTCAATAATATTTAGAAAGTCTAAATTTATCTAACCTTCACAGAACCCCAATTCAACAATATTTAATCGACTGCTTTTACAACGAACAACCACAACACTAATACCATTTGTTATTACCCTGGGGAGATGTCGAACCTCGCAGTTTCTTATCAATAGTTGCGCAGAGGGAAAGTGTTCCAAATATTCTACAATTCACTTTCTTCATGTTCAGCATCAAAAGTAAGTGCCAAATCAATACAACAGAAATTGAAGATATGTCATAATCAAAGGCACATACTAATGGTTAATGTCAAAATAACTGTGCTTGCGGCATTAAAACAAAGCGTATAAGTGAATTCAACTATACAAAATGTAAAATGAAGAGTCAAATAAACATACATCATCGTTAACATAAATAAATTAAAATATACAATAAATCTCAATCTCTAAATAAATAGTCAAATAAACATACATATTATACCGGCACAACATCTATGCAAAGCTCCTCATGAGTGCACGCTTATCGAAACATCTGCAATTCTGGCATAAATGCGCTCAATTTCAAACATAGGTTATTATTGCATGTTGCGCTATCTAATGGAGGAGATACCTAAATAAGAAATAAGAGTAAACTAAATAGTAGAAAGAAGTAAAAAAGACGAAAAAAAAGACTGGAATATTAGAGATCTAACTCATTCTCACCTTTAAATCAACAACTTGGATGCTTCAAGTCATTCGCGACGAAGTATGTGTTCTCATACCTATCACATAAAAGGTAACACCATAAAATTAAAAACAAACTGAAAAAACACACATGTTTGGTTTATGTATGTTGTTTGGTTTTTCAAAATAGGAACGAAAAGAAATAAGGACTTAATAAGATCCAAGACCACATACACGACTTCCAAGTAGACCCGCTACAATCACGATAAGACATCCGAGTTCATGATCTCAATCCACCTACAATAACATAAGATATTGGGAAAAAAATCACCTTAAAGTATAAGAAATAAAATAAAATAAATGATTATCAATCTTAAACATTAAGACCACCGTCTTTTCTGGTATGGGAAATTTAACTATATTTAAATTTTTTGAAACTTTATAATCAAACCAACACTTAATACATCAATCTTTTTGAAAATTAGAAATTTAAAAAAACTCATTCACCAGTAACTGAAATGCAGTGGCTAAGCGACCGGTTGTTCCACCATTGAACAACTTAAGATCTAATATTCAAAGTTCTAGCACCACAAATGTCCAATACACAAAATAAATACTAATCTGCAAGCTCCACAGAGAAATCGAACAAAAATATCCTTGTGACACAATAGAAGATTAGTGAGAGATGTGCAACAATATCCTTATTGGTTGTGCAACAATATGTGAGAGTTATGCAACAATAGTAGATACGACAATAGCTGATATGCCTTGTGCAACAATAGTAGATACGACAATAGCAGGTACGACAATAGCAGATGCAACAATAGAAGAGTTGTGCAACAATAGCAGATGTGACTTGTGCAATAATATACTTGTTGGTAAATCGAGCAACAAATCGGCATTTGTGAGAGTTGTACTTATTTTTGTCCTGCAAAAAAAAGAAAGTAAAAGTGTTAATAGGAACAAAAATATGCCGAAGCCTTTAGAGCATCATCAAAAAGTAAAAAAGTAATGTTCTGTTTATCAAGTAAAGAAGTAATGCTCTGTTTATCAAGTAAATGCATCTTCAAGAAGAGAAAAGAAGTAAAGAAAAGGAAAAATAAGGAAGAAAAAAAGGCTACAAAAGTTCAAATACGACAATAGTCACAATAGCAATGTACAAAGTCAAGAAAATCGAACCAAGGTATTGAATATATACACTTCCAAGATAAATGAGGAAGACTGTGATTATCAATGTGACCACTTAATTTAACATATGCACATTTATAACGAATCAACATATAAGAAATTATAAATAAAGGGGACCGACACAACAAAAATTGTCATTTGAGTGATCGCACTTTTGTTCACGACATGCCATGTGATATAATGTCGTTACGTTTCTACATCTCGAACCAATTAAAATAATTATATACAATGTATTTTTTTTTTAACATAAGTACATACAAAATAAAAGGCAGACTTCTTAATGGTGAACTTTCAAGGCTATTACCACACTTTCTTAGTATCATTAAAAATATGTTGATTACAAAAATGCCTACACATTGTCGCCTAGTGTTGAATCGTCACAGACCAAAAAACAGCCCTAAAATATATTGATTTGAGAAGGCAAAACAAAAAAAAAAGTTTAAATGACATCATCCAAAAAAAGGCCCCCAAAAAGATAAATATGCTATATATATAAATGTGTTCCCAATCTCGTAGTTGTTCCAAGAACTAACTGCAGACATGTCTGCTAGTCCACTGTCCTCCACCTACAATTCAATTATTTTTGCAAGAATATCAAAATTCCAATTTATAATTTAGCAAAGAAAATTGAACTCAAATAAGGCGATCTAAGTTCACACTTCCAGCAGTAATAGGATAGTAATAGTACTTTCCAATACTTAAAAGAGTCAAAAGTAACTTCTTCAATTTGCAGTTCCCCTTTGTAATCCTTCCCCAAAACAAAGAGAAATGGATCTGAAGGTGTCTAAATCATGTAATGGGAACCACCAAGATGGAAACATGTAGTTTCTACACCTTCATTTTGCAAGGTATCTACATCTTGACCCTCATCTGTGTGAAACTCAAAGTATTCAATTTGGTTTGTTATTCTTGTAGTTCATGTATCAAGAAAATAAAAAACTATAAAATAAAATAGAAAATACAAACCACTATGCTTTTAAAATAAAATGGCCAAAAATAGATGTTTTATACAGTCAAACTAATTTTAAACAAAATGAGGTTCAACTAATGCATTTTATTTTTTGGTAATTCTGTGTAGTTATGATATGAAAAGATGAGAAAAATTATACAACAGATCTGTATGGCCCACAAAATCACTTCAATATTCTCCCCATCACCCTCTCCAATATTTTCCCAATATCACATTACTAAATCGTCAAAAAAACTGCCAAATTGTACAGAACAAAGTTTAAAAGAACAGTGGATTAGATCCCCTTACATCGCAACATAAAATAAGACACATGAGTGTGAAATGTGGACATGGTAAAATCTGATTGAGAAAAACAGGCAAAATCTAAAATATAAAACATTGAGAAAAAATGTAAACTCTAGAAACCCGAAAATTGTATTATTGATTCAAGTTTCAACATAAGATGACCCCCAGACACACTGAAAATTAAACTATTTCCAAGAAAAGTGTAATTCAAAGGAAATCATGTATGAGCTCCAGCAAAAGACCTTTCCCTTCAGTGTTATAGCTCCAGCAACTAAAATTTTTAATTCTAGATCTGGCACTTGGAACCCTGTATGAGTGAACACATACTACTGTTCAAACTAAATGAAAAAACTATATGTCGAGTGTATGTCAATAAAAAATATAAAAGAAACAAAGAAAACTATATGTCTAGAAATGACAAATCTACAAAGATAACCACAAATTTAAGAACAACTTCAAAAAGAATAAAGGATCTTATAATTAATACCTACAGAAAGCCATGACATTGATACTATGTTCTTCCGTAACTTACAACTAAAAAGTACAAAAATTAACATAAGAAGGAGGTAGAAATATCATCATCCATAAATTCCATGTATAGTTGTAAATAATAAAAAACACTTCAGTCATTACATGACTTTAAATCAAACGATCGTCAATCACTTGAGAGGACAGTCAAAAATGTTACTGTCATGTATACACTATTGCGAAGCACAACAAAAAAGTATAAAAAAAAAATGACTTATTTACCTTATCAATATTACAATAAGAATCCTTCTCAATTTCTCTAAATGAGAACCAATGGATAGCAGCAGCTCAATATCCAAATCATTACCTTTTCTTGGTGGTAGTAATAACTGTCGATTATTCAGAGTTTCTGCAAAAAATAAACTACATGTTTAAGATATTTAGGACATATCATTGATCTGCTCCTAATCTCTGGTACCCCAAGAGGCACAGATCTGCTATGCAACTTAGGAGAGCCCAATCGGAGCAGGTGCGTTACCCCAACCCCTATTTTTCTATTGCAATGTAAAATAATAAAACTGAACAAAAAAAATAACTCAACCAAGTTTAACCCAAACATCGTAGACTAAACCCCAAAATCTCTAACAGATCTGGTATTTTAGAGATGGTAATAAAGAAATCAAGGGAAATAAAGAAAGCAAGGGAAAATAAGAGAACCGTAGATAAACACATGTCTTTAACCATTCAACACCACACGTATTTTGGAGCTCGCCTTGTCGGAGAAGATGGACATGAGGAAGAGGAGGAGGCGACGCAGAGGAGGAGGGGGAGGCGGTAGCGCTGAGAGGAGGAGGGGTCGGCGTAAAGAGAGGAGGAGGAGGAGGAGGAGGAGGAGGCTGATTTGAGAGGGAGATATTGAGGAAAGGGGTATGGGACTCGTCAGATTAGTGAGAGAGAGAATGAGAGGCGTGTAGGTTTAGACTGATTTGTCCCATTTGCCCATATTCTATAGATTACTATTATATCCTTTATATTTGAATCAAAGTGAAATTTTATTGGAAGGAAAATGAGAGGGGAAATAAATTCTAAGGGGCAAAACAGGTAATGAATGAAAAACTTAATCTCATGACATCATAGTTGAAGCTTATGACATACATAAGTTTTCAACTTTATTATATATATATATATATATATGTGTGTGTGTGTGTGTAAAATTAATAACGTTTTTGTATTTAATTTAGAAAAATGAATTTAAATCAAACATAAAGTCTCACATACAATTATTGAGAGCGGTTAGATATGGAATGTTTTGATTCCCTACCAAATGCATATAACTTTTTCTTTAACCGTTAAATTTTTTATGCAAATACGCATTTATTTATACGTCTATGAACACAATTTCTCTCTTCTAAGTATAACATTAGTCGTATCTAGGGCCGACAAGTAAGTAGCAATTGTTTATTACGGTGACACATATGCTTAGATTCGAGGATAAAATTAATAGTTACAATTTGTGTACTTCAAACAATAAAATATTATACCCGACAACTGAAAATTCACAAAAGGAACAAATCTTCTTTTCACAGTCCACACCACCACCCATTTTAGCCACAAAACTCTACCGCATCAGTACAAAGTTAGTATGGCATTCCTTATTCTTTTCATCCATTCTTCGTTACAAGCTTATTATTCCCTCTATAACATAATTTAACTTATAAACTCATAACAAGAACAGATTTAAGAGTTAAACTTTAACAGCTAAGAACAACCTATATTTCAGCCACTAAACTAAAGTGCACAAACACACAAGTAGACCCAGTCATTTACCACCCGACCTTTCATTTTATCCTCCCTTCAATCTTTTGACCACTTAAACATACAAGATTTATTAAATATGATTCAGATTTTGTTGTTCTTTCATGCAATAATATGCTATCAGGTATTAATAGCTACTCATTGTATGTTCATTTCTAAGTGTTTGCAACCAACATAACTCTTTATATGTTCATTTCTAAGTGTTTGCAGCTAAAAAATCTACAGTGGGAACAATATAGCCACATGTGAGGCATATCTATCTCACTACAGGGAATGAAATGAGCCTGGAAACATGGAAAAAAAATACAAGCTAATATCCTTCAATTATGCATTTAAGTAGGAGGAGGTACATACAATCTAGTGTTTTCTTTCAAGCTTTCAATGACTGAAAATGAGCCACTGCAAAGATTCCAGCAACATCTTTTTCCAAGGATGATGGTATAGAAGCTTCCTCTACCTGACCAATAGCCAAAGTATGTAAATGAAGTGCAAGGAGTATAAATTCTAGATTTATGAAGTACGAAATTATCTCAAACTATCAAGACAACATGCCCTCTAAATTACTATAATGGACCTCTGGGTCCTCTTAAAATATGAAACTAGAAGAACATATTTAGTAGTAGTAAGGGAGAACTTTGAGCCCAATGCAAAAAGAACAATAATTATATTATATCAGACTGGGCCACCATTCAACCTTTATAAAATAAATATAAACACATATATACATGTTCAATTTTAAAATTTAGACGTTTTATAGTGGTTGAAGAACAAAGGCGGAAAGAAAACATAAAAACTCATGGTTCCTTAGTAGCATATAACAATCCAATATATTCAAATGTCCCATAAAGAAGAATCGACAAATAAGAACCCGTATCTACAATCCGTCCCTTTAAAATGGTCAAGGGTTGAGGTTAAGCCCATCCGTATTTTTGGCGGTTGAATAGGGTATGAAACCAGGTTAGTTATTTAACATGAGACTGTACCTGAGATAAAATGCCTTTCAACCTGTCCCAACATGCCTATCTCTAACACTCAGCCATGCGTAGCCGGCCCAAATCTGCCCTGAATCACCCAATTGGTGGGCCTACCACAAAGAAATCGTAAATCCATAAACAAATAACTGATACTGATATTCAGATAATTCAAAAAGATAAAATAAGAATATCAAACAAGAAATAATCTCGGTACAGAAGTGAAACCCACCAAGTAAAGTGAATTTCGGGAAAGAAAATTGTGTATGCTCGTAAGAGGTATAGGAAACTCAGTTTTGTTCCTCATGTTTTTTCTTTGTTGTCGATTAGATTCTACAATATCTCCACTGAACATCAGCTAGTATATAAATTAAATAAACATTTGAAGAAAATGAATAACACATTTACCTTAGATTGGCAAATCGACAATGCCCTAAAGTATGCATACCACTTATATTTGTTGTATCTGAGCACAAAAGTCATATCCAAACCCTAAATCCAAAAAAATCCTAATGAAACACAATCCTCAAAATATAATTAAAAATTAAAAAATCAATCAAGTCCAATAGAGAGACAAAAGTGTTATTAATAATAAATCCAAAATCATATAAAGAATAAAAAACATAACCATAATATCACTAATATATAAAAGCACTCACAGACCCTACAATGTGTTAATTTGAAATTTGAAAGAACCAGGTGAGAGAGGGAGTGTTTTTCGAGATAGTCTTTCTCATTTTGGTGAGATACTTATGAGATTCAAATATCGTGTGAGCGTATGGTGAGTTTAAAACTGATCTCAAATGGATAAGAATGCAATGTTGGCAAAATCCTAACCAATACTTATCTTTTTTTAAGAAAAGTAAAACACCTCTCTTCTAGATTACGTAGATTTTATTCCTTGTATAATTTCATGAATGATAAGGGCACACCTTCGTTGAAACTCCAATGATTCCATATTTAAGAGAGATGACCACAAGCCAAGAGATTTTAATGCTTGATCTAAAATATAAGTTGCTCATTCATATACAAATGAAAATCACTTTGTGGATTTATTTGGAAAGGAATTACAAAATTAGGGGACTTTCTCGAATTTTGTATTTGTGTGGAGTACTAAAAATTGTAATACAAATAGTATTATTTTGAATTATAGAAGGCAATTTTGTATGGTTCTTTTACTGTACGAAATTATGAACAATGGGTTGTGATATACAATGCATTGACATTATGAACAATTTAGATAACATCTTCCCCTATTATGAATTGCAATAGATGAGCAAAAAGTCCAAATATTCTCCCTGAAGCGAAAACATACATATATGAAAAAAAACTATTTAAAAGAACATAAATCAAATCCAATGTTCATATACTTCTTCCACCCAAAATTAAGAGTTCACATTTGAAAGTTAAAACTTTTTAAGAAAAATTGAAAATAGCAGTCAGAATTAAAACTTAGTTGAATATTTGAAAACTGGTTTACTAATTTTCCTGAATAACTCCTATTTTAGTATATCTATCTCATATTCTTTGAGTATTTTTATATGGAATAACTTTACACAGAACATAAAGACCCAGCCACAATTTTTTGCTACGAAATTGATTTGCATATTGATCCAAGAGCAAACTTCTTATTCTCAAGTATGAACCTTGAATTGAAACTAGAACTTCTTCATCTCCTCCACCTACCCAAACCCAAGAAATAAAAAAGTACATATACGATGATTTTATTTGGTTCCCAAATTCCAAGTTCTTTCATTCTCAAGAACACCAACTACTACAGCATATTTACAAAGTGTTTACGAAAATTGTGCAAACCAATTCCAATAAACAATAAGTCCGATCCAGTTTACATATTTGACCCATGAACTTGACCCCTCCATAGTCTGCCAAATTAATCCCAATATATATGATCCGACCATATTTGATCCCAACATTGTTAACTTCTATTACTTATTTATGTCCATACCACATAGTACAAAAGTTCAGAGGATGAAATATTTGTACCCTTGACAATCCAAACACTTTACTGCTAAACAAAGACGTACTTGCGGCCTATTTTTCAACAATATACTTTTTTCTATATTTTCCATGTCATATGTACCAAAAAATAAGTCTACTAGTTGAATCGTCACATTACTCATAAGTTCATCTGATTTAAAATCTAGCTCAAATGCCTCTGGTATCATGACCTAGGGTATCAGATCTTTAAAAAAAAATGATAGGTGTGTGTGTGTGTGTGTGTATATATATATATATATGACAAAAAGGAAAAAAAGCTGGCCATTTGAAAAACTATTGGGATTGCATAATCATAAAATTAAATGTCTTAAATATGGTTTACAAAGTTATAATTTAGTAGTCTATGATTCATGCAGTTTCAACAAGGTAAGTGTATTTTGCGTTCAACTCCAATATGATATTTGAATTAATATGTGTCGGGTTCAAGATGAATGAAACAAAAAGAGCTAATCAAGAATGATGAAGTTCCACACAAGCAAGTGTTACAAGACTCAACCAACAGAGTGGACACAAACTGCACACAAAACAGTGCTCGGATATCACAACTGGATATAATGAAATCTTTTATGAAGTACAAACCAATGTGTGCATATCACTCAATGATATAATGGAATGTTCCATGAATTTATTTTTCTTTACTAATAAGACTTCTTAGTATATTTATTAGACAATCATTAAATTATTTACACTTACGACTATATATATAAGTACAAATGTGTCGTATGGTTTGTTCGTTATAACATTAAAAAATTCACACATAAATGTGTAGTTGTATTCTAACAATTAGATTTTGGAGAATTTCAATTATCCTAAGAAAATTCAATATCTTACAAACACTCAAATTCATGTTCAAAGATGACATGATGCTTTTGAAGCTCGATAAGAAGATCCGACTGTAACCGTATATAATTCTACACTGGATAGTCCTACATCTGCACTAAAGGTTCAAAAGGGTTATTAACACACTGGATTTATATAGCATCACCGGCCTTATGGGAAATGGGTAACTCACTAGGCCATACCTCCTGCCTTGGGTGTAGGGGTGGAAATTTTGGAAAGAAAATGATAATACGACATGAAACGAAACGAAATCGACACAAAATTCACACGCTTTCGTGTTCAGGTAGTGTTGGGGTTAGGATTTTTGGACCCGCTAACGAGTCGTGTCGTGTTCGTATCCAATTTCTGCCACGAAATTGACTCGATAAGGACACGACAATGACCCAACTAAGGACACAATATAAATTTTATATAGACCCCCAATTTACACCCATTATCAACCCACAATTTTTTTAATTCCTCCCTAACTGGTCTAATTGTGTCCAATCGTGTCATGTTGGAATGTATATCGAACCGTATTTACTTAGCGTGTTATTATGTTGTGTCATGTTTTTAACCTGTCGTGTTCTGGTTAAGGAAAAAAATACGCTATCGTGTCATGTCGTGTTCGGGTCCGTTGAATTTTATCATATCGTGGTGGGTTGTGTGAAAACACGACCCATTGCCACCCCTACTTATGTGTCCAGAAGACACCAACACTAAAACAACAAATTTCCCACTTCAAGGGCCAAAATTAAAGTTGTTTACGATAGTGTCACAATAAGACTTGCTTCCCAGATCCACCAATCCAAAAACAATTTTGGGCTGGTTCTAGACACATCACTTTAAGAGCCCAAATCCACCTTCGAGAAACATCCATCTATCTTTCCACCTAATGTTCTAGTGGCAACGATCAATCATGTTGGTCATTGTTTACATTTGGTGCAACGGTCATTGTTCACTCAAGTTTTAAACATAAAAAATAAATTTACTGATAATTATATCTACATCTAAAAGGATATTAATTTATATGAGCAGAAAGAGGGGTGAGAATACCTTCACATATCTCTGGTGGTGGCAGTGGTTTCCCATGGTCAACTATGGTTACTTGTGTGAAAGGAACAAGATAGGGAGGTGATTTTCTTAGCCTGCCACTACCATGAATGAAACCAAAGTCAACACAGTCCCAAAACCCACCAGATTAATCTTTCCATTCATCATCAAATTGATCAAACCTTTCTAAATCTCTATAAACATTCAGAGACTAGTTATAGAAAGAGGACACGTAGCAACGATAGAAAGGGAAATAAGAGACCTTTGTCAGGGAATCAGAGGTGTACTATTTTGTTTTCATGAGAGACGTGCACAATCCATCACTTATCTGACCGGTTATTTGGTGCTAGTGAGCCGACACACGTGATGCGTGTGCAACCCGTATCAAACACTAAATACTTTGGTGACTATTTCATCAAACTAAATCATCAAATACCTTGAATTTATTTTGAGTAATGTTATGAGTACCAAATCCATTCCCCAAATTATGTGGCATAACAATTAAGCACTGCACTAAATCATTAATATAGTGCAGTATATAAGATTTATTGCAATGCCACATCATTTAGGGGATTTATTTGGGACTCATATCATTATTCATCTACCTATAAGTTAATTTTTCGATGACTTGTCCTTCAATAGAACAAAAAGTAACACCTAAATAGGTATGGTATTTGAGCACTAATTATAATATTTCTCCATACATTCAAAATCTACCATAAAAGTAAACCCAGAGGCACATAAATTCATTCTCAATACTTTTCCATTTTAAAAACAACATAGGAATCTACATCTACAACAAAATCGAAAAGCCAAACCTTAGTGTTTCACTCACATATAAAAACTTATTTCAATTAAGGAACCATAAAGTTAATGAAAAAAATCAATGTACCTCCTAATTAGATTCTTTACTTTCTGCATGTAGATGGGAAAAAAATCAGATTATAAGTGAAAAGAAACTATATTACAACATGCTTTGATATACCAAAATATCACTCAATTATATCATATAAAAATCCAATAAAAAATTAAAATTCATATCTATTTTACTTTAAGGTTATTAACATTAAAAACATATGAATTTATGTAGCTTGGTTGAAATGTGAATGGCGAAAACAAATGGAAAACTATAAATCAATCTCAGCCACAAGTTGAGATTAGAGGAAAACTAAATCTAAAGGCCAGAAAACGTTAATAAATTTCACACTCATGAATTCAACATAACATTGCTAATGTACACAATATCTCCTCGGTTGAAAAGCGAGATAGGGGATAAAAGGACTAATTTGGGCCAGAATATAAAAATTTGAAAATCTACATTAAATGATGAAGAGGAAAACGCTACTCTGGTTTTTGATACTATCAAGAACTAGAAACACAATGAAAGAAAAATTAGCTTCAAAGATAAGAATATTCTTCCTCTCTTATGTCGATTGTTCTGCTAGCTCCTCTTTGGACCTCCATCAGAAAGGAATCAGGTAAGTCAGCCTCCTGCTATCTATCACCACTTCAAGGATGTTGAAGAAGAAAAATATGAAAAACATGACAACTGATTATATATACACCGATCTAATATTCTTGTCTATACATATGGGTTTTGCCAAATTCATTTTTGCTTGATTCTTAGATACACCATTATTAGCAGATCCTGGATTTTCTATATATATATATATATATAATGAAAAGGTGGGGAAAAAAGGCCTAAGATTTTGTAGATTGGCATTTTCAGTATGATGTGTACGAAATGAAGGAGAGGAGTTAGATTATAAGGTGTGTAAGGTTGATTAAAGAGTGTGTAAGGTCATTAATTTGTTAACAGAGAGAAATTGTTTAGAACTTTATGGGGTATTATGCAAACGGATCCTCTATCTTCATTTATTTGGGGGAAAAACAGTTCTATTGTTTGGAATAAATAAGTTCTTATAAAAAAAATTAATGTCCAACATAAATGTAAAGTAAATAGATGAGCTCAAGATCTTAGAGATCTTGGATACTCAATTATTAAAAAAAGAACAAAAAGAAGAAAGAACAAGAAAATCAAACACAATATTCACGGGGTTTTGCAATGGTACATACGTGCACAGGCAGTGATGCTGATCTAACGAATCCTCAATTGGTTACAATAGAGCACAACCAAATGGACAGATGTCTAACATATTCATGTAAAACAAATTACGAGTTTGAGAATCATAACTGATTGGCATCTTCGTAAGGTTGGCACATACCTACCAAGTATTTATATTTCTTCACTTTTTGGTACTACTACAATTCAGTATTTTGTTTATTTTTTAATACGTGTCGACTCAGTGAAAGATATCATTTTTATAAATCTCCAGGTTCACTATATTTCGCCCTTTCTTGGTCAAACTACCAGCAAGTTTACGTATGTCTAACATATTTAGTGTAATATCCAACTGATTTGGCCAATTTTTTGAAACATGAATAGCACATAAACAAGAGGATTGCAGAATAATTTCAAAAGGTAATAAAGTTAATGCATAGTAAGTAGAAAACTATGGACATGCAAGTAAGGCATCCCCAATCTAAGAGGCATTTCCCATTACCACACCCATAATGCCTTATGTGATAATTAAAGAAAATAATTAACAAATTATTAAAATTCACCCCCGTAACAAAATATATGAATAAAACTATGTCAAGAAAAAATACAAGCCCCTACACGGCTCTTAAAATGCATAAGCATTACAGTTAAAGGATTAAGAACTCAGTATCAAGGGTCAAACCCATGGTTGTTTTAACAACATGGTCTCGACATCCAAGATATGAAAATCAAAATTAATAGTAACCTCCCATGGTACCAATATTGACACCAACACGAACACACACATGTATGTGACACCCCGCCTAATTAAATACCGGGCGATCACTCCTTTATTAAATTAAAATCAAGGTGAATAGTTGGTTCATTCTTAGCATCACTGTCCTAAAATAATCATTCTAATTTAAACACCCTAAATAATTAAGCTAAGTGTCAAAACCATTTTTTTATATTACTTTCCATAATTTTATTTAAAGCCAATATTTTAAAACTTTACATAATTCATAATTTAAGAATCATCCAACAAATGTACTGGAACAAACAATCCAATTAATTAAACATTCAACAAATAAATCCCAACATTTAAAACTTAAAGGAAAACATCCTGACAGTAATAACATCCAAAGTGTAAATACTGGAAATAAATGAATCACAATGTCCAATAAAACAACTGAATAATGGGAAAGGGAGACGCATGCCCAAATAGGATAAAATAAATGCTAGGAGTGAAATCAATAGATGAGCTCGTCTAAGCAAGAGGCATGCAACTCCCACCAAAGCTACAACACGTTCCTTCCAAAGGATCCTATGCAAGACGCCCCTGTGGCTGGGCACCTGTAATATATACATATATATACATGAGAGAGAAGAAAATGGAAACGGGTCAGAGCCGGTTGTAAAAACGATTTAAAATTTATTTAGCAAGTATTTAAAATGTTTACTGGCCAATGCAACAACAAATTAGTGCGGCACTCCATTGAGAAATTCTCACCACTCTTCTAATATGCACGCCTATTGCACTAACCTTCCCAATGGTTTAACTTATCTTATCTTAGGTTGCACGTAAGATTTAAACTGACACATTCAATTGAGTAAGAGGTTAATTTCATTTGATAACAAAGTTCTCATTTAACCCTTATTTGCCAATAAAGTTTCTCAGTATCATATTATACTTTTCACACGCATGTTTCCCAATTGAAATAATAATTCATTTTCTTACTTACCATAAACATAGAAGGTAGTTCTCGAATTCCAGAATTTAATATATATATATATATATATATATTAAATACTCGCATAATATATATATTCCAACGGCACCCCACATAATAATTATGGTTCGGGCATACTCTACTATCCAGTTCCCGTATCACTCGTACTAAGGGAAATACAAGTTCAGAATCACTCTCGAACTGTACTAACACAAACACAACAATATTGAGGCGAAGCATAGATTCCAAGTCTCTAAGAGGCCAGTACATGCCCACACATCTCTTAGGCCCGTCTGAACTATCGATTCGATAGCCTGTACCAAAGGATTTCTATCTTCTAGGGTACGAGTCAATATCCCCCATAAAGGCTCATCAAGATAAGACTGTCCCAGCGCGGTAACCTCAGGGATAGCAAGTAGCGCGGGCATGATTTTCACACGTATATAGTATATGCACAAACACAGTCATATAAATATACTACTATTACTATATCGAATTTAGGTACATCTCATAACCCATAATTATGATATTTATCCTTATTTATCATTATTTAGTTATCACGTATAACGATTTGTCTCGTAATTTATTTTGTGGGATTATCCCAACTTATGAAGTGACAGTCATGAATTCCTATACTCCCAAGTGTAATTTCAATAGGTAACTCATTTATGTTCCAACGTAACTATCTTACGCATCTCCCCCTTTTTAATACATAATTCCATCGTCCCTTATATGTAAACATCCCCGCAAAATGTAAATCCTGTCCTACATTAAAGGTTCCATATTTTTAATAAGTCCTACTTGTCTTCTTTACTTCCTAAAATATTTTAATAAGGATGTCCAAAGATTATTACACATTTAAATTTAATTCAACTATTTAGAAGGGGGAATATAAGTCTATCAGGAGGGGTCGATCGATCGATGGCAGGAGCTCGATCGATTGATGCGTCGATCGATCGACACTGCTGGTTCGATCGATCGATCAAACAAGTAGAGGGATTCTGCAGAAAAACCAGTTACGAGTTCTATCCTCCAACATCATCCAAATCCGGATTTTTAACACCCAAACTCCCTGAAATTTGTACTACAAACATTAGAAACCCAAACTAACAATCTTCTACGTAAAGCATGTGAATTTTCATCAATAACCATGGATTAAAGGGCCAAAACTTGTATAAATCTCATGAACCCTAGAAATTTCTGTAACTTTGTTCTAATCAACTTTTTTCCAGAATTTCTACTTCTAATCCATCATAAATCCGTGGTTCAACCTCTACATATGAAGGGGATTTCCAGATTATCATTTAAATCATTACTACATGCAATTTTCCTATCTCCAACATGGGTTTTCTTCTTTGAAACTCATCCTAATCAACCCTAGACTAACATGAATGATGCATTAATGAAATTAACCAAGATAAATACTTGACTGGGAATTTTTAGCCTCTGATTTGAAATCAGTGTGGTTACGATCCTTGTGACGTGATCTCTCGTTTGGCGGTGACGGCGGCGCAAACGGAGGGGTTTTCGGCCTAAAATTCCTTGGCAAGCTCTCCTTCCTTCTCCAATGTCCGTCACTTGTTTTTGGTTGTGTTAACCCTAGAAGGCAACCATAAGCATCTGATATAACCTTGTAATTTTCGTGGGTTTAATTACCCAAAATTATGAAATGTCTGAAACGCCCTCCCGGGGTGCTAAATAGGCCTAAAAATACCCCGAGACCCAAACTAAACCCCCGGGTATATATTTTTGACTATCTTGATCATTACGGACACTTTGGCATGCTCGAAATGACCATACGGGTGACTTATAATTTATTCACTTTTATTAATTAATATTTAGTCCCGACACGACACAGGCGTGTCCCGACTCAAATTTCCAAAATTGTCATTTTATTCACTCGTGACATTTAATAGTACCAATATTAAATTACTTTACTCATTAGTAATATTCAACAAGTTTCCAATGATTACTAACTCTCGTCACGTTAGTAATTAAAAATAATTAATTTTCGAATTTATATTAAATTAACAACTCACATTAAATTTAATAATTCCCCAAATTTAGAAAGCATAAAAATACGGGGTATTACATACTTCCCCCCAGATAACGGAATTTTATCCAAAATTCAGAAAATAAGGCATACCTGGTAAGAATAAATCTGGGTATCTCTCGCGCATATCTGCCTCGCGTTCACAGGTGGATTCCTCCACATTATGATGCTCCCACTGGACGCGTATGAGTGGAACTACCTTCGACCTTAATCTCCTCTCGCTATGGTCTAGGATAGCCACTGGTCTCTCCTCGTAAGAGTTGTTTGGCTGTAAGTCTATCTCTTCTATCGCGATGTGGGTGTGAGCCATGTCATCCCGAAGGTATCGTCTCAATGACGAAATGTGGAATACATCGTGAATGGGATGTAAATGCTCTCGCAGTCCCAATCTATATTCTACCGTCCCAATCCTCTCGATAATGGGAAATGGTCCCACATACCTCAGGGCCAATTTCACTTTCTTTCTGAACCTCATCACTCCTTTCATAGGAGATACACATAGTAATACTTGGTCCCCCACATTAAACTCTCGAAAGAATCGTTTCACATCGACGTAGCTTTTCTGCCTGTCCTGGGCTACCCGAATGCGATTCCTGATAATTTCAATCCTCGCGGAGGTTTCCTAAATCACCTCTGGTCCGAGCAACTTGTTATCTCTCACCACTAGCCAACACGTTGGGGAACGACAAGGCCTGCCATACAACGCCTCGAATGGATCCATGCCAATCGTGAACTGATAAGAGTTATTATAAGCGAACTCTACCAGTGGAAGATGTGGCTCCCAACCTCCTCCAATGTTAAGGACACACATGCGTAGCATATCCTCTAACATCTGATTAGTACGCTCTGATTGTCCATCTGTCTGTGGGTGATAAGCTGAACTCAATCTCAACTCTGTACCCATAGCCTCCTGAAAGCTCTCCCAGACACGAGATACGAAGATCTTATCTCCATCTGACACAATATTCAGGGGCACCCCATGTAGTCTGATAATCTCAATAACAAACAACTGAGCATACTGACCCGTGGTATAGTCTGTTCGCACCGACAAAAAATGAGCCACCTTGGTCAAACGGTCCACAATCACCCAGATGGAATCGTGGTCCCGCTGTGATATAGGCAACCCTGTAATAAAATCCATGGAAATACTCTCCCACTTCCACGCGGGTATTTCCAATGGCTGAAGCAACCCTAACAGTTTCTGATGGTCCACCTTTACTAGCTGGCAGGTAGAACACTTGGACACGAACTCAATAATGTCCTTTTTTATCCCACTCCACCAATATTGCCGCCTCATATCCTGGTACATCTTATCTCCTCCAGGATGTACAACAAATCGGGACCCATGAGACTGGGTCATCACTGCATAACGTAAGTCTGCTCCTTCTGGGACCACCAATCTCCCATTAAACCTCAAACCCCCATCAGAACTAACAAAATAGGACTCAGCACCCTCAATTAAAAGTCATGCAATCTGCTCCTGGAAAAATGGGTCTGCGGTTTGTGCTTGTATCACCCTCATAACAATCTTTGGTGTCACTGTCATGACAGATATGAAGGAATGGGCTACTGTATCCTGGTGACCTAACTCTTTCCACTTTGCTTTCCAGACGTCCTCTACATCGTCTACCAGTCTTCGGCTCAACGCATCTGCAACTACGTAGGCCTTCCCCGGATGGTACTGTATGTCAAACTGATAGTCCTTCACAAACTCTAACCACCCGCGCTGACGCATATTCATCTCTCGCTGAGTGAACAGGTACTGCAGTGACTTGTGTTCTGTGAACAAGTGAAATTTCTCCCCCAATAAGTAGTGCCTCCATATCCTCAATGCAAAAACGACCGTTGCTAAATCTAGGTCATGGGTGGGGTAATTCTTCTCATGCGGCTTAAGCTTGCGGGAGGCAAACACTATAGCCTTCTCCTACTGCTGAAGTACTCCCCCAAGTCCCCGTAAAGAGGCATCAGTGTAAACCAGGTACTCCACGCCCGACTTAGGTAAGGCAAGGATCGATGCTGAAGTAATCTTATCTTTCAGCTCATCGAAAGCCAATTGACAAGCATCGTCCCAAACATATGGCACCCCCTTGCGAGTCAGGTTCGTCAATGGGCCCGCTATATTGGAGAACCCCCGAATGAATCTTCTGTAGTATCTGGCTAATCCCAAGAAACTACGCACTTCCGTTGGTGTCGTGGGATGTCCCCACTCCCTCACCGCTGACACTTTACTCGGGTCAACTGCTATCCCCTATTTAGAAACAACATGCCCCAAGAACTGCACTTCTCGTAACCAGAACCCGCACTTCTCGTACTTAGCATACAACTGATGCTCTCGTAGAGTCTAAAGAGCCTGCCTCAAGTGCTCGGCATGCTCCTCCTCGGAGTGTGAATATATCATAATGTCATCTATGAAAATGATGACGAACTGATCCAAGAACTCCCTGAACACTCGGTTCATCAAGTCCATGAATACGACTGGAGCATTTGTGAGTCCAAATGGCATCACTCTGAACTCATAGGACCCATATTTCGTCAAGAAAGTAGTATTTGAAACGTCCTGCTCCATAATACATAGTTAATGGTACCCCGACCTCAGATCTATCTTCGAAAAGAAGGTTGCTCCCCTCAGCTGGTCGAACAGGTCATCGATTCGAGGCAATAGATACTTGTTCCTTATCGTGACCTTGTTCAGCTCCCGGTAGTCCACACATAGCCTCAGTGAACCATCTCACTTTTTCACAAACAAAACTGGAGCGACCCAAGGTGAGGTACTCCTGCGAATGAAGCCCTAACCTAATAGTTTCTCTATCTGATCTCGTAACTCTCGCATCTCCGCCGGAGCCATATGGTATGGAGCGTATGATATAGGTCGAGTATTCGATAATATGACAAAATCTATCTCATGACTGGGGGGTAGGCCTGGTATCTCCTAAAATACATCGGAATACTCACGAACAACTGGGATCGAATCTAAGGGAATCACAACCTCCTTAGAGGTATCCTCCTCTATGTAATACAAATGAGCGGTCGAGCCTCCCTCTGGGTGAGGCATCGCCACTACAAACATCTCTTGGCCCGGAATGGCAAAAACAATACTCCCACCAAAACAATCTATTATGGCTCTATAAGCTGCGAGCCAATCCATACCGATAATAACATCGTGCTCATGCATATCTAAGAATAACATGTCTGCTGGTAATACCAAGCTACAAATCTCTACCCCCACACCTCGGCATATAAAGAAAATTAGCGATCCATTTCCCAATGGTGAGTCTACACACGTCACAGTGCTCTCTGATGTGGCTAATAACCCTAAGGCTATTGCAAAATGGGTAGCTATAAAACAGGGCGTTGCCCCAGTATCAAATAAAACCCGACCCATAGTACCATGGATAGGAAACATACCCTCAATCGCGGGTGGTGCCTGTGGAGCTGCTGCCTGGTCGACGTTATAGACACGTCCGTACTGTAACTGCCCCTGTTGCACTGGAGCGACTGGAATGGCTGGTAGGGCTGGTACCTGAGCTGGTGCTGGGAGGGCGGTTGGAAAAAGTGGCCTCTATAGCTCATTACCGACACCCTGCTGCTGTGGGGCCCTATCACCCTCTAGACAGTCCTGGCGCTTATGTCCATGCTTGCCTCACACAAAACATCGGCCTTTGAAATTACCTCCCCTCTGACCCTGCTGACCACGGCCCTGCTGGCCGTTACCGCCCCGCCATGACCCTGTTGGCCCTGATGAAAACGCTGCTGGCCCTGCTGCTGACCCTGCTGTTGGCGGTGTTGGCCCTGCTGGCCCTGCTGACCCTGCCTAAATCCTTTAAATCCCTGCCTGGAATCACCTGATCGGAACCGCTTGGCAGGGTCCCCCTGATGGGAACTCTGCTTATGCTGACGAGTCTGCCCCTAAGATGTCGGTGCTCCACTAGTTCCACTACCCCCTGTCCTGCCCTGCTGGCCGGACTCTCTTACCCACTTGCTTCCTTACAGAAGGAAGCGGTGATCCCGGTAGTGTAGTAAAGCAGCATTGAGTACATCTGTGAAGGTACTCAGAGACAGATTCCCTATAAGGTGCTGACGGATCCTCCAAGCTAACCCATCCACAAACAATAGTATCTTCTTGCCCTCAGTGGGTGCCTCATCTGGCACTATCGTGAGAAGTCTTGTGAACTCATCTTCATACTCAACAACAGTATAATTTTCCTACTTCAAATTCAGTAACTTTCACGTCATCTCGGTTTTCACGGCGGATGGAAAGTACTTGCGGTCAAACCGCTCCCAGAATGACTGAATCGGGATAGTATCCCTCTCCTCCAAGGTGGTGGTGGACTCCCAGCCCTGAAAAGCGCCCCCCACTAGCTTAAAGGAAGCCAACAACTGTTTATGCACGTCCGTGCACTCATACATACGTAGATGCCTCTGGATATCTTTCTTCCATTGGCTGACGATGATGATATCTGGACTACCCGAGAACTCAGGGGGATGCGCCTTCTGAAAGGCATCCCTAACCCACTCCCATGCTGATGGAAGTTGTGCAGGTACTGGCGCCACTTCCTGAATCTGGGGTGGAGCCTACTGTACTACCGCCAATGCGGCATTCACCGCCTGAGCAACAATAGCGGCTACCTCATTAGCATTTATCGTTCCCTGAGCCGGAGCTATTGGCTGCTCGGCTTGGGCAAGCCTATCCTTTGGTGCACATCTCTAAGGCATCTGAAACATGAAGAAATTTATTAGTCTACGGTTATTATCAAATCTCAAATAGCTGAAGACGTAATCGTAAAAATAAGAATACAACAATCCTAAAATAGGGCTCTATAACAAAAACGTTAAGCTGGAAGCAAAATAAGCCGTACAGATGCTAAGGACACCAGAACCTGATGCTCTGATACCACCTGTGACACCCCTCCTAATTAAATACCAGGCGATCACACCTTTATTAAATTAAAATCAAGGTGAACAGTTGGTTCATTCTTAGCATCACTGTCGTAAAATAATCATTCCAATTTAAACACCTTAAATAATTAAGCTAAGTGTCAAAACCATTTTTTTTGTATTACTTTCCATAATTTGATTTAAAACCAATATTTTAAAACTTTACATAATTCATAATTTAAGAATCATCCAACAAATATACTGGAACAAACAATCCAATTAATTAAACTTTCAACAAATAAATCCCAACATTTAAAACTTAAAGGAAAACATCCTGACAGTAATAACATCCAAAGTGTAAATACTGGAAATAAATAAATCACAATGTCCAATAAAACAACTGAATAATGGGAAGGGGCGACACATGCCCAAACTGGATAAAATAAATGCTAGGAGTGGAATCAAGAGATGAGGTCGTCTAAGCAAGAGGCCTGCAACTCCCACCTAAGCTGCAGCACGTTCCTTCCAAAGGATCCTATTCAAGACGCCCCTGTGGCTGGGCACCTGTAATATATACATATATATACAAGAGAGAGAAGAAAATGGAAACGGGTCAGAGCCCGATTCTAAAAACGATTTAAAATTTGTTTAGCAAGTATTTAAAATGTTTACTGGCCAATGCAATAACATATTAGTGTGGCACTCCCTAGAGAAATTCTCACCTCTCTTCTAATGTGCACGTCTATCACACTAACCTTCCCAACAGTTTAACTTATCTTATCTTAGGTTGCACGTAAGATTTAAACTGACACATTCAATTGAGTAAGCTGTTAATTTCATTTGATAACAAAGTTCTCATTTAAAACTTATTTGCTAATAAAGTTTCTCACTATCATATTATACTTTTCACACATGTTTCCCAATTGAAATAATAATTCATTTTCTTACTTACCATAAACACAGTAGGTAGTTCCCAAATTCCAGAATTTAATATATATATTAAATACTCACATAATATATATATTCCAACGACACCCCACATAATAATTATGGTTCGGGCATACTCTACTATCCAGTTCCCGTATCACTCGTACTAAGGGAAATACAAGTTCGGAATCACTCTCGAACTGTACTAACACAAACACAACAATATTGAGGCGAAGCATAGATTCCAAGTCTCTAAGAGGCCAGTACATGCCCACACATCTCTTAGGCCCGTCTGAACTATCGATTCGATAGCCTGTACCAAAGGATTTCTATCTTCTAGGGTACGAGTCAATATCCCCCATAAAGGCTCATCAAGATAAGACTGTCCCAGCGCGGTAACCTCAGGGATAGCAAGTAGCGCGGGCATGATTATCACACGTATATAGTATATGCACAAACACAGTCATATAAATATACTACTATTACTATATCGAATTTAGGTACATCTCATAACCCATAATTATGATATTTATCCTTATTTATCATTATTTAGTTATCACGTATAACAATTTGTCTCGTAATTTATTTTGTGGGATTATCCCAACTTATGAAGTGACAGTCATGAATTCCTATACTCCCAAGTGTAATATCAGTAGGTAACTCATTTATGTTCCAACGTAACTATCTTACACGTCTCCCCCTTTTTAATACATAGTTCCATCGTCATTTATATGTAAACATCCCTAAAAAACGTAAATCCCATCCTACATTAAAGGTTCCATATTTTTAATAAGTCCTACTGGTCTTCTTTACTTCCCAAGATATTTTAATAAGGATGTCCAAAGATTATTACACATTTGAATTTAATTCAACTATTTAGAAGGGGGAATATAAGCCTGTCAGGAGGGGTCGATCGATCAATGGTAGGAGCTCGATCGATCGATGCGTTGATCGATCGTCACTCCTGGTTCGATCGATCGATCAAACAGGTTTGGGGATTCTGCAGAAAAACCAGTTATGGGTTCTATCATCCAACCTCATCCAAATCCGGATTTTTAACACCCAAACTCCCAGGAATTTGTAGTACAAACATTATAAACCCAAACTAACAATCTTCTACATAAAGCATGTGAATTTTCATCAATAACCATGGATTAAAGGGCCAAAACTTATATAAATCTCATGAACCCTAGAAATTTCTTTAACTTTGTTCTAATCAACCTTTCTCTAGAATTTCTACTTCTAATCCATCATAAATCCGTGCTTCAACCTCTACATATGAAGAGGATTTCCAGATTATCATTTATATCATTACTACATGCAATTTTCCTATCTCCAACTTGGGTTTTCTTCTATGAAACTCATCCTAATCAACCCTAGACTAACATGAATAATGCATTAACGAAATTAACCAAGATAAATACTTGCCTGGGAATTTTTGGTCTCTGATTTGTGCTGAAATCAGTGTGGTTACGATCCTTACGACGTGATCTCTCGTTTGGCGGTGACGACGGCGCAAACGGAGGGTTTTTTTGCCTAGAATTCCTTGGCAAGTTCTCTACTTCCTTCTCCAATGGATGTCACTTGATTTTGGTTGTGTTAACCCTAGAAGGCATCCCTAAGCATCTGATATAACCGTGTAATTTTCGTGTGTTTAATTACCCAAAATTACAAAATGTACAAAACGCCCTCCCAGGGTGCTAAATAGGCCTAAAAACACCCCAAAACCCAAACTAAACCCCTAGGTAAATATTTTTGACTATCTCGACCCTTTCGAACACTTTGGCACACTCGAAATGACCATACAGGTGACTTATAATTTATTCACTTTTATTAATCAATATTTAGTCCCGACACGACACAGGCGCGTCCCGACTCAAATTTCCAAAATAGTCATTTTATTCACTCGTGACATTTAATAGCACCAATATTATATTACTTTACTCATTAGTAATATTCAACGAGTTTCCAATGATTACTAACTCTCGTCACGTTAGTAATTAAAAATAATTAATTTCCGGATTTAAATTAAATTAACAACTCACATTAAATTTAATAATTCCCCAAATTTAGAAAGCATAAAAATACGGGGTATTACAATGTACATACATATTAAATGTGCATAAAATTAAAAAAATGATATAACCAAGGATATTGCGCTAAATAAAACCGAATGAGGAAGCATGATCCATGTAACCACCAAGCTCAAGTTACTTGGAAAAGGCTTCATTGAATTGAGTTGAGTTTATGCATGATATATAAAAAGATATACCAGAGGAATTTTCCACCTTGAAGGGAGAGCTCAGCCGTAGCCTGCAGCTAGAGCAGTCAAGGGTGTAAAACGACCTCAGGTTTGGGAAATATTTCGTTTCGTAATTACATTGTCATTTTTGTCAGAAAATACAAATCTGCGTTACCCAAAGTAAAAACAAATCTACATATGTTTCAAATTTGGTAATTTATTGGAAAAAGTAGCATACTATGAAAAAATATATGTATGCAGACTTCACGAAAGCATCCATTAAGTGTCACATACAATTACAGGGAGAGGTGTGACATGGAACATTTGTAATTCCCTAGTAGATGCATATAACTTCTTTATCCATCAGAATTTTCACTGCATTATATGTTTAATCAACACTACTACTCTTTCAAGTACAACGTTAGTCATAACTGCTGCAGCTATATATTTGTTTTAATTTTTCACCCTTCTATATAATTAACGTTTCTTTTTATTTTTCATCTTTGTTTTAATGAGCACACAAAGAATATTCTTTGGTTTTCCATTTTAGGGTAACACAGGTTGCACATAGTGACACAAATGCTTAGGTTCAAGCATTAAAAAAAAATATAGCAAATTGGAATTTTAAATGTTAATTCTTCCCTTCATAGTTCACAATTCATTCTACTCCAACAATCTTCTTCTCCTCCTTCACCTTTGATAAAATCTTTTTCATTCTCAAATCAATATTTCAAGTTGTGTATTTCCCTCCATAAAATATTGGATCTGAAAATTGAAAATTTATAGAAAGAACAAATCTATAGTTCATAGTTCACAACAGTCCCTTTTTTAGCCACTAAACTCTACTGCATCAGTATGCAAGTGATATAACCATTTAGCATTCCATTGACCTTTCAATTCAGTCCCTTGTTCTTCATAATCTTATTCTTCACAAGCTCATCGTCAGGCTCGATCATGGTAACGCACTCTTAGGTTTTTTGTCACGATGAAGTGGGAGTTTTGTGGGGATAAAAACATGATCACAATGGTGAATGATTGAACCTCAACTTCAGATCCTCAGTTACAGTTGACTAAGGCTAGGAGTAAAGGTGCCAGTTATTGAAGCCACTCTTTTGCCCATGTGTGGGGGCTTGACATGGGCTGAAATCAGAGAATGAGAGTCGATTGGTAGATGTTGCACTTTTTGAGGCGGTAATCCCTCGTTTAGAATGATGTCGTTGGAATATGGTTGGACTCCTTGGGCTTCGGATGTGGTGAGGGACATTATTCTGGAAACCCCATTGCTTTTTTCCATTCGAGACTCTCTTAACTCGCTTGGCATATGGCCGCCATTGCATTAAAATTTTTGGATGATACATGCGCAGATGGTGTTTTCTCAATGATGGGCCTTTGGGTGGTCAAACGACGTACCCGAAAGCCAACCCCATTGTCCTTATACTGCCCCTGGAGGCTATTCCAAAAGCCTCGCTACCACCTGGTTGGAACCTCCTTTTGCTTACGCCGCCACCAATGAACTCCACCGAACCCATTAATGAGGGGTACGAGGCACCAAGGTTGCATCTTGTCAGTTGGTTTGCTGACGAAATTTTAGCGGAGATGTGGTCCTTTAATTATCCCACCTCATTGCCTAAGCATTAGATCTCAGCCACCAACTTCGCTTGGTGGTGATTGATTCCTTAAATTGAACCTTGGCCATTGATTTTGTTGTGTTGATGAATTCGATTACCACGCGTACGCATAATTCTACAACATGAGCAAACCTCACTTTGATACCAATTTGTCGTGAACACGTGATTACGCAGAAGTTACAAAATGTCCATTATTAAACCTCAATCAAAGAGATATTATTATTAATTTAATTTAAATTAAGGTAGAGGCCACTTTAAATTGGCATCACAGTGCTTGATCCCCAAGACTTCTACCTAATATAGGAAGCTAAATAAAGATAGATAAATAAGAGATGAATAACCTATCATTGTCACTACCTAAAAAACTTTGTTAACAAAAACAACTAAGTTATTTTTCTGTCTCCCAAGGGGCCAGACATCCCACCCCTCCTCCCCACCCCACCCCATCCCCACCCCTCTCTTTTATTTTGTCTCCATTTTCTTCTCTTCTTTACGCCATTCCATATCGACATTGGCAACTCTTGATACTATATTTAACCAAATTTAGAACCGTTAATCATTTGAAGGTTGTTAGCATGTTGCCAATTAGACCAAACCTTAAAGATAATGTTTGCAGCCTCCTGAGACTTCCATTTCAAATATTGATGTTTCTTCCTTGGCATAGATCGACGATAAATGGATGGAGTTAGAGACATCGTTCACCTTGCTAGCCTCAAAAGTGGAGCAATAATTATTTCATACATGTAGTGCAAAATCGTGTATCTTTTAACTTAAAATTTTATTTGCACTCATCCTTTTGTGCATCTTGAAGCAAGGATTTCAACAAGAAAGGTTAAAAAAGTGGTTACCTATATCCTCAATTTGCATATGATGTTGAGGTTAAATCAACCCTAAGGCCATTAAAAGTAGTATTAAATTGTCCTTTTCAATATTAGTTTCCTTTGGAAATATAGAACAATATGCAAAGCAATGTTTAAAATGAAGTGACAACGAGTAACTATAACTCATTCTTAAGGACATTAGGAATCCATATGCATCTTTGCATTAATATCATATTTGTCTTATTTAATAACCACTCATTTAATACATTTTAGAATTAATTAACCCTCCTACAGCCTTTATTGCTAATGGAAGAGCCCCACTCATTTCCAAGATACCTCTATTGATTGATACCAAATCATCACTCTCTATTGCCCCTAATGGAAAATGTGCTTTGCTTATATGACCTAACTATCATCTCATCACAAGAGATTCCTATCAATCGAGTGAGTAAAATATTCTTGCACAATTGAAACAACCTCAACTCTCTGATTGATCGTATTAATTTTTCTTCCGATAGAATGACAAATTACTAGCAACTAATTTCTCAAGCACCTCGACAAGTACAAGTAAATATTTATTGAAAATTGATGATTTGTCTTGGTGAGATTACACTATCTCGTTTAAAAGAATATTAATGTCAAAATCCCTAGATACACATACGCATATTCTCTTAATAAAATATTGCTTTAAGTTTTCATTATTGTAAACTGTTTGAGCAAGGGTTGTCTTCTCTTGACCACCCATTCCACTATGCTAATGAATGATAAATCTCCTTCATTTTGAGTTAATTAATATGTCCACTATGTTCCCACCATTATCGAATCATCTAGATAGGGTCGGATCTCCCGAAATCTCTCGGTTCACCAGCGGCATTCATATTTAGAGGCCAAACCAGCACAAGAACTAAATAAGTTTCTTCTTTTATAAATTTCGTCTAGCAATAAATTAATTTTCCTAATCTTGTGAGCAATATTCATATGAAACCAAATTTTATTTATAAAGAGAGGAAATAAATTGTGTACCCTACTCAACCACGTTCTTTGCCTAGTCTAGTGATGCTTGTGCCTTTGGAGAAGAAAGAATTGGTTGATCAAAGAAAAATGAAAGTAAAATTACTCACAGTTCTTTATTCTATCATCAAATAAACAAATATGAAGCTTTTGTCTCCTTTTCTTCCTATAACAGAAGGGAAAGCCACAAAAAATTAACTAAGTTTTTTTTCCGTTCACAAAGTATTGTTTAACTAATTATATCTTCTATATAATGAAAGCAATAGGAAATTAAGATGACTGACAATGCCATACTTATATTTCAAATGATTATGGTTATTACATTGGTTTAAGTGGATGTTAATTCTTCAATTATTCATTTCCAAAATATTAAGAAACAAAACACATGCAAACCCCTTATATATTTCATTTCCAAAATATCAACAAACAAACACAGTCAAACCTCTAAATCATCTAACAAAAAAGCAACAGTGAAACAAATAATAATCAGGAATTAGGATACATAATCTAAAAAGAGATATTGAATCAAAAAAGTTGTAAGAAATAAATTTATTTAAGGAAATTTTGATATAATTTTAAACAGAAATATAATGTGAAAGTGTACAAATCACCCAGGAAAAGAAAAGATATTAAAACAAAAAAATGAAAGAATTTCATGAAAAAATGAATTGTAAAGTACAAAGCAATGTCAAGAAAATAATGAAAGTAATGACGTGAAACATTGAAGAAACTTAAATTCTCACTTATATAGCTTCAGTCTAAAAAATGTCGCAGACAACAGTTGGACACAGAATAAGAACTCCTCACTCACCCAGATCATCGCCAAACATAAGATTGGTCTACGTGTGTGTGTGTGTGTGAGAGAGAGAGAGAGAGAGAGAGAGAGCATATCGACATTCAACATCCATGAAGAAATATACTTTCTTAAATACAATTATGCAACTCTCAAACAAGTGCAATACTCTGCCATTTCAGAATATAAAAGTCTTCCCAATTTAAGACATTTTCATGTTTAGTTTTTTTTCAATTAAATTTTTAAAAAGGTACAATAACCACTGTAAGAAAAAATTAGAACCACTACTCACATTCATATATTAAATGTTGAAATCCTACTATCGCCTTTCATACTAGTAAGAAGTAAAATAACGCAGTTCAAATCTGGTAATATCATTTTTACTCATCCCGCTAGCATTCGAAATCCTATTGTGGACTTATTTTTCAATTGATATTGTGCACAACATGTTTATTCCAGCACTGATCTTATTCAAACAACCATTCCCCAGCTAGTTACTGATTTTTTCGTCCACACTCTGCTCTGGGCCTAAAGGTGATTCCTGTATAAAATTCTTCATTCATTAGAATTTTACTCCCTCAGCTTCAATGGCAGGATCTTGCCCCAAATTATCTTCACGTTCATGTCCAAAGTCACCAATGTCCCAAACTATAAGCCATTGTTGAATGATTTAATGTCACCACTTCTTTTATTTAACTTGGTTGTAATTGTACTGCGTGTATTTGTCTCTTTAGGAAAACCCTCCTATTTTGGTTGGTATCTTAGTGGTTTGCATCCCTTACTTATGAATCACTGTTGTATCATTAGATGATTGTGTAATGGATATTTATATAAAGCTATAGATCATCGTTTCATTCTTATTAATGAAATTTAGCTACCAGTGAGCTTTCTGGCCTATCTTACCTGACATTTTACTTTAACATTTTGTTATTACGGTGCCCGAGAAATGGAATTTACAATAATATTTCATATTTATTACTTGAACATGATTTCATGAACACAAATACACACACTCCCTAGTACACAACCAACCACGCATACTACTGTAACACAAGCAGAAACAACACACACATACAACATACTTACACACATCGTAAGCCCTTTATTATTTATTTTCTGTTGCAAATACAAAAAAATAAGGAACATTTTAATTCTTTAGGTTTAACAGAAGCAAATCCTTCGCAGAGTCTCAAATAGAAGAGCAAAAAAAAGTCAATGATACACATTGGCAACAAAGTTTTGGATGGTGGTAGTTGAGGGGGGGGGGGGGGGGGGCTCATATAATCTTTAGCATTAATCGTATCTAACAAAAGCAAAATAGAATAAATTAAAATTTAATGACATGACAAGGTGCCAAACATCGTTAAACACTTTATGACACAATAAGTTGAAATAGTCTTCAATGATCCTATTTTCACAAAAAAGTCATAAAATCTTTCAAAGTACTGGGCCAACAAAATATAGTGATATAGAAAACAAATAAATGTATAATATGAGACACATGTACATAAACACACCTATCTTAAACACAGATATTTAATATGACACACATGTATTCAGTTGAGAATAACGAGAAAGGAGAAAAATAGGGAACTTTGACAACTAAAAGTAATGGACCTACAATCTCTCAATTCTCATAAATATAAGAAATAAAATGAGAAGAGGCCCTTAGTTTTTTTAGAAAAACTCATGCACAATGGAACTTAGGCGTCCTTAAGCCTCAATTGACGAAATCTTTAAATATTTTTCTTAAACCATTAGCGAAATCATGTTCTTTGGTAAATAATTTTTCTAGTGTCTTGAATGTATTATAATATCTTTACAAAAATGTAATTACTATCTTGATAATTTTTATTTATATGACATCCTAAATAAAATTCAAAAAGGTGGATCCCTAGTGCAATCTATAAATTCCCCTATTCTTGAATTGATTGTACTTTTCAATTTGATTACTTTATATACAACAAGCATCTTTCTTTCTTCCAGGATTTCATAACAATATATTTTATTTTGAGATTCGTGAATATATATATATATATATATATATATATACATATGATGTTTTCAGAAACTTTAGAACCTAATTAACACAAAGAGATGATAAATGACTCTTCTTTTAATAATTTGAAGTTTTCCTGGAGAATTCTCTGAGTGAAGTGTTCGATTAAATTTCTGCAAACAACATAAGTTAGAAAGATTGAAGCTTCCTCCTTCGCAGCCTCCAGAGAGCACCATGTCTAAAAATTTAACTAATAAAGACCATGTGAAACTTCACAAAGACAAAACGAGAAACAAACAACATCAAGATAAAACTGTCTAAACAACAAGGTCTAAAAACTGAATCCAACCAGACATACACCTACCAACGAAATATCATAAACACGTGATCAACACAACCCTACTAGGAGCTGGGACCATGAAAACATTAACAAAATAAGTTCTCGGGGATTTGATTGAATTACGATGATAAAGAAAGCATACATGAAAGTACCTCTCTAAAAGTAGTGATGACGCATCGTGGAAATAGTTCACTATTGCAACGATCTTATTCACACTGAATTTACAATAACTCTTAATGTTGTTTCACTTATAGGTCCTACAAAGTAGATATATTCACTTTTTTACTTCCATGATTTCATATAGTTGATTTGGATTCTATCTTTTAAAGAGAGGATCATGTCAACTATTGTAGTCCATTAACTCAAGTAAATCTAAATTTGAAAAAAAAAGATAAATTGAGACTAAACTCTGTTAATTCGTATTTCATATGCAACAACATAACAAAAATCATGTATTTCTTTCAATTAATTAAATTATCTTCCAAAATCTTGATTCTTTAGCATGTCATATGATTGGGCATAAATATTGTATATTTAAAGAACTCGAAACAACGAGAATACTGGAAGAAACGACACCCAAATCCGAGCTACGTTAAAGGAGATATGATCATTTGAAATTGATGAAAAATCCAAGAAGAGAAGATAAAACATGAAGAATTTTCTAAGTGTTGAAATCAAAATTGGCTCCCTAAACCCGCATTTCCTCGAACCCAGCCTGAACCGGTTTGCATGTCCCCCTAACTGGTTCGGGTCCCCTAATGGCAAAAATTGTTCTTTTATCTGAGTGGTCCAGCAAGATTCTGTGGGTTACAACTCATTCTTGGTGTATTGCATTCCGAAGTTAGGCTCTTAAAAGGGTAGTTCTGGAGGGTTTTTGGGGGGGAGTTCATTTTCTCATATACATAGGTTCTCATTTAGATAGTTAATAGATAATTTCCATAGAATTTTAGAGAGGTTTTGTAGAGAGAAAAGAATTAGAAGACTACATAAAATAGCTGGAATTATTTTGTATCAAGACCGATTCATTTCCGGGTTTGTTTCAAGTTCTAATTCAAGTTTCATTCTTCTTATGATTGTTCTTTCATAATTAATACTCTTACTTAATTTATATAGATTTCTGAGTTTATAACACTTGTTTACATGTTTCAAAATAGTTTTACCATGAATTATGTCACATGCAACATAATTATTATTTGCATAATTAAGTTTAACATGTCCGGCTAGATTATAAGAGTGGGGATGCATGAACTCAGCTTAATGTGTTAGTTGTATGTGTATGAAATTAATCCTCTGAATTTAATGATGTATTATGTCCGTATTGCATAGTAACATAACCATTTTAGACCTTTTGGACCTCGTTTGCTTCCGAGTAACCGGGATGATTTAGGATGCAATGCGAAAATTACTATCGCACGTTACTGCTTTACTCAACTTCTGATTTCGTATGATGCGGGCTTGAACCTCATATATGTAATACTTGAGAGTACTAAAGTCTGTGATTAATCAATCATTCAAATTTACGATTAGTTTCATAACTACAACACACTAAGGTTGAGGGACTGCATTCCCGACCTGTTTTTCTTCACCACATAATCCTAATTTCAGTTTAATTCATTAATCAATTGTTTCAAAATTGCAAATAGTTGTAGTTATCCCACAAATCATATCATCTTTCCCTTTTCTTTAAAGTCAGATTTAGGATTCACTCGTCTGTCTATGGTACCCTATTTCCCTGTGGATTCGATAACCATACTCACCGCTATACTCCATAAAAGTGTAGTTAAAGTTTAGTTTTTTGTATTGACGTTGGAAACCGATAACAACGACTAGCGTATTACAAGGATGCTCCGTTTTCACACGTCAGTCAAAATGGCACTGTTGCCGGGGAGTTAGGTAGACTTAAGATTAGACCAAGTCAGTCTCAAAAAATCTGACCAAAAATTAAAAATAAAAATAAAAATAAAAATATTCAGCATCATCTCTCACAAATCTTTTAATGCAAAGTTATGAACTCAGTTCACCTCCCCGTAATACTCCAAGCCATATTCACGCAAAACCGATAGCCGAGTGATACCCGGACAACCATCACACTCCAAACGCTCCACAGTTTTGGGTTCCAACTCCTACACCGTCACACCCATTCACAAGTAGAACTCAGTTTTCCCTCTTAGGAAACACTTCTGAGCATGCTCCGAGGACACCAAGTGAGGATATAGAGTCTACAAGCGAGAGATAAATGTCACAACACGGTAGTGTAGCCGTCGGTGAGTAAGAGGTCCCGTATCGCCCTTTAAGAGCACTCTTATATCTCGAGCGCACTGTCACTCCGGGATGCATTTTACTCCCGTATAATGCAGGGAAATTTCGATATAGGAATGGGATGATCCAAATCCTTCCCACTTACCATGGAATGGATTTATAAAAACTATATGCCCACATCATGGAATTTGAGGAGGCGTGCGAGACCCTCAGCGATCAAACTTGCACGAAAGATGTGCTCCGCCTCAAACTCTTCCCATTCTCGCTAAAGGATAAGGCTAAGACCTGGCTATGGTCTTTACCTCCAAATTCAATTTCATCCTGGAATGAATTACAATCCAAATTTCTCAAGAAATTCTTTCCCCCACATCGAACGAACTCCATTAAAGCTCAAATTCAAGCTTTTCGACAATTAGAAAATGAGTTGTTCGATCGATGCTATGAGCATTTGAATGAGTTAATTACTTCATGCCCCCATCATGGATTTGATAAACTGCAAATCATTTCCTTCATCCACAATGGGCTGAATATTAATTCCAAACAACTCGTTAAAACCATGTGCGATGGTCCATTTGTCGAATTAGATGCCAATGATGCTGAGCTTTACCTGAGGTATGTCGTCGAGACTACCCAATCATGGGACACATCTGACCCTAGTGCTCAAAATCGAACCCGACAATGCAAATCGATTTACTTGAGAAAGGAGTGCGAGAAATACTTAAAATATTGGAACAAAATTAACTGGACCCATACCAAACCCCATCGAAATGGTGTGTACGATTTGTGAGGCGGGCCATTCAACTGAGGAATGCCTGACGATACCCGCCTACAAAGTTATGCTTCAAGAGCAAGTTAGTGGTATAAGAGGATTCAAGGGTAATTTCAGTGCCCGCACGGAAATTCTTACAACCCTTCTTGGAAAAACCATCCTAGTTTCAGCTATGGGAAGCCACATGCTGTGATGAATCCTAACTCACATCCTGCCCATCCTCCACCACAACCCTTCCAACAAGAGCCCCACACATGCCAGGACATGTGCAAGCACCACCACCTTAGGGAGTATATATCAGTCCACCGTGGAGAAATCTCGAGGATATGATGAACCAATTGATCAATAACCAAAATGCATCCCATTCTAGATATGATCGTATGATAGGAGACATAAATGCAAATAGCTCAAAACTGTAGTCATCATTAAGTGTCCAAGAGAAGGGAAAATTTCATGCCCAGGGCCAAAGACCTCCCTAAGATCAAACTAGTGTCAGCTCCACTTCGACAGAACACCAGGAGCAATGTCAAGATGTGACCACTCTTCGTAGTGGGAGAGTCGTTGATTTATCACCTCTCCCACACGACACAACCAAAGACAAGGAGATTTCTCCCGGCACAAAAGAGGCCGAGGATGTCCCCTTAAATAAGAGTGATAAAAAGGACACTAGTGAGCCCGAGGTGGTAGTAAAACTACCCACTGCGGCACCGTTTCCTTACAGGCAGCCCCCGTAATGAAGTGCTAGACGTACTTAAGCAAGTAAAATTAAATTTACCTTTCCTCGAGGCCATCAAGAAAATTCCAGCTTATGCGAAAGTCATCAAAGACTTGTTAACGGTAAAGAAGAAGATGAAGGTAAAGAAAAACGTCTTTCTTGCACAGAACGTGACCTCCATACTCCTTAATAATCTCCCTCACAAATTTAAAGATCCCGGTGCACCCACCATTTCCTGCATCATTGGAGAAAATAAAATTGAAAAAGCCTTACTTGACTTGGGAGATATTGTCAATATCCTCCCTTACACCATCTATAGGCAACTTGATCTGGCAACCTGAAGCCCACAAAGATCACTCTCCAATTAGTGGATCGAACCGTGAAGATCCCAAGAGGTATAGTTGAGGATGTGATCGTCCATGTCGACACTTTGTACTGCCTGATAGACTTTGTCATTTGGGACACGAAGCCTTCCTTCACCTCGAGTAGTCATGTTCCCATTATTCTTGGGCGCCAATTCTTAGCCACGGCTAATGCAATTATAAATACGCGAAATGGGCAAATGAAACTCACTTTTGGGAACATGACGTTAGATACTAACATCTTCCATATTGCCCAACATACGGGGGAAGAAGATGATCTTCACGCGGTGAACCTAATCGACAAGATCGTAGAGGAGTATTTTGAGGAAAACTATTATGGAGAAGTGCTAGGGTCTTGTTTAGTTACGATCTAGGAGAGCGCGGGAATGTAAGTTGAATTCGAGAGCGAGGGCGAGGAGTTGAGAGAGTTACTTGATGAGAGAGCGTCGGACGAGGACACAAAAGATGTAAGTTGGGTTTCACGATTCAAGGAATTACTGCCAAGGGAGTGACGCTTGGTTCCCTCCAGCGACAAATTTTCGACCCTCGAATTGAAGAAACTACCCTCCCACATTAAATATGCATATCTAGGAGATAATGAGACATTTCCTGTTGTTGTCTCCTCTAGCCTAGACGAAGAGCAGGAGGGTAAACTGTTAAAGATTTTGAGGAAGCACCAAAGTGCTTTCGGTTGGTGTATAGCTGATTTGAAAGGGATAAGTCCTTTGATTTTCACACACAAGATTCACCTCGAGGAGGATGTCAAGCCCTCGAGAGAGATGCAAAGAAGACTAAACCCCATTATGAAAGAAGTAGTGAGATTCGAAATCATTAAATTATTGGATGCCGGGATTATCTATCCAATCTCAGATAGCAAGTGGGTGATCCCTACTCAAGTTGTCCCGAAGAAGTCGGGTATGACTGTGATTGAGAATGCTAAGGGAGAACTAGTCCCCCAACGTACCACTACTGGGTGGCACATTTGCATTGATTACTGGAAGCTCAATGTGGGGACTAGGAAAGACCACTTCCCTTTGCCATTTATTGATCAGATGCTTGAACGAGTAGCGGGACACCCTTATTATTTCTTCCTTGATGGTTATTCCGGATATAACCAAATTGAGATAAATGTACTTGACCAGGAGAAAAATGAGTTTCACTTGCCCTTTTGGTACGTTTTCCTACAAACGTATGCCATTCGGCTTGTGTAATGCACCTGCAACCTTTCAAAGGTGCATGTTGAGTCTATTTAGTGACATGGTTGAAAGAGGAATTGAAGTGTTTATGGATGATTTCAGCGTTTTTGGCACCTCTTTTATTTTTTGTTTGAAAAAACTTGAAAAAGTACTTGCCCGGTGTGTGGAAAAGAACTTAGTGCTCAATTGGGAGAAATGCCAATTTATGGTCACTGAGGGAATATTTCTTGGCCACATAGTTTCATCCAAGGGGATCGAAGTTGATAGAGCTAAGATTGATGTCATAGATGATCTGCCCCCACCAAAATCACTCAAAGACGTGTGCTCCTTCTTGGGACACGCGGGGTTTTATCGAAGGTTCATTAAGGACTTTAGCCATTACTAGACCCTTAAGTAACCTACTCATGAAGGACACCCCATTTGATTGGACAGAAGCATGCCGTAGAGATTTTGAAAAATTAAAAATCATGCTTGTGTCTGCTCCCATCATGCAAGTTCCGGATTGGTTCTTACCATTCGAACTTATGTGTGATGCGAGCGATTATGCGATAGGGGCTATTTTGGGCCAAAGAAAGGATAAACAGGCTCATGTCATCTACTACACTAGTCGGACTCTTACCGGGCCACAACTCAACTACTCCACCACGATGAAGGAGTTGCTAGCGATAGTCTTTGCTCTTGACAAATTCCGGTCCTACATTCTCGATTCTCCAATCATTTGCTTCACCGATCACACGAAATTAAAAAAACTACTTGCGAAGAAAGACATAAAGTCGCGCCTCATAAGGTGGATCCCACTCCTACAAGAGTTTAATCTCTCCATTAAAGATAAGAAAGGAGAAGAAAATGTAGTGGCCGACCACTTATCACGGATTTCGTCCGACATACCTAGTGATCCCATACCTATAGACGAATACTTTTCGAATGAGTAACTTTTTGTTGCCTCTTCTTTGCCCTGGTTTGCAAATATTGTGAACTATCTTGTCACGGGGCCCGTCCCTCCCGATTGGATACCGCAAGATAAGAAGAGGTTTACTACTTGGTCGCGCATGTTCTTTTATGATGATCCCTTCCTGTTTAAGTATTGTGCCGACTAAATCATCCGACGTTGTGTACCAGATGACGAGATCCCCAAAGTCATCCAATTCTGTCATTCGAAAGCTTGTGGAGGCCACTTTTCGACGAAAAAGACGGTCGCTAAGATTCTTCAATGCGGCCTCTATTGGCCCACAATCTTTCGGGATGTGAACAATTGCTGCAAATCTTGCGGTAGGTGGTAAAGGATGGGCGCAATCAACCGATGAGACATGATGTCTTTAACCCCGATACTCATTATTGAGATTTTTGACTGCTGGGGTATTGACTTCATGGGACCTTTTCCCCCATCTTTCAGTTTCCTATACATCCTAGTCGCGGTAGATTATGTTTCTAAATGGGTAGAAGCCATAGCTACCAGGACCAATGATTGTAAGGTGATGATTAGGTTCCTGCAGGAACACATACTTCCCCGTTTTGGTGCTCCAAAAGAAATAATCAGTGATAATGGCACGCACTTTTGCAATAGGCCATTCGAGAAGCTCATGAGAAAGTATGGTGTCGTTCACAAGGTTGGAATGACCTATCATCCCCAAACGAATGGGCAGGCTGAATTAGTGAATCGGGAAATTAAGAACATTCTTGAAAAGATGGTCAATCCCACCCGGAAAGATTGGTCACTTAGATTGAACGATTCACTATAGGCCTATCGTACCGCGTACAAAAACCCACTCGGCATGTCCCCATTCCACTTTGTGTATGGAAAACCTTTCCATCTTCCCGTGGAATTAGAGCACAAAGCATTTTGGGTGATTAAAAAGATGAAATATGAAATGGATAAAGCCGGTGAAGCCCACATGCTTCAATTGCATGAGTTACAAGAGATACACAATGATGCGTATGAGAATGACAAAATTTCCAAGGAAAGGATGAAACTCGCTCGTGATAACATCATTCGACGAAAGAGTTTATTCCTGGAAAAAAAGTACTCATCTATAACTCTCGGCTTCATCTATTCCTGGGTAAGTTGCGATCACGGTAGAGTGGCCCATTCATTGTAAGAAATGTTTTCCCCCACGGAGCCGTAGAACTGGACGATTCAAAAGGGGGATATACATTCAAAGTTAATGGACAACGCCTATATCCATATCTAGAGGCGTGTGTGGAAGAAGTCGAGACCGTTTGGTTGTCAGACCCCGTTTACGGGGCCGAGTGAGCTTAACGAGAGAGTTCGTCGCACCCCCGACGCGCATGGGGTGAATTCTTGTATATAGTAGGCGTGTGTGAATTAGGATAGTTTTGAGTTCGGAGTAGAGTTTATGAGAGAGACTGAGTTGGCTCATTTTTTGGGTGTGTTTGCACATAGTTGAGAGCTCGGTCGAGGCGATTTTATGGTACCCGAGGTTTTAGTACATCTTTTTGAGAATTGGGCACGAGAGAGGATAAGAAAAAACACTAGAATTTTGGGAAAAGAGAGCACAAAAAAAATTGGCAGAACATTTCCCCGAAACCAGATCGAATCGGTTCGGGGGGGGGGGGGGAACCGGTTCCCGTGTACCCCGAACTGGTTAGCGTGTACCCCGAACCGGTTCGGGTCCCCTGACAGATTATTCCCCCCTTATTTTCCAAATTCATCCCCTTCCCTCTCTTCTTCCCACCAATCATTTCCTATGAAATTAACCCCTCCAAAACCTTCCCCCCTCCCACTTTCACTCCAAATTCATCCACTCCCTCCTATCCTTCCAAATCCATTTCCCTTTCCCACCAAAAATCCTTCTCTCACACCTATAAATTCACCCCCCAACCCTCATCCATTATCACACAAAAAATTCACTCTTCCTCTCCTCCACACCAAATATTTATCTCTACTTATCTCTTTCTCTCTTCAAGACGCGTCCCCACCAAACCAATTTCCACCCAAAAAAATATAATTCCACCACTGTCCTCGATGACGAGGGTAAGAGGGTGTTTCGAAGCATCCAAGAGTGCCATTGGGCCAATCAATACTTCTATGCTACGTGTCCAATCCACATCGAGCATTTTGTTACGTGGGAACAACTTCCCGGCGACGTCACTGCCCTATTTGACCACCAGGGGTTGTGCTCTTTTCTCGCTCCTACGAGCAATCATGTGTTTGAAACCTCCATCCGCCACTTCTATGCAACACTCGTCCGAAAGTCCTCCACACTACACGAGGCTTACCTTGACGACCTCTAAATTCTTTTCTCGGCTAACATCATTGCGCAAAAAATGTGTGCCAAAGGGGTCGTCCTCCCCGTGCCTTTCCAATATCCTACAAATGGTGCCCCCCGCACCAAAGAAGACTGCATTACTCGAATGGCACCTGGGGAGGAATGAGTGAGGGATTCTTTTCCATAGCAAAACTATTGGATACGGTGCGATTCACGCACCTAATTGCTTGTGGAGCAATCCACCAAATCACCAATTACTCGGTGGTCTGGTTACGCCATGCCAACTTCCTATATCACTTTCTCAACCCCGAAAGAACAATTAATTTAGCCAAGCTTTTATATGCCAATATCATCAATGCTACATATGGCGAGTGGGAAAAAACTGCACTCCCTTACGCTCGCCTCATTACGGAGCTCCTGGTACATTTTGTCCCCTCTGGGATGTACCGCGAACCGTGAGCCGTGCGACTCTGCCATAACATCGTGTCGCAATTCTTCTCCTTCCGGGACTACCAATCTCCCATTGAAGCGTAATCCCCCGTCTGAGCTAACGGTATAGGACTCGGCTCCCTTTGCTAGCAATCGAACTATCTGCTCCTGACAGAACGAGTCATTAGCCTGTGCCCGTACTACCTTCGTAACAATCTGCGGTGTAACGGTCATCACAGACATGAAAGATCGGGCCACTGCATCCTGGTGTCCCAATTCCTTCCACTTTGCCTTCCACACCTCTGCCACCTCATCTGCTGGCCTACGGCTCAACGCGTCTGCTACTACGTTAGCCTTACCCGGGTGGTACTGGATGTCGAACTGGTAGTCTTTCACAAACTCAAGCCACCTACGTTGTCGCATATTCAACTCTTTCTGCGTGAACAGGTACTGTAGTGACTTGTGGTCCGTGAACAGCTGGAACTTCTCCCCCAAAAGATAGTGCCTCCAAATCCGTAAGGCAAATACTACCGCTGCCAACTCCAAATCATGCGTGGGGTAATTCTTCTCATGAGGCTTAAGCTTACGGGAAGCATAAGCTATGGCCTGTCTCTCCTGCTGCAATACACCTCCCAGTCCTTGCAAAGACGCGTCGGTGTAAACCAAATACTCAACTCCCGGTCTCGGCAATGCTAACACAGGTGCTGAGGTCAATTTGTCCTTCAATTCATCGAATGCCAACTGACAGGCATCACTCCAGATGTATGGCACACCCTTACGAGTAAGATGTGTCAAAGGACCTGCTATCTCCGAGAAAGCCCGGATAAACCTCCTGTAGTATCCTGCTAAACCCAAGAAACTACGAATCTCCGTTGGTGTCGTGGGCTATCCCCACTCCCTCACCGCTGATACCTTTCCCGGATCAACTGATATTCCCTGGTCGGAAATAATGTGACCCAAGAACTGGACTTCCTTCAACCAAAACCCGCACTTCTCGTATTTTGCATACAACTCGTTCTGACGAAGTGTCTGCAAAACCTGCCTCAAATGCTCGGCGTGCTCCTCCTCTGTCTGGGAGTAAACCAGAATGTCATCAATGAAGACAATGACAAACTGATCTAGGAAATCCCTGAACACTCTGTTCATCAAGTCCATAAATACTGCTGGAGCGTTGGTCAAGCCGAAAGGCATAACCCGAAACTCATAAGAACCATATCTCGACAAGAACGCAGTCTTCGAGACATCCTCCTCCCTGATACGCAACTGATGGTATCCCGACCTCAAGTCAATCTTCGAGAAGAAAGAAGCTCCTCTCAACTGGTCGAATAAGTCATCGATTCGAGGAAACGGATATTTATTCCGTATCGTGACCTTATTCAATTCTCGGTAGTCCACACACAGCCTCAGTGAACCGTCCCTCTTCTTCACAAACAAAACTGGAGCGCCCCAAGGTGAGGTACTCCTGTGAATAAAGCCCTGTCCTAACAGCTGCTCTATCTGATCCCGTAACTCTCGCATCTCAGCTGGAGCCATACGGTACGGTGCACGTGCTATAGGTATCGTACCCGGTAGCAAATCAATAACGAAGTCTATCTCTCGACTGGGTGGTAAGCCTGGTATCTCCTGAAACACATCTGAATACTCCCTGACAACCGGGATCGAATCTAAAGGAATAACAACCTCCTTAGAGGTATCCTCCTCTATGTAATACAGATGAGCGATCGATCCTCCCTCTGGGCGAGGCATCGCCACTACAAACATCTCTTGCCCCGGAATGGCAAAAACAATGCTCCCGCTGAAGCAATCAATCATGGACCTATATGCTACGAGCCAATCCATACCGATGATCACATCGTGAACATGCATGTCTAACACTAACATGTCTGCAGGCAATACCAAACCACCAACCTCTACCCCCACTCCCCGGCATATAAAGAAAATAAGTGACCCACTCCCTAATGGTGAGTCGACACACGTCACTGTGCTCTCTGCCGTAGCTAACAATCCTAAAGATTTCGCGAAGTGTGTAGCAATAAAACAGTGTGTAGCACCCGTATCAAATAACACCCGACCCATAGTGCCATGGATAGGAAACGTACCCTCGATCGCGGGCGGTGCCTGTGGAACTGCAGCCTGGTGAACGTTGTAGACACGTCCATACTGTAGCTGCCCTTGCTGAGCTGGGACTGCTGGAATGGGTGGCAGTGCTTCCATCTGTGGCGGTGCAGGAAGAGCGGCGGGAAACATAGGCCTCTGTGGCTCCTGGCGAGCACCCTGCTGCCGCTGTGGGGCCCTGCCCCTATCAGGACAATCCTGCTTCTTATGGCCAGTCTTGCCACAAACAAAGAACTTCCCTGGGAAGTTCCCTCCCCTCTGCCCCTGCTTCCCCCGGCCCTGGTGGCCGTTACCGTTCCTCCCTTGGCCCTGCTGGCCCTGATGAAACTGCTGCCCATTCTGCCCCTATTGGCCCTGATGGCCTTTTGGACCCTGATGGCCCTGGCGGAAACCTCCCTGTCCCTGCCTATAGTTCCCTGACCGGAACCTCTTATTATCCCCCTGCTGGGAGCCCTGCTCGTTCTGCCTCTGCCCCTGACCAGATTGTGCCCCGCTAGCACTATGTCCTCCAGTCCTGCCCTGATGGCTAGACTCCCCCGACCGCTTGCCCTCGGCCATATGAAAACGGTGGTCCTGGCAGTGTAACAATGCAGCGTTAACCACATCAGAATACGTGGCCAATGATAGGTTCCCAAGCAGATGCTGACGGATTCTCCAATTCAACCCATCGGTGAACTTCTCTATCTTCTTCTTCTCTATTGGTATCTCGTCTGGAACGATGTTCAACAAATTAGTAAACTCGGCCTCATACTCGGCCACTGTTTTTCCTTCCTGCTTCAGACTCATAAGCTTCCTCCTCATTTCCGTATGAACAGCCGACGAAAAGTACTTGCGGTCGAACCGCACCCAGAACTCCTGAATCGTGAGAGTATCCCTCTCCTCCGCGGTGGTAATGGACTCCCACCACTGCAGCGCAGATCCAACTAGCTTGAAAGTAGCTAGCACCTGCTTCTGAACATCAGTGCACTCATGCATCCTCAAGTGCCTCTGCATGTCTTTCCTCCATTGGCTCGAGACTACTACATCTGAGCTTCCTGCAAACTCTGGCGGATGCGCTTTCTGAAAAGCGTCACGTACACGCTCCCAAGCAGATGGGAATGCATTAACCTGTACCGGCGCGGCAACCGGCGCCTGAGGTGGTGCCTGCTGAATCACGGCAATCCCGGCATTTATCGCTTGGGCTACTATAGCAGCAACCTCAGCGGCGTTCATCATGCCCTGAACTAGAGCGGGCTGTGGTTCGGGCGTAGCATCCCTGGGAACTCGTCGTGCACGTCGTGGAGGCATCTTGGTTATAAGAACAAAGTTTATAAGTTCACGGTTTATAAACTTAATATAGCTGAAGAACGAAGCACACACAAAAGAATACAACAGTCCTAAAATATAGGGCTCTATATCAAAGAAACGTAGCGGAAACATAATAGCCGTACAGATCCTAAAGGACACTAGAACCTGATGCTCTGATACCACCTGTGACACCCCGACTAATTAAATACCGGGTAGCTACTCCTTTATAAAATTAATTCAAAATGCCAAGTTGGCTCAGTTAATAGCATCACTGTCGAAAACGTTTTATTATTACTAACCACCTAGTATTTAAAAAGCAAGCTGCCAAATTTTAATTTAAGTTTGATTAACATGCAACAAGTGTAATGAAGAAATAAATAACACCATTCACCATACTGAAGTAAACCGAATAACCATCACAATAGAGTAAATAAAGTCTGGAGGAAAACTCCTCACTACAATCCCATAACTGAAATAAATAAACTGAAACAATACATGCTAAAGTCTGAAAACTGAAATGTAAAAGATGCTCTAAATAGAAATGGGCAACATGCCCTACAACTGATAGATAGTGACTCTGGAATCCAAAAGATAGAAGCGTCTATGAGCAAATCCCTGTAGCTTCCACAAACAGCTACAGCTCGTCACCTGAATGAGAATCCTATGCTTGGTGTCCCTGTGGCTGGGCACCTAAAATGGTTTTACAAGGAAAAAGAGATTTGAAAAGCAAACGGGTCAGAGCCCGAATGTGGAGTTATATTTTAAAAACCTGCAAGTGCTTTAAAAACATTTAAAACATTAAATGCAAAATACATGTTAGGACGTGCACTCACATGATATTCTCACCTCTCGTCTAACTGTGCACTCCTAACGCAAGTACCCATCTATAACGACCCATACTACTAGCCTAGTGACATCATAACTAGCTAGATTGCCAAAGGTCCTACCCATAATACTTGGTTCCATAACATAATAACGCTCGTAATTAAATAGGGATTTAACGCAAACTCAGTTACTAAATATGCCATATATATAAGTATCAGCTAACTCATTATATAACTCGAAACAATACCGTAATATGTTCACAATATTAACATGAGGATTCCCATTAATATAATGTATATTATTCATCTCATAAATATACAATACAAGCACCCCGCAATCTAAGCTATGGTGCACACATACTCTGCTATCCATCCCGGTACATCACGTACATAAGGATCACACATTCCGAATCTCTCAGGAATAGTTCAGATAACACAAATGACAAATAGTGGAGGCGAACACAGTCACCATCACGTGGGTCACGCACATACCTACGCTCCCACGGTCAGCGGACTTATTAATATCACAATAAATCTTTCTATGACCTATGTTCATCAAGGTACCAGTCTATATCCCCCCCGTAGGCACACAAGGATTAGAGGGTCCTAAGCGAACGCAAACCTCCCGTGATAGCAAGTATGGTAGATATGTCATACACACAGTCCATATATCAATACTAAGTAAACACACATCTTAGTAATACCGTATTTTAATTGTAGTACATATTGCACTCTCGTACTAATTATAATTATCACAATTCGTACTATTCCGGTTTGTAATTATACGTGCTATAATTCATCCTCACATCGTAGTAGACACTCACGTCTCAACCCAACTGGTTCATTGAATATAACTCTCGTATATAATTTACCCCTCTCAATAACCCAAAAGTCCCAAATCTAACCTCACATCAATAAAGGAAGGTCATCTATATCCTCGAACAACTTTACGGGACTCCAAAAATCAAAACAGTCCAAAAAGGATCAAACTGTCAACTCGTTAGAAGTCTCGTTCGAACGAGACTTCGAACGAGTTTGGACTGTCAGGTCGTTAGAAGTCTCGTTCGAACGAGGCTGTTCGAACGAGATCCAGTTCGTTCGAACGAACTGTCCCTTCTAACGATATCTCGTTCGAACGAGATATCGAACGAAATCACTACTCGTTAGTAACGACTGGTCAACTCGTTAGAAGCTCGCTCGAACGAGCTCGTTCGAACGACCTGGGGGCTGCTTCTAACGACTGGCCAGTTTCGGCCCAGATTTCTCCCCAATTCGTTTTTCACCATTTTTCTCACTTCAATCCTTCTCCAAAGTTCGTTCTAACAATGATTTAAGTCCTCTAATCATACTAAAACATGCTTAGGTTATAAACTAACATCTTTTAAGGCAATAAGGCATCCTAAACATCATTAAATCCCAAGATTTTATACTTTTCCCCAATATCATCAAGAACATGAACCCTAGATATATATATCAACATCAATTCCAGAATTTAATTCGTTTTTCTTTCGCCCAAACATGTATTAACATCAGATTAATTGTCTCCAAACTATTCTACATGCAATTCTTTCAAATTCCTCAAGTTCTAAACTCCAACTACATGGGTTTTCATTCAATCTTTCAAGAACAATCAAAATCCTTCAATTCTAACATGGAAAAGACATTCTCTGAATTTAAATGGTATAAAGTCACTTACCTTGGTTTGGTTTCTGACTTTGGTGTAGATTAGATGAAGTTTCTGCAGAAATTCCTCTCTCTCCAAGCTCTTCTCCAATGGTGGCTCAAGGTGGCTAGGGTTTTGATTTGGGGAAACTTAGAAAACCTAAATGACAACCTACGTAGCCTTCTAGGTTAATATGGGTTGGTTAATGGGCTTAATGGGTTTAATCCACATCAGATTTAATTAACCAATTTTCGTCACTTTTAATTCCTCGAAATGTAAAATTACCAAAATACCCTTTAAGTTACCGGTATGGCCTAAAAATACCCCGGGACCCAAACTATACCCCCGGCTAGTGTTTTCTGACTATCTCGACCCTTCCGGACGCATTGGCGCACTCAAAACGACCATACGGATTATAGATTTTAAATTCGCTTTTATTATCAAAATATTATCTCGTGACGCGGCGGTCCCACGCGTCTCAACAAAATTTCTAAAATGCCGTATATAAATCTCACGACAAATTTCATAATACCAAATACATATATAATCATATATGCACATAATCAAATACCAATTCGCATCTCATTAGTATTTATAACCCGGATTAATTTCCAATTAATACGCATTTAATTAATTAATCCCAAAAATAAATATAGCCAAAAGTACGGGGTATTACACCGGGGCATCATATTCGCCTCCCCCGCCCAATTGGTGCTACTTCCACCGCTCGGAGTGTGCGCCAAATGCGCGTTGTTCACCCCGACCGTCCCATAATCCATAAGGATGCGGGGGAGGAAGGATATGATGACCCAATGATGGATGTCAGAGAAGAAAAAGAGGACTATGAGGATTATGATGATGATGATGATTTCGAGCCCCCGGGAGCAAATTTTGATAGTGCCTTTTCGCGGTGGAATCCTGTCTTGACGGGTTCATCACCCAATACAATCAAGATCAAGCCACCTATAAAAGGGATCAAGCGGCCTATCGGAGAGATACAAGTATGATGCACCAGCTTCAAGCGCAGCTCTATGAGCTCAACTTGGGTGGTCCCCCACCATCTTTCTTCTATGACCCTTATGATACGCGTGCACTCGGGACCTCAAATAAGCCTCCTCATCATAGCCCATGACTATTTTTTTGTGGTTGTTTGTGTTATTTTGTGTTGTTGTAGGTGGTTTAAATCATTGTATGCTTCTTAGTCTCTTATGTAACACATGCTCCTTAGTTGTTATAATACAATAATGCATTTTGTGTTAATTTGTTGATTTATTTCTCCGCACTTATAATTCTCATTGAGTTAGATTTTAGTCCTTGTTGCTTGAGGACAATGAAAAAGTCTAAGTTAGGGGGGGTCACAAGTGCGATTTGCTAAAACTTCACAAATTTTCTAAAAATGCCCAAAGAAAATTCTGAAAAATCCAAAAATATTTTTTTCAAAATAAATAAAAATTCAAATTCAAATTTTTTCAAAAACATCATAAAAAATTGGTTTAAAGTCTCAAGTTGTAAAAATACACAATACACAAAGCCAAAATCAACCAATGACGGAAATTGTGCGAAATTTGACGACTTAATGAATAAGTGTGGAGATTACCAAACCGGGTGAGATTTAAGCTTGTCATTTTTGTGAAATTTATAAATCAATCCGAGTTAATTGTTAACTCAAAGTTCTTTTCAACGCCTAATAAGTTGTCAAGGATCTCAAGTCTTTCACTTAAATCGATTTTGAGAAACGTGTATAATATTGCCATGAAAAACGTGCTGAAAAATATCTAAATTAAATTCATCTTGAAATGCATATGGTAACGTAATTAGTATTTTGGACAATGAAGTAGGCCATCGTTTGCCAACCAAAAATATTGTCCATAAAAAACTTGTGAAAAATCATCCCTTTTGTAACCCATTTTGAGCCAAATAAAAGTCTTCCCTTTCGTTTGACAACCCGAAAAACCCAAAAAGCCCAGAATTGTGAAAAATGGAAAAAGTCAGAATTTAAGTCCAAACAAGTGTAACAAAAAGGGCCAGAAAAATAATAGAAATGCACAACAAAAGCAAGAAAAGAAAAGTGTGAATATGAAGAAAATGAGAAAAAAAAAGACCGAAAAAGCACTAATGGACATCATAGCAAAGTTTTCCGATTTCGAAATTCTTAACCTTTTCCAATATCACCCAATACACCTTCAACTCATAAAAGTCCTAACCGAGTCAAAAATTGCAAACTTGGTTACTTCATGGAGAGCTAAAACACAAAAAGATAATAATGGAGATAAAACGTATGTATAAGAGGCAATGTTCCTGTTTTTTCAAACCGTATTCCGTTGATGAGCTCTATTCACCATATATTTCCTTCTTTCAAATTGTGTGCGTGACTTTGCACCCATTATACTTACTCTTTATAAATCATGCACATCGAGAGAATAACCACATTCCGAGTGATTCGTTTGTGAGAGCATCTCGTAAGCATTTGAATCAAAACGAATTTTTGGAAAGTAACGTAATAATCAATCGGTGGAAGTTAGCGGTTTGATTTTTGGCTTAGCACGCACACACACTATAATTTGAGACCCTTAAGTATGAATTAATGATGATTATTTTCTGAAAAAGATTGAATTATACAATTTTTGCATATTTTTGAAATTTCTTTGAGTCGAATTTTGTGGGTATATTCACTGCAAACCCTCACGAGACAACACTCGTCCTACTAGGGTAACCTAGGGGTTTAAAGGCTTATTACATACGCTAAATGCAATCGCTCGCCTGCAAAAAAGGTATTCTATCCCAATAATATGTTTAGAAGATTCGTAACTTCTTTTCTTCATCTTTTACATAGTTCGTGAAGCACAAAGTTCTAAGTTAGGAGGATTTGATTGGTCATAAATATTGTATATTTATTCCCCTAATTTCGGTACATTAGTGGGCCCGAGCGATGCAATTGATATGGATTTAACACACATTGTTTCTACTAACCTTCGTAGGCAAGTATTTCATGTTTTGTGTCTCTCCGATGTGTTTTAACAGTTTAATGATGCAAAAGATACAAAAGAGAAATCAAAAAAATGAAAGAAAGGCTAGGAAGGCAAGTTCAAGGGAATTTTCGTAATTCTGCACTCAGATATCGGAGGTGGGGCCAACTATAAAGTTGAAGATCTAGGAACAACGAGAATACTGGAAGAATCGACACCCAAATCTGAGCTACGGTGAAGGAGTTATGATCAGTTGGAGTTGATGAAAAATCCAAGAAGAGAAGATAAAAAATGAAGAATTTTCTAAGTGTTGAAATCAAAATTGGCTCCCTAAACCATCACATTTCCTCGAACCCAGCCTGAACCGGTTCGGGGGACGAACCGGTTCGCATGTCCCCCTAACCGGTTGGGGTCCCCCGATGGTAGAAATTATTCTTTTATCTGAGTGGTCCAGCAAGATTCTGTGGGTTACAACTCATTCTTGGTGTATTGCATTCCGAAGATAGGCTCTTAAAAGGGCAGTTCTTGAGGGTTTTGGGGGTGGGGAGTTCATTTTGTCATATACATAGGTTCTCATTTAGATAGTTAATAGATAATTTCCATAGAATTTTAGAGAGGTTTTGTAGAGAGAAAAGAAGTAGAAGACTACATAAAATAGATGGAATTATTTTGTATCAAGACCGATTCATTTTCGGGTTTGTTTCAAGTTCTAATTCAAGTTTCATTCTTCTTATGATTGTTCTTGGACAATTAATACTCTTACTTAATTTAGATAGATTTCTGAGTTTATAACACTTGTTTACATGTTTCAAAATAGTTTTACCACGTATTCTGTCACATGCAACATAATTATTCTTTGCATATTTAAGTTTAACATGTTCGACTAGATTATAAGAGTCGTGTGACAACCCGCTCAAAATAATAACGGGTGGCCAGCCCTATACTACATTAAATTAGGTATCTCAGATGGCCCAGTCTCAACATCAACTGACAACACACAATAATATAAGGCTAACTACCCGAAATCATTTAAAACGGATTGCCAAAATTTTTAATATTTTTATTTACCACCAAATAAAACCAATCATACAACAAAAAACTTCAATGCTACATCTAACTATGATGAGTGATACAACAAACTCTACAATATATAAAGAATGAATACAAGAGTACAACAAATTGTACAAAGTAAATTACCCGAATATGCTTTCGGGTCACAGACAATACAAATAATCTGAAAGAGAAAAGAAAAAGGGCTATTACACAACCCTTGAGTCTAAACTCAATATACAAACACAATCCTAATCTATATATACAATAGATAGGAATCGTCTATATCAAATTGCCGCAACAGTCCGCTACTGCCATAGTTCCACGAATACACTAGATGGAAGAACATCAATGGCGTCCTTACGGAGGACCACCTAAAGTAATACAATATGTGCATAGGCGGAGAAGATATAAACGGGCCAGAGCCCGAGTCGATTTTTTTTTATATCAAGTGCATTAAAATGTATAATAATTATAAATGCATTATGACATGATTTACTGGAATCGCCCTCTCCATAATAATCCAACTCACCTCTCAACTAGAGAGCGCAACTAAACGTATGCACGTGGTCTCCAAATAAATTCCCAAGCCTTATTAGGCAAATAAATCTAACTAGATCCCAAAATAATATTCGATTAAGATCATCTAACTTATCTCGCAATCTACCCTTAACTGAATTCCACCTAAAACATTACTTTACATTTTTAATATCATAGTTCTCTTTATATTTGTTCATTTATTGAACATATAAAGTTGCATAACCATCTTCATAACAACATCATCACAATACATCAACATTATCTTAATAGAATTTCATATATTCTAGTTATGCCCTCATATGGCATGTAATCATATATATATATGAGTTATTAGCATCAAGTGCTAAGGAATAAACTTCTCTCGGTTCTCAATACTGTACTGCGTTTCATGCGTGGGACGTCTCGCCGAAGCAAAATCCAAACAAGGAACCCCTCGTTATACTACTTTTGACAGTATTGATCTTCGAGGTTCATTATGCCCTCAATGCATGATGCATGTAACCCAAGTTCTTATTATTCAAATTTTAATTAATTAATATTCCCAATTCTCAACAGTACATGGCGTTTCATGCGTGGGACGTCTCACCGAAGCGAAATCCAAATAAGGAACCCCCTGTTACACTACTCCTGGCACTGTCGATCGTCGGGATAAGTGATATAGATATAATTATGAGCATTAAGGACTAACTTCTCCCACATTTCCAACAATACACTATGGTTCGTGTGTGGGATGTCTCGCCGAGGCGAAATCCAAACAAGGAACCCCCCCGATACACTAATCCTGACAATGTTGGTCATTGAGGTCCATTATGCCCTCGATACTCAAGTATAAGAACAACAATATCATAACCTTCCAACCGAGCTATAACTCGAGGATGCAGGCTCACATGATATCATCTTCCAGTAGCCCATACACGTAGCAAACTGGGGCCACCTAGTGCGGTTCAACGACACCCACCTCATGATCAACTCACGCACACAACGTCCTGGGAAGCGGTCATAGCTCCGAATCGGCAGGTGAGAACGACAAATACCCACGACTTCTCACCCCCAAAAAGAATGCATATATATATCGCATAATAATCACATGGACGATTATGACCTGGGGAATATCCACACCTTGCTCTTTGAGCCAGGATGCTCACCCTCAATGCACACAACTTCCCAATGATAGCAAGGAGGGGGTATGCTTCACTCTCTCTCTCTCTATATATATATATATATATATATATATATATATATATACTGTCACATAAGGTATACATACATCATCACATCATATAAAGATATACCATCATATAAGGTATACCTATCACATTGTTTTACATATTCGTATTTCGCACTTAGGCGTAGTTGAATTAATATCATTATTTAGTATATCTCTCTCTTATGATATACTAACCGTCAATTCTTTCACATCTTCCCCAGTTAGCATACACTATACTATTTCTCGCTTGAAGCTCACATGACGCTTCTATTTATGAATTGTCTCTCAATTCTATTTGTGTTAAGGATATTCTTTATCCTAATGTACTTCATTTAAAATCTCTCATCGTGTGAGACATCTCCCAAATCAATCATCATAAGGATATTTCTATATTCGTATGCTCAATAAGTAGCATTTATAATTCTCCATCCATAATAGCGTTCAATTCACTTTATGAACCTTTTAAGTTATCCCATTTGGGATTTGATCCTAAGATCCAATATCTCGAACTTATTCTCATTCTTTAATATGAATTTACTTATTATCTCCAAATAGAATATCCAAATCAAGGTGGGCTTCCCCACTTAGAGTATACCAAAATCTCTAATCGGTATTCCTCAATTTAAGTCAATACGACTCCAATAATTTATTATAAGGGAAACTCTCTAAAAGTCTCCAAAACATACTCCATATGATTCCTATAGAGGTTCCCAATTGATAATGTCGAACAAAACAGGATGAAATTCTCCCTAGAAAAACATTCCCTGAAAAGCCCTGTTTCCGAATCGATTCGGGCCAATTCCGAATCGATTCGGCCCTGCGAATCGATTCGGCCTCCAGGGCGAATCGATTCGGGTCATTAGACCTGGGTTCTGTCTCAGTCCGAATCGATTCGGCTGGGGTCCGAATCGATTCAGTCACTCAGACCTGGGCACCTGCATATTTTCGAATCGATTCGGTAGGTGGCCAAAACGATTCGTCCCTTCAGAACTCTCGAAAATGGCTACTTTTTAGTAAGCCAAAAATTCCAAAATTCATTTTTATCATTTTCTCTTCATTTATGTTCAACCCAACACATATATATCATTAATATTCATCCTAGAATACATTTAAACTGATTTCTATCATCAAATCCAAGATCTACATAACAAATCTAAGATTATACCCAAAAGTTAGGTTTTGATAAACTAAACCTAAAACTCATAAATTTGATCCACAAATCATGAAATAAATGTACACAACAATTATTTAGCAAGTTTAATCACCTGGCTCGGGTTCGTAGGGTCTGATCCGTCCACGAGATCGCGTATTTGGTCGAAAAAATCCACTTTCTCTCTCTTTTCTCCATCTTTATCTTCTTCTTTCTTCTTCTCTCTTTCTTTCTTTCTATTTCTCTCTCTCTCTAAGGGGAAATAATCTCCCGTAGGCTTATAAGCCTAATCTCCCAATGTACGCATCTTTAAATGATAATACACACTTTAAATGGCTCGGTAACTTTAATTCAAGCCAAACGAACTTAAAATTATTTCGGAACCTAAATAGAGCCCAAGTACAATCATTTTGACTTTCTCGACCCTTCCAGTCACAACTACACCCTCAGAATCACCATTCGAGACACTTTCTAATGACTTCAAATTTTGACCTCAATTGCCAATTTAATTATTCTCCAAATAAAATAATATTTATTTCTCCCAAAATAAATTAATTATCGTCTCTAAAGCCTCTGGTTGTTACAAACTTCCGCACTTACAAAAATTTCGTCCTCGAAATTTAGCTTAGCCTAATTCTCCAAAGCTCAACTAGTTCCTACCACACTCATTCTCACTAATCCTATCTCCAAATCTCTAACTTCCCACGACGAATTATTTTAATTTATTTTATTTTAGGTTTTACAAATCCAATTACAACAACCACTAGGGCACCCATACACCCTTTATTTGATCTTTTTTTCTCCCACCAATCATAATGAGGCTTCATTTGCCTCTAAAGTTCCACAATTCTCAAGATATATAATTAATACTAGCGTATAAAGAGTGTAATTTTTTTTTTGAATGGTCCAAAGAATTAACTCCTCTCAATTCCTGACATTCGCCACTTTCGTGCGGGGGACGTCTCGCAAAAGAGAAATCCAAACAAGGAACCCTCCCAATACACTACTCTGTAGCGACGTCGAGGATTGAGAGTTTGTTAAATCCGAACTAGAGTTTGAAAGTATTTTGGTGAAAAATCATTTTGAAATGGCCTAATCACCGATAAAAAGTTTTATTTTGAAAACAGTTTATTTTAAAAATAGATTATGTCATACAATATTTATTTAAAGTGCCTTATGTCCCACATAAGGTCTTAGTAATCATCATACATATAACAATATATAGCTCACAAAAATTAGCATAGTTATGAGCTAAAATTTTCCTGCGTCCCATCAATCCACAAATTCTGAACTCTTTTCAGACATAACATCTCATGTCATATTAACATATTGCCATTTATAAGGCTCATACATATCTGGAATACGACAATTATATAAGTGTTGACACAAAAATTCTCCATCTACGAGGACCAATTAGAAAAGGACACATGTCATCCTACGTGGCAATATTCGACACCCGAGGAGAGTTGGTCGGCATCCGAGGAGAGTTGGTCGGCACCCGAGGAGAGTTGGTCGACATACCAACTAGGAAGATCAAAGGATAACTACGCATTTAATGAGCATTAATGTACATTTATACTGTATTAATAGATGTCAACACAGAGCATACCAAGCAATTGAACAATTACATTCATTGAATGTAGACATAAATGTCTACATACAATGAATCTCTTTATCTCCCATCACTATAAATACATGTATTCCCTTAGATAAAATGGAGGAGAACCAAGAAACACCATACACAAGATACACATCCTTTCTCTATCTACACCCTATGGTGCTATTGTAAACCCCTAGGAATAAAATAACAGTGGACGTAGGCTTTATTCATAGTCGAACCACTTTAAAAAGCTTTGTCTCTCATGTGCTTAATTGGATTGTTTTTATCTATTTATCTGTGATCATAAAAATGGGATTCGGTCCAGTTTTTTGCATCAACAGATTGGCGTCGTCTGTGGGAACAGTGTTACAAGCATTGTTCTCCATCAAAAGCTAAGTTTTTATTTTCTCTACGTATAATCAATTATACATACATCTTTTGATTCAATCATGATTTTTATGTTTATATACATAAATTAATTGTCTAATTTTTATCTGCAAAATATTGCATATCATGATTTTAAAATCATAATTGTTAGATTAATTCTTATTTAGAAATCTGAAAAATAATGGATTTCATAAATCATAACTTTTTGCTTGATTCTCAAGTTTCAATTTTATATCATGAAATAAACATTTTGAATGATTACATCTACCAATATATACGACGATGATAAGATTTGATAATTTTCATTGTTGATTTTGAAAGATCTGTGATGACTATTCAAATTCCCATTATAGTTTTAATCAAAGAATGGGAAAAAGTAAAAGACAATAAAAAGTTTTCTCATGAAAATCATGACCCAGATCTACTTTCTCTCTCTTCAAGTTTGAGTCTCTTTGCATTCATTTTATGAACTATATACTTAATTTGGTTCATCTTCCATCTATGTCAATAAAGTCTCATTGATTGATTTTTTATATAAATTTGGTAATAACTTCGATCATTCAGTATATTTTTATCTCTACAAATAGGGAATAGGAAGGGATTAATATAAAAAATAATTTTCTCTCACCTGAAACACCATTACCCACCTCTTTTAAAAAAGGATCAATTAAACAATCATGATCATATCAAGACTCTGGGCACAAATTTGAGATATTGGCTCCTCGTTCATCACATCACATGGTTTCTTTGTCGGAATCACACGATCTAGTGGATTAGAGAATGGATCATTTAATTAGCAATATTAATGCTTGGATTTTACATCGAATGTTATTTTTCTGATCTATTGGTTCGAGATATGTTGGGACATAGCAATCTCAGGAAAAATTCATCACCGCGGCTCATATGGCTATTCGGAATCATCCACTTACAACCCCTATTTCTGGTCAGCCATACATATTTTTGGTTGGCATCATCTAGGGCCATCTTTTATTAAAGGGAAGCTTAACCAGACCATTTTTTTTTATCGGAGATAAGATGTGAAGATCCATCAGCAACGTTGAAATAATTTTATCCAACTACGAGGTATCTTATTGTTGATCGGAGACTCATATTGTAGCTCGGTGGAACCAATTGCAGGTCGACGATCATCTACTTCTTGATCGGCGACATCTCAGTCTTGTTCGGAGGGTTCAATTTACTGGTCGGCAACTATCCAACCATCCACTTCTTGGTCGGCGACATCTGAAGTTGTTCGGTGTCCATCCAACAGCTGGTATGCAATATCAATGCACCATTTTTGTTGATCAGAGGAGTTATACTGCAATATCCCGACCATTTGTAGCTTCTCGGTGGAATTTGTTATCTATTCACGACAAATGCCCAAATGGAGAAATATCAATTTTGACTGTCAAAATTCCCACCATGCTGCTAAAAAAATGAGACAACTCCCATATCCTTTATTAATTCATGACAAGGGAATTTCTAGTTGAATATTCCTATATCTGATTAGTTGCTGGAGTTTAAATAATTTTACGAAAAACTCTAGATTAAATTTTATGCCTTACATATGGCACGTACTTGATAAAAATTTGCTCACATGACACACATTTGGCACAAAACATATTATTTCATATTTTGAAATTTTTATTGCCTTATGTCTGAATGGATACACATCATATATTGATTGAATCACAAAATTATTCTCATGACTAACTATCTGATCTAGTCTTAACAGGTGTTCGGGCAACTTATTAAAATTTCGTAGGTACAAGATTCAATCCCGACGAAAGCTCGGCCACAATCTTAAACCTCTGGAAACTGTTATTGCTCGACATCAGGAAATTTTGCCTCGACAGATCAAACGGACATATATTATTTCATATTTTGAAATTAATATTTTTATTTCTCAAGCATATACATATCATATATTCATTATATTGACTAGATTATTCTCATGATAACTAATCAATTCAGCCTACACATATGGTAGGGCAAGTTATTACTTCTTACAGGTACAATTTTCGGTCTCGACTAAGTATTCAGCCATGATTGCCTGGGAATCTTATTAATGCTCCGATATATATATTCGATTGAGCACAAATAGCTACTCATAAACAATCTTACTCTTCTGAAAAATATTATCATAGCTCGGCAGTATGAAATTTCACCTCAGCGAGGAACTATTGATTTTATTATTTCTATGATATCTGCTCTAGCAAAAATTATTCTATATATCCATTAGGATTCATATTCTATATTCATCTCAATATGGAGCTCGGCGAAATACTTATTATCATATTCAGCTCCGAGGAAAAGCCACAACAGTTATTATATTTCACCCCCAACGGATAGTTGGTCGGGCCAATTCTTATTTATATTCAGGCCCAGATATCGGCTCAAGCACAACTTATTCTATATATCCCTCGGGATTCATATTCTATATTCATCTCAACATGGAACTCAGCGAGATACTTATTATCATATTCATCTCCGAGGATAACTACAACATTTGTTATATTTCACCCCCAACGAATAGTTGGTCGGGGTAATTCTTATTTATATTCAGGCCCGACAAAGTACTCGGCCATTTTCTCATGTTCTGGAAAATATTATTCTTGTTCGGCATTATGCAACTTTGCCTCGACAGATCAGCAAGACAGTTTATTATTATTCTAAATCATTATTTATGTCTATGCATATTTTATATTTGTCTCAGCATGGAGCTCAGAAAATTTCTTCTCTCTATATATATTTAGCTCTGAGGAGGTCTCCAGCATTTATTATATCTTATTCCCAACAATTTGTTGGTCAGCACCGAGGAGGTCTCCAGCATTTATTATATCTTATTCCCAACAATCTGTTGAGGAGGTCTCCAGCATTTATTATATCTTATTCCCAACAATTTGTTGGTCAGCACCGAGGAGGTCTCCAGCATTTATTATATCTTATTCCCAACAATCTGTTGAGGAGGTCTCCAGCATTTATTATATTTTATTCCCAACAATTAGTTGGGCAGCGCCGTGGAGGTCTCCAGTATTTATATTATCTTATTCCCAACAATCTGTTGGTCAGCTCCGAGAAAGTCTCTAGCATTTATTATCAATTACCACCAACTCTGGTTGGTCGGGAACTCAATTACCACCAACTCCGGTTGGTCGGGAAGCAAATTACCACCAACTCCGGTTGGTCGGGAACTCAATTACCACCAACTCCGGTTGGTTAGGAACTCAATTACCACCAACTCCGGTTGGTCGGGAACTCAATTACCACCAACTTCGGTTGGTCGGGAACTAAATTACCACCAACTCCGTTTGGTCGGGAAGCAAATTACCATCAACTCCGGTGGGTCGGGAAGCAACACACCATCATAAATTAATTGTCCAATTTTTATCTGCAAAATATTGCATATCATGATTTTAAAATCATAACTGTTAGATTAATTCTTATTTAGAAATCTAAAAAATAATGGATTTCATAAATCATAACTTTTTTCTTGATTCTCAAGTTTCAATTTTATATCATGGAATAAATATTTTAAATGATTACATATACCAATATATATGACGGTGGTAAGATTTGATAATTTTCATTATAAATCTTGTAAGATCTTTGATGTTTATTCAAATTCCCATCATATTTTTAGAATGGGAAAAGTTAAAATCAAGAACAATTTCTCTCTCTCGATAATCACAATTCTAACCCAGATCTGCTTCAAAAGTTCTCATCAATTTGATTCATAAAAATAATATATATATATATATATATATATATATATATATATATATATATATATATATATATATGTGTGTGTGTGTGTGTGTGTGTGTGTGTGTTTATATTCAGTGTTAAACAATTTTCATCATGAACGTTAAGCATCTATGACTCTTCTTGAAAATGTTCTGGGCAAACACGTTTATTTAATGAGTTACATCAAGGAAAAAGATTTGACATATGTTGATTCACATATTTCACATCTTATACAAAGGAGTAAAAATTCAAAACCATTATTTTTCCTCTTGGATATTGATCATATTTTCTCTTAGATCTGATGATTTCTATTGGTTATCTCTTAGATCTAAGAATTTTGATTTGTTACGATTTAGTAATTCTGATAAAGATTGATTTATTGGTTCGATGATTGATTTTTGGTATAATTTTCGTAATGATTTTTATCATCCACCGTATTTTTTATCTCCACAAGTGGAAAATCGGAAGGAAACCCAAAATAACCTTCTCTCTCCTGAAAAACCTTTACCCACTTTCGTAAAGAAGATGAAAAATGAATAGTCTCTCAAGAAAGGGCAATGGAGAAACTTTCCCAGGAAGATGAAGAAATTTTGGATTTATTAAATTCATATCAATCGTTTTGACTTCAATCGTCTACAGCAACAAAAATAATGAAACTGGGCGGCATAAAAAAAATAACCTACAATTCAAGGACGATCATCCACCTCACAACTTGGTTCGGTTTCAGATCAACAAAAAATTTCAATCCCAGGATTATATTACTCTCTGATTCAAAGTCTGTCTGCCTTGGGCTCAAAGGTCCCATGAATCTGCAACTACTGTTTAGCATCAATTGTGTGAGGATGAAAAATTTTATTTCATATTTTGAAATTTTTATTGCCTTATGTCTGAGCTGATACATATTCTATGATATTTAGCTGAAAATTTTTGCTAATGATAATTTCTATGAGAATCAATCTCAATAGGTGTTCGAGCAACTTATTAAATGCCTCATGTACAAGATTCACCCCCAACAGTTATCCTTTTATCATGTATTATACATCAAGAGGAGCTCCACGACTTACTATTTGTTGGTCGATGGCATCTATTTCTACTCGGCAGTTCTCATACACTTGGTCAGCATCAAGTCGGCAACAATCCTCCACTGAATTTTAGTTTACCAATTCCAGTCATCAACAAAGAACGGTTGGAAAACTTCTGGCATAGGTCGGCTGTAAATGGTCGGGGCACCTCATAATTGTAAGTATGGATGAATGATTATTGGAGAGCAGGTCGGCAACCAGTACTACAACAATAAACATCACCAGCACTAATTGTGTTGGTCCACTATATATTGCTAGTCGAAAAAGTCAAATGTTGGTCGGAGGCATTTCATTATGATCGGTGATGGATATTATGCAATTTGAGGAGTTCCCGAGCTCCCATTCATTGATCGGCTACATCTATTTCTACTCGGATGTACCTATTGTTGGTCGGCGTGTATATAGTTGGTCGAGAAAATCAATTGTTGGTCAGCAATATCTCAACCTTGGTCGGAGGCAGTAGAAAGCTAATACCAGAATTGAAAATTGACGATTCCTTTGGTTCTCTCTTTTTGATTTTGACAAAATCACTACTTCACTGCCAAAGGAGAAGACTATCCCCTTATTTTTATCTTTATCCTTTATTAATTCAAAACATAAAATTCCTAATTGAAAATTTGCGTGGAGAAAAATTAAAATGCATACTTGGTTATTTTCTAATCCACATAAACTTTATGTGAAAAATATTCCAAGACCAAAAAATTATATTTGAGTATTTATTGAATTTCAAATAATTTCTAAAGTGATAAATAATTTCTAAAAAACCAATTTATATTTGGTCTTTTACTTAAAATTAAAATGCCTAGCATTTTTATTAAAATTTGCTCATGAAATACACGTGTGGCACAAAAATATTATTTCATATTTTGAAATTTTTATTATTTTATGCTGATACACATCACATATTGTTTGGCTGAATAATTATTCTCATGATAATAATTATTTTCTCTAGTCTCGACAGGTGCTCGGGCAGCTTATTAAAATTTCATAGGGAGGAGATTCAATCCCGATGAAAGCTCTCGTAAACCTCTGGAAACTAGTATTGCTCGACATCAGGAAATTTTGCCTCGACATATCAGCCAACATATATTATTTCATTTTTTGAAATTAATATTTTTATTTCTCAAGCATATACCTATCATATATTTATTGAATGATTAAATTATTCTCATGACTAATCAATTCAGCCTACACATATGGTAGAGCAAGATATTAATTTTTACAGGTACAAGACTCAATGCCGACGAATGCTCGGAAAAAATCTGGAAACTATTATCATTTCACCTCAGCGAGGCATTATATATTTTATTATTACTCGGAGATATCGGCTCAAGCACAAATTATTCTATATATCCCTTGGGATTCATATTGTATATTCATCTCAACACGGAACTCGGCGAGATATTGATATTCAGCTCCGAGGAAGAACTATAACATTTATTATATTTCACCCCCAACGAATAGTTAGTCGGGGTAATTCTTAATTATATTCAGAATGGAGCTCAAAAAATTTCTTCTCTATATATATATTGATGTCTCCAGCAATTATTATAGCTTATTCCCAATAATCCGTTGGTCAGCTCCGAGGAAGTCTCCATCATTTATTATAAAAAAATATTTCCCAAAAGTGCCAACTCCGGTTGGTTGGGAAGAAAATCCACCAACTCTGGTTGGTCGGGAATAAAAATATTTCCCAAAAGTGCCAACTCCGGTTGGTTGGGAAGAAAATCCACCAACTCCGGTTGGTCGGGAATAAAATTTTTTTCCCAAAAGTACCAACTTCGGTTGGTTGGGAAGAAAATCCACCCCACTCCGGTTGGTCGGGAATAAAAAATATTTCCCAAAAGTGCAAACTCCGGTTGGTTGGGAAGAAAATCCACCAACTCCAGTTGGTCGGGAATAAAAAATATTTCCCAAAAGTGCCAACTCCGGTTGGTTGGGAAGAAAATCCACCAACTCCGGTTGGTCGGGAATAAAAAATATTTCCCCAAAGTGCCAACTCTGGTTGGTTGGGAAGAAAATCCACCAACTCCGGTTGGTCGGGAATAAAAAATATTTCCCAAAAGTGCCAACTCCAGTTGGTTGGGAAGAAAATCCACCAACTCCGGTTGGTCGGGAATAATAAATATTTCCCCAAAGTGCCAACTCCGGTTGGTTGGGAAGAAAATCCACCAACTCCGGTTGGTCGAGAATAAAAAATATTTCCTAAAAGTGCCAACTCCGGTTGGTTGGGAAGAAAATCCACCAACTCCGGTTGGTCGGGAATAAAAAATATTTCCCAAAAGTGCCAACTCCGGTTGGTTGGGAAGAAAATCCGCCAACTACGGTTGGTCGGGAATAAAAATCCACCAACTACGGTTGGTCGGGAATCAATCTCCATCAACTCCGGTTGGTCGAACAGCAGACAACAGGTGGAGCAAATCTTATTGTCTATGCAAAATAAGAAAAATTTTCAAATAACATACTTCAAGGCCGAGAAAGCATTTAAAATTCATATTCCACACTTGGGGGCTTCTATTACAAATTTTGTTGTTCATTCGGTGGCACATTCTCATAACATCATACAGTCGAGCACCAAATTCAACTCCATAAACTTACATAGTCGGGGCCTCGACTAATTATTATTCAGAAGTTGTTTTTCGTGCTCGAGAATTAGTTCAGGAGGCTATTGAAGTTCAGGAGGAATATTGAAGTTCAGGAGGTATATATGTAACACCCCGTATTTTTTAGTACATTTAAAATTTAATTAATTCGGAAATTCTAAATTACTAGTGTGTTGTAATTTAATGAATTAATTATGGTAGAATAATATATAAATATTAATCTGGGATTGAATGGTTAATATTTAGGGAAAACTTATTTACTAAGTGAATAGTAATAATGTAATTACATCGTCTCGAGTATTAATGACGAGGTATGTACTTATCACATCCGGAAGTCGGTATAGACTATATTGGGTGGGGGATAAGTATTTTTATAAATTAATTCGGATGCAAATTCTGAGTGTACAGTTGAGTCCGGATGGGCCGAGATAGTCGGAAAAGTGTACCCGGGGGTAGTAAACGGGTCACGGGGCGTTTTTAGACATAGACGGGCCCACTCGGGGGCATTTAAGTCACTTGGGATTGGCCCATTAGTCAAAAAACGGAAATGGATTAATTAACTTAATAAAAAGAAATAAGGGCTGGCTGAGCTTAATGAGAGAAAGGAATTAAAGGGTTAGGAAACCCTAGCAGCAGCCAAAGCCATTTGGGGATCTCAAAAGAGCCAACAAGGTCATCTTCAACCTTGGAATCCATCGCATATTCAGACACTACGAAACCTAAGGCAAGTGAATAACTTGCAATAGCATTAAATGTGTCTTTCAATTCGTATTTGTGTGATGTAATGAATTAAAATTCATTTTGGGGTTTCATGGCATAAACATGGGGTTTTGATAATACAAAGGAAAACATGAATCTGATTGCCGGAATTTATAATGATTTCTGTAAAAATCTGATAATGGAATATTGATGTGTATCTGTTAGAAGGATATCCGGATAAATTAGAACGAGTTTGATAAAGAAAGTTGGAATGAAAATGGGTTTAAAGATAAAGACAGATTTTTCCCCAAAATTTTGAATTAGTAGTTTATGGACGAATTGATGATTGTTGTGGACTTTCTGGGGAATCCTAATAAGTTTTCTAATATGTACTGGTGTTATAAAGGCTTAAAATTCATGTTAGAAGAGATTAGGATTTAAGAAATTTCGTCCATGGCTGCCCTGTCTTCGCGAGGAAGACGAAGACCTGTTCGATCGATCGATCGACGGTCTGGGGTCGATCGATCGACGGTCGCCAGAATCTGGCAGTTTCGCCAGTTGGTTATATAAGAGGGAAAATTTATATAAAAATCTTATGTAATTAATTATTGAGAAATTAAATACATGAGTTTAAATCTACTTAATTGTAGATAAATTAATTAGGGTTTGAGGCTAATAAATTAGAGTCGGGAATTGTGACTCGGGTAAATTTATTTTGGGCTATGGGAGTAAGTCCAAATTTATGGTGGGGGCGACACCAAAAATAACTAAATTAATTAAAGTGCAATTTAATTAATATTTAGAGTTGGACCATAAACTCTTAATAATTTTAATAGACTTATGTTACGGATTTTAGCGAATGGTATAGCCGGGACTTTTATATTTATATATACGGAGGCGTTAGTATATATATATGGCGTGCACAATTAATATTAGTGATTAGATATTTGATACTATAGTGCTATAGGGGGAGGTTACGCGTAGTGGATGAATCCCCTAGCTTGAGGAGTAGGGTGAGTATATTCCCGAGGTCATGGCGTCCGTTATATGGGTGAGGGACATCTCACTTTCAGGGAAGGAATATGACCGCCTCCAATTATTTATTTTATCAAGTTGGTGTCAAAATTCTGACTTGGGATAACTAGGCTATGTGATTGTACCTAGTGGGATAGCACTTTATAGAATTTACGTTCCGGGAGTATTTTTCTCGGGAGGATGCAAGTTGTTATATATATTACAGTATGATTGTGAATGCTGAAATATGATTATAAGTATATAATTGGATAATTAATTATATACGGGCTATTAATGAAAAATATGAGTTATTTCACATGTATAACAAGTGTAGAAGTTATATGAAGTTAAAAAGGGAAATGATTTAGTTAAGTTGATGTTACTAATAACTTAAAAATCATAATCACTACATACTCAGTTAGAGTAGGGTGGGTATAAAGGAACTTTGTTAATTATCTAGTCATGAGATGAATAACTAGGTAATTTAATTAAAGCGTTCGTAGGGTATAATAGAGGAAGGGTAAGGAAGTCCTCAAGAGAGTGCGATACTAACTAAAAATATGAAGAGCATGCATATTTATTTATTACTGCAAGTTAATCATTTGTTAAATGTTTTGGGTACTAACCCTTGCTATAAAAACTTTTAAAAACCTTTTAGGTGTCCAACCACAGGGACGCCAGCCTTGACTATATTCCAGGGATCCGTTGCTGCAGCATATATGGATGTTGCGGGGTTTTGATAGACGCCTCATTCTTCATTCTTAATGTAGAAGTTCATGATTAGTATTCGAGCATGTTGCTCACTTTCCATTTATTTGTATTAGACTTGTTGGGAGTTTATTCTTGTCTTTATGGGATTTATTATTTGGACCGTTGGTTTATTCGGTCAATTATATTTTTACTTGTGGATGATTAATTCAGTTATCTGTGATTGTTAAATAGTTTTATATTCCGCATGGGTGTTTGTTTAAATAATGAAAGATAACAATGGCACCAGTCTATTTTTTTCACTTAGGTGGTTAGTAATTTAATATGACGACAGTGATGCTAAGAATGGACCAAATGAGAATCCTGTTCTAACTTGATTTAGGACTGATCACCCGGGATTAATTAGGCGGGGTGTCACATATGGTATCAGAGCATCAGGTTCTAGTGTCCTTAGGATCTGTGCGGCTTTCTACGTTTCAGCGTATCGTTCGGTTGTTATAGAGCCCTATTCTAAGGACTGTTGATTATATTTTCCGCTTGTGAGTTATAGCATTCCTGCTATTAGTTTTTGTATAAATTGTGTACTTATACAATTCAATCTATTTCAGATTCCGCGAAAGAGACCGAGAGCGGAGAGGGCTGAGGCTAGAGATGAGGTGAGGGAGGCTCACCAGGAGCCACAGGTACCGCCACCACCACCCCCACCCGAGTTGATTTCTACCACTCAGGTGGCAGTGATAGTGGCCCAAGCGGTCGAGACAGCGATGCGAGCTATGGCAGCTCATTTTCCACAGCCCCAGGCACCGCCTCCATTGGCTCCAGCAGTTCAGGCTCCAGTGGGGCCACCATCTTGGCAGCGAGTGAGGGAGACCTTTCAGAAGGGTCACCCACCTGAGTTTCGAGGTAGCACCAATGTGGTCGAGGCTTGTGACTGGAAGAAGAACATTCAACGCCATCTGCGCATGTTAGAGGGTACAGAGGTGCAGAAACAGATGCTGGCTACCTTTCGTCTGTCAGGGGCAGCCTTACAGTGGTGGGAGTCCGTAACCACCGCTGAGGAGCGGGATTTGATGCCGATTTCTGAATTCTGGGTGCGGTTTGACCGCAAGTACTTCCCTCCAGCAGTAGAATCTGAGATGAGAAAGAAATTCCGCGAGTTGGTACAGGGTGACAGGTCAGTAGCAGAATATGAGGAGGAGTTCACCCGTTTGGCAAACTTTGTGCCAAATGAGGTGAGCGATGAGGAGCGGAAGAAGTCAAAGTTCATGGATGGCCTAGAATGGAGAATCAGGCAGCACTTGATTGGAAATCCGGCGTTAGTGACTTATACAGATGTCGTTAATGCCGCACTTGTACATTTCGAGGATCATCGTTTCCATGCTAAGGGGAATAAGAAGGCAGGTGAGTCGAGCCAGCAGGGCAAGGCGGTCACTAGTAGCGAGACGAGTGGCCCACAGCAGCAGGTCATCATTCAGCAAGGGAATCAGGCTAAAAAGTTTAAGCCTGGTGGGTTCCGACCGGGAGGACAGGGGTTCAGGCAGGGCAACCAGGCCCTAATCAGCAACAACAGGTTCCTCAGGGCCGTCAGGGCCAAGGGAACAACGGGGGAGGGCAACCGGGCCAGCAACGTCAGGGCCAGCAGGGCCAACGACAGGGTGACGACCAGAAACGTTGTTTCGCCTGTGGCCAACCAGGACACTTCAAGAGGGAGTGCCCGCAGAGGGGCAGAGGCCAGCAACAGGGTGCCCAGCAGGGGCAACAGGGTCAGATGCCGCCAGCAGCACCAGCTCCACCCGCCCCACAGCAGCAGGGGCAGATGCACTACGGACGTGTGTACAACGTTCGGGATGTTCCCAATCCTCCAGCACAGCAGGCGCCACCAGCGGTTGAGGGTATGTTTCTCATTCATGGGCATGAGGGTAGCATTCTTTTTGACACGGGAGCATCACATTCATTCATTAAATATAATTTTTCTAAACGGGCTGGGTTATTAGAGACAGCGGGTAGCCTCCGTATGAGTGTAGAGTCGCCAGTAGGCAGCGGGGCTTTGATTCGCTCGATTTGTCGAGGAGTAGACATTTTGATTGGGAGGCTTAGTTTAGCAGCAGACCTCTTAGTGTTAGATATGGAGGGGTATGATGTCATCTTGGGCATGGATTGGTTGGCAGGTTATCGGGCTACGGTGGATTGTTATGAGAGGACAATCGTGTTCTCCATTCCGGGACAGGAGATGTTCCTGATAGCAATGCCGCTTCCTGAGGGAGGGTCGCGCACTCACTTATACTACATTGAGGAGGAAACCTCACAGGAGGTGGTAGTTCCTTTAGACTATATTCCTGTAGTGAGGGACTTTGAGGATGTATTCCAGGAGATACCAGGATTACCACCCAGCAGAGAAATCAAATTTGTTATCGATTTGGCACCAGGGACGAGGCCGATTGCTCGGGTACCTTATCGAATGGCCCCTTCAGATATGCGGGAATTGAGGGAACAAATTCAGCAACTACTGGGTCAGGGTTTTATTCGGCGGAGTACATCGCCGTGGGGTGCGCCGGTGTTGTTTGTGAAGAAGCGAGATGGTTCATTTCGCTTGTGTGTGGATTATAGGGAGCTGAACAAGGTGACGATACGGAATAAATATCCGTTACATCGGATCGATGATTTATTTGACCAATTGAGAGGGGCGTCTTATTTCTCCAAGGTCGACTTGAGGTCAGGGTATCATCAACTTCGTATCCGAGAGGGGGATGTTCCTAAAACCGCTTTCTTATCGCGGTATGGATCATATGAGTTCAGGGTGATGCCCTTCGGGCTCACCAATGCACCAGCAGTGTTCATGGATCTAATGAACAGGGTTTTTAGGGAGTACCTAGATCAGTTTGTCATCGTGTTCATTGATGACATCTTAATCTACTCGCGCACCGAGGAGGAGCACGCAGAGCATTTGCGCTTGGTTTTACAGACACGGACGGATCATCAGCTCTATGCCAAATTAGGGAAGTGTGGATTCTGGCTACGGGAGGTACAGTTCCTTGGTCACGTCGTGTCAGATCAGGGTATTGTAGTGGATCTGAATAAAGTGTCGGCGGTGAGGGAGTGGGGACAACCCACGACACCGACCGAGGTGCGCAGTTTTCTGGGTTTGGCCGGTTACTACAGGCGATTCATTAAGGGATTCTCTAAAATTGCAGGACCTTTGACGAATCTGACTCGGAAAGGGGTACCTTTCAAGTGGGATGATAGTTGTCAATTAGCGTTCGACGAGCTAAAGGACAAGTTGACATCTGCACCCGTGCTTGTATTGCCAAAGGGAGGGCTAGAGTATCGGGTTTACACAGACGCATCCTTACGGGGTCTTGGGGGTGTGCTCCAGCAGGAGGAGAGGGCTATAGCTTATGCTTCCAGGAAGCTAAAGCCCCACGAGAGGAATTACCCCACTCACGACCTAGAGTTGGCAGCGATCGTTTTTGCTTTGAGCATATGGAGGTACTATCTTCTAGGAGAGCAGTTTACTCTATTCACGGATCACAAGTCACTTCAGTATCTGTTCACACAGAAGGATCTGAATATGAGGCAGAGGCGGTGGATAGAATTCGTGAAGGACTACCAGTTTGATATTCAGTATCATCCTTGTTAGGCCAATGTGGTAGCAGACGCATTGAGCCGAAGGACAACTGGGGAGATGTCAGAGGTATGGAAAGCGAAGTGGAGAGAGCTTCAATATGAGGATGACGTAGCCAAGGCTTACATGTCATCTTTATCCATCACACCCGAGATCATTATGCGAGTTGTGAAGGCTCAAGCAGAGGATCAGATTTGCAGGGATAGGGTGGGCCAGTTGTTAGCTGAGGGAGCGGAGGGTTACTCGATTAGCTCAGAAGGAGGCCTACGCTTTGATGGGAGGTTAATGGTGCCAGAGGATGAGGATTTGAGGCACGCTGTTATGACAGAATCCCATGGTTCGAAATTTGTGGTACATCCCGGTGGGGATAAAATGTACAAAGATATGAGGAGGCAGTATTGGTGGGCAGGGATGAAACGGGAAATAGCGGAGTTTGTTTCGAAATGTGCCACGTGTCAGCTTGTGAAAGTTGACCACCAGAGACCATCAGGGATGCTACAGCCGTTAGAAATTCCCGTGTGGAAGTGGGAGAGCATCTCCATGGACTTCATCACAGGGTTACCTGTATCGCAGAGGGGTCACGACTCCATATGGGTTATTGTGGATCGGTTGACAAAGGTGGCCCACTTTTTGCCGGTTCGCACAGACTTCGAGACGATGCGTTATGCACAGCTATTCATAGCAGAGATTGTTAAGCTGCATGGAGTACCAATAAATATTGTATCCGACCGAGACAAAATCTTTGTCGCCCACTTTTGGTAGAGCTTTCAGGAGGCAATGGGCACGGAGTTGCGCTTGAGTACAGGGTATCACCCACAGACTGACGGACAGACTGAGAGGGTTAACCAGATGCTGGAAGACATGCTCAGAATGTGCATTTTGGACTTCGGGGGAGGATGGGAGAAATATCTCCCTTTGGTAGAGTTTGCGTATAACAACTCTTACCAATTCACGATTGGCATGGAACCGTTTGAGGCACTGTACGGGAGACCTTGTCGTTCACCCGTTTGTTGGTTAGAGGTGGGGGACAACAAACTTTTGGGGCCGGAGATTGTTCAGGAGACATCTTCAAAGATAGAGTTGATTCGAGGAAGAATTCGAATAGCTCAGGACAGGCAAAAGAGTTATGCTGATGCTTCCCGAAGACATGTGGAGCTAGAAGTTGGGGACCAGGTTTTAGTCTGGGTATCCCAAATGAAAGGGGTGACGAGGTTCGGCAAGAGGGGTAAGTTAGCACCGCGATACGTAGGACCTTTCCCTATTATTGAGAGGGTGGGACCGGTGGCGTATAAGCTTGGGTTACCAGAACATCTTCAGCGGATACACGATGTATTCCATGTGGCATCGCTGAAGAAATATCGAAGGAGCGAGAGAGCCTTTTGGCACATTCCACTCGAGGAGATCGACTTATAGCCAGACATCTCGTATGAGGAGAGGCCGGTAGCTATTCTGGATCATAGTGAGCGGAAATTACGATCCAAGGTTGTTCCATTGGTTAGAGTACAGTGGGGTCATCACAATGTTGACGAGTCTACCTGGGAGCGGGAGGAGGATATGCGGGAACAATATCCAGAGCTTTTCAACGCAGGTACGATCTAATTTTGGGGACGAAATTCCTTTATAAGGGGGGGAGTATGTAACACCCCGTATTTTTTAGTACATTTAAAATTTAATTAATTCGGAAATTCTAAATTACTAGTGTGTTGTAATTTAATGAATTAATTATGGTAGAATAATATATAAATATTAATCTGGGATTGAATGGTTAATATTTAGGGAAAACTTATTTACTAAGTGAATAGTAATAATGTAATTACATCGTCTCGAGTATTAATGACGAGGTATGTACTTATCACATCCGGAAGTCGGTATAGACTATATTGGGTGGGGGATAAGTATTTTTATAAATTAATTCGGATGCAAATTCTGAGTGTACAGTTGAGTCCGGATGGGCCGAGATAGTCGGAAAAGTGTACCCGGGGGTAGTAAACGGGTCACGGGGCGTTTTTAGACATAGACGGGCCCACTCGGGGGCATTTAAGTCACTTGGGCTTGGCCCATTAGTCAAAAAACGGGAATGGATTAATTAACTTAATAAAAAGAAATAAGGGCTGGCTGAGCTTAATGAGAGAAAGGAATTAAAGGGTTAGGAAACCCTAGCAGCAGCCAAAGCCATTTGGGGATCTCAAAAGAGTCAACAAGGTCATCTTCAACCTTGGAATCCATCGCATATTCAGACACTACGAAACCTAAGGCAAGTGAATAACTTGCAATAGCATTAAATGTGTCTTTCAATTCGTATTTGTGTGATGTAATGAATTAAAATTCGTTTTGGGGTTTCATGGCATAAACATGGGGTTTTGATAATACAAAGGAAAACATGAATCTGATTGCCGGAATTTATAATGATTTATGTAAAAATCTGATAATGGAATATTGATGTGTATCTGTTAGAAGGATATCCGGATAAATTAGAACGAGTTTGATAAAGAAAGTTGGAATGAAAATGGGTTTAAAGATAAAGACAGATTTTTCCCCAAAATTTTGAATTAGTAGTTTATGGACGAATTGATGATTGTTGTGGACTTTCTGGGGAATCCTAATAAGTTTTCTAATATGTACTGGTGTTATAAAGGCTTAAAATTCATGTTAGAAGAGATTAGGGTTTAAGAAATTTCGTCCATGGCTGCCCTGTCTTCGCGAGGAAGACGAAGACCTGTTCGATCGATCGATCGACGGTCTGGGGTCGATCGATCGACGGTCGCCAGAATCTGGCAGTTTCGCCAGTTGGTTATATAAGAGGGAAAATTTATATAAAAATCTTATGTAATTAATTATTGAGAAATTAAATACATGAGTTTAAATCTAATTAATTGTAGATAAATTAATTAGGGTTTGAGGCTAATAAATTAGAGTCGGGAATTGTGACTCGGGTAAATTTATTTTGGGCTACGGGAGTAAGTCCAAATTTATGGTGGGGGCGACACCAAAAATAACTAAATTAATTAAAGTACAATTTAATTAATATTTAGAGTTGGACCATAAACTCTTAATAATTTTAATAGACTTATGTTACGGATTTTAGCGAATGGTATAGCCGGGACTTTTATATTTATATATACGGAGGCGTTAGTATATATATATGGTGTGCACAATTAATATTAGTGATTAGATATTTGATACTATAGTGCTATAGGGGGAGGTTGCGCGTAGTGGATGAATCCCCTAGCTTGAGGAGTAGGGTGAGTATATTCCCGAGGTCATGGCGTCCGTTATATGGGTGAGGGACATCTCACTTTCAGGGAAGGAATATGACCGCCTCCAATTATTTATTTTATCAAGTTGGTGTGAAAATTCTGACTTGGGATAACTAGGCTATGTGATTGTACCTAGTGGGATAGCACTTTATAGAATTTACGTTCCGGGAGTATTTTTCTCGGGAGGATGCAAGTTGTTATATATATTACAATATGATTGTGAATGCTGAAATATGATTATAAGTATATAATTGGATAATTAATTATATACGGGCTATTAATGAAAAATATGAGTTATTTCACATGTATAACAAGTGTAGAAGTTATATGAAGTTAAAAAGGGAAATGATTTAGTTAAGTTGATGTTACTAATAACTTAAAAATCATAATCACTACATACTCAGTTAGAGTAGGGTGGGTATAAAGGAACTTTGTTAATTATCTAGTCATGAGATGAATAACTAGGTAATTTAATTAAAGCGTTCGTAGGGTATAATAGAGGAAGGGTAAGGAAGTCCTCAAGAGAGTGCGATACTAACTAAAAATATGAAGAGCATGCATATTTATTTATTACTGCAAGTTAATCATTTGTTAAATGTTTTGGGTACTAACCCTTGCTATAAAAACTTTTAAAAACCTTTTAGGTGTCCAACCACAGGGACGCCAGCCTTGACTATATTCCAGGGATCCGTTGCTGCAGCATATGTGGATGTTGCGGGGTTTTGATAGACGCCTCATTCTTCATTCTTAATGTAGAAGTTCATGATTAGTATTCGAGCATGTTGCTCACTTTCCATTTATTTGTATTAGACTTGTTGGGAGTTTATTCTTGTCTTTATGGGATTTATTATTTGGACCGTTGGTTTATTCGGTCAATTATATTTTTACTTGTGGATGATTAATTCAGTTATCTGTGATTGTTATATAGTTTTATATTCCGCATGGGTGTTTGTTTAAATAATGAAAGATAACAATGGCACCAGTCTATTTTTTTCACTTAGGTGGTTAGTAATTTAATATGACGATAATGATGCTAAGAATGGACCAAATGAGAATCCTGTTCTAACTTGATTTAGGACTGATCACCCGGGATTAATTAGGCAGGGTGTCACAATATAGAAGTTCAGGAGGCGTATTCAGAAGTTCAGGAGGTGCATTCAGAAGTTCAGGAGGCATATTCAGGAGTTATTATGCACATACTATTGAAGTTCAGAAATCAAATTCAACATCTACAGTACTGAGATCTTTACTACTACTGTCCCGACCAACATTGGAGAAGAAGTTGTATGAAAATGTTTCGAAGTCCACCACTACCTTGGTACTAATCAGATTGAAGAGTTGGGTTCAAAAGATAGTATGTTACTCGACAAAGTATTCAGAGGATCATAAATCAGAAGAATCAAGCATGTGAAGTTAGCACTCAGTTGCTCGGCACAGGAGGTAGATGGTCGGCTAGCAAACCAATCAACATACTTGAAGATTATGACAAGCTACAAGTTGCATACTATGGCATGGTTGCATCCAAATTCCCAGGGGTGATACATAGCACACGGAGTTCCTCAAAAGAAAGATTAGTAACCATCGATCAGCCTGCATCATATGTCGTCCAGGAGATAATGCACTTTATGTTGAACAAATCATGAAGGTAGATCAAGAATTTCACGAGCACCGAGCAACACTGCAGAATAAATACTTCATCCTTTCAGTAAACCATCGAGCATGGAGTATTGGTGGCTTCTATTGACACAAAAATTCTCCATCTACGGGGACTAATCAGAAAAGGACACATGTCATCCTACGTGGCAATATTCGACACCCGAGGAGAGTTGGTCGGCATTCGAGGAGAGTTGGTCAGCACCCGAGGAGTGTTAGTCGGCACCCGAGGAGAGTTGGTCGGCATACCAACTAGGAAGATCAAAGGATAACTACGCATTTAATGAGCATTAATGTACATTTATACTATATTAATAGATGACAACACATAACATACCAAGCAATTCAACAATTAGATTCATTGAATGTAGACATAAATTTCTACATACAATGAATCTTTTTATCTCCCATCACTATAAATACATGTATTCCCTTAGCCAAAAGGGAGGAGAACCAAGAAACACCATACACAAGATACATATCCTTTCTCTATCTACACCCTATGGTGCTATTGTAAACCCCTCAGAATAAAATAACAGTGGACGTAGGCTTTATTCATAGCCGAACCGCTTTAAAAATCTTTGTCTCTCACGTGTGGCTTTATTCGGTCCAGTTTTTTGCATCAACAATAAGTCTAACATGACTATATAAAAAGAAGTAGCTTTATCATTACTACTTATCACACAACCATAATTCTTACATTCACCACAAGGTTTATAGCTCTTTTTTAGCGCATCACAAAATTATCTATTCTATCGAAAGATAATTAACGTAAGAGCCTAACTTGCTCCAAAATTCCCCCTTAGGGTCAAAACATACATAATAGGGTTATAGAACTACCCTATAAACAATATCTCTTATATGATATTACCAAAACTTCATATAGTAATTATCGTATACATAAAGGAAAATTAACTTACATCGACCATCTCTAGTCTGATTGCCCTTCCTCATCAATAGGCTCCCAAACAAAGTCCCTCGGTCTAAAATGACCTTGAATCTGTTGTAGGGGTTGCACTTCCAAATTTCATCAAAACATGGTCCTTTTCCTCTTTTAGGACAATCTCTCTTTTTACGACCTATTTCTTTACAAAAGAAACATCTGCCCGAAATTCCTCTCGGTCCACCTTGAGGAACAAAACGTCGTTGTGACTCTCTATAGTTCGATTTATACCCACTCGCATTACTAGCGTTCTCTTCGCCAAACTTACTTGATGAACTCGAATCTCCAAAGTTCGTACCCTCTCGCGAACGAAGACGATATTCATGTCACTTTAATAGTGCCGCATTCACTACCTCGATGAAAGTCACTAACTTGGGACTCTCTAACAAATGTTGCCGAATTCTCCAATCTAAACCTCTAACAAACTCCGATATACGTTTTTCTTCCGTATTTACCTCATCAGGTACTAATTTTGCCCATCTAGAAAAATCTTCTTCATATTCTGCCATCATTCTATTACCTTGAAAAATCATCATATTTCGAGTCGGGGAAGGAAAATACCTTCGATCAAAAAGTTCCAAAAATTTTACTATAGGTAAGGTATCTCTTTGTTCTGATGTGGTGACAGACTCCCACCATTGGAGAGCCGCACCTGATAACTTAAAGGTGGCTAAAAATTGCTTCTGCACCTCACTACACTCAACCATACGAAGGTGCCTCTGCATACTATTCTTCCATTGACTTGCATCCATTGTATCAACTCCCCCTATAAACTCGGGAGGATTCCCCTTATTAAAATATTCCTTCACTCTTTCCCATAAAGACAGTCGTAAATGGGTTTGGCCTGCTTGAACAGCAGATTGTTGCGCCATCGTAGAAATGGCAGCAATTACTACTTGTTCCACAATAATAGCAACTTCATATGTAGTCATGTTCCTTTGTGGCATTTGGGGTTGCACATGTTCACCCCCTTTGTTTGCCCTGACTAAACGACCTCTCTTCGGTGGCATCTGAAACAAGAACAATTGTATCAGGACGCCTTTCAAATGTTTTCAAATCATAGAAGAAAAGTGGACGTATGAATGCAACCGTCCTAATAATAAGGCTCTACATCAAGAACGCTTATGGAAGATCATAGTAACCCATACAGATCCTAAAGACACTAGAACCTAATGCTCTGATACCATCTGTGACAACCCTCTCAAAATAATAACGGGTGGCCAACCCTATACTACATTAAATAAGGCATCTCAGATGGCCCAGTCTCAACAACAACTGACAACACACAATAATATGAGGCTAACTACCCGAAACCATTAAAAAATGAATTGCCAAAAATTTTAAAACTTTTATTTAACACTAAACAAAACCAATCATACAACAAACAACTACAATGCTACATCTAAATATGATGAGTGATACAACAAACTCTACAATATATAAAGAATGAATACAAGAGTATACCAAATTGTACAAAGTAAATAACCCGAATATACTGTCGGGTAACAGACAATACAAATAATCTGAAAGAGAAAAGAAAAAGGGATATTATACTACCCTTGAGTCTAAACTCAATATACAAAGAGAATCCTAATCTAGATATACAATAGATACACCTAAAGTAATACAATATGTGCATAGGAGGAGAAGATATAAACGGGTTAGAGCCCGAGTTGAAAAACATTTTATAGCAAGTGCATTAAAATGCATAATAATTATAAATGCATTATGACATGATTTAATGGAATCACCCTCTCCATAATAATCCAACTCACCTCTCAACTAGAGCGCGAAACTAAACGTATGCACGTGGTCTCCAAATAAATGCCCAAGTCTTATTAGGCAAATAAATCTAACTAGATCCTAAAATAATATTCGATTAAGATCATCTAACTTATCTCGTAATCTACCCTTAACTAAATTCCACCTATAACATTATTTTACATTTTTAATGTCATAGTTCTCTTTATATTTGTTCATTTATTTAACATATAAAATTGCATAACCATCTTCATAACAACATCATCGCAATACATCAACATTATCTTACTCGAATTTCATATATTCTAGTTATGCCCTCATATGGTATGTAATCATATATATATATATATATATATATATATATATATATGAGTTATTAGCATCAAGTGCTGAGGACTAAACTTCTCTCGGTTCTCAATACTGTACTGCGTTTCATGTGTGGGACATCTCGTCGAAGCGAAATCCAAACAAGGACCCCCCCCCCCCCGTTACACTACTTCTGACAGTATTGATCTTCAAGGTTCATTATGCCCTCAATGCATGATGCATGTAACCCAAGTTCTTATTATTCAAATTTTAATTAATTAATATTCCCAATTCTCAACAGTACACGGCGTTTCATGCGTGGGACGTCTTTCCAAAGTGAAATCCAAACAAGGAACCCCCCCGTTAAACTACTCCAGGCACTATCGATCGTCGGGATAAGTGGTATAGATATAATTATGAGCATTAGGGACTAACTTCTCCCCAATTTCCAACATTACACTTCGGTTCATGCGTGGGACATCTCACCGAGGCGAAATCCAAATAAGGAACCCCCCCGATACACTAATCCTGACAATGTTGGTCGTCGAGGCCCATAATGCCCTTGATACTAAAGTACAAGAACAACAATATCATAACCATCCAACCGAGCTATAACTCGAGGACGCAGGCTCACATGCTATCATCTTCCAATAGTCCATACACGTAGAAAACTGGGGCCACCTGGGGGGGTTCAACGACACCCACCTCGTGATCAACTCATGCACACAACGTCCCGGGAAGCGGTCATATCTCCGAACCGGTAGGTGAGAACGAAACATTCCCATGACTTCTGACCCCTAAAAAGAATGCATATATATATCGCATGATAATCACATGGACGATTATGACCTGGGGAATATCCACACCCTGCTCTTTGAGCCTGGATGCTCACCCTCAACGCACGCAACTTCCTAATGATAGCAAGGAGGGGGTATGCTTCACTATATATATATGCCGTCACATAAGGTATACATACATCATCACATCATATAAAGATATACCATCATATAAGGTATACCTATCAAATTGTTTTACATATTCGTATTTCGCACTTAGGCGTAGTTAAATTAATATCATTATTTAGTATATCTCTCTCTTATGATATACTAACCATCAATTCTTACCCATCTTTCCCACTTAGCATACACTATACTATTTCTCGCTTGAAGCTCACATGACGCTTCTATTTATGAATTGTCTCTCAATTCTATTTATGTTAAGGATATTCTTTATCCTAATGCACTTCATTTAGAATTTCTCATCGTGTGAGACATCTCCCAAATCAATCATCATAAGGATATTTCTATATTCGTATGCTCAATAAGTAGCATTTATAATTCTCCATCCATAATAGCGTTCAATTCACTTTATGAACCTTTAAAGTTATCCCATTTGGGATTTGATCCTAAGATCCAATATCTCTAACTTATTCTCATTCTTTAATATGAATTTACTTATTATCTCCAAATAGAATCTCCAAATGAAGGTGGGCTTCCCCACTTAGAGTATACCAAAATCTCTAATCCGTATTCCTCAATTTAAGTCAATACGATTCCAATAATTTAATATAAGGGAAACTCTATAAAAGTCTCCAAAACATACTCCATATGATTCCTATAGAGGTTCCCAATTTATAACCTCGAAGAAAACAGGATGAAATTCTCCCTAGAAAAATATTCCCCGAAAAGCCCTGTTTCCGAATCGATTCGGCCCTGTGAACCGATTCGGCCTCCAAGGAGAATCGATTCGGGTCATTAGACCTGGGTTCTGTCTCAGTCTGAATTGATTCAGCTGGGGTCTGAATCGATTCGATCACTCAGACCTGGACACCTGCATATTTCTGAATCAATTCGGTAGGAGGAGAAATCGATTCGTCCCTTCAGAACTCTCGAAAATGGCTACTTTTTAGTAAGCTAAAAATCCCAAAATTCATTTTTATCATTTTCTCTTCATTTCTCTTCAACCCAATCACATATATATCATTAATATTCATCCTAGAATACATTTAAACTGATTTCTATCATCAAATCCAAGATCTACATAACAAATCTAAGATTATACCCAAAAGTTAGGTTTTGATAAACTAAACCTAAAACCCATAAATTTGATCCACAAATCATTAAATAAATGTACACAACAATTATTTATCAAGTTTAATAACTTGCCACGGGTTCGTAGGGTCTAATCCGTCCACGAGATCGCGTATTTGGCCGAAAAAATCCACTTTCTCTCTCTTTTCTCCTTCTTTCTCTTCATCTTTCTTCTTCTCTCTTTCTTTCTTTCTATTTCTCTCACTCTCTCTAAGGAGAAATAATCTCCCATAGGCTTATAAGCCTTATCTCCCAATGTACACATCTTTAAATGATAATACACACTTTAAATGACTCGGTAACTTTAATTCAAGCCAAACGAACTTATAATTATTTCGGAACCTAAATAGAGCCCACGTACAGTCATTTTGGCTTTCTCGACCCTTCCGGACACAACTACACCCTTAGAATCACATGTTCGGCTAAATTATAAGATTCGGGATGCATGAACTCGGCCTAATGTGTTAGTTGTATGTGTATGAAATTAATCCTATGAATTTAATGATGTATTATGTTCGTATTGCGTAGTAACATAACCATTGTAGACCTTTGGACCTCGTTTGATTCTGAGTAACCGGGATGCTTTAGGATGCAATGCGAATGTTACTATCACATGTTACCGCTATACTCATCTTCTTATTTAGTATGTTGCAGGCTTGAACCTCATTTACGTAATGCTTGAGAGTACTAAAGTCTGTGATTAATCAATCATTCAAATTTATTATTAGTTTCATACCTATAACACACTAAGGTCGAGGGACTGCATTCCCGTCCTGTTTTTCTTCACCATATAATCCTAATTTTAGTTTAATTCATTAATCAATGGTTTCAAAATTTCAAATAGTTATAGTTATCCCACTAATCATATCATCTTTCCCTTTTCTGTAAAGTCAGATTTAGGATTCACTCGTCTATCTACGGTACCCTATTTCCCTGTGGATTCGATACCCATACTCACCGCTATACTCCATAAAAGTGTAGTTAAAGTTTAGGTTTTTGCATTGACGTTGGAAACCAATAACAACGACTAGCGTATTACACGGATGCTCGGTTTTCACACGTCAGTCAAAATGGACCGTTTAAACTGTCACCCCTCGCTAATTATGTTGCCAATATATTTTAATACCCGTCTTATTATCTTAGTTATTAATTCTCAATTTTCTCAATTCACAATTTCAAATTACCCCACACTTTTATCGACGTGATATCCTTAAAATACCCCTTAGTCCCATACTTAGGGGTCCCCAAGTTATCGATGCGTCCTGCCCTATGTATAGGAGGATTTTCTGACATAAACCTCAACCTAGTCTCATGCCTAGACTAGTGTAATGATGATAAAGTAATAAAATCAGCCCACCCCCGACATGATAAAACCGTGATAATCGTACCCTCACTAGTCCCATTCCTAGAAGGCGTTCTAACATATAGGGAGATCAATAATACCCAACAACCCATCGTCACAATCATATTTAATAATACCAACAAATCACACCAAATATGCATAAAAATCAATGTTCCAAACTAGGCATGATAGTCCAATCCATTAAATCTTTAATTTAATTATCACAACGACAAAATACCCAATTAATCCCATTTAATTATTTTAATTCAAATATACCACTATTTGATCGTTAATACAACAAAATTTTAATTTCATTATCTCTACATAAATTACGTGAGTTATACGCACCCAAAAATAATTTATTTTAAAACTAGGTTTTGTTTAACATGCAACCTACAACAATAAAACCCAAAATCCACTCATCAATCCTATGTACCCAAGGGTTATGAATATTATTCAGATTAAAAGATTTAATAAAAACAACCCCATAATAAGTGTCCACTTTTCCTAATTAATTCACTACTTACATTTAAGAAAACATGTAATTAAGTGTTTACGCGAAACATAAAACGCATAATACTAAAGGAAAATAATAGAGTATTCATGCCTGTGAAGATCGTGTTGAAAATTCTGAATACTCGACTACGTTTGTCTCGCGAAAATAAGCAAATTACGTTCTTGAACCTTCTTGAATATGAAGTTTAGATCTCCCAAAATATGATTGAAGTTTTGTTTAATGAAGGTTTGGAGTTGAAAAATAAGGTTCTGAGTATTTGTGTAGGGAAGGGAAAGATGGGAATTAAAAACTGCTCGCGAAAATAAGCAAATTACGTTCTTGAACCTTCTTGAATATGAAGTTTAGATCTCCCAAAATATGATTGAAGTTTTGTTTAATGAAGGTTTGGAGTTGAAAAATAAGGTTCTGAGTATTTGTGTAGGGAAGGGAAAGATGGGAATTAAAAACTGACGTGACTTAAAAAAAAGTGAGCCAAGACTCATTTTTATAGGTGATGTAAAAGAGTGCCAAAGATTGCCAACTCTTAAAAGATAAAAGTAAATATTAATAATTCTAAATGGTCATGTGCATCCTAACTAAAAACTGTTTGAAGGAAGCCTACCCCTATTAACTACGCACGCCCCAATAAAATGGAAAGCCACTTGCGTGGCCTCATCAGGCACAAAGAAACACAAAGGAATAATCTACTTATTAAATAAATAAAAGAATCTCATAACTCAGCTCCCAATTGGGAACTTGCGCCTACACAGGAACAAAAAGGGCCAGAGCCTCTATCCCTCTCACCTCAATTCCTCAAGTGGGTTAAAAGTATAAAAAATAGTAATGTAATACTAACCTTTTACAAATGGATTAACATTAATAATAAATAAATAAAAGAGGTCAACCCCCAATCTTGGAGCCACACGCAACAACCGAAAAAAATGGGGAGGCTTAATGCCGCTCTCCCTCTTACCTCAAACGGTTAAAAATATTAATATAATACTAACTTATATTTTTTTTATGTATATTTAAATATAAAAATTCTGAATCTCCATAAAATATTTTATATTTAATGAAATTGTACTAAAATCTTTCACTTTATATTGTCCACCTTTTTATTGTCAAAAATTTAATTTCACCAAAAAAAAAATAATACCATTTCGAATCTTATAAATTTAAAAACCACCATATAAGTTTTAAAATTACGAGGTGTTACATACTTCCCCATTAGAACAGGAATTTCGTCCTCGAAATTAGACAAAGTATATACGTCAAACGTAAAACGCGAAAAATAAAATAAGGCTCACATATGTCTACCCATACAGTGTTATGATTAGGCGCCCATACACCCAATCCTACACGTTTGTAATCCCACGATAACATACAATATATATGGCCTATATATAAAAGTATCTAAGAAAATAATTATGTATCGTGATATTCCACTAGCCACGTAACCTATCTTGTTCTGATTGAACCTGAGGTATATAGCACCTCCCATAACTGAGATTGGTTGGTGCAGTGACCACCCCCTGCGCACCTGACGCTGCTGGTGTTGATGATGCTGTCGGTGCTCCTTGAATGCTAACTGCTGCTAAGACTGGAGGCCTTAGTCCTAGCTGCCCCTGAACTCCTTGCCCTTGTTGCCCCTGCCTACATTGGGCCTGTGTCGCTTCGTTGTTGTTGTAACAACCCATCCTTTTGGAGACTATTAAATTCCATAATTGGGAATAAATTGGCAATTTGGGGAATTTCTCGAAATAGTGATTTTTGGGATTTTCAAGGATTAGATGATTTTCGATGGATGTTGTAATTATTTTTGGTATTAAATAGGTCGAAGTATTTAATTATATGTCGCTATGGAGTAAAGCGACAAAAGAGGTAAGATTTTTAATTAGAAAACCCACAATAAGTTATATGGGTTAGAATAGTGATTTGCGGTCAAGTACCTAGGATGGGAATTTCGACTGCGCCGTGAGTCTCGGAATGTTCGAGATAGTCGGAAAAGAGTGTCCGATTGTCGAAATTGAGTTTCGGATAATTTTGGAGTTAAAAGGGCTCGTAATTGAGTAAACGAGTCATTTTTGGGTTTTAAGAGGTTAAACCCTTTTTCTTTCTTTATAAAGAGGGAGAGAGGGAGAAAAGAGAAGAAGAAAGAAAGAAAAGAGAGAGAAGAGAGAGAGGAGGAAGAAAGTGGAGGAAAAAAGGGAGATCACAGTCCAAACTCCGTCGGACGTGACTCGAGGTCGTCAGATTATATCCACGAGGCAAGTGTTTACTTGCTTTATCTATTTTTAGCATAAATCTCATATCGTAGTTTGGTATAAACAAACCCTAAAGATTTTGGGTTGGGTTTTCGTGGATAAAACGGGTTTTTGAGAGTTAAAATAATTAAACCCCAATAATATTTCAATTTGTGGAACTTAGGTTTTAACCTAAATTAATTGGTGATTTCGGGTTCTAGGACATTTTGAACCCGTATTATAAGTGTAGTTGTTGTTGGTTGAGGTTGTAGGCCATTGGGTGTGGAGTTAAAATCTTGGGAGGAGCTTTAATGGCTGAAACAGCTTTTCGGAGAAGAAGTTGCCCGCCATGATCGATCGATCGATCATGGGGGTTCGATCGATCGAAGCCATCGATTGATCGACGGACAAGGGTCGATCGATCGACCCCTTCTGAAAGTGGACAATCTTTCTAGGTTTATTTGGATGGGATAGATTCCATTTCATCTTGCTTCGAGGTTAATTATGTGATAACATAACGGACCTTTTAGGATTATATGGTCCTCTAATTAAGGAAATTTAGGAGGGCGAGGTGAGGGTTTTAAATTTATAAACCTTAAACGATATTTTTGAGGAAAATAAAATAATTAAAAAGTTAAGATGTTGGGGTCCCTAAAATAGGGTGGGAATCCCTAAATGATTAATTGGACTAGATGTAGTCCTTGGGTTCATGGAAATGGAATCCATTACCCACTAAATTTAAGGTTGTTCGGGAAAGATAAATCCCTAGGATATTTTGTGGGCTTTTAGGCCTATATAATTTATGCGTATAGGAAAGCATAATTATGTTGATTATGGTTAGGTGAATCCTATGAGAGGATTAGGACGAAATTTGGGAATATAGGTATATATTCAGTTAGTGTGAAATGGTATAATTGGAGTTATCCAATAAATCCTTAAATGTGATTAAGGTATGTATTATTTATCAAAATGAGGAAATACTTTGGGTTTAGTATCATGCGTATATGAAAGCATGATTATGATTCTTTGAGAGAATCTTTGGGATTATTGGTCATCGCTAGATGAGATTGGCAATTATATATATATATATATATTCGGGGAGGAATATATGGTATAAATATATACTATGTGATTAAACTATATATATATATATATATATGATATGATGTAAATGATTTTGAAAATGTAAATATGAATATTTTCAAAATGGAAAGATAAATGATTTTTATAATTAATAATTTATGGATACACAACTCTCTAAATAGCTATCATAAGGGAAGTTGCGCGCGTGTGTTGAAGCCCCCTGGCTTGTGAATGTAGGGTGGATATATCCCTAGGCCATATGAGCGTTTGTTCTATATTTTTCTGCGCTGGTTAGGTGATTCTAGGTGTGGTCATGACTATCCCGCAGGCATATGGCCGCTTCCCGACGGTTCGATAGGATCCCAGGTTGTCTTGATCATAGGCCCTGGAAGATGATAGCCATTTAGGGGCGCGCACAGTGGGGAAAACCGAACGAGCAGTCTTAGAACTCGTCATATGATATGATATGATTAAAGCAATTTATGATAATAAGTTGGCTTTAAGTGCATTTCCTGGATGGGAGAAGAGAAATGGGATAAATGAGTTGGCTTCGGTAACACTTCCTGGATGGAAGAAGGGAAGTGGAAGCATATAATATGGTTAAAGCATTTTTATGATAATAAAAATGGCTTTTAATTACATTTCCTGGATGGAAGAAGGGAAATGGGATGTTTTAAAACGAAAAAGCATTTTTATAATAATAAAACTGGCTTTTAAAAAGTTATGTGGTATGTTAAAGAAATTCATGATAATGAATTGTCTTAAAATACATTTCCTGGATATAAGAAAGGAAATGGAAAGTTTTGAGATAAAAATGAAAATGAAGTAATTCTCATTCTGGGACATAGATCCGGATGTATATTGAAATATGAATATATATATATATGGATAAATTTGGTGCTGAGGGTCTAATGGATCCCGACGATCGACCTTGTCGCGTCGTAGTGTATCGGGGGGTTCCTTGTTTGGATTTCACTTTGCGAGACACCCCACGCACGAATATGGCATTGTGTTGAGACTGGGGAGAAGTTTAATCCTTAGTTCTCTAATATTAGTATTTCTTAGATGGCGTATGTATATGTATATACGTTACGTACTGAGGGTCTGATGGATCTCGACGATCGACCTTGCAGCGTAGTAGTGTATCGAGGGGGTTCCTTGTTTGGATTTCGCTTTGTGAGACACCCCATGCACGAACATGGCATAGTGTCGAGACTGGGGAAAAGTTAAGCCCTTAGTACTTAGACTATCTAGGGTCGATAGTAGTTGGGTGATAGACTAGTTTAGCAAGGTAGCATGACTATGATGTTTAGAGGGATGCGCTAGGAGTGCACTGTTAGAAGAGAGGTGAGGGGTATCTCATGGGAGTACGATACCAAATTTGAATATGAGATAAACCTTTTTCTAAAAATAAGGCATTTATGCACTTGCTAAATATTTTCAAGCTCGGGCTCTGACCCGTTTATCTACTTTTCCTCTCTTCCTATATATATATATATATATATATATATATATATATATATTATATAGGTGTCCAGACACAGGGACGCCTGGATAGCACTTCTATCGAGTCTGACGTCCGCTGCAACAGCTGTGGATGCGTGCAGGTTCTCGATAAATGCTTTCATTATTGTACTCTAGATAGGAGGTACTGTATAAATATTTGGGCCAATGGTCCAATTGCATTTATTTATTCTTTTAGAGCATCATTCGATATGGTTGTATATTTTGACCGAGTGTTCGGTTATTTTATTTCATTTCAGTTTCATTTATGCAAACTGTGTGGATGTTTTATTTGAAATTGTTTAAAAAAAGTAGTTAAGTAAAAGTTTTTGACGCCAGCCTAATAGGTTATTTGTAATTAAATGGATTTTCGACAGTGATGCTAAGAATGATCCAAATGATACTCCTGTTAAAATTTGATATAAGAGTGATCGCCCGGTATCTTATTAGGCGGGTTGTCACAAATGGTATCAGAGCATCAGGTTCTAGTGTCCTTAGGAATCTGTACGGACGTACTACACTTTCAGCGTTGCTCTCGATTTCATATAGAGCCTCATGATTAGGATTTTTGATTTATCTTATGAGATTTCGTTCTCCTGCCATGTTAGAAGATTATAGAAATCTTTTGCGCGCTCATTTGAGATTCGTGTGCGAGGCTCGGATAGCAGCAGGAGGTGAGGCTTAGCTGGAGTAGCTAGTAGAAGTCGGGAATGAGGACCGTGGTAGAGGTCAATTCCTTTGTAGTGTTGGCTAAGGATGGTTGCAACGACTACTAAAGTATAGTAGTTATGAGCATCTAAGTAATGCTATAGCGGAATGTGGTACTAAATTTGAATTACCCTGTGAAGCTAAGGATTCGAAAGGGATATTACGGATAGTTTTAACCGTGAGTCCCCATGAATTAGCAGGAATGAGAAGAATGTTGTTTTGGGAACTATTCACATAAGGTTCTATCAGAGGCCGACAATGGATGAAGAGTAATATGGAAAAGTGAACCTTGTACCTAAGCGAGTTAGGTGCACTGAATAATGAGTCCTTTCGAGGAATCATAGGATGACTAGAGAAGTGTTATTAACACAAATGGAGAATGGGTATGTTTGAGGACCCCATTGGTGGACATCCACTCGGGGAATGTGTCAAGACAAAGTTATCATTATGAGTTTTACCTCGGATGACGAGGGTATATTTGGTATGACTAGATAATGTCACGGTGTTTATTAGCCCTAGACTCGTGTGTGTAATTTAAGTTATGGCGGTATCGATAACATTATTTAATGTATGTCTGTGTATTTTTCGCGACAGCGGAGTTTTATTTTCCTTCATTCGCCATAAAGGCGGGTGTTGATATATTGTATATATATATATATATGGTTTGGGATACTCGCTTTATATGTCTAAACGAGTATGGTAATATGGTGAGTATGTAATGTTATTGGTATATTCAGAACGATAGCAGGCTAATGATGGCAAGACTATCGTGTCCGCAGTTCCAGGGTGGAACGGATTATTGTTGCGGTGTCTCACCTGGACACATGTTGAGTTCGCCTTTATTGTTATGGGTAGATGGAACTTCGATGAGCAGAGGTTTCATTATCATGATGTGAGTAAGTGGCGACCTTATAGATATGATTTGAGGTGCGCCGAATTATTGTTGAGCTGTGAGTTTAAGCTCATTATTAATTGCGTAGAGACTGAGTGTATTGCGATACGCTTAGTGGTGTGGCTCCTAGATAGAGTCGGGAGTTCAGACCACATTTTGTTGGGTAAAAGGGGATAGGGTTATCCCGATTGCGTGTTTTAAATAACGGACCTCCATGACCGACAAAGTTAAGTAGGAGTGTGTGGAGGGGTTCCTTATTTGGATTTTGCTTTGAGAGATGCTCCACACATGAATCTTAACGGCGTCGGGAGTGGAGAGATGTTATAGGATGCAAGGATGTGGGCTTTGTTGATGAGTCTTATAGTGTCGATGAACCACTATAGACTATGAGCCATGTGATGGTGGTATACTTATGGAAATATTGTGCTATGGAAAAGCACTAAAGTTGTCCCCCCACCACAAGTAGGTGGGTGAAGTAGGACTTAGAGAAATTCATTTGAGGATTATGGTTAGGCCTGAATGAAAAGACAAAATTTTGAGGAAATATGATTTGGGTATGATGTTCGTAGCGCTTTACAAAAAAATAAAGTTGGCACTTCGATTAGTTAGGTTTCCTTTCGTATGGGCGGAAGGATAGAATAGTAGGAATGCGTTCTTAGGTTAGCGTAGTAGGATTTAGGACATCCCGCTGGTGTGCCTTAGGTCGCTATATCTCGATAATCGATAACGCGAGGGAGTAGTGTGATGGGAGGGTTCCTTGTTTGGATTTCTCTTTTGCAAGACGTCCCACGCATGAAACCAAGCAAATGTAGGGAGTTGAGAGAGGCATTGGGTGCTAGGGACATATATAGGATTATACTCGTTTCACGTAGGTAGGGTAACGCATAGACTGTAGCAGTGTTAGGAAGTAAGTTTGATAGACTTAGTGGCGCCGATGTAAGGAGGATTGAATTTCACGGGTTGGGAGGACCCATATGTGAGTATTACACCGAGGAAAGGAGACCCTTACTAGGAGAGAGTGTTACGTGTCAGACGTTCACCTTGGATGTGCAGATGTGCACATGTTAGAAAGGTGTATGGGCACCTTAATAAGTTGATTAATATACCGCCTGAAAAAGAAGGGGCATAGTATACAAGTTAACGCTTTTTGAGATGTAAAGCGGTAGTTATAGACTCATTTCTCTTATGGGCTGTAAGATAAGCAATCAGAGTAATGCGTCGTTGTTGTGTGTTACGGGTAGAAATTTAGATGAGCTCATCGGAAAGCTAGTACTTAGGAGTACACCTTAAGGTTGGCGGAATATGGTAAAGGACTACTGTGTTTGCACCTTTTGATTTTAGGGGTAATAAGACGTAGTGGAATTTGTGATCCTAATTTGGTGATGTAGGTCATATCTGAATTTCGTGGACGAAATTCCATTGTAAGGGGGGGAGTATGTAACAACCCGTCCTTTTGGAGACTACTAAATTCCATAATTGAGTATAATTTGGCAATTTGGGGAATTTCTCGAAATAGTGATTTTTGGGATTTTCAAGGATTAGATGATTTTCGATGGATGTTGTAATTATTTTTCGAATTAAATAGGTCGAAATAGTTAATTATATGTCGCCGTGGAGTAAAGCGAAAAAAGAGGTAAGATTTTTAATTAGAAAACCCGCAATAAGTTATATGGGTTAGAATTGTGATTTGCGATCAAATAACCTCGGATGGGAATTTCGACTGCGCTGTGAGTCTCGAAATGTTCGAGATAGTAAAAAAAGAGTGTTCGATAGTCAAAATTGAGTTTCGGGTAATTTTGGAGTTAAAAGGGCTCGTAATTGAGTAAACGAGTCATTTTTGGGTTTTAAGGGGTTAAACCCTTTTTCTTTCTTTATAAAGAGGGAGAGAGGGAGAAAAGAGAAGAAGAAAGAAAGAAAAGAGAGAGAAGAGATAGAGGAGGAAGAAAGTGGAGGAGAAAAGGGAGATCACGGGCCAAACTCCACCGGACCCGACTCGAGGTCGTCGGATTATATCCACGAGGCAAATGTTTACTTGATTTATCTATTTTGAGAATAAATCTCATATCGTAGTTTGGTATAAACAAACCCTAAAGATTTTGGGTTGGGTTTTCGTGGATAAAACGGGTTTTGGGGAGTTAAAACAATTAAACCCCAATAATATTTCAATTTATGGAACTTAGGTTTTAACCTAAATTAATTGGTGATTTCGTGTTCTAGGACGTTTAGAACCTGTATTATATGTGCAGTTGTTGTTGGTTGAGGTTGTAGGCCATTGGGTGCGGAGTTAAAAGCTTGGGAGAAGCTTTAATGACTGAAACAGTTTCTCGGAAAAGAAGCTGCCCGCTATGATCGATCGATCAATCATGGGGGTTCGATCGATCGAAGCCATCGATCGATCGACGGACAAGGGTCGATCGATCGACCCCTTCTGAAAGTGGACAATCTTTCTATGTTGATTTGGATGGGATTGATTCCATTTCATCTGGCTTCGAGGTCAATTATGTGATAACATAAGGGACCTTTTAGGATCATATGGTCCTCTAATTAAGGGAATTTAGGAGGGCGAGGTGAGGGTTTTAAATGTATAACCCTTAAACGATATTTTCAAGGAAAATAGAATAATTGAAAAGTTAAGATGTTGGGGTCCCTAAAATAGGGTGGGTATCCCTAAATGATTAATTGGACTAGATGTAGTCCTTGGGTTCATGGAAATGGAATCCATAACCCACTAAATTTAAGGTTATTCGGGAAAGATAATTCCCTAGGATATTTTGTGGGATTTTAGGCCTATATAATTGTGGTGACAATTATTATGCAACACAAATAGATAAGAGAAATGCAATCACCAAGTAAGAATAAGGAATATAAAATGACAATCACACAACAAAGGATGTATGTGGTTGAACAAGAAAGTGCCTACGTCCACGGTGGTGCAGTTGGTATTCTTTCTATATGCTCAGGGAGAGATTACAGAGAATACAACTTGTCCTTTGCCCCGGACCTAGGGTTTTTTTATATATATGTTCATTTTAGTAAGTGGGGGTGTTGGACTCCCCTTGTTTTCCATCTCTCCCTAGAACCTCTCTTAATGGGAGCTTGGGAGAAGACTGAATCATAATCGGTTATGATATAGAGGGTCTGGATTTTGTGCCGCCACAATTGGGCTACTCGTCCAGGCCCATAATTCTAATTTTGGGTACCCACAATTGCCCCTAAGTTTGTTGGGCCATGCTTTGGGCTCAATAAATTTAAATGATTTGTCATAGTGGCTTTCTCGTACGTTGTGCAACTGTTCAAAAGTTAGAGAACTGATTCTGGCAGCACCCGCTTCGTGGCTTGTGCACTATGATTAGCAAAACTTAAAGTCTTTCTAGAGCAGTCATTTTTCGACCTTCGTTTCAACCTTCTCAGCATTGTTCCATTTTTTATGAGCTCTAGCGATTCACACTTTCTTCTCTCAGTCTCCATTCTTATTGTTTACTTGTTATTTGGGCTTGTGATTCTTCATCGTTCGAGTCAAACTTTCATCTTGTAAGTCTCTTGTGCCTTCTCTTTGTATTTTCTCTTTGAATTTTTAGCTTTCTAGGGTTTCCCAATATCAAAGATTGGTAATAGGTCGGTGTCCAAGTTTTGGAAATTTTATAACATTCCAAAGTGGGTAGAGATTGAGTGTGTCCCCCTCCCTAGAAATGTTAGAGAGATTGAGGGTGCCCATTGGATCCATGTTTTGATGCTCTCCCAGGGGGGACTTACTTTTCCTCCCAACGACATGTTCTTGCACTTCTTTAGTTACTTTAATATTGTTCCTTCACAGTGTTCGCCTAATGTGTGGAAGATAATTAATGGCGTCTATAGAATAAATCAGTTATATGGTACCAAGTTAGGGCTTGCCGAGGTCTATTTTTGCTACTCTTTTTCTCGAACTAGTTCTGGTGTACTCTACCTCAAAGCCAGGAGCCCTGACAGGGTATTGGTAGTAAACCTACCTGATTCCCATAAGGATTATTGGTAAGAGGGTTTCCTTGCTAGAAACTGGAAGTTTTCTCCCCAGTCTGAAGGGTCGAGGTCTGATAGGTTCTCTGTTCCCTTTTATGGGGAAGAATACATAGGTAGACTTTGCTTTGTTCTTTTAATTTTTATTGATTTGTGATCTTTCTGATTTTTCTCTATTTTTTCTTCAGCGAGGTCGAAGAACTTGGAACTTGCTCTCAGCGAGGTTCGCCTCTCTGAATTGGTCAAGGCTTGGAATATCAGGGAGCCCTTAGCTGACGACGAGCATCCCCGGTCCGCTGCTTTCTTGCTCGAATATAAGAACGTTGGTTCTAGTTTAATAGCAAGGCCAGTGGACAGTATTCCTTAGTTTGATACTTCTGAAGAGACTGTTGCATACCCTATTCAGTTGGACGAGGAGGAGAGCAGCTCTGAAAGCGATATCGCAGGTGGTGCTGGAGGCAATTTGGGTGAAGGGAGCTCTAGTAGTAGCAGCTCCTCTGATTCGGGGGAAGTTTCTGAATTTCGAGAATCATCGAGCACATCCAGCAGTTCAAACGAGGAGATCGTTCCTCTAAGGAAAATCCTGATTCGGGATGATGATGACGATGATCACGTGCTCCTCGATCAGAGGTCAAAGAAGCATAAGTATAGTACTGGGGCTGTAGCTACTGGATCTCTGTCTTCTACTCAGGATTAAGAGAGGAAGAGGAGAGAGGAAGAGTAGGTGAGAGAGAGGGAGAGAAAAAAGGTGGAGGAAAGAAAAAAGGTGGAGGAGAAGAAGGGGATGGAGGAGAATGGATAAGGAGAAAGAGGAAGAGAGGAGAAATATGGAGTTAAGGACGAAGACTAGGAAAGCCTTGGTCCTGGTGTCTGCTTTGCCCGAGGGGGACCTCAGTTGCCATTTCTCCTCAACTGGCTCTTGCGCTGCTCGAGAGGGCAGTTCTCCCTGCAGATCGCCAAAGGGCGCTGGGGTCTGATCAATTGGCCCTACAAGCTAGCCAGAGGCTAGCCTTTGTAAGATCCTTTCCATTTTTCAATTCTTTAATAAGTTTTAGCTGTTTCTCTTTCCTGATATCTTTTTTGTCTTTGCAGTTTGTGACTGACTTGGCCATGCTTTATCTCTCTCGCGACGAGCTGGTGAGCAGGAATGGCGAGACGGTGCATTAAAATGATGCTATGAGGTTAAGGGGTACTGAGCTCGAAGCTGGTTTCAAGGCTGTTGATGCTACCCGGATATCATTCAATCTGGCTCTTGCCAATGCTAATCGGGATAGGGATGCGACAGTTAAGGAGCTGAACGAGCTGAGGCAGGCCTATGACCTAGTCTGCTCGAGTAAGCTGGCTATCATGGAGGAGAACAAGGTTCTGACCGAGCAGTTAAAGGAGAAAGAGTCCCAGGTAGCCACCATCAAGGAGGATTTATACAACTCCGAGTGGACTGCTTCTTACGAAGACGCTGAGGTCCAGATAGGCTACATCAGCCGTTTGAACTTCAAGAAGGGCTGGAACAAGGCCCTCTTAGCTGATGGTGTTGATGCTGAATCTCCTCTGTTCGATGAGCATGACCCGGGTTTGAAGCCAGTTGTGGATGAAGAAGCCCCTGCTCCAGCTATCGAGGGTGTTGATCTTGCCTCTCAGGCAATTTCTCCCGATGCTGGTCCTGCCCAGGCGACTGAGGGCATCCCTGCAGAGGGGGATGCCTCTGCTGCTGATGATAAGGGGAAGTAGCCAGCCACCTTGGGGCAGCCTGAGGTTGTTAGTTAATCTACTTTTAGGATTATTTTTGTATTTTTGCTTGTAATTTTCCCAATTTCTGTTTGATGTACTTTAACTCTTCATCAATGAAATGAGAAGGCTTCTTTTTCCAATGCATTGATTGATTTTTCTCTCCATTGGCCTTTTATTACTTGTAGTCGATTGATGTTGATGATTATATTCCTGCCACTTCTCAATTGGGAAGGATGCTTGGGCCTGATGTAAGCTCCGAAGTTCATCACACTTTTGTGAGGATTTATAAATCTCTACGACTGTGGAACAAGTGCTTTATAGAGAAAACTGAGCTCGTCGTCAAGCTGAAGGACATGCTCCAAGAGATGGAGGATATTGGTGCCTCAGTCCAAGAGGAGGTTAATTCGCTGAGAGCGAAACTATTAGAGGCTTCTGAGATCAATCAAGTTGGGGAAGTCCTTCAGCAGGAGAATGAGGCTTTGAGGAGAGAGGTCTCGCGACTTAGGGAGCATGCACTGAGCACTATTCCAGTAGTATTACAAGGTTCTTCCTCATCACGATTTAGAACTGTTCAGGGAAATGTCCCTCCTGTATTGCAAGGCTCTTCTCTTCCAGTCATTTTGCAAGCTCACAGGAACAATAGAGGTTCAGCTAAGGAAATGGAAGAGCTTCGTGATGATGTCCAGGGAGCATATGTGATTGCTGCTGGGCTCCAGAGGGATGTCACTCGGTTGCGGCACCTGTTTAAAAATGGACCTCGGCGAGTGTTGGCCAACGGCTATGACCAGGCTTGGTCGGATGCTCCAAGGAGGCTGTTAGAGTTTGAAGAGCTCTCCTTTATTAGGGGGTGGCTGAGTGCCTTGAGGGAGCTGCAAGTCCAAAGGAACTCGATGCTCTGATACCGTCATGAGATTTCCCCTTCCACCCTGATTTCTAACCCCTTCCGGAGAGATGATCAATGGATCCCCATCGACGCCATCCCTCCGCAATTATTGGAGTGATGCAAATGAAGTCGAGGAAGAGTTAGCTCCTGCTCCCGATGATGGACGAAGAGATCAAGTGGCTGATTATTTCGTTCAGAGGCCTCACCCCCACTAAGATTTTTCCAGTAGTTACTATGTGTATTCGGTATTGAAGTAATGTTATGTCAGTGTTTTAGGCGAGCTAGCCGACTAAACATGTATTGTACTTATTGTAACTATAGTGGATTAATAAAATTTATGTTTTGGGATAATTTAGCCGACTAAACAAGTGTATTATATTCTCCATATTCTTGCTCCTTTATGATCTCTAAATTTGTATTATCACGTAAGTGTCCTTCCATTCTAGTATAATATCGAGATACCATTGTGCACCACTTTACCTTTTAGGTCGTGTCGTCACACTCCCTTAGGCCTAAGTGTGGGAATTAACGAGGACACACCTGGTGTTGGATGTTCTATCCAATTAGGATTTTAATCAACCAAATATGGTTTGGTGTCCAGTTTAAATTTGGCCATATTGCCTAAGGATCTCCTGTAGGGCTTCATACAATGCCAGGGGCAATGCTAAGAGGTTTTTCGTGTTTCATAACGAAAACCTGAGGAGGGACATTTCCCTGCTATAGTGCAATGATCAATGTGCCTGTCATTTGGAAAAGGTATGCGATAAATCTTATATAACTGTTACTTATCAAAATGCAACCGTTAAACAACTTTCATTAATGACAAGAAAAATGAACTTCCAGTTTGATCACAAAAGAATGAAAGAAGGATCTAAAAATAGAATCTCTTGAGATTGGCTGCGTTCCATGCTCGGGGTATTTCTCTGCCTTCCATCGTTTCCAAGTGATAGGCGCCTTACAGATTATCTCTCGTTATCTTGATGGGTCCTTCCCAGTTTGGCTCAAGTTTGCTGTCTGATGGTTTTACTACGCGGCCCAGGACTTTCCTTAGGTCATAGTCCCCAACTCAGAATGTCCTTGGGTTGACCCTCTTTTTATAATGCCTCGCGAGCTGTTGCTGATAGCTCTCTAGTTTCACTAGGGCTAGCTCTCGGCGCTCGTCTGCTAGGTCGAGATCAACGACCAATGCTGCATCATTATGGCCTTGGTCGATAAGGTTGGACCTCATTGTTGGCAAGCCTGCTTCTAGTGGGATAACTGCTTCCATTCCATATGTCAGCGAAAAATGGGGTTTCTCCCGTTGCTCATCGTGGAGTGGTTATGTAGGCCCATAGAGTGTGTGGTAATTCATTTACCCATGAGCCTTTGGCTCGCTCTAATCGTTTACTTAATCCGTCGATCATTGTCTTGTTGGAAGCCTCGGCTTGGCCATTGCTTTGAGGATAGGATATCGAGCTGAAATGGTGTCTGATTCCATGTTCATTACAGAAGCTCTACAAATAGCCGCTTTCGAACTGCATTCCATTATCGGTGATGATGGTTCTTGGGATGCCAAAATGGGTGATTATATTTCTCCATATGAACCTTATCATATTTGAATCTCGGATGTTTGCTAGGGGTTCTGCCTCCATCCATTTAGTGAAGTAGTGAGTCATGACCAATAGATACTTGCGATTGCCCGTGGCGATAGGGAGTGGTCCTACGATGTCCATCCCCCATTGGGCGAATGCCATGGGCTAGATAGTGATTTTAGGTCGCTAGCAGGTTGGTGGACCATAGGAGCGTGAAGCTGGCATTTCAAGCACTTACGGACATACACCGCAGAGTCCATTTGCATGTATGGCCACAATTAGCCCTCCTTCATGGCTCGAAAAGCTAGAGATCTTCCTCCAATATGGCTTCCATAGATTCCTTCGTGAAGCTCATGCAGAACTTGCTCGACATCCTTTGGGTGAACTTATATAACCTACCCTCAGAAGATAAGTGAAAGCGAGCAGCTTTGACTCTTATCTGGTGAGCAGTCTTTTTATCATTCGGAAGTGTGCCATCCTTCAAATAGTCCATTAATGGGTCCATCCAACTGGGTGCAAAATCAATTCGGAGCACTTGCTCCATACTTGGTAGCTTGCTATTACGGTTAATACTCGGGTGAGCGAGGAAATCGATGGGGATTGTTCTTTTTAAGTCGGAATGGATTACTGAGCTTAGGGTTGCTAGGGCGTCAGCATGGCTATTCTATCCCCTGGGGAACTGCTGGACATTGACTTCCTCAAAGCCAGCCAATAGCCTCTTTGCTAAGGCGAGGTAGGCTGCCATCCTTTCATCTTTTGCATTGTAGTCCCCACTGATCTGATTGGAGATTAACTGTGAGTCTCCAAACACCTGTAATTTCTTTGCTCCCAAAGCATGTGCTTTCTGGAGGTTGGCTATCAAGGCCTCGTATTCTTCTTCATTGTTTGAAGCTTCAAATTCAAGCCTAATTTCCTTCTCGAGGATCACATTTTCTGGAGTGATAAGTACGATGCCTACACCTGCCCCCTTTGAATTAGAGGCTCCATCAATGAATAATTTTTAGATTCCTTCCGTTGTGTGGCTCCTTTTTTGTTTGGATGGCTGTGGTTGGTCGCAAGGCTGCTCGCTTATGAATTCGGCTATGAAATCAGCAAGGACCTACCCCTTGATTGCGTTCCTTGGTTGAAATTAGATATCAAATCGTCCGAGCTCGATTGACCATTTAGACAGTCTTCCAGACAGATCCGCCTTCCTCAAGATTGCTTTAAGGGGGTGCGATGTAAGGACGATTATAGTGTGGGCTTCGAAATAGTGCTTTAGCTTCCTAGAAGCCACTACTAGAGCGAAGGAGAGCTTCTCTAGTGGTAGGTACCTCTGCTCGGCCTCAAGTAGGTTTTTGCTCGCATAGTAGACGGGGTGCTGGATTCCTGCAACTTTGCACATTAATGCAGAACTGACTGTGTGGTTGGAAACGGAGAGGTATAGGTACAAAGAATTTGTTCGCTGTGGTATGACGAGCAGTGGTGGGGAGCTTAGATAAGTCTTGAGCTCAACTAATGCCTGCGAGCAATCTGGGTTCCACTCTATCATTTTGTTCCCCTTTAGAAGCTGGAAAAAAGGCTTGCATTTCTCGGAGGATTTAGAGATAAAGCGATTTAAGGCAGCGAGCATACCAGTGAGCTTCTGTACGTCCCGAATTGTTCGAGGAGGTTATACCCTGTTAATTGCATCGATCTGGTCTGGGTTAGCCTCTATGCCTCTCTTACTGACCAAGTACCCAAGAAATTTTCCTGACTGGACACTGAAAGAACACTTGCTCGCGTTAAGTTTCATTTGGTATTTCCTGAGGATGTCAAAGGTGTTTGACAGGTCTGAGAGGTGGTCTTCTCTCTTCTTTCTTTTAACGAGCATGTCATCGATGTAGACCTCCATGGTATCTCCCATCTGGTCCTTGAACATCTTGGTGACCAGCCGCTGGTAGGTAGCCCCTGCGTTCTTGAGCCCAAAGGACATGACCTTGTAGCAGTATAATCCAACTATCTTGATGAATTCTGTTTTGTCTTGGTCTGGGGCATATAAGGGGATCTGATGATACCCTGAGTATGCATCCAGAAAACTCATTCGCTCATGAGCTGCAGTGGCTTCTACCAGTTGGTCTATTTTTAGGAGGGGGAAACTGTCTTTAGGTCATGATCTGTTGAGGTCAGTGAAGTCGATGCAAACTCTCCACTTCCCATTGCTTTTTGGAACTACTGGGTTGGATAACCACTCGGGGAATTGTACCTCCCGTATGGATCCTGCATCCAACAGTTTTTCTACTTCTTTTTCCACGGCTTTTGCCTTCTCGGGTGTAGTTCGCTGTGCCTTCTGTGTGAATGGTTTGAAGGTGGGATTGACGTGTAATTGATGACAAACCATACTAGGATCGATTCCAGGCATCTCGTATGGTTCCCACATGAAAAAATCTATGTTGCGTCTCAGCAGAGTTGTCAATTCCTTCTATTCCTGGTCAGTTAGAGAGGCTCCAATCAGGAAAACTCTGTTACTGTCGCTATCAGCAGCTGTAACCTCTGCCAGGTCTTCAACGACTCTTTCAGAGGGGAGGAGCCTGGTCTCCTCTACTCTAGGTATTCCGTACTTTAATTTCTATTTAGAAGGTGTCAGACCTTCTTGTTCTTCAACTTTCTCGCTGGGATGATCGGCCTTCTTCTCTAGCCTTGGTCGGATGGAAGCTATGAAGCACCTTCTTGCCATCACTTGATCGCCGTGAATCTTCATTACTCCTCTCTCGGTTACATACTTGAGTTTCTGATGGTAGGTCGAGGAGACTGCCTTCATCGCATGGAACCATCCCTTGTCGAGGATGGCTTGGTATGGCGAGTCGATGTCAACCACCAAAAATTCAATCACCTTGGAGACGTTTCCCGTGCGTACTGGCAGTACAATCTTTCCCAGGGGCATAGTTATTTTTCCACCGAAGCCAACTAAAGGGACAATATCTTCCTTTAGGTCGGCGACGCTTACCTTCAATTTTCTGAATAGGTCGAGATACATTACCTCGGACGAGCTTCCTTGGTCGACGAGCAACTTTTCGACGTCAAAGTTAGGTATCCTAAGGGTAATGATCAAGGCATCGTGATGTGGGGTCCTTACTCCCACCAGATCTTCATCTGTGAAAACAATATGCTTATTATAGTTGACGTCATCTGCTCACCGACGCTTTCCTGACTGTGATTTTGCTAGATCGATCTGAAAAGCTTGCATCACCGCTGTAAGCTTTTCCACCTCCATTTGAGCTGAATTTCCTTGGATCTTCTTGGCATCAGATGTCCCATGAATCACCGTTAACTCATGTCCCGTATCATCTTCGAGCACGTTGTCAGGTCTCGCCTCTCTATTGGTAGCCACTTTCTCTACCTTTTTCTTCACAAACTCGTTCAAATGTCCAGATTGGGCTAGCTCTTTGAGGTGAGACTTAAGGGCCTTACAATGCTCGGTATTATATCCCCCTCTTTATGAAAAGCGCATTTCAGCGCGTTGTTTCTTTTTTAGGGATCTCCCCCCATTTTCTCGGGCCACTTGATGAATGGCTCGTCTTTGATTTTCGCGAGAATTTTATATATTGATTCTCTGAAGATGGTGTCGATCGCTTGAAATGCTTTCGACACGTCATTGTTACTGTAATACAACGTATTTTTATGCTATATTAATTTGGGGATTTATTAAATTTAATGTGAGTAAATTATTTAATAAAAAAAATCCGAAAATTAATTATGTTATAATTATTAACGTGACGAAAGTTAGTAATTATGGGAAATTTGTTGAATATTACTAATGAGCAAAGTAATATATGATATTGATTATATTGAATGTCACGAGTGAATAAAATGACAATTTTGGAAATTTGAATCGGGACGCGCCCGTGTCGCGACTAAATTTTGTTAAATAAAAAGTGAATATTTTATAAGTTGTTCATATGGTCATTTTGAGTGCACCAACGCGTCCGGAAGGGTCGAGATAGTCAGAAAAGTGTACCCAGGGGTGTAGTTTGGGTCTCGGGGCGGTTCTAGGCCAAATTAGTGACCCGGGAGGGCATTTTGGTCATTTTTCATTCTTGGGTAATTAAACCCACGAAATTCAGCAACCTATATCAGCCTTTTAGGCTAGTCATTTAAGGTTAGAATATTCAGAAACCCTAGTATGTCCATTGGAGAAGAGAGGGAAAGCTCTCAAGGCAATTCAAGGCCAAAAAGTCACCGGTTTGCACCGCCGCCACCACCAATGCGTAGATCGCGAGAAGGGGAACGCAACCACACCAAAATCAGCCGCAATCCAGACTTTTGAAAATCCCAGGCAAGTGTTTAACTTGCTATTTTCGTTGGTGCAATCTTCATATTAGTTTAGGAATGATTAGGGATGAATTATGTAGAAGAAAACCCAATTTGTGATAGGAAAATCCATGTAGTTTTGATTTATATGAAAATTCTGGAACCCTTGCTATGTAGAGGAAAATAACCCAAAAAATTTGGGTATAAATAAGAAGGAAATTCTGGGATTAAACAGATTAGAATCATGAGTTAGAGATTTTTAGGGTTCTTGAGTTTTAAATGAATTATGGCATAATAAATCCATGTTTGGTGATGAAAATTGATATGTTTTACGTTGAATATACCTGTTATGATGATGTAAGGTTAGTAGTATTAATTCTGGACGATTGGAACTTGAAAATGTGGATTTGGTGAAAATTTGGAGATGAAACCCGTAACTGCAATTCTGCAGATTTTCGCAGACCTGCTTGATCGATCGATCGAGCCTAGAGCTTCGATCGATCGAAGGTTCGATCGATCGAGCCCCAAACCTCGATCGATCGACCCCTCCTGGCAGACTCTTATTTCCCTTTGTAAATGATTTAAAAATTGAATTGTCGTGATATAATTCTTGGGCATTCTTAGTATAATGATTTGGGAGACATAGAGGACCAGTAGGGCGTATAAATAAATGTTGGGATCATTAATGTTCGACGAGAATGGTATTTATGGGATGTTTATTTTAGGGTTAGTAAATTGATATATTAAAGTGTGAGGCGCGTAAGAGAGTTACGATGAAACGTAAAGGTGACACCTACTGAATTTTCTACTTGGAAGAATAGAGTCCACGAGTGTCACGAAATAAGTGAGAAAACCCTTCGAGGTAAGGTTAGAGATGAAACCTTATACGTAATACTAATAATGTGAAATTTAGGATAAATGTTGTAATTATGGGTGATGAGAAAAACCTGTATTGATATAATAATAAGTGGTATATTTATATGGTTGTGTATGCATATATTATATATGTGTGAAAAACGTACCCGCGCTACTTGCTATCCCTGAGGTTGCCGCGTTGGGACAATTGTATCTCGATGGGACCTTTATGGGGGATATTGACTTGTACCCTAGAAGATATATATCCTTGGTACAGGCTATCGAATCGATAGTTCAGACGGTCCTAAGAGGCGTGGGGTATGTACTGACCTCTTAGAGACTTGGAATCTATACTTCGCCTCAAATCTTGTTTGTGTATATATGTTGATACAGTTCGAGAGTGATTCCGAACTTGTATATCCCTTAGTGTGAGCGATGCGGGGATTGGATAGCAGAGTATGCCTGCACCATAGTTTTGTATGTTGGTGCCGTTAGAATGTATATATTATACGAGTGCTTAATATATATAATTGAAATTGGGAAATTTAAACTGTTGTTGTTATATGGTAAGTGAGAAATAATTCTGGACTATAAATCGGAAATACTTGTTTGAAAAGTATAATATGACACAGGGAAACTTTATAAATTAATAAAGCTAAAATGAGAGTTGTGATGCTAATTGGAAGTATCCTTTTTAAACAATGATATTGTTCAGTTTTGAAATCTTATGAGTAAGTTAAGATAAGCTAAATTATTGGGAAGGTTAGTATGATAAAATGATAAGATAAATCGTCGGGAAGGTTAGTACGATAGGCGTGCACATTAGAAGAGAGGTGAGAATTTCTCAAGAGAGCGTCGCTCTAATATGTTGTTTCATTGGCCTGTATCAATTTAAATACTTGCTAAACGTATTTTAAATCAAACACACTTTCGGGCTCTGACCTGTTTCTCTCTCTCTCTCTCTCTCTCTCTCTCTTGTATATATATGTATGTATTACAGGTGCCCAGCCACAGGGGCGTCTTGCTTAGGATCTCTTGGAAGGAACGCGCTGCAGCTTAGGTGGGAGTTGCAGGTCTCTTGATTAGACGATTTCGTTCATTCAGATCCACTCTTAGCACTTTCATTTAGTTGAGCATGTGTAGCTCTTTCCATTATTCTGTTGTTATTGGGACATTTGTATTTCCAGTTATTTCTCGTATTGTTGCTATGGGATTTATTCAGTTTGAATTGTGTTACTTTATATTTCGCATGTTGACATTCGATTGACGAATGTTTTAAATTAATTGGATTGTGTTCCAGGTTTATTGTGGGTGATTCTTAATTGTTGAAATGTTGTTAATGAATAAATTAAATATTTTTCTTTAAATAAAATTTGGAAAGTTATGTATGAAAATGGTTTTGACACTTAGCTTAATTATTTAGGGTGTTAAATTGGAAAATTATTTTTATCGACAGTGATGCTGAGAATGAACCAACTGTATACCGTGATTTAATTTAATAAAGGAGTGATCGCCCGGTATTTAATTAGGCGGGGTGTCACAGTTACCTCCATTTTTGCCCCCATTCTTTACTCCTTTCTTCTGGTTCTCAATCTTGTCACTGCCCTTGGCAACGAGCTTAATTTTATAATTTTCCCCTGTGCTGAGGCGGGTCACATCTTCCACCTCGGCATACTTCTCGATGGGGGCCATTAGGTCGTCGATGGTCATGGCCTCTTTTTTCATCAGGGATTGGTACAAAAGGGAAGAGTTGGGTAGCCCAATTTTTAAAGAGGCCACTGCCACTTGCTCCGAACATTCCTTAACCTCGTTGAACAATTCCCAGTACCTCTTCGCGTAGTCTCGGAGGGTCTCTTATGGCACCTTTTTCATTGTCAGCAGAGCATCCATCCTTCTGGGATGGGAGCTACTAGTAATGAATCGGGCCGTAAAGAGCTCGGCCAGGGATTTGAAACTTCTGATGGACCGGTGGGGGAGCCTTTCGAACCATTTCTGCACCACATCATATAGGCTTGAGGGGAAAATTCAGCACATTAGTGCGTCTCGGTGGTTCCATAGGGTCATGGCCTGCCAGTACTACCTGACGTGATCAATGGGATCAGTCTTACCGTCATAAATTTTGAACCTTGGAATGGAAAGCATTTTGGGGGATTCTTCTTCAATTTCCTTCAAGAAAGGTGATTTCATCTAAGTTTTGAGAGCTCGCCTAGCGAGTTCTCGGGTGAATCTGGTACCGTGATGTGCAGGATGCTGGTCCATCTCCCTTCGGACTAGATTGCGTATGTTCTCGTTGATGTGAGTAGGGCTCTGGTAATGGCGAGCTTTTCACAGCTTCTCGCATAGGTCGTCGCCTGACTCGTCTCCCTCAACCTTTTGGGGTCCTCGCCCGGGGCTCCTTCCTCGGCTGCGAGACTTGCTCGCCTGAGGGCTAGGAGTGTGGTATGGACGTCTCCTGGTATCATGATGGATCTCTTTCTCCAGTCTCTCTAATCTTCTTTTCAGTCAAGCATTATCAGCCTCGTGTTTGCGAGAAGACTCCTGTAGAAGGGTGTTATCAACAGAAAAAAGCAAACAAAATAAAAAATATTTTCTCTTATTAATGACACCCGAGAGGTACCCGCGAGGGTCACCAAGAAGCCCAAAAGCCATTGCCAAGTATCAGCGCCGCTTCAAGCATCAGCGCTACCTCAGGCGTCAATGCCACTTCAAGCATCAGTGCTACCTCGGGCGTCAGCGCCACTTCGAGCGTCCGCGCCACTTCGAGCGTCGACGCCACTTCGAGTGTCGGCGTCGCGACAAGGGTCGGCGCCGCCTTACATGCCAGCGCCAATTCAAGCGTCAGCGCCACTTCAAGCATCAATGCTACCTCGGGCGTCAGCGCCACTTCAAGCGTCAGCGCCACTTCGAGCGTCCGCGCCACTTCGAGCGTCGGCGTCGCGACAAGGGTCGGCACTGCCTCGCATGCCAGCGCCAATTCAAGCATCAACGCCACTTCGAGCGTCGGCGCCACTTGGAGCGTCGACGCCGCGACAAGAGTCGGCGCCGCCTCACATGCTAGCACTGATTCAAGTATCAGCGTTACTTCGATCGTCGGCGCTGCCTCACATGTCAGCGCCGATTAGAACATCAACGCCACTTCGAGCGTCAGCGCTGCCTCACATGTCGGCACCGATTCAAGCATCAGCGCTACGTCAGGCGTCAGCGCCACTTCGAGTGTCGGCATCGCCTCACATGTCAGCGCCGATTCAAACATCAGGACCACTTCGAGCGTCGGCGCCGTGACAAGGGTCGGCGCCACCTCACATGTCCGCGCCGATTCAAGCATCAGCGCTACCTCAGGCGTCAGCACCACTTCAAGCATCAGTGCTTCTTCGAGCGCCGGCCCCACTTCGAGCGTCAGCGCCGCGACAAGGGTCGGCGCCGCCTTAGGTATCAGCGACCGCTCCAAGTATCAGCGACCGCTTCAAGCGTTAGTTCCGCTTCAAGCGTCAGCACCACTTCAAGTGTCGGCGCCGCGACAAGGGTCGGCGCCGCCTCAGGTATCAGCAACCGCTTCAAGCGTCAGTGCCGCTTCAAGTGTCGGCGCCACGACAAGGGTCGGCGCCGCCCCAGGTATCAGCGACCACTTCAAGCATCAGCGCTACCTCAGGTATCAGCGCTGCTTCAAACGTCAATGCTACTTTAAGTGTCGACGCCGTTGCAAGCGTCGGCACCGCGTCATGTGTCGACGCCACTTCAAGTGTTGGCGCCTCTTCAAATGCCAGCGCTGATGCAAGGGTCGGCGCCGCCGCAAGGGTCGGCGCCATTTCAAGTGCCAGCGCCGCTTCAAGGTCCACTGCAGTAATGACAGTTGAGAGAGTCGGCGTCACCACAAGACTCAGCGCCACTGCAAGGATCACTGCAGAAATGTTATTCGAGAAGTGCTGCTACAGGGGTTTTGATAGAAACTCATATTGAGGGAGTAACTATCGCGAACAACCCCCCATCGTGAAACATCAGTCTCTAAAATGAACAACAACACTAACACTTTACTTTCTTGTACAGGTTGCCTAGTCGAGTAAGCAGGGCTCGAACAGGCGCGTTGGGACCTCCTGGGAGTTTTGGCTTGGCGGCTGAGGGACAAGGTATGTTGAGCAAGCTTAACCATTTAGCACTATAGGATTGAGAGAATACTAGGAGAAAGACCCAGAAGTCACTTGAGACTACGCACACTGCACACTTGGTCACAAGTGAAGTGAGCAGCCAAAGAGCTGGCTACTCACAAGAAATAAGCTCTTTACAAGAAAATGACTTTTCCAGAAGAGGGGGTCCTCGAGATCCCTCTCAAGAAAATAACACTTTTAGAGGGGATGAGGCCTTAAGGTCTCCTCTCTCAAGATTTGCAAAATTGCACTGCAAGTTACCGTTTCAAAAGATAACTACCAAAATCAGCTATTTTGTCTCCAATAGGGGACATATGTGCTTTTTGAGTTTTTGTCGGCGCCAGGTGGCGCCTGCAGAGGGGACAGGCAGGCTACCTACAGGTAGGGACAAATGGTACACTTCAGAAATTGTTCCCCACCAACTCTCTCAATTTTGGCGCCCAAAATCGCCAGCTCACCCCTAACGCCCATGTATAAATAGACCTCTAGGCAAGGTCAACGGATAGACAAGAGAAATTGCACTGTTACTCTGCTAAAATATCACCAGACCTACCTAAGTATTCTCTCCCTGCTCATTCTCTTAGTGCTGAGTGCCTTGTTCCTTCACTCCCCACTTACAGCCATCACTCTCAGGTGTTTCCCTTGAGAAAATTACTATTTTTGCTGTGAAAGTTCATCTTCTTACAGGGAGTGAGTTGAAGCTTGAGTTCCATTGTTACCAGAAGGAAAAGTTTTCTTCAGAAGTTGCACCAGGAGACCTTAAAGACCTTGCAGGCAGCGTCCATTGGAGTGGGTCACGCCTCACCCTTTCCAGTTATTCATAGACCCCAGTCTCACTACCCTCCTACATTTGGCGACTCTGCTGGGGAGGTATCCTCATTTCCATGGACAAAGAAGGTTTCAATGTCTCTAAGCAGTTGGTTTTTGAGGACATTCCATCTGGTAATGGAGCTCACAGTGACCAGACTACTCAGGAAGAAGTGGTGGTGATCGGAGCCAAGGAGCCAGCGCCTCAGGGAGGTCAGACCAGTTCGCCGGCAGTGGCTCCAATGGTAGGTATGAACCTTATGGCAATGTTTTTTGACTTTTTAAAGCAAAACAACGTAGATCTATCAAACTTTGGTCAAGGTTGTGTGACACCTGCTGCTGCCCCTTCCGGAGGGATAACCACTCCTATTACGATTCCGGCAGAGACGATTCCATCTCGGAAGGCGGCGCCGGAGCAGGTCCTGACGCCAACAGGTTCTCCAGTTCCTAAAAGCACATGTTTGGAGGAATCACCCTCTAAGGCTGTTACTATGGAAGAAGCGAGGAAGCTCCTTTCCTCCACTCAAAGAGAGGGTTCCCACCTATACGAGGAGTTACAAGACCCCTATCCACAGGAAGTAAGTGAGAAGCCATACCCTGAGGGGTATATTCCACCAAAATTTATCAAGTTTGGCGGTAGGGGGGAGAACCCTAGAGAACACGTGAAGAGGTTCGTCGAGTACCTGGGAGTACACGCTGGCGACAAGAACCTGAGATTGAGGGAGTTCTCTAAAACTCTCACTGGGAAAGCTTATACATGGTATTCCCACTTGGCGCCTAACAGCGTCCCTACTTGGGAAGAGATGCACAGGCAGTTCCTTCAGAAGTTTTTTGTAGCAGAGGATGAATTTACACTGAGGCACCTGGCGCAAGAGGTCCAGAAGCCAGGAGAAGAGTTGATGCACTACATCAAGCGATTTCGCGAGAGGGCCTTAGATGTTCACGAGGACGTGGCGAAGGCCAGGTTGCTGCAGATATGTGTGGAAGGACTCCTAGAAGAGTACAAGCTGCATTTGATCAACGAAACTAGAGATGGAACTTTCAGAGAATTCACCAGGGCCGCCAGCAACATAGCTATGATAATCAAACCGAGAGCCCCGGGTTGGAGGACACAAGTTCCACTGACTCCCGGGAGGTTTCAAGTTGCGAGGGGGCAAGCGGTTAACTATGTGGACGGGAGTAATAAAGGGAAGAAGGGAGGCTCTGGGGCCAAGACCGAGAGTCCCGGCAACAAGAGAAAATTTGGGGAAGATGCCCCGCCGCCACTGCCGTGCAGCGTAGCGGAGGCCATGGATTGTTACCGCACCTTGGTGTGAGAAGGCGTAGCAGGACCTCCCCACCTAAAAGGAGAGACCCCCACTACAGCTGACAAGGCCAATCCGAAGTACTGCGAATTGCACCAACGAGTACAACACTCTACCAAGGATTGTTACTACTTGAGAAGGATCATTGGTGAGCAGATGGCCAGCGGTACCTTGCAGATACCCCCTATGGACGTTAACGAGAACCCACTTCCTATGCATCACTTTGGAACCGCCAACATGGTAGCGGCCTACGACGAAGAAGCTACGAGAAATCTTATGAAGCGGGAGAGTGGCGAGCAGTTATGCGAGGAGTTAGAAAATCTGTCACTGAGCAGACTTCAGCTAGAAAGAAAGAAATAGGAGTGGTTCTTCACCCCGGAGCGTGAAAGTGGGAGTGGGGAAGTTGAGGAAGTCGCTCTCTCAGAAGGCGAGGTAGACGTCATCCTCGCTCTAGACGAGGGAGGAACCTCTGAAGCGGAGTATGTTTGCAGTGCCCAGACGTACGAGGTAGACATAGATTCTGAATGTGAGGTCATAGCGAGGAGCCCCAAGTTCAAGTGGTTTTTCGACCAGATAGGGGTGAAGTACGACACGAGGGTGTCCATCACGAGGAAAGTCTTGGAGGCGGTGCAGCAGCAGGGAGACCCTTCGCTAAATTGGCAGGGGCCAATCGGAAGGATGATTAAGAAGTATACCTATGAAGTGGTATTTTCAGAAGCGGATAGGGTGGTGCCCTACTTCCACAACCGCCCGTTGTACGTCACAGCCATAATTAATGGAGTCTCATTTCCTAGGGCATTGATGGATGGAGGAGCATCCATTAACATTATGCCCATCAGTACATTATATGAAACGAGAATTGACCAGGAGAAGTTGGTTCCGATACCGCTAGTAATCTCCGGATTCGACAACGCCGGAATGCAGTCTATTGGATACGTGAATGTGGGAATTAAGTTGGGAAATTTCACCTCCCACATCAAATTTCATGTTATTAACGCTGACACCAGCTACCAATTACTCATTGGAAGGGTATGGATGCACACTCATGGCGTAGTGCCTTCCACCTACCATCAATGCGCGAAGGCAAATATTAGAGACACAGAGATAGTGATCAAGGCCACGCATAGACCCTTCGCCGTTGAGGAGGCCCACCTGGTAGATGCTGCCTTTTACACCGAGTTAGACGAGGAAAGAAAGGGCTCTACACGAAAGCTAACAGGAATCAAGATAGCTGAGGGAAGGGTCCCACAGAAAAAATCAGTTCATGACCGCCTAGGGGAGAGGATAATCCCCCATATGGCAAAAGGCAAGAGGAAGGTAGAGGAGGTAGCTAGACCTCCTCGAACTTGCAAGAAAGTGGTCTTGCCCAATGGAAAAGTCATCTACCGTTTATAACGGTCTACGCGGGCGATGTTCTGGGACGAGAGCATCGACCCGACCCCCGAGTGTTTTATTGTTGATGAATGCCATATTGTTGAGCATGTCGAAGAACCAAAAGAGGCGCCAGAGTGCATGCAAGACGGGCCCAGGGAGCAGTTGCAGGAATTAGAGGAAATCAAGTTGGGGTTAGAAGAGGGCGAGAGTAGACGCATTCTAATTTCCAAGTGTCTGGAACCGAAGCAGAAGGAAGAGATCATTGAGCTACTTAAGGAGTTCACTGATGTATTTTCTTGGAAGTACACGGAAATGCCAGGAATAGACGCAGAAGTGAGCTCTCACAGATTGAACAACCTCCCCAATGCCCTTCTGGTAAGGCAAGCCACACGCACATATAAAGCAGACCTTGATTTAAAAATAAAGGCTGACGTGGAGAAGTTGTTAGCGGCAGGGTTCATCAAGCCTATTCAGCACCCCATATGGCTGTCCAGCATAGTGCCAGTGGCAAAGAAAGACAAGACCCAAATCAGTTACTGTGTAGACTTTCGTGACTTGAACAGGGCGTGTCCTAAGGATGAATTCCCACTACCCAGCATAGACAGCTTAGTGGATTCCACGGCGGGACATGAGATGTATAGCTTCATGGACGGGTATGTTGGATATAACCAGATTAAAATGGACCCCGCCGACGCAGAGAAAACTGCCTTCCGCACACTGTTAGGGAACTTTCACTATACAGTCATGCCCTTCGGATTGAAGAACGCTGGAGCCACATACCAGCGGACCATGATGGCAATTTTTCACCACTTATTTCATGATATACTAGAATTCTATGTGGATGATTTGGTGGTGAAATATAGGAAAGAAAACAAGCACATTCAGGATCTCAGGAGAGTATTCGAGAGGTGTCGTCGGTATAAGATGAGAATGAACCCCTCAAAGTGTGCCTTTGGGGTTACTGTAGGGAAATTCTTAGGTTTTGTGGTAAATAGACAAGGAGTGCAAGTGGATGCAGAGAAGATGAAAGCCATTGTGATGATGCCACTGCCCAAGAGTCAGAGACAACTTAAGAGCTTCCTGGGAAAGGTATCCTACCTAAGGAGGTTTATACCTGCGTAGGCAGAAGTAACTCATCCGTTCGCACCTCTACTAAAAGACAAAGCCAAGTGGGTTTGGGGAGAGAGGCAAGAGAGTGCGTTCAAGAAGATTAAAGAAATCCTAGCCTCTCCGTCCACGATGATTCCACCCGAAGCCGGAGCGCCGCTGCTGCTCTACCTCACTTCCACAGAGAGGTCGATAGGGGCCCTCTTGGCGCAAGAGAAGGAAGGAATGGAAAAGTCGGTCTACTACCTGTCAAGAGTAATATTCGGGACAGAATCGAGATACACCAGCGTTGAGAGGCACTACCTGGCATTGGTATTTATAGCCCAGAAGTTGAGACACTACCTTCTAGCCTTCATCGTTCACATAGTCACCAAGTGTGATCCCATCAAGTACCTCTTCGCGCGGACTATACTCATGGGACGAGCAGCAAGGTGGTTTTTGATCTTGTCAGAATATGATCTAAAATGCGTAGTGCCTAAAGCCATTAAGAGCCAGGCGGTAGAAGATCTGCTGGCCCACTTCCCGAGTGGGATTTTCGAACCACCTAATGAAGAGCTACCCGAAGAAAGTTTCCAAGCATGCATGGCGGAGGAGGTGAAGAAGTGGTCTATGGAGTTTGATGGTTCTAGTGCCCAAGGAACAGGTGGGGCCGACGTCATACTGTCAGATGGGAAGGAGAAGATTACCCTCTCTTTCAAGTTAGATTTTAAATGCTCAAATAATGAAGCTGAGTACGAAGCCCTCATTCTAGGGATGTTGGAAGCACTCAGAAGAGGGATTAAGGTACTGAGTATACGAGGAGACTCCAATCTGGTAGTAAGGCAGGTCAATGGAGAGTTTTCCCTTAAACATTCCAACTTAGCGCCATACAGACACATCATCCAACGACTGCTGGGACAGTTGTTAGAAGTAACTGTGGAGAGGTAGGTGCGAACGATGAACAGGCACCCTGACGCGCTCACCACCATAGCACAAAAGTTGGACATGGAGGAGTCAGAAGCAACCATCACAGTGAGGCGGAGAACGGTGCCTACTACCGTAAAGTCCTTATTCCCAAGTGACGAGCCGGAAGATTGGAGGCGTCTGGTGGAGAAGCAACTTGAAACCAGGGAAGGGACAATGAAAATATTGGAGTTAGCCAACTATCATGTGCTGCAGGGAACTCTCTATTTCAAGAGTCCCGGAGGGTTTCTGGCAAGGTGCGTAGGGGAGCAAGAAGCCAAAGAGAGGTTAGTAGAAATGCACCAGAAGCACTGTGGAGATACGAATATCCCCCTTTACAGACGACTGCAGCGAAGCGGGTATTTTTGGCCCGCCATGAGCGTAGAAGCGGCCCGCTTACAACAAAGTTGTTTAAAGTGCCAAGCTAATTTTGACCAGTCGACGGAGGCTAAATTCGTGGAAGCCTTCAAAGATTGGAGACAGCCGTACCTAGCATATCTAAAAGATGGGGAGCTGCCCGCCGAGAGGGCGGATGAAATTTACCTTAGAAAAAGGATAGCACGTTTCTACTTGGTCAAAGGAGAGATATATAGGAAAGGGTACAATGAGAAGGCACTAAGGTGCGTAGCCAAAGAGGAAGTGGAAATGGTGCTGAAAGAGGCTCATGAGCCCTCCCACATGGGAGGCGCCAAGCTGTATGATCAACTGATGACTCTGGGATACTACTGGCCGACCATGAAGGCTGACTCAATTGGATATGTGAAAAAGTGTAGAGCATGCCAGGTGCATGGAAACATGGTGCACGCTCCCTCCGTCAGCCTACAAAGCTTGACAACCCCTATCCCTTCCACACATGGGCGTTCGACCTGGTGGGTAAGATTGCCCCAGCATCTCACGGCAAGGCTTTTATCATTGTGGCTACAGAATTGTACACCAAATGGGTGGAGGCCATTCCTTTAAGGAGAGTCACTGCCCAAGTGGTAACCCGGTTTATAAAGGAGTATATCATATGTAGGTTTGGTATACCCAAAGTGATCCTAACGGATAATGGGAAGCAATTTGTATGCAAAGAGATGGCCCTCCTCACGGACAAGTATAAGATTGTGCATAATAGCTCAACCATATCCTACCCCAAGGGCAATGGCCAAGCAGAAGCTACTAATAAGACCCTGATAAATATTTTGAAGAAAATGCTAGAAGACATGCCGGGAGCATGGGATGAGAAGTTGCCTATGGTGTTATGGGCCTACCGTACTTCAAAAAGAAAGCCAACAGGGTTCACTCCCTTCTCTCTAGTATATGGGACCGAAGCTGTCCTACCAGTGGAACTGGCGGTACCTTCAGCCAGAATTTCTCTTAGCAATGGGCTCATCCCAGACCCAAGGCATGTGCAACTGGAGGCGCTGGACGAGCACAGAGACAAGGCGAGAGAGAATTTCAAAGTCTACACTCAGCAACTGTCCAGGGCCTATGAAAATTTGGTTAAGCCTAGGGAATTCCAGGTGGGAGATCTAGTCCTGCGAGCATCAACTCACCATCTCCGTAGCATGTCGGCATCAAAATTCAAACCTAACTAGGAAGGCCCTTTTGTTGTCAGAGGAGTGGGGAAGTCGGGCTACTGCCAGATATCAGAACCAGAGAGTGATTGCCTCCAGTCCATCAACTGCAAGTGGCTGAAGAGCTACTATGCTTAGTAACAACTAACAAGTTTTGTTTGTGTTTTGCATGTCTGTAATGGATGTCAAGGATTTCTTCTATACCAGAAAAGTTTTTTTGTAATTTTTTGAAGCAATACTACACTGTAAACAGCACACAAAGGTAAAGAAATGAAATAGCAACACTTTTGATCATTGTTGACATTTGCTTTGCTTGCTCATTTATACATACATATACGCTCCCTATTAAGTTAGAAGAGAGTACAAAAAAAAAGATCAGGAACTTTGCTCACAACACTTGGGAGGTAAGTCCATCCTAAGAGAAAGTATACTGAGCAAAGTCCCCCAGACATAAATTAATACAGTTTTATAATAAAATCAGGCTTCCGGAAAGGGGCGGGGGTCACCCTCCTCTCCAACCCAGCCTCTACTACTATAAGCAGTAATATGTAGGAATACCCCCACAAACAGGAGGGGCAACCCAAGAAAGTCACATGCCAACACCTCACAGCTACAAGAGGTGGATTTTCAAAAAAAATGTGTACAATATGATAATACATAACTTTTCATATCAATGCAAATACCCCGCAGTATATGGGGTAGCCACCAGTAGACTAAAGGCTCACAGGAATTAGAGCAAGTCATGTAAAACAAACACCCACAGCATAAAGGGAGAACAAAAGAAAAAGAAAGTGCAGAAGAAACAAAGTGTCTCATACAGGAATGATAAGTGATGTACACATAGAATTCTGAGCACTACAAAGCAAGAGGTAGCCTATCGACTAGAAACCACAAAAAATAAATCATCGCGCGCGATGGCGCCAGCATATGACGGACCAGCCTCCCGCAGAAACTCTTCCTCCAACCTGACGAATTTAGCATCATCCTCCTCATCGCCAGACTCGAGTCTGGCAAGCTTCACCTGCAGTAGGGCGATCTGATTCCGGATCCTCGTAGCCTCAGTGTGTCGTTGCTCAACCCTGGACTTCCGGGAAGTGTGAAACCTCACTATCTTTCGGAAAGGAACACTTAGAAAGGGGCGAACCCCTGCGTCAAGCCAATCCAAACGAAAATGATAGAACTGCTGTAAGTCGCGGAGAGCATCCAAGAATAACAAGATAGAAGAGCTAGTTAGCTTAGCAGGGGAGGTAGCCAAGAACTCATGAACATGGCTGGCAAGAGCCCTCAGGTTGAAGGCCGTAAGACTGTCAACCTGGAGTATACTCTGAGAAGTGATCGTCTCGGGATGGTGCTCCAAGATGAGATCCAAAAGCTGACGCTCATGTACCCTGAAGCGGCCTGGTAACTCCTCACGCCATAGCCTACTAGAAATAGTCGCAGCGTCCTCGGCTTCATCATCGCCCTCAGAGTGGCGAGACCCCGCCTCAGAAGGAAGAAAAGAAGAATCCCCACCAGAATCAGCATCATCGACTAAAGGAGTGAACTCAGAACTGTGATCTCCCTCCACAGTTGCCCCACTACCAGACTCCACAGTCATCGGAGTACTCTCATGCACCTGGAAACAATGAGACAAGGGTGAAATGGGAATGCTTGCACAGTATACGCAAGAAGAAAAAAGGGGAATAGTAAAAAGAGGGGGTATGCCAGTCTAATACCTCTCTCACAGCTGCCCCACTTCCAGACTCCACAGCCATTGGAGTACTCTCATGCACCTCGAAACAATGAGACAAGGGTAAAATGAGAATGCTTGCACAGTATATGAAAGAAGAAAATAGGGGAATAGTAAAAGGAGGAGGTATGCCAGTCTAATACCTCTCTCACATCGGCCCCACTGCCAGACTCCATAGTCATCGGAGTACTCTCATGCACCTGGAAACAATGAGACAAGGGTGAAATGAGAATGCTTGCACAGTATACGCAAGAAGGAGGAAAGTAGATACTCTTATACACGGCACCTGAACAACACCCTCCGTAACGGTCATAGTAGGAGGAGCAGGGGCTCCCGTAGGGGCAACAACACTGATCGATGCTCCAGAAGGGGTTGCCTCGGCGACCAATGCTTTCGAAGAAGCTAACTCAACCTCAGACACCCCCAGAAGAACAATCTCAGCGACAGAGGCCGCGAGAGGTAGGTGAGGCTGCGAGTGACAAAAAGAGCGACAGGTAACAAATCAGTTATTCCATGAACGATAAATACCTCAATTAAAAAGAGGGTGAGGGAAGCTCCTCAAAAGGGCACCGTAGAGATAGCTACCTGAAGAGGCGCAACAACAGGACAAGCCAGCCCATGTAGAGGGGCTGCTGAAACAGCAGTGGCAGGAGCCGCACTCGAAATAGCGCCAAGGGATAACTGCGCAAAAATAAAAGAGGGCTACGATAAGTACAGGCTGGACAGATAAGAAAATAGAACTAAGAAAATAAAAGAATACCTGAACGCCATCCAAGGGGGAAGCGCGAAAAAAGACGGTCGGCGCAGTAGGGGCTGTACTGATAGCCTGCAAAGAATGAAAATACGTTGTTTATTGCATGTTCGAGGAAAAGGAGATCCCATTGCTTCAACAAAAAGGACTGACCTGAAGTGTGGGCTCACTGGTCAAGGCCACGGTAAATATTGGGCCACGAGAAATCGCCTGAACCAAAGGTCTACCATCCATAGATACGCGAACCCTAGGGATAGAAATTCTCCCCGAAGAGGATAAACCCGGGGCGATAACGCCAGCTAAGGGAGGAACCCCTCCCTGAGAAGAAAGCCCAAGAGCCATTAGGACTCCTGTTAAGAGGAAACAAATATTCAAAGGTAAAGAAAAAAAAATATATACGTACCTCAGATGAAGAGGAGCCCAGGGGCTCAACTGAAGAAGTGCCCACCGCCGAGACAAGAGAAGATGGTGTGGCAACGCCCGAAGACACAACTCTCTACGCATGATAAATGGGTAAATAAAAGGAAGAAGTAAAAAGAAAATGGCGCAATGAAAGTTTTGAAAAAAGCAAAGCATACCTGAGGAGAAGGGGAAGCCACAGGGGTGGTCCTGGTGACAGTAAAGTGCACGGACGAAAGCTGCAAGGAAATGACAATGTACGCAACCAAAAGGCAGTTAGAAGATGAATAAATTACAACAGATGTTAAATGAATTAAGGAGACATCAAACCTCTCTAAACATGCCTCGGGAGGAAATGAGCATGGAGTTCCTCTCCCGCTGAAAGGGCGTCGGTCGTAGTGGGGGAAGAGGAGAACTACTTGCCTCTACGGAAATGGCCTGCACAAATATAACAGAATGCTTTGAATGAAAAAAAAAATATATATATATATATATATATATATATATATATATATATATATATATATATATATATATATATATATAATGAGGGGAAGAAAGAAAATCATATGCAAAAAAAAATATAGACAAGTAAAGGGAGAACGCTTACAATAACAGGGCGCGTAGTCTGGCTATAAGGAAGATGGGTGGGGCTGACCCCCCCAGGAGAAGGGAAGGCCTCATCATCGCTAGAAGACTCTATGGAGACTCATAACAAAGCATAAGTGTCAGTAGTGCTTTCGCTATGGAAACCCAGGCCGCCCATATCACCCGAAGAAGAACTATGGTCGTCATAGGAAGGGGTGCTTCCATAATAAACTAGTTCCTCTTCCAATGAAGGGGAGGGAGATGAAGGAACTCCGTGAGAACTGGTTCCACTAAGTAAAGGATGTTGTGATATAGTACCTTCTGCAATAGGAATAGACGCGACCCGCGTCTCCTGGGAAGTAAGGCTCGTTGAGGAGTAACCTTTCCCTTTCACTACTTGGCAAGTTCTCCCTGCACCAAAGTCGCCAGTATTGGACTCTTGATCCACCGTAGAGGAAGCAGCTAGGCCAACGCCATCTCCTTTCTTTTTCTTCGCAGCCTGGGTCCTCACAGGAGAAGAAGGAGGAAAAGCAGTAGTAGCAGGAACAAAATTGGAGACATCGGCGTCAGGGTGTTTCCTTTTGCTGGTAGTAGAGGTGCCCGCCTTCCCTTTGCTTTTTGGTTGGCTTTTAGACTTCACAGGGGGAAGCTCAGTCGACGGAGGCGGAAGTGACTCGTCAATGAGAGGTTTCACTAAAATAGGGATGGCCTGCTCCAAGGGTGGCGTAGAGGTGGTGCTGAGAAACCAAGGATCTTTCTGCGTCCGCCTGACCAAAAACTGAGCTCTGGTATATTTAATGGGGTTAGTCTCATGAGGAGGGCCAACTACACATTCTTGAATAAGACGAACCTGCTGCTGCCAAAGAAGGAACCAAGATGAAGTGAATGAAGGATGATAATCGCAGGGAGGCACATAGAGACCACCCAAACCACTGACTCTGCGGAATAATCCCTGAAGAGTAAAGCTAGCACATGCCTCGGAGAATGCCTCAGAATGACTGCTGTAGGTAGGAAGAGGAGGAGTGTGAACGCCCTGATCATAACCAAAATGTCGTCTTGCCCTCTCGGAATGATAAGATTCAGCACGCGGACCTAACTCGTTCCAAGAAGGAAGGTGACACGGTAATAGCATCATCACCACATTAATATGAGGACACGTGAAAACTGACCCCACTGCTGAAGGGCAATAGAAGGTCCCGCCGTCGTCGGGGAAAGAAAGTCAGCTGAAAGTACCCCCAGGGCGCCTGGTGTAAGGCCGAAACTGAAACTCCTTGATATCATCAATAAACATTCCCAGAGACTGCTTGGGAGTTTTCTTATGCCACTGAAGAAGTCTCGCAGCGTCGCTATGACAAGCGTGAGCCCCTGAAGTAAAGTGGGGGAAATGCTCAAACAAAAAGGCCATCAAGAGAGGGGCGTTGACATGATTAGCAACATCATACCGACCGCAGGACCTCTCTACATCTATGTGTTCTTGGTCTATCCAGGTGTAAAGAGAACCCAAGGTCAGGGCAGCCATGGGTACCGATCTACCGCGAGACAATCGTACAGCCAATCTAAAAAGAAGTTCGCGAGGATAATCTTCAGGCTTACCTGGTAGAAGGAACCGAGTCAGGAACGTAACGAGGAAAGAGGCTAAATGTGCAGGAGAGTGAAACTTAGGACCATCCTGGGATCTGGGGGCTGCACGAGAAGTCTCCCCCTTTTGCAACTGCTCAAAGTCTCGGAACCAGTATCTTTGCCATTTGGCAAAGGAATGCTTGGAATGACCACTTATATTTATGGCCACATACCTCGAGCACTCTTCGAGAGCTGATCGTAACTCCCCCACCAGCTCCTGTTGTAGGGAGTCCTCACAGTCATCAGAAAAGACCTGCTGCCCAAAGAAAGGAAGGGCGTACAACTCACATATATCTTCTAGGGTAATGGTAAATTCCCCCCAGCTGGTGACAAAGGTGTGAGACTCCATACTCCACCGATACAATAAGAGATTGAGTGAAGAACCGTGTTTAAATATGGTGCCGGACTTCAGGCTGCTGACGGTGGTGAAGAGTCCCACCTCCCTAAGAATAGCCACATAATCAGGAACGCTCAGAACATAATCGACCCAGCTGGCCCACTCCTCTGTGGGTCCACCGGGGGTTTTAACTTCAACGTTGGAATAAGGAAAGTCACCGCGGTCAACTCGGACTCGGAGAATGGAATCCGGAGAAATAGTAGGAAGATCAGCAGACTCAGTTAACCCCTCATGAGAACGTTCGAGAACAGCACCCGAAATTTTTTCCCCAAAATCAGAAAGTGAAATCATGAAACTGTCAGCAGGAGCAAAAAAAGGAGCACAACGATAAATACCAAAGTTTCTCCCTTGACGAATGCGCGTATAGTCCTTCCATGCCTGAGAAGAAGTTGGCGTAGCTGATGAACCACCCAGAGCCATTGGCTCAAGAAAAGAACTCACCCCAGTGGGGACTCCGAGCGAGGGACCCTCGGGGTCCCCTGTCGCAAAAAAAGAAGTAGAGGCAGAAACCCCAGCAAAAACATGTGAAGAGCCCCTGGTCAGTAGCATGCTCTCCGTAACACTAACAGTCGGCGAGACACCCCGGGTCACGAAACCCCCAAGGTGACAAAATGTCGAGACACCCCTTCCACGAATGAGAGACCCGTGGATGCGAGACCAAGTCTCGAGGCCCCCGACTGCTGACGAGAGGTCACCATGCTGCCATAAGCTGAAATACCCATTTCAGAAACAGTCAAAGGCATCGAGACACCCGAGGGCGAAATGATGGCGTCAGCACTAATACCTGTCCAGACCCCCTTCCTCCGAACTCATCTTCAATAGACAAGGAACTCCCCGCGCCTAGCTCAACGCGTGAGGAACCACTGTCGGCGCTAGAAAAATCCGAGATACCCTTATCCAAACCAATTAGATAAACTTCAGAAAAGATCGTGGGCGCCGAGACACCCAAGGTAGAGACGCCCCCAGACGCCAACGACGGATTGAGCGAGAGACCCTCGGATACGGGACACAAGGAAGAATTCCCCATACTCGCGCCAGCGCGAGAGAAATTGCCGCCAGCGCTATGGCACGTTAAGACACCTGTAGAGGACGCATCGGAGAGCTTCATCGCGACCCCCTCACGCGGAGAACTTCTAAAAAAACTCGGATTGGGCAAGAGACCCTCGGATGGGGGACCTACTGACGAAGAATCCTCGTGGGCAGCCGTCCCAACCAATAAACTCAAACTCGTGCCCAGATCCGGCGAGACACCATGTTCCTCGCACAGAAGACGGTCGCTCGAGACCCCCTCACGCGGAGAACTTCTAAAAAAACTCGGATTGGGCGAAAGATCCTCGGATAGGGGACCCACTGACGAAGAACTCTCGCGGGCAGCCGTCCCAACCAAGAAACTCAAACTCGCGCCCAGATCGGGTGAGACACCGTGTTCCTCGCGCAGAAGGCCGTCGCTCGAGACCCCCCGTACCGTGGAAAAACCCACAACCGTCGCTCGAGGCTCCCCGTCGCTCGAGACCCCCCGTACCATGGAAGACCGTCGCTCGAGAACCCCCACAGGTGGCGATTGAAAGGACGAGGAACCCATGAGGGTTCTCGACCCGAAATCAGTAGAAACAGGTACCGCGCGCGGGACGGCAGCGCCGCTAGCCGTATGGGGTAAATCGACGCCGGCGGCAGCCAGGTCGGTCACGGAGGCAATGGGAACTAAGGATGGAGACGGTGTGGAGTGTAGAACCTTGGGTGACTTAGGTTTGCTTGCATTTGGAGAGACATTATTTGGTTGGGAATCCATGGACGAGAGGCTATGATAGTTGGGAAAGTTAGAGCAAAAATGAGGAGATGGGTGGCTATGGTGTTTTAAAAAGCCCCTTTCTCACTCTCTCTCACTACAAACCCAAAAGTATCTTATGTTTTTTTTTTTGAAGAAGATGAAAGGGACTAAGAAGAGGGGCTTATGTTTTTTTTGCACCAAAATGGTAAAACATGCAGGAAGGAAAAAAGGCAATGACCTTTTTTTCCCAAATGATGAGATGACAGTTCCCACACTGACGCGTGGGTTCTCAAAAAATTAAAAAAATCTCGGATAAAGGGACACAGAAGTTAATGATCCTAGGATCCCTCAGAAAAAAAAAAAAAAAATATATATATATATATATATATATATATATATATATATATATATATATATATATATATAATTGTTGAAACCAGATTTATAGCGTACAAAGTTTTTTTAGTCTACCCAACAAAAAATCTTTGCACGAGGGGCTAATGTAGAAGGGTGTTATCAACAGAAAAAAGCAAACAAAATAAAAAATACTTTCTCTTATTAATGACACCCGAGAGGTACCCGCGAGGGTCACCAAGAAGCCCAAAAGCCATTGCGAAGTATCACCGCCGCTTCAAGCATCAGCGCTACCTCAGGCGTCAGCGCCACTTCAAGCATCAGCGCTACCTCGGGCGTCAGCGCCACTTCAAGCGTCAGCGCCACTTCGAGCGTCGGCGTCGCGACAAGGGTCGACGCCGCCTTGCATGCCAACGCCAATTCAAGCGTCAGCGCCACTTCAAGCATCAGCGCTACCTCGGGCGTCAACGCCACTTCAAGCGTCAGTGCCACTTCGAGCGTCAGCGCCACTTCGAGCGTCGGCGTCGCGACAAGGGTCGACGTCGCCTCGCATGCCAGCACCAATTCAAGCATCAACATCACTTCGAGCGCTGGCGCCACTTCGAGCGTCGGCGTCGCGATAAGAGTCGGCGCCGCCTCACATGCCAGCACTGATTCAAGTATCAGCGTTACTTCGAGCGTCGGCGCCACTTCGAGCGTCGGTGCCACTTTGGGCATCGGCGCCGCGACAAGGGTCGGCGCCGCCTCACATGTCAGCGCCGATTCGAACATCGGCGCCACTTCGAGCGTTGGCGCCGCGATAAGGGTTGGTGCCGCCTCACATGTCGGCACCGATTCAAGCATCAGTGCTACCTCAGGCGTCAGCGCCACTTCGAGCGTCGGCATCGCCTCACATGTTAGCGCCGATTCAAACATCAGCGCCACTTCGAGCGTCGACGCCGCGACAAGGGTCGGCGCCGCCTCACATGTCCGCGTCGATTCAAGCATCAGCGCTACCTCAAGCGTCAGCGCCACTTCAAGCATCAGCGCTACTTCGAGCACCAGCCCCACTTCGAGCGTCAGCGCCGCGACAAGGGTCGGCGCCGCCTCAGGTATCAGCGACCGCTCCAAGTTTCAGCGATCGCTTCAAGCGTCAGCACCGCTTCAAGTTTCGGCGCCGCGACAAGGGTCGGCGCCGCCTCAAGTATCAGCAACCGCTTCAAGCGTCAGCACCGCTTCAAGTGTCGGCGCCACGACAAGGGTCGGCGCCGCCCCAGGTATTAGCGACCACTTCAAGCGTCAGCGCTACCTCAGGTATCAGTGCTGCTTCAAACGTCAACGCCACTTCAAGTGTCGACGTCGTTGCAAGCGTCGGCACCACGTCACGTGTCGATGCCACTGCAAGTGTTGGCGCCTCTTCAAATGCCAGCGTCAATGCAAGGGTCAGCGCCGTCGCAAGGGTCGGCGCCGTTTCAAGTGCCAGCGCCGCTTCAAGGGCCACTATAGTAATAACAGTTGAGAGAGTCGGCGTCACCACAAGACTCAGCGCCACTTCAAGGATCACTGCAGAAATGTTATTCGAGAAGTGCTGCTACAGGGGTTTTGACAGAAACTCATATTGAGGGAGTAACTATCGCGAACAACCCCCATCATGAAACATCAGTATCTAAAATGAACAATAGCACTAACACTTTACTTTCTTATACATGTTACCTAGTCGAGCAAGCAGGGCTCGAACAGGCGCGTTGGGACCTCCTGGGAGTTTTGGCTTGGCGGCTGAGGGACAAGGTATGTTGAGCAATCTTAACCACTTAGCACTATAGGATTGAGAGAATACTAGTAGAAAGACCCAGAAGTCACTCGAGACTACGCACACTGCACACTTGGTCCCAATTGAAGTGAGCAGCCAAAGAGCTGGCTACTCACAAGAAATAAGCTCTTTATAAGAAAATGACTTTTCCAGAAGAGGGGGTCCTCGAGGTCCCTCTCAAGAAAATAACACTTTTAGAGGGGATGAGGCCTTAAGGTCTCCTTTCTCAAGATTTGCAAAATTGCACCGCAAGTTACCGTTTCAAAAGATAACTACCAAAATCTGCTATTTTGTCTCCAATAGGGGACATATGTGCTTTTTGAGTTTTTGTCGACGCCAGGTGGTGCCTGCAGAGGGGACAGGCAGGCTGCCTACAGGTAGGGACAAATGGTACACTTCAGACATTGTTCCCCACCAACTCTCTCAATTTTGGCGCCCAAAATCGCCAGCTCACCCCTAACGCCCATGTATAAATAGACCTCTGGGCAAGGTCAATGGATAGACAAGAGAAATTGCACTGTTACTTTGCTAAAATATCACCAGACCTACCTAAGTATTCTCTCCCTGCTCATTCTCTTAGTGTTGAGTGCCTTGTTCCTTCACTCCCCACTGACAGCCATCACTCTCAGGTGTTTCCCTTGAGAAAATTACTATTTTTTCTGTGAAAGTTCATCTTCTTGCAGGGAGTGAGTTGAAGCTTGAGTTCCATTGTTACCAGAAGGAAAAGTTTTCTTCAGAAGTTGCACCAGGAGACCTTGAAGACCTTGCAGGCAGCGTCCATTGGAGTGGGTCACGCCTCACCCATTCCAGTTATTCATAGACCCCAGTCTCACTACCCTCCTACAACTCCCTCTGCTCATGGAGCCTTGCCTCATACGCATCAATCAATTTGGATATCTGCGTGGACCTCACTGGTTCTTTGCTTTCTTCTGAGGCTGGCCTTTCTAAGCGAGCCCTCTGATCTAAACGTCAAATTTCAGATCTAATCCTGCAAGGAACATGTGGTTTTTGAATATCTCCTTCCTGGGGAGCATTGCTACTGTGACCAGACATTTTACACTCCTTTTTTGGTGTGGGCTTTCTCAGGGAAAATAAGCGCTTCCCACAGACGACGGCAATTATGGTGACAATTATTATGCAACACAAATAGATAAGAGAAACGCAATCACCAAGTAAGAATAAGGAATATAAAATGACAATCACACAACAAAGGATGTACGTGGTTCAACAAGAAAGTGCCTACGTCCACGGTGGTGCAGTCGGTATTATTTCTATATGCTCATGGAGCGATTATAGAGAATACAACTTGTCCTTTTCCCCGGACCTAGGGCTTATTATATACATGTTTATTTCAGTAAGTGGGGATGTTGGACTCCCCATATTTTCCATCTCTCCCTAGAACCTCTCTTAATGGGAGCATGGGAGAAGACAAAATCATTATCGGTTATGATATGGAGGGTCTGGATTTTCGGTCGCCACGATTGGGCTACTCGTCCAGGCCCATCATTCTAATTTTGGGTACCCACAATAATTTATGCGTATAGGAAAGCACAATTATGTTGATTATGGTTGGGTGAATCCTATGAGAGTATTAGGATGAAATTTGGGAATATATTCACTTAGTGTGAAATGGTATAATTGGAGTTATCCAATAAATCCTTAAATGTGATTAAGGAATGTATTATTTATCAAAGTGAGGAAATACTTTGGGTTTAGTATCATGCGTATATGAAAGCATGATTATGATTCTTTGAGAGAATCTTTGGGATTATTGGTCCTCGCTAGATGAGATTGGCAATTATGGCCATATATATATATATATATATATATATATGATATGATGTAAATGATTTTGAAAATGTAAATATGAATATTTTCAAAATGGAAAGATAAATGATTTTCATAATTAATAATTTATGGATACACACCTCTCCAAATCGCTATCATAAGGGAAGTTACGCGCATGTGGTGAAGCCCCCTGGCTAGTGAATGCGGGGTGGATATATCCCTAGGCCATATGAGCGTTTGTTGTATATTTTTATGCGCTGGTTAGGTGATTCTGGATGTGGTCATGACTATCCCGCAGGCATATAGCCGCTTCCCGACGGTTCGATAGGATCCCAGGTTGTCTTAATAATAGGCCCTGGACGATGATAGGCATTTAGGGGCGCGCACAGTGGGGAAACCTGGACGGGCGGTCTTAGAATGCATTATATGATATGATATGATTAAAGAAATTTATGATAATAAATTGGCTTTAATTGCATTTCCTGGATGGAAGAAGGGAAATGGGATAAATGAGTTGGCTTCGGTAACACTTCCCGGATGGAAGAAGGGAAGTGGAAGCATATGATATGGTAAAAGTATTTTTATGATAATAAAAATGGCTTTTAATTACATTTCCTGGATGGAAGAAGGGAAATGGGATGTTTTAAAATAGAAAAGCATTTTTATGATAATAAAACTGGATTTTAAAAAGTTATGTGGTATGTTAAAGCAATTCATGATAATGAATTGGCTTAAAATACATTTCCTGGATATAAGAAAGGAAATGGAAAGTTTTGAGATAAAAATGAAAATGAAGTAATTCTCATTCCGGGAGATAGATCCGGATGTATATTGAAATATGAATATATATAAGGATAAATTGGGTGCCGAGGGTTTAATGGATCCCGACGATCGACCTTACCGCGTTGTAGTGTATCGAGGGGGTTCCTTATTTGTATTTCTCTTTGCGAGACACCCCACGCACAAATATGGCATTGTGTTGAGACTGGGGAGAAGTTTAATCCTTAGTGCTCTAATATTAGTATTTCTTATATGGCGTATGTATATGTATATACGTTATGTACTGAGGGTCTGATGGATCTCGACGATCGACCTTTCCGCGTAGTAGTGTATCGGGGGGGGGTTCCTTGTTTGGATTTCGCTTTGAGAGACACCCCACACACGAACATTGCATAGTGTCGAGGCTGGGGAAAAGTTTAGCCCTTAGTACTTACACTATCTAGGGTCGATAGTAGTTGGGTGATAGACTAGTTTAGCAGGGTAGCTTGACTAGGATGTTTAGAGGGATGCACTAGGAGTGCACTGTTAGAAGAGAGGTGAGGGGTATCTCATGGGAGCGTGATATCAAATTTAAGTATGAGATAAAACCTTTTTCTAAAAATAAGGCATTTATGCACTTGCTAAATATTTTCAAACTCGGGCTCTGACCTGTTTGTCTACTTTTCCTCTCTTCCTATATATATATATATATATATATATATATATATATATATTTATAGGTTTCCAAACAAAGGGACGCCTGGATGGCACTTCTTTCGAGTTTGACGTCCGCTGCAGCAGTTGTGGATGCGTGCAGGTTCTCAATAAACACTTTCGTTATTGTACTCTAGGTAGGAGGTACTGTATAAATATTCGGGCCAATGGTCCAATTGCATTTGTTTATTGTTTTAGATCATCATTCGATATGGTTGTATATTTTGACCGAGTGTTCAGTTATTTTATTTCATTTCAGTTTCATTTACGCAAATTGTGTGGATGTTTTATTTGAAATTGTTTAAAAAGAGTAGTTAAGTAAAAGTTTTTGACGCCAGCCTAATAGGTTATTAGTAATTAAATGGATTTTCAATAGTGATGCTAAGAATGATCCATATGAGACTCTTGTTAAAATTTGATATAGGAGTGATCACCCGGTATCTTATTAGGTGGGTTGTCACAATTGTCCCTCCCTCTAGTTACATTGAGCCGCTCGATGACCTATCTTTCCACAGACAAAACATGCACCCCTAATGGTTCCTAAAATCATCCCCCGGTTTTGTTCACCCTGTTGAACTTGATTTGTTCTCTGTCTCTTCCATGCTTGGTCATTGTGACCCTTATTCTCACCTCCTTATCCATTAGACTCTTATCTCTTGCCCAACTTCTTCTGATAATTGGCCTTTTCATTCCATAGAAATATTGCGACATCCACTACCTGAGCATAAGTAGTGTAGATTCCCAAACACCATCTTCCCAATTGACCAAGACAATCCCTTAATGAAACACTTCATCTTCTTTATCTCAGTGCTAACCTCTTCTGGTACAAACTTAGATAAATTGGTGAACTCATGTTCATACTCGACAATCGACTTTGAACCTTGCTCCAAGTCCATAACTTCTCTCTTCTTTGAGTTCCTAATTGCATACGGAAAGTACTTATTATTGAACTTGATCAGAAACTCTCCATAGCCCAACTGATCTCTCTCCTTTGATGTGGTGGCACTCACCCACCATTGCAACGCATCCCCTGTCAGCTTAAATGTTGTTAACATCTGCTTCTGCACATCAGTGCAGTCCACCATCCTCAAATGCCTCTCCATATCTCTCCTCCACTGGTGAGAAACCGTTGGGTCAGATCCCCCTCCAAAGGTGGGAGTATTTCCCTTAAAGAAACTGGATCTCACCCTATCCCAAGCTGAGATAGGTGTACCCCGATGTTGCACCTCTAAAGTTACCCCTCTTGTCTACCCATCTCCAAACCGATCATCGTGGCCTCATGAATGAAAGCCGTTAACTCCTTGGCATCCAAAGTAATATGGCTCCGCCTCTCCTGAGTCGCGAGACCAGAAACAAACTCCTCTCTCCTATTCCCAGCTCTCCTTTTGTTCACCATCTGAAAAGATAGGAACAAAACAACATCAGATTCAGAATGTCTAAGAGTAAAAATCATCAAAATGAAATCAAAGATAAGCAATACGGAAGCTAAAACGGACTCATAAACAACGAAACCTAAGACCATTCTCTGATACCATCTGTCACACCCCGTAAAATCGGACAGATGGGGTGGCCAGCCACCGCCGTCGAACTATGTCGGGCGTGAACTAAATAAATACCATTCGTAGCATGAGATAGATATGAGACATAAATAAATCAGTCCATAAGATAAATAATTGAATCAATCTTAAATGATCATAAACACTAAGCGATAAAAGATCCAACACATGCTAACTCCGAATAAATCCAATCTCCAATAATGATTAAATAAAATCTGAATAAATAAATCAACTGTAAATGCTCCAACTGAAAATCCTTAAACAACTTCGGAACCGAGTGGCCCAATAAATCTCTCAACTGAGTCTCATAATGAAATACTATTGAAAAGAAAGTCTAAACCTAAAACAAAGCAATAAAGTAAATAAGCTCCTGCTACACCTCCAAACGATAACTCCGATGAACTTATGTAGCTTCTCCAATTCTAATTCCTGAAAAGATTAGTCAACGCATGGGTCAGAGCCAAAGACTCGAGCAAGAATACACTCTACTCCCCTCAAATAGGATCCTTGAATCCAGACAGTAGCGTTATACGCAATAAATATCATAATGGAGTATTTTAAATTAAATGAGATAGTTAAATGCGATCAATATAAATCACTAAGTACCCGGAGAAATCCCTATTTAAAAAGGCACACCAATATGATTTTTAATTCCCAAGTCCCATGATGTTAATTTAATTAAATTAACCAACTTTTCTTATATCCTCAATTTAGTATGGCGGTCTTCCCGCCTCGGGTGGTTTCTCCACCAAAATACACATCCCCTCGTCAAAATGCCTGCTGGCCCGTTGAAACTGTCGGCCCTCGCTGATTGACGAGGTTCCACACACGACACGACATAAAACGCCGGCTGGCCCGTTTAAACTGTCGCCCATGGCCGATTATGTTGCCAATATATTTTAATACCGGTCTTATTATCTTAGGTATTAATTCTCAATTTTCTCAATTCACAATTTCAAATTACCCCACCCTTTTATCTATGTGAGATCCTCAAAATACCCCTTAGTCCCATACTTAAGGGTCCCCAAGTTATCGATGTGTCCTGCCCTATGTATAGGAGGATTTTCTGTCATAAAACTCAACCTAGTCTCATGCCTAGACTAGTGTAACGACGATAAAGTAATAAAATCAGCCCACCCCCGACACGATAAAACCATGATAATCTTACCCTCACTAGTCCCATTCTTAGAAGGCGTTCTAACATATAGGGAGAGCAATAATACCCAACAACCCATCGTCACAATGATATTTAATAATACCAACAAGTCACGCCAAATATGCATAAAAATCAATGTTCCAAACTATGCATGCTAGTCCAATCCATTAAATCTTTAATTTAATTATCATAATGACAAAATACCCAATTAATCCCATTTAATTATTTTAATTCAAATATACCACTATTTCATCGTTAATACAATAAAATTTCAATTTCATTATCTCTAAATAAATTAACCGAGTTAGACGCACCCAAAAATCATTTATTTTGAAACTAGGTTTTGTTCTACATGCAACCTACACCAATAAAACCCAAAATCCACTCATCAATCCTACGTACCCAAGGGTGATGAATATTGTTCAGATTAAAAGATTTAATAAAAATAACCCCATAATTAGTGTCAACTTTTCCTAATTAAGTCACTACTTTCTTTTAAGAAAACATGTAATTAAGTGTTTACGTGAAAGTTAAAACACATAATACTAAAGGAAAAGAATAGAGTATTCATGCCTCTGAAGATCGTTTTGAAAATTCTGAATACTCGATTGCATTCTCTCGCGAAAATAAGCAAGTTACGTTCTCGAACCTTCTCGAAAATATGAAGTTTAGGACTCCCAAAATTTGATTGAAGTTTGGTTTAATGGAGGTTTGGAGTTGAAAAATAAGGGTCTGAGTATTTGTGCAGGGAAGGGAAAGCTGGGAATTAAAAACTGACGTGACTTAAAAAAAAGTGAGCCAAGACTCATTTTTAGAGGTGATGTAAAAGAGTCCTAAAGATTTCCAACTCTTAAAAGATAAAAGTATATATTAATAATTATAAATGGTCATGTGCGTCCTAACTAAAAACTGTTTGGAGAAAACCTACCCCTATTAACTACGCGCATCCCAATAAAATGGAGAGCCAATTGTGTGGCATCATCAGGCACAAAGCAACACAAAGGAATAAGCTACTTAATAAAAAAAAGAATTGCATAACTCAGCTCCCAATTGGGAACTTGCGCCTACACAGGAACAAAAAGGGCCAGCGCCTCTATCCCTCTCACCTCAATTCCTCAAGTGGGTTAAAAGTATCAAAAATAGTAATGTACTACTAACCTTTTACAAATGGATTAACATTAGTAATAAATAAATAAAATAGGTCAACCCCCAATTTTGGAGGCACACGCAACAAAAAAAAAATGGGGAGGCTTAATGCCATAAAATATTTTATATTTAATCAAATTCTACTAAAATCTTTCACTTTATATAGTCCACCTTTTTATTGTCAAAAATTTAATTTCTCCAAAAAAACATAATACCATTTCGAATATTTTAAATTTAAAACGCACTATATAAGTTTTAAAATTACGGGGTGTTAAATCATATTGTCAATAATTCAACCTTACATTCAAAACCTAGAGAGAAATCACATACCCTTATGAGGCATTCTCATAAATGATTGACGTAATTCATCGTTACTCGGAGATTCCATCAAGAAAGTGGTTATTGATACATCAGCAGAAAACCCCTTTTTAGTAAGAAACTGCATTGCCTCAGTGTATCATTATGTCGAAGAAATCCTTGGATAATAACATTATAATTGCAACCATACAACCACTCTTTTCCATTCTTCCAAGTAAATCATTTGCTTCGATTAGCATCCCTTCCATGCAAAATCCACTAATCAAAATAGTATATGTATGGATATTAGGTAGCATACCTATTCTAGGAAGACTGTCAAATAGTTTGCTAGCAGCATCAATCAATGCGGTATAAGCTATAATGTCAAGATGCAACTTGCAGTCTTTCATCTCTAGAAATAGAATCATTACCCTCGAAAGGCATTGATTTTTTCATAAATAGTTTAACATAATATTATACGTTATGACATTTGATTTTTTACCACACACTTTCATTTCATTTAAAAGCTCCAATGCGACAAGAGGTCGCCCCACGCGGCACAAGCCACTTATAAGAGTGTTGTAAGTGATAGTGTTAGGAATTAATCCTCTATGAGACATTTCATGAAAGAACCTTTGGGCATCATCCATCCTTCGCTCCCTACAATGTCCATTAATTAGTGTGATATAGGTATGAACATCAGGTTCAACACCCGTATCAACTATAAAATCAAACACCTTTTTTACTTCTTGCAATCTTCTTTGCAAACAATATCCATCCATTAACGCATTGTATGTTAGGATTGACACCTCTTTGAATCATCATTTTAATTAAATCCAACGCTTCTTCAACCATACCTTCTTTATAACGTGCATCTACCAATGTACTAAAAGTCCTCACATTCGGATTGATATTACGGCTCACCATCTCATTCAAAAATTTCGTAACGTCTTTCCACCGGGAGAAATTGCAAAGACTATGGATCAATGAAGTGTATGTGATGACATCTGGTATAACACCTTTACAAATCACTTTTGAAAAAAGGTCTAAAGCCTCATCGACTAGTTTGTCCTTACAAACACTGTCAATAATTATGTTATACACTCCAAGATTAGCCCCCAAATTTCTTTGTTCCATCTTCTTAAGCAATCCAATAGTAAAGCTAGTATTTCCCGTTTTACATAAGCCATTTATAATGGTCCTACAAGTTATGAGAGTGGGTTCTAGGCCTTTCTCCTCCATTACATTAAACAAGTGTAGAGCCTCACTCGTTCTATCCTGAGCAATCAATCCCCTAATCAAAGTGGTAAGTGTGATACAATTGGGTTCATAACCAAGTTTGAAGATTCTCCCCAAAAGAGAGAAACCCAAATCAACCTCATTGAGATGGCAGTGATAGTTGATCAAAATAGTAAGAGTACAAAGGTCGGGCTCAACTATTTGTAATGATTGAATTTGTTTAAAAAGGGAAATAGGAGTGGTATAGTGTTTGATCTTGACAATGGATCCTAACAGGTGATTAAAATAGAGAATGGAGGGCAAAGGTCGCATTTGGGTCATTTGATTAAAGAAAGGTAGGGCATCTTCAAGAGTATTGAATCCAGATTTGCATTGGTCTCTGAAAAAATTGTAAAAAAGTGTTGGAGTTTGAGAATAATGAGAATTGAAACAAACCTTTAATTGAGAATGAGTTGAGTTTGTAGCAGCATTGAGAAAGAGAAGACCCACGTATTTCATTAAAATAACTGATCTCTTCATTGTCATCCCCACTCTCACTCTTGCTCATGTATGAGAAACAAGTTATTGCTCCATAATTTTAGACGAAAAGAGAGTATTCGGCCTGGGACATTTGGTCGGTTTTAGTTGCAATGTAACAAAAAAAATTCAAAGATTATGGGTAGACCGATTTACCAAGTCAAAATTAAGATTGACCTACTCTAGTCTCGTTAATAGCTAGGTTGTATTCTTAAAATATTTATTTTTATGATACCAAAAGTATCGGGATAAAATATATAAAATAGGGATTGGACCTTAAATTCGGTGTTAATATAAGAGGTTGGACTTTAAAATGGAGAAATTTTTAAAATATTAATATTTCACCTATTCGAAACTTGAATCTCAAAATTTTGTACCAAACTTGTTTGGGTCTCGAAATTTTTCCTCAAACTCGAGACCTCAACTACAAGTACATATAGCTATATCATTTTTTATTTCCATACACATTTAAACCAGGACTTCAAATTTTTATTTGGTATTTATTTATACTTAATTGTGAGAATAAATTAATATCTATGAATAATTATTACTTGTGTGAAATGATAATAGTAAATGGATTATTTATTTGATATATAAATTAACCGTGTGTTATAAAATAATTAATTGGTTGAATTAATTATATGGGAATTAATAGTGTGCAATTAGTCGTAAAATCAATAATTGCGTATTTTATTTTACATTTTGAGATATTATCAAATGAACCATACTCTAGAGTAGTACAAAGTCATGGAGATGTATTTTTAGTACTTTAGATTGCCTCCTAGAGGTAAGTTTACCTTTGGGCGAAGTTTTAGGTCAATATAGGTAGTATTTTGGTCTCATATGCAAGCGTGATATTAGGCATTTTATGAACTGTGACACCCCGACTAATTAAATACCGGGTAGCTACTCCTTTATTAAATCAATACAAAATGCCAAGTTGGTTCAGTTAATAGCATCACTGTCGAAAATAATTTAATAATTACTAACCACCTAGTATTTAAAAAGTAAGTTGCCAAATTTTAATTTAAGTCTGATTAACATGCGATAAAAGAATAATGGAAGAACAACATAATCCATTTACCATAACGAAGTAATGAAATAATCAACAAATAATAATAAGTCCGGAGGAAAACTCCTTACAACAATCCCACAACTGAAAATAAAATGACAAGTCTGAATCCTGAATTAATTACATGCCAGAAGTCCGAATAACTGAAATAAATGAAAAGTCTCTAAAAGAAATGGGCGACATGCCCTACAACTGATAAGTGCTGAATATAGAGTCAAGATAGATGAAGCATCTACAAGCAAAGTCATGTAACTTCCACAAACAGCTACAGCTCGTCACCTGAATGAGGATCCTAAGCATGGTGTCCTTGTGACTGGGCACCTAAAATGTTTTTTACAAAAATAGATTTGAAAGCAAATGGGTCAGAGCCCGAAAGTGGAAATCATTTTAAAAACAGCAAGTGTTTTAATAACATTAAAACATTAAATGCAAAATACATGTTAGGATGTGCACTCACATGAAATTCTCACCTCTCGACTACATGTGCACTCCTAACGTACCTTACCCATCTAAATGACATATATATCTAACCAAAACGTAATAAGTTCTACCCCTTACTACTCGATCCCCATAATGCATTCTAGCGTTATTAATTAAATAGAGGGCTTTACTTAAACTCAGATTCTCAATTAGTAATACAATTCACTATCAATTAACCCGTTATGTTTTCTCAAAACAATACAACAATTGTATTCACAATATTAACATGAAAGTTCCCATTAATTAAGTGTATATTATTCCCGTCATAAATATACAAAACAAGCACCCCGAGACTAGCTGCGGTGCACACATACTCTGCTATCCATCCCGGTACATCACGTACGTAAGGATCACGCATCCCGAATCTCTCAGGAATCGTTCTCAGATAACAACATCACAAATAATGGAGGCGAACACAGTCACATCACATGGGTCACGCACATACCTGCGCTCCCACGATCAGCAGACTTATTAACATCCCAATAAGTCCTTCTCTGACCTATGTTCATCGAGGTACCAGTCTAAATCCGGGCAACACAAGGATTAGAGGGCCCTAAGCTAACGTAAACCTCCCGTGATAGCAAGTATGGTAGGTATGTCATACACATAAAATCAATACATATACTAAGTATGCACACATCTTAGAAATCACCATAATATATTGGTGGTACACTTCTCAATCTCATACCGACTTATAATGCTACACAATTTATATGTTCCCGATTAATATAGTAATTTAGGCCGTCAATATTTCTCGCATCGTAATAGACACTCACGTCCTACTTCATAATTTCCCTTAGGTTCAACTACACTTCTAGGTTTTGCTCCTCATTATATCTCAAATGTCCCTACTATATCAATTTATCATCAAGGGAAGGTTATCTCTACCATTAAATAAGGTTACGGGACATGCGAAATCAAAACAGGCTAAAAAGCCTAAACTGTCAACTCGTTAGAAGTCTCGTTCGAACGAGGCTGTTTGAACGAGAGTTCGTTCGAACGAACTGGGCCTTCTAAAGAGATCTCGTTCGAACGAAAGTCATCGAACGAACATCCCACTCGTTAGAAGTCAAACTATCAACTCGTTAGAAGCTCGTTCGAACGAGCTCGTTCGAACGACCTGGGCAGGTCTTCTAACGAGTGGATAGATACGAGCCCAAATTTTCCTTATCTCGTTTTTCCAACTTTTCTTCACCTCTAATCTCACCTAAATGTCATTCCAACAATGTTTCAAGGTATCTAATCCTTCCTAAACATGTTTCAACCGTATTACAACATTTATATGGGTTCAAATCACCCTAAACTACATCAAATTATCAAATCTCCAACATTTATTTTTCAAATCTCAAGAACATGAACCCTAGAAAAATCAAGTCATTCATAGACAGAACTAAATCCGTTTTTATGATGTAAAAGATGTATTTTCATCTGACTAATCATCCTATCAACGTTCTACATGCAATTTCCTCAATAGATTCTTTAATCTCTACATCCAATTAAATGGGTTTTCATCATACACCAAGAACAATACAATTTATTTGAATTTCCTACGCATGGAAGAAGCATTCTCTGCAAAATAATGAAATAAAACCACTTGCCTTATGTGTATCTCTGAATTTGATGACGAATTGATGAGTTTCTCTCTCTCTCTCTCTGCAGAATTCTCCTCTCTTCTCTCTCCCTCTACAAGCTCTTCTCTAATGGTGGCAATGGAGGCTAGGGTTTGTCTTAGGAACTTTTGGGGTTAATTCTAATAACCCCCGCAGCCCTCTAATCAGTTAATGGCTGGTAATGGGTCAGTGGGTCTTTTAATTTTCCATTTAAAACTCCTAAAATTCGTTAATCAAAAATCCCAAAATTCTAAAATTACCAAACTACCCTTATACGTTGTCGGTATGGCCTAAAAATGCCCCGGGACCCAAACTAAACCCCCGGCTAGTGTTTTCTGACTATTTCGACCCTTCTGGATGCGTTGGCACACTCAAAATGACCATACGGTTTATAGAAATAAAATTCACTTTTTAATTATGATAATTATATTCCATGACGCGACTGTCACACGCGTCTCAACAAGATTTCCAAATTGCCGTATTTCTATCTCACGACAAATCAATAATTCCATATTCATATATAGCCATATATACTCATTAATATCAAATACTAACTCGTATCTCGCTAGTATTTTTATCCGGATTAATTTCCAATTAATACGCATTTAATTCAATTAATCCCATAAATAAATATCACAGAAATACGGGGTATTACATACTTCCCCCCTAATAACTGAATTTCGTCCCGAAATTCGGAAATAGAAAGTACCTGGTAAGAACAACTCTGGATAACGTTCTTGCATCTCATCCTCGCGCTCCCATGTGGACTCCTCGACATTATGATGTCGCCACTGAACGCGCACTAACGGAACTATCTTTGACCGTAGTTTCCGCTCACTTCGGCCCAAAATAGCAATCGGCCCCTCCTCGTAGGAGCGATCAGGATGGAGATCGATGTCCTCCAAAGCAATATGAGAATGAGCCAAATCGTCTCTAAGATATTTCCTTAGCGAGGAAATATGAAATACATGGTGAATCCGATGCAAATGCTCCGGTAATCCAAGCCTATAAGCAACCGGTCCAATCCGCTCAATAATAGGAAATGGTCCCACATATCTCGGTGCCAACTTCCCTTTCTTCCCGAAGTGCATAATCCCCTTCATAGGAGATACTCGGAGCAAAACCTGGTCCCCCACTTGGAACTCCCTGAAGAATCTCTTCGCATCAGCATAGCTCTTCTGCCGATCCTGAGCTACCCGAATGCGACTTCGAATCAATTATATCCTTGCCGAAGTATCCTGAATCACTTTCGGCCCAAGTAGTTTGTTGTCCCCCACCTCCAACCAACATGCTGGGGAACGACAAGGTCTACCATACAACGCCTCAAATGGAGCCATGCCAATGGTGAATTGGTAGGAGTTGTTGTAAGCAAACTCTACCAGTGGAAGATACTGCTCCCATCCACCCCCGAAATCAATGATGCACATACGTAGCATGTCCTCCAACATCTGGTTTGTACGCTCGGTCTGCCCATCGGTCTGCGGGTGATATGCCGTACTCAACCGCAATTCCGTTCCCATGGCCTCCTGAAAACTCTCCTAAAGCCGTGAAACAAATATCTTGTCTCGGTCAGACACGATATTTAAGGGCACACCGTGAAGTCTCACTATCTCTGAAATAAAGAGCTGGGCATACTGTCCCGTAGTGTAGTCTGTCCTTACGGGTAGGAAATGAGCGATTTTGGTCAACCTGTCCACAATTACCCAAATGGAGCCATGACCTCTCTGTGACGTACGCAACCCCGTGATAAAGTCCATGGATATGATCTCCCACATCCACATCGGGACCTCCAATGGCTGTAGAAATCCTGCCGATCTCTGATGATCCACTTTTACCAGTTGACAAGTGGCGCATTTAGAAACAAACACGGCAATATCTCTCTTCATCCCGCTCCACCAATACTGACGTCTCATGTCTTGGTACGTTTTGTCCCCACCGGGATGTACCACGAATCGTGAGCCGTGTGACTCTGCCATCACCTCAGGCCGTAATTCCTCCCCTTCCGGAACTACCAATCTCCCATTGAAGCGTAATCCCCCGTCTGAGCTAACGGTATAGGATTCAGCTCCCTCTGCTAGTAATCGAACTATCAGCTCCTGACAGAACGAGTCATCTGCTTGTGCCTTTACCACTCTCGTGATAATCTGCGGTGTAACAGTCATTACCGACATGAATGAATGGGCCACTGCATCCTGGTGTCCCAATTCTTTCCACTTTGCCTTCCACACCCCTGCCACCTCATCAACAGGTCTGCGGCTCAACGCGTCTGCTACCACGTTAGCCTTCCCCGGGTGGTATTGGATATCGAACTGATAATCCTTCACGAACTCAAGCCACCTCCGTTGCCGCATATTCAACTCCTTCTGCGTGAATAGGTACTGTAGGGACTTGTGCTCCGTGAACAATCGAAACTTCTCCCCCAAAAGGTAATGTCTCCAAATACGAAGGGCAAATACAACTGCCACCAACTCCAAGTCATGAGTGGGGTAATTCTTCTTGTGAGGCTTTAGCTTACGGGATTCATAAGCAATGGCCTGACTCTCCTGCTGTAATACACCTCCAAGTCCTTGCAAGGACACATCGATGTAGACTAGATACTCAACTCTCGGTCTCGGCAATGCTAATACAGGTGCTGAGGTCAACTTATCCTTCAACTCATCGAATGCCAACTGACAGGCATCACTCCAGATGAATGGCACACCCTTACGAGTCAGATGTGTCAAAGGACCTGCTATCTTCGAAAATCCCCGAATGAACCTCCTGTAGTATCCTGCCAATCCCAAGAAACTACGGATCTCCGTCGGTGTCGTGGGCTGTCCCCACTCCCTCACCGCGGATACTTTCCCCGGTTCAACAGATATCCCCCGTTCGGAAATAATATGTCCCAAAAACTGGACCTCCTTCAGCCAAAACCCGCACTTCTCATACTTTGTATATAGCTCGTTCTGACGTAGCGTCTGTAAAACTTGCCTCAAATGCTCGGCGTACTCCTCCTCTGTCTGGGAGTAAACCATAATATCATCAATGAAGACAATGACAAACTGATCTAGGAAGTCCCTGAACACCCTATTCATCAAGCCCATAAACATGGCTCGAGCATTGGTCAAACCAAAAGGCATAACTCGAAACTCGTAAGAACTATATCTCGATAAGAACGCAGTCTTCGAGACGTCATCCTCCCTGATACGCAACTGATGGTATCCTGATCTCAAATCAATCTTTGAGAAGAAAGAAGCTCCTCTCAACTGGTCGAATAAGTCATCGATTCGAGGCAACGGATACTTATTCCGAATCGTGACTTTGTTCAACTCCCGGTAGTCCACACACAATCTCAGTGAACCATCTCTCTTCTTCACGAACAACACAGGGGCACCCCACGATGAAGTGCTCCTCCGTATAAACCCCTATCCCAATAACTGCTCAATCTGATCTCGTAGCTCTCGCATCTCTGCCGGAGCCATACGGTACGGTGCGCGTGCTATAGGTCTCGTATCTGGTAATAAGTCTATGACAAAGTCTATCTCTCGACTGGAATACTCCCTGACAACTGGGATTGAATCTAAAGGAATCACAACCTCCTTAGAGGTATCCTCCTCTATGTAATACAAATGGGCGGTCGAACCTCCCTCTGGGCGAGGCATCGCCACTACAAACATTTCTTGCCCCGGAATGGAAAAAATAATGCTCCCACGGAAGCAATCAATCATGGCTCTATAATCAGCGAGCCAATCCGTACCGATAATCACATCGTGTACATGCATATCTAATACCATCATGTCTGCAGGTAATACCAGACTACCAATCTCTACCCCCACTCCCCGACATATAAAGAAAATAAGCGACCCACTCCCCAATGGTGAGTCTACACATGTCACTGTGCTCTCTGCTGTGGCTAACAACCCTAAGGCTTTCGCAAAATGTGTAGCTATAAAATAGTGCGTTGCCCCCGTATCAAACAAAACTCGATCCATAGTACCATGGATAGGAAACATATCCTCAATAGTGGGTGGTGCCTGTGGAGCTGCTGCCTTGTGGACGTTATAGACACGTCCATACTGTAACTGCCCCTGCTGCACAGGAACTGCTGGAATGGATGGAAGTGCTAGCACCTGGGCTGGAGCTGGGAGGGCAGGTGGAAAAAGTGGCCTCTATAGCTCATGTCGAGCACCCTGCTGCTGCTGCGGGGCCCTGCCCATATCAGGACAGTCCTGGCATTTATGTCCAGTCTTGCCACAAACGAAACACTTCCCCGGGAAGTTCCCTCCTCTCTGCCCCTGCTGCCCCCAGCCCTGGTGGCTGTTACCGTTCTTCCACTGGCCCTGCTAAAACTGTTGTTGACCATTCTGACCCTGCTGGTTCTGATGGCCGTTCGGACCCTGATGGCCCTGCCAGAAACCTCCCTGTCCGTGCCTGAAGTTTCTTGACCTGAACCTCTTATGATCTCCCTGCTAGGAACCCTGGTCGCCCTATCTCTGCCCCTGAACAGATTGTGCCCCGCTGGCACCATTCCCTCCAGTCCTACCCTGATGGCTGGACTCTCCCGATCGCTTGCCCTCAGCCATGTGAAAGCGGTGATCCTAGCAATGGAGCAATGCAACGTTAACCACATCAGAATAAGTGGCTAACGAGAGGTTCCCTAACAAGTGTTGACGAATCCTCCATGTCAACCCGTCAGTAAATTTCTGTATCTTCTTCTCCTCTATCGGTATCTCATCCGGAACAATGTTCAGAAGATTAGTGAATTCGGCCTCATACTCGGCCACAGTCTTACCCTCCTGTCGAAGGCTCATCAACTTCCTCCTCATTTCCGTATGAACAGCTGACGGAAAGTACTTACGATCGAACCGCACCCAGAACTCCTGAATAGTGAGAGTGTCTCTCTCTTCCACAGTGGTAATAGACTCCCACCACTGCAGTGCAGACCCCACTAGCTTAAAGGTAGCTAGTATCTGCTTCTGAACCTCAGTGCACTCGTACATCCTCAAGTGCCGCTGAATATCCTTCCTCCACTGACTCGAAACTACGACATCGGAGCTACCTGCGAACTCCGGTGGGTGTGCTTTATGGAAAGCATCACGAACACGTTCCCAAGCAGACGGGAATGCATGTGCCTGAATCGGCGTGGCTACTGGCGCCTGAGGTGGTGCCTGCTGAACTACGGCAAATGCGGCATTTACCGCCTGGGCCACAATGGATGCAACCTCGGCGGCATTCATCGTGCCCTGAACCGGTGCGGGCTGTGGTTCTGGTGTTGCATCCCTGGGAATCCTTTGTGCACGTCGTGGAGGCATTCTAAAATAAGAATAAAGTCTATAAGTTCGCAGTTATAAACTTAAAATAGCTAAAGAACGTAGCATATACAAAAGAATACAACAGTCCTAAAATATAGGGCTCTACATCAAAGAAAGCTTAGCGGAAACATAATAAGCCGTACAGATCCTAATGGACACTAGAACCTGATGCTCTGATACCACCTGTGACACCTCGACTAATTAAATACCGGGTAGCTACTCCTTTATTAAATCAATACAAAATGCCAAGTTGGTTCAGTTAATAGCATCACTGTCGAAAACATTTTAATAATTACTAACCACCTAGTATTTAAAAAGTAAGTTGCCAAATTTTAATTTAAGTCTGATTAACATGCGATAAAAGAATAATGGAAGAACAACATAATCCATTCACCATAACGAAGTAATGAAATAATCAACAAATAATAATAAGTCCGGAGGAAAACTCCTCACAACAATCCCACAACTGAAAATAAACTGACAAGTCTGAATCCTGAATTAATTAGATGCCAGAAGTCCGAATAACTGAAATAAATGAAAAGTCTCTAAAAGAAATGGGCGACATGCCCTACAACTGATAAGTGCTGAATATAGAGTTAAGATAGATGAAGCGTCTACAAGCAAAGTCCTGTAACTTCCACAAACAGCTACAGCTCGTCACCTGAATGAGGATCCTAAGCATGGTGTCCTTGTGGCTGGGCACCTAAAATGATTTTTACAAAAATAGATTTGAAAGCAAATGGGTTAAAGCCCGAAAGTGGAAATCATTTTAAAAACAGCAAGTGTTTTAATAACATTAAAATATTAAATGCAAAATACATGTTAGGACGTGCACTCACAGGAAATTCTAACCTCTCGACTACATGTGCACTCCTAACGTACCTTACCCATCTAAATGACATATATATCTAACCAAAACGTAATAAGTTCTACCCCTTACTACTCGATCCCCATAATGCATTCTAGCGTTATCAATTAAATAGAGGGCTTTACTCAAACTCAGATTCTTAATTAGTAATACAATTCACTATCAATTAACCCGTTATGTTTTCTCAAAACAATACAATAATTGTATTCACAATATTAACATGAAAGTTCCCATTAATTAAGTGTATATTATTCCCGTCATAAATATACAAAACAAGCACCCCGAGACTAGCTGCGGTGCACACATACTCTGCTATCCATCCCGGTACATCACGTACATAAGGATCACGCATTCCGAATCTCTCAGGAATCGTTCTCAGATAACAACATCACCAATAATGGAGGCGAACACAGTCACATCACATGGGTCACGCACATACCTGCGCTCCCACGATCAGCAGACTTTTTAACATCCCAATAAGTCCTTATCTGGCCTATGTTCATCGAGGTACCAGTCTAAATCCGGGCAACACAAGGATTAGAGGGCCCTAAGCGAACGTAAACCTCCCGTGATAGCAAGTATGGTAGGTATGTCATACACATAAAATCAATACATATACTAAGTATGCACACATCTTAGAAATTACCATAATATATTGGTGGTACACTTCTCAATCTCGTACCGACATATAATGCTACACAATTTATATGTTCCCGATTAATATAGTAATTTAGGTCGTCAATATTTCTCGCATCGTAATAGACACTCACGTCCTACTTCATAATTTCCCTTAGGTTCAACTACACTTCTAGGTTTTGCTCCTCATTATATCTCAAATGTCCCTACTATATCAATTTATCATCAAGGGAAGGTTATCTCTACCATTAAATAAGGTTACTGGACATGCGAAATCAAAACAGGCTAAAAAGCCTAAACTGTCAACTCGTTAGAAGTCTCGTTCGAACGAGGCTGTTCGAACGAGAGTTCGTTCGAACGAACTGGGACTTCTAACGAGATCTCGTTCGAATGAAAGTCATCGAACGAACATCCCTCTGGTTAGAAGTCAAACTGTCAACTCGTTAGAAGCTCTCGTTCGAACGACCTGGGCAGGTCTTCTAACGAGTGGCCAGATTCGAGCCCAGATTTTCCTTATCTCGTTTTTCCAACTTCTCTTCACCTCTAATCTCACCTAAATGTCATTCCAACAATGTTTCAAGGTATGTAATCCTTCCTAAACAAGTTTCAACGGTATTACAACATTTATATGGGTTCAAATCACCCTAAACTACATCAAGTTATCAATTCTCCAACATTTATTTTTCAAATCTCAAGAACATGAACCCTAGAAAAATCAAGTCATTCATAGACATAACTAAATCCGTTTTTATGATGTAAAAGATGTATTTTCATCTGACTAATCATCCTATCAACGTTCTACATGCAATTTCCTCAATAGATTCTTAAATCTCTACATCCAATTAAATGGGTTTTCATCATACACCAAGAACAATACAATTTATTTGAATTTCCTACGCATGGAAGAAGCATTCTCTGCAAAATAATGAAATAAAACAACTTGCCTTATGTGTATCTATGAATTTGATGGGAATTGATGAGTTTCTCTCTCTCTCTCTCTCTCTCTCTCTCTCTCTCTCTCTCTCTCTCTCTCTCTGCAGAATTCTCCTCTCTTCTCTCCCCCTCTACAAGCTCTTCTCTAATGGTGGCAATGGAGGCTAGGGTTTGTCTTAGGAACTTTTGGGGTTAATTCTAATAACCCCCATAGCCCTCTAATCAGTTAATGGCTGGTAATGGGTTAGTGGGTCTTTCAATTTTCCATTTAAAACTCCTAAAATTCGTTAATCAAAAATCCCAAAATTCTAAAATTACCAAACTACCCTTATACGTTGCCGGTATGGCCTAAAAATGCCCCGGGACCCAAACTAAACCCCCGGCTAGTGTTTTCTGACTATTTTGACCCTTCCGGACGCGTTAGCGCACTCAAAATGACCATATGGTTTATAGAAATAAAATTCACTTTTTAATTATCATAATTATATTCCATGACGCGATTGTCACACGCATCTCAACAAGATATCCAAATTGCCGTATTTCTATCTCACGACAAATCAATAATTCCATATTCATATATAGCCATATATACTCATTAATATCAAATACTAACTCGCATCTCGCTAGTATTTTTATCCGAATTAATTTCCAATTAATACGCATTTAATTCAATTAATCCCATAAATAAATATCACAAAAATACGGGGTATTACATGAACATGGGGCATTAAGCGTATATAAATGATGTTAACCCTCATCAATCAATTATATTAAACCTAAAACATAAACCCTAGCAATATGTGAGTTTTACGAGAATTTAAGTATATCTTTTGGGAGGAACTAAGAGATCATAAGATGGAAGATCATACAACTTAAGCTGATAATTTTCTCGACAACTAATGTTTATTCATTATGAGCCAAAAGTATATGTTCCGAAAATTCCTTATATATTTTTTGACAATCTTTGGTTAGAGTTTAGAATAAATGAAGAAAGTGTTTGAGAGTATTTTATATGGTGGGAGAATTTATGAAATAAAATGAAAATTGAGAGGGCGCATGCGATCTTAATGGAATATTTATATAATTAAATTTCAACGAAACACAAATCAAAATTTTATCTTATTACCCTAGGACATACATCTATGTGACAAAATAGATAAAGTAAATCATGCAATCAACAAAGACAAAGTTTGAGGAAAAATCCCTTATGGGCAAAACCTTTTTATTTAAGTAATTTAAAAATAATACAAGATAATCGATTTACAAACTACTTGATACCAACAACAAATATAACATTCTAGTATTTACAAATCTCGAAAGAATACTACTCGATCAGGAGCAGTCCAGCAGCGAGGTTCCACCATCGGTATCCACCGATCAACCTTTGTCTTCAGCAGTGATCCCCTCGAGTATATCAAGGTCAGCAGCAGAGATGATCTCTTAAAGAAAGCAGTGTATGCAATGATACAAAACTATTTAAGTTAAAAGGATTCACACAAATATATTTGGGGATGAGTTTTGTGAATCAAAACTATTTAGAACTTGAAAATGTTGCAGATTCATTTTGTCGTGACGGCTCGAGTCGAAGTGTCACGGGATACGCCAAAATCTCTATAAGCCTATGATATGAGAAAATGACATAAATTATGCTCTTAAAAATCTCCCCCTTTGGATATTCCGGTACAAAAATAAAATCGAATTCCAAATTACATTAAAATTCTCGAGGACTAAAAAAATATCCTAATACCCTCACAAACCCTAGAAAAAAAGGATAGGTACAAGATAATGATGTCTTCAAATATTCGCTTCTTCTTATTCTTCTCTTGGGCACTTTGTCTTCATCGAGTGTAATATGAATATGACCTTCTAAAAGTACCTACACACATTAAGCAAAGAAAATACCCGTGATGCATACAGTTTGACATATAAAATAAAATTCATACAAATTCTCCCCCATAAATTAAACACATGTAATCTCCGTAATTTGTTCTCCCCCTTTTATTTTGTCCAAAATTGACAGGGAGTAGAAACTAATCATAAATTGCAAAGCATCACGAATAAGAATAAGATGTCATCACAAAAATATATGAATGACGAACATGCACTTGTAAACTGAAAATCTCAACAAACTATTTTTTGAAAATCTTCACTTTTTTCAAGTATAAAATTTTAATGAATACAACACGTCGTGGAGAAACACAAAAATAACCAAATCATGGAAATGAAATGCAGGGGTGCGACCATATCCTATAGTTTAATCAACATAGACAAACATAACACATGTGCACAAAGGATTGAGACACCACTAACAAAAGATCTCAAAGTCTACCTTAGGTGTAAAAATGGCGAACTCATGTAAAATTGACTTAACCTAATCAACAAATCAAGACCGTAAGTGATTTTTAAAACTAGTGATGCTTGTGTGTTGCCAAAAAATGGATCCACTAGAGGATACCATGCAATCAAAGACATACACAATAGTCAAAGTATAGAATTAGAGTAAAAGAGATATAAAGAGTGATAAACACGAGATGCCATGAAAATGAGCATACGTTCACTATAGAGTCTGATTCTCATTATATACATGTATTAATACAAGTTTGGGGGGATTAGAGGCATACAAGAGGGGGAGGGAGAGAGAGAGAGAGAGGGAGAGAGAGGAATAGAGGCTAGATACATTATATATAAGTTTTGTATTGAATGGAATACTGCCTAATAGAGTAGGGCGAGGAGGGGATGTGTCTTTGTAGTGTAGGACGAGGAGAGGATGCGGCCTTGTGCAGCTCAAGTGGCCGGAGTAGGTGACCTGAATGTTCTCTCAAGTGTAGATAGATAGAGGAGAGAGTTGGACATAATTTCATTACCCAAATATTACCTGTTAAATGAGGAGGCGAGCGCCTCTATTTATAGTAGTTGGTGAGGGCATCACGTGCTCAGTCCACGTGCCTTATTGATAAGTCTTAATCAGATGAAATTCTTCTAGAAGGTGAACAACTGATAGTCCATTACTAACGTGTCAAGGTCCGCGGCCTATACTTCTGAGGTCGTTGTGTTTAAAGGGTCGCGAATTGTGTTTTAGAGACTGAGGCTTATGTTTAAGGGGTTATGACCTGTGAGGTACCAGTCCACATCCTCTTGAATAGGTGTGTGCTATAGACTCTACGGATGTTGAAATATTAGGCCATGGTATTAAGTGCTTTAGAAGGAAAATGGGGCAATATCCACCCCCTGGGTAGGTACCAGGCCAAGGCCTTTCACTAGTCCTTGAGAATATATCCATTATGTCAGTGTAGGCTTCCATGCCATGTGTATCCTATCCATTGGTTGATATATTTTGGGTATAACAGAACCCCCAAGCCTCAGTGCTAACAGGAGAATGATTTAGTATTGGGCTTTATTCTTGTTCATGGACCATTGTTTTGAAGCCGAAGCTTAATGCCGAGAGGATAGAGCCTTGTGGATATCGTGGCCTTTTAATGAGGAGCTTTAGATTCTGACGTTTTATATTCTAAGGTCTCTGGATTTGATTATATAAGATCGACACCTATATATTTGGATTCCTCATGAAAAATTAGGCTAAGTTGGTTAATAAATCGTCTCAAATGGTATAACAATGAAGGAGATAATTAAGGTAAAAAAATTTAAATCCTAAAAGTCAAAGTCTAGAGGTTGAAGATGAAGACTTTCATTGGGAAATTTAAACACACGCGTAAGGGCGTGGGGCCAGTATGGAATTTTTTATTTTTTTCCAAAATTGTTATTAAATGTTTGTTGTCAAAATTGTATGGGGTAACTTAAGTTATGAAAAAACAATGTTTTAACTTAAGAATATTGTTATACCCCGTATTTTTATGCTATATTAATTTGGGGATTTATTAAATTTACTGTGAATTAATTACTTAATAAAAATCCGGAAATTAATTATGTTATAATTATTAACGTGATGAGAGTTAGTAATTATGGGAAAATTTGTTGAATATTACTAATGAGCAAAGTAATATATAATATTGGTTATATTGAATGTCACGAGTGAATAAAATGACAATTTTGGAAATTTGAGTCGGGACGCGCCCGTGTCGCGTCGGGACTAAATATTGATAAATAAAAGTGAATATTTTATAAGTTGTTCGTATGGTCGTTTTGAGTACGCCAACGCCTCCGGAAGGGTCGAGATAGTCAGAAAAGTGTACCCGGGGGTTTAGTTTGGGTCTCAGGGCGTTTTTAGGCCTAATTAGTACCCCGGGAGGGCGTTTTGGACATTTCGCAATTATGGGTAATTAAACCCACGAAATTCTAAGGGATATATCAGATGTCTAAGGTTGTCTTCTAGGGTTACAATAACCAAAGACAAGTGACGGCCATAGGAGATGGAAGGAGAGAGCTTCCAAGGCAATCCAAGGCTAAAAATCCATCCGTTTGCACCGCCACCACCACCAACGCGTAGATCGCACGACGGAAAACGCAACCACACCAAAATCATTCGCAAACCAGAACGTCGAAAACCCCAGGCAAGTGTTTATCTTGCTTATTTCTTTGATGCATCTTTCATATTAGTTTAGGAGTAATTAGAATGAGTTTTTATGGAAGAAACCTAAGATATGAGTTAGGAAATTGCATGTAGTGATGGATAGCCATGTAGAGGAATTACCCACGAAATTATGATGTTTATAAGAAGAAATTTTTTGGAAATACTGGTTGGAACTCTGTTTATGAAAATTCTAGGGTTCTTGATAATTATATAAATTTTTGGGCCATAAATCCATGATTGGTGTTAGAAATCTACATGATTTATGTTAGAAATACATGGCATGATGATATAACGTTTGTGGTATGAATTTTGGGTCAATTGGGTATGATAATTATGGAATTAGTGAAGGTTAGAAGATGAAACCCGTAACTGCAAATCTGCAGATTTCGCATACCTGCTTGATCGATCGATCGAGCCCAGAGCTTCGATCGATCGAAGGTTCGCTCGATCGAGCCCCAGACCTCGATCGATCGACCCCTCCTGGCAGACTCCTATTTCCATTTTTAAGTTAGTTAAATTCAATTTAATGTGAAATAATTCTTGGACATCCTTAATAAAGTGTTTTGGGAGATAGGGAAGATCAGTAGGACATATGAATAATTTTGGGACTTTTAATATGAGATGAGAATTGTATTTTTGGGGATAATTACTTAAGGGTCGATGAATTTATGTATTAAAGGGGGAAATGCATAAGAGAGTTATGTTGGAACATAAAAAGGACACCTACTGAATTTTATACTTGGGAGGATAGAGTCCATGAGAGTTACGTAATAAGTTGGAAGAATCCTTCGAATTAAGGTTAGAGACGAACCCTTATACGCGATTCTAATAATGTGGAAATAAGGATAAATGTCGTAACTATGGGATTTGAGATATACCTAATATTGATATGGTAATATTAGTATAGTTATATGATTGTGTATGCATATACTATCTATGTGCGAAATTCATACCCACGCTACTTGCTATCCCGAGGTTACCGCGCTGGGACGGTCTTATCCCGTGTGCCTTATGGGGGATATTGATTCGTACCCTAGGAGATAGATATTCTTGGTACAGGCTATCGATTTGATAGTTCAGACGGTCCTAAGAGACGCGGGTATGTGCCATCCTCTTAGAGACTTGGAATCTATGTTTCGCCTCAATATTGTTGTGTATGTGTTAATACAATTTGAGAGTGATTCTGAATTTGTATTCCCCTTAATACGAGTGATACGGGGTTTGGATAGTAGAGTATGCCCGCACCATAGTTTTTATTTGGGGTGCTATTATGATATATATATTTTACGAGTAGTTAACATATATATGAAATTCTGAAATCTGGAACTGCCTACTGTGATTTGATATGTAGGACATGGTTGATGACTCAAATTGTAAATACTTGTTTTGAGAAAGTATAATATGGCACTGGAAAACTTTATTGATTAATAAAGTTAGAATGAGAACTTTGGTCACTAATTGAAATATTCCTTTCAAACAATTGAATCGTTAAATTTTGAATCCTGCGAATAACCTAAGATAAGTTAAATCATTGGGGAAAGATAGCGTGATATATGATGAGATAAACCATTGGGAAGGTTAGTGCGATAGGTGTGCACATTAGAAGAGAGGTGAGAATTTATCAAGAGAGTGTCGCACTAATATGTTGTTGCATTGGCCTGTATCAATTTAAATACTTGCTAAACAAATTTTTAAATCATATACACTATCGGGCTCTGACCCGTTTTTCTCTCTCTCTCTCTCTCTTGTATATATATATATATATATGTATGTACTACAGGTGCCCAGCCACAGGGGCGTCTTGCTTAGGATCCCTTTGAAGGAACGTGTTGCAGGCCACTTGCTTAGACGATTTCATTTACTTGATTTCACTTCTATGATTCTCAGTTATTGGGGCATGTGTCGCCCTTTCCACTATTTATCTGTTTTGTTGGGACATTTGTATTTCAGTTATTTCTAGTACGATTACTTTGGGATTTATTCAGCATGTATGTTTTACATTAAGTTTTAAATGTTGGGATTTTGGATGTTGAATGTTTAAATCAATTGGATTATGTTCCAGGATAATTGTGGTATGGTTCTTACTTATTGAAAATGTGGTTAATAATTAAATAAATAAGTTTTTCTTTAAAAATACAATTTGGTTATAAAGGTTAAAAATGATTTTGACACTTAGCTTAATTAACTAGGATGTTAATTTGGAAAAAAGTTATTTTTACGACAGTGATGCTAAGAATGAACCAACTGTTCACCTTGATTTTAATTTAATAAAGGAGTGATCGCCTGGTATTTAATTAGGCGGGGTGTCACAAATATTTTTCAAAATTTACAAATTCATCCCTCCCAACTTTTTCAACTTATGAATTTGATCCCCCAATTTTGTCTATAAATGCTTCAAAATATTTTAAGATAGAAAGACTCTTACACCAAAGTTCAACAATGATCTTTATTAGATACTAGGTGTTCCTACGTGCACTGCACGTGAATCTGAATGTTAGACAAACTTGTGCTCCCAAAAATTCTAGCATGCCTATAAATGTGCTAATGTTGTAATCATTCTAATCATTCTAATAAGCTTTATTAGTGGGCGTCGGCAAGTTGGAAATAAGGGAAGTAATACCATAATGTGCACGTATTTGAACGAACATCATATATGCTAATTAATTTATCAATTTCCATGATGAAGGTACAATATAAACAATACCTTATTTACACTCAACACAAATGTGATGATCTCAATTTCTCAATTTTAAATTGTATTATTGTAGTTAACTTGTGAGTATTTAAGTTTAGGGACACAAAAAATATGTATGAAAAGTTTTAGGAGATAAAGTCTCTCATATGTTATATTTATAATGCGAAGATGTTGAGACAAGAATGTTATGGGATTAAATAGTGGAATTTTAGGCTTTATTTGATAGTCACATTTGTCTTGACAATTAAGGAATCCTTATCAATTTTTAACTTTTTTGTCCATTTAATAGCATTAATTTTCCTTGGAAATCTTTCACAACATACGTTAAAGTACTACTCCTCTAACCCCATTTTTATAATTTGCATGGAAATTAATTCTTTAGGGGAGAGATAAGAACTGGTTGCCATGGAAACAAATTTCTTTGAATACGAGTAGCAACACTCTCACCACCCACTAACACCCGCACCTCCTGCCACCACCAACATCACAACCGCCAACCATCACCATGTAACGCCACGTAAAGTTTATATTTAGGTTAACCATGTTTAAATATATAAATCAAAGGTGTTATTCAATTAAATACCATCAAACATCATCGATTAAATGACACTAAATTTAAACCATACACGATTGAATGAAAGAACAACACGATCATATAATGAATAAGAGTCTCAATCCCAATAGATTAAATGATAATATGAGATTTTAATAAATATCATAGTTTGATTTTAACATAATATTATGATGGTAATTTATATAAATAATATAGTTAACTAATATTTTGTGATGTAATTTTAATCATGGTTCAAAATCTTTGTCGCGGTCTATGACACGGTCGCTCAAATTTCAACTCAATTACGGTATTAGTCGTGGTATGGTGAAATACGCAACATATAAACCAATAAAGACAGGGTGATGTTATACAAATCCAATATACCTAAAAATAGACCCGTGGATCTTTTTTAATTCTTAAGTTACCAAATTTATAAAAAGACTTGGGTACCCCTTTAGAAGACCCTGATAATAATCTAACTGGACAAAAAAACTAACTGCATAAGAGTTATTTTGTTTTTAAAAAGGCATAATATGTTGTCCAATAGACACCCCAAAAAATAAACAACAAGTTCAATCCATGTAAATTAATTGATACAAATGGGATAAAGCACCAATGTTTGTTTTCTCGAGATGTTAGATTGGAAAATGCCATGAAAGATGCGGACAATCCTTCAGCTAATTATCTCACTCTCTTTTCTATCTTCATGTCCCCTACTTTAAACCATACAAATAAAATTTCAATAACTCAAAACTCAAAGCAATACAAAAATCCTATTGTGCCTTAATTTTTAACTGGATTTGATGGAAAAACTCACGTGACAAGCTTTTATTGGTTGGTTTTTGGGGTCCGCGTGAGTGGGAACTAGAAGCTAACCAATAAAATCCCACAACGTCAATTTTCCTATAAAAATTATGTCAAAAAATTCAGTAAGAGTAAAAGTACTCAAAGAAATAAATGGATATAAAATCTAACTAATGAGATAATGCTATTCACTTTCATAGGCATTAAATGCCAAAGGACTATCACGTGAAAGGTCTCACCAAAGTTGTTGTTTTTATTTTCTAAATTATTTTTCTAGATACATTCTCTTACCAAAGCTTTAAGTTTGGACATGGGAAAGATAAGTCTGTAAAAATTTTCCCTGTTTTATAGAAGAAAATTGTAAAATATATATAAAATATAGGTGTATAGTGGCGTTTACCGGACATGAGTTCTATATTTTCTGCGGGTAATGGCAGCAAGGTACTTGATTTTGGTGGAAGAAAAAAATAGGACCGTCTCTTGTTTGAAGATGGGTTTTTTGAAATGTCCAATTTTCCTTTTTTATTCAATAAAGCCTTCCAGTTGGGCTTGATAAATAGATTTAAACCCATTATTGCGGGCTTAATAAAAATGGTGTTGTAGATAGAAAAGGTGGGTTTATATAAAAACGCCCTAAATAAAGGAACAAAAATAAAAAGACAAACAAAAGAAAACGCTAAGATAGTTGAGGAACAAATAAAATATAAATGAGGATACCTGTAAAAATAGTTGTGGGAATCTGGTCCTTGTTCTTGTAAAAGATCTACATATAGTCAATCGTAAATTACAATCCAATATATATATATACATATATAATCTGATAACAAAATGAAAATCACATGTAAAAAAGGCTATGGAAAGGTTGCATGAGAAAAAAATAATTAAAGAAAGATGAGGATAAAATAATACCTACAATGAACTTCTTTGCTTCAAAATCAACTTCCGATTTGGGCGAGAGAAGATGATAAAGGACGTAAAAACGATTTCCTTTCGGGGGAGGGGTTGTACGATTGAAAAATATTTAATGCCGTGTAAAGGAAATGTCAGGGTTTTGTGGTGTTTGAAATGGAGAGAATGGGGGTAGATGGAAGGTCCAAGTGAAGAGAAAAATGGAAACGAACATGTAGTGAAGTTGGTGATGGATGAGTTTTGGGTGTTTGCATTAATGAATAAATAATTAGAAGAAAGGTAAAAATGGTAAGGTATAAAAATTTAAGTCTAAAAATATAAAAATGAGCCTTCATTAGATATTCACGCTTTTTAGGTTGTAGAGATTTTGAGATAATCCCTTTATGAGTTATATCAAATTGGGGATTACGACAAGTAGGGTTAGGACTATTTTTTGGGGTATATACCAAAAGTTCCTCGAATATTTTTTAATACACGTTTAGTCCAAGCCTTTTTATTTGTTTCATAAAGTCCCTCAACATACCGTTATCGCGAACTTTAAAAATAAGAGAATATTGGTTAAATGAGTGTTTGAGGGATTTTTTGAAACAAATAAAAAGACTTGGACTAAGTGTGTATTAAAAATTATTTGAGGGGCTCTTTGAAATTTAATCCTTTTTTTGTTGTTCTTTTCTGTAACAGAAAACTATAAATAAAATACTAAAAATTAGAAACTAAATTGACAAGTTAAACATAGTTAAGGGGCAATTGGAGTTTTTTTACTCTAACATATACCGGACAACCGCAAGACTGAAGGGTGATGATAAACAGTTATTCACGGTGCTTAAAACACACATATGGCCTTCTTCGAAAAGGTACTACAAACTCACTCATTTATGCCCTCTTTATTACTCATTCTCAATCTCAATCTCAATCTCAGTTTCAATCAATGAAAAATAATGCTAATTATCATTCTTCTACTCATTCTAAACCTCTGTTAAATACTCCAACCTATTTTAACAATTTTGACACCAACCAATGCAAGATTGGCTTCAATACTCTTCAAAATGCCCTAACCTTGTTTCATCAAATGCCCATATGAAACCTTTGCCCTATATTCTCTATTTTAATCACTTTCTAGGCTATATTCTCAGGATCACACATTATACCACTGTTATTTCCCTCTTTAAATAATTTCAATCATTGTCGATAGTTAAGGTCGACTTTTAAACTCTTAATATTTTGATCAACTGCTACTGCCATCTTAATAGGATCCATTTGGGTTTCTCTCTTTTGGGAACAATATTCAAACTTGGTTTTCAACCCGATTGTATCACACTCACCACTTTGATTAGGGTCTTAATTGGCGAGGATAGAATGGGCGAGACTCTACACTTGTTTAATGTAATAGAGGAGAAAGGCCTTCGACCCAATGTCATAACTTGTGGGACCATTATAAATGGCTTATGTAAAATGGTAAATACTAACGTGGCTATTGGATTGCTTAAGAATATTGAACAAAGAAATTTGGGTTATGGTCTTGTGGTGTATAACACAATTATTTACAGTCTTTGTAAGGACAAACTAGTCAACGAGGATTTAAACCTTTTTTCAAAAGTGATTCGTAAAGGTGTTATACCAGATGCCATCATATACACTTCATTGATCCATGGTTTTTGTAATTTAGCTCGATGGAAATACGTTATGAAATTGTTTAATGAGATGGTGATCCAGAATATTAATATGAATGTAAGGACTTTTAGTACATTGGTAGATGCACGTTGTGAAGAAGGTATGGTTAAAGAAGCGTTGAATTTAATTAAAATGATGATTCAAAGAGGTGTCAATCCTAATGTAGTCACATACAATGCATTAACGTATGGATATTGTTTGCAAATAAGAATGCAGGATGGAAGGAAGGTATTTGATTTGATGGTTGTTAGGGGTGTTAAACTTAATACTCATAGATATAACATCTTAATTAATGGATATTGTAGGGAGCGAAGGATGGATCATGCCCAAAGAGTTTTTAATGAAATGTCTCACAAAGGATTAATTCCTAACATTGTTACTTACAACACTCTTATAAGTTGCTTGTACCACGTGAGGAAGCCTCTTATTGCATTGGAACTTGTAAATGAAATGCGAGCTTGTGGCCAAAAACCAGATCTCGTGATGTACAATACAATGCTATATGGCTTGTGTAAAAATCAATGCCTTTCAAGGGCAATGGACTTATTTAAAGAGATGGAAGATTGAAGGTTGCATCTTTACATTGTAACTTACACCACCCTCATTGACGGTATGTGTAAGGCTAGAAAATCTAAGACTACTAAGGAACCCTTTGATAGTCTTCCTAGAAGAGGTTTGCAACTTAATGTTCATACATATACTATTTTGATCAATGGATTATGCAAGAAAGGGTTGCTAAGAGATGCAAATGATTTTCTTGGAAGAATGGAAGAGAGTGGATACTTGCCAAATAGTTGCACATATAATGCTATTGCCCAAGGATTTCTTCGAAATAATGACAAATTGAGGGCAATGCAACTTGTTCTTGACATGGTTAATAAGGGATTATCTGCTGATGCATCTACAACTACTTTATTGATGGATGCTCTGTCCAATGATGAACTAGGTCAAATCAATTTTGAAAATGCTTCATAGAGTTGTGTATTTTCTCTCCAGTTTTGAATTTGAGGTAGAAATTTTGACCTTAACATGCTAAAGAATCAAGATTTTGGAAGAAATTTTCTTCATTGAGAGGAAACAAAACCCGATTTGTGTTTACGGATGAAAAATGTGATAAAATAAGTATATGATGTGGGATTGCAGTATAACTCTAGAGCCGGGTGGGATCGAATTCCTCACAATAGTGTTGATATGGTGTAAAGGGCCTTCAATTAAATTCCTCCAATATTTGGGTAAGAAGAATATTTATATGTACTTCATGATGAGTTTCCATTTTATATATATCTTTGATGGTGTTATAAAATTATGAATTATATGGTTTTTCTTTTTTCGGCTGTTTGTTGTGAAGTTGCTAGGGTGTTTCATATTGTAGAGGTTTTGGATGGTGCCAACCTAGTTGGGATAATCCTATGCCTAGTGATGATATGTTCCTGCATCTTTTATCCGTTCTTGTTATTCGCACTATGTATCTTCATTTTGATCAATATATTTAAAGCCTCACTTGAGCCTTTTGCTTAAAAAAGTCTGCATCTATTTAGCTTTTATACTTGCGAGTTTAATCCTAGAAATACTTGAGTTAATATAATTATTTAATGGTGATTACCAGGACACCACATTTGAGTTTGTGGAAATTAAAATGCCTTGCTATTATATATTTCTCATAAGCATTCATTAGTGAGTACCCCTTAAGCACACTATAATTGGTACAAAAATGGCCATCGGCCATACTTGTTACAATTTGAGAAGAAATCTTACCTTCGTATAATTCATATTAGCTCTCATTAATTCATTTCCCTTTAGGCACACTATTGTTGGTAAATAAATTCCAAAAAAATGCTTCGCATCACTACAAAACACCAATATGCGAAACATAGAACCCCAATTTTGAGTTACTGCATTATGCTTATATTACTTATTTTAATTGTCTTGTTTGTTGGGCATGCATATCTATATTTTTGTAGAACTTTATGAGAATTTTCTAAACTTCAAACTGTTATTTTTGTACATTTGAATCTCATTATTCATCTACCAGAATATGTCTGATTTCTTTCATTGCGATGGCATGAGAGTTCCTTCATAATTTGACGCGTATTAATTAGTTAATCTTTATTTTATCGGAGAAATTTGAAATTGTCAATGCAGTTGTGACTACACGAGGTTGATTGGATATAGATATGAAAAGTTGACTAACTGCTGCTTTATCATAGGTAATATGATTTCGCAGATAGAATATGCTATATTTTTCATTTTGTGTTGTGTTATACGAAGGCTTGTATAGACTAAATATGTGCAAGATAGGTGTCTTTATGTATACTTCAGTGTGCTTTATATTCTAAACTATAATTTTTTTCTAACACTATATTTTTTAACCATTACGCTAAAAGATATTGTTATGATTATATGGTACAGATAGGTTCGTTTAAGACTTATCATGTCATAAAATGTTCACTCAACATAAAAAAATATAGATAGTATTATATTATTGTATATGTGTTTTTGTTAACAAACAGTTTGTTAAGTAAGTTTTTGTGTGTGGATGTATGGTACACCAAGTGAATTCGGGAGGGCTCGTGTTTGCACGTGCAACTCTATGGATGATGAGTGGGACCTTTAGAGGATGTCATTTAGCCACTGAAAGGCCCGTCATTCAGCAACGACCAGCTGTGCAAGCATCATTCGCCACCTTTGATACTATGAAAGCTATACGCCGATTGAGGCAATAAAGCCACAAAATAACAAAACCCATGTCCATGGGATTGCTAGAATGACATCCCCACCATTATAAAACCCCTTAGGGGGGCAACTAACTCTCACCAAAGTCATTCTCATCTAGGGGTTGGCCCCTCAAAAGGTGCAACATCGACCAATCGAATCTCGCTTGATTATCTAATCCCCTGTCGTACCCCAACTTTTGGGGTAGGGACCAAAATACTAAGGATGAAGAGTGGTTTTAACAACTGGCATCGGGCCCCCTAGCCTTGGTCAACTACGAAAAAGGATCCAAAGTTGAGGTTCAATTGTGTTCACTTTCGATGACCATTTTTTTTCACCACAAACCTAAGAGTGATTCATCGTTTTTGCGCACACACAAGCCTAGAAATGATCGTCTGAATATTAAGATTATCAATAAGAAGGACATGAAATGAAAAGTCAAGGGAATGCTAAAAGGTTATGTTACTTATTTATTGATGTAGTATAGTTCATTAACTAAAATAAGGGGGGTTGTGAGCTATTAGCAGTAGATTTGTTTTATTTATTAATTTTAGCTGTAAGGTGTAATATGTTACACAACTTGTTGAATTATTTTTTGGGGGACAAAGGAGATGTTGTAAAGGTACGATTGCTGCAGTAAAAGAAGATTATTGGAGAGAAATGGTTGGGGATAAACCCTCAAACCATTTCTCTCTTCTTGTGTTTAACCGGTAACACCATTCTGCAATAGCTTCTTAAACCTTAAGAATAAAGAGTGATGATGAACAACTATTCACGGTGCTTTAGAAACAAATATAGGCTTCTTCTAATAGGTATTACAAACTCACTCATTTATGTCCTCTTAAAAACTACTCATTCTCATTCTCAATCTCAATCTTAACCAATCACAAATAATACTTATTCTTCTACAGATTCTAAACCTCACCCAACCTGCTTTTAACAATTTTTCACAAACCAATGAAAAATTGGTTTCAATACTCTTTAAGATGCCGTATCCTTGTATGATCAAATGGCCCAGATGACACCTTTGCCCACCATTGTCTATTTTAATCACTTGTTATGGGCAATTTTCATTATCAAACATTATAACACTGTTATTTCCCTCGTTAAACAATTCGAATCATTGCGAATATTTGAGGTGGATATTTATAGTCTTAATATTTTGATAAACTGTTACTTCCATCTCAATAGGATCCATTTGGGTTTCTCTATTTTGAGAAGAATCTTCAAACTTGGTTATCAACCGGATTGTACCACACTCGATACTTTGATTAGGGGTTAATTTGTGAGGATGAAATGAGTGAGGTTGTACACTTGTTTAATCAAAATGGAGAGCGTGGCTAATTGATTGCTTAAGAAGACGGAATAAATAAATTTTGGTGCTAATGTTGTGGTATATAGCCCAATTATTAATAGTCTTTGTAAGGATGAACTGGTGGATGAGGCTTTAGAACTCTTTTTAAAATGTGTCCATAAAGGCGCTGCTCCAGATGTCATCACATAACCTTGCTTGATCCACGGTATTTGTAATTCAGGCCGGTGGAGAGACATTATGAAATTGTTGAATGAGATGGTGAACTAGAAAATAAATTTTGATGTGAGTACTTTTACTATATTATTAGATGTACTTTCTAAACAAGTCGTGGTTGAAGAAGTGGTGGATTTATGAGGGTGAAGCATCACAAACATCTTTTTGCACTTTAGCTTCAAACTTGCCTTGTTTACAGATGGGTCTTCAATCCAAGAAATGTATAGAAATCAACTTCTCCATAAATTGTGATAAGAGAAGATAGATTATGATGATGCTCAAAATAGCACCACCCTTCAAGGTGTTTGTAAGCTCAATTAATTGTTAACAATGGCAGTATAAGGGAATATAGTAGAAGGAGGTAAGGAGAAGAGGAGAATCACCGGAATATAAGTGGTTCAGCCAATCAGGCCTACGTCCACTATGCAAGTGTGTGATTAATATCACTATATGAGGGCTCTAATGGCCATGGATACAATCTCTCAAGCTTTCTCTCTCTACTGTGTAAGAAAACAGAGTTTCATCTAGGGTTGTTAATTTCGAAATCCCTTTAAGAAGGAGGAGACAAGTATATATAGTAACGGGGAGGTGTAGTGTACCCCCCATGCATGCAATGAGCATGTGTGTGTTGATCTAGCCAATGTGATGAAGACATCTGTCCCTGTCACATTTAGAGAATGATGATGAAATATTCCCCCCACGTGGGGGGAATGATTTGTTATAACTGATTTGTGTCCACATGTCCTTATCCACACATATGCCAATAAGAGCTCGACCATTTGAGCTTGGTCACAACCTCAGCCTGGAAGAGTCCGAGGTTGGTAAGGTCTAGCTGTTTATTCAATCCGAGATGGGACATAATGGTCTCGACTTATGTGAAGCCGAGGTGAGGTAAGTGAAGGCAAAAGGTCGGCCTGGGCCGAGGATAAGCTGGAACATGTGAAAAACATCGACTGATTCCCTGCTGAAGTTAGCCATGATGGAGGTTAAGCTTCTATAACCTCGGCCTATTCCTAGCCGAGGTTGTTAGCCCCGAAATGATCTGATGAATATCTATTCCATGTGTTGTGAGGACGTCTCTTGATGAGGTTAGTAGTAACCTCTTCCATGACCGAGGTTGTTGGTCAATGGTTCATAGCCCTTCCAACCTCGGCCATATCCTTGGCCGAGGTTGATGTCTCAGAGCCAAGGTGGTGCATTTGGGGAATATCAATCACCCCTAGCCCTTAGATATCTCTATGGTCAGGTATCTAAGGGGTGCATTGATCCGAGGTTGGATTTCTTCAGGTGTCAAATATCATCTTGACAAGTGTCAACCATTAGGGTAGGTAGCGTGCCTGACAGGTTTGATGATGGTTGTCTTTTGGGATCCCAAGGAAATGATGGGCCTTGGGATGTGTGCTCCCATACTTAAGGATTAAACCCCCAATCTTCTCTTTCTTCCTCATTTCTCTCATTTTCCAGCCTCGAGTAACTTCTGCAACTCTCTCTCTCTCTAGAAGAACTTCTTGGTTTCGAAGTGCATTTTGGTGCCCCTTCCCTTGCTTCTCTTCGCTCTCCTTCAGGTACATCTTGCCATCCCTTCTTCTTCATTTTTCTGCCTTGGTATTGTTTTTGCTTTTTCTGGTGAGCTTTAAGAGATTTCCGGTGAGATCTTAATTTTTTCTGGCGAACTGTTCTTGTGTATTCTTCGTGGTTATTGCTCAAAATTTGATAGTTTGATCCTTAATTGCATCATTCCAATTGCGAGTCTTTATTTATTGTTTAGGAGAGTTGTAAGTGTAGGGTCTGCCTCTTATGCTCATACCCCTTTACCAACTCTTAGAGGAGTTCCCATCTCTCAGTGAGAAGACTTTGGAGAAAATTAGGCAAATAGAAAGAGCGTAGGAGGAAGCTTGTAGGTCAAAGGTATTCCCCCTCAGACCTATCTTTCCACCACCTATGAAGGTTGTATATCCTGAACCATTCGAACCAGCTAACCAAGCAGAGGTCCCGCCTGAACCGTCGACAATGTCTGAGTCTGAGTCATCCTCCTCAGACCCTATGTCTGTGGACCCTTCTCAAGAGGCTATGAATTTCTCAACTCGGCAAGATTAGGCCCCTGATCAAGCGGAGGTTTCCCGTCGAGCCTCGTCCCACATAAGTTCAAGCACATCAACCTCTTCCTTTGAGGTTGAAATTGTTGGGCCGAGCGTGGCAGTTTCGCCGATCCTTGAAGCCATACCCTTGTCGGCTATCACAGGGGCTGAGTTCGCTCAGAAGTTTCCAAGTGGTGCCCCATCGTCTGCTCAGGCCGATGCTGAGTTAGATGATGATGATGCTGCTGAAAGCCATATTGACATCTTTGAGGTGGGCGAGATTGAGAGTACAATCAGTGAGGTCAACCTTCTTTGCTTTAGATACTTATATTCCATAAGCCCCTGTATAAAGCTTAGGAGACCACTGAGGGAAGAGAGGGCTTATCACGTCCAATATGGTGAGATCTGCTTGTACGAGCAGATGTTCAAGTTGGGGTTTCGTCTGCCCATCCATCCCATCATCAGGTCTATATTGGCCTATATCAACTTGGCCCCTTCCCAGTTGTCACCCAATGCTTGGAGGTTGATAATTAGAGCTATTGTCTTATGCGGGGTTGTTCATCACTCAGACCTTCGTGTCCAAGTCTTTACAGGATGATATGTCACTTCATCTACCAGAAACCATCCGAGCTATTATCATTTTATAGCTCAGAAACCTAAAAAGAAGATGCTTCAGATAACTCAAACCTTTAACCATAACTGGAAGCCACGTTATTTCTTTGCCTCAGGGCCATGGGAATTTGGCCCATGTGCCCCCTCTTCCTCATTAGAGTCGACGATGACTATAAGATGGGGAAATATTATAATGGCTTCCAGGGACAACCCTGGTCTAAGCCCACAAAATTTTCAGATGGTCAAAGACCTTCAAGATCAGGGGGAGCATGGTCTGCTTGTCAAATTTGAGCACCTGATGACCCCCTATTACCTCTCTGAAACTGGTTTAGGGGGAAGTCCTCTTGTATAGCTTGGTAAGTGCTTTTCATTTCTATAATTTATACCTCTGAATATATTTATATATGATTCTCTAACTCAGACCTTTCTATTTTACAGAGCGCCCAAAAGGAGTTTAGGACGAGTTGTGGGAGATGGCCGCGCCAAGCCTGACAAAGCTCGTCAAAAAGACAGGTCTGAATGCTCCTCCACCCCCTCCATCTGCCTCGAGGGCTGAGGCCACCAAGAAAAGGAAGGTTACTGACCCTGACCCTGAGGATCAGAGGCAGAAGAAGAAAGGTGGGGATCGTGCCATCCCTATTTATTCTGAGGATGCCTTAACTTCTCATCTCGAGCAATTAAAAATTAATGATAGCATCATAGGCCACAGTTTGTAGGCGTTGGATGCCATCGGCCTTGCTATGACCGATGCCGACAAGATCTTTTGTCAATCTTTGGACACTCCTCTGCTGGTCGAGTTTGGCCTTCACAGGTCCATTTAGGTATGACTTTGGATTTCAGTTTAGCTTCGAAGTGTAACCTTTGCTTTGAATTACAACTTATATATATGACCAGATGATTTGCAGGGCCTTATTACTATGCATCATCTTGCCAACTGGACTCTAAAGAAGTTGCCCCTGATCCAGAAAGGCCAAGAGTGCGAGAAGGTGCAAAGCACTTTGAGTGCAGAGGTAGACCGTCTGAAGACTGCATTTGATGGGCCTGATAAGAAGGTTAAAGAGTTGGAGAAAGACATCTCCAAGATTAATAAGTACCACACTACTGCTTTGAAGGCCAAGGAGGACGTTCTTCAGTAAAAGGTCGACGCTACGGTGAAGGCATCCCTTGACGATGCCTCTGAGGGGATTTTGGTCGATTACAAAGTCTCCAATGAATTCATCAACTTCAGCTTTGAGTACCTCGAGAGAGGTATTAAGGCTACTGTCAAGTGGGCGGATGTTAAGGAGAAGGAGTCAGGGAGTTTGAAAGCCTCTGAATTCGTAGGCCTAGGTTTTGCTAACCCCCAATTTGCCCAAGCCCTTCAGGAGGCCAAAGAGGAAGATACTTCCCCAGCAGAGACTACACCCCAGGATGTTACAGAGACTGAAGGAGCCAACCCCAGAGAGGATGGGGCTGAGATGACCAACGTCGGCCAGGGAAATCAGGCCGAGGATGCTAGAACTCTCCTTTAAAATCCTTAGGTTATTTTTATGAAGCTTTTGTACTTTTTTGTAACCCCTGATTAGTTGTAACCTCTGAAGAACATCGTCAGCTTATATTTTTGCATTTTACAATTGGACGACATCCTCTGAGGAGGGTTTTCATTTATTCATTTGTTGATTTCTTGAATGCTTCTTTTCCATGCGATGTTTAGCTCTGAAGTCTTGTTGCAATGATGTTTGTTTAAACTAAATTAATAGTCTGACCACAGACCTTGTCACCATATTATGATGTTTTAAGGTCTGGGGTCATCTCTAAGATGTTATCCTTATAAGTTATTTTACCAAATTAATGATGTTAGGGGTCTGAGGTCATCCAAGTATGATGTCTGACCTCGAACCTTGTCACCATATTATGATGTTTTAAGGTCTGAGGTCATCACTAAGATGTTATCCCCGTAAGTAATTTCACCAAATTAATGATGTTAAGGGCCTGAGGTCATCCAAGTATGATGTCTGACCTCGAACCTTGTCACCACATTATGATGTTTTAAGGTCTGAGGTCATCACTAAGATGTTATCCCCATAAGTAATTTCACCAAATTAATGATGTTAAGGGTATGAGGTCGTCCAAGTATGATGTCTGACCTCAGACCTTGTCACCAAATAATGATGTTATAAGGTCTGAGGTCATCAACTAAGATGTTATCCTCATAAGTAATTTCACCAAATTAATGATGTTAAGGGTCTGAAGTCGTCCAAGTTTGATGTCTGACCTGAGACCTTGTCACCAAATCATGATGTTTTAATGTCTGAGGTCATCACTAAGATGTTATCCTCATAAGTAATTTCACCAAATTAATGATGTTAAGGGTCTGAGGTCGTCCAAGTATGATGTCTGACCTCAGACCTTATCACCAAATCATGATATTATAAGGTCTCAGGTCATCAACTAAGATGTTATCCTCATAAGTAATTTCACCAAATTAATGATGTTAAGGGTCTGAGGATATCCAAGTATGATGTCTGACCTCAGACCTTGTCACCAAATCATGATGTTATAAGGTCTGAGGTGATCAACTAAGATGTTATCCCCATATGTAATTTCACCAAATTAATGATGTTAAGGGTTCGAGGTCATCCAAGTATGATGTCTGACCTCAGACCTTGTCACCACATTATGATGTTTTAAGGTCTTAGGTCATCACTAAGATGTTATCCCCATAAGTAATTTCACTTTTAGTGCAGAATGAAGCAAGAATTGACATGGAAACTGATCTCTCATTAATAATCTCTTCATAAGATTATACATTTACATAAACTTCTTGTAACATCATGTGTAATACTTCTTTAAGTGATCATCATTCTAAGGATTGGCAAAAGGTTCCCCTTCTAGGTTTTCTAGTCTGTAGGTCCCGGGCACAACCTCTTCGATCACTTTGTAGGGACCATGCCAGTTTGGGTGAAGCTTGTTTGCCTTCTGTAACGTCTTCTTCAGCACCAGGTCTCCTACAGCTAGGGGCCTTGTCTTCACTCTTTAATTGTAGAATTTTACTGCTCTCTGGTGGTAAGCTGTTTGTCTGATTTTTGCGTCTTCCCTTTTCTCTTCAATCAGATCTAGGTCTAGTCTTCTCTCTTCCCCATTTTTGTCAGGGTCATAGGTCTGAACCCTATGAGTAGGGAGTCCCATTTATGTTGGTATAATGGCCTCTGAGCCATATGCTAGCATGAACTGGGTTTCTCCTGTCGGTGTTCTTGTCGTTGTCCTATAGGCCCACAACATGACATAAACTTATTCGGTCAATCTCCCCTTAGCTTCTTCTAACCTCTTATTGATTCCGTCGAGGATTGTTCTGTTTGTGACTTCAGTCTGACCGTTTGCCTGAGGCCGACCAGGAGAAGAGAAAAACTGATTTATCCCAACTCTTTAACAATATATTTCTAAGGAATAGTTCTTGAACTGGGTTCCATTGTCTGAGATGAGGGTGTTCGGAAGGTCGTGTTTGCATATGATGTTCCTCTAAATAAATTAGAAGGTCTTCTGTTCTGTAATCATTATCATCGGCTCTGCCTCTAACCACTTTGAAAAGTAATCAATGGCAACTATCAGAAACCGATAATTATTGGTAGCTCTCGGCATTGGTCCTACTAAGTTAATTCCCCATACTGCAAATGGCCAAGGGGAAGTGATTGATGTCATAGGTTGATGAGGTTGATGAGGAATAGTGGAGAATCTCTGACATTTATTGCACCTCTTCACGTAAGCTACAGCATCTTTGGCCAAGGTTGGCCACCAGTACCCCTGTGTAATAATTCTCTTGGCCAAGGGTCTTCCTCCTATGTAACTGGAGCAAGAACCCTCATGTACCTCCTGTAAGATGCGAGGAACTTCTATGGGATGGACACATCTGAGGAGAGGCAATAGGAACCCCTTCTTATATAGGATGTCTCCTACTATGGAGAATTTCGCAGCCTTATATCTTAGTTTCCTCCTTTCCAGCTTTGATTCCGGTAGCTCACCCTTTTTGATATATCTGACGAGGGGTTCCATCCATGAATCTCCTAGATTCAAATTGAGACAAGGGTTGCTAACCTATTCTTCCTCAATGGTCGCTTTTGGTAAGACCACGATAGGAACTGTCCTTCTGATGTTTGTCCTCGTCGCTGAATCCAATCTTGCCAATGCATCTGCGTGGCTGTTATTTTGTCGAGGTAATCTCTTCAGTTTTGTCTCTTCGAAGTATTCTAACATCATTCTTACCCTCTTCATATACTTAGCCATACTTTCGTCTCTGGCCTCATATACCCCCATTACTTGATTGAAAACTAACCTTGAGTTGCTATGAAGTAGGAGTCATCTTACTCCCAGAGATTTTGCCAATGAGAGACCTGCTATCATGGCCTCATAATATGACTCATTGTTATAAGCCATGAAGTTGAACCTCAAAGCGTATTCAATGTTGGCACCATCTGTAGCTAAAAGTATCAACCCTGCACCACTTCCACTATCGTAGGAAGAACCGTCAACGAAGAGATTCCAGATGTTTGCATCCGATGAGAAGGCCCCTTCTGACATGATTCCTTGCTTGAAGAGGTACCGATACTCCTCATTCTCCACTATTCCGCTCCTAATCTTCTTGGATACAACCTATTCCCGGTCCCGGAAGACATTTGGTGCTGCCTCTTTCGATTATCGAAAGACATTGTTGTTTGACCCTTTAGCATCCACTAGGTCATTTTCTACCTCAGCCTCTTCCCGTGTGAACTCAGCAACAAAGTCTGCGAGGGCCTGCCCTTTGATGGCTACCCTAAGATGATAAGTAAGGTCATACTCTCCCAACTCAATGGCCCAGGTCATCAATCTTCCAAACTTTTCAAGTTTATGGAGGACCTGTCTTAATGGGGAGTCGATGAGAATGACCATGGAATGGGCCTGAAAGTAGGGCTTCATCTTCCTAGAAGCATGTATCAGGGCATAGGCTAACTTTTTCATGCGAGGGTAATTCTGCTCAAACCCCTAAAGGGCCTTACTGTTGAAGTATACGGGTCTCTGAATCCCAGCGTCTTCCCGTACAATGGCCGCACTTATAGCCGATTCAAAGACTGCTAAATAGATGTATAACTTCTCTCCTGTTATGGGTCGAGATAAGAGTAAGGGAGATCCAAGGTATGACTTGAGTTGATCAAAGGCCTCATCACACTCTTTGTCCCACTCAAAGGTCTTTCTGAGCACCTTAAAGAACATAAGGCACTTGTCAATTGCCCTAGAAACGAATCTATTGAGCACTGCCACTCTTCCAGTGAGCCTTTGAACGTCCTTGATACTCTTTGGTGTCTTCATGTCGAGCAAAGCCCTGATTTTCTCAGGGTTCGCTTTTCTTCCTCTTTGATTGGCGATGAATCCAAGAAACTTCCCAGCTCCTACCCCGAAGACACACTTAGTCGGGTTGAGCTTCATCCTGTATAGGTCCATGGTATTGAAAGTCCGTTCAAGGTCTGCCACATAAGTGAAGGTCTTTAAGCTCTTCGTCATCATATCGTCTACATACACTTCCATAGTCTTGCCTATTTGGTCTTCGAACATCTTATTCACAAGACGTTGGTATGTCGCCCCCGCATTTTTCAAACCGAAGGGCATAACCTTATAGCAGTATGTCCCTTTGTTGGTAATGAAGGTTGTCTTCTCCGAGTCTTCTGCATCCATGAAAATCTGATTATAGCCTGAATATGCATCCATGAAGCTCATGAGCTCATGCCCTGCAGTAGCATCTACCATCTGATCTATACGAGGTAAGGGATAGCTGTCTTTTGGGACAGACTTGTTCAGGTCGGTAAAATCAATGCGCATTCTCCATTTTCCATTGGCTTTGGGCACAATAACTGCATTCAATAGCCACTCCGAATATATAACTTCTCTAATAAACTCAGCCTCTTCCAGTTTTTTAACCTCTTCCCGGATGATGTCGTACTTTTCCCTGGAGTAAATTCTTCATCTTTACTTGATTGGCCTATCATCTTTAGTCATGTTGAGCTTATGACACATGACCTCAGGGTTGATGCCGGGCATATCTGCATGACTCCAAGCAAAGACACTCTTCCTCTTCCTCAAGAAGTTTATCAGCTCTTCCTTGATTTCTATTTTTAAGGCTTTACTGAACTGGATGATTTTTTCCGGTTCGTCCTCATTGAGGACGATGGATTCTACCTCTTCCGTGGCATCTCCTTTCTTCAACTTTGTTTCATCTCTTGGGTCAAGTGTATCAATGTTATAAGTGGTAGTAGCTCTCTTATGAGCCTCTCTCTCTTCAGCCGATTTGAAGTAACATTCCCGTGCTATGGTCTGGTCACCCTGCACTTCCCCTACCCCATAGGGGGTCGGGAATTTTAGCATTTGGTGGACCTTCGATGGTACAACTTCAAACTCCTTAAGGGCTACCCTTCCTATGATGAGGTTATAGGCCAAGAAAACTTTTCGTCCATAATGAAGAAATTGATCTTCCAGGTTAACCTCTTAGGCCATGTATCACCCATCCGTATGTCCGTCTTATACATGCCCAATGGATAGACCTTTCCACCGTTGAAGCCCATTAACGGATGATGATAGGGTACCAGCCTTACTCTGCTAAGACCTAAGCTCTTGAAGCAAGGCCAAAACATCACATCAGCCGAGCTTCCTCCATCTACAAGAATTCTCTGCACCTCACATCCATGAACTCTTATCGTGATTACCAAGGGGTCATCATACGGAGCTAGGATACCTTTGAAGTCGAGTCGGGAGAACCCAACTACGAGAGTGACCATGTCTACCTTCTTCCTCTTCTACGTAGTCTTAGAAGACGTCAGGTTTACCACTTCAAGTTTGGCCACTGATTTGGCCTCTGCCACATGAGCTTTCCTGTCGGCAACCTCAGAACCACCCCCGCCAGTCCTCCGCATATTATGCTAATGCCAAAGGATATCATACCAACCCTCTTTACTGGGGTGTTGTCATCTTTTGGTGGGAGGTCTGGATCGTCTTCGTCATCTCCGTTCGAGTCACCATCTCTTCTTGTCGAGGTATTGTCACGACATCTGTCGTTCCTCTTCTTTTTGGGGTCATCTCTCCCCTTTTAGGGAGATTTGCCATCCACATATTTTCTTAATTTGCCTGATTTTAACATCTTCTCAATCTCATCCTTCAAGGAGAAGCACTTATTGGTTATATGGCCACGGTCCTGGTGGAATTCCCACCATAAGTTATGGTTCCTCTTATGTGGAGGAGCCTTCAACTTATCTGGCCATCTTAGGGATCGATCATTTTTTATCTCATCGAGGATGTGTTCACAGCTTACCGTAAGAGGGGTGTAATGTACAAACTTGTCATCGGCTGCCCTCTTCTTGCCATCCTTCTTTCTCTGGAATTTCCCACTGCTACCGTCGTTCTCTTCTTCATATTTAGCAGCCATGGCTTCCTCAGCGTTCATTACCTTCCCTGCAGTTTCCAATAGCTCTACCATGGATTTTGGAGGGTCTTCTGCAAGTTTCCACAACAACTTTCCCTTCTGAAGACCTCCTATGAGGGCGGTCATGGCAATATTCTCTTTGTAATCTTCAACCTCAAGTTTTTCACTGTTGAACCGCGATGTAGTCTCTTAGGCTCTCGCGCTTTCCTTGCTTGACGTACAATAGATAGGTGGTCTTCTTTTGAGATCTTACCCCAGAGCAGAATTTGTGAATTAACCGTTCATCCAAGCCCTTGAAGTTCTCAATCAAATTCTTCAGAAGAGAAGTAAACCATATATACGCAGCTCATGTTAGGGTCCCGAAGAAGGCTCTGCAACTCATCTCATTCAGTATTGAGTAGATGTCCGCCACCGACTGGTACATCTGAATATGGTGTACAGGGTTGGTGCTACCATCATACTTGGGAGTCATTGTAGGTGGCTCAAACTTAGTTGGGGTGGGAAGCCTATTATCTTGGCCACGAATGGGGAGCCTTCTGAGAAACCTATTTGCAGCGGGTCCCTGCTCTTGATGAGGTCTCCTATCTTGTTTTCAAGACGTTGAATGGAGTCGTTCCATGGTCATGCAACATCAACTTGGCCTAGGTAGTCCCCAGCCACCTCCAATGGGTGGACTGAGGGTTCCCCAGCCGCAGCACAACGCCTGTTGTTGACCTCTTCCTGGTGTCTACATCTTCCTGTATAGGGTCGGCCCACGTGGCCCTTCTTCCCTTTGTGAGCCTGCTGCATTCCTCGACCTTGATAGCCTCTGTCTTAGGTCATTTATCGGGCCTAGATTTTCAAAGGCCGACCCTCTGCTCAATCGATCAAAAGTTGATCCTCGTTGTTGGGCATCTCCATCTCTTCTACCTTCACAACCTTGGCTCCTTTGGATGGGGCGAGCTGTGTTGTTCGAAACCTCATACGGCTCCCAACAGTCTTCTGGGACGTCTTCCGCCTCTAAATCATCATACCGGTCCATTGGGCAAGGGTTTCCTTGCCTTCCTAGGCGCAAGCGCCTAGGCTCAGCAACGTCCCTCCTCCATTGTGGGGTAGGTTGGTCTTTTCGCGGTGCCTGGGGACATCCCCTGGCCTCAGGATGAGGCTGAAAAGCCGCCGGAGTGATCATTTCCGGTGAGACTCCAGGTGGCCTCATCATATTCTGGATGATCTATGCAAATTTCTCCTGTATTTCTTGTTGCGTTGCAACTAAAAACCTCAAGGCTGTGGCCACCTCCACCATTTCGAATTGGGGTGGTGCCTAGCTGGAGCCAGGTCCCCCCGCTACTGGCGACGGAAGAGGTGATGGTAGTTCCGGTGCCATGTGTTAGTACAAAAGAGATGGTGTAGTGAATGAGCTTAGACCTCACAGGACCTCTTTCAATGGTGAAACAGCTCCGCACAAGGGGAGGCCTGGTTCACCACCAGAGTCTTCGGTGAGGTTGAGCGAATAAAGAGGAAGAGACAGCTTCTCGTTCCCACAGACGGTGCCAAAATGATGATGCTCAAAACAGCACCACCTTTCAATGTGTTTATAAGCTGAATTCAATGTTAACAATGGCAGTATAAGGGCATATAGTAGAAGGAGGTGAGAAGAAGAGGATAATCACCGGAATATAAGTGGTTCAGCCAATCAGGCCTACGTCCACTGTGCAAGTGTGATTAATATCACTATATGAGGGCTCTAATGGCCATATATAAAATGTCTCAAGCTTTCTCTCTCTACTGTGTAAGATGAAAAAGTTTCAGCTATGGTTGTTAATTTCGGATCCCCTTTAAGAAGGAGAAGACAAGTATATATAGTAGCGGGGAGGTGTAGTGTACCCCCCATCCATGCAATGAGCATGTGTGTGTTGATCTAGCCAATGCGATGAAGACAGTTGTCCCTGTCACATGTAGAGAATAATGATGAAATGTTCCCCCCACGTGGGGGGAATGATTTGTTATAACTGATTTTTGCCCACATGTCCTTATCCACACATATGCCAATAAGAGCTCGGCCATCTGAGCTTGGTCACAACCTCGGCCTGGAAGACTCCGAGGTTGGTAAGGTCTAGCTATTTATTCAATTCGAGATGGGACATAATGGTCTCGGCTTATGTGAAGCTGAGGTGAGGTAAGTGAAGGCAAAAGGTCGGCCTGGGCTGAGGCTAAGCTGGAACATGTGAAAAACATCGGCTGATTCCCTACTGAAGTTGGCCACGATGGAGGTTAATCTTTTATAACCTCGGTCTATTCCTAGCCGAGGTTGTCAGCCCCGAAATGATCTGATGAATATCTATTCCATATATCGTGAGGACTTCTCTTGATGAGGTTAGTAGTAACCTCGGCCATGGCCGACCTTGCCATGACCGAGGATATTGGTCAATGGTCCATGGCCCGTCCAACCTCGGCCATGTCCTTGGCCGAGGTTGATGTCTCAGAGCCGAGGTGGTGCATTTGGGGCATATTAGATTAATTTCAAATGTATACACCATTTGGTAGATATACCCTAGTTTAGGGAAAAAGTTTTAGGACATTGTAGCATTATAATTTGTATTTGCAAAAACTTCCACTGTAAAAAGATTCTTAGCATTCTCTTTAGCTCTAAGATCCTCCTCTATATTTGATTCCATTTCCAAATTCAAAATTTGAAACCAAAATTCTCAAAAGAAAGCTACAAGGAGCAAACTTTTGTCAACAATTGAGTCCAAATATGAAGACCATCGTGTTTGCATGACGATATTCGTATGACATGAACCCACATCGTTAATAGCTTGAGTCAAGTTTTGTTCAAAGATTAATCAAATCAACACAACTAGGTCTGCACATCTGAGAGATGGACTACTTAATGCTTTCACAAAATCGTGAGTGGATAGAGAGTAGAGACTATGATAGGAATAAATAAGGGGTGATATATAAATTAGTGAATTTTTGGGGTTGTGTTGGTCAAATCCCGGTAGCTAGTTGTGCCGAAGAAATGAAGATTCCAAAAATTGCAGACCAGATAGATTTAAAATATGATAATGTAATCACCTTAGTTTTCTTTCTGTTAATATTTATTTCTTCATGTATTGAGACAAATTCTTAGAGAGAACAATGCACCCCATGATTAATATCCCTAACGCTCATCCATATTGTACGAAGTCAAATTTTTTAATGGTATCTATTATTGGGTATCGTTCTTTCAGTTAGAGCCTGGGAGGGAATGCCTTTAGCATCCCCTACATGAAGGTGGTATGGTTTTCATACATAAAACACAAGTTACATACTCAGTCTTCCATCCAAAATATTAAATGGATGACAAAGGGTAGAGGGAAAAGATATCAACCTGATCAAATTTGTCTATCAATTTTGCATTGAAAGTTCTATGGCTACAATTTTGCATTGCTGGGAGGCTACTATATGATTCTTGGAGTCTGGTGATCTACATTTTTTTCGTACTGGGTATTGTTTGTTTTCTGTTATTAGTGTCATCTATGTTTTTCTTTGTCGCATTGGATATATTCTCCACTATTTATTTTTACTTTCTACGGCATTGAATTCTAATAGTAGTGTTGATGTCTCTGATAGGAGATTTTGACATACAGTTGATTAGTTTTTAGTTAGCTGACCATGCACCTTCAGTACTAGTTCTTCATCCTTCTAGGATTACAATTTAATATTCACAAATATCTCAAAGAAGGATTAAAAATAAGGTATAAAATGTGCCTACCATTCTATGAATGGTTATAAACAAATAAGTCCTATAAGAAGTGATACTGTAAAAAAAAAAAATTCGACTCACCGTTTTTTTTTCTTCCTTTTTCTTTTTGGTTATTAATGATCTATTTCTATATCTACTCCTCATGTAAATGGAGTTATCAGCTCCATCCTCCAAGTCCATCAGAATCATTAAGTCATAGCAAGTCATGATTAGATATACTCACTACTTTGGGCATTTTATAATTATATTTTCACTACAATGTTGTTCATTTTTTACTCTGTAAGCAGCATGGAAATTCTTTTTTAACTCTAATGATGATGGTGATGAGATGTCATTATTTTTGGCTCATATGTTTCCATTGTGATTACCATATGCAGGACCTGGTAATTATATAAGTTCAATACATGCTTTTATCAATTTTTGGCCTTTCTGAAATGACTCACAGTTGGTCTCTAACCAGATAAGTGACGATTTCAATGCTAGAGATGAGAGGATGGCGTCATACCTCGCCACGGTGAAACAATTGATGGACAACATTGAACAAGTCAGCATTCAAAAGTTTCCTCGAGGACAGAACGGCCATGGTGACGCCCTAGCAGCCTTGAGCTCATCGATCAATTCTGACTTGAAGAGAATAATTCTGATTGACTTCCTCGCCTAGCTAAGTATCAACCACAACGTCAAGCCGCCGAGCGTGGGGCATGTTCTCCATATTGATACAACCCCAGTTGGATGGACCCCTTCAGGGATTAATTGAAGGATGGTGCGCTACCAGACGATAAGAATACCGCTCATCAGATAAGAGTCAAAGTTGTTCGCTTTCACTTATCTTCTGAGGGCAAGCTGCACAAGAGATCTTTCACTAGTCCTTACCTCTATTGCGTTCATCCAAAGGACGTCAAGAAAGTCCTGCACAAACTCCATAAGAGAATCTGTGGGAGTCATATTGGGGGCAGGTCGCTAGCTTTTTTAGCAATAAAAGAAGTCTACTTGTGGCTGTACATTGAGAAAGACGTTGGAATATATGCTCGCAAATGCAAAAAATGCCAACTTCACGCTCCTTTGGTTCACCATCCATCCAGCGATCTGAAGTCACTTACCAGCCCATGGCCTTTCGCCTAATGGGGTATTGACATCATGGGACCTCTTCCTACCGCGACCGATAATCGCAAGTATATGTTGGTCACAACAGACTACTTCACCAAATGGATAGAAGTAGATCCACTGGTAAACATTAGAGACTCAGACATGATAAGATTCATATGGAGAAACATTGTCACTCATTTTGGGTTCCCCAATACCATCATTACTGACAATAGAGCCCAGTTTGAAAGTGGCCTATTCCAGGGTTTCTGCAATGACCATGGGATCAGACACTACTTCAGCTCTGTGGCATATCCTCAGAGCAACGGATAGGCTAAAGCTTCCAACAAAATAATGATTTATGGATTAAAGAAGCGCTTGGAGCGAGCCAAGAAGGCATGGATAAACAAACTACCCCACATCCTATGGGCTTACCGCACCCACCCACGGTGAGAAACTAGAGAAACATTGTTCGCATTAACATATGGGATGGAGGAAATTATCCCCTTAGAAGTTTGCCTCTCCACCATGAGGTCCACCCTTGTCAACCAAGGCCAGAACGATACAGCATTACTCGTTGAAATTGACCTAGCTGAGGAATGAAGAGAGATGTCTCTAGTGAAACTAGCATCTTATCATCAACAGCTATCAAGGCACTACAACAAGAAGGTCAATCGAAGAGCATTCCAAGTTGGTAACTACGCCCTGAGGAAAGTTCTTGGCAGTGCTGTAAAATCATCAGATTGTAATCTAGGGCCAAACTAGGAGGGTCCATTCAAGGTGATAAGAGACGACCTACAAGGAGCCTATCACTTAGAAACAATGGAGGGCAGGGAGATACTTAGAGCTTGGAATGCAACCAATTTGAAGAAAGTTTACTTCTAGTTTTTCTTTTATTCTTTTTTTAACTCAGTGTTGAAATTTTCAATTCATTTCTCATTAATAAAGATTTGTTTGGCAGTGGCATTCTATGAACTATTGATTTTTCTCAACTACATTATAATTCATTCACCTTTTCCAAGTTATAGGCTCCCCTCTTAACATACAAAACTAAGATCATGAGATACGTGTTAAAGCAGGGTATGGCACTTCCTCAGGCCTTCGCGATCAAATATGAATGACCTCCTAGCATTGCCCTTGGCAATATATGAAGCCCTACAGGGGACCCTTAGGCAACATGGCCAACCCAGGTTGGTCGCCAACATTGTTTGGCTCAAAAATCCTGCTCGAATAGAACATCCAACACCTGGTGTATCCTCTCCATTGCCACACTTAGGCCTAAGGATGTGTGACGACACAACGTAAAAGGTAAAGTAAGGCAGAATGGTATCCTAAAAGCATACTGGAATGGGGGGATACTCACTCAATAAACCAACTCTGACTATATCAAGTCTAGTCACCTAGAAGAGCCCAAGATAGTTGAGCAAGAAATCAATTAAGTAAAAAGATACACAACACATGTTTAGTCGAAGAATAGCCCAAAACATAACTATTTTATTACATTATTACATATACAAAGAGTTACATATGCTGAGTAAAGTAAATCCTAATGAGAACTAGGTCACTAAGCAAGATAGTCAGCTATTTGCACTCTTTGGCCATCATATGGATGAGGAGTTAATTCCTCCTCAACTTCATTTGAATCTGATTCCATGAGCTGCCTTGGGATTACATATATGGGAACCCATCGATCATCCCTCCTGAATGGGTTCGGCATCAAAGTTGAGTGGAAGATATCATGAGGATACCAGAGGACAGTGTTCCTAGGGACTCCCTAAGATCACTCAACCACCCTTTTATGAAAGATAACTCCTCAACCTCCCTCAACTTTGTCGGAGCATCGGTCCAACCCTGATCATAACCATCATCCCACACCTACCGAGGACCTTTCTTGAATAGGTGCCTTAATGAGGTAACATCTCTTTAAATACCGACAGCTATCACATACGCCCTGCGAACATCACCTCAAAGCTCGGCAATCTCCTTAGCTAAGCCACTATCACCAGTACCAACTCATGGCCCAGTCGATGAAGAGGAGCCACGCAAAACTCAAGGGGCAATGCTCGGCGCATTCTCCCTAAGTCACGATACTTCTTTCCTTAGAGAATCATTCTCTTATTGAAGTACCTCTCCAACTTGATTAAACTAGGAGGCATCCAGGAGCTTAGCTTTCAGAGCATCCACTTCTTCTTGAACAAAAGAGCCGACCTCCTCCATCTCCTGAAGCCTATCTCTCAGCTTGGCAACGAACTCTGATTGGTCCTTATAGTCTTGATTCCTCGACCTAAAAGACTTACAGATCCTCACAAAGGCACGGTGAACTCGGTTGATCGCATCAGGACCGAGAATTTTTCTTAGTTGAGAGGTAGCAGGAATATATTCCCCAACATCGATGAGCTACAAGCCATATAAGTATTGGAGAACAAATAAACCAGTACGCAAAAGGGAACATGATTTCATTTCATTAAAATAAAGTTCAAGTACATCAGCAAGAGAAAGAAAGAAAAATACAAATGCAAAAATACAAAGGTTCCTAAGAAGACTAGTTAGCGACCTCAGTATGTTCTGAGGACGCTGGTTATTTCCCTTTTTTCGCGGTATCCCCAGGCATACCTCCCTCAGATGGAGCAGTCACCATCCCCTGAGCGAGGGGAGCATCAGCAGTAGTGGTCGGGACAGTTAGGACACCTTCGTTGGTAGCAGGAGAAGGCACCTCATCCACAATAGGCTTGGGGCCAGGATCGTGCTCGTAAAAGAGAGGGGACTCAACATCCCCCGCGACAGTAAGCAATGCCTTGTCCCAAAACTTCTTCAAGTTAAGATGGCTAATATATCCACTCTGAGCCTCAGCATCCTCTTGCACTGCGACCCATCCAGTTTTGTACGAGCTTTCCTTGAGGGTGGAGGCCTTAGATTCCACCTTCTTTACCTTCCCAGAAAGTGCCTTCTTCTACTCAACCACCGTTAGCTTGCTCGTACAGACCAAGTCGTAAGACTGCCTCAGCTCCTCGAATTCCTAAATTTCGCCTCTTTTGCCTTGCGAAAGACCTCTAAGCAGCACTGCAACCTTCACACTCACCTCTAACTCGACATTATTCCTCTCCAGCTCATCACGGCTGCGGTAGAGGATGGTGAAGTCATATACAAACTGTAGAAAGAAGAGGAACATTAGTGAAAGAGACATTAAAAGAAGAACTATGAGAATAGATCATTAAAAATAGACTTACCAAGGCTAGCCTCTGACTTGCCTTAAGGGCTAACTGGTATATCCCTATACTTGACGACCTCTGGCGATCAACTGGCAAGACTGCTCTTTCGAGGACCGATAGAGATAGTTTAGGAGAAAGAGCAACAGAAGACCCCTCTGGTAAGGCATACACAGGCACCAGAGATTGCCCCGCCTTGGTCCTCACTTTTTCTCTTTTCCTTTCTTCGTATATCTCCTTCTTCCTCTCTCTTCCTTGCCTCTTCCTTCTTCCTCACCAACACCTCCTATTTCCTCTTCCTCTATTGCTCATGATCCACAGTTTGGGAACTGGTGGCAGTATCCCCACTCCCAGACTTCTGCTTCTTCAGCCTGCGAGCAAGTGCCACATTATCTTCATCATCATCTTGGATTAAATTTTCCTAGGAGGAGCTATAGTTTCCTCGTTGGAGCTATTCGAATCCTCTAAAACCTCTGAACCCTCTGAACCCTCCTTCGAACTGGAAAATTCTTTACCACTTGAACTCTCCTCGCTATAACTACCCTCAACTCCACCTCTTTCATCTCCCTCACTCTCTTCACCTGAGCTTCATTCCTCCTCGTTTAACGAAATTAGTTCAGGAGCAACCTATTTTATGATATCTAATTGAGGAATAATATCCACAGTTCAGGCGATGAAGCTGGACCTGATGTTCTTATACTCCAGAATGAATGCTGTTGATCGTGGATGCTCACCATCAGCAAGTATTCCCTAATCTTCCAAGCCTTGACCAGCTCAGCAGCTCGAATGTCGCGAAGTGCAGGTTCTGAGTTCTTTATCTTCGCTGAAAAAGGAAAAAAGGAAAATATAAGAAAATCAGTATACTAACAGAAAATCAATGAGCAGAACAAGATCTATGCCTACCTATATATTCTTCCCCATAAAAGGGAATCACAGGTCCCTTGTACCTCACCCCTTCAGTTTGGAGAGGGAACTGCCAGTTCCTGGCAATAAACCCCTCTTGCTAATAGTCCTTGTGGGAATCAGGTAGATTGACTACCAATACCCTGTCACGACTCATAACTTTCAAATAAAGGAGACTAGAGCTTGTTCGAGAGAAGGAATAGCAATAACAAATTTTAGTAAGACCTCAATTGGTTCCATATAGCTGATTGATTCTATGTAAACCATTGACAGTCCTTCAAACATTTGGAGAACACTGGGCAGGAAGTATAAAGAATTAACTGAAGAAATGTAAAAACAAACGATTTGGGGGAAAAGTCATACCCCTTGGGATAATAAAAGAACATGAATCAAATTCCCATCCTCAATTTCTCTAACATTACGAGGAATAGGGGCACATTCAATGTGCACCCAGTTTGGAATATTATAACACTTCCTAAACTCAGCTATTGACCTAGTACCTATTTTTTCCATCAGAAAAGAAAAACCCTAGCAATGATAACAAAGAAATTCCAACAAAAAAATGAGAAGAAATTTGGAGAACTTAGAAAGTGAGAATCATATTAAGACGATGCAAAGCCGCAAGAAAAAAAGATGTGAAGGTAAGGAAGAGCTCGAAGATGAAGTAATAGACACAAAAATAAGAAAATGTAGGAGGAAGCATAAGATATCTTGAGAATTCGAGAATTTGTGAAACGACACCAAAAATGGCTTCGTCAAATCAAGTTTAAACCTTCTCAATCATGACGCACAGAGAACAAAGCAAATCTGCCTCCTGAATCTACTGAAGAAAGACATTTCGATCCCCAAAGCATTATGAAATTCAAAAAAATACCATCAGGGATATTATTTAAAATTATTGAGCCCAAATTGTGACCCCAAAATTTTAGGGGCAATTACGGGTACCTCATTTAAATGTCTTGGCCCAGACAAGTAGCCCGACAAAGCCTTATCAAAGATTGGGAAAGTCCGACCCAAAGTCTAAGGTCTCATATATAACTAATTCAGTGATGACCCATTCAACCCCTAAAATCTCTCGAGAGATATTCTAGGGATTATGGACCAACGTGGAGGTGACCAACACCCCCACTCTCGAGAATTACATGTTCATATTAAACCCCCCCCGCCCGGGGGCAAAGGGCATATGCAATTGTAAACACTCCCTTGGAGTAAAGAGAAATACGAATCAGAGAGCACCACCATGGACGTAGGCCATTTTGTCGAACCACGTATATTTTGTGTCGTGTGTGATTGCAACTATTTTATGTTTTTTTATTTTTTCTGGTGATCGAATTTGCTTATAATTTGTGTTGAGATTTATTATTACCAAGGAGAAGATATGGATACTAGTAGCAACAGATTGCTTTACAAAGTGGGCTGAAGCGATACCACTAAGAAGGGAAACAGCAGGGCTGGTGGAAACTTCATCAGAGAATACATCATTTGCAGTTTTAGGATTCCAAAGGTTATCCTCTCAAATAACAGAACCCCTTTTGTCAATTCAGAGGTAACAATGCTCACAGACAAGTACTCCATTGTTCATCATACTTCAACGGTGGCATACCCAAAAGGAAGCGGTTAAGCTAAAGCAACCAATAAAACCTTGGTTAATATTTTGGCTAAAATGATGGACGATTTCCCAGAATCATGGGATGACAAGATACCAGCTGTGTTCTGGGCCTATTGAATAACCAAGAGGAAGCCCATAGGGTATACTCCATTCTCCCTTGTTTATGTGGCTGAGGCGATCCTTCCAGTAGAGTTAGAAGTTCCCTCTCCTCGATATGCCTTGAGAAGTAACATGTTCCCCCATAATAGACATGTGCAGTTAGAAGCGTTGGATGAACACAAAGATAATGCGATACAACATTTTTAAATGTATATGAAACCGCTCTTCAGGGCATATGATAACTTGGTAAGAAGAAACAATGAATAACATCAGGGGGATTCCTCTACCTAAATTTGAAGTGAATTAGGTGGGACCTTTCATTGTAAAAGAAGCTCATGATTAAGGGTATTGCTTAATTTCTAGGATGGAAGAAGACAAGACATTCAAGATTAATAATAAATGTTTGAAAGTCTATCATGTGTAAGCAATTAAGTTTAGACCACTATTGTTTCTAGCTATTATTATGAATATACAAGTTTTTTTAACTCAAGTGGAGGTGAAAGAATTGTGGAACTTCATAATATATGCAAACAGTTATAGCACAAATAAAGGACATGGAAACACATACATCTTTTTTTCATTCATTCATAAACTTTGGGGCATTAAAAAATTGGGACCTACTACCCAAGAATTACATAAGAAAAAGAAAAGGAAAATGTATACAAAAAAATTCATTGCCCTAAGAAGAACCACATATCTGAAGCAGAGAAGGCATTAATAGAAACCTCCAATCTCGTTTGTGCTTGTGTACGCTCGATGAGAAGTTTCTCTCATTTCAACTTCTCCAGACGTAGAGGTTCTTCGATTTCCCCCACCTCTTTGTTGACAGCTTCAAGAAGAGGTGTTAGCTCAGCCAACTTAGCTTCCTTAGACCGTTGATCCTCCTGATGCTTATGTAGTAGTTCCCTCTGACTGTCTAGTCGTTGTCTCTTTAAAGTCTTTAAGTGCGCAATCAACCAGTCAAAACAGAAGACATCGCGACCCAACTCGCTCAGATAGCCCAGGAATTAGTTGAGGTGAGCTCTAGTAATGTTTGGAGTATGAGTGCTGATGATATTAGCAACAGTGGTCTTCATAACCTGAAGCCTATAGCTCATCACGGGGATGTTGGAACATAGGCAATCCATGATAAAAGTCTCAGGATTATGTCTTGCAATCTGCTCAATTACCAAGCGATGGCTAGCAGGCATTTGAGGAGAATGTTGCAGGACCATGAGGAAAAAGTCGTGAGGGGATAAGTCGGGCAGAGGAAGCTCACAACCAGATTCGCTATCAATAGCAGCACCAGTCATGGAACCTTGGTTGTCGTGACTAGAATCTGCTTAGATAGCGAGATCCTAATGGGGTGAAGCGATGGGCGAAAGAACTGGTGGAGATTTCTCTCCCGTCGAAAAGGATTCACGAGAAACCAGTGAACAGGTAGAAGAAACAATGAGTTAAATGAAATATCTTAACAAGTGTTTTCGTTGTTAAGTCACCAATATAGGTGGAGTTTATGAAAAATCTTAACAAGCATTTTCGTTGTTAAGTCACCAATATAGGTGAAGTTTATATGAAAAATCTTAACAAGCATTTTCGTTGTTAAGTCACCAATATAGGTGGAGTTTATGGAAAATATTAACAAGCATTTTCGTTGTTAAGTCATCGATAGAGGTGGAGTTTATGGAAAATCCTAACAAGTGTTTTCGTTGTTAAGTCACCGATATAGGTGGAGTTTATAAAAAATCTTAACAAGCATTTTCATTGTTAGGTCACCGTTATAGGTGGAGTTTGCGAAAGATCTTCACAAGTATTTTTATTGTTAAGTCACCGTTATAGGTGAGGTTTGAAAGTTTGGGAAAGAAGACTCTTCTAGATTGTACATTGTCAAGAATAAAAGTCAAACAATGAGAAATAAAGAGAAACTAGCGAAGTACTTCAGCAGTGGCTGGAGCAAGAACGGGCGTCACCAAGGAGGCCATAACGGCGGGAACTGTTGGGGGCATGCTTACCTCCTCAGAAGCCTCAAAGACACCCCCATCTAAAGAACCCTCAATGATCGGTAAAGCTCCTTCACCAACAAAAGGTACCAAGGCCAACATAAGAGCCTTAATTGAAGAGGACGTTTGACCTTCAAGTAATGCCCCAATGTTGGTGGATGAAGAGGAACCACCATAATGGGCAGAAATTTCAACCCTAGCCTTAGGAATAGGCAGCCCACCAAGAGAGGAGGGTGGGTCAGGATCTGGAGAAAACTGCAAAAAATAAAGCTAAGTGTTAGAAATGATGAATAAGTACAGAAGAGGTGAGAAATACCTCTAAGTGTTACTTACCTCAGTTATGGCACCAAAGAGGGAAACTGCAGTTAGGGGTCTCGTCAGCACAGCTGGAAGAAGAATGTTAGCTAACAAAGATGTCATTTCGACCTAAGGCATCCCAATACTTTAAAGTTCAGCATGTTAAATATAAAAAGGCTGGAAGAGAGAAAGAACGTTAGACCTAACAATGATTGATAATATGTTACCTTAGGGAAACTTTCTGCAGATGGAATGATGGTCAGAAGAACCCCGGGCTGAGGTGATAATTCAGAGGAGGTTGGGGGAGTTATCTCTGGTTGAGAAGAGATTCCCATAAACTCAACAGAATCACCCCCCGTAGCAGCATCCTTTGCACGTTGTGATTCCAAACGATGGGATTAAGTAAGCTTGATCATAGAGGAACGGGGAGGAGTCACATCGACCTGAGAGGAGCTGAAATATCCCCCATAAAAGGACTCACAGGGGGGCTGGGTCTTTCTTTTTCAACCTCCTCCATAACAGTTGTTAAGAGTTAAATAGATGTAGCTTGCCTTATAAAAATGGGAGTAAGAACAATAACACACATGCATACCTCGAATACAGAATGAGAATGGGAGGATATAACCACTGGCGAAGGAGGAGAGGAGGCAACAACATAGGGAGGTGGGGGGGAGATGTACATATGGAATTCGTTTCATCTAGGACTTGGTACCCAAATTCTTCTTCCTTGCAATCGCAGCACCAGTACTTAGAGGAACCTTTGAACTCTTCTTCCTCTTTAACAATAGCTTTGTTGGATCAACCAAGATAGTGGGGAAGGTAGTAGAAGGAGGAATAATGGGAGCGCATCATTAAAACTCAACATTTATTCGTTCCCCCTCAGCCTGAACTCTTCTTCTCAACTCCTCACTCATTTCTGCAGATATGGGAGGAGGAATGAAGGTGATGGGGAATGCCTCCAAAGGAGTTTGGGGATGAGTTTGAGACTTAGATTTTGAGGAATTCCCACTGTTGGACTTCCTAGTTTTTTTGGTTGGTGGCAGGGAAGGCCCTTCACCAGAAATTGCTTCGGTTGTAGGGGTAGGCTCGTTGGGGGTTGCAATGATCTTGGGTTTTGGCGTGGCAGTAGGGATCATTGGGCAATAAGGGAGCAGCTCGAGGGGAGGATCTTTAACAGTTTTACTCAGAGGGAACTCAACTCTAAGAATAGAGTTGCCTTTGAGCCCTAATTCCAAGGTAGGGAAAGAAATAACTGGGGGATACTTTGTATGAACTCATGAATCATGCCCAGTTGCCTGAAATGGAATATAGTGGCATAAGAGGTAGATAACGGTATTGGAAAAATTAGCCAAGTTGTAACGACCAGGGGATCGTGTCATGTCAATGTGGGTTTAATCCAGACATTTATAGAGGGACCCCAAAGCAATGGTGGATAGGGGAGGGTTGAAACCCATGGCCAAACGGATAGAAATGTTTATAAGGTCCCTACTGGGCTAGTCGTTGGGTTTCTCAGTAAAAAAGAAATGCAAAAGCTGCACAAGAATGTATGCTGGTAGTTCTAAAGATCTACCTTCACCTTGGCCTATAACAACAGTGACATCCTTCGCAGTAGGAGCTTAAAAAAAATAGCTAATAAGGGGAGTAAAAGTGGCCTTGATTGAAGACCCTGTGCAATGGCGACAAATTTGATCAAGCTTAGCTCAGCTCAGTCAGCAGTCTCTTAGGCATCCAAGGCCTTATAATGATATGTAAACTCACCCATGGGCTCAAACCCAAGTAGCTCACAAATATCCTCCAACAAAATGGTGAACTCCCACCAGGCAGCAAACAACGTGTGAGTTATAAGGTTCCATATGGAAACCAACACTTGGACCGCAGCATTGTGCTTGGAAGGAGTGAACTCCCCAAACCAGCTGGCTCGATAAAGACAAACCCTGGCAAGAGCTGTAGCATGAGAGCTCTGCATGTGTGCATATCAGGCAGCAAAATGAGTTAGCGATCCCCCAGGTGTCTCAAAATTGATCTGAGAGTAAAGGAAGTCACCACGATCCAACCGAAAGCGTAGAGTACCCTCTGAAGGAAAAAATACCCAATTTAACGAATCTTTATCTTCATCACCGAGTAGCAAAGGGTCATACTTGGCTAAAAAATGGTAGGTCTTGCATGCATCATAGAACTCATCATCTTTACCAAAGATGGGAGACCAATGGTAAAAAATTTATTGCTCTTGATAAGCAGCATCCAAGGTAGTGGTGCTATGGATGGTAGCAGTAGTAGAGGTTGCAGAGGGGAGCTCGGATGAGCAGCGATGGTGGTAGCCTTCGAGACACTTGAAGAAGCCATAATAAGTGGCGATGAAAGAAACATCTTGGTAAAGAAGGGCTGTGGACGAAAATGGAGGAGTACAACCATAGGTGATGGTGTAAAAGATGAGAGGAAGAAGAAAACCAGGTAAAAGGCTTGGAAATAAAGGAGTTTTGGTAGAGTTTATCTCTCAAGAGTAGACGGAATCTTGAAGAAGATGAAGAAAGGAGAAGTGTTTTGAAAAATAAACATTTGAAATCTTTTAAACTTGTCTTTTGAGTTTCCCACCACCACACGTTCAAATCTACCTGTAATCATTTCAAACAGACATGCGGTACTTTGGGAAGTGTCCTGACAGTTGAACCACATCATTTAATGAAGTGACGCATGGGTTTCTTCCAAGATAAGTTTTGGGGTTTGACGATAAAATTTTTCTTCTATCAGACATATCCAATAACTCCTAATGAAGAAGATATCCCAATGGTTAAAAAAAGCTACGATGTCTGCTCGCCACAGGTCTAACCGTTGTTTAATTGTGACTCATCACCATTGGGGAGAATTTTAGCTTTTTCGAACATGGCGAAACGTTATAAGGGAGAATTTCACAAGTCATAATGATAGGGGCAGTCCTAACGAAAAACTCACTGCCTACACCTATACTCCACAAACATCACAAATGGGAGAATTTCACTTCCCCAGAGCCAAAATGAGTATTTGGGCAGGTTGGTAGGTCTATCAGGAGAATTTCAAATAATCAAGCCATATGGTTAAAAGTCAGTAATCGAAAAAATTGTGATGTCCCTTTACCAAAGCACCCATAAGTCGTGGCGCTTCGACTCAAGTACAACGAGAAGAATTTTACTATTTCCTAAAAGCATTAAATTCAGTTGGTTGAAATGAAGGAAAATACGCCAAAAAATTTTCACACAGAGAAAGTTCATCGAATTGAGAAGTTTTCATGCAAACATTTTTTATTCCCACAAAAAATCTCTCCACGAAGGGGGAAATATAGAGGGGGCTTGAAGGTAATCTTGAGATTAGAGATAATTACCCCATTAAACAACAGTGCTTGGGATTAAGGCAGCGAGGTAGCTCAAGCGAGGTAACTCAATCGAGGCAGCTTGGCGTGGCAGATTAGCACCGTAGCTCATACTTTGGCTCGTTATGTTATTTAGTTATATTGCACTTTTGTTTATATTGACTATGAGCTATAATGATTATAATGATGTAACGAGAATATTGATTTTGTGTGAGATCGAACGGTACTCGCCAGAGACCAGGCTTGGCAGGGCGTGGGACAGCTTTCATGCTCTATCAAATGACCTCGTCGTGGGAACTTTAGAGGGACATGGTTTGGAGGATTGAGAAGAGATGCACCATTGGGGCTTGTCCTGACCATCTTAGATACACCAGGTGAAACACCGAAGGACCCTGACCGTGGAACTTTGAGCGGAGCAACCTTGAGTTCCATCAGGTGTTGAGTTATGAACGGAATATCCTTCTACTTAATGTCACATGTACCATATGTAATGTCACTAGCCAACAAGGCAATGTCAAATCTACACTTGAGTAAATCAACGTGGTATTTGGGGCTGTCAGACAGTTGGTGAGACACCTCTGTGACGATAGCCCCCTGACATACAATGGTTAGGCAAAAGGCATGTCTTGGCATTTAATGTTTATGATGTGGATATAACTAGTGCATCAGGTATTTAATGTTTGTGACATAAAATATGAGGGATGTCTTTCATAGGCATTAATGACTAAGTTGCCTCGGGGATCGTGTGGGGGGCTATTTAAGGACCCTAACCACCTCTGGGGAGAGGATGTACTTTTTGAGAGTTCAGGAGTTATTACTAGAGATAATACACATCGGAGAGAGATTTATTACAAACCAGAGAATTTACTCACTCGACATTGTCATTTATTACGAAGGTTTAGTACTTGACATGTATCTCTAAGGGTTGTTGGTCTGTTTGGCTTCCTGCCAAGGTGTATCTAGGGTGCTTACTTCTCTCTCCCTTTAAATGAGTTACTTTTGAGTTCGTTATTATCCTTTGAGTTATACACGAGAGATTTGTGAGTTTAAACTGAGTTTATCTTCACTAAGTTGTGTTTGCGTGTCCTACAGTTAATCAATATTGTTACTATTTAACTTGTCATTACTGTACTCAAAAGGGGTTATGCCTCCATCTAATCCAAACTACCCTCTTACACCTACTACTCAGCGAGGTCACGATTCCATATGGGTGATTGCGGATCTTTTGTCTAAGGTAGTTCACTTTTTGCCACTTTGGACTGATTACTCTAAGGGGCAGTACGCCCAAGTTTTTATAGCCGAGATAGTGCGATTACATGGGGTACCGCTCAATATTATGTTTGACTGGGATAAGATTTTTGTGTCTCAATTTTGGGAGAGTTTTTACGAGGCTATGGGTATCGAGGTGTGATTGAGTACATTTTATCAATCGCAAATAGATGAGAAGACTGAGCATACTAACCAGATGCTAGAGGATATGTTATGTATGTGTATCCTGGATAATGGGGGAGGTTGGGAGCAGTGTTTTCTACTAGTGGAGTTTGCATATAATAACTCCTACCATTTCACCATCAGTATGGCCCCATTTGAGGCTTTATACGGTAGACCTTGTTGTTCTCCTATGTGTTGGTTAGAGGTGGGGGACAACAAGCTACTTGGGACAGAGGTGATACAGAATATGTTTGTCAAGATTGAAATGATTCTTAGTCGCATTTGGATAGCTCAGGACCAACAGAAGAGCTACGCTGATGCAAAACGGTTCTTCAGTGAGTTCAGTGTGGGGGACCAGGTTCTTTTACGGGTGTCTCCTATGAAAGGGATAATGCAATTTGGAAAGAAAGGTAAATTGGCACCGAGATATGTAGGACAATTAGGGATAATGCGATTTGGAAAGAAAGGTAAATTGGCGCCAAGATATGTAGGACCATATCCTATTATCGAGAGAGTTGGACCAGCAGCATACAGATTGGGGTTGCAGATCCACTTGCATCGTATCCATGACGCGTTCCATATTTCTTCATTCAGGCGATATCTTCGTGATGAGTTGGCTCACATACATGTTGCATTAGAGAATATTGACTTGTAGCTCGATAGTTCTTACGAGGAGAGACCGGTGGCGATCCTGGACTATAGTGAGAGACTGTTGAGATAGAAAGTAGTTCCGCTCATGCGTGTCCAGTGGGTACACCATAATATTGAGGAGTCTACTTGGAAGCACGAGGATGAGATGCGCGACAGATACCCGAAGCGAGAGTATGTAATACCACGTAATTTTAATAACTTTTAATATTAGATTAATTAAGAGTAAAATGGGGATTAATTGGAATTAATTATGAATAATAATTGGAATTAATCCGGGTTGAATATTACTAGGGAATAAAGTATTATGTGATTGACATTTAATATTACTTATAGATTAAAAGTAATAAATGATTATATGGTCGCGAGTGAATAATACACGAATTATTGAAACTAAGTCAGGACGCGCGTGTGAGTCATGACGGGACTAAATTGAAAGGGATAAAAGGAAAATTATTTTTTAAGTCATTCATATGGTCATTTTTAGTGCACCGTTGAGTCTAGAAGGGTCGAAATAGGCAGAAAAGTCTATTCGGGGGTTTGATTTAGGTCTCAGGTCAATTGGGAACCAAAAGGACACCCCAGAGGGGTATTTTGGTCATTGTATTTAAGAGGTGAATAGTTACTACGAAAATTGGGTTTTATTATATAAGTGAAGAGATTAGATAACTTAGGTTCATTCACCCAAAAACAGAGGAAAGGTATTTGAGGAGAGAAAGATTTTTCCAAGGAGAGGAAGAGGTTTTAAGAGTAAACCAAGGGACAACCACCTTGCACTACCACCGAAAAAGTGACCAGAAAAGATAAGGGGACATCCTACACATATCTTCTCCAAAGGATCAAACCTACACCTTCAAGAAATTGTAATTCTTATTCCAATTAGTGAGTATAATATTCATGTTAGAATAGGATTAATATTTACCCATGAGAATTGTGAAATTGGGCATGACATGATGGATAAATTAATTAGTGTAATAGGCATTACATGTAGTTGAGAAATCCACATGTTGAGGTTATCATATTGATGATTTGAATTTTAAATCACGAAATTATATTATGGGTTTTATGATGAACATAAATGGTGAATATAGAATTTGAGGATTATATTAATTTAGATAAAAACCCTTCTTGAAATTAAGGAATTAGATGATTTCTATCTGTTATAATCACCTATAAACATGTATAAATGATGTTGGGATAATTGGGATTTCTTATAATATATTCCATGTGGGTTTAGGTGTAAGAAAATGGTGAAAAACGCAGAAACTGAGGTTGGGGACAAACTGCTGAAACGTCGAACGAACTGGGAAGTCGATTAAAATCGTTCGAACGAGACATGATGTCGTTCAAACGAGATTCTATGTGATTTGAACAAGAATTCAGGGACTTCTAATGATATTTCAAAAATACTATTTTAGCCCAGAAAAGTTTGAAAATTCGTATTTTTGACCCACAGTAAGTTATGAATTTTTTTGGTACATTAACAAAGAGTGAGAGACTTGGGTTAATGTTAGAAAATTATATATTGAATTGAGAAAGGAATTATGTGAGTGATAACTACGTAAAATTATTCGATAATGAGACTAAATTGTAATTATTAAGTACGTGTAGTATTCGAGAAATACAATGGGTACTTGGGGCATGATGAATTCTTAATACGTTATATAAGTCGAGTGTGTACCTATTATTATATAAGTTCAGTATATACTCATTTCTTAATGATTTATGTGCATGACATACCTAGCCTACTTGCTATCAACGGAAGGTTTGTGCGTTGAGGGAAGTCATATATTGATGAGCCTTATGGGGGATTTTTGACTTGTTGCCACGGAACATTAGACTTATGTTGGATTTCCATTAGTGAAAACAATGGTATTGAACGGTCATTTGGGTGCGTAGCCCGAAGGCTTAGGACTATGTTTGCCTCTAATAATTGTGTTTTGATATTTTTGGTTCGAGGGATATACCGAACCGACAGTCCTTTATACAGTGACGAGATGTATTGGGACTGGATAGCAGAGTATGCATGCACCGAAACTGTGTCTCAGGGTGCAGTATTGTATGTATATATATATATATATATATATATATAAAATATAGTGAATGCATATATATACTTGTGATATTATCTACTGTGTGACTTAAGTAAACATGAAAGATAGTGAAATTTGAAATTAATTAAGTTCGAGAACACTTAATTATACTGAGATTTGAACTAATATATATTTATTTATTACATGTGTTGTGAAGAATTTATGTGGGGAAGATAAGGGTTATGGATACTTGACACTATGATATAATCTAGTGGAAGGGGGAATAATAACTAGGATAACTTGGAGAAACGTTAGGCGTACACACTAGATGAGAGGTGAGAATATCAAGAGAGAGATACTCCGAGAATCTAACATGTATATAATAATTGTTAATTGTAGCATTTATTCACTTGTTGTTTTTAAAATCTTTTACAATCGGACTCTGGCCCGTTTTCTCTTGCATATTATCTTCCCTCTTGTATATACAGTATCAGGTGTCCAACCACAAGGATGCCCAGCATAGAGGTAGGGATATTTATTCTCTATTGATACTATGTCATTGTGGACTTTGCATTAGATGCATCATTCTATTGATTCGTGTACTCTGTAGTCATTTATTTGATGGCATGTTCTCGAAGGATTCATGTCATTTCCATTCTATCTCAGTTAGTGGTTTTATTTGTGTCGGTTTTGGATACATTTGGTTTTATTTGGTTTATTGTATTGAGATGCTTGAAACTGGGAAGTTTATTCCAGTTACACTAATCAAGTTGTGATTGTAATACCCCGTAATTTTATTGATTTTATTTAATGGGATTAATTAAATGAAAAGGGAATTAATTGGAAATTAATTGGAAATTAATCCGCATTTAAATACTAGTGAGACGAGAGTTGGTATTTTATTATGATAATAATATTAAATATTACTGGGTGAATGAAGTAATATATGTTTATGGAATTTATTAAAATTGTCGCGAGTCATAAATACGATAATTCGGGAAATTAAGTTGGGACGCACGTGACAGTCGTGTCAGGAATCAATTTAATTGGATTTAAAAGTAAATTATAATTTTATCACCCGTGTGGTCATTTTGAGTGCGTCAACGTGTCCGGAGGGGTTGAAATAGTAAGAAAACACTAGCCGGGGGTTTAGTTTGAGTCCCGGGGAATTTTTAGGCCAAACCGGTAACCCGGGAGGGTATTTTAGTCATTTTAATTTTTAAAGGATTTTGACCCACGAATTTTAGGCCTTATTTATCATCCAATATTAGGGCCATTAGGATCATTATCTACCAAATAGCAAGGAGTGGGCAACGTGAGAAAGATGAGAAGTTACAAAGAGGGTTTCCAAGCCATAACCACCACACACCACCATTATTCACCGAATTTGTCACCCGAGAGAGAAGGAGAACCAGCCATTAACATCACCAACGGATCATAACATCAATTCTAAGGCAAGTGATTTGATTTCATTAAGTTTCGGCAAATAATTAATCCATGCTAGTGTAGGATTTTATGATAGCTATGAATAATGATTGAAATTCGTGAAATTTGGAGAAGAAAACTAAATTTTGGATAGGAATTGGATGTAGATTAATTCTGGAAGTTTTTCATTAACCATTCCATGACCCTTGATGAATTAAAAAACGGATTTAGGAACATAAGTATGATGGTTCTTGAAGAAAATTGAAAAATGGGGTTTTTATGATAAAATGAGGATTTGATCCAAGAAAAGTTTAATTGTTGATGATTTAAAAGTTTTGGAACGTTAGGAATCATGTAATTAGGTTATATAATGACCCCATGTACTTACATTAGGATTTCACATCATGTAATGAAGATTTGGGACAAAATCTGGAATTAAAATGAAGGAACCCATAGCCAGCACCTGCTTGATCGATCGATCAATATTCATAGGTCGATCGATCAATGCTCAAGGTCGATCGATCGATCTCCCCAAAAACTGTGAACCTTTTTCCCCTCTTTGAATTTAAGTGTTGTCGGCCATCGAACATTGTAATTGGGGATTATGTGAATACATTAGGACTTGAGAGAGACCAGTAGGGATATATTTGAAGTCCAGAACATGTGAGAATTTGGTTGGAATGTAGTGTTGAATTTACAAGTGTCCGACGAGTAATTTCTAATTTTATAATGCGAGAACATGATTTAAATTCTTAGGAGTGATAAGATAGTATTTGGGACATAAATAAGGACTTCGGAGTACTGATTGATATGTGGGAAAAGTATAAAACTTATTAACCTCTTCAGTCAGGATTTTAAGTACTCGAAACTATACGACGTGAGACTTATCGGCGAAATATATTATGTATAATCTGGAATAATGATAGTGTACGAATTAGACTAATGGTATAGGACTGGGAATATACCTTAAATAAAATTACAGTTATCTAAGTTGTGTGAATCCTTAGTATATGGATTATTATGTGTATGACATACCTACCATACTTGCTATCACGGGAGGTGGGCTTTCGGATTAGGACCATCTAATCTTTGTGTGCCTACGGGGGCTTTTAGATTGGTACCTTAAGGACATATGGTTGTGAATGGCTTATTTATGAGTTAATAAGTCAGCTGACCATGGAAGCATATGTATGTGCATGACCCATGGGTATGTGAACTATATCCGCCTCCAAAATGTGTGATTTTGCTTATTGAAATGGTTCCTGAGAGATTTGGAACATGTGGTCCTTATGTACGTGATGTATCGGGATTTGATAGCAGAGTATGTGTGCACTGCAGCTTAGCCTTGGGGTGCCCTTATTGTATAATAATATACTTCTAATTATAATAGACTCTTTGTTCAAGTGTGAATATAACTAATTGAGACATTTTGATTGGGATTAAAAATGAGAATTTTCTATCGTAATTGTCATAAATTAATCTGATCAATGAAAAGGTGAAATACATGCAGAATAAATTATAATGTCATTAATAAACCCCGATATTATAATGTGAGGACATGAAGTGGTACTTACTAGTTAGTTAGCGGCATAACTAGGACGGGTTAAGGATATGCGTTAGGCATGCACATTAGTTGAGGGGTGAGAAACTCATGTCAGAGCACGTAATTAACATGTATTTAATATTCATTGTTTAATGTAATTAAACAGTTGCTATATTTTTAAACTGTTTTCACCTCGGGCTTTGACCCGTTTGCTTTCAAATATATTTTTCTTGTAAAACATTTTAGGTGCCCACCCACAGGGATGCCAAGCATAGGAGTTCCATTCCATTGATGTGCTATAGCTGATGTGAAAGTTACGGGATCTCGGTAGTAGACGCCTCCACATTCTGCATTTGATTCTATTCAGGGTCATTCATCTGTTAGGGCATGCCGCCCTTTTCCATTTAGAGACATCTTTCTCATACTTTCAGTTTCATTTCAGTTTTGGAGTTATCTTTATTTAGACTTTGTATTAGGTTTTATTCCATATTTGGATTATTCAGGGGAGTGTTACTCCAGACTCATTTTATTATTTCATTATTATTATATTGTGATTGTAATGTGGATGTGGTATAGTTAGCTTATAATTTAATTGGTTGCATGTTAATTTAAAGTAATAAAATTTGGCAACTCACTTTTTAAATATTAGGTGGCTAGTAATTATTTAAAATGTTTTCGACAGTGATGCTATGAACTAAACAAACTTGACATTTTTTATTAATTTGAATAAATGAGTAGTTACCCGGTATTTAATTAGTCGGGGTATCACAGGTGGTATCAAAGCATCAGGCTCTAGTGTCCTTAGGATCTGTACGACTTGTTATGTTTCCATGTAGCGTCTTTTGATATAGATCCCTCTATTTTAGGATTGTTGTACTCATTTCTGTAGCTTATGTTCTTCAGCTATTTTGAGATATTAACTGTGGACTAATAAAAATTCTCTCTCATTTCAGATGCCTCCTTGACGTGCACAGTGAGTTCCCAGGGGTGCCAAGCCCGAGCCATAGCCTGCACCAGTTCAGGGTTCTATGAATGCTGCGGAAGTTGTCGCTATTGTAGCCCAGGCGGTAAATGCCATGTCAGCAGTTGTGCAGCAGGCACCACCTCAGGCACTAGTGGTAGCCTCAGTCCAGGATCATGCATTCATGTCTGCTTGGGAATGTATTCTTGATGCCTTTCAGAAAGCGCACCCTCTAGAGTTTGCAGGTAGCCCAGACGTCGTGGTGTCTAATCAGTGGAAAAAGGACATCGAAAGTCACCTGAGGATGTATGAGTGTACAGATGTGCAGAGGCAGATATTGGCTACTGTTAAGATGGTAGGAGCAGCATTATAGTGGTGGGAGTCTATTACCACCGCAGAGGAGAGAGATGTTCTTTCGATATGGGAGTTCTGGGTGCGGTTCGATCGCAAATACTCTCCCTCAGTAGTTCACACCGAGATGAGGCAAAAATTGATGAACCTCAAGAAGGAAGGGAGGACAATGATAGAGTATGAGACCGAATTCACTAATATTCTGAACATCATTCCTAATGACATTTATACTGAAGAGAAGAAAATACAGAAGTTCATGGATGGGTTGATATGGAAGATTCGTCAACACTTGCTGGGAAACCTCTTGTTGGTCATCTATTCAGATGTGGTTAATGCAACATTACTTCACTACCAGGACCACCACTTCCATTCATCAGAGGGTAAGCGAGCAGGATAGTCCAGCCAGCAGGGAAGGATAGGGGGTAATGGTGCCAGCGGAGCACAATCAGCTCAGGGTCAGCACAGGCACGGTGATGAGAGTTCCCAGTAGGGGGATTCTAAGAGATTTAGATCAGGAGGTTTTTGGCATGGATAGGGAGGTTTTTGGCATGGCCAGCAGGATTCGCACGGCCAGCAGGGCCAGCACAGCCAGCCGCAGTTTTATCAGGGCCAGCATGGCTAGGGTAGGGGTGATAATGGCCATCAGGGTCATGGGCAGCGGGGTTAAATAGGGGGAAACTTCGGGGAAGTGTTTTATATGTGGCAAGATTTGCCACAAACACCAGGAGTGTCCTAAAAGGGGAAGGGCCCCGCAGCAGCAACAGTAGGGTGCTCGACATGAGCCCGAGAGACTAATGTTTCCCTTTGCCCTCCCAATGCCACCGTAGATGCTAGCATTGCCACCTATCCCAGTAGTCCCAGTCCAGCAGGGACAACTTCAGTACAGTCGAGTTTACAAACTCCAACCGGTCGCAGTCCCATAGGATCCACCCGCAATTGAGGGTATGTTTTCTATTCAGGGGACTATGGGGCGCATTTTATTTGACATGGGGCCACACACTATTTTATTATCATGAGATTTACAGGTTCTATGGGGTTATTAGATACCGTGGAGAGCACTATTACTTGTGTAGATTCACCGTTGAGTAGGGGGTTCTATGATTTCTTTTATATGTAGAGGTGTGGGAGTATAGATTGGGAGGTTTACTTTACCTGTCGATATGTTAGTGCTAGATATGTCTGAGTACGATGTGATTACTGATATGGATTGGCTAGTTGTATATCGAGCCATGATTGATTATTTCAGTAGGATTATTATTTTTGCCACACTCGGAGAGGAGATATTCCTAGTGGCGATGCCTCATCCTGAGGGAGGATCGTCCACTCACTTGTACTATATAGAGGAGGAGACCTCTAGGGAGGTAGTGATACCACTTGATTCGATTACAGTTGTTAGAGAGTTCACTGATGTATTCTAGGATATTTCGGGACTACCTCCTAGTAGAGAAATAGATTTCATCATATATTTGAGTTGGGCACTCGGCCAATAGCTCGCGCACCTTATCGTATGGCTCCAGTGGAGATGAGGGAGCTATGGGATCAGATAGAGCAGCTATTGGGTCAGGGGTTTATCCGTAGGAGTACTTCACCGTGGGGTGCTCTTGTGTTATTCGTTAAGAAGAGGGATGAATCTTTAAGGTTATGTGTAGATTACCGCGAGTTGAATAAAGTCATGATATAGAATAAGTATCTGTTGCCCCAAATCGATGACTTATTTGACCAGTTGAGAGTAGCTTCCTTCTTATCAAAGATTGACTTGAGATCGGGATACCATCAGTTACGAATCAGGGAGCAGGATGTCTCGAAGACTGTCTTCTTGATGAGATATCGTTCCTATGAGTTCAAGGTTATGCCTTTTGGCCTAACCAACGATCTAGCCATATTTATGGACTTGATGAATAGTATGTTCAGGGAGTTCCTAGATCAGTTCATTATTTTCTTCATTGATAACATTCTAGTTTACTCCCAAATAGAGTAGGAGCATGTCGAGCACTTGAGACAGGTTTTGCAGACGCTACGTCAGAACGAGTTGTATGCAAAATATGAGAAGTGTGTATTTTGGCTGGAGGAGGTTCAGTTTTGGGGGCATATCATTTTAGAATGGGGGATATGTGTTGATCCGGGGAAGGTATGAGTTGTGAGGGAGTGGGGACAGCCCACGACACTGACTGAGATATGTAGTTTCTTGGCCTAGCAGGATTCTACAGGAGGTTTATTCGGGGGTTCTCCAAGTTAGCGGTTTCTTTGACACATCTGACGCGCAAGGGTGTGCCATTTATCTGGAGCAATGCCTGATAGTTAGCTTTCGACGAGTTGAAGGACAAGTTGACCTCAGCACCAGTGTTAGCATTACCCAGGCCGGGAGTGAAGTATTTAGTCTACCCCCATGTGTCCTTACTAGGACTTGGGGGTGTACTGCATGAGGAGAGTCAGGCTATAGCTTATGCATCCCGTAATCTTAAGCCTCACTAGAAGAATTAACCCACCCACGACTTTGAGTTAGCGACAGTCATGTTTGCTCTTCGGATTTGGAGACATTATCTCCTGGGGGAGAAATTTCGTTTGTTCACGGGCCATAAGTCCCTACAGTACCTCTTCACGCCGAAGGAGATGAACATGTGTGACACCCCGCCTAATTAAATACCGGGCGATCACTCCTTTATTAAATTAAATCAAGGTAAACAGTTGGTTCATTCTCAGCATCACTGTCGATAAAAAATAAATTGTCCAATTTAACACCCTAAATAATTAAGCTAAGTGTCAAAACAATTTTCATACATAACTTTCCAAATTTTATTTAAAGAAAATCATTTATTTTATTAACAACATTCAATAAGTAAGAATCACACCACATTAAGTATATGCAACATAGTCCAACTAATTTAAAACATTAACATGCGAAATATAAAGTGACACAATCAAACTGAATAAAACCCATAGTAACAATACTAGAAATAACTGAAATACAAATGTCCAATAACAACGGAATAATGGAAAGAGCTACACATGCTCAACTAAATGAAAGTACTAAGAGTGGATCCGAATGAACGAAGTCGTCTAATCAAGAGACCTGCAACTCCCACCTAAGCTGCAGCGCGTTCCTTCCAAAAGATCCTAAGCAAGACGCCCCTGTGGCTGGGCACCTGTAATACATACATATATATACAAGAGAGAGAGAGAGAGAGAAAAACGGGTCAGAGACCGAAAGTGTGTTTGATTTAAAATACGTTTAGCAAGTATTTAAATTGATACAGGCCAATACAACAACATATTAGAGCGACAATCTCTTGCGAAATTCTCACCTCTCTTCTAATGTGCACGCCTATCGTACTAACCTTCCCAACGGGTTATCTTATCATTTTATCATACCAACCTTCCCAATAATTTAGCTTATCTTAACTTACTCATAAGATTTCAAAACCGAACAATATCATTGTTTTAAAAGATACTTCCAACTAGCAGCACAACTCTCGTTTTAGCTTTATTAATTTAAAAAGTTTCCCAGTGTCATATTATACTTTCACAAATCAAGTATTTACTATTTGAGTCATCAACCATATCCTACTTATCAAATCACAGTAGGCAGTTTCAAGTTTCCAAATCTCATATAAATATATTAACTACTCGTATAATATATATATAATAACATCACCCCAAATAAAACTACGGTGCGTGCATACTTCCACTATCCAAACCCCATACCACTCAATAAAGGGGAATACAAATTCGGAATCACTCTCGAACTATATTAACACATACACAAACAATATCGAGGCGAAGCAAAGATTCCAAGTCTCTAAGAGGATGGCACATACTCGCGTCTCTTAGGACCGTCTGAACTATCAATTCGATAGCCTGTACCAAGGATATCTATCTTCTAGGGTACAAGTCATTATCCCCCATAAAGGTCCCATCGAGATAAGACTGTCCCAGCACGGTAACCTCAAGGATAGCAAGTAGCGCGGTATGTTTTTCACATGTATATAATATATGTACACACAATCATATAAATATACCACTTTTATCATATTAATGTAGGTTCCTCTCGTCACCCATAATTTCAACCTTTATCCATAATTTCACATTATTAGTATTACGTATAAGGTTTCATCTCTAACCTTAACTCGAAGGGTTTTTCTCACTTATTTCGTGACACTCGTGGACTCTATTCTTCCAAGTAGAAAATTCAGTAGGTGTCATATTTACATTTCATCGTAACTCTCTTACGCGCCTCACACTTTAATATATCAATTTACTAACCCTAAAGTAAACATCCCATAAATACCATTCTCGTCGAATATTAATGATCCCAACATTTATTTATTCGCCCTACTAGTCCTCTATGTCTCCCAAATCATTATACTAAGAATGCCCAAGAATTATATCACGACAATTCGATTTTTAAATCATTTACAAAGGGAAATAGGAGTCTGCCAGGAGGGGTCGATCGATCGAGGTTTGGGGCTCGATCGATCGAACCTTCGATCGATCGAAGCTCTAGGCTCGATCGATCGATCAAGCAGGTCTGCGAAAATCTGCAGAATTGCAGTTACGGGTTTTATCTCCAAATTTACACCAAATCCATATTTTCAAGTTCCAATCATCCAGAATTAATACTACTAACCTTACATCATCATAACAGGTATATTCAACGTAAAACATATCAATTTTCATCACTAAACATGGATTTATTATGCCATAATTCATTTAAAACTCAAGAACCCTAAAAATCTCTAACTCATGATTCTAATCTGTTTAATCCCAGAATTTCCTTCTTATTTATACCAAAATTTCGTGGGTTATTTTCCTCTACATGGCAAGGGTTCCAGAATTTTCATATAAATCAAAACTACATGGATTTTCCTATCACAAATTGGGTTTTCTTCCATATTTTTCATCTCTAATCATTCCTAACTAATATGAAGATTCCACTAATGAAAATATGCAAGATAAATACTTGTATGGGATTTTCAGAAGTCTGGATTGCGGCTGATTTTGGTGTGGTTGCGTTCCCCTTCTCGCGATCTACGCATTGGTGGTGGTGGCGGTGCAAACCGGTGACTTTTTGGCCATGAATTGCCTTGAGAGCTTTCCCTCTCTTCTCCAATGGCCGTACTAGGGTTTCTGAATATTTTAACCCTAAATGACTAACCTAAAAGGCTGATATAGGTTGCTGAATTTCGTGGGTTTAATTACCCAAATATGTAAAATGACTAAAATGCCCTCCCGGGGTACCAATTTGGCCTAAAAATGCCCCGAGACGCATACTACACCCCCGGGTACACTTTTCTGACTATCTCGACCCTTTCGGACGCGTTGGCGCACTCAAAATGACCATACGAACAACTTATAAAATATTCACTTTTTATTTAACAAAATTTAGTCCCGACGCGACACGGGCGCGTCCCGATTCAAATTTCCAAAATTGTCATTTTATTCACTCGTGACATTCAATATAATCAATATCATATATTACCTTGCTCATTAGTAATATTCAACAAATTTCCCATAATTACTAACTTTCGTTACGTTAATACCCATAATTAATTTTCGGATTTTTATTAAATAATTCACTCACATTAAATTTAATAAATCCCCAAATTAATATAGCATAAAAATACGGGGTATTACAACATGCACCAACATAGGTGGCTTGAGTTTTTTAAGGATTATCAGTTCGATATCCAATACCATCCAGGAAAAGCTAACGTGGTAGCAGACGCGTTAAGCCGCAGGCCAGTAGGTGAGGTGACCGAGGTGTGGAAAGCAAAGTGGAAGGAGTTTGGACACCAGGATGCAGTGGCCCGATCATTCATGTCTGTGATGACAGTTACACCCTAAATCATTACGAGAGTGATACAGGCCTAGGCAGTAGACCCGTTCTGTCAAGTGCAGATAGTATGATTACTAGCAGAGGGGGATGAGTCTTCTACCTTTAGTTCAGACGGGGGCTTATGCTTCAATGTGAGACTAGTTGTTCCTGAGGAAGAGGATTTGAGACATGAGGTAATGACAGAGTCCCACAGGTCACGATTTACAGTTCATCCTGGTGGGGATAAGATATACCAGGATATGAGGCGACAGTACTGGTGGAACGGGATGAAGAAATATATTGCTGAGTTCATTTCGAAATGTGCCACTAGTCAACTAGTAAAGGTGGACCATCATAGACCGGTAGGAGTTTTACAACCATTAGAGATTCCTATGTGGAAATGGGAGAGAATTTCCATGGACTTCATCACGTGGTTACCTACATCGCAGAGAGGTCATGACTCCATATGGGTAATTATGGATCGTTTGAACAAAGTTTCCCATTTTTTTCCAGCCCGGATAGACTACACCACATGATAGTGTGTTCAGATCTTCATAGCCGAGATAGTGAGACTCCATGGGGTGCCTTTCAATATCGTGCCTGATCAAGACAAGATATTTGTTTCATGATTTTGGGAGAGTTTCCAAGAATCCATGGTTACAAAGTTGCGACTGAGTACAACATATCATCCGCAAATAGATGGGCAGACCGAGCGAACGAATCAGAAGTTGAAAGACATGTTGCGTATGTGCATCCTAGACTTTGGAGGTGGTTGGGAGCAGTATTTTCCACTGGTGGAGTTTGCCTATAATAACTCCTACCAGTACACTATTGGTATGGCTCCATTCGAGGCGTTGTATTGTAGACCTTGTCATTCCCCACATTGCTGGCTAGAGGTGGGGGATAACAAAATCCTTGGGCCGAAAGTGATTCAGGATACTTCGATGAGGATAGAGATGATACGGAGCCGTATTGTTTTTATTTATTATTTTTATTTATTTATTTTAATACGGAGCCGTATTCGGGTAGCTTAGGATCGATAGAAGAGTTATGTCGATGCCAAGATGTCCTTTTGAAAGTTCAATGTGGGGGACCAGTTGTTGCTCAAAGTGTCTCTTATGAAGGTGATTATGTGTTTCGGGAAGAAAGGTAAGTTGGCGCCTAGATATGTGGATACATTACCTATCATCGAGCGAATTGGGCCAGTTGCGTATAGACTAGGGTTACCGAAACACTTAAATAGGGTCCATGACGTGTTCCATATTTCCTCACTAAGGATATATCTTAGGGATGATTAGGCCCATACTCACATTGATTTAGAGGATATCGATCTACAGCCTGATAGTTCCTATGAGGAGGGGCTGGTTGCTATTCTAGACTATAGCGAGAGGAAATTGAGGTTGAAGATAGTACCGTTAGTATGTGTTTATGGCGGCATCATAATGCCGAGGAGTCTACCTGGGAGTGCGAGGATGAGATGCGAGAGCATTATCCAGAGTTATTTTTGCTAGGTACATCTTTATTTTCGAATTTCAGGACGAAATTCTGTTATTAGGGGGGAAGTATGTAATACCCTGTAATTTTACTGATTTTATTTAATGGGATTAATTAAATTAAATGGTAATTAATTCGGAATTAAATACTAGCGAGACGAGAGTTGGTATTTGATTATGATAATAATGTTAAATATTACTGGGTGAATGTAGTAATATATGATTATGAAATTTATTAAATTATCATGAGTCATAAATACGATAATTCGGGAAATTAAGTTGGGACGCGTGTGTCAGTCGCGTCAGGAATCAATTCAATTGAATTTAAAAGAAAATTATAATTTTATCATCCATATGGTCATTTTAAGTGCTTCAACGTGTTCGAAGGGGTTAAAATAGTCATAAAGCACTAGTTGGGGGTTTGGTTTGGATCCTGACGCATTTTTAGGCCAAACTGGCAATCCGTGAGGGTTTTTTAGTCATTTTAATTTTTAAAGGATTTTGACCCACGAATTTTAGGCCTCATTTATCAGCCAATATTAGGGCCATTATCCGCCAAATAGCAAGGAGTGGGCAACGTGAGAAAAATGAGAAGTTACAAAGAGGGTTTCCAAGCCATAACCACCACACACCACCATTATTCATCGGGTTTGTCACCGGAGAGAGAAGGAGAACCAACCATTAACATCACCAACGGATCAGAACATCAATTCCAAGTCAAATGATTTGATTTCATTCAGTTTGAGCAAATAATTAATCCATGGTAGTGTAGGATTTGATGATAGCTATGAATAATGATTGAAATTCATAAAATTTGGAGAAGAAGCCTAAATTTTGGATAGGAATTGCATGTAGATTAATCCTGGAAGTTTTTCATTAACCAATCGATGACCCTTGATGAATTAAAAAAGTATTTAGGAAGAGAATTATGATGGTTCTTGAAGAAAATAGAAAAATAGGGTTTTCATGATAAAATGAGGATTTAATCCAAGTAGGGGTGGAAATTCAGGTTAGTCGTGTCATTTTCGGGACGAGTTGATTTTTATTTTAGTATAAGTTTTGGGTACTCTTAAATCGATACAAGCTAATTGGTTCATGTTCGGGTCATGTTTGGGTTATTATCATAAATGGGTTATCGGGTAAAAAATTGTCATCTCTTCCAATAAAAGTATAATTGTTGATGATTTAAAAGTTTTGAAACGTTAAGAATCATGTAATTAGTTTATATAATGACCCTATATACTTACATTAGGATTTCACATCATGTAATGAAGAATTGGGACAAAATTCGGACTAAAAAATGAAGTAACCCATAGCCTGCACCTGCTTGATCAATCGATCGATATTCATAGGTCGATCGATCGATGCTCAAGGTCGATCGATCGATCTCCCTAGAAACTGTGAACCTTTATCCCCTTTTTGAATTTAAGTGTTGTCAGCCATCGAGCGTTGTAGTTGGGGATTATGTGTATACATTAGGACTTGAGAGAGACCATTAGGGATATATTTGAAGTCCAGAACATGTTAGAATTTGGTTGGAATGTAGTGTTGAATTTACAAGTGTCCGACGAGTAATTTCTAATTTTATAATGCGAGAACATGATTTAAATTCTTAGGAGTGATAAGATAGGATTTGGGACATAAATAAGGACTTCGGAGTAATGAATTGATATGTGGGAAAAGTGTGAGATTTAGTTACCTCTTCGGTCAGGATTTTAAGTACTCGAAACTATACGATGTGAGACTTATGGGCGAAATATATTATGTATAATCTGGAGTAATGATAGTGTGCGAATTAGACTAATGGTATAGGACTGAGAATATACCTTAAATAAAATAATAGTTATCTAAGTTGTGTGAATGCTTAATATATGGATTATTATGTGTATAACATACCTACCATACTTGCTATCACAGGAGGTCGGCTTTCGGATTAGGACCATCTAATCTTTGTGTGCCTATGGGGAGATTTAGATTGGTAGCTTAAGGACATAGGGCTGTGAATGGCTTATTTGTGAGTTAATAAGTCATCTAACCATGCGAGCATAGGAATGTGCATGACCCATGGGTATATGAACTATGTTTGTCTCCAATATGTGTGATTTGGCTTATTAACATTGTTTTTGAGAGATTCGGAACACGTGGTCCTTATGTACGTGATGTACCAAGATTTGATAGCAAAGTAAGTGTGCACCACAGCTTAGCCTCGGGGTGCCCTTATTGTATATTTTTGTTGAGAATAATATACTTGTAATTATAACAGACTCTTTGTTAAAGTGTGAATATGAATAATTTAGACATTTTGATTGTGATTAAAATGAGAATTTCCTATCGTAATTGTCATAAATTAATCTGATCAATGAAAAGGTGAAATACACGCAGAATATTTCAGAATGTCATGAATAAACCTCGAAATTATAATGTGAGGGAAGGAAGTGGTACTGACTAGTTAGTTAACGGCATAACTAGGACGGGTTAAGGATATGCGTTAGGCGTGCACATTAGTTGAGGGGTGAGAAACTCATGTCAGAGAACGTAACTAACATGTATTTAATATTCATTATTTAATGCAATTAAACACTTGCTATATTTTTAAACTGTTTTCACCTCAGGCTCTGACCGGTTTGCTTTCAAATATATTTTTCTTGTAAAACCGTTTAGGTTCCCAGCCACAGGGACGCCAAGCATAGGAGTTCCATTCCATTGACGTGCTTTAGTTGCTGTGGAAGTTACAGGATCTCGGTAGTTGACGCCTCCACATTCTACATTTGATTCTATTCTGGGTAATTCATCTGTTAAGGCATGTCGCCCCTTTCCATTTAGAGATAACTTTCTCATACTTTAAGTTTCATTTCCGTTTTGGAGTAATTTTTATTCAGACTTTGTATTGGGTTTTATTCAGTATTTGGATTATTCAGGGAAGTGTTACTCCAGACTCATTTTATTATTTCATTATTATTCTATTGTGATTTTAATGTGGATGTGGTATGGTTAGCTTATAATTTACTTGGTTGCATGTTAATTTAAATTAATAAAATTTGGCAACTCACTTTTTAAATATTAGGTGGCTAGTAATTGTTTAAAATGTTTTAGATAGTGATGCTATGAACTGAACCAACTTGACATTTTGTATTAATTTGAATAATGGAGTAGCTACGCGGTATTTAATTAGTCGGGGTGTCATAGCGATGATGTTTAATTATTCATTGTTGTGGGATGGTTTATGTGATAACTTGTTGGTATTATTAAAAAGGAATTTTATTAAAAATTTAAATATGAAATTTTAACACTAGCTTAATTGATTATTAGGTGGTTAATAAATAAAGAAAGAAAATTGTTTTCGACAGTGATGCTAAGAATGAGCCATCTGAATAATTCGAGTTACTTGGGTAAAGGATTGTCCACCCGATATTTAATTAAGCGGGTTGTTATACCTTTGTAAGGAAAAACTAGTATACCTCTTTTTGAAAGTGATTCATAAAGGGATTACACCAAATATCATCACATACATTTCATTGATCAACGGTCTTTGTAATTCAGGGCACTTGAATGCCATCAAGAAATTGTTGAATGAGATGGTGAATCGAAAAATAAACCCTAATGTACAGAGTTTTAATATATTGGTAGATGTACTTTGTAAGGAAGGGATGGTTGAAGAAGAAATGAATTTAATAGAAATCATGATTGAATTAAATGTCAATCCTGATATATTCACGTACAATGCTTTAATGGATGAATATTGTTTACAAAGAAGATTGCAGGATGTAAAGAAGGTTTTTGATTTAATTATTGCTAGGGGTATAAAACCTGATGTTCATAGCTATAACATATTAGTTAATGGATATTGTAAGGAGCAAACCCCAAACGGTCCCACAACAAGAACAAACACCTCACACGGTACCAACATAACATGTAGCAACTGATTGCATAGTCACGAGATGCTTGATTAATGATTATCAGCACAAATTTCCAGATTGAGTCAATTTTTAGTATTGGCTACTTTTGTTGGACAAGACCTTTAGACTGTTCAGGGTATCATATCATAATACACATTAAAGAATTGGAGCTATCGGGATTTGATGTCACAGCAAAGATATAATCCAATTGCTCACATTTCATAAAGGTATATGACCTTTTTTAATATTGGAGAATTCTTTTAATTAGATAACTCGTTAGTTGTATGCTCGAATGATATTCATACATGTCGTTCGTATGACTTCCAACGAGTATCTAACCAGGTCCTTTTGATTTATGACGATCTTTCATTTAAAGGCCTGATTCCTTTCTTGTTCAAATGACATTTAAGCATGTCGTTCGAATGAGTATTCATCTCATTCGAATGATTGGAGTAGTTTTTCAAAATGACAACTTTTCATGTCATTTTCACATGTAACCTCCATGCTCCACTACTTCCACTTTGCCTTATACATAAGGAGGTCATGACAAAACTAATGTGAACCTTTTTTTTGTCATGAGGAATCCAAAAACACATGTGGTGTCATGTTTTGTAGGATAACAATTATTTACACCTCAATTTATAACTTCTTTTCGTATCTTATATAAAAACATCTTGTGGTGAAAGGAGCTCATATGAGAAAAAGGCACAAAATAAGACTAATTGCAATTTGCATAAGTTAAAACATATACAACTACATGTGGCAGTGGAGGAATAAACATTTATTACCTTTAATATTGATGTTGACATAATGTATACTGTGGATATGGGTGGACCCTCTAGGGTGTGTGGGTCGCAAGAGAACGAAAAAATTATAATTACAAGGGAAATTTTAGGGATTAGTTTAGGTAGAATATTACAAACATATTTAATAATTGATAATTATATACATTTGTTTCCTTGTTGTAATAGATATTGTAAGGCAAGGGTTTTTGTTCTCTTTTTACAAATTATTGTATGTTTTTTTTTTGTCGAAATACCGACGAGTCTAGCCATGCCCACCATATTTCACCCAACATCCAACTAATTTCACTAAGTAAATAGACTTGGACAACTCTTTGAATAGTGAGTTACATAGAAAATATAACAATTATCTAGAATTAAACTATAAATATCATAGTATATTAGTTTTTAATGATTTTCACTTCCTTTTAATGCCACTCCTAGGTCAATGCCATCAAAGATGTGCAATTGCATTACAACCAAGTTCAAGAGATACCTACAAGAGTCAATGTCTTAAGAAAATTAGTCATCATTATCATCATCCTTCCCTTAATCCCTGGACCACATGGATTCTCCTTTTCCATTATAGTCTATTATATGCAATATTATCATTCAAGTTTAAATTCTTAAGATCTTTCCAAATAATTTCCTTCCACAAAAGCTTATGGCCACCTCTTCCGCTTTTACCCTTTATTTTAAATAATCCTCCTCTTATTATAGGGGCATCTACTGGTTTACACAACACATGTCCGTACCACCTAAGTCTACTTTCTCTTAATTTATCTCTAATGGGAGTTACTCCTTACTTTTCTCTCACGTAATGGTTTTTAATTTTGTCCTTTCTAGTAATTACTATCATCTATTGGAGCATTCTCATCTCATTAACATGGAGGCTTTGCTAATTTTTTTTATTTAACGCCCAACAATTCGCTATATATAGGGTAGTTGGCCTAACAACTACATTATAAAATTTTCCTTTTAATTTATTAGTTATCCTCTGATCGCATAACACCCCACTAGTTTGTCTCCATTTCATCTAATCAGTTGATATTCTAATCGTAACATCATCATGAATATCCCCATTACTTTGTAAGAAATGAACCTAAATAACAAAATTTATTAGTTCGATTTATCAGTTTTTTTCAATCTTTAACATTATGTTATCCAACGCCTCATTATTAAATTTAAATTCCATTTTATTTCTACTAATTTTTAGTCCCTTAGACTCTAAGGCTATTCTCGAAGTATATACTCTCATCGCTAAGCCCTCCTTTCATGTATCTTTTAAAACTATATCATTCATGAGCACGATACACCATGGGACATCTTCTTATATGTCCTTAGTAATCTAATCCAAAACTATGACAAATAAATAAGGACTTAAGGACAATCCTTGATGTAAACCCACTTTAATCGTAAAGTCGTTAGTTTCACCACATATAGTCCTTACTTTATTCTTTGTGTTATCATACATATCTTCAATACACTACAAGAAAAATGAGTATTAGGAATGATAAAAAACCGTCCTTAAAAGTATAAAAACCGTTTGTGGCAAAAATGAGTATTAGTTACGGTTTTTGCAACGGCAAAAATCTGTCCCTTATACTAGGCATCCTAGATATTATAGGGGCGGATTTTACCGTCCTAAATGTTAATTCATGGACGCTCTGCATTTGTCATTAGGGATGGATTTTTCCGTCCCAAATGGTGTTCCCGCAAAAAAATTCCCGCTCCCGCCAATAGTATTAGGGACGGATAAACCGTCCCTAATACTACTGAGATTCTAGCAACCCAATTAGGACAGTAAAAACCGTCCTAAATGGTAATTTCAATTATGCAAAAATGGGTATTAAGGACGGTAAAAACCGTCCCAAAAGGTATTCTCAATTAATACAAATAAGTATTATGGATAGTTTATAACCTTCCCAATTGATAAATAAAAAATTTATCATAAATAGTTATATTATTATATGTTTTATGTTGCAATAGTAATTGACGTCTAATTTGCATTATAAATCAAATCATCCGATCATAAACACAATATATCAACCACATACATTGAAGCACATATCCAATAACAATTTCTTCTATTAAACTACATTCAAGTCGAAATATTTAAATGAGTACAAAATCATACTAATTAATAAGATACAATTGTCAAAAAAATATCATCCCTAAATTAAGATGATAAATATGGTTGTCACGCTTCAAAAACTTCTCTTAGTGTCACATATAGTAGACACACTCAAAAACATGTATCTTCAACTTCTTGTACACAACCTGCAATCAATAAATAATCATTTATCAAAATAATATTAAAGTAAAATAAAATATCCAAATATATTAGTTAATCGTATCAACAAGTTTTTACAAGTTTTAAATTTTTTTTACAAAGTCTCTTTTGTTTATACATGAAAACCCACTTGTTTAATCAATACAAAAGCCCGCATGGCTATAAGAATCTCGCATATCAACGATTCTTGACAATATTTAAAACAATTCGACAGTGTCTCCTTTGTTTATACATGAAAACCAACATGATCAATCAACACAAAAGCCTGCACGACCATAAAAAAATTGAAAAATCTCACATATCAACAATTCTTTACAATTTTTAAAAGCATTCGATAGAGTCTCCTTTGTTAACACATGAAAACCAACCTGTTTAATCAACATAAAACCCGCACGGCCAGTAAAAAAAATAAAACAACAATCTTGCATATCAACAATAATAATAAATAAACAATCTACCTGTTGCAAACCATTTCTTTGTTCATGTGTTCCATGCGAATAAAATATAATCCAAAAATGTTATCCTCCAAAAAAATATAAAAAGCAAAACAAAAAAGATATCAGTAATCAAATAATGTTTAAACTTAAAAGTCTAAATGTTGCCAATTCTTGTCGTATACTCAAACCGGGAGTCCCTTGACTACGCGATCGGTTTGTACGATTTACATTTCTCCCATGCGAGGTGCTCGATCCTCTCATTGGACCATTTTGTGACCGTTTTATGTTTTCATCCCTTGACGCCATGTTTTCAAGCCTAAGTTTATTTTTTTGTAAATTCTCATCGTATACTCTAAACCGGGAGTCTCGTGACTACGTGGTCAGTTCGTACGAGTTAAATTGGTCCCGTGCGAGGTGATGGTGCCTCTAATGGGAATGTTTTGTTGTTATTTTATGTTTTCACCCTTTGACGTCATGTTTTTAAGCCTAAGTCTAAATTTTCCAAATTCTCATCGTATACCCAAATGGGGAGTCCGGTGACTATGCGGTCAGTTCACACGAGTTACATTGGTCCCGTGTGAGGTGTGCGTGCCTCTTAGGGGACCGTTTTGTGGCTATTTTACGTTTTCACCCATTGACGCCATGTTTGTACCCCTAAGTCTAAATTTTGCAAATTCTCGTCGTATACTCAAATCGGGAGTCCAGTGACTACTCGATAGGTTTGTACGAGTTACATTGGTCCCGTGCGAGGTGGTCGTGCCTCTTATGGGGCCGTTTTGTGGCTATTTTACGCTTTCACCCCTTGACACCAAGTTTGTTTGCCCAAGTCTATTTTTTTACAAATTCTCATCGTATACCCAAACGGGGAGTCCGGTGACTACGCGGTTGGTTAGTACAAGTTACATTGGTCCCGTACGAGGTGCTCGTGCCTCTTATGGTACCTTTTGGGGTTGTTTTACATTTTCACCCCTTGACGCAATGTTTTTAGCCATAAGTCAAAATTTTGCAAATTCTCATCGTATACTCAAATTGGGAGTCTGGTGACTACGTGATAGGTTCGTACGAGTTAAATTGGTCCCGTACGAGGTGCTCATGCCTCTTATGGGACCATTTTGTGGCTGTTTTACGTTTTCACCCCTTAATTATATGTTTTTAGCCCTAAGTCTAAATTTTGCAAATTCCCACCGTATACTCAAATCGGGAGTCAGTGTGACTACTCGAATGGTTTGAACTAGTTAAATTGGTCCCGTACGAGGTGCTCGTACCTCTTACGGGACCATTTTGTGGTTGTTTTATGCTTTCACTACTTAATGCCAAGTTTTTACGCTGAAGTCTAAATTTTTGAAATTCTCATCATACACTCAAACTGGGAGGCCAGTGACTACACAGTCCGTTCGCACGAGTTACATTGGTCCTATGCTAGGTGTGCGTGCCCCTTACGAGACTGTTTTGTGGTTGTTTTATGTTTTCACCCCTTGAAGCCATGTTTTTATCCCTAAGTCTAAATTTTGCAAATTCTCTTCGTATACTCAAAATGGAAGTCTGGTGACAACACCGTCATTTCGTACGAGTTACATTGGTCCCTTGCGAGGTGGCCGTGCCTCTTACGGGACCGTTTTGCAGTTGTTTTACGCTTTCAATCTTTAATGCCAAGTTTTTTGGCTCAAGTCTAAATTTTGCAAATTCTCATGATATTCTCAAACCAGGAGGCCAGTGACTACGCGATCGATTTGCACGAGTTACATTGGTCTCGTGCGAGGTGTTCATGCCTCTTACGGGACCGTTTTGTGGCTATTTTATGTTTTCATCCCTTAACGCCATGTTTTTAGCCCTAAGTCTAAATTTTGCAAATTCTCATTGTATACTCAAACCAGGAGTCTGGTGATAACTCGATAGGTTCGTACGATTTACATTGGTCCCGTGCGAGGTGGTCATGCCTCTTACGGGACCGTTTTGTGGCTGTTTTATGCTTTCACCCCTTGTCGCCAAGTTTTTTTTTACCCAAGTTTAATTTTTTACAAATTCACGTCGTATACCTAAACGGGGAGTCCGGTGACTATGCGGTCGGTTCGTACAAGTTACATTGGTCCCGTGCGAGGTGCCCGTGGCTCTTACGCGACCGTTTTGGGATTTTTTTACGTTTTCACCCCCTGAAGCCATATTTTTAGCCATAAGTCTAAATTTTGTAAATTCTCCCCGTATACTCAAACCGAGAGTCCGATGACTACTCGATAGGTTCGTACGAGTTACATTGGTCCCGTACGAGGTGCTCATGCCTCTTACAGGACCATTTTGTGGCTGTTTTATGCTTTCAGCCCTTGACGCCACATTTACTGACCCAAATTTAATTTTTTACAATTTTTTGTCATATACTCAAATGGGAAGTCCGATGACTACACGATTGGTTCGTACAAGTTACATTAGTCCCGTACGAGGTGCCCGTATCACGTACGGGACCATTTTGTGGTTGTTTTACATTTTCACCCCTTGACGCCATATTTTAGGCCTAAGTCTTAAATTTTGCTAATTCTCATCGTCTACTCACACGGGGAGTCCGGTGACTACGTTTTCAGTTCATACGAGTTACATTTGTCACATGTGAGGTGCCCGTGCCTCTTATAATACCATTTTGGGGTTATTTTACGTTTTCACCCCTTGACGCCATGTTTTTAGCCATAAGTCTAAATTTTGCAAATTCTCTCCGTATACTCAAACCAGGAGTTCGATGATTACTAAATAGGTTCGTACGAGTTATATTGGTCCCGTACGAGGTGCTCGTGCCTCTTACGGGACCGTTTTGTGGTTGTTTTACATTTTCACCCCTTGACGCCATGTTTTTAGCCATAAGTCTAAATTTTTCAAATTCTTACCGTATACTCAAATCGGGAGTCCCGTGACTACGTGATCGGTTTGTACGAGTTACATTGGTCCCGTGCGAGGTGATGGTACCTCTAACGGGACCATTTTGTTATTATTTTATGTTTTCACCATTTGACGTCATGTTTTCAAGCCTAACTCTAAATTTTACAAATTCTCATCGTATAGCCAAACGGGAAGTCTGGTGACTATGTGGTCGGTTCGTACAAGTTACATTGGTCCCTTGCGAGGTGCTCGTGCCTCTTACGGGACCGTTTTGGGGTTGTTTTACATTTTCATCCATTGACGCCATGTTTTTTCTGTAATTCTAAATTTTGCAAATTCTCTCTCTATACTCAAACTGGGAGTCCGATGACTACTCGATAAGTTCGTACGAGTTACATTGGTCCCGTACGAAGTGCTCATGCCTCTTACGGGACCGTTTTGCGATTGTTTAATGCTTTCACCCCTTGACGCCAAGTTTTTTGGGCCAAGTTTATTTTTTCTACAAATTCTTGTCGTATACTCAAACAGGGAGCCCGGTGACGACGTGGTTGGTTCACAAAAGTTACATTGGTTCCGTGCAAGGTGCCCGTGCCTCTTACGGGACCTTTTTGTTGTTGTTTTATGTTTTCACCCCTTGACGCCATATTTTAGGCCTAAGTCTTAAACTTTTCTAATTCTCATCGTATACTCAAACGGGGAGTTCGGTGCTTACGTCGTCAATTTGTACGAGTTACATTGGTCGTGTGCGAGGTGGCCGCACCTTTTACCGGACCGTTTTGTGGTTGGTTTACGTTTTCACCCCTTGACGCCATGTTTTTATCCCTATGTCTAAATTTTGCAAATTCACGTCGTATACTCAAATCGGGAGTCCGGTGACTACGCGATATCTCCGTACGAGTTAAATTAGTCCCTTACGAGGTGCTCGTCCCTCTTAAGGGACCGTTTTGTGGATGTTTTACGCTCTTAACACCAAGTTTTTAGGCTCAAGTTTAAATTTTGCAAATTCTCATCGTATACTCAAACCGGGAGGCCAGTGACTACACGGTCGGTTCACACGAGTTACATTGGTTCCATGTGAGGTGTTCGTACCTCTTATGGGACGGTTTTGTGATTATTTTACGTTTTTACCCCTTGATACCATATTTTTAGCCCTAAGTCAAAAATTTACAAATTCTCGTCCTATACTAAAATCGAGAGTCCGGTGACTACGCGATAGGTTCGTACAAGTTAAATTCGTCCTGTATGAGGTGTTCATGCCTCTTACGGGACCGTTTTGTGGCTATTTTACGCTTTCACTCCTTAACGCCACGTTTTTAGTCTCAAGTCTAAATTTTGCAAATTCTCATCGTATACTAAAATCGGGAGGTCAGTGACCACGCGATCAGTTCGCACCAGTTACATTGGTCCCGTGAGAGGTGTTCGTACCTCTTATGGGACCGTTTTGTGGTTGTTTTATGTTTTAACCCCCTGACACAATATTTTTAGCCCGAAGTCTAAAATTTTCAAATTCTCACCGTATACTCAAATCGGGAGTCCCGTGACTACGCGGTCGGTTCGTATAAGTTACATTGGTCCCCTGCGAGGTGATGATACCTCTAACGAGACCGTTTTGTTGTTGTTTTATGTTTTCACCCTTTGACGTCATGTTTTCAAGCCTAACTCTATATTTTCCAAATTCTCGTCGTATACCCAAACGGGGAGTCCGATGACTACGCGGTCAGTTCGTATAAGTTACATTGGTCCCATGCGAGGTGCTCGTGCCTCTTATGGGACCGTTTTGGGGTTGTTATACGTTTTCACCCCTTGACGCCATATTTTTATCCATAAGTCTAAATTTTGCAAATTCTCTCCGTATACTCAAATCGGGAGTCCGGTGACTACTCGATAAGTTCGTACGAGTTACATTGGTCCTGTACAAAGTGCACGCGCCTCTTACGGGACCATTTTGTGGCTGTTATATGCTTTCACCCCTTTACGCCAAGTTTTTTGGCCCAAGTTTATTTTTTTACAAATTCTTGTCGTATACTCAAATGGGGAGTCCGGTGACTATGCGGTCGGTTCGTATAAGTTACATTCGTCCCGTGCGAGATGCCCGTGCCTATTACGGGACCGTTTTTTTGCTGTTTTACATTTTCACCCCTTAAAGCCATATGTTAGGCCTAAGTCTTAAACTTTGCTAATTCTCATTGTATACTCAAACGGGGAGTCCGGTGACTACGTCGTTAATTTATACGAGTTACATTGGTCGTGTGCGAGGTTCCCGCACCTTTTACGGGACCTTTTTTTTGGTTGTTTTACGTTTTCACCCCTTGACGCCATGTTTTTAACCCTAAGTCTAAATTTTGCAAATTCTCGTCGTATAACCGGGAGTCCGGTGACTACGCGATATGTTCATACGAGTTAAATTGGTCCCTTACGAGGTGCTTGTGCCTCTTAAGGGATCGTTTTGTAGTTGTTTTACGCTCTTAACACCAAGTTTTTAGGCTCAAGTATAAATTTTTCAAATTCTCATCGTATACTCAAATGGGGAGGCCAGTGACTACATGGTCGGTTCGCACGAGTTACATTGGTCCCGTGCGAGGTGTTCGTACCTTTTACGGGACTGTTTTGTGGCTGTTTTACATTTTCACCCCTTGACACCATGTTTTTAGCCCTAAGTCAAAATCTTACAAATTCTCGTCGCAGACTCAAACTGGGAGTTCGGTGACTACCCGATAGGTTTGTACGAGTTACATTGGTCCCGTGCGAGGTTCTCGTTCCTCTTACGGCATCGTTTTTTGGCTCGTTTACGCTTTCACCCCTTGACGCCTGAAAAGTCCCGAAGGCCCCCAATTTTAAACAAAATTCTTTTTACTTCACAAAAAGTAATAATTTCCTTTTATGAGATGTGTAAGCAAAGATGATGGTTCAATAAAAACAAATTAACAAATTTTAATTTATTTCCAAATTAAAATTAAACAAAGTGAAATATGATGGAACACACACACAATTAGATTTCACTTAAACCATATTAATTAATCCAAGTCCTAGAAAATTTACCTAAGTCATATTTTTCAATTTTACAAAATCAGACCAAACCAATTTTAACAAATCAAATTAAATGACTTGAATTAAATTAACTAAATATTACCCAATATTAATTTGCACCAAATTAAACAAGTAGTGATTAAATTAAACCAATTTTATCTTTTTACCTAAGCATGCATTCTAGGTGATTATGCAAAAGATAAAATAAGCAATTAATCCACTACGCCGCGATGTACGAGAAAAAACCCGCAATGGGAAAAAACCTCGGACGGCCCTAGCCTTAAGTGCACTAAGTATGGAATTACAATTACAATACAGAAAAACTTACAACACTCGACTCGATCCCTCTCAAGCCCCGACGCTTCTTCTTGTAAACACCTCCGCCTATTAGACAACCCCGGAGCTCCACTGGAATCTTGGAATCACCAATGAGAAGTAGGCACACCGTCAACCATACATGGTGCCTTTCACCATGTGAGAATGCCGCAGCAAAACAAGCTCTTCTTTATGGGATTTAGAAGCAAACCCAAACTTCTCTTGAAATGGTAGAGATCAAACCGGTACCAAACACCAAGCAATGATATATATAGAGAGAGGAACTTGGATAAACAAACTTTGGGTGAAAACTAGAGTGTTTAAATGATTTTTACTTTGAAAGATGAACACTCAAAACATGAACTTTTCTTGGAAGAATTTTCACTCAATAACTCTCTCTAAGAGTTAGAATGGAATGAAAAGTTAAACCAAAAAGGTTGGTTCCCGCGCTACTAAGTTCTGTCAAAAGTTAGTGGGGTAAAGAAGTGGGAAACATGGGTAAAAACTGCTAAAAACCGCCACGAAAATTTCTCGCATGAAATCTCGTTCGAACGAGATTTTCATTCGAGCGAACACTCGTTTGAACGAGCCTTTCTAACGAAGTTCCATTGTGTTTAAAAATGAACTCGTTAGAAATCTCGTTCGAACAACCAGTTCGTTCGAACGATATTTCGAACGAAGTTACAGTGGCCTTTGTGGGAACTCGTTGGCATCTTCGTTCGAACGACTTTACTGTTCGAACAACAATCTCGTTCGAATGACACATCGAACGAAAAATCAGAAAGTTGTAATTTTCTAATTTAGCCCAGAAACTTTATATACTATATATAAAAGTTTAATAAAATCTTTCTAATAAATAAACAACAGTTTTAAATAAAATTTTAATAAAATTTCACCCAATATAAAATGTTCCAAGCTCCTATAAATATATTCAAATGCATTCATACCTTAGGATGAAATGGAACATTATTGATGACGTAGAAACGAGGCACTTTAAACTCGACATTTTGATGAAGCTTTAAACTTGGCTGCTATATCTTTAACTTTAGTACGTCATAGTCTTGAAGGATGATCAATAACTCTATCCTATGACTCAACATTTTTGTCCGGAATTGAGCCAAAACAACAAAGGACTCAATTAGAAATTTGTGTCCTTACAAATCTCCCCCTTTGGCTATTCCGGGACAAAAACCAAACAAAAATCCTAATGGTCCGTCAAGCTCTACTAGACTGACAAAAATGTCCCACCCAAAATAAAATTACAATGCTTGACTCAAACAACCCAAAGGATTAAAATCTTTGCCGGAGAAAGTTGCCATTTAGAATATAATTCCTGCACACTTAAGCAAACACATTACACGCATAGGGAATATCCAAATATTTAATGCAAGTAAAGTAAGTACTCCCCCTAAAGTAATTCTCTCCATTTATCAACTATGATCAACTTAGAAAGACGTCTCCACCTAAGAAAATTCTCCCCCAAACTAAGATATGATTATAATAGGTTTAGATACCATTTCTCCCCCTATCATTCTCCCCCTTTTTGTTCAGGAATAGACAAAGGCTAAAGAATCAAAACATTAACTTATCTCCCCAATTAAAGCATATACACCCTCTAAATGAAGCAAGGGATAAATAAAATGGGATAACAAGCTAAAACATGTAATTGTGGATAAAGTGATGAGAACATTAAAGCACATGGGCAACAAAATTATAACTAATCCAACAAATAATAATGGATTCCAACTAAGATGCAAGAAACAGATACCAATATGATACATAAAGTATTAAGCATGTGATATCAATAAAGAATGCAACTAGATAGATACCAATTAATGAATTTAAGCATAGATGGACTAGAAAGCAAGGCAAAGACTAAACAAAAATATCATATATATACATACTCTAGATATACAAAAGATGCACACGCATATATATATAGATATAAACACACAAATGACACAAAATAAGATAAGTTTGTCACACTCGTATGGAAAAAATGTGTCATATGAAAACGGAAGTGTAGGGGTGTGAACTAGTAACAATTAAATTTAGACCCAAACACTTAAAACATGTTCACAGAGTTCTCAATTGATTGCAAACTTCATAACATTTGAATATAACCTCATGTGACAATATAGATTGAACTCAATGAACAAACATACACAATGCATACAAGCCTAGCATGTTGATGATTCTACAAACCAATAGAGTCATGACATTGACAGTACGACTAGGATAAACGGACATTGTGCAAACTGTTGATATACCATCCAATCTCCCTCAATAAGCATATATATTTTCTAATGAATATATCAATCAAAAATAGGCCTTGGAAATTATTTTTCTTTTAATGCCATTTTTTTTATTAGGCCTTTGGACCACGTATTTCTTTTAGGTCCATTTCAAATGGTGGCATACAATCGCAAAGGATAATAAATCATTTTGGAGCCCATCCTCGTGCACATTTTTATATATATCATTTGTTATATCACACAAATCTCACGTGCAACGGATTTTGACATGCACTAGTCCTCCTAGGTCACAAATATGTAGATGACTAGATTTGTAGGAGGACACCTCAAAAATCTCAAATATATTTATATATATGAAGTTAAATTTCAAAAGAGCTCGTGCATGTGTGAATAGAGGCATATAAAAATAGAATCCATTTAAAAAATACAAAATCCAACTACTCTATGTAAGCATGGTAAAGAACATAATAAGGATTGACAATCTAAACCAAAAGTTCTAGCCACAAGGGAGCGTAAAAGATGGGATTCAAACACAAGTATATGCCACATAAAGTGTGTCAAACTAAAAGTCCCGAAGGCCCCCAATTTTAAACAAAATTATTTTTACTTCACAAAAAGTAATAATTTCCTTTTATGAGATGCGGAAGCGAAGATGATGGTTCAATAAAAAAAATTAACAAATTTTAATTTCTTTCCAAATTAAAATTAAACAAATTGAAATATGATGGAACACACACACAATTAGATTTCACTTAAACCATATTAATTAATCCAAGTCCTAGAAAATTTTCTTAAGTCATATTTTTCAATTTTACCAAATTAGGCCAAACCAATTTTAACAAATTAAATTAAATGACTTGAATTAAATTAACTAAACATTATCTAATATTAATTTACACCAAATTAAATAAGTAGTGATTAAATTAAACCAATTTTATCTTTTTACCTAAGCATGCATTCTAGGTGATTTTGCAAAAGATAAAATAAATAATTAATCCACTACGCTGCGATGTACGAGGAAAAACCCACAACGGGAAAAAATCTCGGACGACCCTAGCCTTAAGTCCACTAAGTATGGAATTATAATTACAAGATAGAAAGACTTACAACACTCGACTCGATCCCTCTCAAGCCCCGACGCTTCTTCTTGTAAAGACCTCCGCCTAGTAGACAACCCCGGAGCTGCACCGGAATCTTGGAATCACCGATGAGACGTAGGCAGACCGTTAACCACACATGGTGCCTTTCACCATGTGAGAATGCCGCAACAAAACAAGCTCTTCTTGTTTATGGGATTTAAAAGCAAACCCAAACTTCTCTTAAAATGGTAGAGATCAAACCGATGCCAAACTCCAAGCAATGATATATATATAGAGAGAGGAACTTGGATAAACAAACTTGGCTGAAAACTAAAGTGTTTAAATGATTTTTACTTTGAAAGATGAACACTCAAAACACGAAATTTTTCTTGGAAGAATTTGCACTCAAAAACTCTCTCTAGGAGTTAGAATGGAATGAAAAGTTAAACCAAAAAGTTTGGTTCCCCCACTATTTAGTTCTGTCAAAAGTTTGTAGGGTAAAGAAGTGGGAAACATGGGTAAAAACGGCCAAAAACTTCCACAAAAATTTTTCGCCTAAAATCTCGTTCGAACAAGATTTTCGTTCGAACGAAGTCTCGTCTGAACGAGCCTTTCTAACGAAGTTCCAGTGTGTTTAAAAATGAACTCATTAGAAATCTCGTTCGAACAGCCAGTTCGTTCGAATGACATTTCGAACGAAGTTACAGTGGCCTTTGTGGGAACTCGTTGGCAGCTTCGTTTGACCGACTTTACTGTTCGAACGACAATCTCGTTCGAACGACACATCGAACGAAAAATCAGAAAGTTGTAATTTTTGAATTTGGCCCAGAAACTTTATATACTATATATTAAAGTTTAATAAAATCTTTCTGAAAAATAAATAACAGTTTTAAATAAAATTTCACCCAATATAAAATGTTCCAAGCTCCTATATATATATATTCAAATTCATTCATAGCTTAGGAGCAAACGGAACATTGTTGATGACGTAGAAATGAGGCACTTTAAACTCGGCATTTTGATGAAGCTTTAAACTTGGCCGCTACGTCTTCAACTTTAGTACGTCATAGGCTTGAAGGATGATCAATAACTCTATCCTATGACTCAAACGTTTTTGTTTGGAATTGAGTCAAAACAACAAAGGACTCAATTGGAAATTTGTGTCCTTACAACGCCAAGTTTTTTTCCCAAGTCTAATTTTTTACAAATTCTAGTCGTATACCCAAATGGGGAGTCCGGTGACTACGCGATTGGTTCGTACAAGTTACATTTGTCCCATGCGAGGTGACCGTGCCTCTTACGGGACCGTTTTGGGTCTATTTTACATTCTCATCCCTTGACACCATATTTTAGTCCTAAGTCTTAAATTTTGCTAATTCTCGTCGTACACTCAAACGGGGAGTCCGGTGACTACGCCGTTGGTTCGTACGAGTTATATTGGTCTCGTGCGAGGTGCATGTGCCTCTTACGAGACCATTTTGTGGTTATTTTTACTCCGAACATTAATGAAATTTCGTTTTAATATTTTGTGTCTAATAAATATATTCTTGATACAAATGAAAAGAAAAAAAAAACACATAACAAACCCATATAATTTGAAATTGCAAGAGGTTGGCGGTTAATTTCACATTCCTAAAGGCCCTACCTAAATCAAATTAGATGAAAACATTATAGAGTAACTTAGTAACAGATGAACTAAAGAAAATGAATGGATCCAAAGTTTGAAAGGTAAAAACCAAATGATTGAACCCTCGCATTAAAGGAATTAAATAGTAAAAATGCTCGGGGTGATAGAAATCCTAACGGTAGTCTTTTAAAGGTTGAGATCCTGAACAAAACCAAAACCTGTTAGTGTTAGTGAAATGGACATCCATAAAAAAAGTGAATGAAAATGGAAAACAAAACCCAAAAAAAGAAAACAAAATAAAAAATCTAAGTACACTCCATCCTCCATAATTGGCTCAGTCTCCAGTCCTTGCTCAATAATGACACTCCATCCTCATCCTCCCCACGGTCCTCTTCGCTAACTACCTCTCAGGGCTTTCAAAATTTCACTACTAAGCATCAAACCACTTCGTGATGACCATTTATAATGAAAAGAGATAAAGAACTAATCGGTACACATGAGGGCTTCAACGTTTACGCCAATGTGGTCCTCGAAGACGTCATCTAAATATATATACCTAGACAAAATAAAAATGAAAAATATTGAATCACGCCACACACACAAATAAGAAATTCATGTCCTATAATTTATTAACAACCAAATTGTAATGAACAAAAAACTATTTTTAGGGTTGCATACGATTGTGAATCTTAAGGTTGCATACAATAACAAAATGATGATATGGAGAAGGAATCAATCTTTGAAGCTGGGGAAGTATATTACATATCAAATGTTGGAATAATTCATAAAATTAGTAATAGCAGGTTGCATTATTCATAATATTGCCTCATGTGACAACCAAGTGAGGAAAATGACATGGAATTTGGAGAAGAGATATTTATGTGATAAATTTGTTAAAGAAAGAGGAACTAAACTCAGAATCAATTGAGAATATATCCAATCAAAATCTAAAATTCCATAAAATAAGTATGCAAATAGAAATCAAATATAAGAGTGTGTCCATGCATAAATGTACAAATGAGAATATATACCTGAAGACTATCAATTAGATTTTCCATATCGGTGTAATATTTAGGAGGCGTCTCAAAAATTGTTCAAGATGGTCAACCATGCTCTTTAAAATACATGATACCCCAAACTCCAATCATCAAATAACAAAAACTATAAAGAGTAAAACGTACCCAGACTAAAATGCATATGAGTATAAAGATTTGTAACAATTTATATTTTTCTTTTATGTTTCTTTTTCTATTAAATACTATTATTCCCTATCCATTTTTCAATCATGAAATTGACTAAGAATACCTTTATAACAGTCTTAAATGCACCTACCATCAACTTGATTCCATCATCCATTGAATCAACCAACACCTATTATCCCAAATTACAAGTGGAATTTGTAATCATAAAATCAACCACACCTATTATCCCAAATTCTAATTAAAAATCAACCAACACCTATTATCCTAAATTCTAATCATATAAATTATGTATATATATATTTTATATACTTTGAAAAAACATATATAATATGTATATACATGTATCAATGGAATCTACATAAATTAATGGAGAAAAGGAATAAAATTTACTAGGGGAGAGACTGGGACTGGGACGGTAGCTAGGGCAAAGCTGAGGCAGAGCGGAGAAGGGGTGGGCTAGGGCAGAGCTGAGGCAGAGCGGAGAAGGGGTGGGCTAGGTCAGAGCTGAGGCAAAGCAGGGGTGGGAAAGGAGGGAGGATATCTGTACGCTCGAGGGAGAGGGAGTGAGCTCTGAAGAAGAGCGAGCGCTCGAGCAGAGGGAGAGAGAGCAAGAGAGATCTGAGTCCGGCGGAGAGAGAGATAAAGCGGGGGAATGGGGAAACGAGAGAGAGAGAGAGAGAGAGAGAGAGATGAGTCAGGCGGAGAGAGAGAGAGAGAAAGCGGGGGAATGGGGGAAATTTTTTGTGGGAAAATAAAAATTAAGGCATGTTTGATGAAAAGGGATGGTTATTTCCGTCTCTTTTACAATTCATGAGAAACAATGGATTAATGTATATTATAAGGGATGGTAAAAACTGTCCCTATTGCTATACTAAAAGGGATGGATTTAATTACAGTCCTTTTTGTTATGCCAAAAGGGACGGTTCTAAAAATACGCCCCTTGGGTATAGAAATAGGGACAATTTTTAAGTCCATCCCCTTTGGTATACATTGATTTTTTATTTTTTTCCAAACAAATTTAAGGGATGGTTATTAATAACGGTCCCTTTTGGTATAGCAAATGGGATGGATTTTAAAAATCGCCCCTTTTGGTGTAGAAAAAAGGACGGATTTTAAAATCGATCCTTTATATTTGTTTGGCCAAAGTCTAAAATTTTGAGATATACCAAAAGGGACGAATTTTAAACTGTCCCTTTTGCTATACCAAATGGGACGGATTTTAAAAATTTGTCCCATTTGGTATAGTAAAAGGGACGGTTTTAAAATCCGTCCCTTATATTAGCTCGAAAAAAATTAGCGCTAAAAATTCGTATATACTTTAAGGGACGGTTTTAATTACCGTTCTTTTTGATAAATACCAAAAGGGATTATTTTTAAAAAACCTTCCCTTTTGTTACTATAAAAAAGGATGATAATTAAAACCGTCCCTTTTGGTATAGCATAAGGGACAAAATGACACGATCGTCCCAAATACTCCCGTCCCAAATATTCATCTTTCTTGTAGTGATAATTTTAATATAACTCATAGGAATTCTTTTCCTCCTTAGAGAACATCATATTATATCCCTATCATAAGCCTTTTCAAAATCTATAAAGACCACACATAAATTTTTATTCTTACTTCTACATTTTTCCATTAACTGTCTTAATGAGTAAATTATTTTTGTGGTGGATCTCCCTGGCATAAATACAAACTGATTATCCGAAATAGTTGACTCATTTTTTAATCTTTGTTTTATAACCTTTTCACATATTTTTATAGTGTGATTCATCAGTTTGATTCCTCCATAATTACCGCAATTTTGTCTATCCCCTTTATTTTTATACAAAGGTATTATGGTATTTTTCCTCCACTCATCTGACATGTTTCCTTCTCTTAAAAATTTATTAAATAAGCCCGTTAACCATTCTATCCTAAGACTTCTAAGGTGTAACACCCCGTCTAATTAAATAACGGATAGCTACTCATTTATTAAATTAATACGAAATATCAAGTTAGTTCAGTCCTAGCATCACTGTCGAAAACAATTAGTTAATTACCAGCCACCTAATATTTAAAAAGAGAGATGCCAAATTTTATTAATTAAGTTAACAAATTACCAAGAATTAAATAATTAACCATCCATCCCATAAACAATCTCATATGAATAACCAACGAAATGAAATCAACTGAGTCTGGAGTAAACACTCCAATAATAATAATGCTAGAGTAAATAAAGTCCAAATACAAGAGTCTGAATAAATAAACCAATAACTGAAATAATGAAAGTCTGTAACTACAACCTCTAAATAAAAATGGGCGACTTGCCCTAACTGATACAATTGACTCTGAAGGAACCAAGGAGGAATATGAAGGTGTCTAATACCAAGGTGATGTAGCTTCCACAGCAGCTACAACACGTCATCAGAATGGAACTCCTATGCTTAGCGTCCCTGTGGCTTGGCACCTAAAATGTTTTTACAAAACAAAAAATAGATTTTGAGGGAAAACGTGTCAGAGCCCGAGGTGAAAACAATTTAAAAGTTTAGTAAGTGTTTAAGTTACAATTAAACAACACATATTATATGCACGTTAGTTGTGTACTCTCACATGAGTTTCTCACCTCTCAACTATTGTTCACGCCTAACGTATGCCCTTAACCCATCCCAGTTATGCCGCTAACTAGCTAGTCTGTACCACTTCCTCTTTCACATTCTACCATAGGATGTCTACTCTTAATATCCCAACAAGTTATATTCACAACCCATATTCGCATTCATTAAATTATTTATCTCAAGTGTTAATTAAATTCCCATTCTTAACCCATTCAAATATATTAGCTCATTCACATCTACTAAGCAGTAATGAACCAGTCACAAGTACATAAGTATATCACATTTAGTACAAAAATACATATCTGGCACCCCTAGGCTAAGCTGCGGCGCACACATACTCTGCTATCAAATCCATGTACATCACGTACGTAAGGATCACGTGTTCCGAATCACTCAGGAATCGTCTAAATACAAATCACACATATTGGAGGCGAAGATAGTTCACATACCCATGGGTCACGCACATACCTACGCTCCCATGGTCAGCTGACTTATTAACTCACAAATAAGTCATTCACAGCCCTATGTCCTTAAGGTACCAATAAATCCCCCCGAAGGCACACAAAGATAAGATGTCCCTTTTTCGAAAACAAACCTCCCGTGATAGCAAGTATGGTAGGTATGTCATAAACATAAGAATTCCATACACTAGGTATTCACACAACCAGTATATATATACAATATAAGTATTCACACATTGCATCTAGTAATGTCTCGTACGTAGAAAGTTTACCTCGAACATAATACGTAATATATATATATTCAGCTTGATAACTCTCCCGTCGTATCAACTTACACCTATCTCAAAAGGTTACCAGGTCTCTTATTAGTTTCTAATGTTATCTTAGTACTTAAATTCCCCCCATTACTGCCCTTAACCTTACATCATCATTAATTCCCATTATAGTTTCAATTCGAATGATTTCTAATCGTACCTCACTCGATAGACCCTCGTAAGCAATAGAATTCAATTCCTTAAATTATAACATTCTCCGATTATAACTAAGACCCTAATGACTTTATCTAACTCCCACAATATTATATTAACCACCCAAAGAATCAACATTGGCTTTGGGATACTTATCAAACTTTAAAGAGAAACAATTACCAAAAATCAGAAGGGGTCGATCGATCGATCGACATTCTTGAGTCAATCGATCGATTAAGCAGGTATTTACCCAGAATTGCTTAAACAGTTACGAGTTTTCATCTTTTTACATCTCTAAATCTTCATTTTAATGTCCAAATCTCTCAACCAAGTATACTAATTATCATACTAACATGTTTACATCATTTCCCACGTTTTAGAATCATCAAATCGACATAGAAAATCAATTTCGTGGATCAATTTACCCAATTTTTATATAAAAACCCTAGTTCTCCTATTTCTTCTAGAATATCACATAATTCAATAAAATTTCATAGTTCTCTACCCATAAATCATAATTTCGTGGCTGTTATTATCTCCAACATTCAACTACATGCAAGACCTACCCAGATTATGATTTAAATTCTTCAAATCCGTTTAATTTTCATTATTTAAGGTTAATCTTCAATTCTAACCTAACATGAATGATATATGTGCTAAATTATTGCAAGTTAAATCACTTTCCTGGTAATGGAGATTCTGATCCGATGAAGTAAACGGTATGGGGATGATCCTTGCTTTCCGATCTATCCGGTGGTGGTGACGGTGGTGCAAAAACCCTCTAAGTGGTGGTTCTGCATTGAAAGTTCCCTTCTCCTCCACTCTAATGGACGTTTATAATTTTTGTTTGAAAAACCCTAAGCGACTAAAGTGTTGGATGATATTAACTATCTAAAATTCGTGGGTCACTATTCACCCAAAAATTGGAATGACTAAAATATCCTCCTGGGTTGCTGGTTATGCCTAAAAATGCCCCGGGACCCAAACTAAATCCCCGGCTAGTGTTTTTTTACTATCTCGAACCTTACGGACATGTTGGAGCACTCAAAATGTTCATAAGAATGACATAAAAAAATAAAATAATTTTAAATTCATTAAATTGGGTCCTGACACGACTGACACACGCGTCCCAACTTAATTACTGAAACTGTCATATTTTCAACTCACGACAATTTTAATAAATATAATAATCACATATTACCATAATCACTCGGTAATATTCAACAACATTATTATAATCAAATACTAAATCTCGTCACGCTAGCATTTAAATCCGAATTAATTTCCAATTAATTTTCCCAAATTAATTTGAATAAATCTCATAATTCAAGGCAATTTAATAAATTAAATACCATAATTAAAAGACATAAAAATAAGGGGTATTACATACTTCCCCCCTAATAACATAATTTCGTCCTGAAATTCGAAAAGTAAGGCATGCCTGGAAAAATTAGATATCCTCCATCACTCCAAACAAAATTCAAAGTAAGGCTCAATCACTACAGCCCCCGTGTTGTGCATTCTCGACACTTTATCAGTTATTGGGTTATACCTCAATGAATGCACCTCAAATTATGCTCTTACTAAACAACACTCGAATAAGAATAGCCTATACATCATTGGCCGCATTATCTCAATATTATTATGAGTTTGCACCTCACTACGTATCAGCTCCCGCATTTATTTAGACACAAAACTCCCATATAGGGAGAAACCATAGAACATCTAACTACTCTTGTCCATTCTTTGAATCTCTATTCCCAGCGTTGTGACTTTTACACAAGGGAAAGCAACTCACGACTGTTGGTGGTTACCCTATTTTAGTCATCAAACCCTAACTCCTGACTGATCCAAAACTCTGATAATCCGCTCACCTCTAAACATCTAGATATAGAATGATAAGGTTTATCCACACAAAACCTCAGTAAGAAACTTGTCCACTATGAATAGATATGGGTGTCTTCAACCAACTCTACCATTAGGTAATATCTTCTCCCCTTTACCACAATATACCTCAGTTACTAGTTATACCCGTTTTTGGAAATGAATTGATCGCAATTAATCCAAAATTGATTTCATATAGTTTCACCAGTCGTCAATCACCTTGCGCTTATTCTTTGTGCTATAGGTGATACAACTTTCTCGAAACAAAACTATTCCAACTACTTCCTTATACCCCATATTGAAGGTGGGTTTCGGGTATCTCATCTTAGTTCTGAATAATACTGCGTAGGACCACATACCGGCGTGTTCACTATTTAATAGTGTAAATCATCCAAGGATATGACAATTCCTCTCCTTCTGGACAACTTGTCCCACATATTCGAAGGGACTCGTTACTTATCTATAAGTTGGCAATCCCCTCAAGGAAATTTTCAAACTTGAGTCTTCCATCCCTGGAATCGTCAGCTTGATACAAAATTATCTGGTTGATCATCTAACCCCAACCGTTCTACTACTTACTACTCCCCTTTCAATGATGACTTTCACGTATAATTCTTCCCGTTAAGTGATACTTAATGATCTTATTTTTCTCTCGGCGTATACCAAAAGTTTCGACCATTACACTTTTCACCACGTTGTGCATATATGGACCCTTTATACCTTATTGACATCCTTGTTCTATTTACTCTTAAGTCACCCTCAACATTCGATTGGTTAGAAATCTACTCCAAATTACCCATAATAATTAAATATTTGCCTTCTCAAGAGACACTCCCTTTTTAAATGGCTTCCCACTGCCTTTCAACCAATTTTGGACGTTTTATTATGTTTGCACAAGAATCAATAGATTGTCATTCTTCTCACGACGCTTAATCCACTCTACCACTTTCATTACATCACATTAGTCTCACAAGTAAAAATTGTACCCATCTATGTCCCTTCTTCCGGCGATTAACACATAGCAAACCAGGGTGTCTACACCCCTTATAACCCATGCATACGGGTTTAAACATCATATACGCTTCATGCGTACTCAAACTCTTCATTGCCCCTGCATTTTCAACATGGCTTTACCACATGGGCATTCTCAATCACCCCCGAATTTGAAATCCTAAATCCTCATTAACCTCATTTCATTCTTCAACCTTCCGTAATAAAAACCCAAAGTTTTCAGTACTACCTCACCACACCACTGGCTCTACTGGCCTTATACCGTAATTTACCCTTTAACTTCTAGTTATAACTACATACTTTCCTAAAGATCAGGGTACCCAAATTATAGACGATTACTACCAACCTTACGCTAAGTTTCATTTGTGGGACGTCTCGTAAAGAGAAATCCAAACAAGGAACCCCCCCCCGATACACTACTTCCTAGCATTGTCGGTCATCGGAATCTGTTAGGTCTTCGGTCCATAACATGTACCCCCTATATTCCCATTTCTTGACAATCCAGTTACATTTCCTTCCGCAATTACCCTTAAATAAAGAACTCCTTCTAAAAGACACTGTCTCTTAACATTGATGGAAATCACCTTCCAGAAACATCATGCAAATATAATCGGGGTTCTCAAAATCCCGTCCCCAGAGTTAAAACTATGAGTATTAACTCCCATGTCTCTAAAGGGTGATATAAAAATGCATTCTCTTATTACCATATTTTGAGCGTTGATTATAATAATCAGCTAAATCTTTCGCTGAACAGTAAACTAAATACACTTTGCATCATAATAATAAAGTCCCTACACATACCGGGAACAAATATCTGAGACCATTATACTTTTCGAAGTCTCAATAATGCATTTATACATAGATATAAATATATAGTCACGAGTTCGGCCCTCTCATAGATGGGGCCTTGCCAGAACAAAACATTCTACCCCAAGGTAGTAACCCCGATAAACTGGCAATATCCGCACACTATCGGTATAAGCATTATCATAAAACCACAATTAGAATAATATTATACTCGTATAACACATCACTAAAATAAGTAATTTCAATAAAGTATATACCGCAATCAATATACGCATTCATCCTCTACGGATAACACTAAAGGTAACCCCATTATACCAAGGAGAAATATTCACATAAGTAATAACATTGCCGAGATACTCACTAAGATCGACTCTTAAGTGAAAAATAGCAATAATAATAAATGTAACAACTCGTTCATGCCATAAATAACATGCAACATCATCTGAGGATATAACTCATACTTCTATCCTGACAATCGTCCGGGCTGCTCAAATGGTTCTTGGACTTAACACACTTATCCGTACCGAACCGAATATTTCAATAACTATTTCCCTTGCCAGGCACAATACCTTTATCCCTACACTTGCATCGGGAAACATTTATAACGCACGGGTTTTCACTCCCCACAAAATGCCACTACACATAATCCACTTATCTCTGGTCACATTGACCATGTTAGGGTTGTCTTACCCTCGGTCGTTGGTAGTCTCGACTCTGATGATACCTCCGTTGTTCCCTTAGCTTTGATGGCCCTAAGGAATACCCTACTAGTTTCCATATCTCTTACTGGAATCACCATCGCTCGGTAACAATTTAGCTATTCGAATCATTTTAACAGGTTCTCCGTTGGGTCTTCCCCTTGTGGTGCTTCTCCAATACCATTTTCCCAGTCTTACTCTATTGAAATTCCTCGATTCTTGCATCTCCCCACCCAAGAAAACGTTTACCTCCAAATTAACACTATGCAAAATTATTACCATTTGCATTGACCGTCCAAACAGAATTCCCCAGAAGAGCTAACAATTCTTCTTGTATGTAAATTCTTCCTTTAATATCCTCTTCTCCATTTCACCTACTTCACCCGGTGTAAGGTTCGCTACATATTTAAATTTCTCCTCACAAAGTGACCTCTGTCCGGCCCTTTTGTGTGAGTTCAGAATAACATTTGCCTTTCACTCTGAACATCTGATGAAGGAACTTATGGTAAAACCATACGTATACGCCTTCTCTCGATGTCACATTCCACTTCTAAGTGTGGTGATTATATTTCACCATTGAAACTCCGCTCTCACGAGCCAAGAAAAATTTTCCCCAAAATTTCATTCTCTATTGGCCATACCCCGACATATGTCCAAGCCTTTGTATATATTACATTTGTTTGGCTAGCACGTGCCATCTTCGCATTTTGAGTATTTCCACTGCTGGTTATCTTAAATGTTTCACCTAACTCTTTCTCTCCCATTCCAACCTTGTTGGGTGACTCTGATTTGAACCAACTTTCTACTATAGTTGTGCCTGGAAGTCACAAGTCGCGCCTTGGCCGTCTGTACCATCCTGGACTTCCGGGCCATAATATGGGTGACTTCAACTACGGTCATTCCTCTTTAATAAATTAAATAACCTCAACTGATCTTTTGCCTCCTGTTGTTCACCCCACTGTCTTTGCCAGACGTACTACATTATTTGGCGTACGAGCACACCCGATTGTAAATAAGATTCACTATCATATACATCATAGTAGGAGAACGAGATCTGGCCAAAGAAATCAACAATCCTAAACATAGGGATCTATATCAAAGAAAGCTAAGTTGGAAGCATAATAAGTTGCACAGATCATAAAGGATACTAGAACCTGATGCTCTGATACCACCTGTAACACCCCGTCTAATTAAATACCAGGTAGCTACTCCTTTATTAAATTAATATGAAATATCAAGTTGGTTCAGTCTTAGCATCACTGTCGAAAATAATTAGTTAATTACCAGCCACCTAATATTTAAAAAAAGAGATGCCAAATTTTATTAATTAAGTTAACAAATAACCAAGAATTAAATTATTAACCATCCATCGCATAAACAATCTCATATGAATAACCAACGAAATGAAATCAACTGAGTCTGGAGTAAACACTCCAATAATAATAATGCTAGAGTAAATAAAGTCCCAATACAAGAGTCTGAATAAATAAACCAATAACTGAAATAATGAAAGTCTGTAACTAAAACCTCTAAATAAGAATGGGCGATGTGCCCTAACTGATAGAATTAAATCTGAAGGAACCAAGGAGGAATATGAAGTCATCTAATACTAAGATCCTGTAGCTTCCACAGCAGCTATAGAACGTCATCAGAATGGAACTCCTATGCTTGGCGCCCCTGTAGCTTGACACTTAAAATGTTTTTACAAAACAAAAAATAGATTTGGAGGGAAAACGGGTCAGATCCCGAGGTGAAAACAGTTTAAAAGTTTAACAAGTGTTTAAGTTACAATTAAACAACACATATTATACGCGAGTTAGTTGCGTACTGTCACATGAGTTTCTCACCTCTCAACTATTGTTCACGCCTAACGTATGCCCTTAACCCATCCTAGTTATTCCGCTAACTAGCTAGTCTGTACCACTTCCTCTTTCACATTCTACCATAGGATGTCTCCTCTTAATATCCCAACAGGTTATATTCACAACCCATATTCGCATTCATTAAATTATTTATCTCAAGTTTTAATTAAATTCTCATTATTAACCCATTAAAATATATTAGCTCATTCACATCTACTAAAAAACAATGAACCAGCCACAAGTACATAAGTATATCACACTCAGTACATAAATACATATCTGGCACCCCTAGGCTAAGCTGCGGTGCACACATACTCTGCTATCAAATCCATGTACATCACGTACGTAAGGATCACGTGTTCCGAATCACTCAGGAACCGTCTAAATACAAATCACACATATTGGAGGCGAACATAGTTCACATACCCATGGATCACGCACATACCTATGCTCCCATGGTCAGTTGACTTATCAACTCACAAATAAGTCATTCACAGTCCTATGTCCTTAAGGTACCAATTATATCCCCCCGAAGGCACACAAAGATAAGATGGCCGTTTTCCAAAAACTAACCTTCTGTGATAGCAAGTATGGTAGTTATGTCATACATATAAGAATTCCATACACTAGGTATTCACACAACCCGTATATATATACAATATAAGTATTCACACATTCCATCTTGTAATGTCTCGTACATAGCAAGTTAACCCCGAACATAATATGTAATATATATATTCAGCTTGATAACTCTCCCGTCGTATCAACTTGGGTACTTAAACCTATCTCAAAAGGTTACTAGGTCTCTTATTAGTTTCTAATGTTATCTCAGTACTTAAAGTCCTTCCGTTACTTCCCTTAACCCTACATCATCATTAATTCCCATTATAGTTTCAATTCAAATGATTTTTAATCGTACATCACTCGGTAGACCCTCGTAAGCAATAACATTCAATTCTATAAATTATAACATTCTCCGATTATAACTAAGACCCTACTGACCGTATCTAAGTCCCACAATATTATATTAACCACCCTAAGAATCAAAATTGGCTTCGGGATACTCGTCAAACTTTAAGAGAAACAATTGCCAAAAATCAGAAGGGGTCGATCGATCGAAGAAATGGAGTCGATCGATTGATCATTCGATCGATCGAGATTCTTGAGTCGATCGATCGATCAAGCAGGTATTTGCCCATAATTGCTTAAACAGTTAGGGGTTTTCATCTTTTTACACCTATAAATCTTCATTTTAACGTCCAAATCTCTCAACTAAGTATACTAATTATCATACCAACATGTTTACATCATTTCCCACGTTTTAGAATCATCAAATCGACATAGAACATCAATTTCTTGGATCAATTTACCCAATTTTCATATAAAACCCTAGTTCTCCTATTTCTTCAAGAACATCACATAATTCAATAAAATTGCATAGTTCTCTACCCATAAATCATAATTTCATGGCTGTTATTATCTCAAACATTCAACTACATGCAAGACCTACCCAGATTATGATTTAAATTCTTCAAATCCATTCAATTTTCATTATTTAAGGTTAATCTTCAATTCTAACCTAACATGAATGATATATGCGCTAAATTATTGCAAGTTAAATCACTTTCCTGGTAATGGAGATTCTGATCCGATGAAGTAGACGGTATGGGGATGATCCTTGCTTTCCGATCTATCCGGTGGTGGTGACGGTGGTGCAAAAACCCTCTAAGTGGTGGTTCTGCATTGAAAGTTCCCTTCTCTTCCACTCTAATGGCCATTTTTAATTTTTGGTTAAAAAACCCTGAGGAACAAAAGTGTTGGATGATATTAACTATCTAAAATTCGTGGGTCACTATTCACCTAAAAATAAGAATGACTAAAATACCCTCTCGGGTTGCCGGTTATGCCTAAAAATGCCCCGGGACCCAAACTAAATCCCCGGGTAGTGTTTTCTGACTATCTCGAACCTTACGGACACGTTGGCGCACTCAAAATGTTCATACGGATGACATAAAAAATAAAATACTTTTAAATCCATTAAATTGGGTCCTGACACGCACGCCCCAACTTTATTACCGAAACTGCCGTATTTTCAACTCACGACAATTTTAATAAATATAATAATCACATACTACCCTAATCACTCGGTAATATTCAACAACGTTATAATAATCAAAGACTAACTCTCGTCTCGCTAGCATTTAAATCCGGATTAATTTCCAATTAATTTTTCCAAATTAATTTTAATAAATCTCAAAATTCAAGGCAAATTAATAAATTAAATACCATAATTAAAAGCCATAAAAATACGGGATCAGGTATTTCATCCGGACTAATCGCTTTATTCTTTTCCATTTTTCTTATTAATATATCTACTTCCTTTTTAGTGATCGAGCTTACCATTCCTATATTCGGTTCAATGTTCTCGATATCTCATTTCAGATATTCTTCATTTAATAATCCTTGAAAATAATCTTTCCATCTATCTAGAATTTCTTTATTGCTAATTAATATATTTTGATTTTTGTCTTTAATACACTTAACTAGACCCATATCCTTTGTCAATCTATCTTTATTCTTTGACAATTTATATATTTCCTTTTCACCTTCCTTGGTACCTAATGTATTATAAAGATGATCTAGTGAGGTTTTTTCTGCATTTCTAATAATATTTGTTACTTTGCTTTTTATCTTCTTATACCTTTCTAAATCTTCTTGAGTTTTACTCTTTTTCCTCTCCTTAAAAGTTACTCGTTTATTTTGTATTATCTTTCGCACTTCCTCATTCCACCACCAAATTTTTTATTTATGAATCATTTTCCTTTAGTCTCACCTAAAACTTGCTTACCTATTTTCTCGATATCATTCTTCGTTCCTGACCAAATATTCTTAATATTATCGTTCCAATTCCACTTCGTGTTTAACAGGAACTTCTATCCAAATCCTTTCTTTTTGCGTCCTTTTAAATCCCTCCAATTTATATTTTCATAACCTATTTTCTCTTTTCGGTACTTAAATCCTTTAATTGCCAAATCTATCACTAATATGTGATGTTGATTTGTTAATCTTTCACCTCGTATAACTTTACAGTCTTTGCATGTGTACAAATCTCTTCTTCTCAGTAAGTCATAATCTATTTGAGTTTTATTCTCTCCGCTTTTAAATAATATTAAAAGTTCTTCCCTTTTTTTCAAAAAAATGTGTTTGTTAATGCTAAATCATATGCCTTATCAAATTATAATCTATTTTCCATTCCTTCATTTCTCTTACTAAAACCACATTTTACGTGTATCCATGAATAACTATCATGTTATACTCCTACATGTCCATTCAAGTCACCTCCTAAAAATATGTTTTCATGCGTAGGAATTTGTCGTAATACTTCATCCAATAATTCTTAAAATGATTTCTTTACATTTTTATCTAAATCTCCTTGAGGTGCGTTAGCACTTATAATATTCAATATTGTTTTATCTAAGACGATCTTAATACTCATTAACCTATCTCCCCATCTTTTGATATCCATAACTTTATGTTTCATAGTGATCAACAACAATACCCACCCAATTTCTGCGATTATACATCCCTCCCGAGTAAAATAATTTATAACCTTTTCCTATCTCTCTAGCATTTTCACCTTTTCATTTAGTTTCCTGTAGGCAAACTATGTTGATTTTTCTTCGTTTTAAGGCATCCATAAGTTCTTTACACTTGCCAGTTAGTGTTCCAAAATTCTATCTATCAAATCTAATTTTATATATGTTATTTTTAATTACGTTTCTTATTTTAATTAGAGAATCCATCCCAAGATTTGACACAAAAATTCACAGTCGGCTGTCAACCTGACACTAACCCACCTCGTTTCACATCCGAACTTGGGCATCGGCAATGGTAGAGCCAAAAAGATTAACTGATTAATTAAATACTCTTATAGATAACTATACAAAATAAATGTGCTAATAACTACACCAAGAGAACAATATATATATATATATATATATATATGAAGAACAAAACAGAAAATCAAAAATATCTACAAATAAGCACAAAAGTTCGAAACAAAAGAGCAACACAAATTGTTTAAAAATGATTTCAAAAATCATATCCGGTTGTAAAATGTATATTTGTTTCAAAAATAAAATCCGAAAACTCATAATAGAATACACATCACCTTGTTTATAAAATCACGATTTTTGTAAATAATAAAGAGGATTTTATATGTATAAAAAATATTTCTATCTAAAGCAAATGATTTTATATGTATGAAAATGATTTTTTTTATTTTATTTACACAGATTTACGCATGCATAAAAAATGTTTTTATATGTATTATTAAAATATTACAGATTTACCTCTACCGAAGAGGATAAAGGTCGAATCTATCTTTCGATATGGATTCTTTGGATTTGTTGTCGTTGTGGATCGGCCAGAGACAGGTCGTCTAAATAGGACACCCATAATAGGCAAACCACACCCAAAGAACAGTGAATCTAAGAAGACAAGTGGCTGGAGAAAGGTGGATCTGGAACTAAAAGTTAAACTTGGAAGTAACATAAAAGTTGTGCAAACAACACGAATTTCGATGGGAAGACGCAAACTATATCATTAACAAATATAAAGGATCTCTCTCTCTCTCTCTCTCTCTATATATATATATATATATATATATATATATATATATTTTGCGATCATGATATTGACTAAGAATACCTTTTTAGTTTTTAACAGACCAAGCCTCACCTACCATTAACTTCATTCCAGCGGCCATTGAGCCTGAAAATGTCATTTTACTAAATACATTTAAAATAAGCACTAGTGATAGCAAGAGGATTGAAATATCATGTCAAACAAAATAAAAAATTAGATATCTGATGCACATAAAGTGCAAAACCTATAGACTTGAAAGTAACGCGTCCCCATCCTCAGAAGTATTCCCCATAACCACATTCACAACAACTTAAATATTAAAAAAAATCTCCAATAAACTAGAGAAAAACAACATATATGGTACTCCATATGAATACTCCACACAAGAATACGCACATATATTTAACACACATAAGTAATATAAAAGTGGTTTAACAGAGTATATTGTGCTATAAGAAGAAATAGGATTCATGTATCCAATCCAACATAATTGAGAAAAAGCTTTGTTGAATTGAGTTGAGTTAATGCATAATATATAAATGAACTGCCTATGGAATTTTCACCTTGAAGAGAGAGCTCGGTTCCCTCTAAAGTAGTCAAGGGTATAATAACCTCAGTTTTTAGTAATGTTTTTTTTTATATACATTGTCATTATTTTCAAAAAATAAATGTATGTTGTTGCTCCCCTAAAAAATGGTAATAATAATAAATAAATATATATTTAAATAAATAAAATCTAAGTATGTATTGCTTTGGCTAATTTATCCCTAATAATTACATATTGTTTAAAAAGTAAATGTACGCAAGAATTTACGTAAGCATCCATAAAGAGTCACATACTTTTACTGCGAGAAGTTTAAAATTCCCTCAATAAATAAAACTTATCGTATTTTGTGTCATTTGTGTGTTTATATCTATATATATGTGCTTATGCTTTATTGGAATCTTTGGAGTATGTATATATATGATATTTTTATTTCTTTGCCTCGCTCTCTAGTCCATCTATGCTTTTACTTAATTTTTGGTATATATCTTGGTTCATTCTTGATATCACATGCTAAATAAGTTATGTATCATATTGGTATCATTTTATTGCATGTTAGTTGGTATCCTTTATTCTCTATATAGATTATGTATGAGTTTGTTGCCTATATTCTTTAAATGTTCTTAATATCCCATGCATTATCATGTTTCAATTAGTTATATCCTTTGCCTATTCCTAAACAAAATGGGGGAGAATGATAGGGGGAGAAATGGTATCTAATCCTATTATAATTGTAACTTATTTTGGGGAGATTTAACTTTGGGGGAGTCGTGACCTTCTTAGGTAGATCACATTGCTAATGGGGAGAATTAATTTAGGGGGAGTACTTATTTTAATTCCATTATATATTTTGATATTCCCTATGCGTTTGATAGTTTGCTCAAGTGTGCAGGAAATGTTTCCAGTGGCAACTTCATCGGTAAAGTGTTTTGATCCTTGTGTCTTGTGTCAACTATTGGGTGGGATGTTTTGAGTCTAGTGAGCTTGACGGCCCTTTGGGATTTTTTGTTGGTTTTTGTCCCAGAATAGCTAAAGGGGGAGATTTGTAAGGACACAATTCTCCAATTGAGTCTCATTGTAATTTTTTCTCAATTCTGGACATAAATGTTTATGTCATAGGATAGTGTTCAATGTACCTATTCAAGCCTATTATGTGTTTAGTTGCAGACGTAGTGGCCAAGAGTATAAAGCTTCATTAAATTCCATGTTTCAAGTGCCTCGTTTCTACGTCAACAACATAGTTCCAATTGCTCCCAAAGTATGAATGTATTACATATATATATTGGAGCTTCGAACATTTTATATTGGGTGAAATTTTATTTAAAACAGTTGTTTATTTTTCAGAAAGATTTTATTAAAACTTTTATAAAAAGTATATAAAGTTTTTGGGCTAAATTCGATATTTTCAACTTTTTGGTTTTTCGTTCGATATTGTCGCTCGAACGAGAATGTCGTTCGAATGAAGCCTACCAACGAGTTTCCCAAAAGGCCACTGGAATGTCGTTCAAAGTATCGTTCGAACGAGAATGATGGTTCGAACGAGATATCCAACGAGATTTCTAATGACTTCGCACTAGAACTTCGTTAGAAGGCTCGTTCGAACGAGTTTTGGCGGGAACAGTTAATTGGCAATTTTTTAGTAGTTTTTTCCACTTTCCCACTTATTTTCCAACTAACTTTTTGTAACAACCCGAGGTTTTGGAGTCGACAATTTATTTATTTTGGGAGAAATAAATAATTTTTTATTGGAGAAATAATTAAATTGGCAATTGAGGTCAAAGTTTAGAGACGTTAGAAAGAGTGTCGAATGTCGATTCTGAGGGTACCATTGTTTTCAGAAGGGTCGAGAAAGTCGAAATGACTGTACTTGGGGTCTATTTAGGTTCCGAAATAATTTAGGACCGTTTGACTCGAATTAAAGTTACCGGGTCATTTAAAGTGTGTATTATCATTTAAAGATGTGTGTCTTATGGGATAAGGCTTTAAAGCCACGTGAGAAGTCATTCTCACTTAAGAGAAAGACGAAAACCCTAGAAAGAAAGAGAGAAGAAGAAAGAAGAAGAGAAAGAAGGAGAAAAGGGAGAGAAAGTGGAGATTTTCGGTTTCCACGCGATCTCTAGGCGGATTCAGACCCTACGAACCCGAGGCAAGTGATTAAACTTGCTAAATAATTGTTGTGTACCAATTATTGCATGATTTGTGGATTGATTTTTGGGTTTTACGTTTAGTTTAACAAAACCTAACTTTTGGGGAAAAACCTTAGATTTGTAATATATAAATGGATTTAAGGATTTAAATTGGTTTATAAGTATTCTAGAATGAATATTAATGTTATGAATATGTTTGGGTTGAAGATTTGTGGTTGAATGGAGTTTTATTGAAGTTTTTGAGAAGTTGGAAATGTGTAAAAATGGAGTTGGCCGAAATACCTGTTATGGCCGGTCGACCGCGTACAGAGGACCGGTCGACCGCGCCTCCAAAGTTGGGCATTCTGTCTTCGAGATTAGGCAAAATATAGAAACGCGATCAACCGCGGTTTGGGCATCGGTCGTCCGGTCCCCTGTTTTTGGTTCAAGTATGAGAATTTAAGTTATCCCCTTCTTCTTTGGGTTTGTATAAATGGACTTCCATAATCAGAGTATGATAAAGGATTAAGTGATTATACAAGGGGATTATAGACTTAGAGTCAAAAGACGATATATGAGGTTAATTAATAATTGAAAGACTAAATGTAAATGTCGGAGAGTCTTAGTGATTTATGTTGAGAAGTGAGAAGCTAAAGAGTATATCAATTTGGGGGAAAATCCTCTAAGTATCGAGGTTAGTATTTGAGGAATATAGAATATCGATTGGAGATTTTGGGATTTCTCTAAGTGGGGAAGCCCACTTTTATTTGGGATGTTATTTGGTGATAATAAATAAATTTCACGATCGGAGAACGATAATAACTTAAAGATGTTGGATCTTAGGATCCAATCCCAAACGGGATAACTTTAAAAAGGTTCATAAGATGAATTGAACCCTATTATGAATGGAAAATAATAAATGCTATTTGATGGGAATATGGATATAGAAATATCCTTATTGATGATTGATTTGGGAGATATCTCACACGATGAGAAATATAAATTGAGGAGCAATACGTTATAGAACATCTTATACTTAAGTAGAATTGAAAGACAATTCATACTAGAAGCGACATGAGGGCTTCAAGCGAGAATAAGTATAGCATATACTAAGTGGGGTGGATGTGTGAGGTGGAGCGTTAGTATATCTTGAGATAAATATACTAAACAAATGATGTTAATCAAATTACGCCTAAGAGCGTATAATGAATATGAAAATGAATATGATGTTACAGGTATACCTTATATAAAATGGTATATCTTTATTATGTGGGATGTATGTGTACCTTATATGATGGTGTATATACATGTTAAGCATACCCCCTCCTTGCTATCATTGGGAAGTTTCGTGCGTAGAGGGTGAGCATTCTGACTAGAAAAGCAGGATGTGGATATTCCCCAGGTCATAGTCGTCCTTTGTGGTCAGCAAATGACATATATATATACATTTATTTATTTTGGGGGTGAGAGGTTGTGGGTATGTGTCGCTCTCACTTGCCGGTTAGGAACTATGACCGCTTCCCGGGACATTGTGTGCGTGAGTTGATCACAAGGTGGGTGTCGTTGAACCCCACCAGGTGGCCCCAGTTTGTTACGTATATGGGCTGCTGGAAGATGATAGCATGTGAGCCTGCGTCCTTCGAGTTATAGCTCGGTTGGATGGTTATTATTTGCTTGTGTTTGTACTTGGGTGTCAAGGGCATAATGGACCTCAATGACCTACATTGCCAGGATTAGTGTATCGGGGGGGTTCCTTGTTTGGATTTCGCCTTGGCGAGACGTCCCACGCACGAACCGCAGTGTAATGTTGGAACTCGGGGATAAGTTTAGTCCTTAATGCTCATATTTATATATACATATATATCACCTATCCCAACAATCGACAGTGCCAGGAGTAGTGTAACGGGAGGGTTCCTTGTTTGGATTTCGCCTCGGCGAGACGTCCCACGCATGAAACGTCATGTACTATTGAGAATTGGGAATATTAATTAATTAAAATTGGATAACAATCAGTTGGGTTACATGCATCTTGCTTTGAGGGCATAATGAGCCCCGAGGATCGATACGGTCAGGAGTAGTGTAACGGGGGGGTTCCTTGTTTGGATTTCACTTCGACGAGACGTCCCACGCACGAAACGCAATACCGTGTTGAGAATCGGGAGGAGTTTAGTCCTTAACTCTTGATGCTAATAACTCATCTATAATAATTATGTATATGGTATCATGCCTTATATGGGCACCACTAGAATATAAATTCTAGTAAATGAGATTGTTGTTATATTGTGATGATGTGGACATGATTGGATCATGTAACTTTATATGTTCAACAAATTAACATTATAAAGATAACTATAACTATTACATTAAAGTTAATGTATATGATTTATAAACTACGGGGACGAATGTATTGGGAGATAGGTTAGATGGTTTCACTTAAATACTTTATTTGGGTTTAAGTTAGAATCCTCTTACCTAATTAGAATCGGACATCCTTTTTGGAGACACAGGCATACGCTTAGTGCGCGCTTTAGATGAGAGGTGAGTTGAATTTCTTTGGAGTGTTCGATTCCAACTAAATCATGTAATAATGCATTTATAATTATTATGCATTTTAATATACTTGCTATAAACTGCTTTTCAAAACTCGGGCTCTGACCCGTTTATATTTTCCTCCTCCATGTATATATTGTGTTACTTCAGGTGTTCCTCCGTAAGGACGCCTTTGATATTCCTCCATTCAGGATTTGTGGAGCTGTGGCAGTAGCGGACTGTTGCGGCACTTTGCTTTAGTCGATTCCTATCTATTGTACATCTAGATTAGGATTCAGTTATATTGAGTTAGCATTCAAGTGTTGTAGATTAACACTTTCATATTCCATTTCTCAGGTTATTGTATTGTCTGTTGCCCGACAACATATTCGGGTATTTCATTGTTGAGATTTTTGTTGTACAATGTATTGTGCTCTTTCATATTATTGGAGCATGCGCATTTCACTCATCATAGTTAGATGTATATTGTTGGTTGTGTGCATTATTGGTTTTGTTGTTGTTGTTAAAAATAAAGTTTAAATTTTTTTTTGGCGATTCGAACTTAATGCTTCCGGGTAGTTAGCCTTATATTATGGTGTTTAGTTGCTGATGTTGAGACTGTACCATCTGAGATACCTGATTTATGTAGTATAGGGCTGGCCACCCGTTATTATTTGGAGCGGGTTGTCACACTTTTTTGCTGAATATCTAAGTGCGGGAACCATGTTTTCCAACTTAAATTTTTCACATCCTAAAACCTCCAAGTGAGTGTTTGAGAGAAAAATTGAAACTAGAAAAAGTTCATGTGTTGAGTGTTTAAATTTATAAAAGAAAAATCCTTCTAACACTTATGTTTTACACCCAAAGTTTGTTCTTCCAAGTTCATATATATATATATATATATATATACTTTTCTTAGAGAATTTTGGCATCGGTTTATTTCTACATTTGAAGAAGAGAAGTTTGGGTTTGCTTCTACATCCCTCAAAGAATAAGTTCTCTATTTTGCTGCGGCATTCTCACATTGTGAAAGGCACCATTTGTGGTTGACAGTGTACCTAAAGTCTCATTGGTGAAGACCAAGATTCCGGTGGAGCTTCGGAGTTGTTTACTAGGTGGAGGTGTTTACAAGAAGACGTGTTATGGCTTGAAAGGGGTCGAGTCGAGGAAGTAAGTCATCTGTCTTGTAATTTGTAAATCCATACTTAGTGGACTTAAGGCTAGGGCTGTCCGAGGTTTTTTCCCGTTGTGGGTTTTTCCTCGTACATCGCGGCGTAGTGGTTTCTCTGTTAATTTTTATCTTGCAAAATCACCTCGAACGCATGCTTAGGTAAAAAGATAAAAATTGATTTAATTCACTACTTGCTAATTTGGTGCTAAGTTAATTATTCGTAATGTGTAATTAATTCAAGTCTTTGCTTTAATTTGTTAAAATTTGGTTTGGTCTAATTTGATTAAATGAAAAATATGACTTAGGGAAATTTCTAGGACTTGGGTTAATTAATATGGTTTAAGTGAAATTAATAATGTGTGTGTGAGTTCCATCCTATTTCACTTTGTTTAATTTTAATTTAAAGATAAATTAAAATTTGTTTATTTTTATTGAACCATCCCTATTCTGCATTTAAGGGAAATTAATTTTTGTAATATTTTAAATTGGGGGTATTTGCAACATCAGATTGGTATCAGAGCCAAAACGATAAATTATTTCGTTAAAGATCTTTTAAAATATTTTTGGCTAAAATGGAATTTTCCTCATTCTCTAAATTTTCTATTTTCGATGGTTCTAACTACGCGTACTGGAAAGCGCGAATGAAATCGGCACTTAAATCTATCGACGAGAGGCTTTGGTTATCTATAGTTAACGGGTGGTCTCCACCAACTCATTTAGTAGATAATGAATGTGTTCCCAAACCGGCCGATAGATGGATTAAGAGTGAATTTAAACTTTCAAATTTTAATTCCCGAGGTTTAAACGCCTTGTTTAGCGCTGTCACACTAGATGAATTCTGACGCATTATGATGTGTAAGATCGCTAAAGAAGCATGGGATATTTTACAACTCACTCATGAAGGTACGAATGTCGTTAAAGCTTCAAAACTCCAAAACCTCACCACTCAATTTGAAACCATCAAAATGAATGATAAAGAAACATTTGATGAATTTTATGCTAGGCTTTTCGATATTGTTAATTCATCTATTAATTTGGGAGAGAAAATGCCCAACAATCGAGTAATAAAGAAAATTTTAAGGTCCCTACTCGATAGATTTATTTCAAAAGTGACCGTTTTAAATTCTTTACCAACTTTAGCCTCTATGAAATTAGAAGAGCTCGTAGGTTATTTACAAACCTATGAAGTAGACATGTTTCCCTATAAAACTGAAAAGAAAATTGAAAAGGGTGTTGCGTTAAAAGCCCTAAAAGAGGACACACAAGTAGTAGAGAGCGGGAGTGATGGTGACTCGAAAAATATGGCCTTATTTGCTCGAAAATTTTGAAAATTTCTTAAATTTAACAAAGATAAATTTAAAAATAATTTTAAGAAATTTGAAACTTCTAAGTATGACAAAACCGAAAGTATCCCTAAAACATCTAAAGAAAGTTTAAGTAGGGACGAGTCAAATAGGTGTTTTGGTTGTGAAGGGTATGGCCATAGGGCATCTGAGTGCCCCACTAAACTAAGCAGAGAGGGTAAGCGACCCATTGCATATAATGCGACCCTTAGTGATAGTGATAAGGAAGAGGGACCCGATTCCCCCACTAAACCCAACTTTGTGTCTTTTATAGCTAGTCATGTGATCACCAATAGTGAATCTTCTCATGAAGATATTCAAGCACATAACACTTCCGTGGTCAAATTTTTGATTCCCTTGATTTTGATGGTAGTGAGAGAGAGAGAGAGAGAGAGAGAGAGAGAGAGAGAGAGAGAGAGAGAGTGAAAATGATGAGGTTGATGTGAGTGAACTTCAAGTTGCTTTTCAATAATTATTTGAAGAATCTATTAAATTGAAAAGAGCTTGTTTGAAGTTAGAAGCTTGTTTAAGAGAGCGTGTCAAGGTCGTTGATGAGAGTGCGTTAATTGAAGACCTTAGGACACGAGAGAGAGCTCTTCGAGAGAAGCCAGAATATATAGAAGGCGAGAGAGATAGCCTTAAAGGTCTAATGGAATCCTTGAAAAGGGAGCTTCTCGAGTTTGAAGAGAAAAATGTTTTATTAGAGTCTAAAGTCTTAGAATTAGAAAATAAATTAAAAGACACAAGTAAAGTCAAATTTGATTTGGAGTGTGGGTCCGAAAAATTAGATAAAATCTTAGGCACGGTCCAAATCAAAAATGACATGTGTGGTTTAGGCTTCAATACTTGTAGTAAATCATCTCATAAAGCCAAAACCAATGTTTTAGGAGAATCATCTAGGAAAACCTTTAGAGACCACTCCTTAGGTAAATCTTTTCGCTGTGACTTTAGGTGTTCACATTGTGGTCGAAAAGGTAATCTTAGGAAATTCTATTTTGATCTTAAAAGAGGTCCTAGAAAATCCCTAAGTAAGTCCACTGAGGAAGCCAAGATTCCTACACCCCGAGTTAGTCACTCGTTGTTAGTTTGGGTTAGGAGATCCGACTTGGTAGCTTTACAAAATAGGACTTTTGATTCTCATTTACTTTCACATGATTCCTCCCTTGCTAAATCTAAAGGTTGAATGTGTTAGTGTTTGCATAATTTAGCATTTGTCCTTCATGCTATATTTTTATGCTAAATTTATGCTTGTTTAATCATATTCGAGTCTATGCTACATGCTTTATCACATGCTAGAATTATGATTTTTGATTATCTTTTGTATTATATTTATTCTTTTTTTTCTTGCATTAAATGAAAAATACAAAAAGATTTTTGTTTATCATTTGCGTTTTAATGGTTTAGTAATTTAAGCTTAATGAAAAATACAAATGATTTTTGTTTTTCTTTTGAGTATATATTTATATTTTTGGTTAAAAATTTCAAAAAACTCAAAAAGATTTTTATTTTATGTGTATTTTTGTTTGACACACTTTATATGGCATATATTTGTGTTTGAATCTCCTCTTTTACGCTTCCATGTGGCTAGAACTTTTGGTTTAGATTTTCAAATCCTTAAATGTTATTTACCATGCTTACATGGAGTAGTTGGATTTTGTATTGATTAAATGGATTCTATTTTTATATGCCTCTATTCACAAATGCATGAGCTCTTTTGAAATTTAATTATCACATGTTATATTTGAGCTTCGTGAGATGTTCTCTTATCAATTTTGTCATCTACATATTTCTGACCTAGGAGGACTAGTGCATGTCAAAATCCATTGCACGTGAGATTTGTGAGATATAAAAAATGTTATATGTAAATGTGCATGGGGAAGGGCTCCGAGAGGAATAATAATCATTTGCGAATAGTAAGCCACCATTTGAATGGACCTAAAAGAAAACAAAAATGGTCCAAAGGCCTAAAAATAGAAAAATGGCATTAAAAAGAAAAATCATTGCGAAGGCCTATTTTATTTGATATATTCATTCAAAAGAAAAATAATATACATGCTTATTGAGAGAGATTGGATGGTATATCAACGGTTTGCACAATGTCCATTTATCCTAGTTGTCCTTTCATTGTCATGACTCTATTTAGTTTGTAGAATAATCAAAACTCTAGGTTTGTATGCATTGTATATGTTTTTTCATTGAGTTCAACTTATATTGTCATATGAGGTTATATTCAAATTTGATAAAATTTGCAATCAATTGAGAACTCCGTGAACATATTTTAAGTGTTTGGTTCTAGATTTAATTGTTACTAGTTCACACCCCTACACTTCCATTTCCATATGACACATTTTTGCCATACGAGTGTGAAAAACTTATCGTATTTTGTGTCATTTGTGTGTTTATATCTATATATATGAGCATATGCTTTATTGGAATCTTTGGAGTATGTATATATATGATATTTTTGTTTCCTTGCCTCGCTCTCTAGTCCATCTATGCTTTTACTTAATTTTTGGTATCTATCTTGGTGCATTCTTGATATCACATGTTAAATAAGTTATGTATCATATTGGTATCATTTTATTGCATGTTAGTTGGTATCCTTTATTCTCTATATGGATTAGGTATGAGTTTGTTGCCTATATGCTTTAAATGTTTTTAATATCCCTTGCATTATCATGTTTCAATTAATTCTAACGTTTGCCTATTCCTGAACAAAAAGGGGGAGAATGATAGGGGGAGAAATGGTATCTAATCCTATTATAATTGTAACTTAGTTTGGGGAGATTTAACTTAGGGGAAGTCACGATCTACTTAGGTAGATCACATTGCTAAAGGGGAGAATTAATTTAGGGGGAGTACTTATTTTAATTGCATTATAAATTTTGATATTTCCTATGCATTTGATAGTTTGATTAAGTGTGCAGGAAATCTTTTAAGTGGCAACTTCATCGGCAAAGTGTTTTAATCCTTGGGTTTTGTGTCAAGTATTGGGTGGGATGTTTTGAGTCTAGTGAGCTTGCCGGCCCTTTAGGATTTTTTGTTGGTTTTTGTCCCGGAATAGCCAAAGGGGGAGATTTGTAAGGACACAATTATCTAATTGAGTCTCATTGTATTTTTGGCTCAATTACGGACAAAAATGTTTATGTTATAGCATAGTGTTCAATGTACCTATTCAAGCCTATGATGTGTTTAGTTGAAGACGTAGCGGCCAAGAGTACAAAGCTTCATCAAATGTCGTGTTTCAAGTGCCTCGTTTCTAGGTCAACAACATAGTTCCAATTGCTCCCAAGGTATGAATGTATTACATATATATATATATAGGAGCTTGGAACATTTTATATTGGGTGAAATTTTATTTAAAACTATTGTTTATTTTTCAGAAAGATTTTTATTAAAACTTTTATATAAAGTATATAAAGTTTCTGGGCTAAATTCGATATTTCAACTTTCTGGTTTTTCGTTCAATATTGTCGTTCGAACGAGATTTTCATTCGAACGAAGCCTGGCAACGAGTTTCCCAAAAGGCCACTGGAATGTCGTTCGAAGTATCGTTTGAACGAGAATGATGGTTCGAACGAGATTTCTAACGAGTTCACACTAGAACTTCGTAAGAAGGCTCGTTCGAACGAGTTTTGGCGGGAACAGTTAATTGGCAATTTTTGAGCAGTTTTTCCTACTTTCCCACTAACTTTTTTGTTGAATATCTAAGTGCGGGAACCATGTTTTCCAACTTAACTTTTTCACATCCTACAACCTCTAAGTGAATGATTGGGAGAAAAATTGAAACTAGAAAAAGCTCATGTTTGAGTGTTTAAATTTATAAAAGAAAAATCCTTCCAACACTTCTGTTTTACACCCAAAGTTTGTTCTTCCAAGTTCATATATATATACTTTGCTTAGAACATTTTGGCACCAGTTTATCTCTACATTTGAAGAGGAGAAGTTTGAGTTTGCTTCTACATCCCTCAAAGAAGAAGTTATATGTTTTGCTGGGGCATTCTCACATGGTGAAAGGCTCCATGTGTGGTTGACGGTGTACCTAAAGTCTCATTGGTGAATACCAAGATTCCGGTGGAGCTCCGGGGTTGTCTACTAGGCGGAGGTGTTTACAAGAAGACACGTCAAGGCTTGAAAGGGGTCGAGCCGAGGAAGTAAGTCATTTGTCTTATAATTTGTAAATCCATACTTGGTGGACTTAAGGCTAGGGTTGTCCGAGGTTTTTTCCCGTTGTGGGTTTTTCCTCGTACATCGCGGCGTAGTGGTTTCTCGGTTTATTTTTATCTTGCAAAATCACCTAGAACGCATGCTTAGGTAAAAAGATAAAAATTGGTTTAAATCACTACTTGTTAATTTGGTGCTAAGTTCATTATTGGGTAATGTGTAATTAATTCAAGTCTTTAATTTAATTTGTTAAAATTTGCTTTGGCCTAATTTGATTAAAAGAAAAATATGACTTAGGTAAATTTCTAGGACTTGGGTAAATTAATATGGTTTGAGTTAAACTAATAATGTGTGTGTGAGTTCCATCCTATTTCACTTTGTTTAATTTTAATTTGAAGATAAATTAATTTTTTTTTTTTTTTTTGAACCATCCCTATTTCGCATTTAAGGGAAATTAATTTTTGAAATATTTTAAATTGGGGGTATTTGCAACTTCAGTGACAATTGAAGATTCTAAAAAAAATTATTCTTCACAACTCATAATAACCTTTTTTTTTCCACTAAACTCCACAACATGAGTGCATAAATATTACAACCCTAAAGCATTCCTTAACTTTTCATTTCAAGCCCTTCTTATTCATTAGATTATTTTTAGGCCTACCTATGTGAACTAACATTATTCACCCTTATGTTCACAATTTTTGTTTAAAATTGTGTAATTATGGCATTTTCACTTATATATAATTTCAAATGAACAATATTTTTTTGGTGTGTTTCATTATACAGTTGGAAAAAGGTTGAAAATAATATATTTTTATCGTAATTTATAAATGAGTTGAAAATTATGGGAGTTTTTTTTATCTTACTTTTAAAGTTTTTCATGAAATCAATGTTGGACAATAAACTGATAAAACTACAAAGTACTTTAAATATATGTAACTATTGATTTTGTAAAATAGACAAAAGAATAAAAAATATGAATTAAAATCTATTTTCATGGAAAATAAATCAACGTCAACAAAACGAACCATTAATTTTAAATATGTGAAAATTTATTTTACTATTTCACTATGTGGAATATTATAAAAAAAAAATACATGATATTATGTGATTTAACTAAAGATATTTCACTAAATAAAAATAATGGAAAATATGATCAATGTTTACCTATTTGCATTTGAACTCGAGTCAATTCTCATTTGCATTCCATTGTTCCTCTCATTGATGCAATTACAAAATGGATAATATAAATCATGAAATAATATTTAACCCATTATTCGAATTTGACAAAAATATTAAAAGAAAAATAATTATAAAAAATTGATAGAGAATTGATGATGCTAGGATTAGCACCACCAAATAAGGTGTTTTCAAGCTCAATCTAAGAACAACAATGGCAGCATAGTTATGTAAAAGGTAAGAGAATGAGATGAGGAGAAGAGGAGAGAGCACCAGAATATAAGTAGTTCAGCCTAAATTGGCTTACGTCCACTGTGTGTGTGAATAACCTCACTATAATAAGGCACTGATGGCCATGGATACAAAATCTCAAGCTTTCTCTCTCTACTGTGTATCTAGACAGAGTTTCAGCTATGGTTGTATTTTTGGATCTTTTGCAAGATAGAGGATTACCTCTATATATAGTACTTAGGGGGTGTAATGTACCCCCCATGCATGTAATGTGCATGTGTGTGTTTGCCTCACCAATATGGGAAAGCCATCTGTCACTGTCACATGTAGAGAATGATGATGAAATATTATCCCCACGTGTGGGGAATAATCTTGTTATAACTGATATGTGTCCACGTGCCCTTATCCAAATGTCAACAGATGCTCGGCTACCGTGCTTGGTGCATGACCTCGGCTAGGGAGAGGCCGAGGTTAACAAGTCTAGTGGCTCGTTCAATCCGAGATGAGCCATAGGGGCCTCGGCTTAATCCTAGCTGAGGCAATGGACAAGGTCGGCCTGAGCCGAGGTTGAGCTGGTGTGTTTGGAGCATTAACTGATATCTTGATGATGATGACGTTGGAAAAAGGCTTCTTGCGAGCTCGGCCTACATCTGGCCGAGGTTACTATTCCCAGGTATACGAGAGTGCTGCTGATCCTTGTGATGCGTGCGGTGTCCCTTCGAGAGGCTGATGGTAGTGTCGGCCTGGGCCGACCTTGCTATGGCCGAGGGCTGATGCTGCATGCCCAAGGCTTGTCCAGTGTCGGCCATGATCTCGGCCAACCTTGCTATGGCCGAGGGCTGATGCCGTATGCCCAAGGCTTATCCAGTGTCGGCCATGATCTCGGTCGAGGTTGGTGTCTTCGAGCCGAGGTCACACTTGGGGCATATCAATCACCCCCAGCCCTTAGTTACATGTGAGAGCAGGTGACTGTGGGATTTACACATCTTTGAGGCCTTTCTAGTATGAGCCAATATTTGTTTGACACTTGTCCAGTGTTAAAGTATGGTTTGCTTAGCAAGCGTGTGTTGTCATCCACCCTTTGGGGCTCCCAAGGCAATGATGGGCCTTGGGAATCGTGACTGTATATTTAAGGGTTTTGAACCCTCATTTTTCCCTCCTTCGTCAATTCTCTCTCCTGAACAATTGCACTCCAATGATTTCTCTCTCTAAAGGCGTTCTTCATGATTCCTCTACAGAGGTCTTTGGTGGTGCTTTCTCGAGTTTTCTTCGCTTTCCCTTGTTGTTTCATGTTCAGGTATCTTCTTCCCCTCATTTGCCTCCATTTTCTCTGCTTTTTCCTTTTTATTTGTGTTTTCTGGTGAGATTCGGAGTTTTCCGGTGAGTCCACCATAGTTTCAGGCGAACTATTCTTGTTAGGTTTGGGTAATTTGATCTTTAGACACTTTTATTTTATTAGCCAATCTTGTTTGTAGTTCGTAAATCTCCCCATGTGTAGTGTCTTCCTCTGATGCTCAGACCCCTATACCAACTCTTGAGGAGTTCCCTTCCCTTAGAGAGAAGACTTTAGAAAAAATCAGACAAATAGAAAGAGCACAGGAGGAGGCTCGTAGGTCACAAGAATTCCCTATTAGACCCATCTTTCCACCACCCCTGAAGGTGATATATCCTGATCCCTCGGAGTCTTTCAATCAGGCAGAGGTTCATGTCGATCCTATACCAATGTCTGAGTCTGAGTCTTCTATCTCAGACCCCATGTCCGTGGATTCCTTCCAGGAGGCCATGGACTTATCAATTCGGGAAGATCAGGCCCCTGATCAGGCCGAGGTCTCCAGCCGGGCCTCATCTCATAATAACTCGAGCACCTCAGCCTCTTCCTTATAGGTTGAGATCGTTGAGCCGAGTGTGGCTATTCCACCACCACTTGACGCCATTCCTCTGTCGGCCTTCACCGGTGCCGAGTTCGCTCAGAGGTTCCCGGGTAACCCATCAACATCTGCTCCGGACGACATTGATCCAGATGATGATGATGTTGAAAGTGATGTCGACGTGTATGAGGCGGTCGAGATCGAGAGTAATATAACTGAGGTAGACCTCCTTTGCTTCAGATATCTGTACTCCATTAGTCCCTCCAAAAATCTAAGAAGACCTCTGAGGGAAGAGAAGGCTTATCATGGCCGAGACGACGAGATCTGCTTATCCGAGCAAATGTTCAAGGTGGGGTTTCATCTTCCCATCCATCCCATTATTAAATCTATCCTTTCCTATATCAATTTGGCCCCCTCTCAACTATCCCCTAATTCCTGGAGGGTCATAATAGGGGCCATAGTCTTATGGAAGGTTGTCAACCACTCAGACCTCCCCGTTCAGGTTTTTGTAGGTTTCTATGTCCCTTCCTCAACCAAAAATCATCCGAGCTACTATCATTTTGTAGCTCGGAAGCCTGAAAAAAAGATTCTTCAAATAACTCAGACTTCCAACCATAACTGGAAGCCTCGATACTTTTTTGCTTCTGGACCATGGGAATTTGGCCCATGTGCTCCCTCGTCCATTCTAGAGCCGAGGATGCCCCTGAGGTGGGGTAAGGTCACAATGTCTGCGAGGGCCGACCCTGGCCTGAGCCCGCAAAACCTTCAGAAGGTGAAAGCCCTTCAAGATTAGGGGATACATGGTCTGTTCGTTACGTTCGAACACTTGATGACCCCCACTACCTCTCTGAGATAGGTCTAGGTGGAAGTCCTCTTTTCGAGCTTGGTAAGCGCTTTCTATTTGAAGTTGAACCTCTGAGTTTATTTGTGTCTGATCTTCTAACTCAGATCTATTAATTTTTGCAGAGCGCCCAAAGGATATCTCAGACGAACTCTGGGAAATGGCTGCACCTAGTTTGACGAGACTTGCAAAGAAAGAAGGCCTTAATGCTCCTCCCCCATCTCCCTCTGCCTCAAATCCCCAAGCCACAAAGAAGAGGGCTTCAACTGAACATGCCCCTGAGAATCAGAGGCAGAAGATAAACAGTGCTGATACTGCCATCCCCATTTCTTCAGCAGACACCTTGTCGGCTCGTCTAGAGCAGTTGAAGATTACTGACAACATCGTCGGCCATAGTCTGCAGGACCTAGATGCCTTCGGCTCTACAATGACCGCGGCCGATAAGAGTTTCTTTTGGTCACTTGATACTCCCTTGCTGGTTGAGTTCCTCATCCAAAGATCCATTCAGGTATGACCTCATATTTCTTTGTAATTTCTAAGTGTAACCTCTGATTTGTCTTTGACTCATTCATGATCATAAAATCTACAGGGCCTGGCAGCTATGCACCACCTCTCTAATTGGACTCTGAGGAAGTTTCCCCTCATCCAGAAGGGTCAAGAGGCCGAGAAGGTCCAAAGTACTTTGAACGCAGAAATTGACCGCCTGAAGTCTGAGTTGGGTGAGTCTGATAAGAAGGTGAAGGGGTTGGAGAGGGGCATCTCTCGGCTTAAAAAGGACCATGCTGTGTCTCTGAAGGCCAAGGAAGATGTTCTGCAGCAGAAGGTCATCTCGGCCATGAAGGCAGCCCTCGATGATGCCTCTGAGGGGATAATAGCTGAGTACAAAAGTTCTGATGAGTTTATGGGATTTGGCTTTGAATACCTCGAGAGAGGTATCAAGGCTACTACCAAGTGGGTGGTTGTCAAGGAGAATGAGGCTGGCACTTTGAAAGCCTCTGACTTTATATGCCTTGGCTTTGCTAATCCTCAGCTTGCCCAGGCCCTTCAGGAGGTTGAGGAGGAGGCTGTTGCACCTGCCGAGACTGCCACGTTGGACGACACAGAGGTTGGAGGGGCAGACCACCATGATGACGTTGCCGAGGTGACCAACGTCGTCCAGCTTAACCAAACTGAAGACACCAGCATTCCTCCCTCAAACCCTTAAAGAGTCTCTAAATATTTGTTTGTAACCCCTGACATTGTGAAGCTTGTTTATAATCCCTGAACATTTATAATTTCTGATTGTGTTATTCTCTGAGGAGGATCATCTTCTTTTTCTTTATTGAATGTCATGTGATATTTTAACTATTGGTCTTGTTGTAATGGTGTCTGCTTAAAACAAATTAGTAGTCTGAGCTCAGACCTCGTCACCATTGAATGGTGTTATGAAGGTCTGAGGTCATCACCCAAGGTGTTATCCCCATAATTAATCTCACCAAATTAATGATGTTAAGTGTCTGAGATCAGACCTCGTCACCACTGAATGGTGTTATGAAGGTCTGAGGTCATCACCCAAGGTGTTATCCCCATAATTAATCTCACTAAATTAATGATGTTAAGGGTCTGAGGTCATCCCATTATGGTGTCTGAGCTCAGACCTCATCACCACTGAATGGTGTTATGAAAGTCTGAGGTCATCACCCAAGGTGTTATCCCCATAATTAATCTCACCAAATTAATGATGTTAAGGCTCTGAGGTCATCCCATTATGGTATCTAGGCTCAGACCTCATCACCACTAAATGGTGTTATGAAGGTCTGAGGTCATCACCCAAGGTGTTATCCCCATAATTAATCTCACCAAATTAATAATGTTAAGGGTCTGAGGTCATCTCATTATGGTGTCTGACCTCAGACCTTGTAACCACTGAGTGATGTTATAAGGGTCTGAGTTCATCACCTAAGATGTTATCCTCATAATTAATCTGACCAAATTAATCATGTTAAGGCTCTGAGGTCATCCCATTATGGTGTCTGACCTCAGACCTTGTCACCACTGAGTGATGTTATAAGGTCTGAGGTCATCACCTAAGATGTTATCCCCATAATTAATCTCACCAAATTAATGATGTTAATGGCCTGAGGACATCTCATTATGGTGTCTGAGCTCAGACCTCGTCACCACCGAGTGATGTTATAAGGGTCTGAGGTCATCACCTATTATCTCACCAAATTAATGATGTTAAGGGACTAAGGTCATCTCATTATGGTGTCTGAGCTCAGACCTCGTCCCCACTAAGTGATGTTATAAGGGTCTGAGGTCATCACCTAAGATGTTATCCTCATAATTAATCTCACCAAATTAATGATGTTAAGCATATGAGGTCATCCCATTATGGTGTCTGACCTCAGACCTTGTCACCACTGAGTGATATTATAAGGGTCTGATGTCATCACCTTGGATGTTATCCTCATAATTAATCTCACCAAATTAATGATGTTAAGGGTCTGAGGTCATCCCATTATGATGTCTGAGCTCACACCTCATCACCACTGAATGGTGTTATGAAGGTCTGAGGTCATCACCTAAGATGTTACCCTCATAATTTCTGCCATAAGTGCACAATTTAGCAAGAATCGTCATGGGGACTGATCTTTTATTAATAACCTATTCATAATAAGATGGTACATTTACATAAAATTCTATGTAACATCATATGTAATACTTCTTTAGGTGATCAGCATTCCATGGTTTGGCGAAAGGTTCTCATTCTAGATTTTCTAGCCTGTAAGTGCCAGGCACAACCTCTTCTGTCACTTTGTAGGGACCGTTCCAGTTTGGATGGAGTTTTTTTGCTTTTTGTAAGGTCTTCTTTAGCACTAGGTCTCCCAATGCAATGGGTCTTGACTTCACCCTCTGGTTGTAGAATTTTACTGCCCTCTGTTGGTAGGCTGCTTATCTGACCTCAGTGTCCTCTCTTCTTTCTTCGATAAGATATAGGTCTAGCCTCCTCTCTTCCCCATTATTATCAGGGTCATAGTTCTGAATCCTATGAGTTGGGAGACCTACTTCCGTTGGTATGACGGCCTCTGAGCCATGTGCCAACATGAATGGGGTTTCTCCTGTCGGTGTCCTTACCGTGGTTCTGTAGGCCCATAACACAGCATAGACCTCTTCAGTCCATCTTCCCTTCGCATCTTCTAACCTCTTCTTGATTCCATCAAGAATTGTTCTGTTTGTGACCTCGGTCTGACCGTTTGCCTGAGGTCGGCTAGGAGATGAGAAGAACTACTTTATTCCCACTCTTAGGCAATACTTTTCTAAAGAGGAGTTCTTGAACTGAGTCCCATTATCCGAGATGAGAGTGTTTGGGAGGCCATATCTGCATATGATAGTACTCTAAATAAATTTAAAGGTCTTCTATTTTGTGATCGTTATCATCGGCTCTGCCTTCACCCACTTTGAAAAGTAGTCGATGGCAACTATCAAGAATCTATAATTATTGGCAGCTCTTGGCAGGGGTCCTACTAAGTCAATTCCCCATACTGCAAATGGATATGGAGAATTGATTGACGTTATAGGTTAATGAGGTTGATGAGGGATAGTGGCGAATCTTTGACATTTATCACACCTCTTCACGTAGGCTGCAGCGTCTTTGGACAGGGTTGGCCACCTGTACCCCTGTGTGATGATTCTCTTGGCCAAGGGTCTTCCCCCTATGTGGCTAGAGCAAGAACCCTCATGAACTTCCTATAAGACCCAGGGAACTTTCGTGGGATGCACAAATTTGAGGAGAGGCAATAGAAATCCCTTCTTGTACAAGACGTCTCCTATCATCGAGAACTTGGCAGCCCTATATCTCAATTTCCTCCTCTCTAACTTGGACTCAGGTAGCTCTCCCTCTCTGATATATCTAACGAGGAGGTCCATCCATGAGTCTCCTAGGTTCCAATTATGACAAGGATTACATACCTCTTCTTCCTCGATGGTCGCTTTCCCTAAGACCTCGATCGGAACTATCCTTCTGACGTCTGTCTTCGTCGCTGAGGCCAACCTTGCTAATGCATTTCCGTGGCTGTTACTTTATCGAGGCACTCTCTTCAGTCTTACCTCTTCAAAATATTCTAACATCGTTCTCACCCTTTTTAGATACTTGGCCATCCTCTCATCTTTGTCCTCATAGACTCCCAGTACTTGATTGACAACTAACCTTGAGTAGCTGTGGAGTAGGAGTCACTTTACGCGAAGAGTCTTTGCCAATGAGAGACCTGCTACCATGGCCTCATACTCGGACTCGTTGTTAGAAGCCCAGAAGTTAAATCTCAAAGCGTATTCAATGTTGGCACCATCTGGAGTCGAGAGTATCAACCCTGCACCGCTTCCACTGTCGCAGGAAGAGCCATCAACGAAGAGGCTCCAAATATCTGTATCCAATGAGAAGCCACCTTCTGTCATGACTCCTTTTTTGGAGAGGTATCGATCTTCCTCGTTCTCCGCAACTCGGCTCCTGACCCCGTTGGATGCGATCTCTTCCTGATCTTGGAAGATGTTTGGTATCGTCTCCTTCGAAACACCACGGTTTTTAACACCCTCTAGGCCATTCTCTACCTCGGCCTCTTCCCATCTGAACTCAACGACAAAGTCTGTGAGGGCTTTCCCTTTGATGGTTGTCCTAGGTTGGTAGGTAAGATCGTACTCTCCCAACTCAATGGCCCATGTCATCAACCTCCCGGACTTCTCAGGTTTATGTAAGACCTGTCTTAGTGGGGAGTCAGTGAGGACAACCATGGAGTGGTCCTGGAAATAAGGGTTCATCTTCCTCGAAGCATGTATCCGGGCGTAAGCTAGCTTTTCCATGCGAGGGTAATTTTGTTCGGCCCCTAAGGTAATTTTGTTCGGCCCCTTGAAGGGCCTTACTGTTGAAATATACAGGCCTTTGGATTCCAGCGTCTTCCGTATTATGGCTGCGCTGATGGCTGATTCGAAGACTGCCAGATACACGTACAATTTCTCCCCTGCTACAGGCTGAGACAACAATAATGGAGACCCCAAGTAAGACTTGAGCTGGTTGAAGGCTTTTTCGCACTCTTTGTCCCACGGGAAGGCCTTTCTTAGCACCTTAAATAATGGAAGGCACTTGTCTGTTGCCCTAGAAATAAACCTGTTAAGGGCACCCACTCTCCCCGTAAGTCTTTGAACATCTTTGATACTCCTCGGTGTCTTCATGTCAAGCAAAGCCTTGATTTTTTTTGGGTTCGCTTCAATCCCTCTCTGGTTGACGATAAATCCTAGGAACTTCCTATCTCCTACTCCAAAGACACACTTCGTGGGGTTGAGTTTCATTCTGTATGAGTCCATAATGTTGAATGTCTTCTCGAGATCCGTTATATGAGTGCGGGCTTTTTAGATCTTTGTTAGCATATCATTTACATACACCTCTATAGTCTTACCTATTTGCTCTTCGAACATCTTATTAACAAGACGTTGGTATGTTGCCCCTGCATTTTTCAGGCCGAAGGGCATCACTTGGTAGCAGTACGTCCCTTTGTCAGTAATGAAGGCTGTATTCTCCGAGTCTTCTGCATCCATAAAGATCTGGTTGTAGCCTGAATACGCATCCATGAAACTCATGAGCTCATGTCCCGCTGTAGCATCCACCATATGATCTATCTGAGGTAAGGGATAGCTGTCTTTTGGATAAGATCTGTTCAGGTTGGTGAAATCAACACACATTCTCCACTTCCCATTGGCCTTGGGCATGATGACTGCATTTGATAACCATTCCGGATATGTGACTTCTCTTATAAACTCAGCCTCTTCCAATTATTTGAACTCTTCTCGGATGATGTCGTACTTCTCCCTGGAATAGACTATTCGTATCTATTTGATTGACCTGGTATCTTTGGTCACGTTGAGCTTGTGACTCATAACTTCAGGGTCGATGCCGGGCATGTCTGCCTGACTCCATGAGAAGACACTTTGTCTCCTCCTGAGGAAGTTTATCAGCTCTTCCTTGATTTCTGCCTTTAGGGCTTTACCGACCTGAATGGTTTTTTCCGGCTCGTCCTCATTGAGGATGATGGATTCTACCTCTTCCGCGGCCTCTCCTTTCTTCAACTTTATCTCATCTCTTGGGTCAAGCATATCAATGCTATAAGTGGTGGTTTCCCTCTTATGGGCCTCTCTCTCTTCGGCCGAGTTGAAGTAACATTCTCGTGTTGTGGTCTGGTCACCTTGCACTTCCCCTACCCCATAGGGAGTCCGGAATTTTAGCATCTGATGGACCGTTGACGGCACAGCTTCAAACTCTTTAAGGGCTACCCTTCCTATGATAAGGTTATAGGCCGAAAATACGTTCTCGTCCATGACGAAAAAATTTATCTTCTTGGTCATCCTTTTAGGCCACTCACCACCCATTCGTACGTATATCTCATATATGCCCAAGGGGTGGACCTTTTCGCCACTGAAGCCTATCAATAGGTGATGATAGGGTACCAGCCTTGCTCTGCTAAGACCTAGGCTCTTGAATCAAGGCCAAAACATCACGTCCGCCGAGCTCCCCCCGTCTACGAGGATCCACTACACCTCGTACCCATGCACCCTTGTCGTTATGACCAAAGGGTCATCATGGGGGGCTAAGATACCTTTGAAGTCGAGTCTGGAGAACCCAACTACAAGGGTGTCCATGTCCACCTTCTTCCTCTTCTGCACTGTATCGGAAGATGTTAGATTCACAACTTCAAGCTTGGCCACTGACCTGGCCTCTGCCACGTGAGCCTTCCTATCAGCTACTTCAGAGCCACCTCCTGTAAATCCTCCGCATATGGTGTTAACACCAAACGACATCATACCAACCCTCTTCATCGGGGTGTTGTCATCTTTCGGCGGATGATCCGGATCGTCTTCATCATAACCTTTTGAATCATCGTCTCTTTTGGATGGGACATTGTCATGGCATCTGTCATTTCTCCTTTTCTTAGGGTCATCTCTTCCACCTTTAGGAGCCTTACCATCCACATACTTCCTCAGCTTTCCATATTTTAACATCTTTTCAATCTCATCTTTCAAGGAGAAGCATCTGTTCGTGACGTGGCCATGGTCCTGGTGGAACTCGCACCATAGGTTTCTGTTCCTCTTATGTGGTGGGGCTATTAGTTTCTCTCACCATCTCAGAGTCCTGTCATTCTTAATCTCGTAGAGGATGTGCTCTCAATTCACAGTTAAAGGAGTATAGTGAGGGAACTTGTCATCACCTGACCTCTTCTTCGCATCTTTCTTCTTTTGGGACTTTCCACTGCCATCGCGGTTCTCATCCTCATACTTGGCGGCCATTGCCTCTTCCGCATTCATTACTTTCCCTGCGATTGCTAGGAGCTCCGCCATAGACCTAGGGGGGTCTTCCGCAAGTTTCCACAACAGTCTCCTTTTCTGTAGACCCCCTATGAAGGCGGTCATGGCTATGTTCTCTTCATAATCTTCGACATCCAACTTTTCTTTGTTGAATCTCTCTATGTAGTCTCTTAGGCTCTCATCCTTGCCCTGCTTGACATATAGCAGGTGAGTAGTCTTCTTTTGAGGTCTCATCCCAAAGAAGAAGTTGTGGATGAATTGTTCAGCCAAGCCTTTGAAGTTCTCAATTGAGTTCTTCGGAAGGGAGGTGAACCAGCTGTGTGTTGCCCCTGTTAAGGTCCCAGAGAAGGCCCTACACTTCATCTCATCGGGCATCGAGTAGATGTTTGCTGCCGACTGATACATCTCGATGTGATGTACAGGGTTAGTGCTGCCATCATACTTGGGAGACATTGTAGGAGGCTTGAACTTAGCTGGGGTTGGGAAGCCCACTATCCTAGCCACAAATGGAGAGCCCTCCGAGTTACCCCTTTGTAATGGGTCCCTACTTTTAATGAGGTCTCCTATCTTCTCCTCAAGGCGCTGGATTGAGTCATTCCACGGTCTTCTGCAATCGACCTGGCCGAGGTTGTCCCCAGCCACCTCCATGGGATGGACTGAGGGTTCCCCTGCCATGGCACGTCGGCTGTTGACCTCTTCCTGTTCCCTGCCTCTTCTTTCACAGTATCGACCTTGGTCCGGCCAACCCTGTCTGTTTCCTCTCTGAGAGCCTGCCGCACTCCTCGATCTCGATAATCTCTGTCTTAGGTCATTCATTGGGCCCAACCTATCAAAGGCTAGGCCTCTGCTCAACCTATCAAAGGCTGACCCTCTTTGTTGAGCCTCTTCACCTCTTCGGCCGACACAACCTTGACTTTGCTGAAGAGGTCGTATAGTGTTATTTGACACCTCATACGGCTCCCAACAGTCTTCTGGGGCCTCTATATCTTCATACATGTCCTATGGGCAAGGGTTTCCTTGCCTCCCCAGGCATAAGGGCCTAGGGTCAGCAACATCCCTTCTCCGCTGGGGTGTAGGCTTGTCCTTCATTGGTGCCTGGGGTGGTCCCCTGGCGTCAGGATAAGGCTGAACAGCCGCCGGAGTGATCATATCCGGTGAGACTCCAGGTGTCCTCATCATAGTTTGGCTGAGCTGTGCAAATTATTCCTGCATAGCTTGTTGTATTGCAGCTAAAGACCTCAAGGCTGCAGCTACCTCTGTCATTTCGGACTAGGGCGGCGCCTGAATGGAACTAGGCCCTCCACCTCCAGGTGGCAGAAGAGGCGGTGGTAATTCTGGTGCCATATGTTAACACTATAGAGCTTGAGTAGCAGATGAGCTTAGTACCTCAAAGGACCTCTTTCAATGGTGAAGCAGCTCCACGCAAGGGGTGGTGCCTAGTTCACCACCAGAGTCTCCGGTGAGGTTAAGCTGAAGAAGAGGAAGAGATAGCTTCTCTCCTTCCCACAGACAGCGCCAAAATGATGATGCTAGGATTAGCACCACCAGATAAGGTGTTTTCAAGCTCAATATAAGAATAACAATGGCGGCATAGTGATGTAAAAGGTAAGAGAATGAGATGAGGAGAATAGGAGAGAGCACCAGAATATAAGTGGTTCAGCCTAAATTGGCCTACGTCCATTGTGTGTGTGAATAACCTCACTGTAGTAAGGCACTGATGGCCATGGATACAATCTCTCAAGATTTCTCTCTCTACTGTGTATCTAGACAACGTTTCAGCTAGGGTTGTATTTTTGGATCTTTTGCAAGATAGAGGATGACCTCTATATATAGTACTTAGGGGTTGTAATGTACCCCCCATGCATGTAATGTGCATGTGTGTGCTTGCCTCACTAATATGGGAAATCCATCTGTCACTGTCACATGTAGAGAATGATGATGAAATATGCTCCTCACGTGTGGGGAATAATTTTTTTATAACCGATATGTGTCCACGTTCCCTTATCCAAATATCAACAGATGCTCGGCTACCATGCTTGGTGCATGACCTCGGCATGAAGGATATGAGAAGTGGTATCAGCAGCTTTCTACCGAGAAGGGCTACGAGAAGCTCCTTGTTGGGTACGATGTCAGGGAGAGAACCCTAAGGGGTGAAGTTGAAGCATGTAGACCGATTGCCGAGCTGTTGGAGCAAGAGAATAACAATTTGCAGAAAAAGCTAGCACAGTTTAAGTCTGCAGCCTCTTCTTCAATAGCTATAATCCCAGTGACTGACGAGGGATTTTCATTTTTGGAGGTTGAGAATGCCAAATTAAGAGAAGAGTTGGACACCATGAGGAGGTCGGGCACTTCCACATCTCCTCGGGGACGAGCAAGAGCTCCTCGGGGTCGAGGAAGAGTAGTTCGGGTTCTTGTCGAGGAACACTGGACAGCATCTGCCTTAGAGAACCAGGCCTTCCAACTAAAGGCGAAGAACCAGGCATTATCTGATATGTCAAAGAAGATTCGAGACCTGGAAAAACAACTCTCTGCAAAGATATCAGTGTTGGAGACTAATGAGCTTTTTGTCAATAGTCTCCACGAGAAGCTTGAAAGGCTAACATATCAATTCCACAAACAGCCCAGGGAGTTCTGGATGGCTGGATACAACGAAGCACTATTCCATTTGGATGATCGTATCCAGAATGCCAATAATGAGGGCTACAAACAAGGCTGGCTAAATACCTTAGGCGTGCTGAAGCTCGTATAAGGACACTATCTGTGGGACTATTATGATCCCGGGTTGCTCGACTTGCCTGTGGCACCATACAATCTGGACATGGAATGGATCCCAGCTCGTGCCATTCCTCGGAGCTTAATTGCGAAATACCTCGGTGACTACAATTTACATTCTCAATTTGAGGTATCTCATCCTGAGCATCTTCTAGATCATCCTTCTGTGATGAACGTCAGGATGCTGAAGGATCTGAACTTCATCAATTCTCCTCAGTCTTTAAATGATCCGCCTGCTGGCGAGGAACCTGTATCGAAAGCTGAGGGGAAAAAACCAATAGAATAGGAGTTTTTAATGTAACAGTTAGTATACATATCAATGTAACTTTCCTTTTATCATCAATGTAATTTATTTCGAATTTAATGAAAAACTTTCATTTCTGTTTGCAAATCTTGATTGCTATTGTCTTGTAAATATTTTACATTTATGCATATCTGTTAGAAAGATAATAATATTGTGTTGTTCATCGACCAACTTAGTAATAAAAAGTTACAAATATCAGTAATGTTGCTCGATCACTTAATAATAAAGTAATGAGTATAAAAATGTTTGAAATTTTTCCAACCAACCAAGGTTGTTAAATTGTGCTCGTCGACCAATAATAGTTAGTGAGAGTTTATCCCCAACTAACCATACTTGGTAAATTTTTGTCTTTTTCATAAAATGTGTCCGACCAACCAAGGTCGATAAATTCTCCTCGTCGACCAACTACAGTTGGTGGGTTTTTATCCCTGACCAACCATACTTGGTACAGTTTGGAATATTTCGTTTCCTAGCCAAACAGGTTGGCATTTTTAGGAATATTTCTCCTCGTCGACCAACTATGTTGGTACAGTTTGGAATATTTTCTCCTCGTCGACCAACTAAGTTGGTACAGTTTGGAATATTTCGTTTCCTAGCCAAACAGGTTGGCATTTTTAGGAATATTTTCTCCTCGTCGACCAACTATGTTGGTACAGTTTGGAATATTTTCTCCTCGTCGACCAACTAAGTTGGTACAGTTTGGAATATTTTCTCCTCGTCGACCAACTAAGTTGGTAGAGTTTGGAATATTTTCTCTGAGTAGTCTGCCGAGCTTTGCCGAGTAGTGCATAGCACTAGTATTACCCGAAAATTTTTCAATAAACAGAGAGACTTGCAGAATATTTTCATTTTATTCATACTGATGGAAACTGTGTTACATATACATCACTGATAATACTTGTGCAGGTGCTCTGCATTCCAGGCATTTCTAAACTCCTCGCCTTCTAAAGTTGCTATTAGATAAGTTCCTGGTCGAATAACTTCTGTAACTCGGTATGGTCCATGCCAGTTTGCTTCCAGTTTTTTATGCTTTTGAATTACTTTCTTCAGCATATAGTCTCCTTCTTTCAGGTCGCACTTCTTCACCCTCTTGTTGTAGAACAAAGTTGTTCGCTGCTGGTAAGCAACATTTCTAATGGTTGCTTCTTCTTTAACTTCCTCGAGCATGTTTAAATCCAGCCTTCTCATTAAATCATTGACAGGGGAATTTAATTTCAATACCCTGTGTGTTGGGAGACCCAACTCGACAGGTGTTACAACTTCACTTCCAAATGCCAGCATGTATGGTGATTCTCCAGTTGCTACTCGGGGAGTAGTTCTGTAAGCCTAAAGTACTGATTGTAGCTCGTTGATCCAGTTTGCTTTTGCATCGCCCAATTGTTTCTTCAAACCGTTTAGCAGCGTTCTATTTGTCATTTCAGTTTGTCCATTGCTTTGAGAATGGCCTGGTGCTGAATGAACCTTCAAAACGTTTGACTGCCGACAATAGGCGGCAAACTCCTCATTATCAAATTGTGTTCCATGGTCTGTGATGAAGGCATGAGGGAGACCATATCGGCTAATGATGTTCTTCCAAACAAATTGGTAAACCTTCTCGTACGTCATATCAATGAGTGGCTCAGCTTCTACCCACCTAGTAAAATAATCCACTGCGACGACAAGGTACTTGAACCTTCCTCGGGTCTTTGGCAGTGGTCCAACCAAATCAATTCCCCACATGGAAAATGGCCAAGGGGAAGTTATGGGTGTCAACAATGCTTGTGGAGTTCTTCAGATGGTGGAAAAGCGCTGGCACTTATCACATTTCTTGGCATAGGCTATACAATCTGCCCTCATCGTCGGCCAGTAGTATCCTTGCGTCATCATCCTTTGTAAAAGTGTCTGACCTGCTACATGTGCTCCACAAGAGCCTTCGTGGATCTCTTCAATTAATTCTTTCACCTCAGAGGGATGTACACATCTCTGCAAACCTGCCATTATTCCTCGTCTATATAAAACACCATTGGTTAGTACATACCGAGCAGCTTTAAACTTCAATTTCTTGGCTGCGAGCTTGTCAATTGGTAATTCTCCTTCCTCGATATACGCCCTGATGGGATCCATCTAAGATAGACCTAAATCAAAGGTGATAAATTTCATTGTCAGATCTTCATCTATACTCCGACCAGTCAACACTTCAATTGGGATTATTCGTCGTAGCTCGATGCGAGTAGCCGATGCTAGTCGAGCCAGGGCGTCTGCTCTTGCATTTTCCATTCTTGGTATTCTGACCAGCTGAATAGCGGTAAATTCCGATACCAGCTCCTTTTCCTTTGCATGATATCTGATCATTAATTCTCCTCTAACTGCATATACCCCCATCATTTGGTTTACAATCAGTTGAGAGTCACTGAAGATCATAACTTGTTGCGCCTCCATAACTTTTGCCAAATTAAGTCCTGCAATCATGGCCTCATATTCAGCCTCATTGTTGGAAGCTTTGAATTGGAAATGCAAAGCGTATTCCATGTCGACCTCGTCTGGAGTGCTCAAAACTATCCCCGCGCCACATCCTGCAGTGCAAGATGAGCCATCTACATATAGCCTCCATATAGGTAACTCGTCTTCAAATTTCTGATCAGTCAGAGTTCCTCGGTGAATTATTTTTTGCTTCTTTTCATCCTCCCCTGATTTTTCTCGCTCCTCGTCGATCATTTTTTCTTGCCCTTTTACCAACCGAGGTTGGTCTGAGCTCGAATTTAATGATCCTGTAACATCCACTTCCCCTTTTACCAACCGGAGTCGGTCTGAGCCAGTGTTTGTTGATCCTGTAGCATCCACAGGTTGATCAACGAGTAGCTCTTGTTCCTCGTCCGGAGTTCTCCCAATTATCTCTGCATCACATCCTGTAACATCCACAGGTTGATTAGCGAGCAACTTTTGCTCTTCGGGGGTATCAGTATAGGTGAACTCCGCTATGAAATCTGCTATAGCCTGCCCTTTTAGTGATGACCTGGGTTCATAAATTATATCATATTCTCCGAGCTCTATTGCCCAGTACATCAATCTCCCTGATTTTTCTGGCTTGTGAAGGGCTTGTCTCAGTGGCATATCGATATATACTACTATGTTATGGGCCTGGAAATATGGCCTCATTCTCCTACTCGCCTCAATCAGCGCCAGTGCCAATTTCTCCAGCCTTGGATATCGGATATCTGCTCCTCGGAAGGCCTTACTTATGTAGTAAATTGTCTTTTGTACTCCATTCTCCACTCTGATCAACGCCGAGATAACGGCATTCTCGGATACTGCAAGGTATAAATACAATTTTTCTCCCATCACCGGCCTGGACAACAGTGGAGGTGCTCCCAAGTATTTCTTCAAGTCTTGAAAAGCCTTCTCGTATTCATCATTCCACTCAAAATTCTTTCTGAGTATCTTTAAGAATGGGAGACATCTATCAGTTGCTCGTGACATAAATCTGTTGAGTGCCGCTACTCGTCCTGTGAGACTTTGTACTTCCTTCTTCGTTGTTGGAGATCATAGCCCTAATAGAGCTTTGATCTTTTCAGGATTTGCTTAAATGCCTCGTTGATTGACAATGTACCCGAGAAACATGCCTTCTCGTACTCCAAAGATGCACTTCGTCGGGTTCAGCTTCATTTGATATTTATCTAGTTGATCAAAAGTTTGACTTAAGTCAACTAGATGATCGGCAGCTTTCTTGCTTTCTGTCAGCATGTCGTCAACATAGACTTCCATGTTGTCACTGATTTGTTCATCAAAGACCTTGTTCATTAGCCTCTGATATGTTGTACCTACATTTTTTAAACCAAAAGGCATAACATTATAACAATAAGTTCCCCTAGGGGTAATAAAAGAAGTACTTTCCCTGTCTTCAGGTTTCATTTTAATTTGATTGTAGCCAGAATAAGCATCCATGAAGCTCAGCAACTCGTGTCCCGAGGTAGCGTCCACCAGTTGATCAATTAGGGGCAATGGAAAGTGATCCTTTGGGAATGCTTTGTTGAGGTCGGTGAAGTCCACACACATCCTCCATTTGTTGTTTTTCTTCTTTACCATCACCACGTTGGCTAACCAATCTGGATATTTAACATCTTCAATAAAGCAAGCTTTCTCGAGCTTTTCGACTTCCTCCTGTATGGCTTGATTCTTCTCGGGACTGAATACTCTTCTTCTCTATTTCACAGGTTTGATCTCCTTATTCACATTGAGCTCGTGACATAAGAAGTTTGGGTCTATCCCAGGCGTATCTTCATGACTCCATGCAAAAGTTTGTCTTCTGCTTCTAAGGAAAGTTATCAATTCTTGTTTTAATTAGGCTTCCAATGATGAACCTATTTGAGTAGTTCGCTCAGGGTGCTCGTCGTCCAGAATGATGTTTTCAGTAGCTTCCACCACTTGACCCTTCACGAGTTGCAACTCATCTCGAGGATCCAATGTTTCAATTTCTGCACCTTCATCCACTTGATAGGTAGTAGTCTTTTTCTTCGATTCTCCTAGTTCTTCTTGCTCGGCGGATGAATAATAGCATTCCCGAGCTACCTTCTGATCACCTTTCATAACTCCTACTCCAAAGTTTGTTGGAAATTTTAGACACTGATGCACTGTAGATGGTACAGCCTCGAACTTCTTCAATCCTACCCTTCCCATGATGATATTGTACGATGATTGTACGTTCTTATCCATCGCGAAGAATTGTATTCTTTCTGTCCAACAAGCAGGCCATGTACAATTGAATATATCCAACTTGATCGTCCCAAGTGGAAATACTTTCTCGCCGGCAAAACCGATGAGGGGTCTGTGGTAAGACTCCAATTGAGATAGCTTTAAATTTAAACTATTGAAGCACGAGTAGAACATGATGTCTGCCGAGCTACCGTTATCGACCAACACTCTTGAAATCATTACCTCCTTCATTCTCATTTTGATCACTAGTGGGTCGTCGTGAGGATACAGAACTCCTGCAAGATCATTCTTTAAAAACCCAATGACCAATTTTTCTTTGTTCACCTTTCTCGGGCGATCTTCCTCAGCTAAATTTATTCGCTGAATGTACGAGCAAGATTGAGCCTCTCTGAGGTAAGATTTTCTTTCTGCAGTAAGGTCTCCTCCTCCTGCATCTCCTCCTGTAATAACATTACAATCAAATGACCCAAAGCGTATTGAAAATACCTCTCGTTCTGGCTGCCTTGGTTTCTTGGGAAGATCGGGGTCATCATCTGGATCATCTTCATGGTTTCTCTTCTTTTTCTCCTCTGCTCGACGAGGAGATCTAGACCTCTCTCTAGTTCGGTCGTTGTTTCTTCTTTCGCATCCCCGATCAACATACTTTGCTAGCTTTCCTCATCGGATGAGTGTTTCAATCTCGTTCTGAAGAGCTATGCAATTTTTGGTCATATGGCCATGATCCTTATGGAACTCGCAATATTTCTCCCTATTCCTCGTGTCAGGGTATGACTTCATTTTCTTCGGCCAGTTTAACTCCTCGTTATTCTTAATTTCTCCCAGGACGTGGTTGATACTTGCCTTTAAAGGCGTGTAATTATCAAATTTCTTCAAGACCTCCCATAACGAACTACTTTTGGAATGTTTGTCACCACCATTGTTCTTATGCTCTTTCTTCTTAGCTTTATCACCTTCCACTTTGGTTTCTTTGGCATCCATATTCTTCTTCGCATACATAGCCTCTTCGGCATTCATAATCTTGGATGCTTTTCCCATCAGGTCCGACATGGTTCGAGGTGGATCTTTGGCCAAAGTGTAGTAAAACTTGTTCGGCAGTAGTCCACTCATCAAAGCAGTAATAGCTTTCTTCTCCTCGTAATCAATGACTTCGAGTTTCTCATTATTAAAACGAGTTATATAATCTATGACACTCTCACCAGCCTTTTGTCTAACACTTAACAAATGTGCTACTCATTTAACTTGCTTTGCTCCAAAGCAGAAATTCCCAATGAATAACTCGGCCAATTGAAGAAAAGTTAAAATCTTACCCCGAGGAAGATTATTATACCATATCTGAGCAGATCCGGTAAGAGTTCCCGAGAATGCCCTGCATCTCATCTCGTCTGGGACAGCATAGATGTCGGTAGCAGCTTGATATTATTCTATATGAAGGACAGGGTCAGTCTTCCCATCGTACTTGGGAGTCACAACACGTGCTTTGAACTTTGATGGTGTTGGAAAATCAATAATATCCTGGACAAAAGGTGTTCCTCGAACAAAGGTTCGTTGTAGAGGGTTCTTAGCCTTAGCCATTTCCCCTAATCTATCCTCCAACCTCTGAATAGATCCTTTCCATGCATCATTTCCTTCCTCGGGCCTATTGGTTCGAGCAACTGATCGCCTTGAAGTGGCTTCCTAGGATTTATCTCGACGAGCAGCTGATCGGTCATAGGATCCATCTTGATGAGCAGCTGGTCGCGACTGGGCAGATCCTTCCCTTAAATCTGATGGTCGTCTAAAACTCCTCGACGCTGCATTAAGAGGACTTTTGTTCCTCTTAGGGCCTAATCGATCTAAAGGAGAGGCCCTACTTAATCTTTCCAAAGCGCTAGACCTTTCTGGGGAAAGGGTGACATGTTGTTCAGTATCTGTGGCTCGCACAAACGAAGTTCGTCCAGGTTGATAAGAAAAATCTTGAGATTCATCATTGTGATATGAATCATTACGCCTAGTACGTAAAGAAGGCACATAGATATTTCTTTGAATGCTTCGTGATCCGGAACGGGCTGGCGCACCGCCATGGAGGGTTTGGATGAGTTATCGCATCGTTTCTTGCATGATGGTCTGGCTCTGAGCTAAATTCGCCATCATTCCAGTCAGATCTGGAATAATTGGTGGAGCAGATGGATTTGGAGGGGTTCCAGTGTTTCGATTACTGGATTCAGGTATATCAGCCATTGGTAATGGATTGTTTTTTATGAGAAAACTATTTTACCAGTCGCTTCCCACAGACGGCGCCAATATGTTGATGTAAAAAATTAGATCACTCTAATAATTCAATCATAGATAAATAAATGAGATAAAATATTTTTAAAGTGGTTCGGCCTTATATGATGGCCTACGTCCACTGTTGTTTTATTGCTGAATGTTTGGGAATTCTCAATCACAAGAAATTGCGTTCTGGATCCCAAGGTTTGGATTCAGAATCCCCCCTCCTACAATGATGATTGTACAACATATTTATAGCCTTGAGGCTGTCATATGAAAGGGTGATACATTAAATGATATTCATATGAAAGGGTAATACATTTAATGCCTTTTAAGCGTGTGCGTTTAAATGATAAGCATTTAATGAACCAGTTGAACTGTTGGTTATTCATCAATTAATGCTTTGTTCGAGATGCAGCTCGGATCGCCTGAGTAGCTCGGACCGCCTAAGCTTTCTGATATTCAAGAGTTCCTCGGAGAGGTCTGTTCCTCGGAGCGTATGAGTTCCTCGGAGGGTATGAGTTCATCGGAGTAACATGGTTCCTCGGAGCGTGTGATTATCTCGGAAGTGCATGTCGTCGCCATGTAGATAGCCACGTGTCTTCATATGATTGGTCCAGGTCAGTAGATTAAATTTGGTATCAACAATAGATAAAGTCACGACTACGATGACATCAAAGTAACATCACAAAGGTAACCCTGATTATGCTGTTAACACAAATATATCCCTCAAATTCAGTTTTACATCCCAAATAAATTTTAGAGAACTTTAGGGACAGCCAGAGGGCATCGCATTTTATAGGCATGTGAAATGTTTTGGAGATGGCAACGGTGATCCCTAATATCTTTGTGAAAGTGACTTCAGCCATCGAATCAAAATTAAAGTAGTAAATAGAGAACAATAATCTGTAATGTCCAATTTCTATGATGGCATGACCTTCCCTAAAGGTTCTGGTACAAAAAAATAATGTGTAAATTTCACACCAGTGAAACAGATTAGAGACACTTGTAAGGATTGCACAAAAAATTGGATAGTAACTTTTAAAATTGTGCTATATGATTTGGGACTGATTGAACCCTCCTCCCTATAGCATTTCAAAATTAACAATATTTATTTATTAATATCAAAATCACCTATCCATCATCCCCTCCCATACCAAATTCAAACATAAAGAAAATTCTCACACTGAATGTCCAAAAATTTATTCCCTGATATAAACTCTCACATGTATCAAATCATATACAACATTAATTGTTGTCAAAATACTGAAAATAATACAACCCACAACGACCAAAAATATCAAACAATACAAAAAAACAACCTTATTTGGGTAACAAACTTTGAAAATTAAATGTTCCGTACTAATCCCCAAACCCCCTAAAATATTAAAATTAAATAGCAAATTGAATTAGTCTTTTAACTTTAGGGGCAATATATGCAACATATATGACTACAATTGTGCATATGGAGATGATACTCAAGCTTATAGTTGGTCACCTAATAAAAAGACATTTCAAATCGTTATGCCAAGTTAAATATAAAGTACATCCATCATTGTGAGTCAAACAACTTGCATGAGCAAATAACGCCAATGAGGAAGACAGATAAAAGACTGGACAAGCCCGTATGCAATTAACTGCAAGAGGTTCAAAGAATCATGGAAAGTTGTCACGAGTACAAATATTAAATTTTTTACACAAATGAACAATCAAGGAAATACAGAAATACTAATTGATTAAATACTACCTTTCTTGATAAACATAAATATTTAAACATGAATAAATGAACAATTAGAGATCATTGTCTTTCTTGACAAATTTATATATTTTTTTAAATAGGGGACTACATCTCGAAAATTATATTATTCACAAAATATGGAGAACCAACCTCTCCATAGTGTCGCACATTAAAGATAAGTGCAAGTTGGCAAAAGCCCTCAAAATGAAACCACAACCCAAATATAAAAATGAGTAAAAGAACTCAACAGCTGACCGAAACAAAAGGAAAACTAAGTGACCACAAAGTGAGCCCAAGTAGATGTACAAGACCCAAAAGGTTCAAACTACACCTAAAAAATCACAAAAAATGTGAAAAACCTCAAGAGCAAACCATGAAAGTCGATTGGAATGATCCACCAGTAGAAACACACCAGAACCGAGCAAAACTGCATCTGACCAAACCCGAACCTGCAACAACTAGCCTCAATTAGAAAAAAAATGATAAAACTGACCTGAGAAGGCTATGTGCATGAGATACTAAATTCATCTATAATATCTGCATTTTCTCTTCCTTTACATTTATGCTTATGAGCCAAGAATGCTACCCCTATATATGAATGAATTTTCCCGATGATATGACCCGAATTCATAGGAATATTAATAAACAAATAGTATAACAACCACACCAAATTCTCCAACAAATAAAGCAAGGACCAATCTTTCACAACACACCCATCAAACCTTTACCCCTTGTTCTAAGCCACCAAGACATAATAATGGAACACAAGGAATGAGGATCAAAACCAAAGACCGAAAATACCCTGAAGATAATGCCAAATATGCCACCACCCTAAAGAAAAACAACATCTCAAAAGTTTCCTCTTTTCTCAGCATACAAAACCTATATCCAAACACCACAAGACTTTAAATTTTGAGACGACCTCATCAATGGGATTGAACCTAAGAAGCAATTTCCAGAAGAAAATGGAAAACATTAGCATCCCACACTTGGAAGAAAATTACTCCACGCTAATTCCCAAGCCAATGAAAGGGAGGAAATACCAGTAAAGCTAGGGTTCAAGAAACATTATCTGCCAACCTCAGTGATCCTGGATCATGTAAATCAACGCCAAAATGCTTCCAGACCTTAGAAAGAGAAACAACAGAAAGATTTCGAGGGGGGGGGAGGACCTAGAATAGATATCATAAAGATTTAAGTATGAGTAAATAAACAATTAGAGATTATAGCCTTAGAAAGTCTATGCGGTTAGTCCTTGGTTATTAGTCCAACAACTATCTAGGGAACTTTTTTTTCTCTCGGTTATAGTGTTTTTTTAACAATTCAAGGAATGCATTCATAGTGACTTGGAGGATGTAAGTGAATCTTCATATTGGATAGTCTCATAAAGAGATAAACTCCACTTTTACATAATCAATTCAGTTTTTTGCATACACTTTCTTTTACAATTGTCAATGGATTTTTTTTTAAATAAGTCCATCTCTCTATGAATATAAGTGCGTTTTGTTATGAACCTAATGATATATCATATATGGAATCAACCACTTTCTTTTCCCAAAGAAACTCATTGGATTATTAAAAAAACTCTCTAAACACAATAATCAATAGACCGTGCAAGCGAGATTAGGAAACAAAAGGAGTTTACCTCAATGGACATCAGTATTGTGCAGGCTAATCTGGAAATTGCTTGGAGCTACAATTTGTTTTTTCATGTGCAAATTGTAGAAAGGAAAGAACCAGAATTCCAAAAAGATCAATTATTTTGATATATATGACTGAATAAACTGCAACTTATAATTGCAGAAAGAGAAATATGGACAATAATTACCACTACATGTCTTGACAAAAAAAAATTATGGAAGATCATTACATTTAGTCTTTAAGCACACAAGATCGATGGACAGTTCTACGAGTTATTCATTTCTATAATTCACCAGTTGAAACCAACAATAAAGAAAAATTTAAACAACTACTGCACTTAGAGCTTTCAAAATTGCTAAAAATAAACGATTTAATAGAGCAAGGAGTCAAGGACTATTATTTTGAGATGACTTTTGATATGCTGGAATTTAAAGAGGATAGAGCAAATAAATCATAAACAAGTTTTTTTTTTCAAATGAGAAAACAAGCACAAGTGGTTCATGCAAAACTAAAGTTGACCTTTTATAACTATGGTTTCAGATAATTGGGAATTCATAACCAAATTTAAATGGGAAATCCTCAATTCTAACATCTTTTTTTATATCAGTATTATACGAGAAAATTGAGTTTAAGCTTTAAAAACTAAAGATGTTAAATTTTTATATTATGTAAATTGTTCTCTTTATTTTGATGATGAATCAATAAGTGCATTTTAAAGGCCATGCTTCAGAATAACTAAAAACTAAATAAAGCATGCATTGAACTATTTTAAGTACCACATGGTAGTAATAAAGGAATATAAGAGGATACAAATATTCACATCTCATCATCATCGTCACACTAGATAAAAATTGTCCTGCTCTGTAGTGTAAATTTAATTATAAAAATGCCAATAGTGATAAATATATCAAATCGTGACTTGCTATGATTTAGTATTGCATCTTCTCCGAGGTGAGGACATGGAGCTGATAACACTATTTGTAAGACAAGTTCATATAGCAATAGATCATTAATTGCCAAAAAGAAATGGGAAGACAACAAAAAAAAGTGAGAAAAAAAAAAGAAATCTATGTTTTTTACACTATCTTTGGACATTATGGTTTATAATCATTGATGGAAGAGTAAGATCATTCGTTTAAATGTTCTTTTTTATCATTTCTTTGAGCTAAATGTGAATATTAAAATTGTAATCCTAGGAGGCAGAAGAACCTATATTGAAGGTGAATAGTCAGTCAGCTAAACAACTACCAACATGTATTTTTAAATCTCCTGGAAAATAGAAAAACAACTCATTTTCACATTAATACTTTCGATAGAAGAATGACTTTGTAACTTGTATTTAATTTGGGCAACTATACCACTTAAATGGACGAGAGGCAAAAATCCTGCAATCTAACTGGAAAAAATGAGCAATAATAAATACCATTATTTAGTCTAATTTTATATAATTTATCATGCATAGATGAACAATGGCGATGTAATGAAGGTGGTTCACTTTTCTCTCTCCAGTAGACGTTACTAACCAAAAGAAAACTGAAGGTGATTACATTTCATCTTTTTAATATATCTGGTCGAAGATTAGTGGAATCTTTATTTTTATACGGTGGTTAGCTTCCTGTATCTGACCAACACACCCCCAAAATTATAATCTCTATATGAGTCCAAATCGACTTTCTTAGTCTCTACTCTCTATCCATAAACTCGTTAAGTAGTTCAACCCTCAAATGTATAGGCCTTGTTGTGTTGATTTTGATTGAGATTTGTAGCAAAGGCGTGACTTGACCTGTTGGTAATATCGGTTCACGTCCTATAAATATCTCTACATGAAGAAAAATGATCTTCAAATTCAGACTTCAATTGATTGAGCATAGTTTCGTGGTTATAGTTTTCTTTTAACAGTTATGGTTTTGAATTTGACCTTCGATATTGAATCAAATATACAGGAGGCTCATAAAGCTAAAGATAATGCTAAGAAGCTTTTGCAGTTGGAAAGAATAATGTTATAAAAGCCCAAACACTTTGCCCTGATGTAGAGAATATGTCTCAAATGGTGGATACATTTGATATTAATATATCTTCTCTCATGAAAAGTAATAGAATTGTCAATTTCTGTTCAATTCCTGGACTGCATCCGTCTGTAGACAAGACAAAGTTATAGAAACATTACAAAAAGATGGGTGCGATTCTCCACCCAGGTAAAAACAAGACTGCAGGGGCTGGTGGGGGCATTTAAGTTTGTGTCTGAAGCATGGGGTATGTTATATGACAGTGTTAAAAGGAGTTCCTATAGTATCAGGAGAAATAAGAACGTGTCTTCTCAGATGGGTTTTATTCTTTTTGGACTGTGTGCACCTCTTTTCACCCCTAGTAGGAATATCTTGAGAAGTTTGCTAATAAGAGACTTTCATGTAAGAATTATCGTGGTGTTTTAATAGCCATCGAACAGGATCAGCCGCAGTGAATGGTTCTTTCCCATATAGTTCATGGTCTTATATGCCCGAAAATAAGTATAGAAGTCACGAATTCAAAGGGGTTATGCATGTCCCAAACATTGTAGTATGTTTCACAGAAAATAAGGTCTCTGATTTCATTCTGGACATCCTATAATTATGATCGTATTGTTCGAGCCTTTGGATTATCTAAGAAATAAGGGAATGTCGTTCATCAGGCCTATGGAAGTGACAGTTCAAAAACTAATGGAAAGCATCATATGAAATTTTTTACGGTTGATATGGGCTCTAAAGCGTACAATAAACACTTGATCTCAAAGAGACGGGAGACCACCTAAGAAAGAGGGTTGATGAGGGAGAAACTTCTCAAAATGGACATGAAGATATGGCTTCAAAAACTGAATAGGACGAGAAAGTAATTAGCATAAATAGAAATATAAATCACAACTCTTAGTTACACTTCAATCGGTGTTATTAAGCCACCCATGTTTGATGCTAGAATGTTGTTAATTGACAAAGGAATAACAATAATTCGTAAGAGACTAGAAGAAATAAGTTTGGATTCTTCCGTGGCTGAGAAGAACGAAAAAACACATACTGAAGTTAGTAAATCCACTGAGCCTCCTAATAGAGAAGGTTTGACTGGTCCTGAGGGCCAACCAAAGCTGGAAAAAATGTAAATAACAATGACAGTCCCCGACTCAGACTTCCATGATTTTGACAAGGACAGATCAGAGGAGTGCTTCAAGCCAAAGCAAATATGAGCTCTACACGATGAAGATGGAAGGCCTCATCTATACTGTCTGAACCATGAGTTCATTCAGTAAAATCATTTAGACTCATATCAGTAAAACAGTTTGGGACATTGAATTTGGGTCAGTGAATTGGGTGGATTCTGTGTTTACCAAGTCTTATAGAAATTTCAGGGCACTAACCTTCTAAAGTTGTAGAAATTTTAGGGCATTAACCTTCTAGAGTTGTAGAAATAAATGTGTTCTCTCATCTTCTTATCCTAAAAGCAGAGACATATGGGCCACTTATTGAAATTGCTCAACATATTGAAATAGGATAATCCCAGAAAAAGTGAAGCACCGGTATGAGATGGTGGAAATTCTTAATGATTACTCCAAAGAGATTGGTGCCTATGTAGCTCCTCTGATTAAATTAGAATAGCTTAAGATATTTTATCAGAGGAACACAAACAAGCATGCAATTCAGTTGATTCTAAGGAGAGAGATGGCTTGGTTTTCATACCTCGTACCATCTTGTCTACTTAAAGGAGAAGCTAGAAACTTGCTACATGGTTGCTGGGGTCGAGATCCTGTTGCAAATCCAAATGAGCTTTTTAGGTTATTACTAAAGCACAGGTCAAAGAGAGGCTGAATCATGATGGAACTCACGGTGATCTTCTTTAATGTGTGACGAGGAAAGTATGAAGTTATAAATATTGTTCTGACAGTCAGTACTCAAAATGTACATATAAAAAATCAGAAGGGAAAATTCTAATGAAACTAAGTATCTGAAAGGATAACTTAGTGATCCAGGGGATCAATCCGCAGATTGTGTTATGTTAAATTTATTTAAAATGCTTTGTACCTGGAATTCAGAACTACTGACTGCTTTTGCCAAAATGCATCTAATTGTGGGCCTAGTGTGTAGGCGTGTAGCCAGAATTATGGTACTTACTATAGTATGATATGTAATATGTATGTATCATACAATATGTTATGACACACCAACAAAAATGATATGTGGCTCATGTTGAATCTCAAATATCATTGTATCAAAACATATTTGAAGGTTATTAACCGAATATTCTAATTAATAAGACATAACATAAAATATGTATTTTTGAAAAACTTATATGGCGTATGTCCTGCAAACTAATAATGAGTTGAATTGGGGAAAAACATTGAAATTAACCTTAATGCATGAAAAATTGAAGGTATGAGGAAGAGTCAAGCATATCAAGTTGTCTTGATAAGAAGAACTAATCACTATAATATGTATAAAAAGAAGTTTACACAAAAGTTAACAATTTGATGCATATGTTGACATAACTCACAACATACTTATGTTCAATGTCCAAAACATGGATACTCAGTAGAGGACTCATCTTGCTAAAATATTGCATATTAAACTGCACATTTTCTCAATGTAGGTCAATTATATGGCTAATAGAATCTTTAAAAATGAAATGATATTTATTTAGAAGGTCAAATATCTATTATGCAGCAAAATGTTATGTTAGGGTCAATATGAGATTCTTATGCGAAAAATTAAACTATTAGTGACTAAACGGTGAGTCCATTAATTATTAATGTTTCAACCAATGAAATGTGAAATTAATGTTAACGCTCATAATATAAGGGTCAACTAAGATGACAAATATTCCATTTGGTGCATGCTTCGTCCAGTAAAAGAAAGTTGGGATACAAATTCACATAATAGCAAGTAGATTGACATGTTTTGTGGCAGGTCACCATACAATTTTTTGATTAATTAATGAATATAATATTCACATGAAGCTCCAATAAAACCCCTCCCTTTTTAGTACAATATGCGTGATTTGGAAGTGGAACAGTTCCATCCCTCCCAAAATGGTCCAAAAAATTCTTAAGAGCTCATTAAAGAAGATAACTGTAAAAAAAACAATCTAGATATCTTTTTTTTTTGCCTTCATCAACACTTCACTCACTACAAGATTTTAAGGGGGATCAGAGTTCAGGCCCTCATTGAACTCCTAGAAAGGTTTTCTTATATAGTCAAGAATCAGCCATAAACTCATTTGGCAATAATAACATAGCCAAATTAACAACAATTAATACTATGAAGTTTGATAATGTCATCAACACAAGTCATCAGTAATAAACAAACATATGCTAATAGATCTAGAATTTTATTTTTGCAAGAAACTTATAATCAATTTCAATAAGAAATAATTCGATTTCTTTATAATTAATGAAAACCCTAAACTTTCATTTCGAAAACTCTACTTCTACACAAAATCTCGCAAAAGTTTTGTAACCAAATTAACATTACAAGAATATCTACTTGATATGAAAGTGAGATGGTTCTCTATCAAGACTAAAGACAATCATTCCGCAATTAGGGTCGCAAAGATGGTGTGAAATCAAAGGTTTCAATGGTGAAATAGAAGGTTGGCACAATGACATCGGGAGAGGGATACTGGAGTTTGAAAAAAAATTGAATCTTGCATATAAGTGAGCGATAGAGAGGTGGATGCGTGTTGGTAAGAGCAAATAAGCTTTGTCAGGGAAGTAAAAATTAAGGGAACTAAAATGATATATTACAGGCAAAAATTAGATATCTAATCTTCCCAACATGAAACACAAGGAAAGGGAAAGTAAGGTAGTCACAAAAAGGGGAGTATCTTTAGAGACGGTTTGAAATAGACACCTCAAATATTATTATTATTATTATTATTATTATTATTATTATTATTATTATTATTATTATTATTATTATTATTATTATTATTATTATTGTTGTTATTATTATTATTATTATTATTATTATTATTATTATTATTATTATTATTATTATTATTATTATTTATCGACTGTTAACCCCTTCCTTAAAAGTAAGTCTTAGGGGTCCAAAAATATAGTCGTCCCTAAAATCCCTAAGCCCCTTGTATTTTTTTGTATTGATAGATGCGTTTAAGTTCCAATCTTCCGCGTCACTAAGAGAAAGGATTGGATGTTCATTATGTATGCTAATTTAAGTCTAGTGGTAGATATAATCTACACATGTACGTGTCATAAACTTGTTTACAAAACTGAATAAACAGTAATTGTAATTTAGGAAATACAGAAGCAATAATTGATATCACTTGTCAATGAAAAAGTATATGATGAGAATATGAAAGACCTATAGTAGCAATTATATTTAGTATATTACTTGTTCATTACATGAGAAGATTAAGTTCAAAGGTCTTACTATATAGAGTTGACAAGCTCAGTCAATATTGGTTTTGATGAACTAATATTAGGTACGGAAGACACCTTGTGGGTGAACTGGTGTCAAGTAATTAAGATTGTGTGATGTGAATGAAGAATATGGGTTATTTTTAGTAATTTTAGGGTTTTATTGTAATTTTGTTACTTTCTTTTATTTCCTTTATTTGATGTATTTTATTTTATTAGTTGTTTGTTTGGTATTATAGGAAAGAAGTAGCAAAAGGGTGATAATAGCGACATAATTGTAATTACTTCTTTAGCTTGGAGCCTAAGCTACCTTCCTCCTATAAATACCCCTTTTGTAGACTCATTTGAGTCATTCTACCATTTTGAGATATTGAGATTTGAGAGAGTTTATAGATAATCTTTTCTTGCTCTCATTTGACGTCATTTACGTCAATTGGTATCAGAGCCTAGTCGCTCCACCCGTTGTTGTTGTTGTAAAACAAAAACTTGTAAACAACGTCAAGGTGGGTTCTATAAAAGATAAACGCCTCCGCTGAAAACACTTTCAATCAAATCTTGCAAGCCCTCAACCGATTGACGACCTGATTAGATGAGATCTACGCACAAAATTCTCCACCACCACCCAAATTTCCACCCACCACCATTAACCCTAACCCTAATTCGAGAAACCAAAACCCTAGCTCATAAAATCCCTCCACTCACGCTTCTGCAACCCATTCCGCAACCATTTCCACCCTCCTACCCAAAACAAGCCCTAGCCCCATTTAACCTCAAACCACCATCCAAAGACTCCCTACACCCCACACAAAGAGCTGCCCGGAATACCCAAACCTCACCCACTACAAATTTGAAACTGCCCATAATCCCACAAAAAAAACATCACCTAGCCCTCCTGAACCTACCCTCCTACCATCGCTGCTCCGGAAACCCCAGGACATCCATTGCCCACTCCCGGATATCACCACCGCAGTCAGACAACACTGATTCAAGGCCAAACAGGCCCGATCCAGCAGTCTGATGTCCTAGGCGCACCCAACAGCCGTCGTTCAGGCCTTCGGCCCTCTTTTCGACGTTAAAAAACCTCGTACGAACCCCAACAACCATCAACCAGGCAGATATAGCAGCGTCCAGGCTGACAGAGCAACTTTATGTCTTCCAAGACACGAGCCGACCACCACCACCTGTTCTGGGGACATTTCCAACACTGCTTGTGAGGCCAGCCACCACCGACGCCTTAATTCCAGACCCAACATGGCCCAATCTATCCCAATCAGAGCCGAACAGCTCCTTCATCTTGCGTCCAGTCGTTGGAACCATGCTCGACCCTTTTCTGGTGTACAAATAGGGCCAGAATTCACCACTGGTGGACAGAATTCCCCCTGGACTTGTCGGCAGCCATGAAACCCTAGGGTTTCGACCCCTTTTTGTCCAAACATCTCCTATGCCAGCCACGCAATCTTTTACTATGTTTGGAACCCTCACCCAAATGCAAAAACTAGGGTTTAAGGCCAAGAAAATGGTTTTCACCCCGGAGGTAAATAATTTTGATGTTGACATGTGTGTCATGAGGAAGAAAAAGAAGAATGATGCAAGAATTGATGAGTCTTCCTCAAATTTTTAGAAATTCAACTTTTGCCCCTCAAGTTTTGTCCCTTCCGCAATTTTGGGAATTTTTGCTTTCAACCTCGATCTTAAAGTTCGAGGACGAACTTTTTCGAAGGCGAAGATAATGATGTGAATGAAGAATAGGGATTATTTTTAGTAATTTTAGGGTTTTATTGTATTTTTGTTACTTTCTTTTATTTCCTTTATTTGATGTATTTTCTTTTATTAGTTGTTTGTTTGGTATTATAGGAAGGAAGTAGTAAAAGGCTAATAGGGACATAATTGTAATTACTTCTTTAGCTTGAAGCCTAAGCTACCTTCCTCCTATAAATACCCATTTTGTAGACTCGTTTGAATCATTCTACTATTTTGAGATATTGAGATTTGAGAGAGATGATCTTTTCTTGCTCCCATTTGACGTCACTTACGTCATTGTGGGACATAACAAATATCCCCATAGTTTCAAAACAAACAAGGTTGAACTGTTTCTTTTTAGCTTCATAATCAATTTTTGCAAGGGATAAGAATTATTTGAACGTCCACATGCATTGGGAGTGAGGGACGATTTTACGTGCATCATTTTCATGGGCAACTATGGACATTGATTACCACAAAATCATGAGAACTAAGTGTTTAATATAATAACGAGTTTCAACCCCCACGATGTTGGGTGTGGCCATTCTTCAATGATGTAAGTTCAGTCAATATCATATAATCAACCCAAACCCTTTTTTCAAGGGTATTTTTATATACACCCACGATAACCATTAAGAGCCCCAAAGGAACAGATTGTCATTCTTAACTTACAAAATAATAAAAAGACATAACAACCCATTTTAAAAGCCCCCGGAAATAAGATTTAGAGCAACTTGTGTTCAACAATTGTGGGCTTAGAGAACTTATTTTACCCATACAATTCAATCCTATTATCCAAAGAAAACACTGTAATCAATACTCCAAAAAAATGCATAATCAGTAATTTCGTTTTAAAAAAGCATGAAAGAAACAATCAATACATTTCAAGTAAATCTAAGTCTTCTTCTGGGTATTTCTTCTGCAGAATTTGATCAAATAGTTCATAGAGTTTTCATCAACAGTTTATAAATTTATCAACGTCTCACACGTTGAGATCAACAAACCATTAAAATGAAATGAAAAATAACCCTTGTTGGTGGATTCAGAAGTTGTGTGTTGTGTAATTGGATGTACTCTTGCATTGTTTTTTGATTTAATGACCCTTACCCAAGACCGATTGAATGCGATTGCTGATGGGTATGAGGAGATGGAGGTAGGTTTAATGTTTTGTTGAAATTTTTCTGTACACCCCAAGGGTGGGGTGGTTAAATAATTTAAATCATATTCATGTGGGGTTAATAAGATTGGGGGTTGTTAAAAGAAACCCCGAGTTTATATAAAAACACCCTTTTTCAAAACTGGCCAGAATTCATACCCTCTGTCCCTAAAAAAATAGTATATAAACTATTGATATGAGCTTAACTAATTACAGATAATCAACAGAAGGTAGTAATTTTATGCATCTAGTTCATTAATTATGAATAACATCATCTAAGGATTATTTTTATCTATTACACATGTAGGTAAAAAGACGTTAAAAAATTGACTGATAAAACATAAATTAAAATTATTTTTTCTTTTGCGTGACATCACATAATAGAAAAACATAACAAAGTAGTGAAAAAAAAAATGAGAACTATTAATCACAACTAACTGGGGCTTAGTAAGAGAAAATACAACTGAAGATCTTAAAAGGCAGAACAAGGGTACAAATAGGGCAATTATGAGCAAGAACAACCCAATATTCTGAGAGTTGCTTCATTCAACATAGAAGAAGAGGAAATATTGAAAATTTAAACATCTTGATGTCCTGAACAATTTCTAAGGGGCACGTGAAACTCAGGAAAAAATACATTCAAAATGATAGCACCATCAAACTCAATAATGAAAGATTGCAAAGTCTCAGCTTAATCATAGGAAATATCCATAGTATGGCATAAATTTCAGGAAAGGTAAGATGACTTGCAACTGATATTTTCTACCATCCCTACAAATATAACTGCCTTGCTAAAGTCCCATCCACAATGAGTCTTGAGAGCACATTTTACAAAGCCTTTTTTTGTCTCAAGCTAGAGCATCCATACATGAATGAAAAATGAATAGGTCCCGCTGCAATGTCCCCAATGAAAAATTAATAAATAATTCAGGATATCGTTTATAATATTAGAGTAATAACAAAAATAGCATTAACAATAAGCAACAACGATGATAGTTGATGGACTTACGATTCATATAACCATAGTAAATATGATAATGTCCTGTTGAAAACAAAAACTAATCATAAAAAATTATAAATCCTAGTAGAAAACACACACGTAACAATAGCATATTCAAATTGGTTAAACTTGAAGATGGTGTTTGACAAAATCTTTTTCCTATTTAAGAATAGAGCAATGAACGCAATTTGTAAGTTTTTCTGATATGAAGAACGGACACGTACATGAGTGTTGTGTCCGACACGACACGGACACGAAGACACAACAAATCTTTAAAAAATAGGACACCACATGACAAAGACACAATGAGAAATAAATATATTTTTGTAATTGTATACGTATAATTTCATCTATATTGAACTTCAAAAACAAAAAATAGTGATGATATTAATCAACATGGTCATATATTCCATAATAACAGTAAACCGTAAGTCAAAAGTATGCATCAAAATCGAGCGATGGACTAATTTTATTCTTTTAACTTTTTCTTATTATTATTCCTAAACACCTAGAGGATTTAATTTTATATGACACTAGAATTCTTTAATGTTCTTTAATTTTTGGCGCATCCGACGCATGTGGCGTATTCGCAGAGTGTCCGAGCTGTATCGTACGCATCTCAGAGTTTACAGATGGTCCGACACTCCACTCCCATGATATTTAGTTATTAACTATGGGTAGCATATATTTTCTGTGATTTGTTGCAAAAACCTAAAAACAATAATGTGGGGAATAACCAGGAGTTGAAACATATATAATTGAAGAGAATGGAGGAAAATTTTGTATGCAAATACAACAGCATTAAATTAGCAAGTTTCTTACATATAGATAAATTTAGTGTTCTGTGTGTGTGTGTGTGTGTGTGTGTGTGTGTGTGAGAGAGAGAGAGAGAGAGAGAGAGATCTTACATTCTTAACTACTGATGATCATTATACCTTGTGTTGAAAGTGTGAGGCAGATCAGAAAAAAGTGATCGGGCAAAGGGTAAAACTTTGTGCATGGGTAGATAAAAAGTCCAAAGCAACAATTTGTGAAAAAGGAAAACAGACAGGTGGATTAAATAAAAGTACACTCCTGTAGTAACAGAAAGAGGAAAAAAAATTCTTGATATGACAGAGGAGGGAAGATAGATTGGCGCATTAACCAGACACGTGGAACAATTTTATAAATACTAAATTAAATGATCATGAGTCCATTTTCTAAGTATAATAATAATATAGATTAGAACAAATGAAGAAGAGATGAAGGCTTTTTCTAAGGAAACTATAGCAGTTACGTTGTTCTTTTCACTCCAGAGGGGAATTTATTTCAGTTCAGCAGATAAGAAGTATGTAGGTTATAAGATAGATTTCAAAGGATGCTGAAAGAGAAAGAATTAAACATCGAGATAGACTAAAAATATAAATACAGCCTCAGTTGTTATACAAAACATGAAACTCTCAAAGAATATGTATGTTGTAAACAAGCCTTAATTTCAAAGATATGATGCTTTAGGTCATCAAGCTCTACAACATCGCCCTTTAAATGTATAAAAAAGACATAAACACAACCCCTTCCCGCTCATCTCAGCATCACTCCCTACCGTTAGCTTCATATAATTAACAACTGATACCACTACTTCCCTATTATCCAATGCAATTCTTAACAAGTAGGGAAAACCCAACAACTCCACCTACCAAAAGTTTATGAAATTCCTAACAAGTTAATGCTCAAGTATTAATAAAAAAAATATGGTTATATTATATATATCCATGGTATACCTGACAATTACGATAGCGGCATTGTTCACTATTTTTAACTTCAGGGGGGTTGTGAAAGAAAACGATTTCCCCGTCTTCAAGCTACAAAGGAGGAGAGAAGAGAAACAAAATATATGTTGCAATCACACTAACAATGAAGTAATAAACAAGAGGGTTAGTTTATTTGATTGAAAAAGAAGCAACAACCAAAAACAAACACGACTTGCAATTGCCAGTGATAATATATACCTGACTACCCCTTTGAGTGAGCTTCTTGTCAATGTGTTCACACATGATAAAATGGATGGGTAAGACAACTACCTTATTAAAATCACAACATATACGACTAGGTTTCAAAAGTATTTTAATTTTTTTTCAAAAGTACAATATTTAGAACGCAAGCCTTGAAGAGTTCAATTTCTTCATCGGGAGAAAAACAAATCAATGCAGATGCAAACCAATTTAGTCAAGCAGTTTCCGGAGCAGTAAGTTTTGCAGAAGCTCTTGGTAATTATCAGAGATTGTCAAGCACAAAATGATACAGGAATTATTAGAACAATTCTGATTTATACAACCAATACCATTGTTGATGCCTATAAGATGACATAGGCCATTTCTAGCACCATTTTAATAACTTACAATAAGACAAGTATATAGATATATCAAGAGAGATTCCCTAAAAAAACTATAAAGATGAAAAAAGACTTAATTTCCTCGAAAAATTTGTTTGACAACATCATTGAACAGTTTATAGAGAATGGACAAAGAAATTAAACTACTCAAACAGACAAGATAAACTCCGACTACTATCCTTAAACATATAAAAGGTACTTTGTACAACGCATCAACAAATAGAGTAAACAAAAAAGTTCATTCCTCATGTTCAATCAAGACAATGTATGCTGAATTACTCGTGTTCAGTACATTCCGGGACTAAGAGGAAGATAGTATAACAGATAGAAAAGTTCACCCATGTTCAGTTAAAAACAGAACAAATGTTGAAGAACCCCAGTTCGGTTCTTTGCGGAGCTAACACAAATAAATCAAACTACACCTCAACCTTTCCAGGTTAACTTGAAAAATGAACTTTTTACGAAGAAGAAAATGTACATAGAAAAATAAAAGAAAGAACGTCATTTGAAAAAACCAATGCCATTTTTAGATGGATACGGCGACAAATATTTCCCAATCAGCTACTTTCTATACATCCTTCACGAATAATCATCTTATTGAACAACTGGAACCGTAACAGCAATAGCTTAGGTAACATAAACATAATTTAAACTGTCGTAAATTCCCTAGTGATTACTCATTCATTCTATACCAAAACAAGAGTCAATCTCTAAGACCCTATTATGCAAAAAATAGTTTTTCAAGCTATTCCCCATTTACAGAGATTCATACTGAGAGGATCTTTGAAGAAAATTTGATTGGCATCTCACTATATATACATTTAAATGGAACTTTGAAGGAAATTTGATTGGCATGCTCCCTATTATGCAAAAAAGGAACTTTGAAAAACATAAATGACATTTATATCTTCATAAAAAAGTTCAATCATGGAACAATATATACATTTAAATCTAATTGTAATCGAGATATAGAAATAGACATACATTATTCATTTATTAACCAAACTATACTAAGAACTATTAAACAATTTTACTTGAAAATGAGGGGGTGATTGGTTGTTCGTTTTTTTCCTTGGGGATGGGTGAGGAATCTAAGTTTGGACAAATCAAGCTAAGGTGTAACTGAAGTCGGGTCTCTGCTAGTGGTGTCTGCTGGTGTGTGTTTGGAAAGAACATACATGAACATTAGAAGGCATGGTGACCTATCCATTGTTGTACGGCTCTAACCCTTGACTACTCACAAATGAATTCAAGTGAATACTTTGACTTTTTTTCTCAACTTTGATTAATTTTCCTTGTAGAAGTTGAAGTTTAAACCATCTCCTTTGAACTTTAGTTTCTACTTTTGATGATTTTACAAAATGTAAAAACCAAAAAAATAAAATTGTTCCCTATATTAACTAAAAATTTGTCTTTACAACCACATGTATCACACCTTTTTTTTAGTGGTTAATTCTTTAAAAACTCGAAAGAAAAAACAAAGGGCAAGTTTCCAACACACAAGCATGTTACATGTCATGTAAATGAGAAAATGTTGAATAGAGTCATTGTAAGGATGACATGGTATCATAAGCCAATAGAAATTCTATGTATCATTGAAAAGGTGAGAAATGATTAGTGGAAGAGAGATAAATAATCTATTTAAAAAAAATGTGCATATTCAATTACTTTTCAAGGAAAAATACTATGCATACCAAGGATTTACGCCATGGTTAAGGATTACTGCACCAAGCACATTAAAGTCTTGTACTCTTAGTGTATGTACAACACTTTAATGTATTTGGTGCACTACCTTTGTGTAAATCCATGGTAAGCATAGGATTGCCTTTTTTTAAGAGATGGACATTTTGAATGCCACAACAACCTACATTAGTAATATTCATCCTAAAACTTGATAACTCAGTTAAAAAACCATGTTGTTCAAACTATATGGTGTAGTCCCTAACAAGAAATATATGTTTGAGGGCTATAAAATATGTGAATGCCCCACAAAAATGAAAAAAAAAAATGCTTAAATTTGTCACTAGTATGGATTCACATCAGTTGCTGGCCCTAACCACTTCATCTAATACCAACTTTTAGATATTCATCCACCCTCCATATTTGGTTCCTAGAGCAGACTGCATACTACCTCCCTACATGGAAGCCAACACAATGGAAAAACACTTTATATAACATGGCATGATTTTGTGTTCATGAATACAGGGCAACGATGATCATGGTTAATAGGGGAAACATAACCATGATCATGGTTAATAGGAACAACAGACTCCAAATGATACATGCACAAACATTTAAATTTTGTTAGATTACAAACTTTAACATGAAGTCATAATGAGCATTATGAAAATTCAATTCAAAGAAAAAAATTGGATGTTCCTTTGAGCTCTATCACGTGATCAATTCAACAGGGAAAAAACATTCCAGGAAGTGTACGTTCTACAATATCTCTCCAAACTCTAAATCTTGGAAACACCAATCTACAACAAACAATGGGACATAAATTACAAAGAGAAGGGTGAACCACTGAAAGGTAGAGGTTGGTAATTAAAATTGGTAAGCTATTTCTAATTAAATTACAAAGAAACTACTTGTATTTTTCAACAATCAAGACAAATGTGCTTAGTGTTTGACTAACAATGCTTTAAAATATGCATAGTAAATAAGCAAATAGACACATAAATCGAATAAAAAATATTGCATTGGTTTGTTGAACGTATGATCCATTGAATGAGAAGTAAAATATATAAGGTTAAATTCAAAATGACTACATAACCATGTTCTTTAACCATTATATGGGCCTTAATCTTTATATTTGATAAAAAATGAGAGGAAAAAAACTTGAAGTATTTAACTAGGGTAAACATTTATCCACCTATTCAGGATTGTTTTCTCTAAAATCACTACATATAGCTTGTACACTTGTACAAAAAAAGAATGTGTACACATTTATACTTTTATACGAATGAACGATTTAACAATTAACATCAAATATGTGAAAATACTTCTCATCCGAACCAAACAACGTGCCGTAAATAGTAACAACTAAATTAAACTACGAGGGACATACTGATGCAAATCAAGTACAAATGACCTCATTGATAAGCATGGTTAATCAAAATGTATCATGATAGCTCTGAGAAGAAACCTCTAATAAGCAGTGTTGTGACATAGGATTATAAGCTATGAATCTTATCCGATAGACAAACTCATTTATTTATATCCTTCTATGAACTCTACGCATTTGTGCATCCATAAATTTACGAACTTCTCCATACAAAGAATAATCCTTAAGCAAATATTTTGTACTTTACATCAATGGTGAGACATAAACATCCTGCAAACACCAATCAAACGAGGAGGTGCCCAATAGTAAGAGAATTAAAAATAATCAAAGACTTGACTAGTTGTTGACCCTAACATGACTATAACACTTTATTGGTAAGAGAAATAAAAAGTGAAGAACGCAATTTAAGCAAACAATGAGGCGTGATGGTTCTTTTAACCCTCAAATAATGAGGGTTAACAAATTGGAGTTCGCTCATTCTATACTAAATTTTTAATAGTCTATAGATATGAGCCCCACTTTTGATTTGTCAATTGAGGAAATGAAGCAAAAGGAATCCAATTCATCCAACAATATTAGCATGCACCATATTTAACATATATACCAAAATTAACCTTCATAAATATATAGCAGGCCTAAAAAACATAGAGAAAAGTACTATTAGGTCCCTCACAAACAAATTTTATACACTACAGGAATTTTGACAAATTTTAAACACTTAGGTCCACTAATTCTCTTCTTGTAGAAGTCCACGCTAGTGGCATAACAAGTGGACCTAATAGTAAATTATCCTTAAATGTTTAAAAATTGTTACCAAAGGACGTAATTGTAAATTGTCCAAAAACTACTATGCAGCCCTATATCCACTCCTAACAAAGCCAATAGGCATATATATAACAAGCATAGCGTCAGGTTTAAGAAAAGGCATACAAATAATCAAATTTAAAATTATAGAATGCCACATTCAGTACACCGTAATTCCTAACAAAATCACAGATATATACTTATGCATATATATACCTATATATGTATATAGGTATGGTCTCAGTGTTTCCTCTTCTTTACGATTTGAGGTGAATTAGCTACAATGAAGATTATCTCAAATCTGTTCCAAATTGATTATGTTCACAACTGGCAAAATAGGGACTGAAACCAGATTAGTTGTTTAAACCGACCCGCCCATATCCAACCCTCAGCCATACTTATCCTGCCCAAATCCGCCCAGAACCACCCAATTGCCCGCCCTATCACAAAGAAAGCATAAATCATCTAAATGTTAACTGAGGCAAAATCCCGCAAACCAATTAAAGATATTCAGATATCCCATAAATATTAAATTACAATATTCAACAATAAATCAAATAAATACATACGTGAAACCCAGAAAGAAAACTGAATTTGAGGCAATAAATTTGTGTATGCTCATAAGTTGTATAGTGTATGGGAAACTTATCTCCGTTACTCATTTTTCCTTTGTTGTCTATTAGATTCTACAAAATTGACACCAAAAAGTAATTAATAATTTATTATAGAAACAAAATAGGAATTTGAATAAAATGTACAATACATGTACCTTAGATATCTAAATCGACAATGCCAGAAGTGTGCATAACACCTATATTTGTTGTACCAAATACAATCCTTGAAATATAATTAAAAAGTAGAAAATCAATCAAGTACAGTAGCAAAAATCGTTATTGATCACATATCCAAAATTATAGCAAGTATAAAAATTTAACCACAAACATCACAAATCTGTAACAGTAGTCACAGAACCTACAGTGTATTATTTTGAAATTTGAAAGAGACTAGTGAGAGAGGTAGAGTTTTTGAAGATTGAATTTCTTTGTTTAGGTGAAATACTTGTGAGATTCAGAAATCATGTGAGCATATGAGTGAAATTAAAACTGATCTCAATAGTATAAATATTCAATTTTGGCAAAATCTGAACCTGTACATCTATTTTGTTATGAATAATGAAACACCTTTCTTCTCTATTGATTATATAGATTCATTACTTTCCATCAAACTACAAATTATTAATATTGGAAACATGAATTACTTTTAATTAGAAATTAAAAGTATTTGTTCACTCATGTTTTTAACCTTAGGAATTAAATTTACTTAAGAAATGTATCCAAATTTACAAAGATCTTAATTTATAAGAGTGAAAGAGTGATGGAGAATGTTAAAGGTGTAAGAATACCTATACAGATCTCCCGTGGTGGCAGTGGTTTCCCCTAGTCAACTATGGTTGTCCGTATGAACTAACGGGTTTCTCCTTAGACCCACCACCACCATGAATGAAACCAAAGTCAACAAGGCCCCTAAAACTATTCAATTAATACTAACCTCTCAATGTGTTATCCAAAAACAAGAAAATGAAAAGGACACAGACGAAATTTCACAACCACTCAAGGAATTCAAAGAATATTTGTCCACCTTGAAAGTCCTTGGGTTAAAGAAAATATTGCATGTATGCATTTTAGTAATAGCGCTTATATCTAAGATCTTTGTCTATACATATGTGCTTTTCTGAATTTATACTTTCTTTGATTTCTAAAAGCACCAATCATTAGCATATGGAAAGGGGAGGAGTGGGGATGGAGGATTCTGAATAAAGGGTATGAAAGATCGACTAATTTTTCAGTATTTGTTAATAGAGCTCGAGAGGGCTATTTAAGACTTCAGGGGTATTAGGCAAACAATGGTTTTATCTTCATGTAAAGTTATGAGATGAGCCCAAGATTTTAGATATCTTAGATAGTTAGATAAAATAATAAAATAACGTACTCTAAAAAAGAAAAGAAAAAAATAGTAAACCAGACACAATATTCACAAGGTTTTGCAGTAGTACATCCATGCATGGGTGGGGAATGGAGCATAACTAGATGGTTAAATGTTTAACAGATTCAGGCAATATATGTGACTAATGGAATACATCTGTGTTTCTAACTCTTTGCATCGCCTAATATCATATCATGGGTGATGGACCATGCATTCAACACATGAGCCAAAGCTACTGAATTAGTTCCCACTCTTGAAATTTGAATACCATTGTAAATACAGAATTAAAGACATGTATGTTCAGAATACAGAAGCAGATGAGCCCTTGCACTAAAGATACCCACTTAGTGGAAGCTTAGTCGACATTGACGAACACAGTCTTACCTAGGGCAAACCATTTAAGACCTATGGAAACTGATCAAAAAGACTGCTAGACTGCATTGGAACATCTGGGCAGGGTTTAAATCCATCACCCCTGAAGTTGAGATCCAGAGCAAATTATCTGTGAAACTCTGGTCTTTAGCAATTCATAGATCAAACCCAACCATTGATGTATTAATGCACTAAAAATTGTACAATTTGTTTAGTCAAATACCAAAAACAAACCCCAAAATCTTTTGAAGGAAAAGATATGTAAATCGGCCTTAAAACAAGAGTATAATAGGCTCCATTGATCAATCTATATTCAAATATACAGTACCAACAACAAACAATCTTATGCAATCATAGAAGTGAGACAGTAGTACAAAAACAGATTGTGGATTAATATGTGAAACTACAACCATAAGACTAAGATCTAGCTTAAAACAACTTGGATGCCATGAAGTTCGAATTCGCAAGGGAAATTCCAGTCTTCGAACAACTTATGACTCAATAGAAATCTTTAGCACCATAAAAACATATTCACAAAATAAACGGTGTCAATTGTATAAGAAAGTAGCACTTCCAATCAATATCACTTTTATATACTAATATGTTACAGGAACCTAATTTGGAAATAGAAGAAAATTGAATGAAATTTACCTCACCTTTTGAAGAATCACTTGTATGAACAACAAATTATTCATTTTCGAAACATAAAATAGTCTTAACTGTAGACTCTTCGGGAATATATTACATTACCTGAAATTTCTCTCTTGAAAAAGAAAAAATGATGGGACGCAAATTAAACTCACGTGAAGGGAATAAAGAGCTTCAGTCAATCGTGGTAGCCCTCATGCACAGTTAAGGCAGTGGTCATTGTTCACTCAAGTTTTAAACATAAAGAATTAAATTTATTGAAGAAATATATCTGAGTTTACAGAGATAATAATTTATAAGATTGGAAGAGTGAGTGAGAATGTTAAAGGGATGGTAAGAATACCTGCACAGATACCTGGTGGTGGTAGTTGTTTCCCTTGGTCAACTATGGTTATCGGACCAGGGAGGTGTTCTTCTTATCCCTCCCACTATCATGAATGAAACCAAAGTCGAAACAAACCCTAAAACCACCCCACACACACAGACACACATATCGTCAAATTCACCAAACCTCTCCAAATCTTTGTCAACATTTGGGGACTAGTTATATAAAGAGGACACAGAGCAAAGATAGAAAGAGAAATAACATACCTTTGTGAAGGGATCATAGGGATACTATTTTGTTTTCAAGAGAGACGTTCACAGTCCGGAGTTAAAAATTCAACAAAACATTAGTAGTGTACACAAGCTGACGAATGATCTCCTCTGTAGATAAGCAAATAAGGGGAAGAAACACAGATTTGGGCCAAAATAAAAATGTGAAAATTGGCGTTAGATGATGAAGAGAAAAACGCTGCTTTATTTTCAGATGGAATCAAATATGATCCCAAAAATTGGAAGACAAGAGGAAAGAAAAACTAGCTGCAGAGAATATATTATTTCATAAATACATCATCATTTTCCTAGCATATGTATATAACTTCTTCTTTAACTAGTAGAATTTTCACTCCAATAGGCATTTATTTGTATATGTTACGTTACCATAGCTACTCTCTCGAGTATAACATTATGACTAATTGGTGTAGGTTTGTCCGTGTAAAATAATTTTGACCCTCCTTTTGTAATTAACATTTCTTTTTATTTTTCATTTTTGTTTTAATGAGAACACAAAGAATATTCGTTGCTTTTCCCTTTTAGTTTAGCACATATTGTGCATGCTGACACAAATGCGTAGGTTCAAGGCATTCAAACAAAAAGATAACAAATTGGGATTTTCATGGTTGGTTCTTCTCTTTATATAGTCCATAAATTATTCGAATCCCCTTCATAGTCCATAACTTCACCTTGATAAAACTTCTTTCATCCCAAAAATAAATACTTCAAGGTGTGTACTTACCTCCATAAGATTTTGGACGTGACAACTGAAAATTTATGAATGACCAAATCTACTGCTCACAATTCAGAATAGCCACCATTTTAGCCACTAAACTCTACTGCATCAGTATATAAGTAATACAACCCTTTAGCATTCCCTTGACCTTTGATTTCAGTCTCTTCTTCTCCATAAGCTTCTTCACAAGATCATTGTCAAGATCATGTACGGAAACAAATGATGATTCACTCTTAGGTTTTCCCTTACGGTGAAGTGGGAGTTTTTCGGGAAGGAAAGCATGGTCATTAATGATGAATGATTGAACCTCAACTTCAGATCCTCAGTTATAGTTGACCAAGGCTAAGGGCACAGGTGCCGATTATTGAAGCGACTCTTTTACCCAAGTGTGGGGACTTTGTAGGGGCTACAATCAGAGAGTGAGAATTGATTGGTCAATGTTATCACTTTTATGAGGGTAATCCATTGATGATAATGACGTTGGTGGAATGTGGTTGGCCTCCCAAGGGCTTTGATTATGGTGAGGGACGTTGTTTTAGCAAACCATTGGTTATTTCCCTCGTGACTCTCTTGCTTTGCTGGGCATCTAGCCTCCATCTCATCAAAAGCGATGAACGATGCTTGCACGATGGCTAGTGTTTTCTCAATGATGGGCCTTTGGGTTGTCAAACGACGCCCTCTAAAGGGAAACCCCATGGATCAGTCTCTTGCTCATGGAGGCTATTCCGAAAGCCTCGCAATCACTTAGTTGGGCCCTCGTAGATGCCAAACCCCATGAATTCCACCGACCCCATTGACGAGAGGTACGAGGCACCAAGGTTGGAGCATGCCGGTTAGTTCGGTGAAAATTCTGCTTACAATTATTATTATTATAATCTGTTGGAATTTAGGGCTTACTAGAAATAGGCATAGGTTCGATGACATATAATTTTCCAGTAAACATATTGTAGATAGATGAATGGAATCTATTTCTGATATTTTTGAAATTTTCAAATGCCCTAGAATTACCTTCATATAAGAGAAGAACATTCTGGACTACTTAAACATATAATACTACTGTCATCGAAAGATAGTTTATATAATGACAAAGTGGATTAGGCTGAACTTAAATTGGTATCAAATTAATTTTGATGGATGATGCAAAGGTAATCTGGTGGTGGGGGTGGTCAAGAGCGGACACACGTGGGGACGACAGAGGGCGGTCGCCCCTCTTGAAATCTCGGGTGATTTTACGCATATAGGTTCAAATCGTTTATCTTTTTGTGAGCTTATATTGGTGCTTCACACCTATCTTCATCCCACCCGTCAATCATTCCTGTAAGTATATTTATTTCAAACTTAGTTATAGCTATTGTCCATCCGAGTGAAGTGTCCTATCAATGCAAAAAAAAAATACTCCACTTTTTATTCTTTTCCTTTTTGGCTCCAAACCACAAAGGGTTATCCTCTTTCCCCCCAGTTTCCATCCCTCACCAAAAAAGAAGAAGTGAGGAGTCAAACCGATCAAAGATAATAAATATTTTCCCAAGGTATATATTTTTTTTATGCATACCTGTTTTATTTGAAAAGTTGTAACATTTTTTTGTTTGCTCTTACATGTTTAAATCTTCGTTTCCATGAAATATAGGACTTAAATCTTAAGAGGTGTACCAAATGAAGGTATTTCATTCTTTTTCTATTATTATTCCTTTTTTTATTATTGTTCATTTTTTTCATTATGAACTACCATAACATATCATGAGAGCAATTAGCAAAAGTATTTATTCTTAGATCTTAAATTGAAGAAGAATACATTTTTCCCTTTAAAAATGAAAATAGATAAAAGTGCTTCATAGTTTTCTATTTTAAAATGTCATAAACAATTATTTTTAAGGAAAGCGAACGTCGACAACATCCAAACCAACCGATTTATGAAGCCTCAATTTTCACCCCCTGGATTGAAAACCTGGATCTTCCACTAGGGGTGGTATAATATAAAATGGGGATATGGTGGCTCATTTATCCTCGTTCTATGATCAAACCACAAATATGAAGGACGAAACATTGTTTATGATGGGTTGGATAAACATAGCTGTGGGGTTGAATATGAAAAATATTTCGATTGAGCTGGATTATAAAAAACTCGTTGATATTCATACGGGTATAGTTGAACCCCTCAAAAAATTGTCTAGTTTATTGTGGCAATCAAGCATTCTCTTCTGAATAATGAATGGTTCATATCCCACACTAATAAGAGTACAATGGGTCTACTGATAGCCTTGCTAATTGGGGTTATAGGTCTGAGACTAATTCAAGATTATACAAATTTGAAGATTTACAAAATATGACTCATGTTTTTTCAAAGAGGATAAATGGGGTATGCCTTCTTTTATAATGGTTCAAAGATAATTTTAGGTATAGGTGATATAGCCTTTATTTGGATTTTTAAGGGGTTTTAATTTGGTTGTAATAGTTCATTGTCTTTTTGAAATAAGGGTATGTCCTCCTCTTGTCCTCTGCCTTCTTTTAGAATGGTTAAAAGATAATTTGGGGTATATGTGATATAGCCTTTTCGGGATTTTCAAGGGGATTTAATTTGGTTGTAATAGTTCGTTGTCTTTTTTATGTAAGGGTATGAACTGCACTTAATATATAGTGACATAATTCCAACTGGACATCATAATTATTATTTTTTTTAAATAGATATGAGAAATGTAAATAAGGACATTAATGAATCATAGAGTTAGGTGTCAGCACTGTCACATATAACAAAACAAATCAAGTATAATGTTGAAGCATTTTAGGCGAGTAAAAGATAATGCAGTCCATAATAATAACTTTGCCCTTCACATAAGCAACACAGGGATAATCCCCCTCATAACACAAACTAGCGTACAATTTCCTAGACAATGTAGAATAACAGTCTCGGGATCCCTTTTCTTAGAAAGTGATAAAAAAAGTAAGGGATCACACTAAGTTCCCTTAACCCTTCTTGTAACACAATCTCTTCTAACTTTTAAGAGCATAAAAACACCTTATTTAAATGTAATCTAATAAAATTGAACATTCTGGAAATAAACTGTAGACCAATGAAGCTTCGCAAGAATACAAAAAGAGCTCACTTGAACCGATAATTGTGAAAGAGTAGTCCAGCATATGATATATCACTTTGCCTGTTGGACATAAGACCGGCTGTCTGGGCTGAACCAGATAAATAATGTGTTTCCATTCCCTATTTCCTTATTTTTTCTACTAGTCCGAATCACTTCACACTTATGTGAAGCCGAAATCTTACAAAATTTTCCTTCATCGGGTTGTGATTGTAATTGCGAATGTTGTACATACATCATGTAATCATTTAATACGACTATAGTGACAGGTCCTACAAAAGAGGGAAAGGGTAGGTGAGGGAGTTTTTGTTAAATGTATAATATGAGTGGTTAAAATATTTGATAAATAATCTGTTAAGAACTCAAAGACTCGAGGAAAGCAAAAGTAGCTGCAAAGAAAATAATATTCGAAATGATATGTTAACAAAAAATACAAAACTTAAGACAACTGATTATGGGTACATTAATCTAATATCTATACACATATTGGATTTATGAAATTCATATTTTCTTGATTCTTAAATATGCCATCATTAGCAGATCCTGAATTTTCTGTATATTACATATACAATGAAATGCTAGGGGAAAAAACAAAGGCCTGTGATTTTGTAGATTGGCATTTTTGGATGGTGTGTTTGAAAGGAAGGAGATGAGTTAGATTAAAGGTTGTGTAAGTCGCTAATTTATCAATAGAGAGTAAGAGGATTGTTTAGAGCTGCACGAGGTATTATGCAAACGAATCCTCTATCTTCATCTATTTGAAAAAAATCACTTCTATTTTTTGCAATGAATTAGTTTTTAGGAAAAATAAGTAGCATCCAACATAAATGTAAAGTAATGAGATGAAACCAAGATCTTAGAGATCTTACATACTTAAATAAAAAAGAAAGAAGAAAGAACAAGTAAATCAAACACAATATTCACAAGGTTCTGCAATGGTACATACGAGCACGGGCACTAATTCTCAACTGGTTACAATGGAGTATAACTAAACGGGTAGATCTATAACTAATTCATGTAAAAAGAATTAAGTTACGAGTTTGAGAATTATAACTGATTGACATCGTAATAAAGGTAGTACATACTTGTCAATCATCTACAATTCTGCACTTTTTGATACTTCTACAATTCTGTAATTTGTTGGATTTTCAATCTGTGTTGACTCGGTGACCAGATATCATTTTTTGGATGACTCTCCAAGTTGACTATATTTCACTTAGTTTTGGTAAAAATACAACTCTTGCCATGTCCAACATATTTCACCCAGTATCCAAGTGATTTTGCCAAATACTCAAACCTGTCCAGTACTTTGAAATGTTAACTGCACAAAAACCAGAGGATTGCAATATAATGTCAAAAGGTAATAAAGTTTTGATGCATAGAAAGTAGAAAACCTGTGGACTCGCAAGTAAGGCATCCCCAATCTCATAGGCATTTCCCACTACCACACTCACAATGCCCTACATCATAATAAATAAGAAACACCAATAAATTATAGAAATCCACCTTGATATCAGCATATATGAATAAAAGTATGTCAACCTAACATACAAGCCCACGTACAGATCATAAAATGCATAAGCATTACAGTTAAAGAATTATAAATTTAAAATCAAGGGTCAAATGGTTATTTCAAGAACATGGTTCCGGACTCTGAGATAGGACAATCCAGATGACTAGTGCCTCTCATGGTACCAATATTGACATCAACGCACACATATATACAGAGGCGGATCCACCCCTGGACGAAGCGGGGCGGCTGCCCCAGTTCATTTTAAAAAACTTTTTAGGGGATTTATGGTAAAGAATTAAACCTGGAGGTTACTTGTATTTATTTGCATAGTTTAGGGGAAACTTTATAATAAACAAAAAATAAAAATCTAACTTAAGTTTGGCATCTCTCTCTCTCTCGAACCAAAGCTAAAATTCAAACCTAACTTAAAAAAAAGAAAAAGTTTGGCAGTACTCTCTCTCTCACAGACGGTGCTCTCTCTCGTTCGTCGTTGCTCCGCTCCCCTCTCTCTTCTCTATTCGATTGCTGCTCTCTTCTCTCTCCGGCGGCTGCTGCTCTCTAGACTCTCTGCTCCGTTGCTCTCTCCAGCCTCACATTACCAGGTATATTTCAATTTTATTTGTGTATATCTATTTATTAAATTATTTATTTGTGTATAATATCTGTTTATAAATTTATACTAAAATTATACTAATATTATTTATTTGCGTATATTTGTATATTAATACTAAAATGAAATGAAATTTATAAATTTATTTTCTGTATATCTGTTTATATGTGTACATTTATATAAATTTTCATGCTAATTTATATGTTGTTTATATGTAAATTTATATGTGAAATTAAATTAAATTTGTAAATATAGGAATCAATGGAGAAATTTTTTAAACGAAAAAGAGGAGACAACGCACCAACCGTATTCGAAGCTGAGGTTCAATCATCTCCCACTCCAATTAGTGTTGAAAATGAATATTATGCCCAAAAAAGTAAAAACAACCCAAAAAATGTCCAAAAAAACTCGAAATAACACCCAAAAAAATCGCCTCGGGGGATCCTGCCCCCAAACCCCTGGCAACTATCGAAACTTTCACCCCAGTTCACATAAAATCCGGGATCCGCCACTGGATATATACACATTAGATATGCATAAATTATAAAAATGTGGCTTCACCAAGATATTGCGCTAAATGGAACTGGATGAGGACACATGATTCATGTAGTCGTTGATCCTAAGTGATTTGAGAAAAGGATTTATTTAATTGAGTTGAGTTTATACATAATATATAAAAAATAAATACTGGAGGAATTTTCCACCTTGAAGGGAGAGCTCAGCTGCAGCCTGCCACTACAGCAGTCAAGGGTGTAAAATGACTTCTGGTTTGGGAAGTATTTAGTTTCATAAATACATTGTCGTTATTTATAAAAAATCTATGTTAGCCAAAGTGAAAAAACAATCTACGTATGTTGCAATTTTTCTTAACTTACTGAAAAAAATAACATAATGTGAAAACATAATTGTATGCTGAAATTCAAGAAAGTAGACATCAAGTGTCGCAAAAAATTACAGGGAGAGGTATCCCTAGCAGATGCATATAACTTCTTCTTTAACCATTAGAATTTTCACTCGAGTAGGCATTTATTTGTATATGTTTCGTGAATACAGCTACTCTCCAATGAATACAACATTAGTCATAACTGGTGCAGGGATATCTCTGTATAACTTTTTTGACCCATTTTTAATAAAATCTCATTTATCCCCAAAATCTATTTTCCAAGATGTGTACTTCCCTCCATAAAATAGTTGACTTGACAACTAAAATTTTGTAAAAAGAACGAATCTTATGTTCATAGTTCAAAACAGCCCCTACTTTAGCCACTATACTCTACTGCATCAGTACATAAGTAGTATAACCTTTTAGCATTCCCTTGATCTTTCATTTTAGGTCCTTCTTCTTTACAAGCTTATTCTTCACAAGCTCATTATCAGACTTGTGTATGGAATAACTCTTCGATTTTCCCTCACGATGAGAATGACAACGGTGGAATGTGGTTGGGCCCCAAAGGGCTTTGATTGTGGTGGGATACATTTCTCTGAGAACCCCATCAGCTGTTTCCCACCGTGCCTCTCTTTCCTTGCTCGGCTTCTAACCTCCACGACAAGGAAGGCAGCGAACGATACTTAAAAGGCTGTTGTTTTCTCCATAATGGGCCTTTGGGTGTTCAAACGACATCCCCTAAAGGTCACACTTACTTTCCCTACACGCGCAGCTGCGAGCCCTCCTTGGCTTCCCAGGGCTAGCAGTGCCCCTAGGCTGTGTGACTGCCTCTGATGGTGCACCGCGAACGCCATGTGTCCTTCTGCTAGCTTTAGAGGCTGTTCCAAAAGCCTCACAACCACTTGGTTGGGCCCTCCCTTTGTCTTCGCCACCACTTATGAACACCGGCCCCACTGACGAGGGGTACGGAGAACTAAGATTGGCGCATGGAAGTTGGTTTGGTGATAGAATTCTGGTAAAGATATGATCCTTCAATTGTCCCACATCATTGCCTATGAATTCAATCTCACCCACTTACTTGGATAGGGTTGGGTTGATTCCTTAAATTAAACCCTGGCCATTGATTTCGTTTTGTTGATGAATACGATTACCAAATGGATACTACTACAACATGAGAGAACCGCACTGTAATACCAATTTGACGTAAACACGAAAATACGCAGCAGAACACACAAACGAAAGCAATAGAAATTTTAAGCAAAGCCTCAATCAAAGAAATCTTACTATTTACGTAATTAAAATTAAGATAGACCTCTTCAAATAGGCATTACAATGCTCGATCCCTAAGTCTTCTATCTACTATAGTAAGCTAATTAAAAGGGAAATAAATAAGAGATGAATAACCTATCATTATCACTACCTAAAAAAATTGTTAACTTAAAAATAATTTGTTGTAAATCAAGGACGAGGACTTATTTTATCTTTTTTTGTTCTTTTAGTATTTCTTTTATTTGGAGCACTCATTGTATTTTTCCCTTTTTAGGTATTTAGAAGAAGGAAGGTTAAGTGGAACTTAAGGCTATAATTGTAATTAGATTGTTAGCTTAGAGGCCAAGCAACCTCCTTCCTATAAATACCTCTTTTCCAGACTCATTAGAGTCATTCCTTAATTTTGAGAGATTGTGAATAGAGAGAGAAGGATCATTTCTTGCTCCCATTTGGCGCTAATTATGTCAATTGGTATCAGAGCCTAGTTGCTCCACCCGGTTGTTGTTGTTGTTGTTATAAAACAAAAACTCGTAAACAACGTCAAGGTGGGTTCAAGAAAAGATGGACTCCTACGGCGCAAACCCTATCAATCAAATTCTCGAGGCCATCAACCGATTGACGACTTGAATGGATGCGATGGACGTCCGTAGTTCTTCACCGCCAACCACCACGAACCGCCCTCACACTGCACCGGTAACATCTTTAAACCCTAACCCTAGTTCCCCAAAATCAAGCCATTCTACACCCCTTCCCCCAAAAAAACCTAATCCCTCCAACCCTAACCCTAACCGTACGACCCCTTACCAGGCTCCGACGAACCCATACCCACCCACGGGTGCCTACGACCACTCTTCCGCCTGGTTCCAATCACACCGTCCATTAGCCAACCTCCCTGAGGGTTTTCCAACGTCTTCGGGACATGGCGGAACCCTTCCGGTAAGACCTACCCCTTTGTGTATCCAAACGGTACCACCTATGATCGGAACATACTCCCCCACCATTGCCGACATGATCCGTGACATTCGACACACAAAAAAAATCCGATCCGCCTCCAATTCCTCCCAATGTCACAAACCTTATGCCATTTAATCTCAATCTTTCACCATAAACCCTAGAATTTTCATCTTCTCATGTTCCTAAAAAAATTTCCCCCCAAAATTCACCACCACCCCCTATACCTCCGCCGCCGAATATATCCATACACCACCAATTACCCTCGCCCCATTTTCCCCCACCCCGTATTCTCATCCCATCCCACTCCCCGCCACCACATCCACCCACGTATTCAACTCCCCTCCAACATGACCCTTATTTACCCCCTATCTACATTTACCCTCGCCATCACCCACAAAAGCAACTTTAAAACCCACACATGCCACCTATACCCCCCACTCCTTCTCTTCCCCCATACCCTCACCCACACCATTCCACATTCCCCTCGCTTCCGCCCCCACCTCTTTTATATACCTCACCCCCACATCATCCACCCCCGTGGGATACCCGTTCCTTTCACTCCGCACCAGTTGACTTCCATAAGCGGGTCTGGGAATGGATTACCTTACCTCCTAATGTCGATACTTCTTCACCCCGTCCCCACTCCGCTCCTGAGTTTGACCCATCCCCTCCTACCGAGTGGCGCACGGATGTTTCTCCATTTGATTCCCTCCACCCCAAAGTCACCCCATATGTCCCCATCTCCGAGCGCCACTGCTTTGTTTGCCACCAAAAAGGCCATCAAATGAATCAATGGCCATACCGCCAGCCATTGGTTCCTCCACCTCCCCCTTCCCTACCTCGTGAACCTCCCCCACCTCACACTCCTCATCCTGTCGCTTCAGTTCACCCACCCGCTCCTGACCCTCCTCATCCACCGCCTCGGGGGCAACCACAGTGAGCCTTCCTTCCTGAGCCTCCTATAGGAGATGATGCTATTGATGAGGATACCCTCGGCCTACAAGGTGGTGCTACTATCACATAGCTAGCCCTTCAGTTACTTTCCCGGAGTATGCAGGGTGATATCCGAGTTGATGTTCCCATGTTTGACGACCACCTGTAGCCTGATGGCGTTGTTGATTGGCTTGCCACCATGGAGCGAATTTTTTAGTACAAACGACAGAAATGTCATAGATGTGTTCTTTTAGCGATAACTAAGTTTCAAGGTTATGCTAGTGTATGGTCGAATGACTTGGAGCAGCGACGTGTCAGTGAGGGTCCTCCTCCCATCCAGTTTTGGACCGAGCTCCAAGAGCAGTTGATGACCGCTTTTGTTCCCTCTACATATGAGCGAGACTTATTTTTACGGGTTCAGTCTCCGTGTCAGGACTCCTTCGTTTTGGACTACACCGAACGGTTTCAGCTTCTCTGTACACGAGCCCGCCTAAGTGAGAGTGAGGAGAAGCGCATTAGCCGATATATTCACGGTCTTCAGGGATACATACAGCGTGATCTTGCTTTGCGAGAGGTCACCTCTTTTGCCAAAGCGGTGGAGTATGCCACCAAGGTGGAGTCATACCACCAGACTTCCCCTCCACCACATAATCACTCCAAACCTACTCCTTTGGCTCCCGTGTCTTCTGCACCTATTGGGACTCCTTCCACCACTACTCCTCCTGCTCTTGCTCATCCAGTCACCTTCAAATGTTATAATTGCGGGGTGATGGGCCATCGCGCCTCCGATTGCTCTCTTCCTCGCCGTCGTGCTCTATTAGCTTCTGGAGACCCCGACTACATTGAGGAGATCCCATAGATACCTTCCCAGTCAGCTCTCATCACGATCCTTGATGGTGACACCGAAGGCCTTCCCCTCTGAGTTCGAGGACGAACTCTTTTCAACGGGGGGAGAGTGATGTAAATCAAGGACGAGGACGTCATTTTATCTTTTTTTTTCTTTTAGTATTTCTTTTATTTGGAGCACTCATTGTATTTTTCCCTTTTTAGGTATTTAGAAGAAGGAAGGTTAAGTGGAACTTAAGGCTATAATTGTAATTAGATTGTTAGCTTAGAGGCCAAGCAACCTCCTTCCTATAAATACCTCTTTTCCAGACTCATTAGAGTCATTCCTTAATTTTGAGAGATTGTGAATAGAGAGAGAAGGATCATTTCTTGCTCCCATTTGGCGCTAATTACGTCATAATTAACAAAAACAACTAATTTGATTTTCTGTCTACTAAGCCCTCCACCCCCACCCCTTATTCTGCCTCCTCTCCTCTCTTTTATACGTTATTCTCTATCGACCTTGGCAACTTTTGATACCGCTAACCAAAATAAGAACTCATAAGCATTTGAAGTTTGTTAGTGTGTTGCCAATTGAACCACCCCTCAAAGATAATGCTTGTAATCTCCTGAAACTTCAATTTAAAATATTTGGTATTTCTTCTTTGGCAAATATTGATGAACAGTATTGGAAACATCGTTCACCTTGCCAGCCTCAAAAGTGGAGCAATAATTATCCGATACATGGAGTGCATTATCTTTTTGTGCATCTTGAATCAAGTAATTCAACTAAATAGTGTAAAAGAAGTTGGTTACCTATATCCTCAATTCGCATATGATGTTGAGGTTGAAGCAACCGTAAGTCCATCCAACGTAGTATTAAATTATCCTTTTAAATATTAGTTTCCTTTGGAAATATAAAACAATATGCAAAGCAATGTTTCAAATTTGTGACAACAAGTAATTATAACTCATCCTCAAGGAGGGTAAGACTCCATATGCATTTCTGCACTAATACCATACTTGGCGAAATCAATAACCAGTCATTTAAAATTCTTGCAGTCTCCTAAAACATCAATTTAAAATATTTGGTATTTCTTCTTTGGTAGAGATTGATGAACAGTATTGGAAACATCATTCACCTTGCCAGCCTCAAAAGTGGAGCAATAATTATCTGATACATGGAGTGCATCATCTTTTTGTGCATCTTGAATCAAGTAATTCAACAAAATAGTGTAAAAAAAGTTGGTTACCCATATCCTTAATTCGCATATGATGTTGAGGTTGAAGCAACCCTAAGTCCATCTAACGTAGTAATAAATTGTCCTTTTCAATATTAGTTTCCTTTGGAAATATAAAAAAATATGCAAAGCAATGTTTCAAATTTGTGACAACAAGTAATTATAACTCATCCTCAAGGAGGGTAAGACTCCATATGCATTTTTTCACTAATACCATACTTGGCTAAATCAATAACCACTCATTTTAGACACTTAGAATTAATTAGCTCTCCTACAACCTTTATCTCTACAGGAAGATCCCTGCACATGCCATGATACCTCTATCGATTGAGACCAAATCACCACTCTCTATTGCCCGCAAGGGGAAAATGTTCTTAACTTGAACAAAAACCCAACTATCATCTCATCACAAGAAAGTCCGACTTATGGAATGAGTAACAGATGTTTGCGTGATTAAAACAACCTCAACTTTAAGTGGTCACTTTAATTTTTCTTCCGATAGAATGACAAATTACTAACAACTAATTTCTCAAGCAACCCATTTCTCCATAATTTGGTCCCTTACATCTACTAGTACAAGTAAATATTTTTTAACAATTGAGGATCGGTTTGGGTGAGATATTGCACCATCTCATTTAAAATCCTATTGATATCAAAATCCTCAGACACACAAACGCATATTCTCTTAATAAAATTTTGCTTTAACTTTTCATTATTGTTAACCGTTTGAGCAAGGGTTGTCTTCCCTTGACCACCTCCACTATGCTGATGAATGATAACTCTCCTTCACTTTTGTAGTTAATTAACATGCCGACTATGTTCCCACAACTATTGAATCATCTAAATTGGGTTGGGTCTCCCGAAATCTCTTGGTTTAGCAGAGGTATTCATATTTATAGCCCAAACCGACAGAAGCCCTAACTGAGTTGTAAATTGTCTAGCAATAAATTAAATGTCTCAATCTTTTTAGAAATCTTTTGATGAAATGCAATTTGATTTTGAGAGAGAAAAGTAATCATGTACCTTGTTCATCCATGGTCTTTTTCCTACTGCAATGCTGGTTGTGGCTTTGGAGAAGAAAAAATTGATTGATCAAAGCAAAAGGAAAATAGAACTACCCATAGTTCTTTGTGCTATTAGCATAGAAACATATGTGAATCTTTTGGATCATTTGCTTCCTGAAATAGAGTGGCAAGCCACAACAAATTAGGTGAGTTTTTATTTCTCTTGACGAAGTTTTAGTTAATTAATTATATCTTCTATGTACCAAAAAGCAATCAGTAGGCAATGAAAATGACCATTTGTTACTTAATATTTCAAGTGATTATGGTTATTCTGTTGGTTTAAATGAATGTTAATTCTTCTGTTAGTCAGTTCCGGAATATCAAGAAACAAATCATAGCTAAACCCCTTAAATGACTCGTTTGTTGAATCAACATACAAAACAGAATCAATCTCCTAAATCATCTAACAAAAAGCAACACCCAAACAGAGAATGACCTAGAATTGGGAAATATAATCTAAAAAGCGATATTGAATCAAAAAATTGCAAGAAATAAATTTAGTGAATGAATAAATCTAGATATAATTCTAAATAAAATATAAATGTGTAATAGTACAAACACCTAGAAAAAAATATTAATTCAAAGCAATTGCACGAAATTAATGGAAGAAGGAATTGTAAATTACAGAGCAAGGTTATGAAAACAATTAAAGTAATGATGTGAAATAATGAAAAAACTTATTTTTTTACTTAATATAGCTTCATTATCGCAGAAATATTGCACAAAATAATTGGTCACATTATAAGAACTTCTCACTCACCCAAATCACTGCCGAACAAAATAGAGTGAGCTTGCACATAGAGAGAGAGAGAGAGAGAGAGAGAGAGAGAGAGAGAGAGAGAGAACATATCAATATTCAGCGTCCATGAAGAAATAAACTTGCATAAATACAAACATGCAACTCTCAAACACATGCAATACTATGCCATTTCAAAATATCAAAGTCTTGAGATATTTAAGACCTATCCATATATAATTTCATTTCAATTAAGTTTTTAAAGAAGTACAAAAACCATTGTAAGACGAAATTCTAGTATGGCCTTTCATACTATTAAAGAAGTAAAATAGTGCAGCTCTAATCTCATAATATCACTTTTACCGATCTCACCAGCATTCAGAATCCGATTGTAGACTTCTTTTGAAATTTATATTCTGATCAACATGTTGATTCCAGATCATTATTCAAACAACCATCCCCCAACTAGTTACTGATTTTTTATCCCCACTATTCCCTTAGGCCTTGCTTCCCAGGGATCTTCTTTCGAAATAGCTCATTACTGCATCCACCATGATTTTTGAGAAAAATAGGGTGATTCCTGGATATGATTATTCTTTCATTAGAATTTTACTGCCTTTAGTTTCAAATGTGATTTGTATCTTAGTGTTTTTATTGTTGACTGAGAAATGGAAGTCACAATTTTATTTCATATGTATTACTTCAACATGATTTCACACACACTCCCTCTAGTATAGAACAAACCACGCACACTGCGGTACAAACACAAGCAGAAACAACACACGAAGACACCATACTTACACACACACACTAAAAACCACTATTTATTTTTGGATTGCAAATACAAAAGAAAAATAAGGAACATTTGAGTTCATCTTTAACAGATGAAAATCAGTCAAAGTGTTCAAATAGAAGAAGAGCAGAAAAACTGATAATACACATTGGCAACAAAGTTTTGGATCGCCGAATTTTAAAGAAACATAGAAAAATGATAAAAAATATTCAATGTTAAAAATCAAAGAACCAATTCTAAAACAAACTAGCAATCGGGGGAAAAATAACATAAAGGGGAAAAATAGTCATATAACCTTAGCATTAATCATATCCAGCAAAAGCTAAAAAAAAAACTTTGTTTGCTAACTTAGAAAATGCAAGAAAATAATACACATGGATGGGTCAATTAATTTAATGACATGACAAGGTGTAAAGCATTGTTAAACATTTTATAACACGATACGTTAAAGTAGTCTTCAACGATCCTATTTTTCCAAAAAAGTCATAAAATCTTCCAAAGTTTCAATAAATAGTAAACAAGTAGATGTATAACATGAAACATATGTACATAAACACACCTGTCTTGTAAATATTTAGTCGTCACACCTATCTTGTAAATATTTAGTCGTGATAAGGCTTCAAAGAATACAAGACCAAAATGAAAAATAGAGCATAGATTGTAATGCAAATTAGTGCAACCATATTAAAAAAGGAGTTATTTACGACATCACCATATAAACAAATATGTCTACTATATTTAGATGTCATTTATATTTTAGCAAATTTTAATTGGATAACAAAATCATAGTTCAATAAAATCTATCCTTTCTTGATAATGTTCAACTTCAACCAGATATACCAATTGCTTTCGCCAACACTTCCCTGCTATAAGGAGAGAGGAAAAAAACCGGGAACTTTATATCAAGAACAATCAAAAGTAATGGACATATAATTTCTCAATTCTCAGAAATTTAAGAAATAAAATGAGAAGAGACCCTTAGTTGTTTATGAAAAACTCATGCACAATGGAACTTGGGCGTCCTTAAGCCTCAATTGATGAAATCTTTAAATATTTTTCTCAAACCATTAACGAAATCCTGTTCTTTGGTTAACATTTTTTCTAGTGTCCTGTATGATTTTTATACCGTCTTTCTAAAATGTAATTAATATCTTGGTATTTTTAATTTATATGACATCCTAAATCCAATTCAAAAAGGTTGATCCCTAGTGCAATCTATAAATGCCTCCTATCCTTGACTTGATTGTAGTTTTCAATTTGACTACTTTATATACAACATGCATCTTTCTTTCTTGCAAGGTTCATAAAAATATATTTTATTTTGAGATTTGTGTATATATATATATATATATATAAATGATGTTTTCACAAACTTTAGCACCTAGTTCACACAAATAGATGATGAATGACACTTCTTTTAATAATTTCAAGTTTTCCAGGAGAATTGTCCGAGTGAAGTTGGCACTTCTTTTTAGGGTTTTATTGCTTTTTATTTTATTTTTGTTATTTTCTTTTATTTTATATTAGCATTGTATATTCCTTTTAATTTAGTACTTAGAAGTACAAGTAGCAAAAGGCAATTAATGGCATTTTTATAATTAGAGCCTAAACTATTCCTCCCCTTTAAGTACTTCCTTTAGGCCTCATTTGAGATAGAGTTGAATTCTGAAATAGAAAATAGTATTGCTCTCTCTAAAGTGCGTGTTTAGATATTTATCAGAGCCTTTTGACGTGTAGTTTAGGTCAAATTGGTATCAGATCGGGTGTGGCTCCACATTGGTGTTGGTGTATCAGTGTATTTTTATCAAAATCGTACGCTACGTGCAATGGCTCACAAGAAATCCAAACATAATGAGGGGATTCAAGAATTGAGGCACATGGTTGAACAACAAACCCTAGTTTACGTTGACCTCAACCAAAAATTTAAAACCCTTCTTCAACTCATCTCCTCCAAAATCCAAAACCCTAACCTACCCATTCAAAAACCCTAACCCTAATATTCCCACCACCACCCTTCCCCAACCCTTACCCACTTCCCAATCCCTAGCTTCCCCTTCCCAAACCTTTCCCCTGCTTCCATACCCCCCCTATACCCCACCCCGTAACCCTAAACCATCCCCACCCATGCCGCCCAGTCCCCCGAACCTCCTCGGTAGCTCCCTAACCACCTGCCGACCATCCCACTGGTCAAAAACCCACTATAAAACCAAAACCTAGCTTACTCCACCCCAAAAAGACCCTATCAAAACCCCATCCTATCCCCAAAAAGTCCCGTCGACCAACCCTAACAGCCCCATACCCCTGTCGACCACCCCTACTCCAGCATCCCTGTTGCCGGCAACCCCCTGCCCTTACCCTTCCCTGTCGAACCCCCTCCGACCCTTTTTTCCACCAGCCAACCCACCCCAACCCTTTTCCCAACCCACCCGACTCCATTTCAACCCCCGAGCCCCTTCAACCCATCTGCTGACCACTTTTTCTACTCTACACGCATGGTTTTTGACGCGGGTGGAAGTTTCTAGGGTTTAATTGGGTGAAGAAAGAAAGAAAGAAAGAAAGAAAGTAAGAAGAAGAAATAAAAACCAAGATTTGTGGGATGTGCGCTCCTCAAGTTTAAAAATTAATTTGTCCCCCACAATTTTTTTTGGCATAATTTTTGGAATTTCCTCATGCATCCGCAATTTTTTTTAACGCTCGAGGACGAGCTTGGTTTTAAGAGGGGGGTGATGGAAGTGGGCCCTTTTTAGCGTTTTATTGCTTTCTTTTTTATTTTTTTTATTTTCTTTATTTTATATTAGCATTGTATTTTCCTTTTATTTTACTACTTAAAGGTAGGAGTAGCAAAATCCATTAATCATAATATTATATGCACGGACATCAGGTTACAAACTTTTGCTAGGAAGACTATCAAAAAGCTCACTAGCAGCTCTAGAATTCCCAGCCTTACACATACCATTAATGAGGGTGATGTAAGTTACAATGTTAAGATGCAAGCCGCAATCTTCCATCTCTTAAAATAAGTCCATTGCCTTAGAAATGCATTGATTTTTGCATAAACCGTCTAACAAAATAGAATATGTCATCACATTCAGTTCTTGACCACATGTTAGCATTTCATTTAAAAGATTCAATGCGACAAGAGGTTGCCCCATAAGACAAAAGTCACCTATAAGAGTGATGTAAGTGACGGTATTGGGATTTAAACCTCTATTAGACATTTCATGAAAAAATATTCGGGCATCATCCATCCTTCGCTCCTTATAATATCCATTCATCGGTATGTTATAGCTATGAGCATCAGGTATACCACCCCTAGAAACCATCAAATCAAATATATTAGGTGCTTCATGAAATCTCCTTTGCAAATAATATACATCCATCAAAGCACAGTACATGACTATATTAAGCCTGACACCTCTTTGAATCATCATTTCGATTAAATCCACCGATTCTTCAACCATGCCTTCTTTACAACATGCATCGACCAATATATTGAAATTTCAAGATTTATTTTCTGGCTCAACATCTCACTCACCAATTTCATAACGTCTTTCCACCAGCCCGAATTGCAAAAACCATGGATTAATGAATTGTACGTGTTGAAATTTGGTATAACACCTTTACGAACTACTTTCTAAAAGAGGTTTAAAGACTCAACTACTAGTTTGTCCTTACAAAGACTGTAAAACGGATCAGTAAAATGAGATTTTAACAAAAAAACAAATGAGAAAAATGATCAGCGAAGTAGTCCTCATTTTCGTCCTGATCGTATCTTCATGCAAGGATATGAATAATACCTAAAGCTGACTATTAGCGTCCATTGACTAAAGTATTTTTTTACTTTCAACTAGGAAGTAAAAAAGATAAATATGGCAAACCCAGTGCACGAGGATCCCGCCACTACAGGGTACTTGGGGAAGATAAATAACTGCAGACTAAATTTGTTTTATATCCTTTTTCATCTATAATAACATAACACAAATGAGGTGCTTCATCCTCTTAAGGAAACATATTTTCTTCTAAAATTTGTACTTTTAGCGTGGTGTTGCCATACATTCAAAACCTATAGAGAAATTACTTACCCTTATGAGGAATTTTCATAATGGATTGACGTAATTCATCGTTACCCAGAGATTCCATCAAGAGAGTGGTTGTCAATGCATCAGGAGAGAACCCCTTATTAACCATTTCATTAAGAAACTGCATTTCCCTCAATATATCATTATTTCGAAAGAAATCCTTGGATAATAACATTATAAGTGCAACCATCAGGTGGACAACCACTCTCTTCCATAATTCCAAGAAAATCATTTGCTTCGCTTAGCATCCCTTCCTTGCAAAATCCATTAATAAAAATAGTATATGTACGAATATTAGGTTGAAAATCTTTTCTAGGAAGACTGTCAAATAGTTCGCTAGCAGCTTTAGGCTTCCCATCTCTACACATACCATTAATGAATGCGGTGTGAGCTACAATGTCAAGACGAAACCTGCAGTCTTCCATCTCTTAAAATAGAATCATTTCCCTCAAAAGGCATTGATTTTTATATAAACCGTCTAGCATGGTAGTTTATGTTTCTAGATTTGGCTCTTGACCATGGGTCCGCATTTCATTTAAAAACTCCAGTGTAACAAGAGGCTTCCCCACACGACAAAAGCCACCTATAAGAGTAGTGTAAGTGACAGTGTTAGGAATTAATCCTCTATGAGACATTTCATGAAAAACCCTTTGGGCATCATCCATCCTTCGCTTCCTACAATATCCATTAATCAGTATTCTATAGCTATGAACATCAGGTTCAACACCATTAGTAGCCATCAAATCAAACACCTTCTTTGCTTCCTGCAATCTTCTTTGCAAACAATATCCATCCAGTAACGCATTTTATGTGACTACATTAGGATTGGAACCTCTTTGAATCTTCCTTTTAATTAAATCCACCGCTTCTTCAACCATGGCTTGTTTACAAAGTGCATCGACCACTATAGTGCAAGTCCGTACATTAGGATTTATTTTTCGATTCACCATGACATTCAATAATTTCGTAACGTCTTTCCATCATCCCAAATTGCAAAGATCGTGGATCAATGAATTTTATGTGATGACATCTGGAGTAACACCTTTATGAACCACTTCCGGAAAGAGATTTAAAGCCTCATCCACTAGTTTGTCCTTACAAAGACTGTCAATAATAGTGTTATATACAGCAACATCAACCCTCATATTTGTTTCTTCCATCCTCTTAAGCAATCCAATAGCCACGCTAGTATTTCCCATTTTACATAACCCATTTATAATGGTCCCACAAGTTATGCCATCGGGTTGGATGCCTTCCATCTTCATTTGATTAAATAAGTGTACATCCTCACTCTTTCTATCCGTACAAATTAACCCCCTAATCAAAGTACTGAACGTGATATAGTTTGGTTGGTAACCAAGTTTGAATATTCTCCCTAAAATAGAGAAACCCAAATCAAACCTCTTGAGATGGCAATGATAGTTAATTAAAATATGAAGAGTACAAAGGTTGGCCTCAACTATTTGCAATGATTGAATTTGCTTAAACAAAGAAATAACAGTGGTATAATATTTCATCCTGACTATGGTCCCTAACAACTGATTAAAATAGAGAATGGAGGGCAAGGGTCGCATTTGAGTGATTTGATTAAACAAATCTAGGGCATCTTGGAGGCAATTGAACCCCGATTTGCATTGGTTTGTAACAAAATTGTAAAAGTGGGTTGGGGTATTCCGAAGTTGTAGATTTGGATGAGAAGCGGATGGAGTCTTAGAAAAAATAGAATAGTGAGGATGAGAATGGAAACAAACCGTTAATGGAGAAGCAGTTGAGTTTATAATAGCATTGAGAAGAGCCACAGCCACATGTCTTAAGCTTAATATTTGGGAAGTAATAACAGATGATGTCTTCGTCCTCATCACCACTCTTGTACAGTACAGTACAGTGTATGAGAAAGCCCTGTTGGTAGGGTTTATGGCGTTGGGCTATGGGTTTGAATTACAGCTAAAAAGGTGAAGCCAAAATGGTTAAAAAGATTATACTTCAACTTAAAATCTACTCGGTCAGAAAAGTGAAATTGACAACTTAAAATAGCTTTTGTATAAGAATAACTAGCATGAAGGTCACGCGATGCGTGAACCCATATATATATACTAGCGGATGCTCGTGCCTGAGGACACAGCGATAAATTTGTCCCCGTGATAAAACCAAGCCCATAATAATCCGCCATTTTTTAGAAAAAAAACTTTAAAAAAAATAAAAAATATATATATTTTTTTAAAAAATATTTAAAAAAAACTGTTTTTTTAAAAATATTTTAATAAAAAATAAGAAAATAATAATGTATGTATGTATGCATGCATACATGCATGTGTATGCATGCAAGCATGCAACACATAAAATGCCATGCATGTTTATCATGCATGTCTTATCATGCATGAATTACTATTCATAACACCATTGTCCCATATTTTATATATATATATACACACTAGGGTATGCCCGTGCCTGAAGGCCCGACGCTAATTTTCAAAAGTGTACGTCGTTGATAAGAACCGTGCCAATGACATTGATGTGTACATCGAAATCGTACGCCACTCATTTTAACCGTGCCAACGATACTGATGTGAACCACGACTAATATGACACGTTATTCATTCTCTCGCAACAACCATACTTTGTGACCACGGGTAAATACGACGGTTAACTACAATTTTTGTTCAATTAACGTAATTTTGAAGGAACAATTACTAATTTCCCCAATTATCAATTTTATAATTATTTTAAGTATCAGTGACTAATGAGCAAAGCATAATGATTTATAAAAAAATAATTTTAAATTAGTGTTACACGTTGATATATCTAGAAAATAAATAGGAGCCAAAAAATTCCCAAGCATTGAATGTTTAAATAATTTAAGGAAAAATCTTTTTTTACAACACCAATGTGTAAATATTTTAGAAATTTTGGACAAAACCACCTCTGTTTATAGAACTATCGACCATGCTTAAGGAAAACAACAATATTAATAATCTATCCTGGACCTCATATAAACAATATTGAAGCCATCAAATATTAAATTGAGTTGCAAAGGTTTTTTTACAAACCAAATGTGTAAACAAATTTTTAAAAATTGGACAAAGTTCCCTTTGTTGTGTTTAAAAAAAACTCCAACAACAACCATACAAATAGTCATATAAACAAATTGGTTATACATATATACAATTGGTTACAACAAAAGAAGATTAATAACACCAATAGAGGTTATTATCATCCTGGTTTAGGGCTCTAATTCAAGAAGGTGGCTCTTCACATGTCCCAATCAGGCATGGTACGTTTTAAAACACATGCGAGGCAAAAAGTGGAAATTAAAACATAATACTGAAAGGTGGGCAACATGATACTAAGTAAAGATGTACAACACGTCTTTTTAATAATGTATACATGATGCTAAAGTAAAATTGGGCAGCATGTATTTTTAATATTCAAAAGGTCATTTATTCAAACACTTACAATGAACATGGTGATTCTTTGAACTCTAATACTAAAAATTTTGCAATTACATACACACTCGTTCAACTTAAACCATATAATATCGCATACATGAGTTACTAACATAGTATAAACACTCAAGCACCAAAAAAAAGTAATCTCCTATAATTCAAATAAAAACACACCACAGGGCCTAAATATAGACCTGCTTGGACAATTTTCAGTTCTCGATAGTTGCTCTGGTGCTCGAATGGTTCATCATGCAATTTTGGATCCTGCCCTGATATGGAAACTAACTTGGGCTTGCTTGGACCCTTTCACCCCATACGTACCGAGCCTAATGGTGCCTGCAACGAAGACAATTGAATGTTTTGAAAATAGATCTTTAAATAGGCCACTACTTGAATAATGAAGGAAAATCAAATAAAAGGACGATAGATCCACATCGTATGACCTTCCCCCACTTTCTCCCATCGTTGTACCACCCAGTGGAAAGCGCCACCACTTTCTCTGTGTTGTTGTGGAACCTATCGTCACACTCGGCCGCGGACCCACCATCCCCTCCCTAGCTAAAGTCATTTTTAGTTAGTAGTGTTGCGCGAAACCTGTTCAGTCAAAATTCGATTAAAATTATAATCTGCAGGGCTGATGATATACTTCTAGTTATTTGATGATTCATCATCATAATAAAAGTATCTAGACTTCATATGATTATTATAAATCTTAAATCAAAACACATTTTAAATTCGTTGTATAGGAACCCCAAACTAAAAATATATCACAAACATAGTATGCATCGTACCTACGACATGAAGCAAATATCACAAATGTCGTAAGAATCCTATGAATAATTGCAGTGCTGGCCTCATACCTTATTGTCATAAGAATCATATGAATTATAGCTCTAGCTTTGTACTACATAACTGTGCATACTGTGTATTGCATACTATATCATCCTCTGTATATCTCTGGCATATTGCATATTGCATACTATGTAGCTCTGGCTTCGTACTCCATAACTGCACATTTAGAAGCAGAGATAGAATTATGAAACATTATTCCTTCCTTTGATCTAAATGCATGGATCAAAGCAATTAACTACTGACTGACATAATTTTAATAAATTGAATTTCAACCTATTATTGTAGGTTTTGACACATGAACCTTGGACCTTATAATTTATTCTTTTTTTTTTTTGGGGGGGGGGGGGGGGGTGGGGGCATAAATATCGTATAACTAATATAAAAAATAAGGTATATACAGAACGGGTCAAAATGTGGACCTACCAGAAGATTATCGCATGGGGCAATAAGGTTTCATCAATTGGACTTTTCGAACATAATCATATGAAGCTCTCGCTAAGGCCCACAATGACATAATCAAAGAAAACATCTAACCTGGTAAATAAAGAAACAATCTAATCTAAAAGAAACCATCCAAACCATCTTACTCTCATTGTTTGAGAACCTAACTTATAGTCATCACACGGTGCCAAAGTGACAAAGCAAGCATATCAAACCAAACAAAATCAAATGCAAAATATATCACCGAATCAACTTGAGTGGACTGAAGCTTGGCCAGCATGACCTTTGCAAAATATATCCCAATGTATACCCTGATCTATTTTCAACTTGAGTGGACTGAAATTTCAAAAACTTGTGTAACATGTCTATTTTCAAATAACTTTATAAGATATGCTTGCCAAAGCATAGGGCATAGAAGAACGTAAGTGAATGCATAAAAACATACACGTTTTTTCAATTTTTTTCGAAATGGTCCAAATGTAGAAGATATAGGATATCACGGGATAGAATGGTTTACACTTTGTTCGCCTTTACATGAAGGTGGCCTTAACTGTCGAGACATGACCACTGTGACTAAACCTAGTAGTATCAAGATTATGTGTCATTTTAAATTGTCAAACAATCTTTGGTCGAGATTTATGAAGAAGTATAGATTGTCTAATGGTGTTACAGGTTCCCTGACCATCAAAAGAATGAGATATATTTCTATCTTGGCCGTTGACTTTGTCATTAAAAATTAATATAAAATGATTTGGTGTTCGGGATTGAGAAAAAATAACATTTAGTGGCATGACGTGTCGTATTTATTTCGTCCGAAATATTTTTTTTGTTAAATTGTTTTGGCATTGAATCGTTTTACTATTGCCTTAAGAATAACGACAATAAAAATAAATTAAAATTACTTTCTCAAAGAGTTTACTGCTATTTAACAGTGTTCCCAAATCATTTACATAAAAGACATCCACATATGAAGCATAGAACAATGAGAAACAGAGCATGCCATACATCATAGACGGGACTATAATTGTAATCTAAAATTCAACTTTCCTAAGAACTTAACTCGTACCTTTTCTGTAATAGCGTGGGCAACGTTTGCTCTTTCTTGATCAATTTCATCATTTCTCTTGATCGATCAAACTATTCTTGTAATTGGTCACGAACTTAACTCGTACCTACGCTTTCAATACTACAAGTGGAGGGATTCCCATAAATTAATGGTGTTCGAAGGAGCAAGGCGGTTATTGTCTTGGCATATATCACAGTCTCCATGTGATGATAAATTGTCATCAATCTGTGAAGTGTGACTGAGTTTCAATATTTATTTTCATTCTCACGAAATAAAGTCGCAGACTATTCGGTCCCTCACTATTTATCCAGGTACCTCCATTCAAATCTCATAACTCTTACTATTCATGTTTGAACGATCTTATAACTGTCTTGTAGACATATAAAAAATAACAACTCCTTGAAGAAGAATGTTTGAAACCCAATAGGGGATGACGTCCACACGTGTAAGAGACCTGAGACAGATAAGGATTTGTATACCATTGATATGACCAATTACTACCTACAAAATAAGACCAAATTTGTACCTGCAAATCATATCCCACAAACTAACAAAACTCTGCAATATAATGTCACCAAAACAGGGGATTCAAATCTCGATAATAATCAAAAACACCAAAAGTTTCAACTATAGCCAGAATACGCACACGCACACATATGCTTATTTTCATTATTTTTACTATAATATAAAGCAATTTCGTGCTACTTGGCCGATTTACACGTGTTTCATTCTCGATAAGCTCTTCTTTTCACATGATTGTGAAAAAAAATTAAAATTCAACCCCAAATTCTGGAAAGAAATCACGAGGAAGAAAACACTTAATAAGGCAATATCCTATAAAAACTTAGACATTCAAAATCAGATCCTACAAATAAAAATATATTGAAAAATGTATGAATAGGGTGGAGGTATCAGAACCAAACAATCCAGATTATCGTAAAAATAATATGGCCCTCGAAAACCAAATTCATTTAAAGAAACCAAAAATATAAATATTGAAACATAACACAAAAAAACATAAATGTGTATGAAATACCCTATGTATGGAAACAAAAAAAACATAAATGCATTGAAACATAAAATAAATGTGTATGAAAACATAAAATTTGTCGTTAGAAACTTCGTATGAAAACGTAAATGATAAAGTCATAGGCTTACCTCTTCCTTGACGAATGATACAGAGCTAGAGTCATCATAATCTGCAAGATTGAAGTTAAAATCGCTAATAACAGTGTTCTATGTGCGAAATTGAATATTCCATGACGAACGATACTGAAAGTCCTCATAGAAGGTATCATACTCATTGATTCCACATCAACTATTCCATGACAAATGAAACTGAAAATCAGGTTTGGGCGAAAGCGCTGCCTAGGAAGGTTTCAAGAAAGGTGATCTTGAACTTGGGGGTGAGATTTTCTGCCATTGTCAGGAGCAAAGCGAAGTTGACTGCTCAGTTTATCTACTACCATATCACCCCCCCCCCCCCCGGGGTATGTATTTTATTAAAAAGTAGGGATGCAATTTGGCTTTATGCATCTTATGCATTACTCAAATTCTACAACTACACATCATCCTACAACAACACATCACCAAACCAGTCAACTAAAAAGACAATGATAAACAAATTATTGTAGATTATAACCCATACAAAAAAAATTGATACCTCTCAAACACAGAGAAATCCAAATCAAATTGTTTGTGCGAGAGAAAATCAAGGGTTTATACCTGTAAAATAGAACTAATTAGAAGAAAAATACACAGTCCAAACACACACAAAAATACACTCAAGTAATCTAGATACAAAAAATAATAAAAGATACCTCGAGGCAAAGAGAAAAGGGCAGCGGCGTGGGAATGCGTGTCAGTGAAAGAGGTGGAGGCAGAGGATTCCTATCTTCATTACTCTCTCCTCCATCACTATAACATGCCCAAACAAAAGAAAATAATCATGTTTGTTAGAATGTAGTGAACCTACAACAAATAAATTAGAATGTAGGGAACCTACAACAAAAACAAAGACTCAAGAGAAAATTCCGATTGTCAAAAAATGTGAAAATGTGAAAATGTAATCCATTCCAATAGTGATATAGGCACTGGACAAACTTCATGTTAAATTACCCCTAGTGGGCAAACAACTTGTTTAACATATAATATAGCAAATCTGCACAAAAAATATAATTCGGTGTGCACAGACAACTTGTTTAACAGGTAATATAGAAGATATCATGGGAGCAAACCGCAATACTAATTGGTACGCAATTCAAAAAATATTCCCCTCTTACTATGTCAATTTACAAAAATTACAATATGTCGTTTAAAAATATTTCCCTCTTACTATGTCAATTTAAACTCACATCACAGTTCAAAAAATATAACAGTGAAAAAATTCCAAAAGTTGGAGTATAACTAATGTCCTATTACTTTTCCACTATTTTAGACATAATTAGACTTCAACAAAACATTCCAAAATATGTATAATGAATTCCAAAAGCATAAATATTTTAAAGCCTTTAAAACAAACAAATTGACTTTGATTACAGTGAGGGCTTAATGAACATGTGAGAATCATTTGGGTACCAATGATTGAAAATTAACGAAATTGGACATTTCAATATTAAGCAAATGTCGATGTTAATGGTAAAAAATCAAGCATATTATGGGAATATATGAGGTGTTGATCCAGAAACTCACCATGCCAAAGTTGTTTTTGTTCAGTCCAACAATGGAAGTAAATATTGTACACTGTAAGTAACTCGTAACTCAAAACTTGTAAATCATAACAATGGTAGTTTTCTCCAATCATTTCAAGTCAAATAAGTAACTCGTAACAAATCAACAAAAACTTCTTGTAAAAAAATTTAATAAAGACAGGAAGCATACCTGATTTAAACTGTCATGTGAGTTTGAATCGTGATGTGATACAATGTAAAAGAGTATCATCTAACACTGTATCCTTCTACTCGTCATACAAAGCAATATACATGTAAACAAATTAGGACAAATGACAATTAGTAAAATTCTTATACTAAAGCTTTGATAAAACTGTAAGATGAAGGAATATAAAAAGGCCATAGTATCCAGAAGAATTGTGGAAGTTTAGTATAGGGTTGATAGGAGCTTATTATGGTGGTTTATTAGAAGAATTAGGGGTTTTTACTTATTCAGGTTCATTCATACCTCGGTCTTAAATTAAAAATACCTTAAGGGTTTTTCAACTATTCAGTTTATAATTGATGTGACCGAGTTTATAAGTGGTTGTATGGCTTCACTTTCTGCAATGATACAACTTGAACTCCCTTATGTCAACGTCATCTCTATAATGGAACTTGTCACAAACAAAAAGAGACATTGAAGATTATGGCATTCTCCATGCAAAATCTTAAAAAGTTTTCATTTACCTCTGTTTTCTTTTCAAGACTCCTTCAGTAATAGGATCTCATTTGCCACGTTTGGATAATCTATCTCTGTTTTGTAACCATTATATGTTTAGTGGAATTTTCCCCTCATAGCAGCAAAAATGGCTGCTTTGGTTTTCTGCCTTCTTTTTCCACCTCCTGGAAAGTAGAATTTAGCCTGAAATGGAGTCTCAATGATAGTAGTGATAACAATGGATTTATATTGGGCATTTGAGTAAACAATACTAGAAACACTAAATATGTTATCCCAAACTTCATAAGATATTACCAATAATTTATGAGTTCAACAATGCTTCTGAGATAGTTTAAACCTGTAATTTAAGAACCCAAAACCCATGGAATAAAGCCAAATAGCATCTTGCAAGTTTCTTTCATGTATCATCAATGCTATTTGGCTAGATTCATGATATTGCATCCAAATCCCACCAAAATATATTAAACAAAAAAGAGAATGGTGAGTAAAGAGAAAGGGTACCTGACCTCATTGATATGGAAGAAGCAGTGTGAATCCTTGTCGTCCGAGAGAAGGGTCTTAGAGGTTGTGAGCGAGCATTGTGATAGTTCAAGTTCCAATATACTTTTTCACCTGTTCATGTACCAAATAGGGTGAAAAATATTGAAATTTTTTTGATAAAAAAATGCACACACAAAACCTAGCAACCTTAAAGCAAAAACCAAATCCAACTAACTGATCAGTATGTAGTTAGTACACTAAGTATGCAAAAGATACAGTAAAATTTAGTTCAAGCAGGAAAAACCATAAGATGTATGCTCAGTTCATATGCTATAAGGTAAAAAACATATAGCTTCTAAGGTATAAGGTATGCTCATTTATATTCTAAGTATGACAGTGGTGGATTGGAAATTTGGTATAATAGTACACAAACCCTTATAATTGGTATAATAGTTCATATTCCAAGTACGAACTACACAATTCACATTCTCCCAGGTATAGCAGTTCATAATAGTCGTGGACTGAAAATTTGGTACTTCAATATCAGTTCTTATTCTAAGTTTGAACTATGAACAATTCATTATCTACATAACAATTCATTAACAGTTTATTCTCTATATAACATTTCATTCTCTACATAATAGTTAAATACCTTATATTCTATGAACTCATTTAATAACAGTTCAATATCAGTTCATATGTAGAGAATGAAAAAAACGTATAAGGTGGTATAAGCTATAAGGTATTGTAGAAAGTATTGTAAAGAATAAAAATAATTCTTCCAGTTCAAAAACATTAAGATTTCAATTATATATCCTCAGCATTCAAGTACATTTAATGATCTACTACCAAACTTCAAGATTTTCCATCTTGAAGCATAACATTTACTTCGTTATTACTGCCTGCAAACTCTACTCCACATGACTTGTTATTCCCTCCTTACTATTTGTAATGAAAATTGTAAAGCTTTTGATTGAGTTTATAAATTTACAATAAAGATTTAAACATAATACGTAGAAAAAAAGTAAATGAAATTCATTGCAGCAAGTGTCAATGCATATCTAAACTCTATTTTGAAAATATGGATCGACTTTGGAATCATTTTTGTAATAAAAGACATATGAACAAATAAGCGCATAATCTGATAAAAACAAAAGGAGAAAATAATCAAGCTATTATACCTCATCCATTTCATCTAGATTCAAATTCTATTGCAAGTTGAAGGGTAAAAGTTCCCCATATCACAGCTAATCGCAAGCCTTGGCTAATTATCAAGATTGTGAATCTGCAACACACTTCACTATTAGTTCATATAGTCATTAGCTTACAAATTAAATGAAAAGTTGCCATACAATTAAATGCAAAGTTAAACCAATAAAAATAACAAACATTTAATTCGCCTCGATGACCATACCTGTTCAAACTTATGCCGAATAACCCAAGGCTTCTTTAGAAAACAGTGTGATGCATTTTATCAAACAAATGGCACGCATGTTGCAAACACTGAGATATAAGCAAAGAACAAAATGTGATGAACCAAACTGACAAAATAGTGAGTGTAGATTCAATCACAATACCAGATGTGCAATAATAGATTTGGGGAGTTCATGCACTATTCTAGCTAGCATTCCAAGATTTCTTAAAAAATAAAAACCCAGTAAGCATATCAGTTCACACGAACAATGAATCATATCAGTTCAGTTCACATAAACATTTTCAAAGTTACCCATTTTAATGAATCATATCAGTTCACAGGAATATATGAATCTTGAAGTGGTGGATGGAGTGTTAATCCACCATAGCACTGGCAAAATTATGGGTTGAGCCTAATTTGGGCGGGTCAAATATGGGTTGCGCTAAATGTGGGTTGGGCCAAATATGGGTTGGGTTAAATGTGGGCCGGGCCAAATATGGACGGACCAAATATGGGTTAGACCAACCCATTGTTTTTTTACTAAAGTAAGTATTACAATTCGAGGTATATATAAAAAAACTCATATTTTACTCACAACTTTTAAAAATGAGTAATATATTTGATTTGTATCTTTTAAAATTGGGCTCTATATTTGATTCTTAGCTTTGAAATATGGGCGCATATTTATCTCATAGCTTTGAAATATGGGGCCCATATTTAACTCATAGCTTTTAAATATGGGCCCCATATTTAGATGAGTGGGCTAATATGGGTTGTTTTATTATTTGGGCCACATTTTGCCACTACTAATCCACCACTACTCGAAGTGGTGGATGGAGTCTCTGTATGTGCGTATGTAGAGAGAGGGGGGGAATACCTATGTTTAAAACTTCAATCATCTTCACCGCATTATCAAATCTGAAAACCCTAAATAAATAGACCAAAAACACAAACCAAATAACCACAAAATCTCAAACCCAAATAGAAAAAAATAAACGTAACATACCGAAATCTAAACCCAGATTCGCGTGTAGATAGAGCGCTGGGAGAGCTACAAAATGAGATAGATAGATGAGAGAGGTTGTGTGTGTTTGGAACCGGTGGGATTTGTGGTTTGGTTGTCGTGAGGTAGAGAGAGATGAGAGATGTTTGGAGGAGTGCTACCAAAATGCCCTTAATTTTGAATTAAAGTGAATTGTTAAAGCCAAATGAAAAGTAATTTATTCTTTTTCCCATATTTTTGAATTTTTTTAGATGATGAAGAGTGATGGAAAAGAGGGGGAAATGAAATACTAAAAGGACAAAAAAGGAAAAAAATATTATTTAATCTTAACACTTGGATCGTTGTCTTGTTGGCTTCGATCTGAATCGTGAAGTGTCTTCTCATCTTATGAATAGTGAAAACACCATTGTAAGTTATTTTATATATTATATAGGCATAGGCTCAAGTGAGATCCTTAAATGAGGTCCTTATGTGAGGTCCATAATAAGACAAAAGTAAGACCTTTAGTAATATTCTATTTTAGACCCCAATACCTTTAGATAACAATTTTGCAATTTACGCTTTAAGACCTTAGAAATAAAAACTAACCAAATTCCGACCAAACCCCCAATTCTGGTACCAGAGCCATAAGACGTTCCTTTTAGACTAAAAGTAAAAAGACTTTAATGCCCTTGGGATTTATCCCCCTCATTTACTAAGATATTTTTGGAACTAACCCAGACTACCAACCTATACCCATAACTTATTTAGACTCAGAAGGTTGTTTAACCACACACATAGACGGTTGTTCACACACTGAACACATCCCAGCCAAACACGCAGACAGTAGACAGGTAACTTCTAGTCCTATTAATAGCATAATAGACCAAAATAAGTGTATACTGCTTATATTAAAACAATTAATAAAAGACACTCAAGCCCTAGAAATAGAGATAAAAAAATATCTCTAAAAGACTACTAGAAATAGATAACCAAATCCCTATAGACTTAGTCCATGTTTTACAAGAAATAAATATTAAGACTAATCATATAGAAGTTTTTAACAAAGACATTTTACAAATTAAAACCTTAATTAAAAATCAAGACAGTGAGTTAATTAAGCTTACTAAAGAACAAGCCAAGCTTATCCCTATATTAGATAGTTTCTTCTTAATGGAGATAGTTATATCAGACTGGAATGAGGCACCAAGAGACCTCTCCATTAAGACTTTATCAGACTTTTATCAAAGAATTTTAGAAAAGATAAATGATGATAGATTTCATTATAAGATAAATGAAAATGAGATTGCTAATGCGGCTAAAGCAACCAGACTTATATTAGAAAGATTAAATTTAATTTCTACATCCATAGCAGCTACCCAAGACTATAATAGTAGATTTGTTAAATACTTACATTTAGACTTAAAGGCTAAGACATAAGGATTAACCACTGTAATACCCCGTAATTTTATTGATTTTTATTTAAGGGATTAATTGAATTAAATGAGAATTAATTGGGAATTAATCCGGATGTAAATACTAGCGAGACGTGTGTTGGTGTTTGAGTATGATGTTAAAAAAATTGAATATTACTGAGAATATATGGTAATATATGAGTATTGAAAATATTAAAATTATCACGAGGCAGAAATACGATAATTTGGGAAATTTAGTTGGGACGTGCGTGTCGGTCGCGTCAGGATTGAATTTATTTAAATTAAAAAGTAAATTATATTTTTATCAACCAAATGATCATTTTGAGTGTGCCAATGCGTCCGGAAGGGTCGAAATAGTCAGAAAATACTAGCCGAGGTTTTAGTTTGGTCCCGGGGCATTTTTAGGCCAAACCAGCAACCTATATTTTGGTAATTTTAAAAATTGAGGAATTAAAACCTACGAATTTTAGAGGTTAATTATATATTATTTGGGAGACCACTAAGGCCATTTCCAGCAAAAGATAAGAGAGTGGGCTACGGGAGTTTTGAGAGAAGTTAGAGAGAAGTTGAAAGAGATTACAAACCAAAGCATCTCCCATCACCCGAAATTTGAAAGGATTTATGACCGAAAAGAATAGAGAGAGCCAACCTTGATCATCAATAATGAACCAAAACATCGAATTTAAGGCAAGTGATTTGATGTCATTAATTGCAATGAATATTTCCTCCATGTTTAGTGTAAAAACCTTATATGCTTTGAAAGTTTTGATGAAAATCCAATGGGATTGTTGTAAAAACTCTTAATTTTGGTTAGGAATTGCATGTAAAATGATTATGGACGAAATGGGTGCCCAAAAACCTAACTTTGATGATTTAAAAACGGATTAATGATGAGTATTTAGTTACAATAAAATTATGGGTTCATGTTCATAGGGTTTGGGGCAAAATTTGGGGATTTATGATAATTGCATGTTGATTAGGAGGATTTGACACCAATAATATGTTAAGAAGCGACCTAGGAGGACTTAGAGTAGTCTAAAAACATTAGAACGTTATTGGGATAAACTTAGGATGGATTGAGAGAAGAGAAAAATGAAGAAAAACAAAATTGGAAAATTCTGGGCGTTTTCTACCATCTTGTTAGAAGACCTGCCTAGGTCGTTAGAACGACCTCGTTCAAACGAGACTTCTAACGAGATGACAATATCCCTTTTAACGAGTTCGTTCGAAGACTTCATTCAAATAACACTCGTTCGAATGACACTCGTTCGAACGAGTTGACAAAATGGCCTTTTTAGGCCTGATTTTATTTAGAACTTTCAGTAGACTTGTTTATTTGAGCGTTAACCTTCCCTTGTTGACCAGTGGGTATAGTTGTGGGATTAGAGTACGTTGAGGAGTAAAACTTTAAATTTTGTAGTAAACTGGATGACATTTATGGGTTAGGAAATAAGTACCTAAAATTACGACGTGAGGAGGGTTGACAACTTTTAATGTATATTATTTGGGGATTTGTAAATGTGTAACATTTAATGATGGTATAGGAATATAAAATATACCTCTACAGATATTATAAGATATCTAAGATGTGTGAATTCTTAGTATATGTGGTTATCTGTGTATAACATAACTACCATACTTGCTATTATGGGAGGTTGGCATACGATCAGGGTCATCTAATCTTTGTGTGCCTATGGGGGGATTTAGATTGGTACCTCGAGGACATAGGTCAGAGAATGACTTATTGAGGAGTTAATAAGTCTGTTGATCATGGGAGCGTAGGTATGTGCGTGACCCATGTGATGTGAACTATGTTCGCCTCCATTATGTGTGTTTGTTACTTGTCGAAACGGTTCCTGAGAGATTCAGAATACGTGATCCTTATGTACGTGATGTACCGGGATTTAATAGCAGAGTATGTGTGCACCGCAGCTTAGTCTAAGGGCGCCATTATTGTATGATTATGTTAAGATTAATATACTAATAATTGAGATGAGAAGACAAGACTATGTGATAACTGATTAACTTCGCAACTTGATGAATCGTTTATTAAGTGTAAGTGTGAAAAATTGTAACATTTTCAGTAGAGTTAAAAATGGAGAAATTCTTATAAATTATTATAACTAATTCTGAGTAAAAATAGTAAGACCTCCAATTTATATTAAGACATTGGGAAACGAACTTTGAATTGTAAAGAAATGTCAGAATACGAATTGGACTAGTTTGATGGTAGAATAACTAGAATGGGTACGGGTACGATAGGTGCGCACAATTAGTTGAGAGGTGAGGAACTCATGTGAGCGCACACACTATCATGTATTTTATATTCACTATTTAATGATATTAAACACTTGCTGTATTTTAAACTGTTTTCACAATCGGGGTCTGACCCGTTTGCTTTCAAATCTATTTTCTTTTGTAAAAACCTTTTAGGTGCCCAGCCACAAGGACACCAAGCTTAGAAGTTCCATTCCAGTGACGTGCTATAGCAGCTGTGGAAGTTACAAGACCTCAATTATAGACGCCTCCACTATCTACCTTGATTCTATTTCACACTTATTTATCTGTAGGGCATGTCGCCCCCTTTTCTTAGAGACAATTTACTTATTCAGTTTGGATGTAATTAATTTGTGATACAGACTTTGTATTTGGTTGTATTCAGTATTTCAGATTATTTTCGGGGAGTGTTCCTCCAGATTCATTATTCCTTTATCATTGTATGTGACTGTAATGTGGTTGTGATATCAATATTTCATAATTTAATACTTATTGTATGTTAATCGGATTTAAATTAAAATTGACAACTCACTTTTTAAATATTAGGTGGCTAGTAATTGTTAAAATGTTTTTCGATAGTGATGCTATGAACTGAACCAACTTGACATTTTGTATTAATTTAATAAAGAAGTAGCTACCCGGTATTTAATTAGTCGGGGTGTCACAACCACCTTCTATACAGACTTTGTTAAATTTCAACAAAATTTAGCAAATTACCTTAATAATAGGAAAAACCTTAACCTATCCAAAATGGATAGTATTATTAATGAACTTAGACTAGACATGGCCCAAGTAGAAGAAAAATACAAAGAGATTATAGATGGAATTAAGCCTATATATAATAAACCTTCCCAAGCAGAAATAGACTCTCCTTTTATTCTAACCCGGTTAGATAAAATTGAAAAGACTGTAGAAGCCATAGAAGTTAGAACTATGCAACAACAAGAAAAAGATAATGAAATAAAAGACTATATTACTAATGTTGATAAAACTATCGTTAATACTTTAGCTAGACATAGTGAAGAAAATTCTGAGAAGACTAGAATAGAGAATAAGAATTTTAAAGAAGAAATCCTTAACCAGATAAAAAGACAAAAATATTTTTCAAACTTCTTAGAAAGAATTGAAAAAAGACTTGGACAAAAATAGGTAACCACCTGTAAGTTTAGAGAATCTCCTCTCCTATGGAAACTAGATAAAAGAATACCATAGGTAGAGGAGTCATAAATGATGGATTAGATAAGACTAGTAAGATCGCCAGCTCTATCCCAAAAATTGGACAGAGTAATCATATGCTTCAAATACTTAAGGATTCATCCTCTAATGTTAGGACATCGTGGAAAGAAAGAAATTTCACCAATCCTATCCAATGGAAAGAATGGGGTGAAGTTGACGAAAGTTTGTTGAAGATTCCATTCATAATGGACAACTTCCAGCCGTTAGATACATAGACTTGTTTAAGGAAGGAGCCACTCCTAAGACTCCCAATTATAACATGACCTACCATTGTAGAAATCATGTGTTAGACAATTCCTATACCGAGCTTCAAGTATTTGACTCAGAGTGGCTTAGATCTAGAGGAACTGATAGGAAGTTCCAATTCCTAACCTTTGGACTCTTTCAAGCAAGAATCCAAGGATTACATAGACCTTAGAATAATATTAACATATTATGTTGCTTAGTACACAAAAGTTGGAAAGATTTTGAGAAAAGCCTTATTGGGATAGTCCAATTAGAAATGTCAGACAACATAGGATACTTTAATGTCATTCCGGCATTTACAGTAACCGTAAACACATCCAAACATTTTAAGTTAATCTTATATGCCAGTGGCTATGAAGACTATATTATCCCAGACGCTAATATAAATATAGAATTCCAAAGCTATGTGAAGTTCTCCCAATTTCCTTATGAAAGAATCAAATCGAGAATTCCTAGCGGTAGACTTAATGAAGAAATCTTAGTTAGAACCAATGTTTCAGACTATAATCATACTTACAGTATTAAGAATACTGGACCTATGAAAGAAAAAGCTAAGACCCTCTGGCAATTGCCAGAATTTTAAGAAACTAAGACCATACAAAATAAACCTTTGTTTATTAATCAAGACGACGTCACTGGAAATGTTACCATCCAGTTTGGTCCTCCTAAGATTGTCAATAAGAATATTCAGACCGAAGAAATTAGATTTAGAAATATTGGACAATCCATAATTAATGATCCTTCAGAAGGAGAATGTAGTAGTAAGACTAGTGCTAGTTTACTAAGACAAGCCTCGATAATTAGACCTAGAAGATCGTTTGAACAAAAAGACTTAATAAAAAAAAAAAGCTAGAATCCAAAACTTCGGACATGAACCCTCAAAATTGGATATGAAGACATTTAAAGATAACCTTAAGAAAAGTCATTATGTTAGATTTCAAGAAAGAGAAAGATTTAATATGATAGCCCAAGACCACATATTAAAATTAAAAGAATCTAAGAATACTAAAGAACTTCTTAGAAACTTAAGACTAATAGAAGAAGGAGAACAAAGATTAATGCCAGCTACACAAGTAGAGCCTAGTAAACAAGAGATAGGAAGTAGTAGTAGTCTAGAAGATGCTCCCAAACTTTTTAATAAACCAATAGGAATAAATATTCCTATATACTCAAGCACCATAGTTAAGACTAAACCTGATTATATAAAAGACTTTACAACTAGTGACAAGAGTTTCACTCATGTTAAGACTATGGCAAGCCAAGCCATAAATCCAATAGGTATATACCTTAACTTAGACAATGTTCAAGATAGGAAGAAAGCCTTAGATGAATGGCGTAACCAGATGAACATGTGTTTTGCATCTAATGAACAATGGGATGCAAGTTCATGTAAGCAGTACGCTGAGCAATCCATTAGAGGGATTGAAAAGGATTACTTAGATAGTTTAAGAAAGGCTACAGATGAAGACTCTTTAGCAAAAGTTGAGAAGATGAAAGAAAACTTAGAAGAAAGATAAATTGAAGAATATATTCAACTGTTCACATCAGAATTCATTGGAGCTGGACATCTAGCTCAAATCAATGAAGAAGACCTAGCAAAAACTAAGTTAGCCCTCCTTAGCATTTGCAAGTTAGATAAGATAAATGAATATAGCAATAATTACGAATAGCTATATTACCAAATTAAAGAATTTGGAGAGACTCTAAAAGATGAATACTTTAGGAAGATACCAGCCATAGGACAAATCCTAATTAATGAATATAGGAATTGGCCAGGAGTAGCTGAGTTAAGAACAACTCCCTTGGTGAAAGAATCAATTTTGCCAAAGACTATATCATTGACCGCGCGGAAGAAGTGTGTTCGTGTGAGGACACAATCGTTGTGTGTTTTGCCGCCGCGATGCAAAAACCTAAGCTACAACTACACTTGATAAGCAAGTACAGCGGTATCGTAAGAAATCCACAGGGAGTGATTGAATTTTAGATGTTAATTGCTTTAAAACTTCAAGAATAAAAATGGTGTAAAAGAAATAAGAAAAGGTGATGGGTGGTTATGGTGGAAAAACAAAAGAGAAGTTAACGCTAAATTAAAGGAAAGCGAGGATCAGGATCGCATACACACATTCACGGGCTAAACAACTACTAATTAGAATTTCGATTCGAAAACATTTAATCGATCATTTTCAATTAAGCATAAACATCACGCAATAAGGAATTTAAGCCAAAGTTGCGAGATTAAACATTTAATCAAAAATGGTCACACGCGGATTAAATTCAAATTATCGCTATAAACACTAAAGTTGCGTGACAAATAAAGTTAAACGCATAACAATCCAACTTTAATACACGCGGTTTCAATTAAATGCAATTTTACACGAAACCCTAACTTTCGAGGTCCAAACCTGTAAATGGCGGAACGAAATCCCGACCCTATTTATCTAAGGGCACGACATGGAAATAAACTAAATTAAACTAAGAAAACAAGAATTGAACTACCAATAACTAATAAATCAAAGCAATAAATCAAGAGAACAAAGCTTAAACAAAGAATAGCAAATAATATAAATGGAGGGGAAGATAAATAGTAACTTACACGACCCAAATGGTATCAACCCTAGGAGAGATAAGCCAAACCCATAAATCCCCTCCTCTCTAACCTAAAAATGAATTTTTCTAGTCTAAAATTGATCCCCCAACTTAATACAATGTTTTCACTCTTATACCCAACCAAAAACCAACTTAAAAATAAAGATTTTCGAACTTTTACCGTAGCCGAATCGATTCGGGAAAGGACCGAATCGATTTGGAAACAGGGGAAGCAAATATCTGGCATTCTGGTGCAAACCGAATCGATTCGGTTTTGGGCCGAATCGATTCGCAAGCAACGGGTCTGAATCTGCAGCTTTGTCCTGGTTTACGGAAAATGCCGCCATTTCTTCATTATAGCTCGGAAAGAGGCACGGTCGGAGGCTACGCGAAGATAACTCAGAGGACTACAACATCCAAGAAGACATTAGGCTAAAAAATTAAAATATGAAATGACTAAAATTCCCTTGAATGTGACCTTGAGTGTACTTTTACAATAAAAACCATCCTAAAAATGCCATAACTCCATCGATACAACTCGGAATCATGCACCGTCAGCGACCACGCGAAGAGAAATCAAAGGGCTTCAACTTTCGTGAAGAGCTCGGGATTCAAACCCAAATGCTGGAATTACTAAAATGCCCCCGAAGCTGCAAAAGTCGACGAAACATTTCTGGAAAGCGTCCGAACTTCATACTAAGATCGCAATACCTACAAAAGCTCAATTAACCCCTGCAAAACATGTTAACATAGAAATTCGAGGTTTTCTGGTTAACGAGCATAAGTATAGGGATTAAGATACCCAAGGGGGCTAATAAGGCGTAGGTTAATGAGTGAAATACGCAATATTTGCATCATATCAATCATATCTAAGAGACGTGATATAACTCAAGGAAAGTTAATAGAAGAAAATTTCAAGTAGATCCCTCCAATCAAAGACGAAAGAGACATCACTCCAATCTAATGGGGATGTGGTAGTGAATCTAAGAAATTCAAAAAGAAATTAGAATGGAAACATCGGATGTTTAAGACTAGACCTTTAGGATTTCCAAAGAAGTATAAATTTAGACAATCTACTACCTTCAGGGAAAAGAATCCTAAGATTAAGAAAAATAGATTTAACCAAAGAAGATACTTTAAGAAGAATAGTAGTAAATATAAGAAAGTCCCTAATTATAGGAAAGACAAAGAGATAGCTCAATCTAAGACCTCTATCAAAGAATGTTGGACTTGCAGCAAAGAAGGACACTTTGCTAAAGACTGCCCTAATAAGAAAGATAAAGAAAGTATTAAGATTATTTATACAATATTAGACTATGCGGATCAAGAAGAATTAGATATCATATATGCTATAGAAATATCAGACATAGAAGATGATGATAATACTAGTATCTATAGTGCATACACAGACAGTGATTCCGAAGATTATAGTGATACTGATAAGTACGAAGACTCTTAGGACACTCTAGACTTATATATGATACAGACTAATCAAGATAATTTAGATTATGAATATATAGACTTTGAAGAAGCTTAGTATAAATGTGTATTAAGCCCCTTTTTAAAGAAAAGATGGACAGTTAGTAATCCTGAGTTACTAACCTATATACCTAGATGTTACTTTGATGAAAGACATTATTGTACATTTGAGATGAAATGTTGCAAGAAAGACTTTAGATGTGTAGAATGCTTTGAGATTATACAAACAGAATTATTTATGGTTTGTATTATTTGTCAACTACATTACCATGAAGACTGTTGGAAAACTAGATTTAGAGCAATTTATACTAGCCAGTATGACGCTCAAATAGACTTAGATATTAAAACATATTATCAAGACATTGATAGAAATATAGCTAAAAGATTGTAAGAAAATGAAAAATTCAAAGGAAAGGGAATTTCCTATGATTTAGAAGAATACCATTCTGATAGTAGTTCAGAAGACCAAATACCCTTAGATTTTATAGATAAACCCCAGAAAGGAATATCTATTTTAGAAAAGAACAATTTAGGAATTTTTACTAAACCACATGCTTGTTTTATAGAATTATTTGTTCAACATAAAGACTATCCTAAAAGACTTTCAGCTTTTATAGATACAGGGTGTTCTCAGAGTATTTACAGGGCTAATGCCTTCCCTGAAGACTATTTTTTAGAAAGTACTCAAGAAATCTATGGTAAAGTGGCTAATGGAGATCCATTTACCTTATATTTCCAGACTATTCCTATTTATTTTAAATTAGGAAATCAGACCAACAAAACCGTTAATCACCGATTTTGGATAATGGATCCTCGTCCTAGTTTCACAGGAAACATTATTTTAGGATAAGACTTTATTAGTAAATATCATCCTTATACTCAGTATAACGATAAGATATTAATTAGTGATACAGATGAATTTAATATTAAAGCCCCTCCAATAGATCACAAGACTGCCTTTGACCTTATGAAGGTCAAACCAAATTATAGACCCATTAAGAATTAGAGTTCTTCAGCTGAGCATGGTGGACCTAGACCTACAACACAACAAAAAGCCCTAGAAATTACTAAACTCCTACAAAAAGAGTGTAAGTGTCCAGGCCAAAAGTGTTATAAGCAAATAGCGCTTATACAACAAGACATTTTAGATCAAGCCCCGCATACCTTATTATAGGTTCAAGCTATATCCAAATAGAAGAAAATGGATATAAAAGTAGAAAAGGAAAAGATTGGGTAATTAGCTGAGCCTACTTTAGGAGAGAATCTCATCACTAAGTGGGATAAAGACCAAAGTTATTGTGAAATCATCCCTATTAACCCAGACGCCACTATTAATAGTGGAACCTATAAGAAAGGATACTCACAAGAAGATAGGAAAGAATTCAAGAAAGACATAGATGAAATGCTTAAGTTAGGCATTATTAGAGAAAGTAAAAGTAGACATAATAGCTTAGCCTTCTATGTTCAAAATGAATCTGAATGTAAAAGAGGAAAAAGACGCATGGTTATAGATTATAAACAATTAAATAAGAATTATGAATTTGATTCTTATAATATACCAGACAATAATAATTTGATTAATTTAATTGAAGATAGAATTATATTCAGTAAGTTTGATTGTAAATCAGGCTTCTGGCAAATTAAGATGCATCCAGATAGTATTACTTGGACAGCCTTTAGTGTGCCCCAAGGAAAATACGAATGTCTAGTAATTCCATTTGGATACTTTAATGCTCCTCAAGTTTTCCAAAGAAGAATGGATAATATATTTAGAACTTATTCAGAATTTTGTTTTGTTTACATAGATGATATTATTGTAGCAAGTAAGGCTGAGATAGAGCATGTAGACCATCTTAAAAAGATTATTTTAGAATTAGACAAACATGGTATTGTTATTTTCGAAAGGAAAATGCAATTATTTCAGACTGAGATAGACTTTGTGGGAATGTATATTAATAAAGGAAAATTATCCTTGGCGGAACACATAACTAAGAAGATTCTTGAGTTTCTAGACCAACTTAAAGATAAAAAACAATTACAATCATTTTTAGGATTGCTTAATTGTGTTGCAGATTTTATTAAAGACCTTGCTTTAAAAAGACAAAGCTTAACGACCAAATTAAAAGGAACAGACAAAACTAATCCCTTTTATTGGACTAAAGATGATTTTAAAGTAATAAGACAAATTAAAGATGCAGTCAAGAATATTCCTTTACTTGAACTGCCTAATGCAAAAGACTAGTTTATAGTAGAAATAGATGCCTCTGATAAATAATGGGGAGCAGTATACTTTGCCATTTATCATCAGACAAAAACGAAGAAACTGTGTAGACATAGTTCTGGAACCATTACAGATCTAGAAACAAGATACACTTCCCATGAAAAAGAAGTTTTAGCCATAGTAAGGGCAATAGAAAAATATATGCTATTTCTTAGACCTAAACATTTTATTGTTTATACTGACTCTTCTTATGCAGTAAAATTCAGAGATTTAGACCTGCCCAAATCAAGGACTAATAGACTAATTAGATGGCAACAATTGCTTAATGGTTATTACTTCTCTGTTATACATATTAAGGGAAGTAAAAATACCATTCCAGACATTATATCAAGAGAGCCAATGTTTGCTAATACTAATATGATTTCATGTTTTATATTGCAAACAGAAGACCTAGAAGACATGAGTTCCTCTGGAACGAATAAACTGAACAAGGAAGACGTTACAGACTATCTTAGATGTGTAAGACCAAATGCTAGTGTAACGCAAAGACCGACTCATATTCAAGACTCTCAAGAAAGACCAATCCTAGAGAACTTTGATGATATCTTAGTTCCTCCTGGAAAATCTAGACAATAGATTATTTCTCAAAATAGACTCATTGGGAAGATGCATTTTCCCCAATATAGACCCGATCAAAGATACCCAGACTTGATCAAATTTAGACGAGAATTTTCAGAAGACGAAAATACTCTTATAGACGCCGTATGGTGGAATGTAAAGAATAGACTATGGATCGAGTTCAAACAAAATTTGGTAGCCATTGCCAGATTCATGAGGACTCAAAGACTTGCAGTTACCCAGCTCAGTGGTACTGATATGCCTAGACCTCAGAATCAGACTTATGCTCAGACTCTTGGAGAAACCTCCAAAACTAGACCTACTGATTTCTGTTATCAGAAAAAGACTTTCAAGACTAAGATTGTTATACCATTTGGTCATAATAATCTCCCATTAACAAAAGACTTTAAAAAAGAAACCAATAACATTATTGATCATTTTAATATGTTATTATCAGAAATAAATGGAGATGCCTTAATGATTAAGGGTTTATTCAAAGACATTCCAAAAATATATCTTTTTGGAAAATCAGACATGGCTCATATAACTCTTGCAGACCACGAGTTCATTGGACTCATAAAGATAAAAGATATTAAAGACTCTTTCGCTCTTGAAAAAATAGTCCATGAGTATGTTAAGAAGGTAGAAGACTTCCTTCCTCTATTTGCTAGAATCTATCAAATTTCTCCAAGTTCCTGTAGAGGAATGAGAGTTGTACGATTATTAGATTTTCTAATTATATATTCAAAGACGTCGAAATTTTATCAGAAAATGAGACTAAAGATTTAATTATTGATAAGTCCAAACTCCAGATTCCTCAAGCCATGGAGACAATTGAAATCATGGAGTTATTAACAGGAGAAGACAGGTGGTACACTGCCTATCACAAAAAAGACTTGATAATCCAAGCTGATTAGCCATTCAATGGAAGGCTCAAGAAAGAATCCAAAGAAATGGTAGAGATAGCTTTGCCAGCAAGCCTTATAATGGTAGGCCTCATTGATGAATTTTTCAATAATGCCTTACCAAACCAAGAAAAGGAAGAAGAAGACACAGGTACAACAAAGGGCCCCTCTGTAGTGGAAGAATTATTGAAGACAGAAGACTCATTTTCTTAGACTCTACTTTCCATAAAGAAAAAAGATGCTTGCCCCACATGGACCACCAGACTGATAAAAAAGATGAAGACTTTGTCTGTTGCTCTTGCATTATTACAAAATGACATGACTCATGATAAAGACTTGGCACGCCTCATCAGCTGGCCTTTCTTCTCAAAAAGAAAAAGGCTACCCAAATTATCAAAAGATGTTAAAAGCTTGTAGGCCCAGCTGATAAGATTCTGAAGATAACGTTGCTTTAATAATTATATGCTTTCAATCGGATTGCTTTTGGTAACCGGTTACCAGTCATTTTGTAGTGCCCTTGATCTATAAAAGGGAGCGTCCATTTTTGTTTTAGAGGGGTGGTAGAAGGAGTTAGAGAGTGAGAGATTTCTAGACTTCCAGTATTAGAGAGAGAGTATGCCCGTAGTAAGTAATATGTATGAGTGAGTAAATCTCTCATAGTTAGGGGAGAGGGGAGAGTTGTAACTACTTATGATATGCAATAAAAGTATTTTCTTTTCCAGAAATATCTTATGTTGAGTTGTTATTATTTTCCAAATTGTCTCCAACTTTCTGTTCATAGAGGACTATTGTGTGGAGCCTCTGGTGTAGCACACAAGGTGTTATACTGGTGAACCGCCGTCAGGTGTCGATTTGCCATGAGCCGTTAGCCAGGTGGGCGTTAGGCGTGAAGGCGTACAGGCAGGAAATGGGTTTACCGCCAAAGTAGTGGATTGAGGTGCGACACATAAAGAGAGAGTTGTAGGAGGCCGAGACTGGAGACGAATAGTAACAAGGCTGAAGAGACAAAGGGAAGTAGGTAAAGATATTACAGACCAGAAGGAATGTATAACTCGAACCAAACCCTTAACTATTTTACATATTATTGCTTTAAGAAAAAAAATCTTATATGAGCTTACAAATCACTAAAGACTTTTTAAAATTTGTTAATAAAAAAAGTTTAGAATTAACTAGAGAAATTCAAGACTGGACTCTTACAGACTCTAAAGATAAGGAACTTATAGAATCTTCTTTAATATACACAGGTGAAATATATAGACCATATCATTGAGTGGTTAGGCAGAGAAGTACCTAGAATAAAAATAATTAGAACAGGGATCCGTGATCTCTTTAGACAAAAATTAAGAACTGAAGATTTTGCAAAAGAACTATTAAGACCTGAAAAATATCAAGAATACACTAGGATACTTGAAGACAGTATATACGTATTAAAATTTATTAGATGTAAAAGGTTAGCTGAAATAAAGACTACTTTAATTAGTGCCAGAGGAATCTGCCCTCTCCTTAAAAATGTAGAGATAGTTGCCCCTAGAACATACCATAGACTTTTGTCATCTTATGGTGATAATAATTTAGATGAATTTATAGATAACGATATAATTGATATTATTAATAAAATATATAAAGAAACTAGACAGATAAACCCACGATACCATATAAGGTATTTAAGACTAGAATATTTCCCATCAAAGCCTATTTCAATTTCTATACTCCCTAAAGAAACAATTTATATAGATAATCCTTGCTATTCAGAACTCCAGTACGATAGTGACGGAAGAAGCCTGAGAAGTAGCAGTAGCCCTGAAACTTCTACACTAGACTCCCAGATTAATTAAGTTTTAAAATAAGCTTAAAAGACTTTAGAAATCATTGGGGTAGAAAATTTTATTCCCTAAAACTTTAGAAAAAGACGAAAACATATAAAAACAAAAGTGGTCCCTAGGTAAGTTTTGAACTGTAGCTAGTCCGCATACTTAGTCCGCAAACTAGGTTCGCACTAGATCCACTCTCATATTATATATATATATTAAAAAAATAGAAAAAAAATCATACTCGATTTTGGAAGCTTCATCTATGGTTGTCCCAACTTAAAAAATAACCCCCCCCTAAAAAACAAATAACACTAAATCGTAAGAGATGATTTGAAAAAAATAACTCTTTTACAAATTATATATTGCTACTAAAATTATAAATTTGATTGTAAAAATGACAAAAATAATAAAAATGACAAAAACAAAAAAAAAATCATAGGTACCTGTAGTGTTCCGGCCATGAATGTTTTGCATCCATAGGTTAAAAGTTATTTTCACCACCATTAACTTCTATTACACCATACAAATACAATTTTTTTGTCTAGCAAGTGATCTAAACAAAAATAAAATAAATAAAAACCTGTTAGACTCAAAATCCATAAGAGAGAGAGAAAGACATACATGGGTGGATTTTGTTTTTCTTTTTTGAATAACAAAACCGAGTATATTATATGGGAGATTTTTTTCTAAAAGCCTGTACATAAAAAACGTCTGAAACAATTAAAGAATTAATATACAAATAAATTTAATACATTAAAAATGGCAAAAACATAAATAAAAATCATAGGTACCTGTAGTGTTCCGGCCATGAATGCTTTGCGTTCATAAATATAAATTTGCTTTCACCGGCATTAGCCTCAATTTTCTATTTCAGAGATAAAATATACCGGAACGTATTAAAAGCACACACATCCATAAATTTTTAGTAAAAGCAAATATATTAGAGTGACGGAAATAATTGTACAATTTGTTTTATGAATTGAAAAATTGGATTAACTTCACGGATTGATTTAAGCTAGGAACATAAATTTAGAAATTTGTCAAAACATTACATTGAATAAAGTTTGTGGTGGAATATCAAATAGAATTATAAAAAGTTAGACTATAATAAAAATCATAGATAAAATATGCACAAACTTGTTAAAATCACTTGGCGTCACAAATTTTTATTAACATCGAACATTTTTATAGTTATGAAAATATTTCCACAATTTGGTTTTATGGATTGATATTCGATTATTAAATTAGTATATATGGAACCCAACTTATATTTGTAAATCATGGAGAGAGTTTTTCGAGTATAACTCTTTGTAAACCTTCTAAAGTTTGCAAGATTGACCAAGTACAGAGAGATGAGAGAGAAGGGTGTGACACCCCGACTAATTAAACACCGGGTAGCTACTCCTTTATAAAATTAATTCAAAATGCCAAGTTGGCTCAGTTAACAGCATCACTGTCGAAAACGTTTTATTATTGCTAACCACCTAGTATTTAAAAAGTAAGTGCCAAATTTTAATTTAAAGTCTGATTAACATGCAAGTATAATGAAGAAATAATAACACCATTCACCATAATGAAGTAATAGAGTAACCGTAACATGCTATAAATAAAACTGGAGGAAAAACTCCTCATAATACAATCTCACAACTGAAGTATGTAATGAAATACTGAATACTGAAATGAATACATGCCAACGTCTGAAAACTGAAATGGAAATGTATCTAATAGAACTTGGGCGACATGCCCTACAACTGAGGAATAATGAATAAGGAGTCCAAATGATATAAGCGTCTAAAAGCAAGTCCCTGTAGCTTCCACAAGCAGCTACAGCTCGTCATCAGAATGGAAATCCTATGCATGGTGACCTTGTGGCTGGGCACCTAAAATGGTTTTACAAAAAGATTGATTTGAAAGCAAACGGGTCAGAGCCCGAATGTGGAGATATTTTAAAAACCTGCAAGTGCTTTAAAAACATTTAAAACAGTATATGCAAAGTACATGTTAGGACGTGCTCTCACATGATATACTCACCTCTCGTCTAACTGTGCACTCCTAACGTTCCTGTACCCATTCGTGTGTTATCTCATAACTATCTAAAGAGTTTCTAACACTTCTACTCGGTTCTCGTTAAATTTCCAACCTTAATAATTAAATAGAGAGTTCTACTTTAATTCCCTGATTCACAATTATTAATAATACCAAAAAGATCTCTTTTTATCTTTCAAAACATTACCACAATTATACTCACAATTTATTATAGTAAATTCCTTCTCGATTAACCGTATATTTTCACATCATAAATATACAATACAAGCACCCAAAGGCTAAGCTGCGGTGCACACATACTCTGCTATCCATCCCGGTACATGACGTACATAAGGGTTACAAATTCCGAATCTCTCAGGAATTGTTGGAATCAACACCACACACATAAATGGAGGCGAACATAATTCAATCATATCCATGGTCACGTACATACCTACGCTCCATAGTCAGCTGGCTTATTAACTCACAAATAAGTCATTCTCTTGAACTATATCCTCTAGGCACCAATCTAAATCCGGGCAACACAAGGATAAGAAGGTCCTAAGCGAACGTAACCTCCCGTGATAGCAAGTATGGTAGGTATGTCATACACATAAAGTTATCTACTAAGCATTCACACATCTTAGATGTTTCAATATTAATAAGGGTATTCTCTACATCATTATACCATTATTCCCAATTCATATATTTCAAGTGTCCCGACAATATATAAATTAAATAGTCGACACGTCTCACGTCGTAATATCTTAAACTTAAAACCTGTCTCGAATAGACTATTAAGTTCCCATAATTCCCTCATATAACATCGCTATACCTAAGGTCCTTACTTCTGCCTCAAACCTTATTTCATCAAATTATTCAAATTTGTACTATTAACCCAAATATTATCTCACATAACGAATTTCATTAATTTAGAATGATTCCTCAAATTAAATTCCAATTAATGTCCAATCTCAAAATCATGCCTATTGGTCTTCCTTAAAATTTAGGGTAATCACAATGTCTCCAATAATATTATCCAAGGGTTATCATCATTAAAATTCAATTAAGGAAAACTTTATTCATTCTGGGAAGGTCGATCGATCGACCTTGACCTTCGATTGATCGATTGTGGTCGATCGATCGACTTATGAATGTCGATCGATCGATTACACAGGTCTGTTACGGACTGCATTGTTTTGCAGTTACAGTTTCGTCCCAATTCACCATTTTTAAGCATGAAACTTCAAGATAAGGTCACTATAACGTTATACTAACATCCTATATCAGTAATAACATTCTAAATCCCATAATTCATCATTTAAAGGCTTACTTTGGATTAAAACTACATCAAAATACTTCCCAGATTTCTTCCATTCAAGAACATCATTAAGTTTCTTCTAATTCTACCTTTTGATCATCAAGGTTCTGTTTCAACATTTCAATTCGTCCAGAATTTACTACATGCAATTCCTACATAAATCATGACTTTTAACTTTCAATTCATGGGTCTAATTTATCTCCAAAAATCAATTTTGAAAATTCCTAAACATGGAAACATATCTTGAATTAAAAGAGTTTAAATCACTTGCCTTAATTATCTCAGAATTTGGTGTAGAATCTTTGTGACAAAGTTGTTCCTTCTCTCTCTTTTCTGCAGAATTCTTCCCTTCTCTCTTTCTCTCAAGTTCTTCTCAAGGTTCCCTTCTCTCTCTCTCTCTCAAGCTTTTCCCAAGGTTGAAGATAATGGAGAATGGAGGTGTGAAATGGTTTGTGGGAGTTGAATTGCTATATCAACTTCTCCCGTAGCCCATAATGACATATAGTGGGCTTAGTGGGTTAAGTGGGTTAAGGAAATAGTCAGCTTATTAATTCCATTTTCGTCACTTTTTAATTCCCAAAAATACAAATTACCAAATTACCCCTTAAGATGTCGGTATGGCCCACAAATATCCCGGGACCCAAACTAAACTTCCGGCTAGTGTTTTCTGACTATCTCGACCCTTCCGAACGCGTTGGCGCACTCAAAACGACCATACGGTTAATGGAACTAAAATTCACTTTTTAATTATGTAGCACAATATCATGACGTGGCGGTCACACGCGTCAAGTAAAATTCCCAAATTGCCGTATTTATATCTCACAACAATATCAATATTACCAATATTCATATAATGCCAAGTATGCACATTATAATAAAATACTAACTCACATATCGTTAATATTATTATCCGGATTAATTTCCAATTAATAAACATTTAATTCAATTAATCCCCAAAAATAAATAACGCAGAAAATACGGGGTATTACATACTCCCCCCCTAATAACTGAATTTCGTCCCGAAATTCGGAAGTAGAAAGTACCTGGTAAGAATAACTCTGGATAACGTTCGCGCATCTCATCCTCGCGCTCCCATGTGGACTCCTCGACATTATGATGTCGCCACTGAACACGCACTAACGGAACTATCTTTGACCGCAGTTTCCGCTCACTTCGGTCTAGAATAGTAATAGGCCCCTCCTCGTAAGAACTATCCGGCTGGAGATCAATATCCTCCACAGCAATGAGAGAATGAGCCAAACCATCTCTAAGGTATTTCCTAAGCGAGGAAATATGAAACACATCGTGAATCCGATGTAAATGCTCCGGTAACCCAAGTCTGTACGCAACCGGTCCAATCCGCTCAATAATAGGAAATGGTCCCACATATCTCGGTTCCAACTTCCCTTTCTTCCCGAAACGCATAATCCCCTTCATAGGAGATACCCTGAGCAAAACCTGGTCCCCTACTTGGAACTCTCTGAAAAATCTCTTTGCGTCAGCATAACTCTTCTGTCTGTCCTGAGCCACCCGAATGCGACTGCGAATCAATTCTATCCTTGCCGAAGTATCCTCAATCACTTCCGGCCCAAGTAGTTTGTTGTCCCCCACCTCCAACCAGCATGCTGGGGAACGACAAGGTCTACCGTACAATGCCTCAAATGGAGCCATGCCAATGGTGAACTGATAGGAGTTGTTGTAAGCAAACTCCACCAGTGGAAGATACTGCTCCCATCCACCCTCAAAGTCAATGGTACACATACGTAGCATGTCCTCCAACATCTGATTTGTGCGCTCGGTCTGTCCATCGGTCTGCGGGTGATACGCCGTACTCAATCGCAATTCCGTGCCCATGGCCTGCTGAAAACTTTCCCAAAACCGTGAAACAAATACCTTGTCTCGGTCAGACACGATATTTAAGGGCACCCCGTGAAGTCTCACTATCTCTGAAATAAAGAGCTGGGCATACTGTCCCGCAGTGTAATCTGTCCTGACGGGTAGAAAATGAGCGACCTTCGACAACCTGTCCACAATCACCCAAATGGAGTCGTGCCCTCTCTGCGATGTAGGCAACCCCGTGATAAAGTCCATAGAGATGCTCTCCCACATCCACATCGGGACCTCTAATGGCTGTAACAGTCCTACCGGTCTCTGATGATCCACTTTTACGAGCTGACAAGTGGCGCATTTTGAGACAAACTCGGCAATATCTCTCTTCATCCCGCTCCACCAATACTGACGTCTCATGTCTTGGTACATTTTGTCCCCTCCGGGATGTACCGCGAACCGTGAGCCGTGCGACTCTGCCATCACCTCATGCCGCAATTCCTCCCCTTCTGGAACCACCAATCTCCCATTGAAGCGTAATCCCCCGTCTGAGCTAACGGTATAGGATTCAGCTCCCTCTGCTAATAATCGAACTATCTGCTCCTGACAGAACGAGTCATTTGCCTGTGCCTTCACCACCTTTGTGACAATCTGCGGTGTAACAGTCATCACATACATGAATGATCGGGCCACTGCATCCTGGTGTCCCAATTCTTTCCACTTGGCCTTCCACACATCTGCTACCTCATCTACCGGTCTACGACTCAACGCGTCTGCCACCACGTTAGCCTTCCCCGGGTGATACTGGATATCGAACTGATAATCTTTCACGAATTCAAGCCACCTCCGTTGCCGCATATTCAGTTCCTTCTGCGTGAATAGGTACTGTAAGGACTTGTGATCCGTGAATAGTCGAAACTTCTCTCCCAACAGGTAGTGTCTCCAAATACGAAGAGCAAACACCACTGCCGCTAACTCCAAGTCATGAGTAGGGTAATTCTTCTCGTGAGGCTTAAGCTTACGAGAAGCATAAGCTATGGCCTGACTCTCCTGCTGCAGTACACCTCCAAGTCCTTGTAAGGACGCATCGGTGTAAACAAGGTACTCAACTCCCGGTCTCGGCAATGCTAACACAGGTGCTGAGGTTAACTTGTCCTTCAGCTCATCAAATGCCAACTGACAGGCATCACTCCAAATGAATGGCACACCTTTACGGGTTAGGTGTGTCATGGGACCCGCTATCGTGGAGAAACCCCGAATAAACCTCCTGTAGTAACCTGCTAGGCCCAAGAAACTACGGATCTATGTCGGTGTCGTGGGCTGTCCCCACTCCCTCACCGCGAATACCTTCCCCGGATCAACCGATATTCCCCGGTTGGAAATAATATGCCCCAAAAACTGAACCTCCTTCAGCCAAAACCCGCACTTCTCATATTTTGCATATAACTCATTCTGGCGCAGTGTCTGTAAAACTAGCCTCAAGTGCTCGGCATGCTCCTCCTCTGTCTGGGAGTAAACCAAAATATCATCGATGAAGACAATGACAAACTGGTCTAGGAAATCCCTGAACACCCTATTCATCAAGTCCATAAATGCTGCTGGAGCGTTGGTCAAACCAAATGGCATAACCCGAAACTCGTAGGAACCATATCTCGATAAGAACACAGTCTTGGAGACGTCCTCCTCCCTGATACGCAACTGATGGTAACCAGATCGCAAATCAATCTTTGAGAAGTAAGAAGCTCCTCTCAATTGGTCAAATAGGTCATCGATTCGAGGCAACGGATACTTGTTCCGTATCGTGACCTTGTTTAACTCCCGGTAGTCCACACACAACCTCAGTGAACCATCCCTCTTCTTTACGAACAACACAGGGGCACCCCACGGTGAAGTACTCCTCCGAATAAACCCCTGACCCAACAACTCCTCAATCTGATCCCGTAACTCCCTCATCTCAGCTGGAGCCATACGGTACGGTGCTCGTGCTATAGGTCTCGTATCGGGTAACAAGTCTATAACAAAATCTATCTCTCGACTGGGGGGTAGGCCTGGTATCTCCTGAAACACATCAGAATACTCCCTGACGACTCGGATAGAATCTAAAGGAATTACAACCTCCTTAGAGGTATCCTCCTCAATGTAATATAAATGAGCGGTCGAGCCTCCCTCTGGGCGAGGCATCGCCACAACAAACATCTCTTGCCCCGGAATGGCAAAAACAATGCTCCCACCAAAGCAATCAATCATTGCTCTATGATCAGCGAGCCAGTCCATACCGATAATAACATCGTGAACATGCATATCTAGTACCAACATGTCCGCAGGTAATACCAAACCACCAATCTCTACCCCCACTCCCCGACATATAAAGAATATAAGTGACCCATTACCCAAAGGTGAGTCGACACACGTAACTGTGCTCTCCGCTGTGGCTAACAATCCTAACGCCTTCGCGAAGTGTGTAGCTATAAAACAATGTCTAGCACCCGTATCAAATAATACCCGACCCATAGTGCCATGGATAGGAAACGTACCCTCAATCGCGGGCGGTGCCTGTGGAACTGCAGCCTGGTGGACGTTGTAACCACGTCCATACTGTAGTTGCCCCTGCTGCACAGGAACTGCTGGAATGATCTGAGCTGGAGCTGGGAGGGCTGGTGGAAAGAGTGGCCTCTGTGGCTCCTGTCGAGCACCCTGCTGCTGCTGCTGTGGGGCCCGACCCTTATCAGGACACTCCTGACGTTTGTGGCCAATCTTACCACAAATGAAACATTTCCCCGGGAAGTTCCCTCCCCTCTGCCCTTGCTATCCCCGGCCCTGGTGGCCGTTACCATTCCTCCCTTGGCCCTGCTGGCCCTGCTGAAACTGCTGATGTTGGCCATTTTGACCCTGCTGGCCCTGATGACCGTTATGACCCTGCTGGCCATTTCGGAATCCTCCCTGACCGTTCCTGAAACCTCCTGAACGAAACCTCTTTTGATCCCCCTGCTGAGAACCCTGCTCTACCTGTCTCTGCCCCTGAAAGGATTGTGCCCCACCGGTACCATGTCCTCCAGTCCTGCCCTGATGGCTAGACTCCCCCGATCTCTTGCCCTCGGCCGACTTGACTTTCCCAAGTTCCCTGCACTTTCTACGAGCTGTAAGATTTTGTGGGTTATTACAGGATATTGTATTAGACGCTTTCATTCTTGTTATTCTAGATATGATCGGGTCTTGTCCCTCGGGCGTGTGGCCCAAACATTTGTATTTGATTAATGATTGTACTATGTAAGATATTTTATATTGTTGTACGTTGTCTTATGTAGCTGTGGACCGACAGCTTATTCGGTCCATTTGTGTACATTCATTTTAGTTATATTATATGTTATCTTTTGGAATTCCACTTGCTTGTCAGATTGGGTTGTTAGTTTAAATTTTCATAACCGCATTTTTAAAATTTTACACGTTTTGGCAACCCGTTTTCTGATTTATTGGGTGGTTTTCCCGTATACTCAGTTTATATTTGTGATGCTGAGAATGATATCCATCCATGATTCCTGTTACGTTTGAGTATCGGGCTGGCCACCCCTTATCTCGGATTGCGGGTTGTCACAGATGGTATCGGAGCATTAGGTTCTAGAGTACTAGGATCTGTGTGGACTTGTCTCATTCTACCGTAGCGTTCTTTGATGTGGGGCCTTATGCTAGGACTTCTTGTTGCTTATGTTTGCGATCTTCTGCAAGATAGATTATTTTAACTAGCATTCTAATACTATTGTTCTTCCATCTCAGATGCCGTCTAAGAGAGGTCGCCCGGCGAGATGTGTTAGGGTCGTAGAAAAGGAAGTAGGTCCTCCACCGCCACTACAAGGGACTGTTAATGTTGCGGATGTACCAAGCATAGTGGCTGGAGCGGTTAATGCCGCCATGTCTGTAGTGATCCAACAATTGCCATGGGCTCCAGGTGTTCAAGCCCCTACGGGATTTACTCCGTGGGAAAGGGTTAGGGAGTCCTTTCTAAAGGGAAATCCCCCAGAATTCGAGGGAGGCACGGATTCGGTTAAAGCCAATCAATGGAAGAAGAACATGCAACGCCACCTTCGAATGATAGAATGCAGTGAGGATAAGAAAAAAGTCCTTACCACCTTTAAGCTTGTCGGATCTGCGTTACACTGGTGGGAGACGATGACCACCCCAGAGAAAAGAGACACCATGTCAATCACTGAAATCTGGGCTTTGTTTGATCTTAAGTATTTCCCTCCCGCTGTTCAGAGGGAGATGAAGAGGAAGTTGCAAGATGTAGAGCAAGGGGAAAGGTCTGTAGCGGAGTATGAAGAGGAGTTCACCCGGTTAGCAAGTTTTGTACCAGATGAGGTGACTCCGGAAGAGAGGAAGATCTCGAAGTTTATGGGAGGTCTAAACTGGAGAATCCGAAAACACTTATTGGGTAACCCAGCTTTCCAGACTTATGGCGAGGTTATAAATGCAGCCTTACTCCATTGCCAGGAGCATCGATTGTATATGCAGGGTAGCAAGAAAGCTACTGAAATGAGGCAAGTAGGGAAGCTTGGAGAGTTTATTGCGAGTGGCAATAATAATAGGCACGGACAAGGTGCTTTGCATCAGGAAGATCGGGGTGGCCCTGGAGGTAGAGGTCATCTGGACCGAGGCATTTCCCAGTATAGGATTAACAGAAGTCAAGGTCAGGAGGATATGAAGGGACGGTGCTTCCAATGTGGGGAGGCAGGTCATTACAAGAAGAAGTGTCCTCAGATGACTGGGGGTCAGTTTCGTAGGGCTCCGCAACAGCCATGTGTTCAGTTTCCACCTCTGGTACCTATTATGGTTGTTCCTCCGCGGCAGGGGCAACTACAGTATGGACGTGTTTGTCATAATCGGGAGGCTATGCTTCCTCCAGCTCTGCCGGCACCGCCCGTTATTGAGGGTGAGTTTTTGCTCAGTAATACGTGAGTTATATGTTATTCGATGCGGGTGTTACGCGCTCATTTTTTTTACGAGCTTTTCTCAGATTACAGATTTCATAATATCTGCTGAGAGTATTTTCATTAGTATCGAGTTCTATGGGTAATGGTTCGTTCATTTTTGTTGGTATGTATGTAGGAATTTCTCTTATTAAATTGTGCTTGAGGCCGATTTACTCGTCCTTAACATGGTCGAGTATGATGTGATATTGGTAGGTAATTCCTATGCCTTATCTCCACGACCAACAAGTTGAGTGGTAGCGTATAGGAGGGGTTCCTTGTTTGGATTCCGCTTCTGCGGGACGCTCCACGCGCGAACCTTAACGACGTTGGGAGTGGGGATATACCACCTTTCCTTTCTCTTAATTTATGTGCGTTACGCTCTATCTCCATGATCAACTGGTTAAGTGGGCATGTGTCGGAGGGGTTCCTTGTTTGGATTTCGCTTTGCGAGACACTCCGCCGCATGAACACTTAACGAAGTTGTGAGTGAAAATATGCTATTCTTCCCTTTTTATTATATTTTGTTTTATTACCTTATTGTCGGTAGTGGGATTGGAAAGTTTAGCCGAAGATCACATACTAGGACGATTGATGGCTATTATAGTGCGACTTAGGAGCACTGCATATAGTTCTCTCCTCTGATGGATATGAAGGAGACCGGAGTACGAAGTCGAATTGAGACTTCGGGTTATGCCTTTATAGAAGGCTATTCAATGAGATGTATATATGTTTTAGGGCATATAACCCTAGGGCTTCACGAAAGGTGAACGTTAAAATTTTTCTTTAGTTATTAAATTGTTAGTGTGTAGCTGTACGATCTTGTCGGTCCCGAACATGTGTCTTAGACCTGTACCCCTCGATGACTGACAACGCGAGGTAGTAGTGTAACGGGAGGGTTCCTTGTTTGGATTTCGCTTCGGCGAGACGTCCCACGCACGAAACTGAGCAAATGTCGGAAGTTGAGAAAGGTCTTGGGCACTAGGGATATACTTAGCATTAGGTGTATATGACTTAGATAGGGTATAGGTAGATAGACTTTAGGATTGTTTAGACGTAGGGCCTTTTAGTATGAGACGTAAGTTTAGGAATGCTGTTGGGAGTTGACCATGACTAAGTCATGCGTAAACTCATACCAAGTGATTGGTTTCATGTTATGTGAAGTAGGAGGATTTCGAAAATTTGGTGGTTAAGGCCGAAGGAGATGAGGCCTCACGTAGTGTAGGGTTACGGAGGTGACGAAAGGGTGAATTGACTCGTACCCCCTGAGCCACGTGGTTAAGCTCAAAGGTAGATTCCATTAGCAAGTCTCTGCCATGATGGGGAGTGATAATACTGGAGTATCGATCTATTGTTAATGCGCCTCGCAAGTTTAAAACTGGTGAGAAGTATCATCCCCTATTTAAGTTGAAGTCCATCTTGAGGGTGATTGCTGTATAGGAAGAGAGACGCTACTTCCTGGGCAGAATTTAGTCTTTCGTGCGAACAACGTCTTATTTCAAGGTAAGCTGCTGATTTAGGAAACAGAACTCTGCTCTTTTGACATTGAGGGTGGGGTGCGTTTCCCTTAAGGGAATTTTGTCCTGAACAAAGGGGACTTAAGTAAAGCAGATATAGAGAAGTCACGCGGTTCCGACGTTTCGGTTCATCAAGGTAATGATGAAATGTGCTAAGTTGTACGTCGCTAGTATTATTGGCTGGGCATAGTAAGGTTGTTGTACTGCGAGGGGTGCCCTTGATTATAGTTCTGACTAGAATAAGACTTCCGTTTCTCATTCTTGGCGAGTTCCTAAGAAGTCATGGGAATCGAATTATGGTTAAGCACTTATTATCATTTTTTTTCCACAGATGACTAAACCAATAGAATAAACCATATGCTGAGGCATATACTCCTTATATGCATGCCTAACTTCAAGAGTAGTTGGGAACGATGCTTTCCACTCGTCGAATTCGCCTATATAGGATTTATGTCGATTCACTATTGGGAAGGCGCTTTAGAACAAGCCTTGTATGGTAGGCCTTATCGATTCCCCACTTGTTGGTTAGGAGTGTGAGATGATGAGTCTCTCGTATAACCAAGATCGACGAAAGAGCTCAGTCGATGCGAGAAGAAGGCGACTGGAGTTTGAGGTCATTAGACCAAGTGTTGTGGTGAGTATCGCCGGTGAAGGGCGTTATGCGTTTCGAGGAGAAAGGGAGAACTTCCACCGCATGATGTTGTACCTTTCCTAGAAATGTCGCGGTGGGTCCGGTAAACTATTCGCTCGCTTTATCGAAACATTTTGCAGCAAGTTCAAAATTTGTTCCTTGTCTCCCATGCAAGGGAGTACGAAGGATACGATGGTGCCTTTAGGCACATTCCTTTCGAAGTAGATGCAACGTGACGGTTCTTATTAGATGTAGTCGGTTGCTATCTTAGAGCATAGAGTTACGTTGGTATCGCCGGTAGTACCTTGGGGGATAAGTTCTATATAGTCATCTTAGTGTCGAGAAATCGACATGTGGTCGCGAGGATGACTTGCGGAAATAGTATCCGCACTTCTTCTTGCGAGGTGTATCCAAATTTTGGGGGCAAAATTCCCTCTTAAGGCGGGGAGTATGTAATAACCCTCTCTTCTGATAGCCCATTTTATATTTATTTACTATGGGTAGTAATTAATTATAAAATGGTAGATGTTGAGTAAATATTAATTTGTTATGACAAGGCCAATATTTACTAGAATGTTGCATAGTTACCCCGTGAGTAGATAAAATGCTCCTGTGGTGATTTATAATGTCATAAAGATTTAAAATGATATTTTGGTTTATTATGAAACCGGAAGTAAAATGAGTTATAAAATTCCCAAACGATAATTTGGATAGTGTAGTTAGTCCCGGTAAGTGTGAGACAGTCAAAATATGTGCCATATTGTATTTTGGCATTTTGGGGACTTTTGACTGGTTTTGGCTTAAGTTGTGTAGTCGCCTATATTTTTTATCGCGTATTAGTCACTTAAGTGGGCTTATGGGACTTAAGCCCCGTTTTATTTCCCCACCCCTATTCCCATTCTTCCATTTTACACAAGAGAGAGGAAGAGAGCTTTGGAGAAAAAGAGAGATTTGAGCTTGGATTGTGCTTGCTTCTTCACCAAATCAGATTCTTACACTTGAGGCAAGTAATCTACTTGCAAGTTTATGATTTAAGTAGAATAAATTGCATTGATATTTATGATTTAGAAATGTTAGGGTTTTGGTGGAATTTTGGGTATTTAACCCTTAGAAATGGATTTGGATGATGAATGTAGTTGATAATGTTAGATAGATACATGTATAGTGTAGAAATTTCAGCAAAATGATTTGGGTTTGATTGGTTTTGGGTTTAAGGAAATTTTGGAGTTCAAGACTCCATAGCCATTCTTGGCATTTTCGCAGGGGCGAATCGATTCGGCCCCTTGGGCGAATCGATTCGCATAGATGCAGAGTCCCAGGTCTTGTTGTCCGAATCGATTTGGCAATTGCAGAAACCAAATTTTATTGTCCGAACCGATTCGCTTTCAATGCGAATCGATTCGCTGGGGCGAATCGATTCGGCCCTTGGGGCGAATCGATTCGGTTCCAGAAGATTTTGGGGGTCTTTTTCTTTTAATTTTCCTCCTTATTCTTTAGGATTAGGACCTAGGAAACTTCTTTCAAGAAGTAAACTTAGAGTCCTAGAGTAGTTATGGAGTTCGGTCGTTACCCTGGACTAGAAATGGGTTCATCTGGGGTTATTTCGGGGAGGTTTAAAGTAATGTTAAGGCATTACTTCTTTTACCCAAACTTGTAGAAGTTTGGAAGTTAAATGCCCTAACTTGGAGACTTAAGGGCTTATCGAAGTTATATAAATCGGGGAGAATTGTAGGATCATAAAGATCATTTGGAGACCTAGCCTGGAATTGTAATTCGAGGTAAAATTAAATGATAATGTTCGATGGGAATTAGGTTCGCATAAAAAATTAATGTTCGATGGGAATTAGGTTCGCATAAAATGAACCCATAGGTGATTAAAGATGATAGGTTCAACTAGAATGAACCCCGTTGTTTAATGATGTTAGGTTTAAATAAAAGAACCAATCTCATGATTAATAGAAATGGATTTGGTAATGAATATGATGATAAAATGTAAATGTTAATTTACTGTTACACACCTCTCTAAATGACATCATAAGGGAAGTTCGCTCGTGAGGTGAAGCCCCCTGGCTAATGAATGCAGGGTGGATATAGTCCTAGGCCATGGGAGCGCTTATTGTTACATTTTCTGCGATGGGTAGGAGATTCCGGGTGTGGTCTTGACTACCCCGCAGGCTCATGGCCGCTTCCCGACGTGTTCCGATAGGTGCCCAGGTTGTCTTGTGTTAGGCCCTGGAAGATGATGGTCATTTAGGGGCGCGCACAGTGGGGAAACCCGGACGGGCGGTCTTAGATATCGTTATATGTATATGTATATAACTATATTTTCATCAAGTTGGACTTGATGGTTGATAAACGCCACAAAGAGCTTATGTTAAATGCCACATAGAGCATAAATATGTGCCAGGAAGAGCACGGGAATAAGGTATGTGCCATAAAGAGCACTTGATGAACATGATATTCCTAATAAGGAATGGAAAGATAAAATGGGAAGTTTTAATTCATGAATAGAAATTATAACTTCTTGACTTAACCGAATATATGGTTTTAGTCCTAATAAGGAATGTCTGAAGGAAATGGAAATTGTATTAATAAGGTAGGGTTTTAAATTAAAGTGCTTTACCTTCAATTCTTGCTTGTAATTATAGATAGCATGTCATAGTATCATCCTCATCATTCATGTATAAATGTTCATATCTATCATGCTTTTTATTCTTCTAGAAATCATATAGAACCCGGCCCTGACCGGTTTACTTCCTTGTTGTATATATATTATTGTATCCGCTCAGGTGCTCCACCGCAAGGACGCCCGACTTGACTTTCCCAAGTTCCCTGCACTTTCTACGAGCTGTAAGATTTTGCGGGTTATTACAGGATATTGTATTAGACGCTTTCATTCATGTTATTCTAGTTATGATCGGGTCTTGTCCCTCGGGCGTGTGGCCCAAACATTTGTATTTGATTAATGATTGTACTATGTAAGATATTTTATATTGTTGTACGTTGTCTTACGTAGCTGTGGACCGACAGCTTATTCGGTCCATTTGTGTACATTCGTTTTAGTTATATTATATGTTATCTTTTGGAATTCCACTTGCTTGTCAGATTGGGTTGTTAGTTTAAATTTTCATAACCGCATTTTTAAAATTTTACACGTTTTGGCAACCCGTTTTCTGATTTATTGGGTGGTTTTCCTGTATACTCAGTTTATATTTGTGATGCTGAGAATGATATCCATCCATGATTCCTGTTACGTTTGAGTATCGGGCTGGCCACCCCTTATCTCGGATTGCGGGTTGTCACATAAACCATATTCAATGTTAAATAACACAACCAACCAATCGGTTAAGTTATGAATTCTCGCACTGAAATTTCAAATACCAATTAACCAACCAGATACATCATGGACTGTGCACATCTCACTTGAAAGCAAAATATTAGTTAATTTACTACTGTCTCACTTTTGTGATTGCATGTAGATGTCAATTGTTGGTACTGCATATTTAAATATAGATGAGTGGAGCTTGTCCCCTATATTCCATTGATGGCATATGTTGTAGGTACACATAATAAAAGGGAAATATCTACTTCATGAGCATTGGCCTGTGAATTTTTGATGGATCACATATTTAAATATAGATGAGTTGAGCTTATCCCCCTGTATTCCATTGATTCTGTTGATGACATATGTTCAGGTACACATAATAGAAGGGAAATATCTACTTCATGAGCATTGGCCTATGAACTTTTGATGGATCTATTTTTGGTTTTAATTCTGGCCGAGGCCTCTTTACACGTCTTTTCCTTAAAATATTCTCATTTTTTTATTGGTATTTATAGAAATAAACAACACAATTGTTAGTGCATTTCTATATTAGTGGTGGCATTTGATCCACGAACTGCTGAAAAGCAGTCTCGAACAAATAATGTGCAGCTCAATCGTAAAACATTGCACGTTACAATCTGTGTTCAGGCCAAAAATATGACAAATAGATATTAAACTACTGTATTTTTTTAATGTATTATGTATGGTAAAAACCTGTTGTAATACCCCGTATTTTTGTGATATTTATTTATGGGATTAATTGAATTAAATGCGTATTAATTGGAAATTATTCCGGATTAAAATACTAGCGAGATGTGAGTTGGTATTTGAATATAATGTGCATATATGATTATACATGAATATTGAAGTATGAAATTTGTCGTGAGATTGAAATACGGCAATTTGGAAATTTTGTTGAGACGCGTGTGACAGTCGCGTCAGGTTTATATTTATTTTAATTAAAAAGTGGATTTTATTTCTATTAACTTTATGGTCGTTTTGAGTGCGCCAACGCGTCCGGAAGGGTCGAAATAGTCAGAAAACACTAGCCGGGGGTTTAGTTTGGGTCCCGGAGCATATTTAGGCCATACCGGCAACGTATAAGGGTAGTTTGGTAATTTTGGATTTTTGGGAATTAAAACCTACGAAAATTGGGAATTAAAAAGCTGACTTGGTAATTCCCCACTAAACCCACTAACCACATCTTAAGACTTATTGGACTACGGGGCTTATTAGAGTTGTTTCAAAAGTTCCTTAGGCAAAAACCCTAGCCACCATTGTTACTTGGAGAAGAAAGCTTGGAGAGAGAGAGAGAGCAAGAATTCTGCAGAAGAAAGAGAGAACCATTCATCAGATTCGTCATCAAATCCAGAGATTCAAATAAGGCAAGTGGTTTAATTCCAATTAATTTCAGAGAATGCTTCTTCCATGTGTAGGAATTGATAAAATCTTATTGTTCTTGGGAATTAATGAAAAACCCATTTTAATTGGAAGTGAAAATTACATTTTTGATGAGGAATCGCATGTAGATTTGTAGTTAGATGATTATTCTGATGATATTATAATTTGGATGAAATGAAAACGGATTTAATTAGGCTCTTGGAGGATTTATAAATTTTAGGGTTCATGTTCTTGAAATTGGGGATAAATGTATGGATTTGATATTTAGATGATGTTTATAATGAATTAACACCACAAAAACGTTAGTAGGTGACCTATGTATGTTTAGGGACGATTAGGAACCTTGAACAATTGTTGGACTAATGTTTAGATGAGGTTAGAGGTGAAGAGAAGTTGGAAAAACGAGATTTGGAACATCTGGGCTCGAATCTGCCCACTCGTTAGAAGACCTGCCCAGGTCGTTCGAACGAGCTCGTTCGAACGAGCTTCTAACGAGTTGACAGTTTGGGTTCTAATGAGAGGGATGTTCGTTCGAAGCCTTTCGTTCGAACGAGGTCTCGTTAGAAGGCCCAGTTCGTTCGAACGAACTCTCGTTCGAACAGCCTCGTTCGAACGATACTTCGAACGTGTTGACAGTTTAGGCTTTTTAGCCTGTTTTGATCCCGAGTGTCCCGTAACCTTGTGTATACGTAGAGATAACCTTCCCTTGATGATTAATTGTTACATTTGGGATGTTTGGGAAATAATGAGGAGTCAAACCTAGAAGTGTAGTTTGAACCTAAGGGAAAATATGAAGTAGGACGTGAGTGTCTATTACGTTGTGAGAACTATTGACGACCTAATTTATTATATTAACCGGGAACATATAAATTGTGTAGTATTATATGTCGGTACGAGAATGAGAAGTGTACCTCCAATATATTATGGTAATTACTAAGAGGTGTTCATACTTAGTATATGTATTGATTTTATGTGTATGACATACCTACCATACTTGCTATCACGGGAGGTTTACGTTCGCTTAGGGCCTTCTAATCCTTGTGTTGCCCGGATTTAGATTGGTTACCTCGATGAACATAGGTCAGAGAAGGACTTATTGGTATGTTAATAAGGCTGCTGATCGTGGGAGCGCAGGTATGTGCGTGACCCATGTGATGTGACTGTGTTCGCCTCCATTATTTGTGATGTTGTTATTTGAGAACGATTCCTGAGAGATTCGGAATACGTGATCCTTATGTACGTGATGTACCAGGATGGATAGCAGAGTATGTGTGCACCGCAGCTTAGTCTCGGGGTGCTTGTATTGTATATTTATGATGTGAATAATATACACTTAATTAAAGGGAACTTTCATGATGGGTATTGTGAATAATATTATGGTAATGATTTGAGAAAACAAAACGGGTTAACTGATAGTGAATGGTATTTCTAATTGAGAATCTGAGAGTAAGTAAAGCCCTCTATTTATTTGATAACGCTAGAATGTAATATGTGAATCGAGTAGTAAGGGGTAGAACTTATTACGGTTTGGTTAGATATGGATGTTTTATAGATGGGTACGGTACGTTAGGAGTGCACATGTAGTCGAGAGGTGAGAATTTCATGTGAGTGCACGTCCTAACATGTATTTTGCATTTAATGTTTTAATGTTATTAAAACACTTGCTGTTTTTAAAATGATTTCCACTTTTGGGCTCTGACCCATTTTCTTTCAAATCTATTTTTGTAAAAACCATTTTAGGTGCCCAGCCAAAAGGACACCATGCTTAGGATTCTCATTCAGGTGACGAGTTGTAGCTGTTTGTGGAAGTTACATGACTTTTCTTGTAGACGCTTCATCTATCTTGACTCGATATTCATCAGTTATCAGTTTTAGGGCATGTCGCCCATTTCTTTTAGAGACATTTCATTTATTTCAATTATTCAGACTTTTGACATGTAATTATTCAGGATTCAGACTTGTTATTTTACTTTCAGTTGTGGGATTGTTGTGAGGAGTTTTCCTCCGGATTTATATTTATGTTGTTGGTTATTCATTACTTCATTATAGTGAATGGTTGTAATTCTTTCATTATTCTTTTACTGCATGTTAATCAGACTTAACTTAAAATTTGGCACTTACTTTTTAAATACTAGGTGGTTAGTAATTATTAAAATGTTTTCGACAGTGATGCTATTAACTGAACCAACATGGCATTTTGTATTGATTTAATAAAGGAGTAGCTACCCGGTATTTAATTAGTCGGGGTGTCACACCTGTTTGATTTCATAGTTGATTTATTAGACAATGTTATGGAGCATAAAAAATAAGAATGTGTAGGTAACCAATAGATATGAAATATATGTTAGACAATGTTATGGAGCAATATATGTTATGGAGCATAAAAAATAGGATTAGTACTTTATATTAATATTAGGAAGATTAGTGTTTAATAAGAATGTGTAGGTAACCAATAGATATGAAAATGACTTTAGTTTGTTTGGGACAACTATTAATCAACTGCTCCTGGAACACTTTTTAATGTCTATACATATATTTTACTTTAATCTACGTTTATTAAGAGGTTTAATAATTTACAATATTTTATTTTTTGCATAGATCTAAGATTTTTAGCTTGCAAAACGGTGGATCTTACAAAAAGTGGGTCCCTAACAAATGTTACAATTGTTTACGCCACGTATAAGTAGATTCTAATTTTGTGCATTATGTTATTATTATCTCTACTTTCTTTATTGTGATGCCTGTGTAACTTCTGTTAATTACTATTCGACTTGCTTCTATTACGTGGGCTCGAGGCTGGGTGAGCTGGATGATTTTTTTTATATATACGTAAGTTTGTTTCATGTTTATATTATTGAATTTTTTTCTTAATAGGTAGAAACATTTTTTCTGTAGGACTTTTAAAGCCACCGGTTTATTCTACAACCCGACCTCGAATAATTGGAAAAAGGATTTGTTTAGTTGAGTAGTTTCATGAATACATTCTTGAATGATTTTCTTAAAATAGACATATATTGTCATTTGTTTCATATCCTTTAGATCCATTGATTGAATAACATGTTGGATTTAGCGTACAAAAATGTGTAGGTTTGATGTTTGTTAAATCCCTTAGTGGGTTCTCCTGTCATGCAAATTTGCAATGTGTAGACTGCAGAGTACATTGAATTTGTTCTCCTATCAAACAATAAATCTTTTTACTTGTGTTTTCTTTTATTTGGAAATTAGGAACATAAAAAAGTTTGACTTCTACTAATTTTTGGATGTCTTCTATTTACTTTATAAAAATAAAATAGTATGTAATGACACAATAATATTAATATGATGTTGTATAACAACTGTAACTACATTCAAAACCTGATGAAGCCAGCTTCTATCAAATTTGGTCTTCACCCAAGTGTGAAATGAGTTGGACCAGTAGAGAAAATAAGGAAATGGGAACACGATATCGATGTGGTTCGGCCCAGATAATTTGGCCTACGTCCACCATACAGTGATCTATCATACGCTGGACAACTCTTTCACAGTTAGTGGTTCAAAGGAGATCCTGTCACATTATTGTGAAGCATCATTAATGTACGATTGATCTGTAATGGACTGAATCTAGGCAAAGTGTATTCAAAACCTCTCAACAATCTCAATTTCACAAATCAGTAGTTGAGATATGAAGTTTTCCAACTGTAAAGTGAAATAAGTGATTGGGTAGGTTTTGATGGAAAACACTCAAAGTGATCCCATACTTATTTACCATTTATCAATTTTTCTTTTGCATGATTAGGTTTGTAGGAGGAAACTTGACGTGCTCCGTTGAACTGCTAATGAATAAACTATGAATTTTATTATATCGAAAGTTGTTAAGTATAGTCAATGGTGTGAATTGTGGGTTCTTTAGTGAATTCATCACTTTTTTTTCTCTTAAGTTTTTGCAATATGACAGTATGATTTGACGCATAATTTTTTTTACTTGTTTGACATTATATATGCACTCCTCTTTTTAGTTTGCAATTAATGTTTCGAAAAACCGGCCAAGTTTGAGTACTTGGCCAAATTAATTGGATAGTGGGCAAAATATGCTGGACATGACTAGTATCTTGATAAAAAATAAAGGGTTGAATTATAGTCAACTCGACGTGTCATCGAAAAATGATATTTGGTTACCAAATCTAAGACAGATTCAAAAACCAATGTTACCCCATGTGGACCACCGCGCATTCCCATTGAACTTCATTGACAACAAAGTAGCTTATATGTTTTTCATCTTTCATGAAGTCTCAAGAAGAATGTTCAACATTGAAAACGGATCCATTACTTGAGATAGTTGGGAGGATATTGTGCATTGACGACTTGCAAACTCAAAAATCAATTTTATCCCCTCCAAACACTAGTCATTTTCGTTTGTGAATTGTTTCTTTGAGTTAGATTACACCTTCGTGAGTTGTTTAGAGAATCTCGAGACAGTCTAATCGACGGTAGTTATTTCAATGTTTTCAGTGATTCCATTTAAACATGTATGCACATTAAAGTTCAATGTTTTCAATTATTTCAATTTGAAGGCGTTTAGGCGTACAATTTTAGTGTTTAATAGCCTTGTTATGGTTAAAAATATTAAAATATATTAAGAATGCCTAAACGCCTTTTTCACGCCTTTTTAAGCCTAACGCCCGCCTAGGCTTCTAAGGCTTAAGGCTTAGCCTCCACGCCTCGATCGACGTCCCACATTTTTGTAATACCCCGTGTTTTTGTGATATTTATTTATGGGATTAATTATATTAAATGCGTATTAATTGGAAATTAATCCGGATTAAAATACTAGCCAGATGCGAGTTGGTATTTGAATATAATGTGCATATATGATGATACATGAATATTGAAGTATGAAATTTGTCGTGAGATTGAAATACGGCAAGTTGGAAAATTTTATTGAGACGCGTGTGACAGTCACGTCAGGGAATTATTTATTTTAATTAAAAAGTTAATTTTTAGTTATATTAACCGTATGGTCATTTTGAGTACGCCAACGCGTTCGGAAGGGTCGAAATAGTCAGAAAACACTAGTCGGGGGTTAAGTTTGGGTCCCGGGGCATTTTTGGGCCATACCGGTAACTTATAAGGGCATTTTGGTAATTTCGGAAATTGGGTAATTAAAACCCACGAAAATTAGAGTTAAAATCTGACTTAGTATTAACCCACTAAGCCATTTCCAACCCCAATTTAGGAAGTGGGCTACGGGAGAGGTTATAACTTGGCAAAACCAACCTCACCTCCATTAACACCTTGAGAAGAAAAGCTTGTTGAGAGAAAGAGAAGGAATTCTGCAGAGAGAGAGAGAACACTTCAGAGATTCTTCATCAAATTCAGAGATTCAAATAAGGCAAGTGATTTAATTTCGTTTTTATAGAAAATGTTTCTTCCATGTGTAGGAATTGATAAAAATCTGATTGTTCTTGGGAGTTAATGAAAAACCCATTAAATTGGAAATAGAATCCTACATATTGATGAGGTATTGCATATAGAATTATATGTAGGCGATTATTCTGATGTTAATAATATCTTGGATGAAACAAAAACGGATTATAGTAGGTTCAATGATGATTTACAAATGTTAGGGTTCATGTTCATATAATTTAGGGATAAATGAAGAGATTTGAATATTTGATGAGGTTTAAGATGAGTTAGCCCTATATAAACGTTTGATTATGACCTATGAGTGTTTAGTACGAATTATGAACCTTAAAATGATGTTGGGTCGATTTTTATGTGAGATTAAGAGTGAAGAAAATTGGGAAAAAACGAAATAAGGATTTCTGGGCTCGAAACTGGCCACTCGTTAGAAGACCTGCCCATGTCGTTCGAACGAGCTCGTTCGAACGAGCTTCTAACGAGTTGACCTTTGACTTCTAACGAGGGTGAAGTTCGTTCGATAATCTCGTTCGAACGAGATCTCGTTAGATAGCCCAGTTCGTTCGAACGAACTCTCGTTCGAATAGCCTCGTTCGAACGAGACTTCGAACGAGTTGACAGTTTAGGCATTTTAGCCTGTTTTGATCCCGAGTGCCCCGTATCCTTGTGTATAGGTAGAGATAGCTTTCCCTTGATGATTAATTGATATATTTGGGATGTTTGGGATATAATGAGGAGTCAAACCTAGAAGTGCAGTTTGAACCTAAAGGAAAATATGAATAGGACGTGAGTGTATATTACGTTGCGAGAACTATCGACGGCCTAATTTACTTTATTAACCGGGAACATATAAATTGTGTAGTATTATATGTCGGTACGAGAATGAGAAGTGTACCACCAATAATATGGTAATTACTAAGATGTGTGAATACTTAGTATATGTCTTGATTTTATGTGTATGACATACATACCATACTTGCTATCACGGGAGGTTCGCGTTCGCTTAGGGACCTCTAATCCTTGTGTTGCCCAGATTTAGACTGGTTACCTCGATGAACATAGGTCAGAGAAGGACTTATTGGGATGTTAATAAGTCTGATGATCGTGGGAGCGCAGGTATGTGCGTGACCCATGTGATGTGACTGTGTTCGCCTCCATTATTTGTGATGTTGTTATTTGAGAATGATTCCTGAGAGATTCGGAATACGCGATCCTTATGTACGTGATGTACCAGGATAGATAGCAGAGTATGTGTGCACCGCAGCTTAGTCTCGGGGTGCTTGTATTGTATATTTATGATGTGAATAATATACACTTAATTAATGGGAACTTTCATGTTAATATTGTGAATAAAATTATGGAATTGTTTTGAGAAAACATAACGGGTTAACCGATAGTGAAATGTATTACATATTGAGAATCTGAGTTTAAGTAAAGCCCTCTATTTATTTGATAACGCTAGAATGTATTATGGGAATCGAGTAGTAAGGGGTAGAACTTATTACGGTTTGGTTAGATATGGAAGTCTTATAGATGGGTACGGTACGTTAGGAGTGCACATGTAGTCGAGAGGTGAGAATTTCATGTGAGTGCACGTCCTAACATGTATTTTGCATTTAATGTTTTAATGTTATTAAAACACTTGCTGTTTTCAAAATGTTTTACAGCTTCGGGTTCTGACCCATTTGCTTTCAAATCTATTTTTGTAAAAACCATTTTAGGTGCCCACCCACAAGGACACCATGCATAGGATTCTCATTCAGGTGACGAGTTGTAGCTGTTTGTGGAAGTTACAGGACTTTGCTTGTAGACGCTTCATCTATCTTGACTCGATATTCATCAGTTATCAGTTGTAGGGCATGTCGCCCATTTCTTTTAGAGACATTTCATTTATTTCAGTTATTCAGACTTTTGACATGTAATTATTCAGGATTCAGACTTGTTATTTTACTTTCAGTTGTGGGATTGTTGTGAGGAGTTTTCCTCCGGATTTATATTTATGTTGTTGGTTATTCATTACTTCATTATAGTGAATGGTTGTTATTATTTCATTATTCTTTTACTGCATGTTAATCAGACTTAACTTAAAATTTGGCACTTACTTTTTAAATACTAGGTGGTTAGTAATTATTAAAATGTTTTCGACAGTGATGCTATTAACTGAACCAACTTGGCATTTTGAATTAATTTAATAATGGAGTAGCTACCCGGTATTTAATTAGTCGGGGTGTCACAGCTGGTATCAGAGCATCAGGTTCTAGTGTCCTTTAGGATCTGAACGGCTTATTATGTTTCCGCTGAGCTTTCTTTGATGTAAAGCCCTATATTTTAGGACTGTTATATTCTCTTATTTATTCTACGTTCTTCAGCTATTTTAAGTTTATAACTGCAAACTTATAAGCTTCATTCTTATTTCAGATGCCTCCACGACGTGCACAAAGGATTCCCAGGGATGCAGCGCCCGAACCACAGCCCGCACCAGTTCAGGGCACGATGAATGCCGCCGAGGTTGCAGCCATTGTGGCCCAGGCAGTGAATGCCTCACTAGCTGTAGTTCACCACGCACCCCCTCAGGCGCCGATAGCCGCGCCAGTTCAGGCTCATGCATTCCCGTCTGCTTGGGAACGTGTACGTGATGCTTTTCAGAAAGCACACCCTCCGGAGTTCGCAGGTAGCTCCGATGTGGTAGTTTCGAGTCAGTGGAGGAAGGACATACAGCGACACCTGAGGATATATGAGTGCACAAATGTCCAGAAGCAGATACTATTTACCTTTAAGCTAGTGGGGTCAGCACTGGAGTGGTGGGAGTCTATTACCACCATGGAGGAGAGGGACACTCTCACTATTCAGGAGTTCTGGGTGCGGTTTGACCGCAAGTACTTTCCGTCGGCTGTTCACACAGAGATGAGGAGGAAGTTGATGAGCCTCAAGCAGGAGGGTAAGACTGTGGCCGAGTATGAGGCCGAATTCACTGATCTTCTAAACATTGTTCCGGATGAGATACCGACGGAGGAGAAGAAGATACAGAAATTTACTGACGGGTTGACATGGAGGATTCGTCAGCACTTGTTAGGGAACCTCTCATTAGCCACTTATTCTGATGTGGTTAACGCTGCATTGCTCCATTGTCGGGATCACCGCTTTCACATGGCTGAGGGCAAGCGATCGAGAGAGTCTAGCCATTAGGGCAGGACTGGAGGAAATGGTGCCAGTGGGGCACAATCTGTTCAGGGGCAGAGGCAGGGTGATCAGGGTACCCAGCAGGGGGATCACAAGAGGTTCAGGTCAGGAAATTTCAGGCACGGACAGGGAAGTTTCCGACAGGGCCATCAGGGTCTGAACGGCCATCAGCACCAGCAGGGTCAGAATGGTCAACAACAATTTCAGCAGGGCCAGTGGAGGAACGGTAACGGCCACCAGGGCTGGGGGAAGCAGGGACAGAGAGGGGGGAACTTCCCAGGGAAGTGTTTCATTTGTGGCAAGACTGGCCATAAACGCCTGGACTGTCCTGATAGGGGCAGGGCCCCGCAGCAGCAGCAGGGTACTCGACATGAGCCACAGAGGCCACTTTTTCCACCAGCCCTCCCAGCTCCAGCCCAGGTTCCAGCTCTTCCAGCCATTCCAGCAGTTCCTGTGCAGCAGGGACAGTTACAGTATGGACGTGTCTATAACGTCCACCAGGTAGCAGCTCCGCAGGCACCACCCGCGATTGAGGGTATGTTTCCTATCCATGGTACTATGGGTCGGGTTTTGTTTGATACGGGGGCAACACATTACTTTATAGCTACACATTTTGCGAAAGCCTTAGGGTTGTTAGCCACAGCAGAGAGCACAGTGACGTGTGTAGATTCACCATTGGGTAGTGGGTCACTTATTTTCTTTATATGCCAGGGAGTAGGGGTAGAGATTGGTAGTTTGGTATTTCCTGCAGATATGTTAGTATTAGAGATGACCAAGTATGATGCCATTATTGGTATGGATTGGCTTGTTGCGTACCGAGCCATGATTGACTGTTTCAGTAGGAGTATTATCTTTTCCATTCCCGGGCAGGAGATGTTTTTGGTGGCGATGCCTCGTTCCGAGGGAGGATCGTCCACTCATTTGTACTATATAGAGGAGGAGACCTCTAAGGAAGTGGTGATACCACTTGATTCGATTCCGGTTGTTAGATAGTTTGCCGATGTATTCCAGGATATACCTGGATTACCCCCCAGTCGAGAGATAAACTTTGTCATAGACTTATTACCAGATACGAGACCTATAGCACGCGCACCGTACCGTATGGCTCCACCTGAGATAAGGGAGTTACGGGATCAGATTGAGCAGTTGTTGGGTTAGGGGTTTATACGGAGGAGTACTTCGCCGTGGGGTGCCCCTGTGTTGTTCGTGAAGAAGAGAGATGGTTCACTGAGATTGTGTGTGGACTACCGAGAGTTGAATAAGGTCACGATAAGGAATAAGTATCCGTTGCCTCGAATCGATGACTTATTCAACCAATTGAGAGGAGCTTCTTTCTTCTCAAAGATTGATCTGAGATCGGGATACCATCAGTTGCATATCAAGGAGGAGGATGTCTCGAAGACTGCGTTCTTGTCGAGATATGGTTCTTACGAGTTTCGGGTTATGCCTTTTGGTTTGACCAACGCTCCAGCAGTGTTTATGGACTTGATGAATAGAGTGTTCAGGGATTTCCTAGATCAGTTTGTCATTGTCTTCATTGATGATATTCTGGTTTACTCCCAGACAGAGGAGGAGCACGCCGAGCATTTGAGACAAGTTTTGTAGACACTACGTTAGAACGAGTTGTATGCAAAGTATGAGAAATGCGGGTTTTGGCAGAAGGAGTTCCAGTTTTTGGGACATATTATTTCCGACCGGGGAATATCTGTTGATCCGGGGAAGGTATCCGCGGTGAGGGAGTGGGGACAGCCCACGACACCGATAGAGATTCGTAGTTTCTTGGGCCTAGCAGGATACTACAGGAGGTTCATTCGTGGATTCTCGAAGATAGCAGGTCCTTTGACACATCTGACTCGTAAGGGTGTGCCATTCATCTGGTGTGATGCCGGTCAGTTGGCATTCGATGAATTGAAGGATAAGTTGACCTCAGCACCTGTGTTAGCATTACCGAGATCGGGAATTGAGTATCTAGTATACACCGATTCATCCTTACAAGGACTTGGAGGTGTATTGCAGCAGGAGAGTCAGGCCATAGCTTATGCTTCCCGTAAGCTAAAGCCTCATGAGAAGAATTACCCCACTCATGACTTGGAGTTGGCAGCAGTTGTATTTGCCCTTCGTATTTGGAGACATTACCCTTTGGGGGAAAAGTTTCGATTGTTCATGGACCACAAGTCCCTACAGTACCTATTCACGCAGAAGGAGTTGAATATGCGGCAACGGAGGTGGCTTGAGTTCGTGAAGGATTATCAGTTCAATATCCAGTATCACCCGGGGAAGGCTAACGTGGTAGCAAACGCGTTGAGCCGGAGGCCAGCAGATGAAGTGGCAAGGGTGTGGAAGGCAAAGTGGAAAGAATTGGGACACCAGGATGCAGTGGCCCGATCATTCATGTCGGTAATGACTGTTACGCCGCAGATTGTCACGAGAGTGGTAAAGGCATAAACAGATGACTCGTTCTGTCAGGAGCTGATAGTTCGATTATTAGCAGAGGGAGCCGAATCCTATACCGTTAGCTCAGACGGGGGATTACGCTTTAATGGGAGATTGGTTGTTCCGGAAGGGGAGGAATTGCGGCACGAGGTGATGGCCGAGTGGCATGGCTCACGGTTCGTGATACATCCCGGAGGGGACAAAATGTACCAAGACATGAGACGACAGTATTGGTGGAGCGGGATGAAGAGAGATATTGCTGAGTTTGTTTCTAAATGCACCACTTGTCAGTTAGTAAAAGTGGATCATCAGATATCGGCAGGACTGCTACAGCCGTTGGACGTTCCGATGTGGATGTGGGAGACCATATCCATGGACTTTATCACGGGATTGCCTACGTCACAGAGAGGTCATGACTCCATTTGGGTAATTGTGGACAGGTTGACCAAAGTCGCTCATTTTCTACCCGTAAGGACAGACTACACTGCGGGACAGTATGCCCAGCTCTTTATTGCAGAGATAGTGAGACTTCACGGTGTGCCCCTAAATATCGTGTCTGACCGAGACAAGATATTTGTTTCACGGTTTTGGGAGAGTTTTCAGGAGGCTATGGGCACGAAATTGCGGTTGAGTACGGCGTATCACCCGCAGACCGACGGGCAAACGAAGCGTACAAACCAAATGTTGGAGGACATGCTACGTATGAGTATCATTGATTTTGGGGGTGGATGGGAGCAATATCTCCCACTGGTAGAGTTTGCTTACAATAACTCCTACCAGTTCACCATTGGCATGGCTCCATTTGAGGCGTTGTACGGTAGACCTTGTCGTTCCCCAGCATATTGGTTGGAGGTGGGGGACAACAAACTACTAGGGCCGGAAGTGATTCAGGATACTTCGGCAAGGATAGAATTAATACGGACTCGCATTCGGGTAGCTCAGGACAGGCAGAAGAGCTATGCTGATGCGAAGAGGTTCTTCAGAGAGTTTCAAGTGGGGGACCAAGTTTTGCTCAGAGTATCTCCTATGAAGGGGATTATGCATTTCGGGAAGAAAGGGAATTTGGCACCGAGATATGTGGGACCATTTCCTATTATTGAACGGATTGGATCGGTTGCGTATAGGCTTGGGTTACCAGAGTATTTGCATCGGATTCACGATGTATTTCATATTTCCTCGCTAAGGAAATATCTTAGAGACGATTTGTCTCATTCTCACATTGCTTTGGAGGACATCGATCTCCAACCTGATAGCTCCTATGAGGAGGGGCCGATTGCTATTTTGGACCGAAGTGTGCGAAAACTGCGGTCAAAGATAGTCCCGTTAGTGCGTGTTGAGTGGCGACATCATAATGTTGAGGAGTCCACATGGGAGCGCGAGGATGAGATGCGCGAACGTTATCCAGAGTTGTTTTTACAAGGTACTTTCTAGTTCCAAATTTCGGGACGAAATTCTGTTATTAGGGGGGAAGTATGTAATACCCCGTATTTTTGTGATATTTATTTATGGGATTAATTATATTAAATGCGTATTAATTGGAAATTAATCCGGATTAAAATACTAGCGAGATGCGAGTTGGTATTTGAATATAATATGCATATATGATGATACATGAATATTGAAGTACGAAATTTGTCGTGAGATTGAAATACGGCAAGTTGGAAAATTTTATTGAGACGCGTGTGATAGTCGCGTTAGGGAATTATTTATTTTAATTAAAAAGTGAATTTTTAGTTATATTAACCGTATGGTCGTTTTGAGTGCGCCAACGCGTTCGGAAGGGTCGAAATAGTCAGAAAACACTAGCCGGGGGTTAAGTTTGGGTCCCGGGGCATTTTTGGGCCATACCGGTAACTTATAAGGGCATTTTGGTAATTTCGAAAATTGGGTAATTAAAACCCACGAAAATTAGAGTTAAAATCTGACTTAGTATTAACCCACTAAGCCATTTCCAACCCTAATTTAGGAAGTGGGCTACGGGAGAGGTTATAACTTGGCAAAACCAACCTCACCTCCATTAACACCTTGAGAAGAAAAGCTTGTTGAGAGAAAGAGAAGGAATTCTGCAGAGAGAGAGAGAACACTTCAGAGATTCGTCATCAAATTCAGAGATTCAAATAAGGCAAGTGATTTAATTTCGTTTTTATAGAGAATGTTTCTTCCATGTGTAGGAATTGATAAAAGTCTGATTGTTCTTGGGAGTTAATGAAAAACCCCTTAAATTGGAAATAGAATCCTACATATTGATGAGGAATTGCATGTAGAATTATATGTAGGCGATTATTCTGATGTTAATAATATCTTGGATGAAACAAAAACGGATTATAGTAGGTTCAATGATGATTTACAAATGTTAGGGTTCATGTTCATATAATTTAGGGATAAATGAAGAGATTTGAAGATTTGATGAGGTTTAAGATAAGTTAGCCCTATATAAACGTTTGATTATGACCTATGAGTGTTTTGTATGAATTATGAACCTTAAAATTATGTTGGGTCGATTTTTATGTGAGATTAGGAGTGAAGAAAATTGGGAAAAAACGAAATAAGGATTTCTGGGCTCGAAACTGGCCACTCGTTAGAAGACCTGCCCAGGTCGTTCGAACGAGCTTCTAACGAGTTGACCTTTGACTTCTAACGAGGGTGAAGTTCGTTCGATAATCTCATTCGAATTAGATCTCGTTAGATAGCCCAGTTCGTTCGAACGAACTCTCGTTCGAACAGCCTCGTTCGAACGAGACTTCGAACGAGTTGACAGTTTAGGCTTTTTAGCCTGTTTTGATCCCGAGTGCCCCGTATCCTTGTGTATAGGTAGAGATAGCTTTCCCTTGATGATTAATTGATATATTTGGGATGTTTGGGATATAATGAGGAGTCAAACCTAGAAGTGCAGTTTGAACCTAAAGGAAAATATGAGTAGGACGTGAGTGTATATTACGTTGCGAGAACTATCGACGGCCTAATTTACTTTATTAACCGGGAACATATAAATTGTGTAGTATTATATGTCGGTACGAGAATGAGAAGTGTACCACCAATAATATGGTAATTACTAAGATGTGTGAATACTTAGTATATGTCTTGATTTTATGTGTATGACATACATACCATACTTGCTATCACGGGAGGTTCGCGTTCGCTTAGGGACCTCTAATCCTTGTGTTGCCCAGATTTAGACGGGTTACCTCGATGAACATAGGTCAGAGAAGGACTTATTGGGATGTTAATAAGTCTGATGATCGTGGGAGCGCAGGTATGTGCGTGACCCATGTGATGTGACTGTGTTCGCCTCCATTATTTGTGATGTTGTTATTTGAGAATGATTCCTGAGAGATTCGGAATACGCGATCCTTATGTACGTGATGTACCAGGATAGATAGCAGAGTATGTGTGCACCGCAGCTTAGTCTCGGGGTGCTTGTATTGTATATTTATGATGTGAATAATATACACTTAATTAATGGGAACTTTCATGTTAATATTGTGAATAAAATTATGGAATTGTTTTGAGAAAACATAACGGGTTAACCGATAGTGAAATGTATTACATATTGAGAATCTGAGTTTAAGTAAAGCCCTCTATTTATTTGATAACGCTAGAATGTATTATGGGAATCGAGTATTAAGGGGTAGAACTTATTACGGTTTGGTTAGATATGGAAGTCTTATAGATGGGTACAGTACGTTAGGAGTGCACATGTAGTCGAGAGGTGAGAATTTCATGTGAGTGCACGTCCTAACATGTATTTTGCATTTAATGTTTTAATGTTATTAAAACACTTGCTATTTTCAAAATGTTTTACACTTTCGGGCTCTGACCCATTTGCTTTCAAATCTATTTTTGTAAAAACCATTTTAGGTGCCCAGCCACAAGGACACCATGCATAGGATTCTCATTCAGGTGACGAGCTGTAGCTATTTGTGGAAGTTACAGGACTTTGCTTGTAGACGCTTCATCTATCTTGACTCGATATTCATCAGTTATCAGTTGTAGGGCATGTCGCCAATTTCTTTTTGAGACATTTCATTTATTTCAGTTATTCAGACTTTTGACATGTAATTATTCAGGATTCAGACTTGTTATTTTACTTTCAGTTGTGGGATTGTTGTGAGGAGTTTTCCTCCGGATTTATATTTATGTTGTTGGTTATTCATTTCTTCATTATAGTGAATGGTTGTTATTATTTCATTATTCTTTTACTGCATGTTAATCAGACTTAACTTAAAATTTGGCACTTACTTTTTAAATACTAGGTGGTTAGTAATTATTAAAATGTTTTCGACAGTGATGCTATTAACTGAACCAACTTGGCATTTTGAATTAATTTAATAAAGGAGTAGCTACCCGGTATTTAATTAGTCGGGGTGTCACAATTTTTTAGAACCTTGATATATACGGGTATAGAGACAGTATATATATGATATGATTATGAATATATCTGTGTGAATTATAAAGTTATGTGAAGCATACACCTCTAGTGCTATCATGGGAGGTTGCGCGATGTGGGTGAATCCCCTGGCTTCAGGAGCAAGGAGAGTATAGTCCCCAGGTCATAGTAGTCCATTATTTATATTGTGTGATTTTTATCAGAGGTGAGACGTGGTGGGTATGTTTTGTCCTCATTCCCGATGAGGAACTATGACCGCTTCCCATACGTTGTGATTTGTTTTTTACCAAGTCGGTGTGAGAGTCCGACCGCTGGTACCCAGGATGATAATGTGAGTGATTCCCTGAAAGATGATAGCATTCTAGACACTGCATCCATTGAGTTATAGCTTTGAGGGATGGTTATTTTACTTATATAGTGTGTGATATATATATATATATATATATATATATATATATATATATATATATATATATATATATTAATGCTCTTATGCGGACTAGTCCGCATTTTAAGAATGCGGACCGAACATATGTCACCTAACAGTGGGCCTAGAAATTATCGCCTAAATTATAGGCACACTCTCTCTTTTCTGGGCTCACCGCCAGGTGACACATGTTCGGTCTGCATTCTTAAAATGCGGACTAGTCCGCACAAAAACATGACTGTATATATATATATATATATATATATATATATATAGACTAAAATATGGAAAGAATTATGAGTTAAATTCTGGACTATCCGGGAATATAAAATCCGGAACAAGATGCTTGTGAGATACATATATAAGGTGAGAATATTATATACGAGATTGATAACACTAATGTGAGAATAGTGTAATAAATAGAGATAGTTATTTTATATAAATCGAGAAAATTAGTAAGTGTGAACTATAGTGTATAAGCTCGGGCGAAAGCTTATGATATTACATACGCGGGATGTTGAGATAGCGTATGGTATTGAATATTTTGGCGAAATGCTATTTAGGCTGGGTAGCATAACTAGGGGTTTAAAAGGCATGCGTTAGGTGTGCACTATTAGATGAGAGGTGAGGGGTATCTCATGTGAGTGCGACACCAATTTAAATATAGAGAATAACATATTGTAAATATTAAGGTATGTTAAGAACTTGCTAAAATATTTTCAAACCCGGGCTTTAACCCGTATCTATATTTTTTCTTCTTATTTGTTATACTTTTTAGGTGTCCAGACACAGGGACGCCTAGATGACTAACTCTTTCGAGTCAGACGTTGCTGACGCAACTGTGGATGTGGGCAGGAAATTGTTTTAGACACTTCCATCTTTGAGATCTAGATAGGAGGTATTGTAATTTAAATTCGGGTATGTTGCCCAATTGACGTCGTTTATTTTATTTCAGCGATTTTATATTACACTCATTCGATATGGTTGTATTATGTTTACCGAGAGTTATCGGTTATTTATTTATTCGTTCATTTTATTGTTTATATTCCTGTGTGAATGTTATTATTGTGCGTTGTTGTTAAAAAGATTAAAAAGTTTAAAATTTGACACCGGCCCTAATAGGTTATTAGTAATTAATTGGTTTTCGACAGTGATGTTGAGAATGAAATTACATGAGATTCCTGTCTCAATGTGATACAGGACTGATCACCCGGTATTTTATTGGGTGGGGTGTCACACCCGCCTACCCACAATCTGTCCTGAAACCCTTCCAACCCCCAAATACCAAACCCTAGCCCAAGTTTTTACCCAAAATAGCCCCAACCTCGCCTAACCCTAATTTTTACCCTTTCCACACTCATTAATGCCCAACCACAAGTAAATCTGACCCACATGATCCTGCCTTACTTCGAGCCGATCTCACCCTCCCTATTGACCTCTATTCCAGTCAATTTTTGACACAATACATGACTTACATGAGAAATATATCCACCGGGGATATATTTTCTGACTATTTGCCACCGGAGATGTCTCCGTCTTCAGTCCTCTTGTTTCGCCATGGTACTTGCAAAGGCGGGATTGCCGAAGTTACCGTCTAGCCAGATTCATGGGTCCACCAAGACAAGTTAAAAACATGCACTTATGGTGTTAAGAAGGCGGAGTGGCTGTCTGTTTTTGGTTGCTCGGGTTCTGTAGGGAGACATCGTTAAAATTCAGGTATATTAGACCCACTTGTTGAAGTTCCATATGGGTTTAACAGAAGTTCGGACGATCCATTTGCGTGTTGGCTTTGATTTGGGATTTTTCTTTGCTTTGAAAACTAACACTTGTACCGACACATGTTCATGTGACATTGATGAGTCACCCTCCGAGATCGAGAATAAGCTTTTTCGAAGATGGGGAGAATGATGTATATAGGATTTCTAGAGACACGTGGCGCGTGGTTGTGCCTACGGGAGACGATAATCTTTTATTTTCAATTTTTTAGTTTAGGGTTTATTGTAATTTTCCTTTATTTTTAGTGTTTAATTAATTTTCAAGTATGTTTGGGACTAATGAGTCATTATTAGGTATTAATTGTCCTCTTTGGTCTTTTGGGGTAATATCTTGGCTAGTAAGCTAACTCTTCATATAAATAGGCATTTTGGCCCTCATTTGTAATTAACCTTGAATATTGAGAATTGAGAATAGAGAGAGAAAAAAACCCATTTCACTAGTCTAATTTATTTGTTGTTATTGTTGTTGTTGTTGTTGTTGTTTTTGTTGTTGTGGATGTTGTTGTTGTTGATGTTGTTGTGTAGTGTAGTAATAACGCTTCCGCACTTGAAGATTTACATTATCAACAGTTAGGTTAGTCATTAATACTTTAATCGCATAAGGTCAATTTGCCTCGCACAGTATTTTGTTCCACAATAGATATTTGACACGCTGAATAAATTTCCTTTCATTCTTAAAGATTCTATTTGCCACTTGATTGGCCCATGTTGAAAAATTGTGGAGTTCAATATGAAGTATCTAACCAGGATGAATCCTTTACGGAGAGCCCATGTTCTGGAAGTTAAACATAAGTACATTATGATTATGTCAATATATATTAATCAAATTATAGACTTCTTCTTGTATATGTTTTGGTTATTAGTTCTTTTGAAATAGACAACTTCTTCATATGATAACCTCTTCCTCCTACATTTTATTTTTTGTGCATTGGGGTTAATTTCAATGTATGTTTCCCCCAATTCAACTCATTATTAGTTTACATGGTATACACAATTAAGCTTTATATATATATATATATATATATATAGTTCTTATTACAAATTTTTAGCTTAATAACCTTTAGTACCCCTGAGATGTATACCATTCTGTTGGTGTGTCACAACATTTCCTACGATACATATTTCATATCATACGATAGTAACAACAATGATTCTGGTGCACCACGCACACTAGGCCCACAGTTGATAAACATTTTGGTAAAAGCAGTCAATAATTATAAATTCCACGTACTAAGCTTTTCAATTAAATTTTAAGATATCACTTTGTGATCTCGCAGATCACGAAGTGATCATTCCAGATACCTGAGTTCTTTTGAACTTCCCCTTCCCTTCTATGTGATTTTTAACGAGTAAATTTTGAATCTTCTGGTTGTTAAGATAATAATAATAATAATAATAATAATAATAATAATAATAATAATAATAATAATAATAATAATAATAATAATAATAATAATAAATATAATAATAACAAAATCAGCTTTTGAAATAATCTTTTTCCTCAATTTTTCTTTTTACAGATCAAATAAGATCACCGAAAGTTATAGAAGGATTAGGCCTCTCTTCAGCCCGTGCTTCAGTAACAGCCTGAAGAAGTTCATCTGGAGTTGCAGAAAGATCTTGATCCCAGCAACCATTTGGCAAGTTTTTGGCTTTTCCTTTAAGTAGACAAGATGGCACCTGGTAAACTATCTTAAAGCTATCTAATTTAGTCAGAGAAGCTATAGAGACACTAATCTCTTCGAAGTAATTACCGGTGCCTCACTGTGTTCAGGATTATCATGTTCCAATTTGGCGACCAATTCCGATAAATGGCCCATATGTCTCCACTTTTAGAGTCAGAAGATGAGAGAACACATATACTTCTTTACAATATCAGAAGTTAAATGTCCCTCAAATATCTGATAGACTTGGTAAACCCAGAATCCACCCAATTCACTGAATTTGGATCCCAATTCACTGACCCAAATTCACTGTCCTAAATTGTTTTATTAATATGTGTCTAAACTATTTTACTTAGATGAACTCATGGGACAATGGATTTACTAAATTTACTATGTCTTCATTCTGCTTAGCCACTTCTGAAACCAACCTTTTTTCTTCTAGTTTCTTACAAACTATTGTTCTTGCTTTGTCAATTTACAACGTTCTAGCATCAAACACAGAGGTGGCTGGATAACGTCGATTGAAATCTCACTAATTTTGATTGATATTTCTATTTACGCTAGTTACTTTCTCGTCTTGTTCAATTTTTAAAGACATTTCTTCATGTCCATTTTGAGAAGTTTCTCCCACATCAAGCATACTCTTTTAGGTGGTTTCCCGACTTTTGGGACCAAGTGTTCATTGTATCCATTGGAACCCATATCAACCACAACATTTCTTACATGATGCTTTCCATAAGTTTTTGCGCTGACACTTTCATAGGCCTGATGAACAACATTAAAAAATTTCTTGAGTAATCCATTAGGATCCACTACTCCCGAATATACTCCTGAGGTTGAATCCATTGAAGTGATACATTATGATCGTAATCAAATCCTTGTATAGAATGAAATCTAGAGACCCCGTTCCCTGTAAAACATACTGGGGTGTTTGGGACATACATAGTCCCTTTAAATCTATGACTTTTGTACCCCTTTTTGGGTGTATATGACCATGAATTATACGGGATGAACTATTCACTAGGGTTTATCCTGCTTCGAGGGCTATGAAAACACCACGATAGTTTTTACAAGAAAGTCCCTCATTCACATGCTTCCCACAAATGATCCATAAAGTATCAAATACTATTTGTCCTTATATCATAAGAACTCTTCTTAACACTGTCAAACTTTAGAATCCATGCTTAGGAACCAAGCTTAAATTCCCTCATCAGCCCACATAACATAGTCTTGTTCTTATTGGGATGGATTATCACAACCATCCTTTTGTACTGTTTCCTAAAAATTTGCCTTTTTGACATATGGGTCCAATCCAGGAACTGAATAAAAATTGACGTCTCCATTAATTTTGGTCTGAGTAGATGTATATATTTCAAATGTAGCCACCATTTTAGATATACTCTCTACTTTAGGGAAAAGTGTTTGGGGCTTTACAAAATTATTCTTTCCAGCTTCAATCCTTAGCTTTAAGAGCCCCTTAATTAGTTGAAGTCTGAATTTGAAGACCACAGTGTCTGCATGTAGAAAATGTTATGACGTGAACCCATATCGCCAAGAGTTCGAGTCATGCATTTGCTTCAAATCTTAATCAAAATCAGCACAACCAGGTATGTACATTTTAGGTTGAACTACTTGACATAAACACTTAATGAGTTTATGGTTAGGGAGTAGAGACTAAGAAAGGACTAGATTAGGCCGGATATAGAGATTAAAATTTTAGGGGATGTGTTCATTAGATCCAGGAAGGTAACCACCACAAAGAAACAAAAATTTCACCAGTCTCCGACCAGATATAGTTAATAGATCAAATGTAATCACCTTCAGTTTTCATTATGTTAGTAAGTTCTACTATTAGAGAGAATAGTTCACCCATATTCTTAGAGAGAATAGTACACCCCTTTATTAATTCCGCTATTGTTCATCAATGAATGATAAATGGTATTAAGTCAGACAAGCCAATGATATCTATCTCATCCATTTAAGTGGTATAGTTGCTAGAGTAGGTCTTCCATCAGAAGAATTAATGTGCAAATGAGTTAAATTTTTTATTTTTTTCTGAGAGATTTAGAAATATCTGTTGGTTTTTGTTTAGCTAACTGACCAAACACCTTCAATCTAGGTTATTTTGCCTCGAAGGATTACAAATTAATATTGACACTTTATTTCAAAGATGTGATAAAAATAACATATAAACTAATGCTATTAGCATTCCATTCATGATTATCAACCATTATGTCCATTAAGCCGTGATAGTGTAAAAACATAGGTTTATTTTTTCCTCACAAGTTTTTTTGTTGTCTTCCTTTTTCTTTTTGGCTATTAATGATCTATTGCTATATGAACTTGTCTTGTAAATAGAATTATCATCTTTATGTCCCTCGTGTTTGGATAAGATGTCATCATTAAGTCATATAAGTCATGATTTGATATATTATCACATTGAGCATTTTTATAGCTAAATTTTCACTGTAGTGTTTTGTATTTTTTTTTCTGTGTAAGCATAGAAGGACAATCTTTTATCTACTATGACAATGGTGATATGATGTAAATAATTTTGTCTGATATGTCCATTATTACTACCATATACAGACTGTGGTACTTAAAATAGTTCAATGCATGCTTTTATCTGTTTTTGGTCATTCTTAAGCGTGACCTTAAATGCACATATTGATTCATCATCTAAATAAAGAGCCAACAATTTACAGAAGATAAAAATTTAACATTTTTAGTTTTTAAGCTTAAAATCAATTTGCTCGTATAATACTGATATAAAAATTGATGTCAGAATTGAGTATTACCCACTTCAATCTGGTTTATATGAATTTATAATGAACTGAAACCATAGATGTAGAAGGTCAACTTCAGTTTTGCATGAACCACTAATGCTTGTTTTCTCATTAAAAGAAACTTGTCTACGATTTTGATGGTATCCTCTCTAAGTTCCAGCATATCAAAATGTCCTCTCAAAATTATGGTCCTTGCTCTATTGAGCTATTTATTTTAGAAGATTTGAAAACTTTGAGTTATGTAGTTGTTTGTATTTTTCTTTATTGTTGGGTATCAATTGGTGAATTATAGAATTTGAATAAATGGTAGAAATTGTCCATCGATCTTGTGTGCTTCAAGAGTAAATGTAATTATCTGCCATAAATTCTCTTTGCTACGGCATTAGTTGTAAGTATTGTCCAACTTTCTCTTTCTACAATTATATATTAGAGTTTGAAACTGATGAATCCTCTTGGTGTTTTGGTTCTTATTCTGTATCTGTAGTTTGCACAGGCCAAAACAAATTGAAGCTCTGAGCAATTCTCAAATTGGCCTACATGTCCATCAAAGTATAATCCTTTTTCTTTCCTATTTCCCACTTGCATGGTGTGTTGTTTATTGTGTTTGAATGATTTTTTTATAATTCAATGACTTTCATTGCAAAGAAAATGGATGAATCTAAATATGATAGATCATTAAGTTCATAAAAAATGTAGGTATATTAATGAAAATATGGGCTGATTTGAAAATAAAATGCATTGACCATTGTAAAAAGAAAGTGTATGGAAAAAAACTAAATTGCTTATCTTAAAGTGGAGTTCCTCTCTTCATGGGACTATCCAATCTGAAGATGCACTTGCACCCTCCAAGTCACTATGAATGCATCCCTTGAATCTTTAAAAAATCACTATAACTGAGAGCATCCCTAAATAGTTGTTAGATTAATGCTCAATGACTAACTGCATGAACTTTCTGAGACTATTATCTCGAATTGTTCATGTATTCAGATATAAATACTTACGGTATCTAAGCTAGGTGTGCCTTCCCCGAATCTTTCTGTCATCTCTCTATTTCCAAGGTCTGGAAGTGTTTTTCATGCTGAATAACATGGTTCAGGATCACAAATATTGGTAATCTTCTTAGGTTTAATCCCATTGATGAGGCCATATCAAAATTAAAAGTCCTATGGTGTTGATGTCGGTTACATATGTTGAGAAATGAGGAAAATTTTGAGATAATGTTCTATTTTGCGGTGGTGGCATCTTTGGCGTTATTTTTAGGGTAATTTCGGTCTTCAGTTTGATCCTAGTTCCTTTTGTTCCATTATAATGTATTGGTTTCTTAGAACAAGAGGTAAAGGTTTGAGGGCTATGCTATGAAAGATTGTTCCTTTCTTTATATGTTGAAGAATTTGATGTGGTTGTAATCATATTTGTTTGATATTATTCTTATGAATTCGGATCATATCACCAGGCAAATTCATTCGAATATAAGGATGGTGTTCTTGGCTCAGCCGTATAAATGTAAATCAAGAGAAAATGCAGATATTATAGATGAATTTGGTATCTCATGTACATAGACTTATCTGGTCAGTGTTGTCATTTTTTCTAGTTGAGGTTGGCTGTTGCAACTTCTAGTTTGGTCAGATGCAATTTTGGTCAGTTCTCATGTGTTTATGCTCGTGGAGCATTCCAATAGACTGTCCTGGTTTGCTCTTGAGGGTTCACACTGTTTTTTATTTTTTGGTATTATTGATTCTGTTTGGGCCTTATACATCTACTCGGCCTAATTTTATGGTCACTTAGTTTTCTTTTGATTTGACTCAGTACTAAGACTTTTACTCATTTTTATATTGGAGTTGTAGTTTAGTTTTGAGGGGGTTTTCAAATGCGCCTTTATCTTTTAATACGCGACTGCGTGGAGAGGCTGTTTCTCCATCTTTTATGGATAACATAATTTTTGGGGGACTTCCCCTATTTTAAAAAAAATATTTAAATTTTGTCAAGAAAGGCTGTGATCTCTAATTGTTCATTTATTCGTGTTTAAATATTTATGTTTGTCAAGAAAGGCAGTATCTAATCAATTAGTAGATGTGTACTTACTTAATTGTTAATTTGTGTTTAAATATTTAATATTTGTACTCTTGACAATATTCCATGATTCTTTGAATCTCTTGGATTTAATTGATATGGTCCTCTCCTGTATTTTATGTCTCTTCTCCATTGGAGTTGTTTGACTCATGATGATGAATATATTTTGTATTTAACTTGGTGTAACAGTTTGAAATGTTCTTTCTTTTTTTCAGGTGACCAACTGCAAGCATGAGTATCATCTACATTTGCAAAATGGTAGTCATATAGCTTGCATGGATCGGCCCCAAAGTTAATTGAGTAATTGTATTTGCTATTTAATTTTAATGTTTTAGGGTTTTTGGTTCAGTATGGATGATTTGATTTCCAAAGTTGAATTTGTTGACCAAATAACGTTGTTTTTTTGTTGGATGATATTTTTGGTCATTATGGATTGCATTATTTTGAGTCTTTGGACATCAATTAAGATATTGTATATGATTGGATGCATATGAGATTTGATATCAGGGAATACATTTTTGGACATTGTCTGTGGGAATTTTCTTTGTGTTTGAATTTGATATGGGAGGGGGTGGGGCGGGGTGATGGATTAACCATTGTTATAAAAATGTAGGTGATTTCAATGTGTTAAAGAATTATTGTGGATTTGTAATTATATATGGAGGGTTTAAGAAGTTCCAAATGATGTAGCGCAACTTTGATATTTATCCTCCAAATTTTCACACAAGCCTTCCAAGTGTCCCTAATGTGTTCCCACGGGTGTGAAATTTACACTCCAAATTTTGAACCAAAACATTTAGGGAATGTCAGGCCATCCTAAAAATTGGTCCCTCTCTCTCTCTCTCTCTCTCTCTCTCTCTCTCTCTCTCTCTCTCTCTCTCTCTCTCTCTATCTATCTATCTATCTATCTATCTATCTATCTATCTATCTATCTATCTATCTATCTATCTATCTATCTATCTCTATGTGTGTGTGTGTGTGTGTGTGTGTGTGTGTATACACAAACTGCTCATGCAATGAAATTTCGTCGGTGACATTGTTTTTGGGTTCAACCACCACCACAATGAACCACCTCGGTGCTCTCATTTCTCTCCCCTAATATATTGCCTCCCTATTTTCTCTTTAGAAGCAGCTTTTAAACATATTTATCTATTCAGTTTGATGTTCTGCCATTGATCTCGCCACAAAACAAATGCTTGGTGCCACTATCATGGACCACCATATTGGTTTGGTGGCCAAAAAGGATTTGCCAGTGAGGTCCTCCTCCCTTATCATCTCTAGAGCATGCGGCTGTATCAACAGTGTGGATCTTTGACAAGACAATAGTTACAAATTTACAACGAACTGTTGTGATTATATTTAGAAACAATTATCACTTAATTGTGGTCAAGCCTCACTCAACATCTTATTGCATTCAAAACTGTTTAGAACATGTGAATTTTATCATAAGTGCATATCCATGTAAATATGTTCATTAAGGCAAATAAATCCCATCTGCCATTAGCATACTAGAAATATAAACAAGGAGCGGTTTTATAAGTTGAAGGGCCAGTGTGTGTTTATGTTGCATTTTGTTGCGAAAAACCCCTTTTAGGGAATTTTAGCATTATTTTAGCGGCACAAGGGGGAATATGCAACACTTGTCCAGAACTATGCATTTTATTGCAACAACCCCCTTTTGAGGTTGCACATTAGCCAACATGAAATTTAGAATTTCTCACTAGAAACAAGTTCTAGTATGCAAACAATTACAACTGCTAGTCTCATAAAAGAGAAGAGTAATATTTTTTTTATTCCGAAATAATAATTCAATATTAGAACATTATGAGTAAAATGTTAATTTTTAATAGTTATGTGCCTTTGTGTTTATGTTGTATGTAAGTGTGTATATATCTATGCTCATGAAATTAATTTATTGTCCATGAGAACTGAGTAACATTACTAAGTTTGGCACAACTTGGTATACTTGGACTGGATTGCCAAGTATAGTAGAACTCCAAATTTCATATGAGGATTTGGATTGTGCTACTATTCTTATAATGATGTGATTACTTATCAGTTTACAAGGTTGTAAATGGGCACTACGTTTGGTTATTACTCGAAGTGCATAGTTATAACTATGTTATTATATTGTAGTCTTATGGTTAGATCGTGTAGCTTACTTGTTAGACATTGACCTTGGGTTCATATTTTGTAATTATTTCTAGTGTAGTTTTCTATCTAGCTAGGATATACCTTAATGTAAGAGAGAAGAGATATTTTGGGTGTGAGCGCTGACGAGATGATATGTGTTGTAAATGAATCGCATTTAATATTGCACTTGTACTTGATTGCCAAGTTTAGTACAATTCCACATCTTTTAGATAATCAATTGTTAAGAGGTCCATCCAGTGTGAGATCCACGAGAAAAAAATTTCTTACTTTTCTTTTAACTTGTTAATTAATACCTATTGCAATTGGGAATACATTCTGGAAAGGTAGCTAACACATCAATATTTTTTTCTTTGATAAGTTTAATTTGTCTATGAACTAAGTAGAGGCACCAAACAGGTTTTAGAATGAAAAATAAGCAATAATATTAATCTATCACTATGATTTCCAAAGTAACTAAAATACTAATTTGTTTATTGATGACCAAGAAACTGAAAATGGCACATAAATTCCATGAACTCGAATGGTGGTTTAACGAATCGGTTGAAAATGAGACAACTTGGCCAATGTGACCAGATACAGTAAGTCATCGAATAGATTTTGTGTCATGAAGCGTGAAAGAGACGAAATAAAATACTAACTCGGCCTAAATATTGGCAACTCGGCCAAACAATTAGATAACTCGACCTAAATTCATCTTCCACTCACGTCCCACTTGTGTGTTATTTGGGGTTTGTCCCTCGTTAATTTTTTTGTGTTGATTTTGTCATCCAATATTTGCAATTCTTGAGGTTTGATCCCCAAAATGACTTTTAGCAATGGAAAAACTATCGCAATAAAATACTTGGTAAAACATTTTGTGATACTTTGTGCTTCACTACAAGTCATTTTGGGGGGCGAACCCCAAGAAATGAAAATTACGGGGGTTAAAATTAATCACAAAGAATAATAAGGGGCAAAGCCCAAATAACCCTCTAATTAAACATATTTGGTGCTTATTACTTTTGGTAAGACAAGTGCACTATGAGCCAATATAACTAATGAGAGAGTGCGATGCATAGCCGATGATTGTATAGTTATCTAATTGATTCATGTTATTATGTTTATTTTTCAAAACTTTTCTATGTTTAAAAAAAAAAGTTTGGCTCTTTCAACAGCATATAGTTGCTCATTGCATGAACTAAAAACAATATTGAGTTGAAAACTGGTTGGCCGAGTCATGGACCAATACCACTACTTTAAATAATTAGCTTAAAAAACGTTCCGCAACATCAATAAAAAATAGAACCCTTATTAAATTGATGTCCATATCAGTAGTAGAAAGAAATTTTAAAAAAAGTAATCAACTTGTAAAAAAGTGTGGTGTTCTACATTTTTCAACAATGGCAATAGCATATGCCTCTTAGGACTTAATGACGTATGATATGCTTTTATTTTTTAAATAAAATAATACAAACGAGCCAAGAGGTTCACAAATATCATAATCTAACCCCCTATTTGTAATTGCGTCCCTACCCTGACCCACAAAACAATGTAACTTCACAAACATGACATGAGGTGAATTGCCCTAATTTTAGATAGGTCATATTTTAAAGATAATAATGACTATGATTTCCACAATGTTTTGGGCCACGAAGATAATAATTTAAAACATAGATTTAGAAAATCACAAGTACCTTCGATGAAATAAGCAGAAGAGTACCAACTTTGGTCCCCTAATGAATTATAAACCATCAAAGCACTTTTCAAGACCATAGGGTCATGAGAACTAGATATCTGTATCTGATGAATAAGTGTTAATTTCAGGTTTATTGTGAAATGGATGGTGTTTGAATGGGTGAGTTTGAAAGAAAAACAAACACCACCAATCAAAGTCACACTACAATCTAAAATATTTAGTTATAACATCCTGCAATACCCTTTTAATCAAACCAACGCAAAACAAATACATATCCAAAATATTAAATAAAAAAACACTAAGGCTACGTTCGTAGATAAAAACAATTATGCTCTATATATGACGACAACTACTTGAGTGAATGAATAAACCTTGACTATACCTTTAGCAAAGGGGTTGCTTGAAATGAAATGATAATTTTTTAACAAACACCTTCTTAAGCAATACACATTTGGTAGTAAGACATCATTAGAAAATCAAACACCTTAAATATGTGTAGATTACTAAAAATGGATAAATAACATATATCCAATGTTTTGTATTCAAAAGATGCTGCTACAAATCCCACAAATAAATACATAAACCCCATGTATGCAGTGTGTGTTTGCCATGTGATGTTGTATACATATATCAATACAAATCATATGCTTTTTGTTGCTTCTGATTGAGATGGTTCCTATTAACCCCCTATATTTGTACAACTCATTCTGTTGATTTGTCCATATGATTAAGTGACTTGTAAGATTCACCAAATGATTTTGGATTTCAATTGTTATGCTTAGAATTATGCATTTTAGACACCTAATAATTTTGGATTTCAATTCTTAAACCCTTTACATTTTCTCACAATGCATTCAGTCAATTTCTACATATTAATGGTCCAACGGGAGGTTATGGAAAGGCCCCAACATATATTATCAAGGCATACCATTGTTATTCGATGGATCACTTATTCTTCCCCCACCCTTTTTAATACTGGAACATCAAGTACCAAGTATGTAGTTAGCTTGAAGTCAATTTTTAATTTATCATTCTTTTGATTAACATTTAGACTTAGACCTTAAATTTGAAGATTCCAGATCTTGTTTCGTGGTGTCCAATTGCTGTGTAAGGCTAAGGAATTAACTCTCAGGCTTAATACGGATGGGATGTTCTCATCATGGTGGCTGCCAATCAAGAAGGGAGCCTGACACTGTTTATCTGGGACTCCCTTGCCACCCTCTAGCCTACCAATTCAGAAGGGTCGTGTAAGTGACTTGACGAGTAGGTGGAACTAGTAATCATCTCCGCTTTGACTAGGTTGAAGATGGAACCATTATCGATATGCATCGAGTGTAAAATAGGCCATAGTGGAACTAATTTATGATGGTGGGCTAGCCACTCGAGCCGGGAAGTAAAGAACCAAAAGTTACAGTGGTCGCTGGAAGGCTGCTGCTGCACTGTGTTTGGATAGAAGGGTCGGGGTTCCTCGATGTCATTATCGTTCAGGTTGGGGTCGTGTCTACCGCTGGAGGTGAGGTTGAAGGAAGGTCAAAATAGGGGTAAAGATCTAGCGGGGTCACGAAAAGGGACTAGGGTTTTATGCTGTGGGGACCTAAAATCTGGAGGTGAAATGGGCAGAATAATGAGTCCTCGGTACACTGTTCTGAGATGAGGATACTATTTGCTTAAATTTTTTATCGAACCAGTGTTTCGCAGCAATGGAGGGACTCAACGGTGGCAACGGGTAGGGTTCGCGGGGACAGCGGTGAGGCCCAAAGCAAATGACCCGGTGTAGGTAACATCAAGGCTAGATTTTAGCAGCGGTGTCCAGGCATCCCTGCAGGATGGGTGGCCTTTATAGGGAGTGAAAGTGGAACGGCTGGGCCAGCATGCAGTTATGGTGATGCTCCAGTGGGATTCTCCCACCCTTGACTATAATCATAATTTTTAATCGCTATGGTCAATGATATAATTTCCATCACTTTAATGTAAACAAGAAATCTTTAATGAACCTTCATCTTTATATACTCTAAAATGCTATACAAAAGAGTTATTGCCTGTGAATTTTAAGCCATCCACGTGGATACCTCTCTTAATAAGCATTCCTTCTTCTAAACAGCCTACATAGTTTACTCCCTCTCTCTCCCCTATTTTAATTAACCTTTCAAAGCCTTTTATTCCAGAACAACTAGGTTAGTACCTCTTCGTTTCTCTCACTCTCTCTCTCTCTCTCTCTTAAAAGTGGTTGAATTCATCAGGTTATTTTTCTATTAAACCCACACCCGTCCACCTTTCTCCACCTATATTAAAAATCTCCCCCTAATAGTTTTTCGGGCAAACCTCACAGCCGAACTCCAATCGCAAAGATGCCATCTCACAAGACCTTTGGGATCAAGAAGAAGTTAGTGAAGAAGATGAGGCAAAATAGGTGTTGACTCCACCGTACAATGTGTATCCCTCATTGGATCCATATGGGGACTGATAACACCATCAGGTACAATGCAAAACGCAGGCACTGGCTCCGTACAAAACTTGGGTTCTAAGATGGTGCTCAATTTTGCTTTGCTTTAGTTTTTATATTTGTTTTGAGAAAGGCTCCATGTTTTGTATTTTGTTATAATGAACTCATAAGAGTCTTTTATCTGTGAAAACCTTTATAATTTTGAAAGCATGGGTTAGTCTCATTTTAATGATATGAATTGATGTTTGCTTATTTTTATTGTGGTTTATTTTCATTCATTACAAATTGGGGGAACATGTATTTGAGAGGATCTGTGTTTCTTACCTAGCTTATTGATTTAATCTTTTAGAATATTTATTTTTTAGTTATTTCATTGGTCTTGAGATGTGAAAAAAAAAATCTCCCCCTCAAACATGGAAGAATCCTTTCTCTCCTGCAACGTCAATGAAGATTCAATTGAAGAAATGACCTCAGTCGTTGCTTTTTCGGACCAGAGGGTGACAGATTGTTTGTTTAAGAGGCATAGTAAGGAGTTGGATGAAGTGGTGCAGAGTTTTCCATTGATGGTGGGTGTGGTGGTTTGTAGTGGGTTGTTTCTTATGTTTCCTACTACTCGATATGGTGTTTGGTGTATGGTTGGGTTCTATTTAGTTTGCGTTAATGATTTGTTATGTAAAGATGTTTATGTCTTATTTTAAGGGAGCTTGACAAATAAGTACTATTTACTTAAGATATTTATAAATAGGACCTATTTGATCAAAAATATTTTTTATGAAACTGTTATTGAACTACATACTTAGTAAACGAGACTAATTAACAATAATGATTTGTTTTACTTTTGTATTGGATGGAACCAATTTTATCCTTCGTTTTATATGTACTTAGATTTACTTTTAATGGAATTTAATATTTGCTTTTTTAAAAATAATTATGTCTCTCTGCGGCGCATGCACCTGATCTCCCCATTTCATTGAAAAATTGTGACTGAATTTGGACAAGAGGAGGTTATTAACACTATTACCATTTTTATTATTATAATTTTTGTGTGGACAATTCATTTTGTGTCTGCATAATATTTATAGTTTTGTATAGTTTATGAGCTTATGTTGACATTACTGTTGGGTTATAATATCTATAAGATCGTGTTTATTGTATATATAGTTTTTTTTATATTTATTTACTGGTTTGGACAGAGTATACCTATTTAATCTTTTTCCTAATTTCGTTTATCATTTTTATGTTTTTGCATTTACTCGATTGTTTTTCATTACACTAACGTATTTCCAACTAGTTGAATACAATTATGGTTAATGATCTTATTTATAAGTAGACATACCCTTATTATCACTAAAGAATCCCAAACTACTACTTACTCAAAGAGATAAAGCCACATAAATGAAAATAATAAAAACCAACGGGATAAGCACATCAAGTGGGAAGCTCCTTATAGGGTGTGACCTCTGCGCGCCATGTCACTTTGTTTCTGATAAATGTATTTGTGGTCAATTTACCTATGTTGGTATTCATGCTTTTAACCTCTGTTTTTACTTTTATGAAGACCAAATTTAGTGACACTGTTATTCCTTTGACACCTTAATTAAAGAACATAATGAGCGAACCTCCTATTTGTAGGTGTAAATAGATGAGTTTGTTTGTAATAAAGCTTATAAAAAAAAGTGACATTTAGGGCTGAGATGATGATCAACAACCCAATTTTATCATTAATTTGGGTGATTTGTATTCCTCTATGATAGCATTTATAATTTAAATATTCAGTCTTTGATATATGGTAAGAATGAAAAGGAGAAGGAAAGTATGAAATCCTTACAGGAAGGAGTGCAAAGACTTAAATAATCTATTATATACTAATTTTTAAGCATAATTACATCATCTTGTGCTTTTCTTAAAAGTAACTGTAGATACATTAACTAGGGATTGTGCTTCAAATGTAATAATTGATTCATACATTTCACCCCCAATATGTAAATGAAATCTGTAAATATGTGTTTAAATTTACTTCTCGACAATATATTTTCATGGAAGTAGATGTGTATTGATAGTTATGACAATATGCTGTTCAATCATAGTCAAAATCGAACCAAGTTAATCCAAATTCAGTTCCGATTTCTCAATTCCACATTTTTATGATTTTTAACTTTATTTAATTTAAAATTTTCAATCATTGACTTAAAGCCCTTGCAAATACTCGGAGTGGACATATATATGAAAGGAAAATCTACACCAACATAACAATAAATATTAGGCAACTCTAACCTAATTGTTGAAAAAGAAAGGGCTTCCTGTATGGTCAAGGATTAGCCATAAACTAAAGGATGGAATTATTAACTTGGTCAAAATAACAAAAAATACAATACTATGCAGGTTGATAATGCCAACTACACATAATTCATCAGTACTAAACAAACACAATAACAACAAATCTAAAATTCATTTTTACAAGAAACTTATAATAGACTTGAAAATCAATAATTTAATTTCATTATCATTCATGGACCTAAACGTTCATTTCCAAAACCCTACTTTTAGCACAGAAACTCACAACATTTTTGTGACCAAATAGAATACAAGAACATCTACGTGATATGGTTCTCAATCAAGACAAAAGATGATGGTTTTACAGTGAGCATCGCAATAGAGGTGTGAAATCGAAGGCCCAATGGCGGTGTGAAATTGAAGGTCCAATGGCGGTGTGAAATCAAGAGAGGCAGCTGAAGCTATAAGGAGCGAACACCCATCAATTTTGCAGCACATCGAGTCTTGCAGATGAGCGTGGGATCGAGGAGGGGTGGATTTGTTTTGGTAAGAGCAAGAGAGATTGTGATAGGGAAAGTAAAAATGCAGGGAATTAAAATCAAATACGAAAAATTAGATATTAAACCGTCCCTAAAATGGAACATGAGGGGCGACAAATTAAAACAGTCACAAAAAGAAAGTATATTTAGGGATAGTTTTAATTAGATGTACCAAATAATAATAATAATAAGAAGAAGAAGAATACTTAACTAGAGAGGAAAATAAAATGACTAATGACCAACCTAGTGCGAATACATAACACTCTAAAGCCTTCATTGCATCTTCGTTTCTAATTAACGGATTATACAAGGAAACGCTATTCATTATTTATAAGGCTCTGTAAGTGATTAATGTTATAAAAAGGGAATTATATATATTGATGCTATATATGGACTTTGAAAACCTACCATTTTATATCATTTGATTGTTCATTGTTTCAGGTGACCATATGCGTCCATGAGGTGTCGATTACTCTTAAAGTTTTGTAGCGAGTGAAGATCCAATGAGGGTGAATAAAGGACAGAGATATCTAGATTTGGGTATTTCATGGTCATCTTCTGTTATGAGCTAAGAATTTTTGGAAACATATTTAGAGAATACTATTTTTTCTTCTAGGTAGATAATAATTGTATATCTGAATGAAAGAATATATTCATTAGTTTCTCAAAAAATTGTACGGTGACCTACCACAAAACATGCCAATTTACTTGCTGTTAATGGCTTTATATTCTAATTATTTCCTTTAGTGGATGAACCATACACTAAAGTCGTGCTAAGCTGCATGACATCAAAGTTGTTGGGTGTGGTTCCAACATTACCCAATTCACAATGGATTGGATTTAGCATTCATAAAAATATTATGAGAGTTAACATTAACTTCACATTATATTGGTTGAAACATTAAAAATTAATGAACTCACTGTTTAGTCACTAGTAGTTTAATTAATCACATAAGTTCATATTGACCCTAACACAACACTTTATTCCACAATAACTTGTTGTATACATATACTTTCATTCTTGAAGACTCTATTAGTAGAATAATTGATCCAAATTAAAAAAGTGCGAATGAAATTTATTTGAACAAAACCAAATGAAATTACAGATGAAACAAGTAGGCCAAACTTCAACAGCTCTAATAAGCTTCGTTCTGGTTTAGGTTCAGGTTCAGGTGAGATTGATATGATAAGAAATGAACCACAGTATAAGCATAGCTCGACAACGGTGGATGAATATAGCAATTTGGAGTTGCTGATGTCTGGTAATATGACTATTACTCCTCTTTCACAAGGTTGGTATTAATCTTTTTCTCTGTTGCTCCATCAACTATTTTTATGTTTGCCTGATATGACAGGGATAATTTATTAACTTTGTAGGTATACATTATTTTGGGAATAATTATTCAATGGCTCCTTGTGAGGCATAAAGTGTTGACAATCTATATCTCATAGCCAAGAGGGTGGCACTTGAAAGGTATATATCTCTGACAAATCCTTATCCATTTTTTCCAAAGTTGTATATACTCTCTAGCATTCCTTAATAACACATTCAAATATATTTTTGTCTGTTGCTGAAAATCTTCATCAGCAGCTTCGTTCTCAAAATACAGACTTCACATCCATTTTTTAAATTCAAAACCAACCGCAAACATCAATCATGAAATGTAAAAATCAAGGGGGGAGGAAAAGAGTGACATTAAGGAAGTGGTATCATGTATCATAGATGGAATTAATGAAAAATTATTGAATACTACAGTATTCATATATAGCCTGATTCAACCGAGGTGGTTATTGCCAATTGGCTATAGCAATATTAGTAACACAAAATTGGTATGAAGGCAGCTAAAACATACTGGCTCCAACCAGTTGTAACTAAAGTACGCATCAGTTGGAAATCAAATAACCTTCATTACCCTAGTTTGATCCATGTCAATTAGAATATTATTTCACTTATCTTAATATTTCGAGAGGTCTTTGTTTGCCTTTGTTTCATTTCTATCTCTTTCAGAAAAACTAAGCAACTAACTTTGACATAAACTACACGTCAATGGCTAAAAGCAATTCACCAAACCCTGACTTTAGAGAGAGAATCAAAAGATTTCTGATATTCAAAATGGAGAGTGTCGTCAAATGAGGAATATAAAGGGGTATTTAAAGGGGAGGAGTAGCTTAGGATGTAAGCTAATCTTCTAATTATAATAATACCCTTACTAGCCTTTTGCTACTCCTACCTCTAAATACTAAAAAAAAAAAGAAATACAATGACAATATAAAATAAAATGCAATAAACCCTAAAAAGGGCCCATTTCCATCAATTGGATTTAGGTCATATTATGTTTTATTAAATATTCTTAATGTATTGTCTTTGCATTTGTATATTATTTCCTAGATATGTTACATTTATACCGATTCTTACCATCCCATTCCCAGTTCACAATTAATAGGAATTCCGATTCACAATTCGATTCACATTTTTTATAACTATGGGTGAATATGGTCTCTAAGAATGCCATTCTTCCTCAATTTTATAACAATCAAAGGTTGTAACTTGTAAAAATTAACAAAATTTATGGTATGACGTGTTTCATCCGCATTGATGTCAAAAACTTAAAATATACAGAAATAGCAGAATAATCGCAAATTTTTATTTTAAAAAAGAAATTGAGGCAATGACAAGTCCGTATTTAAAAGTTTCATATTCCAACCTAAAATAAAAATCAAACATGATGTAAACCATCTGTCCATAATCCTAAATAGATATCAAAAGAAAATCAAGTGTGTGACAGAAGAAAATGTTCAAAATAAATTGTATTTGGATTGCGAAAAAAAAGGAAAAAAATCCTTACTCATGAGAAGGAATTGTTTACGCTTGATCAGTGTAAAAAGAGACGAGAAACGAGTATGTTTTAAGATCTCGTTTGCATTGGAGTTACGCCTCTCTTCATTTTGACAAAGCACAACCGCGATTGGAAAAGAGACATGCTAATAAAAACAGATCCATGTACCAAAAAAACTTTGTTAGTTTTGAAACACACGCAGAATCATGATTGGAAAAGTGACATGCTAACAGAACCCTGTACCATAAAAAAAATGATTAGTTTTCAGGACAATGTTTTTTTTCACCAGAAGGAAAAAAACGAACATCCTTCCACAAAGTGATGCAAGATAATGTCATCTAAAACAACCTGGCAGCAGTGAAACATGGTTTTGTAGAGGTGCAAAATCAACAAGTGAACAACTAATGTTATTCATTTGATAAAACAAGTGTATGCAAAATTTATGATGGAAATATTTTATAGAACAATGTATTTATTAAGATTTCAAGTTCTACAAGGTTTCATTTACTTATTGAACTTTGTCCCCTTCTTGTTGTTCCGTCATTTGACCATTACAGATCATAGAAAATGACCAAAGCATAGTCAATGTAATAATAATATACAAAATAGTGGGTTTAAGTCTATTTATATATAAAACAATGGGGACAGACTTGATAGTCAATTGACAAAATTAAAAGAATGGGGATCAAAGTACAATAACTAAAACCCAAGAGGTAAAAATCATTTGCAACTTGCACTTTGGGGTTCAAAAGTCAAATGTCCTTCAAAATCTGCTAAAAATAACTTGTCCCATTTGAACTTAGGGTAAGTTTAATGCATAGAATAAAGAGGATAGATAGCTTTGTATACTCTATCTTCAAAAAAGCAATACCTTGTTACCCATGTATCCCGTAAGCCCAACTCAAACAGGAGAGACTTTCAAATTATTTATATGTCTCCTCAACCTTCTACATACCCAAATATATATATATATATATATATACCCACCATTTGCTTACTCACAATTCTCACGTACGTAGGACGAGATTTCACTCCTTCATTTTCAAGTTCATTCTCATGTTGCACTTCTATATAAGAATCATCTTCCTCATTAGAAATTTGATTCAAGACATCAGAGAGAGAGTCTAGTACTTCAGGCCTATCCTGCTCATCCGTCCAGACCAATCCCAAGTTTCAAGCGCTATGGTGTACTCTCTTCAATCCACCGCCACCCACCGAAATATCTTGAATGAAAAATAGAGGATTTTCCCTCTAGTTAGAACCGAATATTGAAGAACTACTTGCTACTCTCCGTAATTTAAAACTAGAAGAAATTTGTTGAGATGTTGTATCAGGCAAGTCTAGTATACTATCACAATTGATTCTGTATATTCTCTTTAATTGTAACATATCCCCAGCACATATCATTATGTTAAGTTTCTAACTTTTGAGGTCGCTTATATTAGTGGTGCCTATGGGCCCCACCTTGCCCATAATTTCTAGTGTAGGAGTATCAACAACTTGAGAAAATACATCTGCTGCTAGAGAGGGTGGGGCACTATATCTTTTGTGTTTGTCTAGCGGCTCCAATGATTTGTTCAACACTCTTCAAATGATTGCCTCCCATTTTGGAATCAGCCTTCTAGTCTCTTCTCCAAGAACATTCCTAGCATTCAAAGGGACAACCTCTTGGAAACTATTAATTGTTGACGTAGATCCAATAAAAGAAGTCATTATCATATTTAGGAGTTACTTTCTCAGATATCAAATGTTTTGCTTTAATAGAGAGCTAATAATTGTGAAACAAAGGGTAAATCACAAGCAAGAAAAAAAACTAAACCACACAGTTTTCGTTAAAAACTCATCGAACTATTTTTACTACAAAATACCCCCATCAACTAATCATTTTATTGCAAAGACTCTCCCACGCGTCACTTAAGATTCTATGAAGAAGACTTTGTAACAAAATGCATATTCCAAGTTTTTTTTGGCTTTCAAAACAATTTAGGAGAGTTTCCTCCAAAACTGTAGACTGTTTGATGGGTAAGGACGATTCTCATTTCATTTCCCACAAAGTAATGGTAAAACATAAATGACGCTCATAAACAGTTCCAAAAACAATATGAGCATACCAATAGTATTAAAGCCAGGGTAAAATTGGCCAGGGGTGAACTTTTATAGGTATAGCATGCACACATGATATATGCTCAAAGGATCTCATATAGTAGGATACAATCGGATCTGTTCTGTTAGTGTGCTGAAGAATAAAGAAGATCTTTTAAGAAGCTTTTGGTCATCCAACTGAATTATTAGAGGTATTAACTTCCCCAATCCCCACGAATTAAAAAAACAAGTCTATAGGCCTTTTTTGGTCCATAAAACAAATCTATGGGTTAATACAGTTCTTTTTTATAGACGACAGCAATCATCACAACGCAGCATATATAACAAGGCCTTCTAAAACCACAAATCAGTCATTTTTCTGAGCACTGAATGATGTTTGTTTAGTTTCAATCTCTCCATGCTCATGAATAATTTTTCATGTTGTAGAAAACTTTGCCAGATATCTTTTGATACTATGTGCCAACCTATTCAGGAAGGGGATTTGACTCCCCCCTACTACATGACATTTCCAAGGACTTTCTAAGGCTTTTCGAATAAAGTTGGCCTGGTCAATATGAGGAAGTCAGACTTTGGCTTGCATTTTTCAAAAGAAAGTATAAGAAAGCTCCTATGGTTTACTGCTTCCAAATGTGGTTGGTCTTAAAATGATTTAATTAAATTCTAAAAGAATTTGGGGTCACTATGAAGTGTATCATGAATACAACCCTCCAAACATAAAGCACTTGGTTAGTTAAGGTGCTAAAAATATTTGGGGTCACTATGATGATATACGGCCTTCTAAACAGATCATTATATACCTAAATATAGAAAACATACAAATATCCCTACTGATTTGGATGTGAATAACGCTGTCACACATGATATCCTACTTTAAATAATCCATTTTTTTATCGTTTATATTTAATTCTAGTTTTATTGTAATGCTTTATTAAATAAATTAATAGTATATTTCACCCTTGGAGTAAATCCTAGCTCCACCATTAGGTCAACTAAGATTATTTTTAGAGGATGAAAGATCAAATTTGAAATAATATACTTGTTTTAACCAAGTTTTCAATAAAGTATATAGCCTACTTATTTTCACATTCTCAAAGGGTCTTTCTCTTTGTAATAAGGAAAAATATTTGTGGTTCGAGTATGCACTATGTACACTACATGACACGAACCTTGCAATATATGACAGTTGTTGGAATAATAACCACTTACACTAACCTATTAATACATGTCACTAATATACAGGCCGACTCACAGACACACGATAGGGGTACACAACATGCAAAAAACCCATACATGAAGAACACACTAAGGAGTTTTCTGAAGAACACTAAAGAGTAAGTCCATTTTATTCTCCTTATGTTTTGGGGCCTCTCAATAAACTTCCATATCAATTACTAGTGAATCTCAAATATTCAGACCAACAAATAAAATTATCTTTAGTTGCCTAAAATTGGGCATGGACTCTTATTGAGTTGATTCGAATGGACCCACAGGGTGATTGGATCAAGAAGGGGTGTCTATTTTGACTTCGATTAGTTTAAGATTCTTTATGGACATGAATTGTTAAATATGGATGTGTGGAAAAACTAGAAAGGATATAATTAAAAATGAACAGTATAAGTAGCTTCTATACAAGATAAATTAAGAAAAAACAGCCTTACATGGTTTTGAAAAATAAGTGCACGATAGGGAATAGTGAATTGGTTCATATTGATAGTGACATTAGGGAAATAGAGGTAGACTTAGATTGACATAGCCTCAGTGAACCATCTCTCTTTTTCACAAACAAAACTGGAGCGCCCAAGGTGAGGTACTCCTACGAATGAAACCCTGACCAAACAGCTGCTCTATCTGATCTCGTAACTCTCGCATCTCCGCCAGAGCCATACGGTATGGAGCGCGTGCTATAGGTCGAGTATCTGGTAATAAATCTATGAAAAAGTCTATCTATCGGCTGGGGGGTAGGCCTGGCATCTCCTGAAATACATCGGAATAATCACGAACAACTGGGATCGAGTCTAAGGGAATTACAACCTCCTTAGCGGTATCCTCCTCTATGTAATACAAATGAGCGATCGAGCCTCCCTCTGGGCGAGGCATCGCCACTACAAACATCTCTTGCCCCGGAATGGCAAAAATAATACTCCCACTAAAACAATCTATCATGGCTCGGTAAGCTGCGACCCAATCCATATCGATAATAACATCGTGCTCATGCATATCTAAGACTAACATGTCTGCTGGTAATACCAAGCTACCAATCCCTACCCCCACACCCCGACATATAAAGAAAATTAGCGATCCATTTCCCAATGGTGAGTCTACACACGTCACAGTGCTCCCTGCTGTGGCTAATAACCCTAAGGCCTTTGCAAAATGGGTAGCTATAAAACAGTGCGTCACCCCAGTATCAAATAAAACCCGACCCATAGTACCATGGATAGGAAACATACCCTCAATCGCGGGTGGTTCCTGTGGAGTTGCTGCCTGGTGGACGTTATAGACACATTTGTACTGTAACCGCCCCTACTGCACTGGAGCGGCTGGATTGGCTGGTAGGGCTGGTAACTGAGCTGGTGCTGAAAGGGCGGCTGGAAAAAGTGGCCTCTATGGCTCATTAATGGCACCCTACTGTTGTGGGGCCCTATCACCCTCTGGGCAATCCTGGCGATTATGGCCATTTTTGCCGCACATGAAACATCGGCCCCTAAAATTTCCTCCCCTCTGACACTGCTGACCACGACCATGTTGGCCATTACCGCCCCGCCACTGGCCATGTTGGCCCTGATGAAAACGTTGTTGGCCTTGTTGGCCCTGCTGCTGACCCTGCTGCTGGCGGTGTTGGCCTTACTGGCCCTCCTAATTTGGATGGCCCTGCTGACCCTGCCTAAATCCCCTAAATCCCTGCCTGGAATCACCTGATCGGAACCACTTGGCAGGGTCCCCCTGATGGGAACTCTGCTCATGCTGACCAGTCTGCCCCTAGGGTGTCGGTGCTCCACTACCCCCTATCCTGCCCTGTTGGCCAGACTCTCCTGCCCGCTTGTTTTCCTACAGATGGAAGCGGTGATCCTGGCAGTGTATTAAAGCAGCATTGAGTACATCCGTGAAGGTACTCAGAGATAAATTCCCTATAAGGTGCTGACGGATCCTCCAAGCTAACCCGTCCACAAACAATAATATCTTCTAACTCTGAGTGGGTGCTTCATCTGGAACTATAGTGAGAAGTCTTGTGAACTCCTCTTCATACTCAGCAACAGTAGAACTCTCCTGCTTCAAGTTCAGTAACTTTCGCCTCATCTCAGTTTGCACGGCGGTCGAAAAATACTTGCGATCAAACCGCTCCCAGAATGACTGAATCGGGATAGTATCCCTCTCCTCCAAGGTGGTGGTGGACTCCCACCACTGCAAAGAGGCCCCCACTAGCTTAGATGAAGCCAACAACTATTTCTACACGTCTGTGAACTCATACATACGCAGATGCCTCTGGATATCTTTCTTCCATTGGCTGACGATGATGATATCTGAACTACCCGAGAACTCAGGGGGATGCGCCTTCTGAAAGGCATCCCTAGCCTGCTCCCATGCTGATGGAAGCTGTGCAGGTACTGGAACCACTGCCTGAATCTGTGGTGGAGCCTGTTGTACTACCGCCAATGTGGAATTCACCGCCTGAGCAACAATAGCAGCTACCTCATTAGCATTGATCGTTCCCTGAGCCGGAGCTGCTGGCTGCTCGGCTTGGGCACGCTTATCCTTTGGTGCACGTCTCGGAGGCATCTGAAACGTGAAGAAATTTATTAGTCTACAGTTATTATCAAATCTCAAATAGATGAAGACGTAATCGTGAAAGTAAGAATGCAACAATCCTAAAATAGGGATCTATAACAAAAATGTTAAGCTGAAAGCGAAATAAGCCGTACAGATCCTAAGGACACTAGAATTTGATGCTCTGATACCACCTGTGACACCCCTCCTAATTAAATACCGGGCGATCACTCATTAATTAAATTAAAATCAAAGTGAACAGTTGGTTCATTCTTAGCATCACTGTCGTAAAATAATCTTTTCCAATTTAAAAACCCTAAATAATTAAACTAAGCGTAAAAAACTTTTTAGACATTACTTTCCAAATTTTATTTTATAAACCAACATTTAAAACTTTACATAATTCATAATTTAAAGGATCACACAACAATTATACTGTAACATATAATCCAAAGAATTAAACATTCAACAAATAAATCCCAACATTAAAACTTAAAGCAAAACATCCCGACAGTAATAAAATCCAAGTGTAAATACTGGAAATAAATGAATCACAATGTCCAATAAAACAACTGAATAATGGGAAAGGGTGACACATGCCCAACTGGATAAAATAAATGCTAGGAGTTGAATCAAGAAATGAGGTCGTCTAAACAAGAGTCCTACAACTCCCACCTAAGCTGCAGCGCATTTCTTCCAAAGGATCCTATGCAAGACGCCCCTGTGGCTGGGCACCTGTAATATATACATATATATACAAGAGAGAAAAGAAGATGGAAACGGGTCAGAGCCCGATTGTAAAAACGATTTAAAATTTGTTTAGCAAGTATTTAAAATGTTTACTGGCCAATGCAACAACATATTAGTGTGGCACTCCCTTGAGAAATTATCACCTCTCTTCTAATGTGCACGCCTATCGCACTAATCTTCCCAACGGTTTAACTTATCTTATCTTAGGTTACTAGTAAGATTTAATACTAACAAATTCAACTGTTTAAGAGGTTAATTTCATTTAACAAAAAAGTTGTCATTTAACCTTATTTACTTAATAAAGACTCGTAGCAATATATTATACGTTTCAAACTCTTATTCCCAATTTGAAATAATTATTCATTTCTTACTTACCATAAACACAGTAGGTAGTTCCCAAATTTCTATAATTAAATATCTATATTAAATATTCATATAATATATATAATCTAATGTCACCCCACATAATAATTATGGTGCGGGCATACTCTGCTATCCAATCCCCGTATCACTCGTACTAAGGGAGATACAAGTTCGGAATCACTCTGTAACTGTATTAACACAAACACAAACACAAACAATATTAAGGCGAAGCATAGATTCCAGGTCTCTAAGAGGTCAGAACATGCCCCCACATCTCTTAGGATCGTCTGAACTATCGATTCGATAGCCTGTACCGAAGGATTTCTATCTTCTAGGGTACGAGTCAATATCCCCCATAAAGGTCCCATCGAGATAAGACTGTCCCAGCGTGGTAACCTCAGGGATAGCAAGTAGCGCTTGAATGATTTTCACACGTATATAGTATATGCATAAACACAGTCATATATATATATACTACTATTACCATATCAAATTTAGGTACATCTCATAAACCATAATTATGACATTTGTCCGTATTATTCGTTATTAAGTTATCACGTATAACGTTTGCCTCTTATCTTAATATATGGGATTATTCCAACTTATCAAGTGACACTCGTGAATCTCTATACTCTCATGTGTGATTTCAGTAGGTACTCATTTATTTTCCAACGTAACTATATTACGCGTCTCTTTCTTTAATACATAGTTCCATCGTCCCTTTTATGTAAACATCCCCAAAAATGTGAATCTCATCTTACATTAAAGATTTCATATTTTTAATAAGTCCCACTGGTCTTCTTTACATCCCAAAATATTTTAATAAGGATGTCCAAAGATTATTACTCATTTAATTTGAATTCATCTTTTTAGAAGGGGAAATATAAGTCTGCTAGGAGGGGTCGATCGATCGAGGGCAGGTGTTCGATCGATCGAACCATCAATCGATTGATGCTCTATGATCGATCGATCGATCAAGCAGGTATGGCTAATTCTGCAGAAATCCAGTTACGGGTTCTATCATTCAACATCATCCAAATCCAGATTTTTCACTCCCAAACTCCCAGAAATTTATACTACAAACGTCCTAAACCCAAATGGACAATATTTAACGTAAAGCATGCGAATTTTCATCAAGATTCACGGATTAAAAGTGCCCAAATTTATACAATTCTCATAAACCCTAAAAATTTCTTTAACTTAATTCAAATCATTCTTTCTCCATAAATTCTACTTCTAATTCATCATAAATCCGTGGTTAAACCTCTACATATGAAGGGGATTTCCAAATTATCATTTATATCACTAAAACATGAAATTTTCTAATCTCCAACATGGGTTTCTTTCATAGAACTCATCCTAATCAACCCTAAACTAACATGAATGAAGCATTAACGAAATTAAGCAAGATATATACTTTCCTGGGGATTTTTTGTCTCTGATTTGTGTTGAAATCAATGTGGTTATGATCCTTGCGACATGATCTAGCGTTTGGCGGCGACGGCGGCGCAAACGGAGGAGTTCTTGACCTAGAACTCTTTGGCCAGCTCTCTCTTTCCCTCTCCTATGGTCGTCACTTGTCTTTGGTTGTGTTAACCCTAGAAAAAACCCTAGGCATCTGATATAACCCTTGTAAATTCGCCGGTTTAATTACCCAAAATTACAAAATGTCCAAAACGCCCTCCCGGGGTACTAATTAAGCCTAAAAACTCCTCGAGACCCAAATTAAACCCTCGGGTAGACTTTTCTGACTATCTCGACCCTTCCGGACACTTTGGCGTACTCAAAACGACCATACGAGCAAGTTATAATTTATTCACTTTTATTAATCAATATTTAGTCCCGACACGACACAGGCGCGTCCCGACTGAAATTTCCAAAATTGTCATTTTATTCACTCTTGACATTTAATAGAACCAATATCATATATTACTTTGCTCATTGGTAATATTCAACAAGTTTCCCATACTTACTAACTCACATCACGTTAGTAATTATAAAAAATAATTAATTTCTGAATTTATATTAAATTAATAACTCACATTAAATTTAATAAATCCACAAATTTAGAAAGCATAAAAATACGGGGTATTACATTGTTGTCTAAGCCAAAACATAATAAATATTTTTTAACTTATTTGGAAATTCTTTATAAATATATATTTATTTTGGGAACTCATATTGACTTTCTATGTGAAGAAGGTGAGCTATAATAAATAGATATTGCAAAAAAAAGAGGATAAAAAATTAAACCCCAATATTTTTTTGTCAAAGAAAATAGGCAATCTTTTTTTTTCTTAATCGACCTTTTGTGGGCATATTATTCCTTTTGAGGTACAACTGATGAGTTTCCATTAGACATTTTAAATCACGCTTGACGTGATGGTCATAATTGAAATAAATCAAGAATAATGGAGCGCCTACCTTTTTTTAGAGTACCTATTCTGACCAAGCAGGTACATCATGAGAAGATGAGTCTGCTCTTCATAAATCTAGAGTTGTCGTTGACCAATCTACATTACAACAACTACATCATGTTAAATAATTTTTTCTTATTAAAATAGATAAAGTTTTAATATATATTTACAAAAATATTGCACTTTTAAATACATTTTACAAAAATATTGCACTTTTAAATATAGTTTACAAAATATTTCACTCACTAAATGCACATTTGTGAAATGCGATTTAAAATTTAAATTTGTACTTTTCAAGTGAGAATTCACATTAAATTAACAAAATTATTAATAGTTAACGCTTTAATTAAAATCACAATTTACAATCGTGAATTTAGTTAGATTTTCATTTGAGAAGAGCATTTTCTCAAATTTTCCCTATTTTTTCTAAGGCAATTGTCTTTTCATTAAATGTAAAAGAATAAATAAATACCAAATAAAAATTTGGGATCCAAGTTCAAATGTGGTTGAAAATAAAAAATGATATAATTATATGTACTTGCAGTTTAAGTCCCATTTGGGAGAAAATTTGAAGACCCAAGCAAGTTTAGTGCAAAATTTCGAGATTCAAGTTTCGAATAAGTAAAATGTTAATATATTTAAGAATCGTACTATTTCATAGTCCACCCTCTTATTCAAACAGTCCAACCCTTATTTCACACTGTAACTAAAACCCGCCCAACGTCCCAAACCCATCTGAAGTCCCAGGCCGGAGACTCCGTTTATGTCTCAAATAATGGAGTTATAACTTATTTCTCATACAATAGAAATAACAATAGCAAGAGTGGGGATGACGATGATGAAGAGATCAGTTTTTTTAATGAAATACACGGGTCATCGTCTTCTCAACGCTGCTACAAAATCAATTCATTCTCAATTAAGGGTAAGGCTTTGTTTCCATTCTCATTATTCTCAAACTCCAACACGCTTTTATAATTTTGTCAGCAAATCTGGATTCAATACTCTTGAAGATGCCCTAGCTTTGTTTAATCAAATGACCCAAATGCGACCTTTGCCGTCCATTCTCTATTTTAATCAGCTGCTATCCTCCATCGTCCGAATCAAACATTATACCACTATTATTTCTTTATTTAAACAAATTCAGTCATTACCAATAGTTAAGGTCGACCTTTATGCTCTTACCATTTTGATCAACTGTCACTGCCATCTCAATGGGGTTGATTTGGGTTTCTCTTTTTTGGGCAGAATCTTCAAACTTGGTTAATAACCGAATTGTATCACACTTACCACTTTGATTAGGGGCTTGATACTTGTTTAATGTAATGGAGGAACCCAGTGTTATAACTTATGGGACCATTATAAATGGCTCATGTAAAACAGGAAATACTAGCGTGACTATTGGATTGCTTAAGAAGATGGAACAAAGAAAGTTGGGGGCTAATCTTGTGGTGAATAGTACAATTATTGATAGTCTTTGTAAGGACAAACTAGTCGATGAGGCTTTTGACCTCTTTTCAAGAGTGATCTGTAAAGGTGTTATGCCAAATGTCATCACATACACTTCATTAATCCACGATCTTTGCAATGCAGACCGATGGAAAGATGGTACAAAATTATTGAATGAGATGCTGAACCGAAAAATAAATCTGAATGTAAGGACTTTGAATATATTAGTAAATGCACTTTGTAAAGAAGGCATGGTTGAAGAAGCGGTGGATTTAATTGAAAGGATGATTCAAAGAGGTGTTAATCCTGATGTAGTCACATACAATGCTTGGATGGATGGATATTGTTTGCAAAGAAGATTGTATGAAACGAATAATGTATTTGATTTGATGGTTGCTAGGGGTGTTAATCTCAATGCTCATAGATATAACATATTGATTAATGGATATTGTGGGGAGAGAAAGATGGATGATGCCCAAATATTTTTTCATGAAATGTCTAATAGAGGATTAAATTTCAATACCGTCACTTACAACACTCTTATAGGTGGCTTCTGTCGTATGGGCCAACCTCTTGTTGCGCTGAATCTTTTTAATGAAATGCGAGAATGTGGTCAAGAATCGGATGTCATGACATATTCTATTATGTTAGATGGTTTGTGCAAAAATCAATGCCTTTCCAAGGCAATTGACTTATTTCAAGAGATGGAAGATTGTGGCTTGCATCTTAACATTGTAGCTTACAACACCCTCATTAATGGTATGTGTAGAGAGGGGAAATCTAAGACTTCTAAGGAACTCTTTGATCGTCTTCCTAGAAAATGTTTGCAACCTAATGTTCGTACGTACACTATTTTGATTAATGGATTCTGCAAGGAAGGCATGCTAAGCAAAGCAAATGAATTGCTTGGAAGAATGAACGAGAGTGGCTGCTCGCCAAATGCTTGCACTTATAATGTTATTATTCAAGGATTTCTTCGAAATGATGACGAATTGAGGGCAATGCAACTTGTTCGTGAAATGGTTAATATGGGATTCTCCGCTGATACATCTACAACTGCTCTGTTGATGGATGCTCTGACCAATGATGAAATAAGTCAAATAAATTATGAAAACGCTTCATAGAGTTGTATAATTTCTCTCCAGTTTTGAATGCGAGGTCGAATTTTTGACCTTATGACACGCTAAAGAATCAAGATTTTTGAAGTAAAATTTCTTCATTGAGATGAGGAAGTACCTTGGTTTCGTACTATGTATTTTCAATTTGATTAATATATTTAGAGGCTCATTTGAGCCTTGTGCTTAAAAAAGTCGCATCTATTTAGCGTTTTTACTTGCTAGATTAATCTTAGAAATACTTGAGTTAATATAGTTCTTGAATGGTGATTACTGGGCCACCAAATTTGAGTTGATGGAAGTTCAAATGCCTTGACATTATATAATTCTCATAAGCATTGATTACTGACTATCCCTTAAGCACACTACTATTGGTACAAAAATGGCCAACAACTATACTCTAGGGTTGGGGGTGGGTGGGTGGGGGGGTGTTACATGTAATTGATGGAAATTCAAATGATTTTGTGATAATTTGAGAAGAAATTTTACCTTTATAGAATTCTTATAAGCACTCATTAATGAACTTCCCCTTAAAGACTTTCCCGAAAGTACACGTTGCACCGCTACAAAATACCAATATGCAAAATAAGAACAACAATTTTGAGTTACGGCATTATGCTTATATTACATGTTTTAATGGTTTTGTATTATTGTAAAACATTATGAGAATTCACTAAATTTTGAACTGTTATTTGTTGTATATCTGAATCTCATTATTCATCTACCAATATATGTATGTTTTCCCTTTAATGTGATGTCATGAGAGTTCCTTTATTACGTGACACATATCAATTTTTTAATCTTTATTTTTTATTGGAGGAATTTCAAATTATCAATGCAATTTTGAGTATTAGAGGAGAGTTGCATTTAGAACTGCAAAATTAATGATTGTCACAGTCAAGATAATTGCACAAATAGACTATGCTCTATTTTTCATTTCGCGTTGTGTATGAAGACTTGTTACGACGAAATATGTGCAAATACAGGTGTCTTTATGTGAACGAAAGTGTGTTTTATGTTCTTACATCTATAATTTTTCCTAACACTAGATTTCTTGACTGGGTACTTTGGAAGATATTATTATTATTTGGGATATACAGGTTTGTTTAAGACTTGCCATGTCACACATGTTCACTAAACATTGAAATATTATATGTATATATATATGCATTATATTATTGTATTTGTTTGCTTTGTTAAAAAATAGTGTGTCAAAGTAAATGCATGTGTGTGGCATGTATCGTACACCGAGTGAATTGGGATGACCCGTGGATTCACACACAAGTCTAGGGAAGAGGAGTGAAAGCTTTGGGGGATGTCGTTTACTCACCCAATGGCCCATAATTAAGCAAAGACTATCACAAGTATCGTCGAGGCCTTTAATACTCTGGACGTTATAATGCCGAACGAGGCAATAGAGGCATAAAAGAACACAACCAATGGGATTGCCGGAACGACGCCCCTACCACGATAAATGCCCTCAGGGGTTCACCCAATCGACTCTCTCGTTTTATGATTTCAACCCACTAAACCCCAAAACTTTGGGTAGGGACCAAAATACTAGGGATGAACAGTGGATTCAATAACCGAAACTAGGCCCCCTAGCCTTGGTCAACTACAAAAGAGGATCTGAAGTTGAGATTTAACCATGTTCACCATTAATGCATCGGTTGTTCCAAATACAAGCTTGGGAATGAGCTAGTAAAAATTAAGCTTTTGAAGAAGGGCCTGAAATGAAAGGTTAAGGGAATGCTAAAGGGTTATATTACTTATGTACTGATGTAGTAGAGTTCATTGGCTTAAATAGGGGCTGTTGTGAGCTATTAACAATAGATTTTTTCTATTTGTAAATTTCAGTTGTCTGGTCTAATATTGTATGAATGGACTAAACAACTAGTTGAAGTATTTTTTTTTGGGGGGGGGGGGGGTGAAAGAGATGTTATCAAGGAGAAGAAGAAGATTTTTGGTGTAGAATAATATATATGGAGTATGGAGGGAAGAACTAGGCTTGCAAAAGCTCAAATTTTTAATATTTTGTTGGAAGGCCTTGAATCTATGGATTTGTGTCACCATACGCAATGTGGATGCAACACATGTTACACAGAAAGGGAAAACCAAATAATATTATGTGTTCTTTTTAAAACAAAATGGAGAATAAAAAAAACATTGCTTACAAAAAAAGGGTCGAAAATGTTATACGCAATAATACCTTCACCAGTTATGACTAATGTTGTAGTCAAGAGAGAGTAGTTGTGTTCACGAAACATATACAAATAAGTGCCTACTTGATTGGGCATAAATATTGTATATTTATCCCCCTAATTTCAGTACTTTTGTGAACCCGAGTGATGTAACATATATGGATTTGATTCAAATTTATGCTGCTTATCTTTGTTGGTGAGTATTTCGTGTTTCGTGCTTCTCTTATTGATTTTACAGGTTAATTATGCAAGCAGTGCAAAAGAGGAAGCAAGACAATGCTAGAAAAGCTAAGAAGGCAAGTTCAAGGGAAAATTGGTAATTTTGCATCCATATCCGGAAAGATAAGTCAAATGGAAAGTTGAAGAACTCGGAACAACGAGAACACTGGAAGAAACGGCACCCAAATCCGAGCTACGGTTGAAAAGTTATGCTCAGTTGAAGTTGAAGAAAAATCGAAGAAAAGAAGAGAAAAGCCAAAAAAATCCTAAGTGTTGAACTCCAGGCCAGCATACATTCGCGAACCCCAGGCCGAACCGGTTTGGGGGGGCGAACCGGTTCGGGGTACCTGATGCGCGAATTTTGTCTTTTATGCTGATTGGTTCCCAAGACTCCTATTAGGTTTTTAACACTCCAAAATTGTGGGGAATGGGGGCAGCAGCTTAGGAACAGCTATTAGGGCTAGTTTTAGAGAGTTTTTGAGAGAAAGAACGGAGAGGAACATCTAGGAACATCAAGGGATTATATTGCTTCAAGATTTCATTGTTTCGGGTTTGTTTTTCAAGTTTTAATTCAAGATTCAAGATTTTTGTCGTTGTTCTTGCATGCTTAGTTTTCGTAGTCGATTCAACTTGTTTTCGAATTCATAGTACATCTTTACATGTTTCAATCTTGCTTCATCATGATTTCATACACATGCTACGTTATCATTTCATGCATTAGTCCAATTAACATGTCCGGCTAGGTTTTAAAGGTTGGGATGCATGAACCCAACCTGATGTGTTAGTGTATGTGTACAACGTGAATCCGATAAATTTAATGATTACACTACACCAAATCTGCCCATTTGTCAAGGTCATTGACCTTGACAAATTCACCTTGTCAAGGTCAATGACCGTGACATTTCGAGGCGAGACAACTTTTTTTTTCACGGTCATTGACCTTGACAAAAAACTCGCGTTTTATGTCACGGTCGTGTTACGGTCATTGACCTTGACACGTTTGTCACGGTTTATAACCGTGACAAAGCCGTGACCCTTTTAAAAAAAATTGTCACGGTCATTGACCGTGACACGCCCGTGTCAATTTTGTCACGGACGTGTCACGGTCAATGACCGTGACAATTCTGGGCAGAATTAAAAAAAAACTGCTGGGCCGTATGGCCACTGCCACTGCCCAGCAGTATATTTGTACCTGTTATAGCAACGTTGTACCTGTTCCAAACATCATATATCCGAACAAACTAAAGATAATGCAAATATATATTCAAATAAGAAACTATTTAAAAAGAAACAACATCACCATCATTTTATCTCAAATCTACAAACTATTTGCATGGAAAAGAGATTTTATACCGCGACGCTCGGGAACACCTCCTTATCCTTCCCTTCTCGTCCGAATAGCGACATAAGTATAGAGCATATGTGGCCTACCCTTAGGGCCACTCCCTGTCCCCTGAATTGAAATAAAGTAAAATTAGTATTCGCCCCTCAAATATAGATAAATATAAATCCTAATTGAAATCGAAATCGAAATTGATATATAAATATAAATACATTACCTGTAGTGTCACTCAAACAGCTAACTTGAGCTCATATGGCACCTCCTTCCAACTAATGTACCCCGGGCAATCGTGTCAATTATAATTCTCTTCATATCTAAACACTAAGAAATACCATAATCCTATGGAGGTATGCGTTGCAAATTCCTTCCAACCGTTGTGTAGCCAAAAATCAGCAGTTGAAGTTGTCAACTCCACCTTTGAATGGGGTATGGAAAGTGGAATTGACAACTTCAACCGGTGATGTTTGGCTACATAACGGTTGGGAGGAATTTGCAGAGCATCGCTCCATAGGATTATGGAATTTCTTAGTGTTCGGATAGACGAAGAGATTCAGTCTCCTCTCCACAAATAGGACACCCCAAATAACTATGTACTAATCACCTATTAAAGGTAAGAAGCGTATATTCATGGATTAGTATAAACAAAACTTAGATGTAGTTGGAATATTTATGTATTAATCTCCTCTCCACACACGCACACTACACAAGAGTGAAAATGATAAAGTGCAGATCAAGTAAAAGCATTAAAAATGGATGTTTCGGTACAAATTAAAATAATTATTACAAATTGAAAATGGTTTCAAATTCGGGTTATCATCAAAAATGGATTGATATTCGATAGGAGCAGCCAAGTCATCCACACTACTATTTAGACGCCTTGGCGCGTGTTGGATAATTGACCACGGCTCGTTGTTGATATACTCCGAGTAAAACACTTGCTTAACCTTTTGAAATGCACAAACAAACGGCTCATCGCTCACGTGGTCGTTGCTCTTCAACTTGGACAACTCAACCGTGATCAAATTGGTGACAGGATCAACTTTAGAAGCATTTTTATCCTCAACTCTTACCCATTCACAGTAAAATACAACCTCTTTGAAGCTTATATAATCCAATTCAAATATATTTTGGATTACACCATAGTAAGTCATTTCAGCTTCAACGAGGTTTTTATCTTTTGCGCTCGCTCGAAAGAAAGTAAGAGCCTTGTATGAAATTCCCGAGTTCTGTACATTTGTACTTTCCTCGTACACTTTAGCGCCGAAAATGTAACCGTTCAATCGATATTTTTTGTACTCTTGTGCCACGAACAAGGGTCCAGTGGCTAGACGAGCAAGCCTTGATGTCGCATCACCCATCTTTAGGAGCTGAGAATATAGATAAATTAATTATATTAGTGGTAAAATTTGAGTGTAATGTAACGTTATATAACGACTGTTTTCATTGTAATTACCTCTTGTGTCAACCATAGCCTAAATTCGCTGTCTGATTGTACCACTGTTTTTCGTCTTTTATTGTTCTCACAGGCTTCATATTTACTGCATATTACAAAATTAATCATGTATAAAATAATCTAAAATAATGTTAAACATTATAATATTCGAAACTTACTTTTTCCATTCTTCGACATCTTCATGTGTGTCAAATAGATAACGAGCTACTTGTTCATGTTGCAAACTCATTAATTTCACTCGTTTTCCCATCACATTACCACCATCATCGAGGAATTCATCAGTGTCATCAACGCTGGTAGAGTCAGTCATATATTCCCGAGTATATATTGATGACTCCACGGTGATGTATTCCTCTGCAATTGATCCTGCAATATATCGCGTATTCTTGACGTAATCTTTAAAAACTTTCATCAATCTTTCAAACGGATACATCCACCGATATCTAACTGGACCACAAAGAAGTGCCTCGTCGCATAGGTGTACCAACAAGTGAACACTTATGTCAAAGAATGTTGGGGGAAAGTACTTCTCCAATACACAAATCGCTTCGTTCACAGCCAATTTTGCGGCCACTATGTGTTCTCGATTCAATACCTTCTCACACAAGAGGGAGAAGGTAATACTAATTTTCATAATAGCCCTACGCAAATCCTTGTGCTTGGAGAAACAGTGCTTAAACAATAGAGGAACCAATTGCATGATCACATGCCAATCATGGGACTTACACTTATGTAAATCATGAGTAGCATAATTCACAATCCTTTGCAAGTTGGACGAAAAAGTAGATGGGCCCTTCAAATTATATATTGTGTCTAGAAGAACCTTCCTTTCCTCACTCGTCAAAGTAAACGCACCAGGGGGAATTATTGTCCTTCCCCTACTATCTTCTTTCAACCATAGTTGTGGTTTAAGTTTTAACGTTTTAAGGTCTTTTCGTGCATTTTCTCCATCCTTCGAATGACTCCCCCCAAGGCAAGTACCCACAATATGTTCAGCGAAGTTCTTCTCTGCATGCATCACATCCAATACATGGCGCACCGGGTTTTTCTTCCAATAAGGCAAGTCAAATAAAATTGACCTCCGAGACCATGCCTTTCTTATCTCAGTTTCATTCCCAGTCGGGGTCTTCTTATGCTTGACATTCTTAAATTTGGGATTCTTACCTGGCATATTTGGGCCACATTCAGAAGATTTATTTTCAATTTCTGAACCCGAAAGTTGTCTCGGCGGTAGCCTATGTTCAACTCCGCCCAATAAAAAATTGGAAGCTTTCTCAAATCTGAAACTATGAGCTAGGGGTAAAAACCTCCTGTGGCAATGGTATACATTTTTTAAGCTGGAGGATAGACGAAGAGATTCAGTCTCCTCTCCACAAATAGGACACCCCAAATAACCATGTACTACACATCCGGATAATATCCCATAAGCTAGAAAATCATGAATTGCCCACATCAACATAGCTTTCAGCGTAAACTCTTCTTTTCTAAAAGAGTCAAATGATTGCACACCCTCTTCCCACAACTCATTTAATTCTTCTACCAAAGGAGCCAGGTAGATATCAATGTCTTCACTTGGTGCCTTTGGCCCAGGTATTACTAAAGCCATCATCGAAAATTCAGGTCTCATACACTGTGAAGGAGGGAGGTTGAGTGGGGCTAGGATCACTGGCCATACACTCTGATTGGTGCTTAGATTTACAAATGGATTGAAACCATCTGTTGATATAGCCAAACGAATGTTGCATTGTTCTCGAGAAAAATCGGGATACTCATAATTCATCCTCCACCAGGCAGTAGAATCAATAGGATGACGCATGATATTACCCCCTACTTCTGCCCTAGCATGCCAAGTCATTGCCTCTGCAATCCATAGTACTGTGAAAAATCTCTTTAATCTAGGCCCAACGGGAAAATATTTCAATACTTTTTGAGGCACTTTTGAGCTTGTGCCTTCCTTACTAGTAGATTGGACATATCTAGGTTCATCGCATACCGGACAACGATCAAGATTTTCATACTCCTTTCGGTATAGTATGCAGTCATACACACAAGCATGAATCGATTTATACTTCATTCCCAAACCTTTCAAACTGTTCTTCATAACAGGATAGCTATTTGGAAGTGTATTCACCTTGGGTAATAAGCCCTTCACCCATTTCAGAATTCCCGTCACGCTATTGCCAGACAAACCGTACTGCGTCTTCAAACTGTGCAAACCAACCATGGCATGTAAAGTTGTTTGATCTTTCTCACAGCCAGAGTATAACGGTTGGGTCGCCTTAAATTTTAAACTTTGGTAGTCATCGTCAAGTTTTATCGTGTTATCTTCACGAGAACTTGAATCTTCTACATCATCAGTAACCTCATTCTCCTCGGCTTCATAAACTCCGTACGCATCATCAACTAAATCCTCTAACATATTATGATCTACGTCGTCCCCTTCTTCATCTATTCTACTTGTTGAAGGATGTTGTGAAGGTTGGTCAGGGACAAAAGGAACTTTCAATTCACCGTGAAAACTCCAAAATCGATAACTATCTTGCATACCCGATCTTAACAAATGTAGTTCAACTGTTTTCCACTCAAACACCTTACCATTCTTACACCTAGCACACGGACACGGAAACTCTTCATCATTACGACATCTCTTTGCATATTTCACAAATTCGTTAGCACCTCTGCGAAACACATCCCCCATTCTATTAGTCTCACCCATCCACTCTTTGTATTTCGGATATCCCATCACAGCTACCACAACTAAACACCTATTAAAGGTAAACAAAACTTAGATTTATAGTATGTTTTTTTTAAATATCCCATCATTTAATTATCCTATTAAAGGTATGTGGTCCTATCCCATTCAAGAATGCATTTTTCTGTAATATACTTAACAGCTCATGCACATTGTTACGATTTGAAAAAAATTCGATAGCATATCCCCTTAGTTCTCCAAGTACACGACGTAGATTGGCAGGTGTGAGTGTTATTTCAATTGGTCAATTAAAATAACAGTCACACTTGTCAATCTAGTATGTACCCAGAGAACATTAAGATACAACTGCAGAACTTCCTCCAAAAGTAACAACTTTAAGCCAATAAGAATATTATACAAAAATTATACAGTCTCAAACTATCCAAACGGGACAATTCGAGAGATCTCATTACAGGGGTAATGACTCTCGAACGGGTCTAAGGGTTATTGAATGCGTACGCATAAGAACTAGAATGCTAGTATCTATGCGCACTATATTTAATTTCAAGTATGTTTCATATAATGGGTTAATTCAAATACAAAAATAAATTCATGGGATAATTCAAATACAAAAATAAATTCATGGGATAATTCAAATACAAAAATAAATTCATGTATTGACCACATACACACACACACACACACTATCTAAGTTGTTCTATAGGTATAAAAACAATTATTATCCAATTATTATCCAACTATTATCAATTATTTATTTTGAATGTAAATAATATTCAAAACCCCACCCACCCCCACCCCCTCAGATTAATTCAAGACATAAGACCCTAAAGGGAATCCTATCTGCAACAAGATTCTTGTTAGTAAAGAAGACATAACAGAATATGGTGGAATCCACTACACTACAAAACCATTTAATAATATTTAAAAAATTCAAAACCATTTAATAATATTTAAGCACTAAAATTAATTTAATTTAATTTAATCTAGGAATTAATCAGATATTTTTATCCTATGTTTACTAATGCTAAAATTATGAAAAATGACACCACCCCCTCCCCCACTCTGCCCCACCCCGCCCCACCCCCTGCCCCCCTCCACCACCCCCTCCCCCCCTCCCCCAAAACACACCACCACACACACACACACACAGCGCACCCCACCCCACCCCACCCCCTGCCCCCTCCACCACCCCCTCCCCCACCCTGCCCCACCCCGCCCCACCCCCTGCCACCCCTTCACCACCCCCTCCCCCACCCTGCCCCACCCCACCCCACCCCCTGCCACCTCCACCACCCCCTCCCCCACCCTGCCCCACCCCGCCCCACCCCCTGCCCCCCTCCACCACCCCCTCCCCCACCCTGCCCCACCCCACCCCGCCCCACCCTGCCCCACCCCCCACACACGCACACACATACACACATATATATATACACACACACACATAACTATACAGACAAATATATATATAAATGGAAGAGAGAGAGAGAGAGAAATTGGACCTGAGAGAGAGAGAGAGAGAGAGAGAGAGAGAGAGAGAGAGAGAGAGAGGGGGGGGACCGGTGGGAGGGAAAAAAGAAGGGGGAAAGGGTTTTTGCTGGAAAAGTTGTCACGGTCGTGTCAAGGTCATTGACCGTGACACGAATTGTCACGGTCAATGACCGTGATAATTCGTTGTCACGGTCGTGTCAAGGTCAACGACCGTGACATAAAACACATGTTTTTTTGTCACGGTCAATGACCTTGACAAGGCTGACCGTGACATAAAATGCGTGTTAATTACATAATAATTGTGGATCTTTATATCTCGTTTGCCTCTGGGTACTCATGATGATTTAGAGTACAATTTGAATTCAATTACTGCGATACCGATTTACTCATCCTCAGATTAGGTATGACGCGGGCTTGAACCTCGTATACATAATGCTTGGGAGTCCTAAATTCCGGGTTGGATTAATCGGATAAATTTATGATTGATGTTGTCACTGCACTACACTAGGGTTGGGGGATTGTATTCCCATCCTGTTTTCTCATCATTTAAGTTTAACAGTTTCAATTTAATTCTTCATTCCTCATTTAGATAATTTAGTTAGTTGCATATTTCATCATAACTTCATAATTGCATTTAGTTTAATCAATCCCAAAAACCAAAACCAAATCTTTTCCTTCCTTTAGAGTCATCGTTAGGATTCCTCTGTCTTATCTCGTCGTCACAACTCCGTTGTCCTTTTTCCCTGAGGATCGATACCCGACTTGTCGGATTATTACTTGACCGACAGGCTTGCACTTGAGCCTAGAGAGTACACACTTTAGAGAAACTTTCTGAGTCGTGTCACTACTCGCATAAAAATTTTATCAGTTAAAGATGAAAAGAACTCGTGGTAGGAATTGAAATGTTTCACGCCAAATTCTCATTGTAATTGTATACGACACCTTATGGTTGGTTCCATAAAGTCTTGAATACATTTATTTTTTTCACAATATGTATTTATTTGGCCACATCACAAAAAAGTACAACATATTTAATTTTTTTTTCTCTATGGGTAATATACATTTATTTGTTTGACAAGAATGTCAATGTGTTTAAGAAACGAAATACTACCCAAAATAGAGAGGTCATTTTACCACTTGATGTCGTAAGCGACAACTGATCTCCCCCTTCAAGGTGGAAATTCCAATATTATTTCTACTATATATTATGCAGAAACTCGACTCAATTCAACAAGGACTTTTCCTAATTACTTGGGTCTCGGTGGCTACATGGATCAAGTTTCTTCATTCTGTTGTGTGAAAAAAGGCGCAAAATAACCTGTCCTTAAGGCTCGCCTTGGGCCTTTTGGAGCTAAAACTCTCTTAATTAGTATCAAGGGAAGTCACTTTTCATCTGATTTGTCGTATCTTAGAGGTCTGAACCATGTCTTTGAACCACCATGGATTTGACCCTTAGTACAAAATTTCAATTGTTAATTCTTTAACTGTAATGCGTATGCATTTTAAGATCTGTACAGGGGCTTGTATGTTAGGTTGACACACTTCTACTTATGGATAATATTATTGAGGTGTATTTCTCTAATTTGTTAGGGAATTTATTGATTATCATTCAGTGTGTTATGAATGTGGCAATGGGAAATGCCTATGAGTTAGTGATGCCTTACTTGCAAGTTTATAGGTAATTTACTTTCAATGCATGATTTTATTTACTTATGTGACATGATACATGCAATCCTCTTGTTTGCCATTCACGTTTAAAAAAAATCCAAGCCTTAGTACTTGTCCGAACTCATTGGATAATGGCACAATATGCCAGACATGGCTATTATTTGGACCAATAAAGGGTTGAATTATAGTCAATTCAACGAGTCATCGAAAAATGACATCGAGTTATTAAGTCTAACACAGATTGAAAAACCAACTGATTGCATAATTATAGAAGTATTTGAAAGAGATGAATTGTAGCTACGATGTCAATTAGTTAAAATTATCGTACTCATAATTATTTTTTAATTACATAAATTTTTTAAACATCTACCCATTTAGTTTTGCTCAATTCTAACCAGTAGAGGATTAGTTAGATCATCATCCCCACCCGTGCACGTGTACCATTGTAGACCTTGTCAATATTGTATTTTACTTTTTCTTTTTTCTCTTCTTTTTTCATTTAAGTATCAATATCTCTAAGCTACGATTGGAGACAATGATACTAGAGGTCGTACCATGGAGTTATGGCAAGTGCCCTCGCCCAAGCTATGGTTGGTCTCGGGTTTGAGACTTCGGAGCGGTCTCTTCATATTATAAAATAATATGGGGGTAAGGCTAGCCGACATCTACCTCTCCCAGACCCTGCATTGAAGCGGGAGCCTTGTACACTGGATACAACCTTTTATCTTCAACATCTTGGGCTCATCTCATTCTTTAGATTTCTCTTGGATGATTTTTTTGGTCATAAACTCATTGCGAACACTAGATGTTATTTTTTCCTCAAATAAATGAAGATAGAGGATCCGTTTTCCTAATACCTCTGGATGCTTTAGAAATTCCTCTTGGTCTTTATTAACAAATACTGAAAAAGTAGCCGACTTTTCACACGCTTCAGTCCAATTCCCCCATCTCCTCCTTTTTCTTTCCAAAACATCATCCAGAAAATGTCAATCTACCAAATCACATACCTTTGATTTTCTTCCACTGCCTTATTAGTTATATACAACAAATCGAGGGATTAATAAAAAATATTAGATATAAATTTTATGTAAGAAAATGCACACATGCAATATTTTTTGACCAATTCAAGTGAAGTTGAACTATTATCGTTCGAATTCTTTAAGTGGTTGCAAAATTTAATCGTGTCCTTTTCAGTTCTCATTATTGGAAATCACTTTAAGAGGTTAATATCAGTGGAACACTTTTTGTTTATATTTTCTTCAAGAGCCTTTTTGGTGCTCTTCTTAGTTAATAACCAAATAGCTATTATTTTCTCCAAAGAATGCTTTATCAATATGTTGCATTTTTTTTTCAACACGAAACATACCCGGTAGCATAGGAAAATGCATATTATTAGTGAACAAGTTAGCTAAAGCTAAAAACGTAGAGTTCAAGTTAAACTTAACGCCCCTAAAATAATTCTAAAAGTATGGAAAATAGAGGGTCCTAATATAATGAAAATTAATAGTAAACACTAAATCAAATAGATTACTCACAAAATCATCATCTGATTCCTCATCTGCCTCTTCCTTATTCAGCTCCTCCTTTGCAGTAGTTGCTGTAGCAGCACCAGAACCTCCTCCCGTAGCGGGGGCCATATCAGCTGTTAATTTTGCAGGATTCTTCAAGTATTCCTTTACTTTTTGAGCGTTTGAGAAAGAGTACCCTGTACCCACAACAACTGTCGACGCATTCTTGTAGGCGTTGATGAACATGTATGGAGCCACAACAAGGGTTGGATAGGCGAGAGACATGGAAAGTGATGCAATATTAGAGAGGCTAGCGACAAACTTGACAATAAGATCATCCTCTATGAGATAGAGCACCTCGGGACTAAAGATCAATCCATTGTTATAAGCACACTGGACCCCTAAACCATAAGAGAATGGCTTTACTCCTATCTTTGATATAAGGGCCGACTCAGAGGATCCCACCTTGTCACCTTTCTTGATAAGTTCCACAGGGGTGATGATCTCCACCGAGCCTTTGTTAATCTTGGTTGGGATGTTAAGCACCTGAAAGAAGGAGGTCTGAGAAGGATTGATTCCAGTGTTTCCAAGTGGGACAATAACATCCACTGGAACGATAAGGCCAACACGGGCTGGTGCACCAATCTTATATTTCCCAACTTCATCGCTTATTTCCTTCAAGTCACATTTAGTAAATATTAACCCCACATTACCCACGAGAAGAGGTATTAGGCTGAGGTAGGCAGTGTTACCAGTCTTCTCAGCTTAAATCTTAATTGAGTGCTTCATCATAGAATTCTTACCCATCAACACAATCGAGTGACCTCTCAATCCATTTCTGATGCTCTGAAGCTGGTTAAATCCCACATTGCCAGCCCCCATGATCAAGATCTGAGAGTATATATATCAAGAAGCTTACATAACTTATGGTCGTACATTATTTTCTTGGTCGCCCTAGTTTGCTTCACCGCCAATTTTTATTGATTGATTGCTCTCAAGGGTTTGATATGTCATAGAAGTCCCACTGAAGTCCCACTGAAGTCCCACTAAGGATATTTGTCAATAGAATCATAAGAAGTTTTGGAAGATCGAATTTGAGCAAGCACAACTATTATAGTGCTACTATAATCAGTTATCAAGTTTTGTATTTTTCTGCTTCAATGTGTTAACAATCTTAATATCTTTACACCTAGTTTTTCCGTACTCATGTTGTTGAGCTCTTGGGATCATATCTGATTCCATAAGAAAAAAAGACTTACTTTTTATTTTTAGAAGTGGGTCAATCTCTAAAGACCTTTGAAAATTTTTATTGAAACAAATTTTCCACCGGTTAATACGAGGAAGGAGGATATACCCTTACCTATACAATTTAAAAATTGACTAACTTATATCTATGAAATCTCAATATATTTTTGTTATACAACTGCAATGTACGAATAGTATGCTGGAGTGTTGATTTCATGGATGTGTGCGATGTGACACAAGTCGTATCTAATACGGCATGTTCAATTTGCGCAATAAAGTATGATAAATATGCCAAGGGGATGGATATATCCATTTAAAATATCAATTATAATTTTTAAAACGATTTAATGTGAAGGTTAACTATATCATGTCTCTTGGCAGTTAGAATACCTTCGTATAAGTCTAGACTTTCACCTTTCATATTGGATCCTTCTCCATAAAATTGCACAAATGCCACCTTAAGGTCCAATTTCATCACGAATCTAACCTCTTCCCCCACTAGGCCCAACATTGCTATATAGCTTAAACCATCCTCTGCAAAGCTTCACCCATTTGATTGTGATGATTTGCATTCGAGTCTTTCTAGGTTTCCTTAGTCGTAATAGGTCAACCGTCATTTTGTCCCTCCATGTGAGAACCTGGGCTATCATATAAAGATAAAATATCTTGGATGTAACCATCACTTTATCTATTGTTTTAGATGAGACCCAAACAAGGTTTTCAAATTTGACACTCCTTTCCACACCAGCCATAAACATAACAAATCTCAACATGGATTATTGTATATATAAATTGAATAGTCTTAGCCTTGTAGTCCACCAACCGCCAAGAGTTGAGCTTTAGGTTCAAGTTACAGGCAACAATTACCACACCACAGGTTATCCCAAAGTACTCGCAAACAGAGGTAGTAAATTCACCTGTATATTAAACATGCTGAGTGTTCTCCATATCCCCATTTCTACATTTCTAATTCGAAGCTATTCTAGCACTGCCTTCATAGTATATCCATCCAAATTAATTTTTCATCGATCAACTGCCATATAAAGATAAATTTTTTGTGGAATTAAAAAATGGAAAACCTAGTGCACAAGGCTCCCGCCTCTGCGGGCTACTAGGGGGTTTAGATGTACGCAGCCTTACCCCTGCATATGCAAAGAGACTGTTTCCGCGACTTGAACCGTTGACCTCCAGCCTTACCCCTACATATGGTTAAAATCGATCCGGAAGTCTAGAAATATTTATTTGTGTAAATAACTCTCAATCATTTATAATTTTGAGTTTACCTGAAGAATTACCTTTCCAAATAAGGTATCAACCTTTTTCATACTATTAAAACTACATTCGTGTTCTTAACGTAAAATTCAGCTGAGACTAATCCCACTCATTACCACAAGTCTTTCGATTTCCATCATTTCTTTTGCACATGGGGTTCTAGCTTAGGCTTCTTCATAGCAAAAATTTCACTCTCCTTTCCCAACAATCCAAAGCAATTGCTGCTCAAGATCACCTCGGACCTGTAACATTCTTCTCCATACGTGCGATGGGGAAGGACTGACTGATACAACTGTCGGATGATGCATCCTACTATTTCCCTTAAGATTGTATACACTAATAATTTTATATTGAAATCCTTAGTGAAACTTATCAGTGTTCCTGTCCTATAAATTTAATAGTGTTTTCTATCCTGTAATTTAATATATGTCTTAATGCATATATGTATATATCTCTGTGTGTGTGTGTGTGTGTATATATATATATATATGAATCACCTCATGCTTTTTGGAGTTTAGCTTAGCCATCAGTTAAATACATCGGGTGGGTATTAGGATGGTCATTGTTAATCTATTTGGTAATGTTTTTACTTTACATTCTGTGTCTAGTGGAACTGTTATTTTTGTGTATTACTAACTTTATATGCAATATGCAATTGCATATGACAATGTAGTTCTTCAACAACAGACAAATGCGTGTATGCCCAAATAGAATAATTGCGCAAATGAAAAAGTAAATTTGACTACCCATTTATTGTTTAATGATTTGTTTCATTCTTATTCCCTTTGTTTTTTTAATTTAAATTTTTTATAAAGGACATAATTGTAAATCATAAAACCAAGGGCATATAAAGGATAAGGGATCCTCTCAGTGCTGAACCCTTTTTTTTACATAAGAGTTAGAAATATATTATCATGGTGTCCATTAAGGTGGTTTTAGTTTTGTGGTCTTCTGGACCCTAAAGGTAAGAGGTATGGCCTAGTGGGCTAATCGCTTCTTTTTAAGGCTGATGATGCTTTAGAAATCCAATGCGTTCCCTTTTGGAGCTTTAGTGAATATATAGAATATATCCAATGTGTTCCCTTTTGGACCTTTAGTGCATATATAGAATATGTCCAATGTGTTCCCTTTTGGACCTTTAAATTTTATGTTTAATTCAATCTTGAATGTTTTTAAAATGGCCATTTTTTTTCTTTTTTCTTATATATATATTATATAAAAGGTCGTACCTAGTGCACAAGGCTCCCGCTTAACTGCAGGGTTTGAGAGACGCAGATGTCAGCCGACCTTATCGCTATATATGGAGAGGCTACTCTCATGTCTCGAACAAAAGACCAACCGTAGCTTGGGCGAGGGCACTTGTCATCCCACCAAGGTATGACATATATATATATATATATATATATATATATATATATATATATATATATATATATATATATATACGCCTATTGTTCTTATTTTCTTGTGAGTTGATACCCTACTTCATGATAATACTAATATATCAGTCGGAAAGCATGATTGCAGAGTTCATAAACTCAAATAAGGATCATAGTCATTTGAGCTAGATTTTAAATAAGATGAACTTATCAGTGATGTAATGCTTCAGTCTAATAGATTTTCTTATTGGTACATCTAACATGAAAAATATAGAAAAAGTGAACTGTTGAAAAATAGGTTGCAACTATTTCTTCGTTTAGAAGTAAAAGGCTGCCAATATATCATCCTCTAGACTTTTGTACTATGTCAGTATGACCATAAAGAAGTAACAAAAGTTATTCATGTCGGGATCAAATATGTTGGAATTAATTTGGCAGACTCTGGATGGGTCAAGGTCGTGGGTCAATTATGTTAATTAAATCGTCCTTATTGTTTATCGGAGTTGGTTTGTCCAAATTTGTAGATACTTTGTGGATAATAAATTGTAGTTGTTGGTGTTCATGAGAATCAAAGAACTTGTAATTTGTAAAGAAACTGTTGTCCTCATATATGTACTTGTGTATTTCTTGGGTTAGGTCGGTGGGGGGGATGACAAAGTTCTAATTTCAATTCAAGGTTCATACTTGAGAACAAGAATGCTTCTCTTAGAGCAATATACAAACCAATATAAGATCAACATAACAAAATAGGAGTTAGTTGTGAAAATCAGTGAACCAAATTTCAAATATTTAACTAAGTTTTAATTTTGACTATTTTTATGTTAAAAGTCAATTTTGCCTAAAATGTTTTAACTTCCAAATGTGGACTTTTATTTTGGGGTGGAGGGAGTATATGAACACTAGATTTGGTTTATGTGCTTGTAAATAGTGTTTATTTTATATATGTTTCCACTTCATGGAGGAAGTTTTTGGACCTGTTGCTCTCCTATTGTGATTCTTAACAGAGGAAGATGTTATATGATTTGTTCACAATGTCAATGCACTGTATATCACAAATCATTGTTCATAATTTCGTACAATAAAAGAACAATACAAAACTGCCTTTTATAATTGAAAATCATTTTCTTTGTATTACCATTTGTAGTACTGCACGTGAATACAAAATTCGAGAAGATCCTCTAATTTAATATTTTCTTGCTAAATAAATCTAGAAAGTGATTTTCATTATTCAAATCTCTTGGCTTGTGGCTGAAGCTCATAAATATTGAATCATTGGAGTTTCAAGCTGTGCCTTTATTATTTACTCATGAAATTATACAAGGAATGAAATTTATATAATATAAAGAGAGGTTTTTACTTTTCTTAGCAAACGATACGTAATGGCTAGGATTATGCTAACATTGCATTTCTATATGGTTGTAATTTGTTTTAAACTCACTCATATTCTCACAAGATGTCTGGATCTCACAAGTGTCTCACCGAAATAGAGAAAGACTATATCAGAACAATCTCCCTCTCACCAGTTTATTTCAAATTAAAAAAAAACACTGTAGGGCCTGTGACTTCTTTTATAGATTTGTGATATTTGTGGTTAGATTTTTTATTCTTTATAGGATTTTGGATTTGTGATCATTAAAGATTTTGTCTTGCTATTGGGCTTGATTGATTTTCTACTTTTGAATTATGTTTTGAGGATTGTGTTTTATTAGAGGTTTTTTGTTTGGATATGGTGTAATACCCCGTATTTTTGGCTATATATTTTTGGGATTAATTAATTAAATGCGTATTAATTGGAAATTAATCCGGGTTAAAAATACTAACGAGATGCGAGTTGGTATTTGATTATGTGCATACATGTTTTATATGAATATTGAATTATGAAAAATTTGTCGTGAGATTGATATACGGCATTTTAGGAATTTTGTTGAGACGCGTGTGACCGCCGCGTCATGGTGTATTATTTCAATTATAAAAGTGAATTTAAATTCTATAAACCGTATGGTCGTTTTGAGTGCGCCAACGCGTTCGGAAGGGTCGAGATAGTCAGAAAACACTAGCCGGGGGTTTAGTTTGGGTCCCGGGGTATTTTTAGGCCATACCGGCAACATAAAGGGCATTTTAGTAATTTTGTATTTTTGGAGAATTAAAAGTGACGAAAATTGGGAGTTTTAATCTGATTGGGAATTGACCCACTAAGCCACTAACCAACCCATATTAACCCAACAAGCTACGTAGGTTATTAGAATTAGGTTTTCTAATACCTTCCCAAAGCAAACCCTAGCCACCATAGCCACCATTGGAGAAGAAGCTTGGGGAAAGAGAGAGAAAGGAAATTCTGCAGAAAAGCTCCATCAAACCAACATCTAAATCAGAGATAAACTCGAGGCAAGTGACTTAATTCCATTTAATTTCAGAGAATGTTCTTTCCATGTTAGATAATTCAAATTTTATGTTTGTTCTTGGTGAAATATGAAAACCCATGTAGTTTGGAACTTAGAACTTGAAAATCTTGAGGAGAATTGCATGTAGAATGATAGGTAGATGATTATTCTCATGATATTTGTGATTGGAAGAAATTAAAACGGATTTATATTGGGTTAATTCATGATTTAAAATGTTAGGGTTTGTGTTCTTGAAAAGAATTGGAGAAAAGTGTAGAATCTTGTGATCTAATGATGTTTAGGATGTTTTAATTACTTAAAAGGTGTTAGTTTATGACCTTAGTATGTTTTAGGATGATTGGAGACCTTAAAACATTGATTGGACGAATTTTGGTTGAGACTTGAGGTGTTAAAAATGGTGAAAAATGAGATTAGACAAATCTGGGACGAAACTGGTAGGTCGTTAGAAGCCCCTGCCCAGGTCGTTCGAACGAGCTTCTAACGAATTGACCAGTCGCTTCTAACGAAAGGGAACTTCGTTCGATAACTTCGTTCGAACGAAATCTCGTTAGAAGGTACAGTTCGTTCGAACGAACTGGATCTCGTTCGAACATCCTCGTTCGAACGAGACTTCTAACGAGCTGACAGTTGATCTCGTTCGAACAGCGTCGTTCGAACGAGACTTCTAACGAGTTGACAGTTTAGGCCTTTTTGGCCTGTTTCGATTTTTGGAGTCCCATAGACTTGTTCGAGGATATAGATAACCTTCCTTTGATGATGTATGGATAGATTTGGGACTTTTGGGTTATTATGAGGAGTAAATTATATACGAGTGATTTAAATCAATGAACCGTTTGGGTTGCGACGTGAGTGTCTACTACGACGTGAGAATAAATTTAGGGCGCGTATGATTATAAATCGGAATCGTATAAAGTGTGTAAATTATATATTGGTACTAGAATGAGAATACTACTACGATTAAACTACGGGATTACTAAGACGTATGTTTACTTAGTATTGATATATGAATTGTGTGTATGACATACCTACCATACTTACTATCACGGGAGGTTTGCGTTCGCTTAGGGCCCTCTAATCCTTGTGTTGCCCGGATTTAGACTGGTTACCTTGATGAACATAGGTCATTGAAAGACTTATTGGGATATTAATAAGTCCGCTGATCGTGGGAGCGTAGGTATGTGCGTGACCCATGTGATGTGACTGTGTTCGCCTCCATTATTTGTGATGTTGTTATCTGTGAACTATTCCTGAGAGATTCGGAATATGTAATCCTTATGTACGTGATGTACCGGGATGGATAGCAGAGTATGTGTGCACCACATCTTAGTTCTCGGGGTGCTTGTATTGTATATTTATGATGTGAATAATATACACTTAATTAATGGGAACCTTCATATTAATGTTGTGAATATAATTACGGTATTGTTTCGAGAAACATAACGAGTTAGCTGATAGTGAAATATATTGCATATTGAGCATCTGAGTTTACGTTATACCCCTATTTAATTACGAGCGTTATAATGTTAATAGAACCGAGTAATAAGGGTAGGACCTATGACAGTCTAGCTAGATATGATGTCACTTAGCTAGTGGTTTGTGTCGTTGTAGATGGGTACTTACGTTAGGAGTGCACAGTTAGACGAGAGGTGAGAATATCATGTGAGTGCACGTCCTAACATGTACTTTGCATTTTATGTTTTAAATGTTTTTAAAGCACTTGCAGGTTTTTTTTTTAAATATCTCCACATTCGGGCTCTGACCCGTTTGCTTTCAAATCTATTTTCTTGAAAAACCATTTTAGGTGCCCAGCCACAAGGACACCATGCATAGGATACTCATTTAGGTGACGAGCTGTAGCTGTTTGTGGAAGCTACAGGGATTTTCTTGTAGACGCTTCTATCATTTGGATTCCAGAGTCACTATCTATCAGTTGTAGGGCATGTTGCCCATTTCTATTAGAGACATCTTCCCATTACAGTTTTCAGACTTTGTCATGTATTGATTTAGTATTCAGTATTTTCATTGCTTATTCCAGTTGTGGGAATTGTAGTGAGGAGTTTTTCCTCGAGACTTTATTTACTATGTGATGGTTATTCTATTTATTTCAGTATGGTGAATGGTGTTATTATTCTTCATTACACTTGTTGCATGTTAATCAGACTTAAATTAAAATTTGGCAACTTACTTTTTAAATACTAGGTGGTTAGTAATCATAAAAATGTTTTCGACAGTGATGCTATTAACTGGACCAACTTGGCATTTTGAATTAATTTAATAAAGGAGTAGCTACCCGGTATTTAATTAGTCGGGGTGTCACATATGGCTTTTTTGCTCAGGTATAACAAATATAAGTGTTAATGCACACTTTTGGAATTGTCAATTTTTCGTTATAAACTAGATATAATGTACATTTTATTTATTTTTTATAATAAATTACTAATTATTTTTTGGTGGAATGGACAACAAAGAAAAACATGAGGTACAAAAGTGGGTTTCCCGTATAGTTTGCGAGAATACATAGATTTCTTGCCTCAAATTTAGTTTTCTTGGTGGGTTTCACTTATGCATTTAGATGATCCATTGTCGAATATTGTTAGTTTATGTTAGTGGAATATTTGAATATATTAAATTGATTTGTGAGCTTTTGTCTTGGTCATTAATTTAGATGATTTATGCTTTATATGTGCGACATTTGAATGTCTTGAATTGGTATAAGCTACTAAGGAACCATGAGGTTTTATATTTTCTTTGCCTTTGTTCTTCATCCACTATAAAATGTCTAAATTTCAATATTGAGCACGGGAAATTGCGCGATATTGATACCGATGAGGAAAATTGTGGAGATAAGGTTGGGTATTCACTTGAAGATCCCACATCTTGTTAGGTTGTTGAATATATGACTACCAACACAGATCCCCAACCACTGTTTGCAACCCTAACCTTGGACCACTATAGTGCCTCGCAAAAACCATTATTAGATTTGAAGTATCTCGGAGGAAGCTATTGGCATGCTCAAGATCTTAATGATGGGGTTTGTGCTAATGCTTGTCATGTAGAGAATGTGGAGGATTCTTCAATTGACTTCGCTATTATTTGGGAATACACAAGGGAGAACCTAGTTCAAGAGTCACACTCATCTGTTGAATCTATATCCGAATACAATGAACCTCCCACTTTAGATTAGGAGATTGTATTTCCCATTGGTGTCACCCCTCCTCTTACACCTTTAGTAAAATACCCCATCTTTGTTTGGAGCTGAACGCATTGCCAATACTTATTAAATACTTTGCCAAAGAGAAAAAGGTGAGCAAGATTACTTTCATGAAATGTTGCTCCCATGTGGGTCACTGCCCATTCCCATTGAACTTCATTGACAAAAAAGTAGCTTATTTATTTTTCATCTCACCAAAAGACTCAAGAATAATGTTCATCATTGCAAACGGATCCATTAATTGAGAAAGTTAGGAGGATATTGTGCATTGATGAGTTGCAAACTCGAAAATCAATTTTATCCCCTCGAAACACAAATCATTTTTGTTTATGACTCGTTTCTTCAGGTTAGATTGCACCTTAGTGAGTTGTTTAAAGAATCTCAGGGACAATATAATTGGCGGTAGTTATTTCAATGTTTTCAGTGATTCCATGTATGCACATTAAAGTTCCAACATATTACATCATTAGATTTAGATACTGACAGCCATGGAATAGATTGGTGCCCGTTTATCTTAATTTTGACAGATTTTCCATTGGACTAAAAATGTGACTCACCATGTCATATTAGTGAACTATTATGGGTCATTTGTCTTGTCACGATGGTCATCTTTTGCAAAGATCCTCAAATATTATGTTTGTATGTCTATGACTTCTTGGTTGTTTTGTGTACGTGATGGACCTTTGTCTCCACTCGAAGGAGTAAGTGAGTCCATCTTCTTCACTCATGTATATTAAAATCATTCAAGAAATTACTGAGGGCATCCTTCATCATGAGTTGCATCCATGATTGGTTCGTGAGTGCAGGGAATTTTTGGGTAAATTCATTTCATTTGGCAGACATCTTGTTGGGTGAATTTTGGCTCACTTGAATAATTGACATTGTGGTCATTGAGGGGTTTGAATTATTCATAGAACAATTTGGTAATATTTACATGTTGAGGACATTCAGGTCATTTTTGCATAATGTGGGTGTTTTGGTGATTAAATTGGTGATAGGTCCATTTAGGTAATTTTGGGTTCATTGAGGCTAGTATGGTATATGAATCGGTGAGTGTGGGTATTTTCGTCATGTGAGGGTCAATTCGGTAAATTTTCACCTGTTGTGGTATTTTGTTGTTCATAATGGAGTCTAGGCCTCTTTGGTATTGTTTTTGGCTCAATTACAAAGTTGTGGTGAAATTCAAATTTTGGAGGTGTAACATTCTTTGAAATTTTCAACTTTTGAGTGTATGTCGGCATATTAATCTTTTCAAGGTCTAAAGAAAAAATGCCTCATAAAAATATTTTTGTGAAATTATATTAATATAATTTGAAAAAAAATGTAACGCGAATGTTTAACACACAGGAGGTCGTATTCACTTGCCATTCAGTTCGCACACAAGAACATCTATTTTCACTAGCCTTCACATACATATCACCTCGCACTCTAAAATAGACACTCGCGGTTCATCACACAAACGCATAACACTCACATTCACCTCCACATATTCATTTTACCTCACCCATGGTTTCACTTACATCCTCACTAAATGATGAGAATTAGGGTTTATTTTAGTATATTCTTTCATTTTATTATAATTTTCCTTTATTTTTAAAGCTTTATTAGTTTTCAAGTATGTTTATGACTAATATGTCATTTTTAAATATTAGTTACCTTTTTTTAGTCTTTTTGGGTATTAGCATGATTAGCAAGCCAACTCTTCCTATAAATAGGCCCCTTGGCCCTCATTTGTACTTAACCTTGAACATTGAGAATAGAGAAGAGAAAGAGAAAGAAACCCATTACATTTCCTTAGTTTAGTTGTTGTAGATGTTGTTTATTGTAGATGTTGTGTAGTTAATTGTTGTGTAGATAACTTCTTCTTTTTACGCTTCCGCACCCAAATTCACATCAGTAACTCACTGTCCAACCAAATTCTCCCAACACATTTGCATGATACACACACTAATGCTTATGAGTTCTGCCCTTTCTATTGGATATAGTATCCTTTAATATGGATGAATTAGTTGATTATATTAATATGGGCACTCCACCAAACAAACAAAACTACCAGTCATTTTCAAAGTTTGCACACAAGATGTTTATTAAATTGCCGCAACCACGCTTTTCATCCATTTTAAAAATATAACTTCTCAGATTCTTACTTTGTCGTTGTCTTTGCTTAGCACCAACACATTCTAATCACGTTAGCCCATTAATTTGTAAATACACTTTTATACATTTTGAGTGGAGTAATGGTGCAATTTGATATAAAATGGCGTGATAAAGTCATGACTATAATTCTCTTTTGGTGTAAAAGTTAATTGTGTTGGGCAATTGATTTTTGGTTAATATCATGACATAATTCAAACATATCCACTGACCAAACTACCCATTGCACACGACATACACATAGAGCCACATACGAACATCACCAAAGATTCGCAGATACAGTCGTTATTCTTGAACATTTGTGGTAGCAAGTTGTTGTGGTTGTGTCATTAGTTCTTGTTTTTGTTGAAAACTGAGACTCCCTGATACAGAAAGAACCACTACATGCATTTATAAAATCTACAGACAGGTGTGTTAAATTGTCTCAACTAATTTTTTCAACCATTATGCAAAATTTCAGTTCTCCCATTTTCTAATTCCCTAGATAATTCTCTATCTCTACACCAACAACAATTCCTATTAACTTTGGTCTACTAATTTGCAAAATTCATGTCTTTTTGGGTGGCGTTATGGTGCAAGTATCTCATGGATGTATGATGGCCTCATATTGAAATGGATATGCTTGATGTGCCTTGTATTGCTTTGCCTCGTGTCTTTTTGGGTGGTGTAAGAGTATGCTTTATGTGCCTAATATTTCATTATTGCTTTTTGATCCCTCACTCATCTGCATGAATCGATCTACCGCAAAATAATTGGGTTATCACTTTCTGTAGCTTCAGCCATTTCTTTTGATTTCACACAACCCAATTCTATATAACACGGCTATTGGGACCTTCGATTTGACACCTCCATTGCGACCCTCTCTGTGAAACTGACGCCTTTTGTCTTGACAAAGAACCATCCCACTTGCAATTCAGGTAGATATTCTTGTACTCTTAATTTTGGTTAAAAAGATGTTGTGAGTTTTTATGCTAGAAGTAGGGTTTGGGAAATGAAAGTTTAGGGTTTTTATGAATTATAATGAAATTCAATTATTGCTTTTTGAAATTAATTATAAGTTACTTATAAAAATAATATTCTAGATTTATTATTAATACTAATGTATTATGTGTTGATGGCACTATCAAAGTACATAGTATTATAATTTTAGTTATTTTGGCTATGTTATTAATTGAAAATTAGTTTATGGTTGATCCTTTACCACACAGGAAGTGCTTTTTAGGAGTTAAACAGTTGGGTTAGTCACTAATACTATAATCTCATATGGTCATATTGCCTCAGTATTTTGTTCCAAAGTAGATATTTGACCTGTTGAATAGATATCTTTTCATTCATAAAGATTCTATTAGCCATATGATTGATCCACATTGAAAAAGTGTGGATTTTATTACGAACTATCTAAGCAGGATTAATCCTTCCCTCAGTAACCATGTTTTAAAGGTTAAGCCTTAGTATATTGTGAATTATGTCAATATATATACATCAAATTGTATACTTCTTCTTATATATGTTTTGGTGATTATTTCTTCAAAAATATTCAACTTCTTCATATGCTTGCCTCGTCCTCCTACATTTAATTTTCGTGGGTTGTTAATTTCAATTATTTGTTTTCTCCGATTCAACTCATTATTAATTTATATGTTATGTCTTATTATAAATTTTTAGTTTAATAGCCTTCAGTTTTATTTATTTACTTTTTATATGCTATTTGTGACCCTTGAGATCCATACCATGTTGTTGGTGTGACAACATATCGTATGATGATACATATTGCATATCATACAATAGTAAAAGCAATGGTTCTGGCTACACGCCTATACACTAGGCCCACAGTTGAGATACATTCTAATAAAAGCAGTCAATAGTTCTAAATTTCGCATATAAAGCTTTTCAAGTAAACTTTAAGACCTCTAACACAATATGTGGATAGATCCCCCGGATCATCAGATGATCATTCCAGATATTTAATTTTTTGTAAAACTTTGCCTTACTACAGCGGTGGACCCCATGGGCCCCACTCGGGGATTCCTTTTCCCCTATATATTGAGGGCTAACCCCTCATTTGTAATCATCTCTTTCTCTCTCTACTTCTCAGACTCTCTCCCTTCTCTCTAGAATTCTCTCTCTCTCTCTCTGGTTTGTAATAATCCGGTAACCATTCCGGCGACTCATTTGTAAGTATTTAAGTTGTTTTAATTATCAGTCTATAATAATATTAGCTTAACGATCCTCTCTTCTTGGTATCAGAGCCATGATTGGCTAAACGTGTGTTAATATCTGGGAGATACTACTGTGAGCTGGAAAACTCATGAGTTTTCCGGTGTGAACAGTAGAAATTATGCTTTTTCCGTTGAGCTTCCCGGTATGAATAGTGGACATTATGAATTTTCCGTTGATTTTTCCGGTTATACTGTTGATCAGAAAGCTATCATAATAGTAACCTACCGGACAGGTGAACATGGAAGTCTGTGACTCCGTCCACCTGAACAGTAGATTCCTATTCGTAATAGTAACCTCCGTTCGTCTGAACAGTCATTTACTATTCACACGATGTGTACAGTATAAACTATTCATTGTCTGAAATCCATATTCAATGGTAATAATAAGGAGTGTTATTAGTCTAATTATGTTCCTAATTTTGTCCCTATAATTTCCACGTTGGATTTGCTACGTTTTCGGGTTGCCTTATTGCCGTGTTTGGCTGGCTGTGTCGCGATGTGAATCGTTGACCCGTGGGCTGGGATGTATTATGGGATAGAAAGACTATTGAATACAGCTTATTATATCCCTTCATAGTATTGATTTTTGCGATTAATAGTTTACTTCTTATTCCTGATCTATTCTGTTTATTTCCTTTAAAATCACTTAAACTTTATCATACACTATTTATTTATTAGACTCACGCCAAACATTTTCTACTTCCACACTAATACTTTTTGGATTTACAGTACTCCAGTATTTATTTCTCCAGATATTAACATCTTTACTTGTTGTTTTATGGATCCATATATGGTGGACACCATCACCCAACAACCACAAGAGTTCGTGAAGAACTCTTCATTAATGAACTTTGAGGTTCAGAAGAATCTCAATCGTTGGACTATACCCAAGGTACAGCCCAAAGCTATTCAGAACGCTGTTCCTCCTCAACCTCGTCAAAATCTTGACATTGAGGATATCATCGAAGAAAAAGAGCTTTCTAGGTGCCAATCTTCAAAGACTCGACTCTCTAGTAGTTCTAGAAGACCTTTCGTCACCTATCCTTCATCTACCTCTAGACAATCTGTCGAAGGGGAGGATTCTCCTTTGTTGAATCCTTCATATCATGATGATATGAATCTTCATGGAGTTTTTACTCATGATCAAATACCACATGGTATTTATGAGAAAGCTGAACCTTCTCAGCGTAGAACTTCACCTACGCCGTCTGAAATGAATGTCAGACTTTGACTCCTTTCCTTTTTATGGATTTTTCTTACAATAGGAAAGAGAGAAGTGCCGAGTTTAATTTACCTAAATGGGAGAAATTTAGGACTTGGTTCTTTAAAAAATTTAGTCATAAAGAACAACAAATTTATAAAAACAAATTTTATAAATGGATTGATTATAACACGACTGTTATATCTTTTGTCGTTTGGTTTCTTTTATACACTAAGGATAAGGATCTTTGGGAAAAAGAACTTTTTGTTCTGGACTCCAAAGCACCTAAGGTCTTTGAAACCAAATGGACTACTGCGCGTGGCGAGATTATATCTTCCGTCCACCCTCCTACTGAACCTCTGGTTATTCAGACTAAGTCTAGTCAACCAACCAGCTCCAGTCAGAAGACTGAAACCAGTACTAGTTCTAGTATTGATTCTCTTCCTCCTATCTTAGAAGCTACTGCTTTTATTAAGGCTGAGCAGATTGCTAAAAACCTTACCTATACTAAAGATCTTAACCCTCTAGTAAAGCAAGGTAATTACACTAATCTCATCCTTAATTCGATAGGAAAACAGCTCCAAAGAATTGAGCAGCATCATGTTCATGCTATGTTGGCTAAAGCCACTGACTTTACTGTCAAAAGTCTGGACAAACCTTTAATTCAACCTCCTCTTGAGGTTAAAGGCTTTAAATCAGGAACTAAAGCTGATTTCATGTCCAAACTTAAAGATATTGAAAAAGATCTTCAGGGATTAAGAATTAATACCTTATCCCATGACAGTTCTGAATCTGATTCAGAATTTTCTCTTATTGAGGTTCAAGACTTTGAACATCATTTTGGTTTACCTGAAAACCAAATCAACCGAGTTACCTTTGGTAGTACTCCTCTTGGCCCAAGAAAGAATTACTATCATCGTCCTACTCCCCAAGACCTACTTTTTGAAGAAAGTCAGGTTTTGCAAAATACCTTTTGCGGTAAATCCATTTATGATTGGAATCTTGACGGTCTGTCTGAAGCCCAGGTTTATGAATTAGTTCATCAAATGGGCATGTATTCCACCATATGTCGGCATAGTGAAGCCACCGATCATAGTATTTCCAAGATGATCGTTACTGGATTTACAGGTACCCTTAGGGGTTGGTGGGAGAATGTTCTCACTGAACAACAGAGGCAAGAAATCCTCTACGCTGTCAAAATTGTTAAAGATGAACAGCAGCGTGATCAAGGAGTCCAAGACTCTGTTTACACCCTTCAGCTTGCTATTATACATCATTTTGTGGGCAGTGGTGATTACCAACGTGAACGTAACAGAGAATTGTTACAAAACCTTAAATGTCCTACTCTTAGCCAGTTCAGATGGTATAAGGACGTTTTCCTTGCTAGAGTTACTCAAAGAGATGATGCTAACTCTACCCATTGGAAGGCTCAATTTATTAATGGCCTTCCCACTTACTTTTCGGAAAAAGTCCGAAAAAAGCTTAGAGATAAACATGATGGTATCTCTATTCCCTATGACCTTTACACTTATGGCCAACTCATAAGTGTTGTTATCCAAGAGGGACTTTCCCTCTGTAATGACCTTAAACTGTCTAAACAGCTTAAGAAACACAATCTTTGTGGAAAGAAAGAATTAGGAGAATTTTGTGACCAATTTGCTTACGACACTGGTAAGTCTAGTTCTCACAAGATCCCTAAGAAGAAGAAAAAATCTTCTTCCAAACCTAATAATAAACGTAATAAGACTATTACAACTAACGATAAACCCGTTAGAAAACATAAGAAATATGTCAGAAAGAAATCTGATAAAACTAAAGTTAAATGCTTTAAATGTGGCAAATTTGGCCACTATGCTAGTAAATGCAAACTGAAAGATAAAATCAGTAATCTTCAGGTTGATGATCACCTGAAAGATCAGTTAAGTAAACTTTTACTTAACTCTTCTGATTCCTCTAAAGATTCTGAGGATTCTTCTAGTGATAATGAGCTTTACTATTTACCAAGCTCTAGCAGTTCGATTTCTTCTGACAATGACTGTCAGTGCAACACCTTAACTAAGAGATGTGATCATCTCCAGTCTATTATCCAAAGAAATGGATTAAGTCTTAATGTTATGACTAGTCAGCAAGAAAATATGATTGACATCATTACAAAAATTACTGACCCTGACATTAAGCTCAAGCTGGTCCAATCATGTTATGCTCAGGAAGCTACCCTTCAACCCTCGACCAGCCAACCCCAGGCTTATAGCCTCAAGGAAGTTTTTAATAGACTTGAACATACTAATAGTATCCATAAGCCGGCTAACCTTAATGATTTAAGGCATGAGATTAATAATCTAAAAACTGAGTTAGGACAACTCCGTAGTCAGCAGAATAATATGCAAATTGAGATTAACAACCTCAAGATTGTATCTGCTAATTCCACTCCCGATTCTTCAGGATTTTTGGATATTATTAACAGAATCCCAAGCCAAAAATGGTATACCACCATTAATTTGGTCATCAACAAGGAATTTACTTTATGTGATATTATTGCCCTTATTGACAGCGGAGCTGACATGAATTGTATCCAAGAAGGGATTGTTCCTACTGAGTACTTTGAAAAAACTACTCAAACCTTATTTAATGCTAGTGGTGATAGCATGGGCATTAAGTATAAATTAACTAGTGTCGAAATCTGTAACAATGGAATTTGTTTAGAGAGTACCTTTCTGCTCATAAAAGATCTTTCTGTGCAGCTTATTTTAGGTACACCCTTTTGATCTTTACTTATGCCAATTGATAAGATTGATGCAAATGGCATATATACCACAATTCAAAACCAAAAAATTGTTTTTGAATTCATAACCAAACCGGAAATTAAAAGGATTAATTCTTTATCTAACAATATTGTTTCTAAAGAAAACCAACTTAATTTCCTCCAAAAGGAAGTTCTCTTCCTTAACATTAAAAAGAATTTAATGTCTCCTACTATCACTCAAAAGATTACTGTGGTAAAAAATCAGTTAACCGCAGAAATTTGTAGTGATATCCCAAATTCTTTTTGGGATAGAAAGAAGCATATTGTTTCTCTTCCTTATGATAAGGATTTTCAGGAAAAAGATATTCCTACAAAGGCCAGACCGTGTCAAATGAAGCTTGAGCTTCTTGACCTTTGTAAAAAGGAGATCCAGGGCTTATTAGATAAAAAGCTCATTTCCAAGAGTTATTCCCCTTGGAGTTGTACTGCTTTTTATGTTAATAAAGCAGCTGAAAAAGAACGTGGAGTTCCCAGGCTTGTCATTAATTATAAGCCTCTTAACAATGTTTTAAAATGGATAAGATATCCCATTCCCAATAAAAAAGATTTATTGGATAGGTTGCATTCCGCCACTATCTTTTCCAAATTTGATCTCAAATCTGGATATTGGCAAATCCAAATAGAACCCAAAGATCGTTATAAAACTGCCTTTGTTGTTCCTTTTGGTCATTTCCAATGGAATGTTCTTCCGTTTGGGCTTAAGAATGCCCCTTCTGAATTCCAAAATATCATGAACGATATTTTTTATCCTTTTTCCGAATTTTCAATTGTGTATATTGATGATATTCTTATCTTCTCTAACTCAATTGATCAATACTTTAAACATTTAAGAATCTTTAAAGATGTTATTAAAACTAATGGTTTAGTTGTTTCCGCCCCAAAAATGAAAATCTTTCAGACACAGGTTAGATTTTTAGGGCATACTATAGGAGAAGGAAAAATTCTTCCTATTGATAGGAGTATCGAATTTGCTTCTAAATTTCCTGATGAACTCAAGGAAAAAACACAGCTTCAAAGATTTTTAGGTAGTCTCAATTATATTGGTGACTATTATAAAAATTTGGCACACGATAGTGCAATATTATACTCCAGGTTAAAAAAGAATCCTTCTCCCTGGACTGAAGAGCATACTAAAGCAGTGCAAAAAATTAAATTAAAAGTTAAACTTTTACCATGCCTTGCTTTAGCTAACCCTTCATTTTTTAAAATTGTCGAGACAGACGCCTCTGATATTGGCTATGGAGGAATTTTAAAACAACTCAATTCTTTTTCTAACAAGGAAGAACTTGTTCGTTTTACCTCTGGCTCTTGGAAAGATGCCTCCCAGAATTATTCTACCATCAAAAAAGAAATTTTTTCGGTAGTCAAATGTATTACTAAATTTCAGGATGATTTGCTTAATCAAAAATTTTTGCTCAGAATTGACTGTAGCGCTATTAAGCAAGTCCTTCAAAAAGATGTTGAGAATATTGTCTCAAAACAGATTTTTGCCAGATGGCAAGCTAATCTTTCTGCATTAGATTTTGATATTGAACATATCAAAGGGGAAAATAACTCTCTCCCCCATTTTCTAACAAGAGAGTTTTTGCAGGATAGATGAGCGGCCCCTCTAGAGGGCGCGGTCGCGGGAATTCTCGCAGACCTGGTAAAGCACCAACTATCATCACGAATGATGATCAGTATCCTCCGATACAGGATTATGTTGAGTTTTTACGCCAGAGCGCTAAAAACAGGGAAAAGAATACTCCCCCTCTTAACCCCTTTAGCAAAAAGAAATCTGCTAAAGAGGTCTTGGAAACTATTAAGTACCAACCCCTTCCTAATAACAGGACTTCGGAGTTTGTACTTCTCCTCGAGACTGAGGATGATATCCAGATGGATAAGCCTTGGGAACTTAAGTCCCGGTACCTTGACTCTCATGGTTATGCGGTACAAGAAGGCAAATACATAACTGTATATGAGATGATACTCGCCGAGACTGGCTCTGTGATTTTTAATCACACTAATCGACACCAGGGTAATACCCATTCTCCCATTGCTTATAGCAAGGCGGTGTTGAAACACTTTTTATCTCCCCGTGATTGGGGTATCCACCCTTTAAAAACGAGAAAATTAAGTTCTCACAACGGTGGTACTTATAATTATTTTGATTATGTCCAAGCTTGGACTAAAGCTTTTTACTATCAAAATGCTGAGCACAAACACACATGGTTTTTTGTTTTGTGCCCCAACTCTTTTCAGAATCCCTACCCCGGATGGGTATTCAATTGGTGGGATAAATTTGGTCCCGGAATTGATATTCTTCCTCCTGAAATTGCCCAAGAAAAACTCTTTTTACCTTGGTGCCAATTTCATCCTCTTTTGCGGGGGAAAAAGAAGGCCCCGATTGGCCTCAACACTTTATTGTTCTTTACAGAAATACAAATTCCTTGGATTTCTAGCTGGAACCTTCGTTGTCAGATGAGCAACCTTAACGTCCCCCAACTTGAAAGAGTATTCTTCTACCGTTGGTGGTCTGGTGTTGATATTGGTAGCACCATTGGTCAGACCAGAGCCAGTCTGAGCAATTATATGAACATGGTGGACGAGTCCTCCCCTGCACCTGAAAATATGCATGATCCTGCAGGTCAGGTTGTGAACCTCAGCTCCTTAATAAAGCAGTTTCCTAAAGCAACTGAGCAGGAGCTCTTAAAGAAGATTATGGAACAGACCCAGACCCAATTCAAGAAATCATTGGCTAAAAGATCCAATAAAAAGACTCCTTCTGATGATGATGCATCTATGTCCTCGCTAAACAAGGATGATGACAGTAATCCTTTCTTTTGTATAGCAGGAGAATCACAAGAACCTGAAGATGACCCTTCTGGTGAAGAACTCTTCCCTAATGACCCTGTCATGCAAGATTTCTTCAACTCTCTTGATCAAAGAGCTTTTCCAGCAAGCCGTCTGGAACTTTCCTCATCAGACAAAGGCACAGATGGCCTAGATGACTTGAGGTGAATGGCCCTCCTGGCCCCTGTGCTTTGCAGATACAAGCACTGTTTGTTGGACCCACCTGGTCCCACATGGCCCACATGGCCCCACAGAAGATGACAGAAGACTCTGTCGACTTACTACAGCGGTGGACCCCATGGGCCCCACTCGGGTCCACCTGAATAGTAGATTCCTATTCGTAATAGTAACCTCCGTTCGTCTGAACAGTCGTTTACTATTCACACGATGTGTACAGTATAAACTATTCATTGTCAGAAATCCATATTCAATGGTAATAATAAGGAGTGTTATTAGTCTAATTATGTTCCTAATTTTGTCCCTATAATTTCCACGTTGGATTTGCTACGTTTTCGGGTTGCCTTATTGCCGTGTTTGGCTGGCCGTGTCCCGATGTGAATCGTTGACCCGTGGGCTGGGATGTATTATGGGATAGAAAGACTATTGAATACAGCTTATTATATCCCTTCATAGTATTGATTTTTGCGATTAATAGTTTACTTCTTATTCCTGATCTATTCTGTTTATTTCCTTTAAAATCACTTAAACTTTATCATACACTATTTATTTATTGGACTCACGCCAAACATTTTCTACTTCCACACTAATACTTTTTGGATTTACAGTACTCCAGTATTTATTTCTCCAGATATTAACATCTTTGCTTGTTGTTTTATGGATCCATATATGGTGGACACCATCACCCAACAACCACAAGAGTTCGTGAAGAACTCTTCATTAATGGAATTTGAGGTTCAGAAGAATCTCAATCGTTGGATTATACCCAAGGTACAGCCCAAAACTATTTACAACACAAACTGGTATAACTTCAGAAGTAAGTATGCCATTAAAACTATGGAAGAAACCATTAGTTTAAACCAACAAGATAAACAAATTAACTTGTTAAATAAGAATGATATTCTTAGCTATATAAATGATAAGAATTATCATTTTATTCATATAGGTTTAATTCAAATTGCTTTTAAACCTTTAACTATTGCTGTTATGAATGCCTGTCTACAAGCTACTCTACGAGATGGTACATGTACTAACTTTAGACAATCATTAATGGGGGCTATAGAAACTAGCCTATGTAATGGACCGGTTTACTTTGATGTTTTTCCTAACCTCACCTTGTCCCTTACAGATTTACACCTTTGTGAAGCTTTGAATCTTAGAATTCAGACCAAAGGTTATAACTTTCTTCCTGGTTCAGAAACCATTGGGATTGTTTATCGTATTTATTACAAAGTAATGAATACCATAGCCCCAAACATCAAATAGTTTAGTCCTTTTGGTAAAACTGTGTTAATCGACACACATCTTATTAATTCTAATGTTCACACACCTAGAACCATAAGTTGGGATGAGATTGACTTCCCAGAGACTTGGGCTATTCAGAACGCTGTTCCTCCTCAACCTCGTCAAAATCTTGACATTGAGGACATCATCGAAGAAAAAGATGGGGATGTCTTCCTAAATTTCAGGAAGCTTTCTAGGTGCCAATCTTCCAGGACTCGACTCTCTAGTAGTTCTAGAAGACCTTTCGTCACCTATCCTTCATCTACCTCTAGACAATCTGTCGAAGGGGAGGATTCTCCTCTGTTGAATCCTTCATGTCATGATGATATGAATCTTCATGGAGTTTTTACTCATGATCAAATACCACATGGTATTTATGAGAAAGCTGAACCTTCTCAGCGTAGAACTTCACCTATGCCGTCTGAAATGAATGTCAGACTTTGACTCCTTTCCTTTTTATGGATTTTTCTTACAATAGGAAAGAGAGAAGTGCCGAGTTTAATTTACCTAAATGGGAGAAATTTAGGACTTGGTTCTTTAAAAAATTTAGTCATAAAGAACAACAAATTTATAAAAACAAATTTTATAAATGGATTGATTATAACACGACTGTTATATCTTTTGTCGTTTGGTTTCTTTTATACACTAAGGATAAGGATCTTTGGGAAAAAGAACTTTTTGTTCTGGACTCCAAAGCACCTAAGGTCTTTGAAACCAAATGGACTACTGCGCGTGGCGAGATTATATCTTTCGTCCACCCTCCTACTGAACCTCTGGTTATTCAGACTAAGACTAGTCAACCAACCAGCTCCAGTCAGAAGACTGAAACCAGTACTAGTTCTAGTATTGATTCTCTTCCTCCTATCTTAGAAGCTACTTCTTTTATTAAGGCTGAGCAGATTGCTAAAAACCTTACCTATACTAAAGATCTTAACCCTCTAGTAAAGCAAGGTAATTACACTAATCTCATCCTTAATTCGATAGGAAAACAGCTCCAAAGAATTGAGCAGCATCATGTTCATGCTATGTTGGCTAAAGCCACTGACTTTACTGTCAAAAGTCTGGACAAACCTTTAATTCAACCTCCTCTTGAGGTTAAAGGCTTTAAATCAGGAACTAAAGCTGATTTCATGTCCAAACTTAAAGATATTGAAAAAGATCTTCATGGATTAAGAATTAATACCTTATCCCATGACAGTTCTGAATCTGATTCAGAATTTTCTCTTATTGAGGTTCAAGACTTTGAACATCATTTTGGTTTACCTGAAAACCAAATCAACCGATTTACCTTTGGTAGTACTCCTCTTGGCCCAAGAAAGAATTACTATCATCGTCCTACTCCCCAAGACCTACTTTTTGAAGAAAGTCAGGTTTTGCAAAATACCTTTTGCGGTAAATCCATTTATGATTGGAATCTTGACGGACTGTCTGAAGCCCAGGTTTATGAATTAGTTCATCAAATGGGCATGTATTCCACCATATGTCGTCATAGTGAAGCCACCGATCAAAGTATTTCCAAGATGATCGTTACTGGATTTACAGGTACCCTTAGGGGTTGGTGGGTGCATGTTCTCACTGAACAACAGAGGCAAGAAATTCTCTACGCTGTCAAAATTGTTAAAGATGAACAGCAGCGTGATCAAGGAGTCCAAGACTCTGTTTACACCCTTCTGCTTGCTATTATACATCATTTTGTGGGCAGTGGTGATTACCAACGTGAACGTAACAGAGAATTGTTACAAAACCTTAAATGTCCTACTCTTAGCCAGTTCAGATGGTATAAGGACGTTTTCCTTGCTAGAGTTACTCAAAGAGATGATGCTAACTCTACCCATTGGAAGGCTCAATTTATTAATGGCCTTCCCACTTACTTTTCGGAAAAAGTCCGAAAAAAGCTTAGAGATAAACATGATGGTATCTCTATTCCCTATGACCTTTACACTTATGGCCAACTCATAAGTGTTGTTATCCAAGAGGGACTTTCCCTCTGTAATGACCTTAAACTGTCTAAACAGCTTAAGAAACACAATCTTTCTGGAAAGAAAGAATTAGGAGAATTTTGTGACCAATTTGCTTACGACACTGGTAAGTCTAGTTCTCACAAGATCCCTAAGAAGAAGAAAAAATCTTCTTCCAAACCTAATAATAAACGTAATAAGACTATTACAACTAACGATAAACCCGTTAGAAAACATAAGAAATATGTTAGAAAGAAATCTGATAAAACTAAAGTTAAATGCTTTAAATGTGGCAAATTTGGCCACTATGCTAGTAAATGCAACTTGAAAGATAAAATCAGTAATCTTCAGGTTGATGATCACCTGAAAGATCAGTTAAGTAAACTTTTACTTAACTCTTCTGATTCCTCTAAAGATTCTGAGGATTCTTCTAGTGATAATGAGCTTTACTATTTGCCAAGCTCTAGCAGTTCGATTTCTTCTGACAATGACTGTCAGTGCAACACCTTAACTAAGAGATGTGATCATCTCCAGTCTATTATCCAAAGAAATGGATTAAGTCTTAATGTTATGACTAGTCAGCAAGAAAATATGATTGACATCATTACAAAAATTACTGACCCTGACATTAAGCTCAAGCTGGTCCAAGCATGTTATGCTCAGGAAGATACCCTTCAACCCTCGACCAGCCAACCCCAGGCTTATAGCCTCAAGGAAGTTTTTAATAGACTTGAACATACTAATAGTATCCATAAGCCGGCTAACCTTAATGATTTAAGGCATGAGATTAATAATCTAAAAACTGAGTTAGGACAACTCCGTAGTCAGTAGAATAATATTCAAATTGAGATTAACAACCTCAAGATTGTATCTGCTCAATCCACTCCTGATTCTTCAGGATTTTTGGATATTATTAACAGAATCCCAAGCCAAAAATGGTATACCACCATTAATTTGGTCATCAACAAGGAATTTACTTTATGTGATAGTATTGCCCTTGTTGACAACGGAGCTGACATGAATTGTATCCAAGAAGGGATTGTTCCTACTGAGTACTTTGAAAAAACTACTCAAACCTTATTTAATGCTAGTGGTGATAGCATGGGCATTAAGTATAAATTAACTAGTGTCGAAATCTGTAACAATGGAATTTGTTTAGAGAGTACCTTTCTGCTCATAAAAGATCTTTCTGTGCAGCTTATTTTAGGTACACCCTTTTTATCTTTACTTATGCCAATTGATAAGATTGATGCAAATGGCATATATACCACAATTCAAAACCAAAAAATTGTTTTTGAATTCATAACCAAACCGGAAATTAAAAGGATTTATTCTTTATCTAACAATATTGTTTCTAAAGAAAACCAACTTAATTTCCTCCAAAAGGAAGTTCTCTTCCTTAACATTAAAAAGAATTTAATGTCTCCTACTATCACTCAAAAAATTACTGTTGTAAAATATCAGTTAACAGCAGAAATTTGTAGTGATATCCCAAATACTTTTTGGGATAGGAAGAAACATAATGTTTCCCTTCCTTATGATAAGGATTTTCAGGAAAAAGATATTCCTACAAAGGCCAGAACTTGTCAAATGAAGCTTGAGTTTCTTGACCTTTGTAAAAAAGAGATCCATGGCTTATTAGATAAAAAGCTCATTTCCAAGAGTTATTCCCCTTGGAGTTGTACTACTTTTTATGTTAATAAAGCAGCTGATAGAGAACGTGGAGTTCCTAGGCTTGTCATTAACTATAAGCCTATTAACAATGTGTTAAAATGGATAACATATCCCATTTCCAATAAAAAAGATTTTTTGGATAGATTATATTCTGCCACGATCTTTTCCAAATTTAATCTCAAATCTGGATATTGGCAAATCCAAATTGAACCCAATGCCTTTGTTGTTCCTTTTGGTCTTTCTGAATTTCAAAATATCATAATTGATATTTTAAAACCTTTTTCAGATTTTTCAATTGATTTCATTGATGATATCCTTATCTTCCATGATTTAGTTGATTGCAGTACTGTTCAAAAGGTTTTGCATAAAGATGTTGAAAACATTGTTTCCAAACAGATTTTTGCCAGATGGCAAGTAAACTTATCAGCTTTTGATTTTAAGTCTGATCAAATCAAAGGGGGATATAGCCCTGATTTTCTAACAAGAAAGTTTCTACAGGTTAGACAAATGAGTAGCCCCTCCTCTCTTGGGCATAAAGGCAACAGCAGCGGGTATTCTCGCCGGCCTGGAAAAGAGAAGATCATTGAGAATGATGATCGTTATCCTTCGATACAGGATTTTAGTAGTAAGAATTCTACTAATCTAGCTGACATTTCTGGCTTTATCCTTAATAGCAGGACTCCAGAACTTGTTCTTGCTATTGATAAAAATGATAAGAAGCAGATGACTTCTCCCTGGGAAATTAAGTCCCTATATCTTGGTACACATAACTTTGCTGTTCAAGCAGGAAAAACCAGAGAGGTTTACGAGGCGATTCTCGTAGTTACTGATTCTGTGGTATTTGATCATATCCACATAAGGGATACTAATTCCCCCCTTGCTTATAGCAAGGCTATCTTAAAAAGATTCATTTCTCCCCAAGATTGGGGGCTTCCTCCTATGGAACTGCGAAAATTAAGTTCGCATCTATCCTATAATTATTGGGATTATGTCCAGGCTTGGACAAAAGCTTTTTATTACCAAAACCCTAAGCACAACCACTTTTGGGTCTTCTTTTTATGCCCTTGTGCTTCTAAAGAAAATTACCCAGGATGGGTCATCAATTGGTGGGACAAATTTGGTCCTAGAATTGATATTTTTCCTGATGAAATTACTAAGAAAGAGCTCTTTCTTCCTTGGACTCAACTTCATCCTAAACTAAGGGAAAACTTTTATGCTGGACCTTTCTGTCTTCATACCCTTTTGTTTTTTACCGAGACCAGTACTCCTTGGTTATTCCGATGGGATTTTCGTTGTAGAGTTAATCAATACAATTTTCCTCTACTCGAAAGAATTTTTTATTATAGATGGTATTCTAATATTAAAAACTTTAATATTAAATACTCTATCTCTTTGATTAATAATAGCTTAATTAGCTATTTGGATCTGATGAAAAAAGTTCCTCCATCTCCTCATGAGACCTCGCATCCTAGAGTGGATTTCATTATCGATCTGTGGACATCTCTCTCTGCCACATTTCCTGATATCAACCTGCCAGAAATTATTAGGATGATGTTCTTACATTCTTCTGATCAAATTCAAGCAGCCCTTACTGTTGCCATGACTGACAACCCCTTCTTCAGCACGAACAAAAATGCTCTTGTTCCTGAAGCTACTGTTAATGCTCTCCTTGCCACTAACAGTCAACGAAGCGGTGTTCCTTCATTATCTACATTTGGTGCCGCCTTCAAAACTTTGGAAACAGCTTTTCCAATACATGGAGGAAGACTTCCTGTTTGTAACTCTCTGAGTTCAGCCCTCCCAATAAGAAGTTTGGATGACTCACCTCCCCAAAACAGGCGCGGATGATCTTGATGACTTGAGGTGAATGGCCCTCCTGGCCCCTGTGCTTTGCAGATAAAAGCACTGTTTGTAGGACCCACCTGGTCCCACCTGGTCCCACATGGCCCACATGGCCCCACAGAAGATGACAGAAGACTCTGTCGACTTACTTCAGTGGTGGACCCCATGGGCCCCACTCGGGGATTCCTTTTCCCCTATATATTGAGGGCTAACCCCTCATTTGTAATCATCTCTTTCTCTCTCTACTTCTCAGACTCTCTCCCTTCTCTCTAGAATTCTCTCTCTCTCTCTCTGGTTTGTAATAATCCGGTAACCATTCCGGCGACTCATTTGTAAGTATTTAAGTTTGTTTTAATTATCAGTCTGAAATAATATTAGCTTAACGATCCTCTCTTCTTGGTAATCATGCATATTCAAGGTTCATCTCGGCAACTGATAGGCAAAATATTTCTATATATTAGCTTAACATATTTCCAACCATTTATTTGGGAACATATTTCCAAACCATTTATTAGGGTTAAATAATAATAATAAATGTAATGTCGATCATTATTCGACTGTGCTGACTATTTTTCGGGACGGAGCATAAGAGTTCTCCTGATCAACCACCCGTTGGGAATAAAATGCGACATGTGGGGCAAATATCTTCGGGACTAAATATATAGAAATATTTTGCCTATCAGTTGCCGAGATGAACCTTGAATATGCATGATTACCAAGAAGAGAGGATCGTTAAGATAATATTATTTCAGACTGATAATTAAAACAAACTTAAATACTTACAAATGAGTCGCCGGAATGGTTACCGGATTATTACAAACCAGAGAGAGAGAGAGAGAATTATAGAGAGAAGGGAGAGAGTCTGAGAAGTAGAGAGAGAAAGAGATGATTACAAATGAGGGGTTAGCCCTCAATATATAGGGGAAAAGGAATCCCCGAGTGGGGCCCATGGGGTCCACCACTGTAGTAAGTCGACAGAGTTTTCTGTTATCTTCTGTGGGGCCATGTGGGCCATGTGGGACCAGGTGGGACCAGGTGGGTCCTACAAACAGTGCTTTTATCTGCAAAGCACAGGGGCCAGGAGGGCCATTCACCTCAAGTCATCAAGATCATCCGCGCCTGTTTTGGGGAGGTGAGTCATCCAAACTTCTTATTGGGAGGGCTGAACTCAGAGAGTTACAAACAGGAAGTCTTCCTCCATGTATTGGAAAAGCTGTTTCCAAAGTTTTGAAGGCGGCACCAAATGTAGATAATGAAGGAACACCGCTTCGTTGACTGTTAGTGGCAAGGAGAGCATTAACAGTAGCTTCAGGAACAAGAGCATTTTTGTTCGTGCTGAAGAAGGGGTTGTCAGTCATGGCAACAGTAAGGGCTGCTTGAATTTGATCAGAAGAATGTAAGAACATCATCCCAATAATTTCTGGCAGGTTGATATCAGGAAATGTGGCAGAGAGAGATGTCCACAGATCGATAATGAAATCCACTCTAGGATGCGAGGTCTCATGAGGAGATGGAGGAACTTTTTCATCAGATCCAAATAGCTAATTAAGCTATTATTAATCAAAGAGATAGAGTATTTAATATTAAAGTTTTTAATATTAGAATACCATCTATAATAAAAAATTCTTTCGAGTAGAGGAAAATTGTATTGATTAACTCTACAACGAAAATCCCATCGGAATAACCAAGGAGTACTGGTCTCGGTAAAAAACAAAAGGGTATGAAGACAGAAAGGTCCAGCATAAAAGTTTTCCCTTAGTTTAGGATGAAGTTGAGTCCAAGGAAGAAAGAGCTCTTTCTTAGTAATTTCATCAGGAAAAATATCAATTCTAGGACCAAATTTGTCCCACCAATTGATGACCCATCCTGGGTAATTTTCTTTAGAAGCACAAGGGCATAAAAAGAAGACCCAAAAGTGGTTGTGCTTAGGGTTTTGGTAATAAAAAGCTTTTGTCCAAGCCTGGACATAATCCCAATAATTATAGGATAGATGCGAACTTAATTTTCGCAGTTCCATAGGAGGAAGCCCCCAATCTTGGGGAGAAATGAATCTTTTTAAGATAGCCTTGCTATAAGCAAGGGGGGAATTAGTATCCCTTATGTGGATATGATTAAATACCACAGAATCAGTAACTACGAGAATCGCCTCGTAAACCTCTCTGGTTTTTCCTGCTTGAACAGCAAAGTTATGTGTACCAAGATATAGGGACTTAATTTCCCAGGGAGAAGTCATCTGCTTCTTATCATTTTTATCAATAGCAAGAACAAGTTCTGGAGTCCTGCTATTAAGGATAAAGCCAGAAATGTCAGCTAGATTAGTAGAATTCTTACTACTAAAATCCTGTATCGAAGGATAACGATCATCATTCTCAATGATCTTCTCTTTTCCAGGCCGGCGAGAATACCCGCTGTTGTTGCCTTTATGCCCAAGAGAGGAGGGGCTACTCATTTGTCTGACCTGTAGAAACTTTCTTGTTAGAAAATCAGGGCTATATCCCCCTTTGATTTGATCAGACTTAAAATCAAAAGCTGATAAGTTTACTTGCCATCTGGCAAAAATCTGTTTGGAAACAATGTTTTCAACATCTTTATGCAAAACCTTTTGAACAGTACTGCAATCAACTAAATCATGGAAGATAAGGATATCATCAATGAAATCAATTGAAAAATCTGAAAAAGGTTTTAAAATATCAATTATGATATTTTGAAATTCAGAAAGACCAAAAGGAACAACAAAGGCATTGGGTTCAATTTGGATTTGCCAATATCCAGATTTGAGATTAAATTTGGAAAAGATCGTGGCAGAATATAATCTATCCAAAAAATCTTTTTTATTGGAAATGGGATATGTTATCCATTTTAACACATTGTTAATAGGCTTATAGTTAATGACAAGCCTAGGAACTCCACGTTCTCTATCAGCTGCTTTATTAACATAAAAAGTAGTACAACTCCAAGGGGAATAACTCTTGGAAATGAGATTTTTATCTAATAAGCCATGGATCTCTTTTTTACAAAGGTCAAGAAACTCAAGCTTCATTTGACAAGTTCTGGACTTTGTAGGAATATCTTTTTCCTGAAAATCCTTATCATAAGGAAGGGAAACAATATGTTTCTTCCTATCCCAAAAAGTATTTGGGATATCACTACAAATTTCTGCTGTTAACTGATATTTTACAACAGTAATTTTTTGAGTGATAGTAAGAGACATTAAATTCTTTTTAATGTTAAGGAAGAGAACTTCCTTTTGGAGGAAATTAAGTTGGTTTTCTTTAGAAACAATATTGTTAGATAAAGAATAAATCCTTTTAATTTCCGGTTTGGTTATGAATTCAAAAACAATTTTTTCGTTTTGAATTGTGGTATATATGCCATTTGCATCAATCTTATCAATTGGCATAAGTAAAGATAAAAAGGGTGTACCTAAAATAAGCTGCACAGAAAGATCTTTTATGAGCAGAAAGGTACTCTCTAAACAAATTCCATTGTTACAGATTTCGACACTAGTTAATTTATACTTAATGCCTATGCTATCACCACTAGCATTAAATAAGGTTTGAGTAGTTTTTTCAAAGTACTCAGTAGGAACAATCCCTTCTTGGATACAATTCATGTCAGCTCCGCTGTCAACAAGGGCAATAATATCACATAAAGTAAATTCCTTGTTGATGACCAAATTAATGGTGGTATACCATTTTTGGCTTGGGATTCTGTTAATAATATCCAAAAATCCTGAAGAATCAGGAGTGGATTGAGCAGATACAATCTTGAGGTTGTTAATCTCAATTTGCATATTATTCTGCTGACTACGGAGTTGTCCTAACTCAGTTTTTAGATTATTAATCTCATGCCTTAAATCATTAAGGTTAGCCGGCTTATGGATACTATTAGTATGTTCAAGTCTATTAAAAACTTCCTTGAGGCTATAAGCCTGGGGTTGGCTGGTCGAGGGTTGAAGGGTAGCTTCCTGAGCATAACATGCTTGGACCAGCTTGAGCTTAATGTCAGGGTCAGTAATTTTTGTAATGATGTCAATCATATTTTCTTGCTGACTAGTCATAACATTAAGACTTAATCCATTTCTTTGGATAATAGACTGGAGATGATCACATCTCTTAGTTAAGGTGTTGCACTGACAGTCATTGTCAGAAGAAATCGAACTGCTAGAGCTTGGTAAATAGTAAAGCTCATTATCACTAGAAGAATCCTCAGAATCTTTAGAGGAATCAGAAGTGTTAAGTAAAAGTTTACTTAACTGATCTTTCAAGTGATCATCAACCTGAAGATTACTGATTTTATCTTTCAGTTTGCATTTACTAGCATAGTGGCCAAATTTGCCACATTTAAAGCATTTAACTTTAGTTTTATCAGATTTCTTTCTAACATATTTCTTATGTTTTCTAACGGGTTTATCGTTAGTTGTAATAGTCTTATTACGTTTATTATTAGGTTTGGAAGAAGATTTTTTCTTCTTCTTAGGGATCTTGTGAGAACTAGACTTACCAGTGTCGTAAGCAAATTGGTCACAAAATTCTCCTAATTCTTTCTTTCCAGAAAGATTGTGTTTCTTAAGCTGTCTAGACAGTTTAAGGTCATTACAGAGGGAAAGTCCCTCTTGGATAACAACACTTATGAGTTGGCCATAAGTGTAAAGGTCATAGGGAATAGAGATACCATCATGTTTATCTCTAAGCTTTTTTCGGACTTTTTCCGAAAAGTAAGTGGGAAGGCCATTAATAAATTGAGCCTTCCAATGGGTAGAGTTAGCATCATCTCTTTGAGTAACTCTAGCAAGGAAAACGTCCTTATACCATCTGAACTGGCTAAGAGTAGGACATTTAAGGTTTTGTAACAATTCTCTGTTACGTTCACGTTGGTAATCACCACTGCCCACAAAATGATGTATAATAGCAAGCAGAAGGGTGTAAACAGAGTCTTGGACTCCTTGATCACGCTGCTGTTCATCTTTAACAATTTTGACAGCGTAGAGGATTTCTTGCCTCTGTTGTTCAGTGAGAACATGCACCCACCAACCCCTAAGGGTACCTGTAAATCCAGTAACGATCATCTTGGAAATACTATGATCGGTGGCTTCACTATGCCGACATATGGTGGAATACATGCCCATTTGATGAACTAATTCATAAACCTGAGCTTCAGACAGTCCGTCAAGATTCCAATCATAAATGGATTTACCGCAAAAGGTATTTTGCAAAACCTGACTTTCTTCAAAAAGTAGGTCTTGGGGAGTAGGACGATGATAGTAATTCTTTCTTGGGCCAAGAGGAGTACTACCAAAGGTAAATCGGTTGATTTGGTTTTCAGGTAAACCAAAATGATGTTCAAAGTCTTGAACCTCAATAAGAGAAAATTCTGAATCAGATTCAGAACTGTCATGGGATAAGGTATTAATTCTTAATCCCTGAAGATCTTTTTCAATATCTTTAAGTTTGGACATGAAATCAGCTTTAGTTCCTGATTTAAAGCCTTTAACCTCAAGAGGAGGTTGAATTAAAGGTTTGTCCAGACTTTTGACAGTAAAGTCAGTGGCTTTAGCCAACATAGCATCAACATGATGCTGCTCAATTCTTTGGAGCTGTTTTCCTATCGAATTAAGGATGAGATTAGTGTAATTACCTTGCTTTACTAGAGGGTTAAGATCTTTAGTATAGGTAAGGTTTTTAGCAATCTGCTCAGCCTTAATAAAAGCAGTAGCTTCTAAGATAGGAGGAAGAGAATCAATACTAGAACTAGTACTGGTTTCAGTCTTCTGACTGGAGCTGGTTGGTTGACTAGTCTTAGTGTGAATAACCAGAGGTTTAGTAGGAGGGTGGACGGAAGATATAATCTCGCCACGCGCAGTAGTCCATTTGGTTTCAAAGACATTAGTTGCTTTAGAGTCTAGAACAAAAAGTTCTTTTTCCCAAAGATCCTTATCCTTAGTGTATAAAAGAAACCAAACGACAAAAGATATAACAGTCGTGTTATAATCAATCCATTTATAAAATTCGGTTTTATAAATTTGTTGTTCTTTATGACTAAATTTTTTAAAGAACCAAGTCCTAAATTTCTCCCATTTAGGTAAATTAAACTCGGCACTTCTCTCTTTCCTATTGTAAGAAAAATCCATAAAAAGGAAAGGAGTCAAAGTCTGACATTCATTTCAGACGACGTAGGTGAAGTTCTACGCTGAGAAGGTTCAGCTTTCTCATAAATACCATGTGGTATTTGATCATGAGTAAAAACTCCATGAAGATTCATATCATCATGATATGAAGGATTCAACAGAGGAGAATCCTCCCCTTCGACAGATTGTCTAGAGGTAGATGAAGGATAGGTGACGAAAGGTCTTCTAGAACTACTAGAGAGTCGAGTCTTTGAAGATTGGCACCTAGAAAGCTCTTTTTCTTCGATGATATCCTCAATGTCAAGATTTTGACGAGGTTGAGGAGGAACAACATTCTGAATAGCTTTGGGCTGTACCTTGGGTATAGTCCAACGATTGAGATTCTTCTGAACCTCAAAGTTCATTAATGAAGAGTTCTTCACGAACTCTTGTGGTTGTTGGGTGATGGTGTCCACCATATATGGATCCATAAAACAACAAGTAAAGATGTTAATATCTGGAGAAATAAATACTGGAGTACTGTAAATCCAAAAAGTATTAGTGTGGAAGTAGAAAATGTTTGGCGTGAGTCCAATAAATAAATAGTGTATGATAAAGTTTAAGTGATTTTAAAGGAAATAAACAGAATAGATCAGGAATAAGAAGTAAACTATTAATCGCAAAAATCAATACTATGAAGGGATATAATAAGCTGTATTCAATAGTCTTTCTATCCCATAATACATCCCAGCCCACGGGTCAACGATTCACATCGGGACACAGCCAGCCAAACACGGCAATAAGGCAACCCGAAAACGTAGCAAATCCAACGTGGAAATTATAGGGACAAAATTAGGAACATAATTAGACTAATAACACTCCTTATTATTACCATTGAATATGGATTTATGACAATGAATAGTTTATACTGTACACATCGTGTGAATAGTAAACGACTGTTCAGACGAACGGAGGTTACTATTACGAATAGGAATCTACTGTTCAGGTGGACGGAGTCACAGACTTCCATGTTCACCTGTCCGGTAGGTTACTATTACGATAGCTTTCTGATCAACAGTATAACCGGAAAAATCAACGGAAAATTCATAATGTCCACTATTCATACCGGAAAGCTGAACGGAAAAAGCATAATTTCTACTGTTCACACCGGAAAACTCATGAGTTTTCCAGCTCACAGTAGTATCTTCCAGATATTAACACTCGTTTAGCCAATCATGGCTCTGATACCAAGAATAGAGGATCGTTAAGCTAATATTATTATAGACTGATAATTAAAACAACTTAAATACTTACAAATGAGTCGCCGGAATGGTTACCGGATTATTACAAACCAGAGAGAGAGAGAGAGAATTCTAGAGAGAAGGGAGAGAGTCTGAGAAGTAGAGAGAGAAAGAGATGATTACAAATGAGGGGTTAGCCCTCAATATATAGGGGAAAAGGAATCCCCGAGTGGGGCCCATGGGGTCCACCACTGTAGTAAGTCGACAGAGTCTTCTGTCATCTTCTGTGGGGCCATGTGGGCCATGTGGGACCAGGTAGGTCCTACAAACAGTGCTTTTATCTGCAAAGCACAGGGGCCAGGAGGGCCATTCACCTCAAGTCATCAAGATCATCCGCGCCTGTTTTGGGGAGGTGAGTCATCCAAACTTCTTATTGGGAGGGCTGAACTCAGAGAGTTATATACATGAAGTCTTCCTCCATGTATTGGAAAAGTTGTTTCCAAAGTCTTGAAGGCGGCACCAAAAGTAGATAATGAAGGAACACCGCTATGTTGACTGTTAGTGGCAAGGAGAGCATTAACAGTAGCTTCAGGAACAAGAGCATTTTTGTTCGTGCTGAAGAAGGGGTTGTCAGTCATGGCAACAGTAAGGGCTGCTTGAATTTGATCAGAAGAATGTGTGAACATCATTCCAATAATTTCTGGCAGGTTGATATCAGGAAATGTGGCATAGAGAGATGTCCACAGATCAATAATAAAATCCACTCTTGGATCCGAGGTCTCATGAGGAGATGGAGGAACTTTTTTCATTAGATCCAAATAGCTAATTAAGCTATTGTTGATAAGAGAGATGGAGTATTTAATATTAAAGTTCTTAATATTACAATACCATCTATAATAAAAAATTCTTTCGAGTAGAGGAAAATTGTATTGATTGACTCTACATCGAAAATCCCAGCGGCAAAGCCAAGGTATACCAGTTTCGGTAAAAAACAAAAGGTTATGAAGACAAAAAGGTCCATCATACAAATTTTTCCTAATTTTAGGATGAAGTTGGGTCCAAGTAAGGAAAAGTTCTTTCTTAGAAATTTCTTTGGGAAAAATATCAATCTCTTTCTCTCTCTACTTCTCAGACTCTCTCCCTTCTCTCTAGAATTCTCTCTCTCTCTCTCTGGTTTGTAATAATCCGGTAACCATTCCGGCGACTCATTTGTAAGTATTTAAGTTGTTTTAATTATCAGTCTATAATAATATTAGCTTAACGATCCTCTCTTCTTGGATCCAATAAAAAGACTCCTTCTGATGATGATGCATCTATGTCCTCGCTAAACAAGGATGATGACAGTAATCCTTTCTTTTGTATAGCAGGAGAATCACAAGAACCTGGAGATGACCCTTCTGGTGAAGAACTCTTCCCTAATGACCCTGTCATGCAAGATTTCTTCAACTCTCTTAATCAAAGAGCTTTTCCAGTAAGCCGTCTGGAACTTTCCTCATCAGACAAAGGCGCAGATGGCCTAGATGACTTGAGGTGAATGGCCCTCCTGGCCCCTGTGCTTTGCAGATACAAGCAGTGTTTGTTGGACCCACCTGGTCCCACATGGCCCATATGGCCCCACAGAAGATGACAGAAGACTCTGTCGACTTACTACAGTGGTGGACCCCATGGGCCCCACTCGGGGATTCCTTTTCCCCTATATATTGAGGGCTAACCCCTCATTTGTAATGATCTCTTTCTCTCTCTACTTCTCAGACTCTCTCCCTTCTCTCTAGAATTCTCTCTCTCTCTCTCTGGTTTGTAATAATCCGGTAACCATTCCGGCGACTCATTTGTAAGTATTTAAGTTTGTTTTAATTATCAGTCTGTAATAATATTAGCTTAACGATCCTCTCTTTCTACTAAGATCCTGTATCGAAGGATAATGATCATCATTCTCGATGATTCTTTCTTTACCAGGCCGGCGAGGATACCCGCTGCAGTTGCCTTGCCCACCAGAGGGGCTATTCATCTGTCTAGCAGAAACTCTGATTAAGAAAATGGGAATAGAGTCTTCTGACTGGAGATGGTTGGTTGACTAGACTTAGTCTGAATAACCAGAGGTTCAGTAGGAGGGTGGACGGAAGATATAATCTCACCACGCGCAGTAGTCCATTTGGTTTCAAAGACCTTAGGTGCTTTGGAGTCCAGAACAAAAAGTTCTTTTTCCCAAAGATCCTTATCCTTAGTGTATAAAAGAAACCAAACGACAAAAGATATAACAGTCGTGTTATAATCAATCCATTTATAAAATTCGTTTTTATAAATTTGTTGTTCTTTATGACTAAATTTTTTAAAGAACCAAGTCCTAAATTTCTCCCATTTAGGTAAATTAAACTCGGCACTTCTCTCTTTCCTATTGTAAGAAAAATCCATAAAAAGGAAAGGAGTCAAAGTCTGACATTCATTTCAGACGGCGTAGGTGAAGTTCTACGCAGAGAAGGTTCAACTTTCTCATAAATACCATGTGGTATTTGATCATGAGTAAAAACTCCATGAAGATTCATATCATCATGATATGAAGGATTCAACAGAGGAGAATCCTCCCCTTCGACAGATTGTCTAGAGGTAGATGAAGGATAGGTGACGAAAGGTCTTCTAGAACTACTAGAGAGTCGAGTCTTTGAAGATTGGCACCTAGAAAGCTCTTTTTCTTCGATGATATCCTCAATGTCAAGATTTTGACGAGGTTGAGGAGGAACAGCGTTCTGAATAGCTTTGGGCTGTACCTTGGGTATAGTCCAACGATTGAGATTCTTCTGAACCTCAAAGTTCATTAATGAAGAGTTGTTCACGAACTCTTGTGGTTGTTGGGTGATGGTGTCCACCATATATGGATCCATAAAACAACAAGCAAAGATGTTAATATCTGGAGAAATAAATACTAGAGTACTGTAAATCCAAAAAGTATTAGTGTGGAAGTAGAAAATGTTTGGCGTGAGTCCAATAAATAAATAGTGTATGATAAAGTTTAAGTGATTTTAAAGGAAATAAACAGAATAGATCAGGAATAAGAAGTAAACTATTAATCGCAAAAATCAATACTATGAAGGGATATAATAAGCTGTATTCAATAGTCTTTCTATCCCATAATACATCCCAGCCCACGGGTCAACGCTTCACATCGGGACACAGCCAGCCAAACACGGCAATAAGGCAACCCGAAAACGTAGCAAATCCAACGTGGAAATTATAGGGACAAAATTAGGAACATAATTAGACTAATAACACTCCTTATTATTACCATTGAATATGGATTTCTGACAATGAATAGTTTATACTGTACACATCGTGTGAATAGTAAACGACTGTTCAGACGAACGGAGGTTACTATTACGAATAGGAATCTACTGTTCAGGTGGACGGAGTCACAGACTTCCATGTTCACCTATCCGGTAGGTTACTATTACGATAGCTTTCTGATCAACAGTATAACCGGAAAAATCAACGGAAAATTCATAATGTCCACTATTCATACCGGAAAGCTGAACGGAAAAAGCATAATTTCTACTGTTCACACCGGAAAACTCATGAGTTTTCCAGCTCACAGTAGTATCTCCCAGATATTAACACACGTTTAGCCAATCATGGCTCTGATACCAAGAAGAGAGGATCGTTAAGCTAATATTATTACAGACTGATAATTAAAACAAACTTAAATACTTACAAATGAGTCGCCGGAATGGTTACCGGATTATTACAAACCAGAGAGAGAGAGAGAGAATTCTAGAGAGAAGGGAGAGAGTCTGAGAAGTAGAGAGAGAAAGAGATGATTACAAATGAGGGGTTAGCCCTCAATATATAGGGGAAAAGGAACCATGGGGTCCACCACTGTAGTAAGTCGACAGAGTCTTCTGTCATCTTCTGTGGGGCCATGTGGGCCATGTGGGACCAGGTGGGTCCAACAAACACTTCTTGTATCTGCAAAGCACAGGGGCCAGGAGGGCCATTCACCTCAAGTCATCTAGGCCATCTGCGCCTTTGTCTGATGAGGAAAGTTCCAGACGGCTTGCTGGAAAAGCTCTTTGATCAAGAGAGTTGAAGAAATCTTGCATGACAGGGTCATTAGGGAAGAGTTCTTCACCAGAAGGGTCATCTTCAGGTTCTTGTGATTCTCCTGCTATACAAAAGAAAGGATTACTGTCATCATCCTTGTTTAGCGAGGACATAGATGCATCATCATCAGAAGGAGTCTTTTTATTGGATCTTTCAGCCAATGCTTTCTTGAATTGGGTCTGGGTCTGTTCCATAATCTTCTTTAAGAGCTCCTGCTCAGTTGCTTTAGGAAACTGCTTTATTAAGGAGCTGAGGTTCACAACCTGACCTGCAGGATCATGCATATTTTCAGGTGCAGGGGGGGACTCATCCACCATGTTCATATAATTGCTCAGACTGGCTCTGGTCTGACCAATGGTGCTACCAATATCAACACCAGACCACCAACGGTAGAAGAATACTCTTTCAAGTTGGGGGACGTTAAGGTTGCTCATCTGACAACGAAGGTTCCAGCTAGAAATCCAAGGAATTTGTATTTCTGTAAAGAACAATAAAGTGTTGAGGCCAATCGGGGCCTTCTTTTTCCCCCGCAAAAGAGGATGAAATTGGCACCAAGGTAAAAAGAGTTTTTCTTGGGCAATTTCAGGAGGAAGAATATCAATTCCGGGACCAAATTTATCCCACCACTTGAATACCCATCCGGGGTAGGGATTCTGAAAAGAGTTGGGGCACAAAACAAAAAACCATGTGTGTTTGTGCTCAGCATTTTGATAGTAAAAAGCTTTAGTCCAAGCTTGGACATAATCAAAATAATTATAAGTACCACCGTTGTGAGAACTTAATTTTCTCGTTTTTAAAGGGTGGATACCCCAATCACGGGGAGATAAAAAGTGTTTCAACACCGCCTTGCTATAAGCAATGGGAGAATGGGTATTACCCTGGTGTCGATTAGTGTGATTAAAAATCACAGAGCCAGCCTCGGCGAGTATCATCTCATATACAGTTCTGTATTTGCCTTCTTGTACCGCATAACCATGAGAGTCAAGGTACCGGGACTTAAGTTCCCAAGGCTTATCCATCTGGATATCATCCTCAGTCTCGAGGAGAAGTACAAACTCCGAAGTCCTGTTATTAGGAAGGGGTTGGTACTTAATAGTTTCCAAGACCTCTTTAGCAGATTTCTTTTTGCTAAAGGGGTTAAGAGGGGGAGTATTCTTTTCCCTGTTTTTAGCGCTCTGGCGTAAAAACTCAACATAATCCTGTATCGGAGGATACTGATCATCATTCGTGATGATAGTTGGTGCTTTACCAGGTCTGCGAGAATTCCCGCGACCGCGCCCTCTAGAGGGGCCGCTCATCTATCCTGCAAAAACTCTCTTGTTAGAAAATGGGGGAGAGAGTTATTTTCCCCTTTGATATGTTCAATATCAAAATCTAATGCAGAAAGATTAGCTTGCCATCTGGCAAAAATCTGTTTTGAGACAATATTCTCAACATCTTTTTGAAGGACTTGCTTAATAGCGCTACAGTCAATTCTGAGCAAAAATTTTTGATTAAGCAAATCATCCTGAAATTGAGTAATACATTTGACTACCGAAAAAATTTCTTTTTTGATGGTAGAATAATTCTGGGAGGCATCTTTCCAAGAGCCAGAGGTAAAACGAACAAGTTCTTCCTTGTTAGAAAAAGAATTGAGTTGTTTTAAAATTCCTCCATAGCCAATATCAGAGGCGTCTGTCTCGACAATTTTAAAAAATGAAGGGTTAGCTAAAGCAAGGCATGGTAAAAGTTTAACTTTTAATTTAATTTTTTGCACTGCTTTAGTATGCTCTTCAGTCCAGGGAGAAGGATTCTTTCTTAACCTGGAGTATAATATTGCACTATCGTGTGCCAAATTTTTATAATAGTCACCAATATAATTGAGACTACCTAAAAATCTTTGAAGCTGTGTTTTTTCCTTGAGTTCATCAGGAAATTTAGAAGCAAATTCGATACTCCTATCAATAGGAAGAATCTTTCCTTCTCCTATAGTATGCCCTAAAAATCTAACCTGTGTCTGAAAGATTTTCATTTTTGGGGCGGAAACAACTAAACCATTAGTTTTAATAACATCTTTAAAGATTCTTAAATGTTTAAAGTGTTGATCAATTGAGTTAGAGAAGATAAGAATATCATCAATATACACAATTGAAAATTCGGAAAAAGGATTAAAAATATCGTTCATGATATTTTGGAATTCAGAAGGGGCATTCTTAAGACCAAAAGGAAGAACATTCCATTGGAAATGACCAAAAGGAACAACAAAGGCAGTTTTATAACGATCTTTGGGTTCTATTTGGATTTTCCAATATCCAGATTTGAGATCAAATTTGGAAAAGATAGTGGCGGAATGCAACCTATCCAATAAATCTTTTTTATTGGGAATGGGATATCTTATCCATTTTAAAACATTGTTAAGAGGCTTATAATTAATGACAAGCCTGGGAACTCCACGTTCTTTTTCAGCTGCTTTATTAACATAAAAAGCAGTACAACTCCAAGGGGAATAACTCTTGGAAATGAGCTTTTTATCTAATAAGCCCTGGATCTCCTTTTTACAAAGGTCAAGAAGCTCAAGCTTCATTTGACACGGTCTGGCCTTTGTAGGAATATCTTTTTCCTGAAAATCCTTATCATAAGGAAGAGAAACAATATGCTTCTTTCTATCCCAAAAAGCATTTGGGATATCACTACAAATTTCTGCGGTTAACTGATTTTTTACCACAGTAATCTTTTGAGTGATAGTAGGAGACATTAAATTCTTTTTAATGTTAAGGAAGAGAACTTCCTTTTGGAGGAAATTAAGTTGGTTTTCTTTAGAAACAATATTGTTAGATAAAGAATTAATCCTTTTAATTTCCGGTTTGGTTATGAATTCAAAAACAATTTTTTGGTTTTGAATTGTGGTATATATGCCATTTGTATCAATCTTATCAATTGGCATAAGTAAAGATAAAAAGGGTGTACCTAAAATAAGCTGCACAGAAAGATCTTTTATGAGCAGAAAGGTACTCTCTAAACAAATTCCATTGTTACAGATTTCGACACTAGTTAATTTATACTTAATGCCCATGCTATCACCACTAGCATTAAATAAGGTTTGAGTAGTTTTTTCAAAGTACTCAGTAGGAACAATCCCTTCTTGGATACAATTCATGTCAGCTCCGCTGTCAACAAGGGCAATAATATCACATAAAGTAAATTCCTTGTTGATGACCAAATTAATGGTGGTATACCATTTTTGGCTTGGGATTCTGTTAATAATATCCAAAAATCCTGAAGAATCAGGAGTGGAATTAGCAGATACAATCTTGAGGTTGTTAATCTCAATTTGCATATTATTCTGCTGACTACGGAGTTGTCCTAACTCAGTTTTTAGATTATTAATCTCATGCCTTAAATCATTAAGGTTAGCCGGCTTATGGATACTATTAGTATGTTCAAGTCTATTAAAAACTTCCTTGAGGCTATAAGCCTGGGGTTGGCTGGTCGAGGGTTGAAGGGTAGCTTCCTGAGCATAACATGCTTGGACCAGCTTGAGCTTAATGTCAGGGTCAGTAATTTTTGTAATGATGTCAATCATATTTTCTTGCTGACTAGTCATAACATTAAGACTTAATCCATTTCTTTGGATAATAGACTGGAGATGATCACATCTCTTAGTTAAGGTGTTGCACTGACAGTCATTGTCAAAAGAAATCGAACTGCTAGAGCTTGGTAAATAGTAAAGCTCATTATCACTAGAAGAATCCTCAGAATCTTTAGAGGAATCAGAAGAGTTAAGTAAAAGTTTACTTAACTGATCTTTCAAGTGATCATCAACCTGAAGATTACTGATTTTATCTTTCAGTTTGCATTTACTAGCATAGTGGCCAAATTTGCCACATTTAAAGCATTTAACTTTAGTTTTATCAGATTTCTTTCTAACATATTTCTTATGTTTTCTAACGGGTTTATCGTTAGTTGTAATAGTCTTATTACGTTTATTATTAGGTTTGGAAGAAGATTTTTTCTTCTTCTTAGGGATCTTGTGAGAACTAGACTTACCAGTGTCGTAAGCAAATTGGTCACAAAATTCTCCTAATTCTTTCTTTCCAGAAAGATTGTGTTTCTTAAGCTGTCTAGACAGTTTAAGGTCATTACAGAGGGAAAGTCCCTCTTGGATAACAACACTTATGAGTTGGCCATAAGTGTAAAGGTCATAGGGAATAGAGATACCATCATGTTTATCTCTAAGCTTTTTTCGGACTTTTTCCGAAAAGTAAGTGGGAAGGCCATTAATAAATTGAGCCTTCCAATGGGTAGAGTTAGCATCATCTCTTTGAGTAACTCTAGCAAGGAAAACGTCCTTATACCATCTGAACTGGCTAAGAGTAGGACATTTAAGGTTTTGTAACAATTCTCTGTTACGTTCACGTTGGTAATCACCACTGCCCACAAAATGATGTATAATAGCAAGCAGAAGGGTGTAAACAGAGTCTTGGACTCCTTGATCACTCTGCTGTTCATCTTTAACAATTTTGACAGCGTAGAGGATTTCTTGCCTCTGTTGTTCAGTGAGAACATGCTCCCACCAACCCCTAAGGGTACTTGTAAATCCAGTAACGATCATCTTGGAAATACTATGATCGGTGGCTTCACTATGCCGACATATGGTGGAATACATGCCCATTTGATGAACTAATTCATAAACCTGGGCTTCAGACAGACCGTCAAGATTCCAATCATAAATGGATTTACCGCAAAAGGTATTTTGCAAAACCTGACTTTCTTCAAAAAGTAGGTCTTGGGGAGTAGGACGATGATAGTAATTCTTTCTTGGGCCAAGAGGAGTACTACCAAAGGTAACTCGGTTGATTTGGTTTTCAGGTAAACCAAAATGATGTTCAAAGTCTTGAACCTCAATAAGAGAAAATTCTGAATCAGATTCAGAACTGTCATGGGATAAGGTATTAATTCTTAATCCCTGAAGATCTTTTTCAATATCTTTAAGTTTGGACATGAAATCAGCTTTAGTTCCTGATTTAAAGCCTTTAACCTCAAGAGGAGGTTGAATTAAAGGTTTGTCCAGACTTTTGACAGTAAAGTCAGTGGCTTTAGCCAACATAGCATCAACATGATGCTGCTCAATTCTTTGGAGCTGTTTTCCTATCGAATTAAGGATGAGATTAGTGTAATTACCTTGCTTTACTAGAGGGTTAAGATCTTTAGTATAGGTTTTCCAATACATGGAAATTATAGTTTGGTTTACAACTTAGATTTTTATTGGATTTTTACAAACTCTAAGTTGTAAAACGTAGTCATCCAACGTGGAAATTATAGGATTTTTATGATAGAAGTAGGGTTTGGGAAATGAAAGTTTAGGGTTTTTATGAATTATAATGAAATTCAATTATTGCTTTTTGAAATTAATTATAAGTTACTTATAAAAATAATATTCTAGATTTATTATTAATACTAATGTATTATGTGTTGATGGCACTATCAAACTACATAGTATTATAATTTTAGTTATTTTGGCTATGTTATTAATTGAAAATTAGTTTATGGTTGATCCTTTACCACACAGGAAGTGCTTTTTAGGAGTTAAACAGTTGGGTTAGTCACTAATACTATAATCTCATATGGTCATATTGCCTCAGTATTTTGTTCCAAAGTAGATATTTGACCTGTTGAATAGATATCTTTTCATTCATAAAGATTCTATTAGCCATATGATTGATCCACATTGAAAAAGTGTGGATTTTATTACGAACTATCTAAGCAGGATTAATCCTTCCCTCAGTAACCATGTTTTAAAGGTTAAGCCTTAGTATATTGTGAATTATGTCAATATATATACATCAAATTGTATACTTCTTCTTATATATGTTTTGGTGATTATTTCTTCAAAAATATTCAACTTCTTCATATGCTTGCCTCGTCCTCCTACATTTAATTTTCGTGGGTTGTTAATTTCAATTATTTGTTTTCTCCGATTCAACTCATTATTAATTTATATGTTATGTCTTATTATAAATTTTTAGTTTAATAGCCTTCAGTTTTATTTATTTACTTTTTATATGCTATTTGTGACCCTTGAGATCCATACCATGTTGTTGGTGTGACAACATATCGTATGATGATACATATTGCATATCATACAATAGTAAAAGCAATGGTTCTGGCTACACGCCTATACACTAGGCCCACAGTTGAGATACATTCTAATAAAAGCAGTCAATAGTTCTAAATTTCGCATATAAAGCTTTTCAAGTAAACTTTAAGACCTCTAACACAATATGTGGATAGATCCCCCGGATCATCAGATGATCATTTCAGATATTTAATTTTTTGTAAAACTTTGCCTTCAATGTGAGTTTTAATATGTACATGTTGAATCTACCGACTCTCGGTACAATAACAATAAAATAGCTTCTGAAATTTACTTTTTCTATAGCTATCCGTGTTACAGATCAAAGATGATCACCGGGAGTTACAGTAAGATTAGGCCTCTCTTCAGCCTGTGCTTCAGTAACAGCCTGAAGAAACTCGTTTGGAGATGCAGGAGGATCTGGATCGCAGTAACCATCTGGAAAGATTCTAGATTCTCCTTTAAGTAGACTAGATGGCATCTGGTATGAGAAACAAACCATTTCTCTACTCATAATCAACTAAATGGCACCTTTAACCGTGTTCCTCTGATAAACTATCTTAAAACCATCTAATTTAATCAGAGGAGCTACACAGACACCAATCTCTTTGGAGTAATCATTAAGAAGTTCGACCATCGCATACTGGTGCCTCACTTGTTCTGTTCCAATCTAGTGACCAATCACGATAAATGGCCCATATGTGTCTACTTTTAGGATCAGATAATGACATAACACATTTACTTCTTCAACAATACCAAAAGTTAATGCCCTGAAATTCTGCAAGACTTGGTTAACCCGGAATCCACCCATTCACTGACCCAAATTCATTGTCCTAAATTGTTTTACTGAGATGAGTCTAAATGATTTTACTGAGGTGAACTCACGGATCAGACAGCACAGGCGAGACATTCTATTTTCATTGTGTAGAACCCATATTTTATTTGACTTGAAGCATTCATATGATTTATCCTTGTCAAAATGGAAGTTTGAGTCGCTGGTTATCATTAATATTGATACAGTTTTCTTCAGCTTTGGTAGACCCTCAGGACCAGTCATACCTTCTCTTCTAGGAGCTTCAGTGGATTTACCAACTTTATTATGTGTTTTTTTCATTCTGGTTAGCCACGACAGAAGCCAACCTTATTTCTTCCAGTTTTTCAAATATTATTGTTCTTGACATTTCAATTAACAACTTTCTAACATCAAATGATGGGGCGGCTAACATCTGATTGAAGTCTTACTCAGAGTTTGATGCTTAGACTTATGCTTGATATTTCCATTTCCGCTAATTACTTTCTCATTTGGTTCAGTTTTTGAAGCTATTTCTTTATGTCCATTTTGAGAAGTTGCGCCCATATCAACCCTCCTCTTCTCGAGTAGACTCTCGACTATTGAGACCAAGTGTTCATTGTACCTATTGGAGCCCATATCAACCGCAACATGTCTCATATAATTCTTTCCATTAGTTTTTCACTAACACTTCCATTGGACTGATGATCAACATTCCCCGATTTCCTAGGTAATCCAAGGGGTCGAACCTCACTTAAACGATACAATAGCATCGTAATCAGAGCATGTCCAGAATGAAATTCAGAGACCTTGTTTCCTGTAAAACATACTGTAGTGTTTGGGACATACATAACCCCTATCCATGACTTCTATACTCATTTTTGGGCGTATATAACCATGAGCTTTATGGGAAAGAACCATTCACCGGGGCTTCTCCTGTTTTGATGGCTATGAAGACATCACAACAGTTCTTTTTCCCAAAGATCCTTATCCTTAGTGTATAAAAGAAACCAAACGATGTGTTTGGCTATGATACCAAGAAGAGAGGATCGTTAAGCTAATATTATTACAGACTGATAATTAAAACAAACTTAAATACTTACAAATGAGTCGCCGGAATGGTTATCGGATTATTACAAACCAGAGAGAGAGAGAGAGAATTCTAGAGAGAAGGGAGAGAGTCTGAGAAGTAGAGAGAGAAAGAGATGATTACAAATGAGGGGTTAGCCCTCAATATATAGGGGAAAAGGAATCCCCGAGTGGGGCCCATGGGGTCCACCGCTGTAGTAAGTCGACAGAGTCTTCTGTCATCTTCTGTGGGGCCATGTGGGACCAAGTGGGTCCAACAAACAGTGCTTGTATCTGCAAAGCACAGGGGCCAGGAGGGCCATTCACCTCAAGTCATCTAGGCCATCTGCGCCTTTGTCTGATGAGGAAAGTTCCAGACGGCTTGCTGGAAAAGCTCTTTGATCAAGAGAGTTGAAGAAATCTTGCATGACAGGGTCATTAGTGAAGAGTTCTTCACCAGAAGAGTCATCTTCAGGTTCTTGTGATTCTCCTGCTATACAAAAGAAAGGATTACTGTCATCATCCTTGTTTAGCGAGGACATAGATGCATCATCATCAGAAGGAGTCTTTTTATTGGATCTTTCAGCCAATGCTTTCTTGAATTGGGTCTGGGTCTTTTCCATAATCTTCTTTAAGAGCTCCTGCTCAGTTGCTTTAGGAAACTTCTTTATTAAGGAGCTGAGGTTCACAACCTGACCTGCAGGATCATGCATATTTTCAGGTGCAGGGGGGGACTCGTCCACCATGTTCATATAATTGCTCAGACTGGCTCTGGTCTGACCAATGGTGCTACCAATATCAACACCAGACCACCAACGGTAGAAGAATACTCTTTCAAGTTGGGGGACGTTAAGGTTGCTCATCTGACAACGAAGGTTCCAGCTAGAAGTCCAAGGAATTTGTATTTCTGTAAAGAACAATAAAGTGTTGAGGCCAATCGGGGCCTTCTTTTTCCCCCGCAAAAGAGGATGAAATTGGCACCAAGGTAAAAAGAGTTTTTCTTGGGAAATTTCAGGAGGAAGAATATCAATTCCGAGACCAAATTTATCCCACCAATTGAATACCCATCCGGGGTATGGATTCTGAAAAGAGTTGGGGCATAAAACAAAAAACCATGTGTGTTTGTGCTCAGCATTTTGATAGTAAAAAGCTTTAGTCCAAGCTTGGACATAATCAAAATAATTATAAGTACCACCGTTGTGAGAACTTAATTTTCTCGTTTTTAAAGGGTGGATACCCCAATCACGGGGAGATAAAAAGTGTTTCAACACCGCCTTGCTATAAGCAATGGGAGAATGGGTATTACCCTGGTGTCGATTAGTGTGATTAAAAATCACAGAGCCAGTCTCGGCGAGTATCATCTCATATACAGTTCTGTATTTGCCTTCTTGTACCGCATAACCATGAGAGTCAAGGTACCGGAACTTAAGTTCCCAAGGCTTATCCATCTGGATATCATCCTCAGTCTCGAGGAGAAGTACAAACTCCGAAGTCCTGTTATTAGGAAGGGGTTGGTACTTAATAGTTTCCAAGACCTCTTTAGCAGATTTCTTTTTGCTAAAGGGGTTAAGAGGGGGAGTATTCTTTTCCCTGTTTTTAGCGCTCTGGCGTAAAAACTCAACATAATCCTGTATCGGAGGATACTGATCATCATTCGTGATGATAGTTGGTGCTTTACCAGGTCTGCGAGAATTCCCGCGACCGCGCCCTCTAGAGGGGCCGCTCATCTATCCTGCAAAAACTCTCTTGTTAGAAAATCGGGGAGAGAGTTATTTTCCCCTTTGATATGTTCAATATCAAAATCAAATGCAGAAAGATTAGCTTGCCATCTGGCAAAAATCTGTTTTGAGACAATATTCTCAACATCTTTTTGAAGGACTTGCTTAATAGCGCTACAGTCAATTCTGAGCAAAAATTTTTGATTAAGCAAATAATCCTGAAATTTAGTAATACATTTGACTACCGAAAAAATTTCTTTTTTGATGGTAGAATAATTCTGGGAGGCATCTTTCCAAGAGCCAGAGGTAAAACGAACAAGTTCTTCCTTGTTAGAAAAAGAATTGAGTTGTTTTAAAATTCCTCCATAGCCAATATCAGAGGCGTCTGTCTCGACAATTTTAAAAAATGAAGGGTTAGCTAAAGCAAGGCATGGTAAAAGTTTAACTTTTAATTTAATTTTTTGCACTGCTTTAGTATGCTCTTCAGTCCAGGGAGAAGGATTCTTTTTTAACCTGGAGTATAATATTGCACTATCGTGTGCCAAATTTTTATAATAGTCACCAATATAATTGAGACTACCTAAAAATCTTTGAAGCTGTGTTTTTTCCTTGAGTTCATCAGGAAATTTAGAAGCAAATTCGATACTCCTATCAATAGGAAGAATCTTTCCTTCTCCTATAGTATGCCCTAAAAATCTAACCTGTGTCTGAAAGATTTTCATTTTTGGGGCGGAAACAACTAAACCATTAGTTTTAATAACATCTTTAAAGATTCTTAAATGTTTAAAGTGTTGATCAATTGAGTTAGAGAAGATAAGAATATCATCAATATACACAATTGAAAATTCGGAAAAAGGATTAAAAATATCGTTCATGATATTTTGGAATTCAGAAGGGGCATTCTTAAGCCCAAAAGGAAGAACATTCCATTGGAAATGACCAAAAGGAACAACAAAGGCAGTTTTATAACGATCTTTGGGTTCTATTTGGATTTGCCAATATCCAGATTTGAGATCAAATTTGGAAAAGATAGTGGCGGAATGCAACCTATCCAATAAATCTTTTTTATTGGGAATGGGATATTTTATCCATTTTAAAACATTATTAAGAGGCTTATAATTAATGACAAGCCTGGGAACTCCACGTTCTTTTTCAGCTGCTTTATTAACATAAAAAGTAGTACAACTCCAAGGGGAATAACTCTTGGAAATGAGCTTTTTATCTAATAAGCCCTGGATCTCCTTTTTACAAAGGTCAAGAAGCTCAAGCTTCATTTGACACGGTCTGGCCTTTGTAGGAATATCTTTTTCCTGAAAATCCTTATCATAAGGAAGAGAAACAATATGCTTCTTTCTATCCCAAAAAGCATTTGGGATATCACTACAAATTTCTGCGGTTAACTGATTTTTTACCACAGTAATCTTTTGAGTGATAGTAGGAGACATTAAATTCTTTTTAATGTTAAGGAAGAGAACTTCTTTTTGGAGGAAATTAAGTTGGTTTTCTTTAGAAACAATATTGTTAGATAAAGAATTAATCCTTTTAATTTCCGGTTTGGTTATGAATTCAAAAACAATTTTTTGGTTTTGAATTGTGGTATATATGCCATTTGCATCAATCTTATCAATTGGCATAAGTAAAGATAAAAAGGGTGTACCTAAAATAAGCTGCACAGAAAGATCTTTTATGAGCAGAAAGGTACTCTCTAAACAAATTCCATTGTTACAGATTTCGACACTAGTTAATTTATACTTAATGCCCATGCTATCACCACTAGCATTAAATAAGGTTTGAGTAGTTTTTTCAAAGTACTCAGTAGGAACAATCCCTTCTTGGATACAATTCATGTCAGCTCCGCTGTCAACAAGGGTAATAATATCACATAAAGTAAATTCCTTGTTAATGACCAAATTAATGGTGGTATACCATTTTTGGCTTGGGATTCTGTTAATAATATCCAAAAATCCTGAAGAATCAGGAGTGGAATTAGCAGATACAATCTTGAGGTTGTTAATCTCAATTTGCATATTATTCTGCTGACTACGGAGTTGTCCTAACTCAGTTTTTAGATTATTAATCTCATGCCTTAAATCATTAAGGTTAGCCGGCTTATGGATACTATTAGTATGTTCAAGTCTATTAAAAACTTCCTTGAGGCTATAAGCCTGGGGTTGGCTGGTCGAGGGTTGAAGGGTAGCTTCCTGAGCATAACATGCTTGGACCAGCTTGAGCTTAATGTCAGGGTCAGTAATTTTTGTAATGATGTCAATCATATTTTCTTGCTGACTAGTCATAACATTAAGACTTAATCCATTTCTTTGGATAATAGACTGGAGATGATCACATCTCTTAGTTAAGGTGTTGCACTGACAGTCATTGTCAGAAGAAATCGAACTGCTAGAGCTTGGTAAATAGTAAAGCTCATTATCACTAGAAGAATCCTCAGAATCTTTAGAGGAATCAGAAGAGTTAAGTAAAAGTTTACTTAACTGATCTTTCAGGTGATCATCAACCTGAAGATTACTGATTTTATCTTTCAGTTTGCATTTACTAGCATAGTGGCCAAATTTGCCACATTTAAAGCATTTAACTTTAGTTTTATCAGATTTCTTTCTGACATATTTCTTATGTTTTCTAACGGGTTTATCGTTAGTTGTAATAGTCTTATTACGTTTATTATTAGGTTTGGAAGAAGATTTTTTCTTCTTCTTAGGGATCTTGTGAGAACTAGACTTACCAGTGTCGTAAGCAAATTGGTCACAAAATTCTCCTAATTCTTTCTTTCCAGAAAGATTGTGTTTCTTAAGCTGTCTAGACAGTTTAAGGTCATTACAGAGGGAAAGTCCCTCTTGGATAACAACACTTATGAGTTGGCCATAAGTGTAAAGGTCATAGGGAATAGAGATACCATCATGTTTATCTCTAAGCTTTTTTCGGACTTTTTCCGAAAAGTAAGTGGGAAGGCCATTAATAAATTGAGCCTTCCAATGGGTAGAGTTAGCATCATCTCTTTGAGTAACTCTAGCAAGGAAAACGTCCCTATACCATCTGAACTGGCTAAGAGTAGGACATTTAAGGTTTTGTAACAATTCTCTGTTACGTTCACGTTGGTAATCACCACTGCCCACAAAATGATGTATAATAGCAAGCAGAAGGGTGTAAACAGAGTCTTGGACTCCTTGATCACGCTGCTGTTCATCTTTAACAATTTTGACAGCGTAGAGGATTTCTTGCCTCTGTTGTTCAGTGAGAACATGCTCCCACCAACCCCTAAGGGTACTTGTAAATCCAGTAACGATCATCTTGGAAATACTATGATCGGTGGCTTCACTATGCCAACATATGGTGGAATACATGCCCATTTGATGAACTAATTCATAAACCTGGGCTTCAGACAGACCGTCAAAATTCCAATCATAAATGTATTTACCGCAAAAGGTATTTTGCAAAACCTGACTTTCTTCAAAAAGTAGGTCTTGGGGAGTAGGACGATGATAGTAATTCTTTCTTGGGCCAAGAGGAGTACTACCAAAGGTAACTCGGTTGATTTGGTTTTCATGTAAACCAAAATGATGTTCAAAGTCTTGAACCTCAATAAGAGAAAATTCTGAATAAGATTCAGAACTGTCATGGGATAAGGTATTAATTCTTAATCCCTGAAGATCTTTTTCAATATCTTTAAGTTTGGACATGAAATCAGCTTTAGTTCCTGATTTAAAGCCTTTAACCTCAAGAGGAGGTTGAATTAAAGGTTTGTCCAGACTTTTGACAGTAAAGTCAGTGGCTTTAGCCAACATAGCATCAACATGATGCTGCTCAATTCTTTGGAGCTGTTTTCCTATCGAATTAAGGATGAGATTAGTGTAATTACCTTGCTTTACTAGAGGGTTAAGATCTTTAGTATAGGTAAGGTTTTTAGCAATCTGCTCAGCCTTAATAAAAGCAGTAGCTTCTAAGATAGGAGGAAGAGAATCAATACTAGAACTAATACTGGTTTCAGTCTTCTGACTGGAGCTGGTTGGTTGACTAGACTTAGTCTGAATAACCAGAGGTTCAGTAGGAGGGTGGACGGAAGATATAATCTCGCCACGCGCAGTAGTCCATTTGGTTTCAAAGACCTTAGGTGCTTTGGAGTCCAGAACAAAAAGTTCTTTTTCCCAAAGATCCTTATCCTTAGTGTATAAAAGAAACCAAACGACAAAAGATATAACAGTCGTGTTATAATCAATCCATTTATAAAATTCATTTTTATAAATTTGTTGTTCTTTATGACTAAATTTTTTAAAGAACCAAGTCCTAAATTTCTCCCATTTAGGTAAATTAAACTCGCCACTTCTCTCTTTCCTATTGTAAGAAAAATCCATAAAAAGGAAAGGAGTCAAAGTCTGAGATTCATTTCAGACGACGTAGGTGAAGTTCTACGCTGAGAAGGTTCAGCTTTCTCATAAATACCATGTGGTATTTGATCATGAGTAAAAACTCCATGAAGATTCATATCATCATGATATGAAGGATTCAACAGAGGAGAATCCTCCCCTTCGACAGATTGTCTAGAGGTAGATGAAGGATAGGTGACGAAAGGTCTTCTAGAACTACTAGAGAGTCGAGTCTTTGAAGATTAGCACCTAGAAAGCTCTTTTTCTTCGATGATATCCTCAATGTCAAGATTTTGACGAGGTTGAGGAGGAACAGCGTTCTGAATAGCTTTGGGCTGTACCTTGGGTATAGTCCAACGATTGAGATTCTTCTGAACCTCAAAGTTCATTAATGAAGAGTTCTTCACGAACTCTTGTGGTTGTTGGGTGATGGTGTCCACCATATATGGATCCATAAAACAACAAGCAAAGATGTTAATATCTGGAGAAATAAATACTGGAGTACTATAAATCCAAAAAGTATTAGTGTGGAAGTAGAAAATGTTTGGCGTGAGTCCAATAAATAAATAGTGTATGATAAAGTTTAAGTGATTTTAAAGGAAATAAACAGAATAGATCAGGAATAAGAAGTAAACTATTAATCGCAAAAATCAATACTATGAAGGGATATAATAAGCTGTATTCAATAGTCATTCTATCCCATAATACATCCCAGCCCACGGGTCAACGATTCACATCGGGACACAGCCAGCCAAACACGGCAATAAGGCAACCCGAAAACGTAGCAAATCCAACGTGGAAATTATAGGATTGGTGCCGCCTTCACAAATCCATCTACCGACTCTCGGTACAATAACAATAAAATAGCTTCTGAAATTTACTTTTTCTATAGCTATCCGTGTTACAGATCAAAGATGATCACCGGGAGTTACAGTAAGATTAGGCCTCTCTTCAGCCTGTGCTTCAGTAACAGCCTGAAGAAACTCGTTTGGAGATGCAGGAGGATCTGGATCGCAGTAACCATCTGGAAAGATTCTAGATTCTCCTTTAAGTAGACTAGATGGCATCTGGTATGAGAAACAAACCATTTCTCTACTCATAATCAACTAAATGGCACCTTTAACCGTGTTCCTCTGATAAACTATCTTAAAACCATCTAATTTAATCAGAGGAGCTACACAGACACCAATCTCTTTGGAGTAATCATTAAGAAGTTCGACCATCGCATACTGGTGCCTCACTTGTTCTGTTCCAATCTAGTGACCAATCACGATAAATGGCCCATATGTGTCTACTTTTAGGATCAGATAATGACATAACACATTTACTTCTTCAACAATACCAAAAGTTAATGCCCTGAAATTCTGCAAGACTTGGTTAACCCAGAATCCACCCATTCACTGACCCAAATTCATTGTCCTAAATTGTTTTACTGAGATGAGTCTAAATGATTTTACTGAGGTGAACTCACGGATCAGACAGCACAGGCGAGACATTCTATTTTCATTGTGTAGAACCCATATTTTATTTGACTTGAAGCATTCATATGATTTATCCTTGTCGAAATGAAAATTTGAGTCGCTGGTTATCATTAATATTGATACAGTTTTCTTCAGCTTTGGTAGACCCTCAGGACCAGTCATACCTTCTCTTCTAGGAGCTTGAGTGGATTTACCAACTTTATTATGTGTTTTTTTCATTCTGGTTAGCCACGACAGAAGCCAACCTTATTTCTTCCAGTTTTTCAAAAATTATTGTTCTTGACTTTTCAATTAACAACTTTCTAACATCAAATGATGGGGCGGCTAACATCTGATTGAAGTCTTACTCAGAGTTTGATGCTTAGACTTATGCTTGATATTTCCATTTCCGCTAATTACTTTCTCATTTGGTTCAGTTTTTGAAGCTATTTCTTTATGTCCATTTTGAGAAGTTGCGCCCATATCAACCCTCCTCTTCTCGAGTAGACTCTCGACTATTGAGACCAAGTGTTCATTGTACCTATTGGATCCCATATCAACCGCAACATATCTCATATAATTCTTTCCATTAGTTTTTCACTAACACTTCCATTGGACTGATGATCAACATTCCCCGATTTCCTAGGTAATCCAAGGGGTCGAACCTCACTTAAACGATACAATAGCATCGTAATCAGAGCATGTCCAGAATGAAATTCAGAGACCTTGTTTCCTGTAAAACATACTGTAGTGTTTGGGACATACATAACCCCTATCCATGACTTCTATACTCATTTTTGGGTGTATATGACCATGATCTTTATGGGAAAGAACCATTCACCGGGGCTTCTCCTGTTTTGATGGCTATGAAGACATCACAACAGTTCTTATAAGAAAGTCTCTTGTTCACGTACTTCTGAAGATATTCCTACTAGATATGACAAGAGGTGCACGCGGTCTAAAAAGTATCAAGCCCACTTGAGAAAGCATGTGCTTGTTTATCCTGATATAATAAGAACTCTGCTTAACACTATCATACAAAAGACTCCATGCTTCAAACTGCCATTATGAGTTTTCCGGTGTGAACAGTAGAAATTATGCTTTTTCCGTTGAGCTTTCCGGTATGAATAGTGGACATTATGAATTTTCCGTTGATTTTTCCGGTTATACTGTTGATCAGAAAGCTATCGTAATAGTAACCTACCGGACAGGTGAACATGGAAGTCTATGACTCCGTCCACCTGAACAGTAGATTCCTATTCGTAATAGTAACCTCCGTTCGTCAGAACAGTCGTTTACTATTCACACGATGTGTACAGTATAAACTATTCATTGTCAGAAATCCATATTCAATGGTAATAATAAGGAGTGTTATTAGTCTAATTATGTTCCTAATTTTGTCCCTATAATTTCCACGTTGGATTTGCTACGTTTTCGGGTTGCCTTATTGCCGTGTTTGGCTGGCTGTGTCCCGATGTGAATCGTTGACCCGTGGGCTGGGATGTATTATGGGATAGAAAGACTATTGAATACAGCTTATTATATCCCTTCATAGTATTGATTTTTGCGATTAATAGTTTACTTCTTATTCCTGATCTATTCTGTTTATTTCCTTTAAAATCACTTAAACTTTATCATACACTATTTATTTATTGGACTCACGCCAAACATTTTCTACTTCCACACTAATACTTTTTGGATTTACAGTACTCCAGTATTTATTTCTCCAGATATTAACATCTTTGCTTGTTGTTTTATGGATCCATATATGGTGGACACCATCACCCAACAACCACAAGAGTTCATGAACAACTCTTCATTAATGAACTTTGAGGTTCAGAAGAATCTCAATCGTTGGACTATACCCAAGGTACAGCCCAAAGCTATTCCGAACGCTGTTCCTCCTCAACCTCGTCAAAATCTTGACATTGAGGATATCATCGAAGAAAAAGAGCTTTCTAGGTGCCAATCTTCAAAGACTCGACTCTCTAGTAGTTCTAGAAGACCTTTCGTCACCTATCCTTCATCTACCTCTAGACAATCTGTCGAAGGGGAGGATTCTCCTCTGTTGAATCCTTCATATCATGATGATATGAATCTTCATGGAGTTTTTACTCATGATCAAATACCACATGGTATTTATGAGAAAGCTGAACCTTCTCAGCGTAGAACTTCACCTACGCCGTTTGAAATGAATGTCAGACTTTGACTCCTTTCCTTTTTATGGATTTTTCTTACAATAGGAAAGAGAGAAGTGCCGAGTTTAATTTACCTAAATGGGAGAAATTTAGGACTTGGTTCTTTAAAAAATTTAGTCATAAAGAACAACAAATTTATAAAAACGAATTTTATAAATGGATTGATTATAACACGACTGTTATATCTTTTGTCGTTTGGTTTCTTTTATACACTAAGGATAAGGATCTTTGGGAAAAAGAACTTTTTGTTCTGGACTCCAAAGCACCTAAGGTCTTTGAAACCAAATGGACTACTGCGCGTGGCGAGATTATATCTTCCGTCCACCCTCCTACTGAACCTCTGGTTATTCAGACTAAGTCTAGTCAACCAACCAGCTCCAGTCAGAAGACTGAAACCAGTACTAGTTCTAGTATTGATTCTCTTCCTCCTATCTTAGAAGCTACTGCTTTTATTAAGGCTGAGCAGATTGCTAAAAACCTTACCTATACTAAAGATCTTAACCCTCTAGTAAAGCAAGGTAATTACACTAATCTCATCCTTAATTCGATAGGAAAACAGCTCCAAAGAATTGAGCAGCATCATGTTGATGCTATGTTGGCTAAAGCCACTGACTTTACTGTCAAAAGTCTGGACAAACCTTTAATTCAACCTCCTCTTGAGGTTAAAGGCTTTAAATCAGGAACTAAAGCTGACTTCATGTCCAAACTTAAAGATATTGAAAAAGATCTTCAGGGATTAAGAATTAATACCTTATCCCATGACAGTTCTGAATCTGATTCAGAATTTTCTCTTATTGAGGTTCAAGACTTTGAACATCATTTTGGTTTACCTGAAAACCAAATCAACCGAGTTACCTTTGGTAGTACTCCTCTTGGCCCAAGAAAGAATTACTATCATCGTCCTACTCCCCAAGACCTACTTTTTGAAGAAAGTCAGGTTTTGCAAAATACCTTTTGCGGTAAATCCATTTATGATTGGAATCTTGACGGACTGTCTGAAGCCCAGGTTTATGAATTAGTTCATCAAATGGGCATGTATTCCACCATATGTCGGCATAGTGAAGCCACCGATCATAGTATTTCCAAGATGATCGTTACTGGATTTACAGGTACCCTTAGGGGTTGGTGGGAGCATGTTCTCACTGAACAACAGAGGCACGAAATCCTCTACGCTGTCAAAATTGTTAAAGATGAACAGCAGCGTGATCAAGGAGTCCAAGACTCTGTTTACACCCTTCTGCTTGCTATTATACATCATTTTGTGGGCAGTGGTGATTACCAATGTGAACGTAACAGAGAATTGTTACAAAACCTTAAATATCCTACTCTTAGCCAGTTCAGATGGTATAAGGACGTTTTCCTTGCTAGAGTTACTCAAAGAGATGATGCTAACTCTACCCATTGGAAGGCTCAATTTATTAATGGCCTTCCCACTTACTTTTCGGAAAAAGTCCGAAAAAAGCTTAGAGATAAAAATGATGGTATCTCTATTCCCTATGACCTTTACACTTATGGCCAACTCATAAGTGTTGTTATCCAAGAGGGACTTTCCCTCTGTAATGACCTTAAACTGTCTAGACAGCTTAAGAAACACAATCTTTCTGGAAAGAAAGAATTAGGAGAATTTTGTGACCAATTTGCTTACGACACTGGTAAGTCTAGTTCTCACAAGATCCCTAAGAAGAAGAAAAAATCTTCTTCCAAACCTAATAATAAACGTAATAAGACTATTACAACTAACGATAAACCCGTTAGAAAACATAAGAAATATGTCAGAAAGAAATCTGATAAAACTAAAGTTAAATGCTTTAAATGTGGCAAATTTGGCCACTATGCTAGTAAATGCAAACTGAAAGATAAAATCAGTAATCTTCAGGTTGATGATCACCTGAAAGATCAGTTAAGTAAACTTTTACTTAACTCTTCTGATTCCTCTAAAGATTCTGAGGATTCTTCTAGTGATAATGAGCTTTACTATTTGCCAAGCTCTAGCAATTCGATTTCTTCTGACAATGACTGTCAGTGCAACACCTTAACTAAGAGATGTGATCATCTCCAGTCTATTATCCAAAGAAATGGATTAAGTCTTAATGTTATGACTAGTCAGCAAGAAAATATGATTGACATCATTACAAAAATTACTGACCCTGACATTAAGCTCAAGCTGGTCCAAGCATGTTATGCTCAGGACGCTACCCTTCAACCCTCGACCAGCCAACCCCAGGCTTATAGCCTCAAGGAAGTTTTTAATAGACTTGAACATACTAATAGTATCCATAAGCCGGCTAACCTTAATGATTTAAGGCATGAGATTAATAATCTAAAAACTGAGTTAGGACAACTCCGTAGTTAGCAGAATAATATGCAAATTGAGATTAACAACCTCAAGATTGTATCTGCTAATTCCACTCCTGATTCTTCAGGATTTTTGGATATAATTAACAGGATCCCAAGCCAAAAATGGTATACCACCATTAATTTGGTCATCAACAAGGAATTTACTTTATGTGATATTATTGCCCTTGTTGACAGCGGAGCTGACATGAATTGTATCCAAGAAGGGATTGTTCCTACTGAGTACTTTGAAAAAACTACTCAAACCTTATTTAATGCTAGTGGTGATAGCATGGGCATTAAGTATAAATTAACTAGTGTCGAAATCTGTAACAATGGAATTTGTTTAGAGAGTACCTTTCTGCTCATAAAAGCTCTTTCTGTTCAGCTTATTTTAGGTACACCCTTTTTATCTTTACTTATGCCAATTGATAAGATTGATGCAAATGGCATATATACCACAATTCAAAACCAAAAAATTGTTTTTGAATTCATAACCAAACCGGAAATTAAAAGGATTAATTATTTATCTAACAAAATTGTTTCTAAAGAAAACCAACTTAATTTCCTCCACAAGGAAGTTCTCTTCCTTAACATTAAAAAGAATTTAATGTCTCCTACCATCACTCAAAAGATTACTGTGGTAAAAAATCAGTTAACCGCAGAAATTTGTAGTGATATCCCAAATGCTTTTTGGGATAGAAAGAAGCATATTGTTTCTCTTCCTTATGATAAGGATTTTTAGGAAAAACCACAGCTTCAAAGATTTTTAGGTAGTCTCAATTATATTGGTGACTATTATAAAAATTTGGCACATGATTGTGCAATATTATACTCCAGGTTAAAAAAGAATCCTTCTCCCTGGACTGAAGAGCATACTAAAGCAGTGCAAAAAATTAAATTAAAAGTTAAACTTTTCCCATGCCTTGCTTTAGCTAACCCTTCATTTTTTAAAATTGTCGAGACAGACGCCTCTGATATTGGCTATGGAGGAATTTTAAAACAACTCAATTCTTTTTCTAACAAGGAAGTACTTGTTTGTTTTACCTCTGGCTCTTGGACAGATGCCTCCCAGAATTATTCTACCATCAAAAAAGATTTTTTTTCGGTAGTCAAATGTATTACTAAATTTCAGGATGATTTGCTTAATCAAAAATTTTTGCTCAGAATTGACTGTAGCGCTATTAAGCAACTCCTTCAAAAAGATGTTGAGAATATTGTCTCAAAACAGATTTTTGCCAGATGGCAAGCTCATCTTTCTACTTTTGATTTTCAACATATCAAAGGGGAGAATAACTTTATTCCCATTTTCTTAATCAGAGTTTCTGCTAGACAGATGAATAGCCCCTCTGGTGGGCAAGGCAACTGCAGCGGGTATCCTCGCCGGCCTGGTAAAGAAAGAATCATTGAGAATGATGATCAAGAGAGAATCATCGAGAATGATGATCATTATCCTTCGATACAGGATCTTAGTAGAAAGAACTCTACTTATCTAGCAGATATTTCTGAATTTATCCTTAACCATAGGAATCCAGAGATTGTTCTTGCTATTGATAAAAATGATAAGAAGCAGATGACTTCTCCCTGGGAAATTAAGTCCCTATCTCTTGGTACACATAACTTTGTTGTTCAAGCAGGAAAAACCAGAGAAGTTTACGAGGCGATTCTCGTAGTTACTGATTCTGTGGTATTTGATCATATCCACATAAGGGATACTAATTCCCCCCTTGCTTATAGCAAGGCTATCTTAAAAAGATTCATTTCTCCCAAAGATTGGGGGCTTCCTCCTATGGAACTGCAAAAATTAAGTTCGCATCTATCCTATAATTATTGGGATTATGTCCAGGCTTGGACAAAAGCTTTTTATTACCACAATCCTAAGGACAACCACTTTTGGGTCTTCTTTTTATGCCCTTGTGCTTCTAAAGAAAATTACCCAGGATGGGTCATCAATTGGTGGGACAAATTTGGTCCTAAGATTGATATTTTTCCCAAAGAAATTTCTAAGAAAGAACTTTTCCTTACTTGGACCCAACTTCATCCTAAAATTAGGAAAAATTTGTATGATGGACCTTTTTGTCTTCATACCCTTTTGTTTTTTACCGAAACTGGTATACCTTGGCTTTGCCGCTGGGATTTTCGATGTAGAGTCAATCAATACAATTTTCCTCTACTCGAAAGAATTTTTTATTATAGATGGTATTGTAATATTAAGAACTTTAATATTAAATACTCCATCTCTCTTATCAACAATAGCTTAATTAGCTATTTGGATCTAATGAAAAAAGTTCCTCCATCTCCTCATGAGACCTCGGATCCAAGAGTGGATTTTATTATTGATCTGTGGACATCTCTCTATGCCACATTTCCTGATATCAACCTGCCAGAAATTATTGGAATGATGTTCACACATTCTTCTGATCAAATTCAAGCAGCCCTTACTGTTGCCATGACTGACAACCCCTTCTTCAGCACGAACAAAAATGCTCTTGTTCCTGAAGCTACTGTTAATGCTCTCCTTGCCACTAACAGTCAACATAGCGGTGTTCCTTCATTATCTACTTTTGGTGCCGCCTTCAAGACTTTGGAAACAACTTTTCCAATACATGGAGGAAGACTTCATGTATATAACTCTCTGAGTTCAGCCCTCCCAAGAAGAAGTTTGGATGACTCACCTCCCCAAAACAGGCGCGGATGATCTGGATGTTTTGAACAGGTGACTGGCCTTCCTGGCCCCTGTGCTTTACAGTTAAAAGCATTTTTTGTTGGACCCACCTGGTCCCACATGGCCCACCTGGTCCCTCCTAGCCCACATGGCCCCACAGAAGATGACAGAAGACTTTGTCGACTTACTACAGTGGTGGACCCCATGGGCCCCACCCGGGGATTCCTTTTCCCCTATATATTGAGGGCTAACCCCTCATTTGTAATCATCTCTTTCTCTCTCTACTTCTCAGACTCTCTCCCTTCTCTCTAGAATTCTCTCTCTCTCTCCCTGGTTTGTAATAATCCGGTAACCATTCCGGCGACTCATTTGTAAGTATTTAAGTTTGTTTTAATTATCAGTCTGAAATAATATTAGCTTAACGATCCTCTCTTCTTGGGAACAGCGTTCTATTGGTTATAGAATGTCATTATATATTTATTAGTGTTAATGTCAATGACAATCTAAATATAACAGGCATATTTAATAGTATATATTATGACTCTTTTTATTAAACGCCCAATATACATATCTGCTAAGATAACATATATGACTGATTTTTTTCCTCAAAAAATTTTGGATGCGCGTAAGGAGGGAAAATGGCAGACTCTTTCCCCCATCTCAAATTTGAACAATTTTCCCCCAAAGTAACCTAAGGGAAATTGTAAAAAAAAGGTCGTAACCAGTGCACAAAACTCCCACTTTAGCAGGGTCTGGGAGACTAGATGTAAGCAAGCCTTATCCCTATTTTTGTAGAGGATGCTTCCAAGACTCGAACCCGCGGCATAACGCTTTGGGCGGGCAAGCATTTGCCACCGCACCAAGTTCGACCTCCACCTAATGAAAATTGTATTCACCCAAAATCAAACAAACCCTTCTCCTTCACATGACACTCGAAATCGACCTCCGATCGCCATAGCCTCCGATTTTTCTCATCGTCATGTACTCTCTCTCTCTCTCTCACACACACACACATACACACACACACACACACATACGTACACATACACACACATATGCACATACACCATATAATCATGTTGGCAAAAGATCTCAAAGCGCCTCACTTTGCGAATCCAACTTCGCTAAAGCTCGGCTAAGTCTTGAACCTTCGCACTGATCGTTCACTTTCTCAGTACCAAATGCTTTCTCCAAGAAGTGGGGAGAGTATATCACAAATAGAGTTATGTGATATTCAAGAGAAGAGACCACTACTAATGGACGACATCACGACTCACACGCATCCAATACTCTTTGATGTTTCCAGAGTTTAAGTATAAAAGTTTTTATTCGAGGCACATGATCAATAATTTTTGGACAATCACCAAAATTTACCAACAAATCTTTAATGTCGAGTAGAAACCAAAAAGAAGTTTATCGTAACAAAAGTAAGACGAATGAGGATTTTATTTTAGAAAGTATGTATGTATGAGGGGAATAATCATCATTATTACGAGTGTATATTATATTCACATTATTACGTATTCATGTACTACAGGGTGTGTGTGTGTGTGTGTGTGTGTGTGTGTATCATATACATTTCTGCATTTTTTCCATAATATGGTTGATTTTGTAATTCATTTTTTATATAGAAAGTATAATTCTTCGTCGATGAGTTCTCTTCCTGTATGTGTCCTACCTTTTAGAATGTTTCAATCTGCTATAATATTTCCATGAGGATTTTAGACGCATCTTAACAAAACTTAATTGGTGAAGTTTTCATGTATCATCATAGTAAAATTGAAATGATCGACACCCATTATTCTTTGATCAATAAATAAATCTTAAAGTTAAGTTGTGCATATTGGTGGTTCTATTATTTCAGGTACACCTTTAAACTATCCATTAAACACAGGAGAGGTAAATCAGAAACTCTGCGTGTTCATTATATAAACATGCAAGATGTGAGGTTCGCCCCTAAAACAATCTTATCTGAATTACATTTTTTTTGTAATATAAGACCATAGATATTAATGTTTGTTTATCTGTAGGGTGACCATAGGAACTTGGAATGTTGCTGGAAGACCTCTGTATGAGGATCTTGAGATTGACGACTGGCTTTGTATGAAAGAACCATATGATATTTACATTCTTGGGTAAGTTTTTCCTCATATCGGTGAATCCATGAGTGGGTTCAGATTCATAACCACATAATTCATTATGTATATGAAACGAAAATGATTAATCATTCATCAAATCATGTGGTTTCCATTTCTCACAATTACTAATGTTAAACGATAACGTGAGGAGTTTTAGGCTTTCATTTATACTTAAATTGTAGAGATCTAATTATGGTATATAACTAAGGATAAACCACGATTCTAACTGATAATAGTAACTAAATCCTAGAACAAGGTCACGATACGGAACACGTATCTGTTGTCGCGAATCGATGATCTGTTCGACCAGCTGAGGGGAGCAACTTTCTTTTTGAAAATAGATATGAGGTCGGGGTACCATCAGCTACGTATTAGGGAGCAGGATGTTTCAAAGACTGCTTTCTTGACGAGATATGGGTCCTATGAGTTCAGAGTGATGCCATTTGGCCTCACAAATGCTCCAGCCGTATTCATGGACTTGATGAACCGAGTCTTTAAAGATTTCTTGGATCAGTTTGTCATCGTCTTCATAGATGACATTTTGATATATTCACACTCAGAGGAGGAGCATGTCGAGCACTTGAGGCAGGTTCTTCAGACTCTACGAGAGCATCAGCTGTATGCTAAGTACGAGAAATGCGGATTCTGGTTACGTGAAGTGAAGTTCTTTGGACATGTTGTTTTCTGAACAAGGGATAGCAGTTGACCCGAGTAAAGTGTCAGCGGTGAGGGAGTGGGGACAACCCACGACACCGACGAAAGTGCTTAGTTTCTTAGGATTAGCCGGATACTACAGGAGATTCATTCGGGGGTTCTCCAAAATAGCGGGTCCATTGACGAACCTGACTCACAAAGGGGTTCCATATGTTTGGGATGATGCTTGTCAATTGGCTTTTGAAGAGCTTAAAGACAAGCTTACTTCAACATCGGTCCTTGCTTTACCTAAGTCAGGCGTGGAGTACCTGGTTTACACCGATGCTTCTTTACGAGGACTTGGGGGAGTACTTCAGCAGGCTGAGAAGCCTATAGCTTTTGCCTCCCACAAGCTTAAGCCGCACGAGAAGAATTACCCCACCCATGACCGAGAGTTGGCAGCGGTCGTTTTTGCATTGAGGATTTGGAGGCACTATTTATTGGGAGAGAAATTTCGCTTGTTCACAGACCACAAGTCACTGCAGTACCTGTTCACTCAGCGAGAGCTGAATATTCGTCAGCGCAGGTGGTTAGAGTTTGTGAAGGACTATCAGTTCGACATACAGTACCATCCGTGGAAGGTCAACATAGTTGCTGATGCGTTGAGCCGTAGATCGGTAGACGATGTAGAGAATGTCTGGAAAATAAAGTGGAAAGAGTTGGGTCACCAAGACACAGTAGCCCGCTCCTTCATATCTGTCATGGCAGTGACACCCGATATTGTTACGAGGGTGATACAGGCACAGACCGCAAACCCATTTTTCCAGGAGCAGATTGTATAACTTTTAGCTGAGGGTGCTGAGTCCTATTCTGTTAGTTCTGATGGGGGTTTGAGGTTTAATGAGAGATTGGTGGTTCCAGAAGGAGCAGACTTACATCATGCAGTGATGACCCAGTCTCACGGGTCCCGATTTGCGGTACATCCTGGAGGAGATAAGATGTACTAGGATATGAGGCAGCAATACTGGTGGAGTGGGATGAAAAAGACATTGCTGAGTTCGTGTCCAAGTGTTCTACCTGCCAGCTAGTAAAGGTGGACCATCAGAAACCGTCAGGGTTGCCTCAGCCATTGGAAATACCCGCATGGAAGTGGGAGAGTATTTCCATGGATTTTATTACATGGTTGCCTACTTCACAGCGGAGCCATGACTCCATCTAGGTGATTGTGGATCGTTTGACCAAGGTGGCTCATTTTCTGCCGGTGCGAACAGACTATACCACGGGTCAGTATGCTCAGTTGTTTATTGCTGAGATTGTCAGATTACATGGGGTGCCTCTGAATATTGTGTCAAATAGAGACAAGATTTTCGTGTCGCATTTCTGGGAGAGCTTTCAGGAGGCTATGGGTACAGAGTTGAGATTGAGCTAAGCTTATCACCCACAAACCGATGTACAAATAGAGCGTACTAATCAGATGTTGGAGGATATGCTACGCATGTGTGTCCTTGATTTTGAAGGAGGTTGGGAGCCACATCTTCCACTGGTAGAGTTCGCTTATAATAACTCTTATCAGCTCATGATTGGCATGGCTCCATTCGAGGCTTTGTATGGCAGGCCTTGTCGTTCCCCAACGTGTTGGATAGAGGTGGGGGATAACAAGTTGCTCGGACCAGAGGTGATTCAGGAAGCCTCCGCGAGGATTGAGATTATCAGGAGTCGTATTCGGATAGCCCAGGATAGGCAGAAAAGCTACGCCGATGCAAAACGGTTCTTCCGGGAGTTTAATGTGGGGGATCAGGTATTACTACGTGTATCTCCTATGAAAGGAGTGATGAGGTTCGAGAAGAAAGGGAAATTGGCCCCGAGATACGTGGGACCATTTCCCATTATCGAGAGGGTTGGGTCGGTAGCATACAGATTGGGACTGCCAGAGCATCTACATCGCATCCATGATGTATTCCACATCTCGTCATTGAGACGATACCTTCGGGATGATATGGCCCACAGCCACATCGCGATAGATGAGATAAACTTACAGCCTGACAGCTCTTACGAGGAGAGACCAGTGGCTATCCTAGACCATAACGAGAGGAGATTGAGGTCGAAGGTAGTTCCACTTGTACGGGTCCAGTGGGAGCATCATAATGTAGAGGAATCCACCTAGGAGTGTGAGGCAGATATGCGCGAGAGATACCCAGATTTATTCTTACCAGGTATGCCTTATTTTCCAAATTTCAGGATGAAATTTCGTTATTAGGGGGGAAGTATGTAATACCCCGTATTTTTATGCTTTCTAAATTTGGGGATATATTAAATTTAATGTGATTTATTAATTTCATATAAATTCGGAAATTAATTATTTTTTTTATAATTAATAACGTGATGTGAGTTAGTAAGTATGGGAAATTTATTGAATATTACTAATGAGCAAAGTAATATATGATATTGGTTCTATTAAATGTCAAGAGTAAATAAAATGATAATTTTGGAAATTTAAGTCGGGACGCGCCTGTATCGTGTCGGGACTAAATATTGATTAATAAAAGTGAATAAATTATAACTTGCTCTTATGGTCGTTTTGAGTGCGTCAAAGTGTTCGAAAGGGTCGAGATAGTCAGAAATGTGTACCCGGGGGTTTAATTTGGGTCTCGGGGCGTTTTTAGGCTTAATTAGTACCCCGGGAGGGCGTTTTGGGCATTTTGTAATTTTGGGTAATTAAACCCACGAATTTACAAGGGTTATATGAGATGACTAGGGTTGTCTTCTAGGGTAACACAACCAAAGACAAGTGACGGCCATAGGAGAGGGAAAGAGAGAGCTGGCCAAAGAGTTCTAGGCCAAGAACTCCTCCGTTTCCGCCGCCGTCGCCGCCGAACGATAGATCGCGTCGCAAGGATCATAACCACACTAATTTCAGCACAAATCAAAGACCAAAAATCCCCAGGCAAGTATTTATCTTTCTTAATTTCGTTAATGCTTCATTCATGTTAGTTTAGGAGTGATTAGGATGAGTTCTATGAAAGAAACCCATGTTGGAGATTAGAAAATTTCATGTTTTAGTGATATAAATGATAATCTGGAAATCCCCTTCATATGTAGAGGTTTAACCACGGATTTATGATGAATTAGAAGTAGAATTTCTGGAGAAAGAATGATTTGAATTAAGTTAAAGAAATTTTTAGGGTTTATGAGAATTGTATAAATTTGGGCACTTTTAATCCGTGAATCTTGATGAAAATTCGCATGCTTTACGTTAAATATTGTCCATTTGAGTTAGGACGTTTGTAGTATAAATTTTGGGAGTTTGGGAGCGAAAAATCTGGATTTGGATGATGTTGAATGATAGAATCCGTAACTGGATTTCTGCAGAATTAGCCATACCTGCTTGATCGATTGATCGATCATAGAGAATCGATCGATCGATGGTTCGATCGATCGAACACCTGCCCTCGATCGATCGACCCCTCCTGGCAGACTTATATTTCCCCTTCTAAAAAGATGAATTCAATTTAAATGAGTAATAATCTTTGGACATCGTTATTAAAATATTTTAGGAAGTAAAGAAGACTAGTAGGACTTATTAAAAATATGAAATCTTTAATGTAAGACGAGATTCACATTTTTGGGGATGTTTACATAAAAGGGATGATGGAACTATGTATTAAAGAAAGATACGCGTAAGATAGTTACGTTGGAAAATAAATGAGTACCTACTGAAATCACACTTGGGAGTATAGAGATTCACGAGTGTCACTTGATAAGTTGGAATAATCCCATAAATTAAGATAAGAGGTAAACGTTATACGTGATAACTAAATAACGAATAATACGAAAAAATGTCATAATTATGGGTTATGAGATGTACCTAAATTTGATATAGTAATAGTAGTATATATATATATATATATATATATATATATGACTGTGTTTATGCATATACTATATACGTGTGAAAATCATTCCCTCGCTACTTGTTATCCCTGAGGTTACCATGCTGGGACAGTCTTATCTCGATGGGACCTTTATGGGGGATATTGACTCGTACCCTAGAAGATAGAAATCCTTCGGTGCAGGCTATCGAATCGATAGTTCAAACGGTCCTAAGAGACGTGGGGGCATGTTCTGACCTCTTAGAGACCTGGAATCTATGCTTCGCCTCCATATTGTTTGTGTTTGTGTTAATACAGTTCGAGAGTGATTCCGAACTTGTATCTCCCTTAGTATCAGTGATACGGGGACTTGATATCAGAGTATGCCCGCACCATAATTATTATGTGGGATGTCGTTAGATTATATATATTATATGAGTATTTAATATATATATTTAATTATGGAAATTTGGGAACTACCTACTGTGTTTATGGTAAGTAAGAAATGAATAATTATTTCAAATTGGGAATAAGAGTTTGAAAAGTATAATATATTGCTAAAGACTTTATTGAGTAAATAAGGTTAAATGAGAACTTTGTTGTTAAATAAAATTAACCTCTTAAACAGTTGAATTTGTCAGTATTAAATCTTACGAGTAACGTAAGATAAGATATGTTAAACCGTTGGGAAGATTAGTGCGATAGGCGTGCACATTAGAAGAGAGGTGGGAATTTCTCAAGGGAGTGCCGCACTAATATGTTGTTGCATTGGCCGGTAAACATTTTAAATACTTGCTAAATATATTTTAAATCGTTTTTACAATCGGGCTCTGACCCGTTTCCATCTTCTTTTCTCTCTTGTATATATATATGTATATATTACAGGTGCCCAACCACAGGGGCGTCTTGCATAGGATCCTTTGGAAGGAACGTGTTGCAGCTTAGGTGGGAGTTGCAGGCCTCTTGTTTAGATGACCTCATTTCTTGATTCATCCCCTAGCATTTATTTTATCTAGTTGGACATGTGTCGCCCTTTCCCATTATTCAGTTGTTTTATTGGATATTGTGATTCATTTATTTCCAGTATTTACACATGGATTTTATTACTTTCAGGATGTTTTCCTTTAAGTTTTAATATTGGGATTTATTTGTTGAATGTTTAATTCTTTGGATTATATGTTACAGGATAATTGTTATGTGATCCTTTAAATTGTGAATTATGTAAAGTTTTAAATGTTAGTTTATAAAATAAAATTTGAAAAGTAATGTCTAAAATGGTTTTGACACTTGGTTTAATTATTTAGGGTGTTTAAATTGGAAAATATTATTTTATGACAGTGATGCTAAGAACGAACCAACTGTTCACCTTGATTTTAATTTAATAAAGGAGTGATCGCCCGTTATTTAATTAGGCGGGTGTCACAAACAATGGTTGACAATTTTCTATTTTTAAACAACTAGATGTTCCTAACAAATTAAAGAATATAAAATTGACGATCGTAAAAGTTTATTTGAAGCAAGACTATGTATTAAAAAAAAGGTACATGCACACATTATTCTTGGTTTACTTTCTTGCACCAATTGATGATGACCATGTGCCCCATTGCAACCATAAAAATCATGAGCGTGCTTTGATTATGTAATGGAACCCATCAATTATGCCTCAAAGGGGATTTGATTAAGAAAAAAAAGCTTGAGATATATTTAACCATTTTATACAACTACATGCTATATGTGGAATTTCACTCGTAGACACTTAGATTATGTTTGTCTCTTTTCCTTCACAACTTACTTTGAGGCATTTCAACCATGCTAACCAAGTGCACATATGCATCATTTGAATATAATCAATTTAATAGATATTTAAATTAAATAAGCAAATGTGAATTAGATTAACTAATTGTGAGTACAATTAATCATAATAAGGTATTTTTAGAAAGAAAGGAATGGAAAGAATGTAATAAAATGCTCATGACATACAAATTTATGTGGTTCGGCAACTACCTACGTCCACGGAGCGGTTTCTCAATTCTTATTAATTTCTCTCAAAATTCGAAATTGCATTCCCCTTTGACCCTAAGGTGAAGGTTGTATTTATAGAAATTTAAAGTGGTTGAGTCGTAGATGGAATTTTCCTAGCTTGTTATTAGCTCGTGTGGTGACTCCTATTCATCTCATTTGAGATATTAGATTACCAACTAAGCCTTTCAATATTCAAATGATAAGTGCATGTTTTTATCCACGTGATAAGTAGTCATATTCATCCACCTATCATTGAACTTGACTGATGCGGTGCCGATCCTGTTGGGCCTGCTTGGACCATCAGAAAGTGGGCTTTTATGATTTGGGCCCCACAATTGCCCTAAAATTCTTGGCCAAAATTGGGCCAGAGTTGGGCCAAAGAATTTTAAATATTTTGTAGGCCCAAAAGGTTGAGCCAAATAACGCAGGAAACTTTTGGTCGGACATACTTTTGATTAGTTAAAAACAGCGGGGGTACGTTGGTCATTGTTGGAAATTTGAACCGACAAAAACCATTCTTAAGCTTTGTTTTATATGATTTCCTGCACATAGTTCGAACGTCTTTCACCTTCACACTTTGTACCCATCATTTTTTCTTCTCACCTTCACACTTTGTACCCATCATTTGTTATATATGATTTCCTGTAAAGTTATTGCTTTCGTTTGCTTACTCTATAAGTTCTTTAGCTTCCTTTCGCTTTCTATCTTCATAGCTTTTCTTTATTTTTTGTTATCCTTCTATCTTTGTGAAAATGGTGAGTGTCATTCATGGAAAGAACTTAGATGACTTTATGAGGACATATTCCACCCCTTCTTATGTTTCAATTGAGTGTTCCCCTTAACCAGAAATCCTATTGCAGTTGATGAGGGCCACTGGATCCACACATTAGTTGTGGTTTACGGAGGATTACCTTTTCCCCCAACCTAACTCTTTCTGGAATTTTGTGAATATTTTAAGGTCGTCCCAACTCAATGTGCCTCCTATACTTGGCGTATTGTCAATGGGGTGCATAGAATTAATAAACTGTATGGGACCAATTTGGGTATCCTAGAAATTAAATAGTTTTACTCCTAGTCTCACACCAATGATGGTGTTGTGTACCTAAAGGCAAGGAAGGCCAACAGGGTCCTTATAGTGAACCTTCCTAATTCCAATAAGGGATATTGGGATCAGGTTTTCATTGTCCAAAATTGGCAACATTTGCATCTCCTCGAGGGTGAATAGTACACTGGGTTCATATGCCCAGCTTGGGGGAGTGATATAGGTTGACACTTATTTCTTACACATTTCTTTATGATTTCCATATTTTCAATAGCCTTGACTGATGGAATTTGTTTTGTTAGATTTGAACAGCTCGCTCGAAGAATAAGGAACTTGCCATTGCCAACATCAATAGGGTAGAGTTATTAAAAGTTTGGAAGTTGAAGGATCTCCTTACGGGTGGTGATCATCACCGTTCGGCCTCTTTCCTCCTAGAATATAAAAACCCCACTGGTAACTTAACTTCTCGCCTAGTAGACAGTATCCCCTACCTTTCTTTGCCAAAGGAGGAAGCTTTCATATCCTCTTCCTTCGAATTTCTCGATGTTGTGTACATATTTGCTGACAAAGAGGACTCCATGGCCCCCGGTAAGAGAATTTTATTGATTGATAATGATGATATTGAAGTTGGTGCCTCCTCTCCCAAGACCAAGTCCTTAAAGAGGATGGAACACGAAGGCCCAAAGGTTGTTGACTCGGACTTGGCCATTCGGGAGAAGAATAAGAAGGACAAGGCTCCCTTAGTCCCCCAACCCTCAAAAATAGGTGATCTTCCTCCTCCTATAAGTACTTCACAAGAGATGTCTGCGGCCAGGAATCCTTCCCTGGCTTATAGCCTTTTGAGAGGGGATGTGCTCACAACTGATCGAGAGAAAGTCATGCAACTTTACCCCGAGCATCTTTCATCTCGCGCTGCTCAAACTTTGTCACTTATAAGAAACTTTTTTTCTTTTTTACTCTTACACGCTTTTTGTTTTGGGGTAGATATGACCAACATATCCTTTGTTTCTTCATTCGTAATTTATGGAATATTTTGTTCAGATCTTGGATGGTCGTTTGGACCAGTCTAAGATCAACGATGAGATTAGCAAGGCTTTTGAAAAATTACAAAAATCCATAGACAATGCCCAGAAGGCATATGAGAATGAGAAGAATTCCACTAGTGATGCTATAAACGCATTGAAGATCGAGATCGACCAACTCAAGGTTGAGAATGCTCAACTGAAGGCAGAGCAATCTCGATTAATAAAGGAGGTGGAGGAGTTCCCCTTAGTTAAATAAGAGAGCTTTAAGAGAGGCTATACTAAAGCCTTTGAGGATGCCAAATTCCAGCTGACGTTAATTCGAAAGTCTAATTTCAAGAAAGGCTAGGATGTGGCCTTGGTGAGAACCAATATCCCAAAAAAATCTGATCTCTTTGGTGAGCACAAACCTAGATCTCCATAAAAAGTTCAAGAGGAGGCTACCACTAGTGTCCCAATCTACCAGAGTAGGGATGTGGCATCCAAGGAAAAAGCCACAGAAGTTGAGGAGTAGGTGAAGAACAAGAGTGCTTAGTCTAGGACTTGTATTTTTTATACCTTTTCATTATTCCCTATTTATAAGGGCTTTGCATATTTTAAAGTTATTAATGCGGAGAAAACTTTCCCTTCATCGATATGTTGTTCAAGTGCCTTGCTAAGTTTTTACCTTTGTTTATATTTACTTTTTGTAGTCTGTTGTTGAGGAAGTCCTTTTTTTATTTGTGATTTATCTATCCTCCTTGGTCGGGATGCCAGGGCTCATGCCCATCGAGTATTTGTGTATGTTCATAAGGATCTTAAGAAGATGGTTAGTGCTTATAAGGATCAGTCAACCTCGATAGCTAAGTTGAAGGATGACAATTAGGGGATGTGGGAGCCTTGATGCAAGAGGAAGTGAACAATTTGAAGGCCCATCTCGCTGGGGCAAAAGACATTGGCAATGTGTGACACCCCGCCCAATAAAATACCGGGTGATCAGTCCTATATCAAATTAAAATAGGAATTTCATCTGGTTCATTCTTAGCATAACTGTCGAAAACTTTTTAGAACTTACTAACCACCTAGTAATCAAAAGCTGATGTCAAAATTTAATCTTTTCATTTAACAATAACAACCATATAAATATCAATACGAGCCATTCACGCAAACTATGAATCTAAAGCAATACTGAATAAATCAATAAATGACCGACCGAATAAACCATCGGCAGAAAACCAACATCTAATAATATAATTCAATAAAGAATAGTAACTAGTACAAAATCCGACTGAAATGAAAAAACACTATACCAAAATGGTCAAATTGGCACCCTTCAAGTGATTAGCCTTGTCACGGTAATTGATCGTGATAAAAAAATACGCATTTTTTCTCATGGTCATTGATCGTGACAAGTCCGTGATAAGTACAGTTGTCACGGACTTATCACGGTCAATAACCGTGACATGTCCATGACAATTATGTCAGTAAAAAAACCCTCCCTCTTCTTTTTTCCCACCGATTCTAATTCCCTCCATTTCTCTCTCTCTCTCTCTAGCGACTGCACTCTCTCTCTACTATTTTGCTACGTTTTCTCTCTATTTCTCATCCATTTATGTATATGTGCGCATGTGTATATATGTGTGCGTAAATATGCGTGCCTGCGTGTGTGTATGTGTGGTGTATATATGCGTGGGGGGGATGGGGGCAGGGCTGGGGCGAGGGGGGTTGTATATGTGTGTGTGTGTGTGTGTGTATGCGTGTGTGTGTAAATGTGCATGTGTGTATGTGTGTGTGTGTGTGTGTGTGTGTGGTGGGCAGGGGGCAGGGTGTGTGTGTGTATGTGCTTGTGTGTGTATTTTTTTAATTAAATTTTTATTGGTTTATTAGATATTTCCCCTCATGTTGTAGTGCCCCTTGTAAAAGAATTGATTGATTAAATTTTTAGTAGAACTGCCCCTCATTCTAAATTAGTAAATTAATAGTTGTATAATTTAATTGTTAGTTTAATTGATGAAAATAATTAATTGAGTAGATGAATTAGAAGGAGTACATGATACACATTTGTTATTGCCATTGTGGTTGGAATATATTGGATCGATGTTGGGTTGGTTAATTTTAAAAGTGGCATGACCACTGGATTATTGTCCATATGGGGGTGGGATTTTTCATTTTTTTTAAAATTACTTTGTATAACGAACAATATATATATATATATATATATATATATATATATATATATATATATATATATATAGTATGATAATTAAATGAAACATACTTGAAATTACATATAGTGCGCATAGATACTAGCCTTTTAGTTCTTATGCGTACGCATTCAATATCCCTTAGACCCGTTCCGAGAGTCATTGCCCCTGTAATGAGATCTCTCGAATTGTCCCGTTTGTATAGTTTAGGACTGCATAATTTTTTTATAATAATATTCTTAGTGGCTTAAAGTTGTTACTTTTGGAGGAAGTTCTGCAGTCGTATCCTAATGTTCTCTGGGTACATACTAGATTGGCAAGTGGGACTGTTATTTCAATTGATCAATTGAAATAACACTCACACTTGCCAATCTATGTCGTGTACTTGGATAACTACGGGGATATGCTGTCGAATTTTTCTCAAATCGTAACAATGTGCATGAGTTATTAAGTATATTACAGAAATATGCGGTCTTGAATGGGATAGGACCACTCACCCTTTTAGAGGAGATGGAGGAAATAGGAATTTCTCTTATAAATTGAATTTGAATTTGAAATTTAAAAATCGAATATAAATAATACATAATTAAACGAAATATACTATAAATATAAGTCTTGTTTATACTAATCCATGAATATGCGCTTCTTAACTTTAATATGTGATTAGTTGTGGTAGCTGTGATGGGATATCCGAAATACAAAGAGTGGATGGGTGAGGCAAATAGAATGGGGGATGTGTTTCGCAGAGGTGCTAATGAATTTGTGAAATACGAAAAGAGGTGTCATAATGATGAAGAGTTTTCGTGTCCGTGTGCTAGGTGTAAGAATGGTAAGGTGTTTGAGTGGAAAACAATTAAACTACATTTGTTAAGATGGGGTATGCAAGATATTTATCAATTTTGGAGTTTTCACGGTGAATTGAAAGTTCCTTTTGTCCCCAAACAACCTTCAAAACCTCACAACAACCTTCAACCAGTAGGATAGATGTAGAAGGGGATGACGTAGATCATAATATGTTAGAGGATTTAGTTGATGATCCGTACGGAGTTTATGAAGCAGGGGAGAATGAGGTTACTGATGATGTACAAGGTTCAGGTGTTTGTGAAAATATCACGATAAACCTTGACAATGACTACCAAAGTTTAAAATTTAAGGCGACCCAACCGTTATACTCTAGCTGTGAGAAAGATCAAACAACTTTACATGCCATGGTTGGTTTGCACAGTTTGAAGACGTAGTACGGTTTGTCTGGCAATAGCGTGACAAGAATTCTGAATTGGGTGAAGGGCTTACTACCCAAGGAGAATATGCTTCCAACTAGATATCCTATTATGAAGAACAATTTGAAAGGTTTGGGAATGAAGTATAAATCGATTCATGCTTGTGTGTATGATTACATACTATACCGAAAGGAGTATGAAATTCTCGATCATTGTCTGGTCTGCGATAACCCTAGATATGTCTAATATACTGGCAAGGAATGCACAAGCTCAACGGTGCCTTAAAAAGTGTTGAAATGTTTTCTTGTTGGGCCTAGATTAAAGCAATTTTTCACAGTACCATGGATAGGGGAGGCAATCACTTGGCATGCTAAGGAAGAAGTAAGGGGTAATCTCATGCGTCATCCTATTGATTCTACAGCTTGGAGGAGGATGAATTATGAGTATACCGATTTTGCTTGAGAACAATGCAACATTCTTTTGGCTATATCAACAGATGGTTTCAATCTATTTGGAAATCTAATCACCAATCAGAGTGTATGGCTAGTGATCCTATCCCCACTCAACCTCCTTCCTTCACATTGTATGAGACCTGAATTTTCGATGTTGTCTTTGTTGATACCTGGGCCAAAGGCACCAAGTGATGACATCGACGTTTACCTAACTCCTTTGGTAGAAGAATTAAATGAGTTGTGGGAAGAGGGTGTGCAATCATTTAACTCTTTTAGAAAAGAAGAGTTTACGCTGAAAGTTATGTTGATATGGGCAATTCATGATTTTCCAGCTTATGGGACATTATCCGGTTGTGTAGTACCTAGTTATTTGGGGTGTCCTATTTGTGGAGAGGAGACTGAATCTCTTCATTGTAATACCCCGTAATTTTATTGATATTTATTTATGGGATTAATAAAATTAAATGAGAATTAATTGGAAATTAATCCGGATATAAATACTAGCGAGATGTGAGTTGGTATTTGATTATGATGCATATATATATGGTAATATATGAATATTATTATGATGCATATATATATGGTAATATATGAATATTGAAAATATTAAAATTGTCGCGAAACTGAAATACAACAATTTGGGAAATTTAGTTGGGACGCGCGTGTCAGTCGCGTCAGGAATGTAATTATTTGAATTAAAAAAAGTGAATTTTATTTTTATCAACCGAATAGTCATTTTGAGTGAGCCAGCGTGTCCGGAAGGGTCGAAAGAGTCAGAAAACACTAGTCGGGGGTTTAGTTTGGGTCCCGGGGCATTTTTTGGCCATACCGGCAACTTAAAAGGGTATTTTGGTAATTTTAAAAATATGGGAATTAAAACCCACGAAAATTAGAGTTAATATTTAATATTATAAATGGGCCACTATGTCCATTACCAGCAAAAAGTTTTAGAAGTGGTCTACCGGAGTTAGAGAGGAGTTACCATAGGGTTCCAAACCTAAAACACTCACCACCATCAAATTGGAGAGGATTTGTGACTGATTAAAGGAGAGAATCAACCTCGAATCATCAATAACACATATGGAGAATGAATCTAAGGCAAGTTATTTGATATTTTTAGTGCACTGAATATTTCTTCCATGTTTAGTGTTGGAATTATCTTATCTTGAAAGTTTTGAAGAAAACCTATGAAATTATTGGAGAAACTTTGAATTTGGGTTAGGATTTGAATGTAGGATGATGATGGACTGATTTAATGTTCGAAAAGTTATATATGATGATTTAAAAACGGATTTATGATGATTAATTGGGCATAATAAAATTATGGGTTCATGTTCATAGGGTTTTGGGAAATATTTGGAGATTTATATAAATTCCTTGATGATTTGTAAGATTTGACCCCTAAAATATGTTAAGGGATGATCTAGGATGATTAGAAATGGTTTATATATGTTAAAACATAACTTGGATGGTCTTAGGGTGGATTTAGAGAGGAGAAGAATTGAGAAAATTGGACTTGGGAGTTTCTGGGCTGAAACTGCCATCTCGTTAGAACGACCTCGTTCGAACGAACTTCTAACGAGATGATAGTGTCCCTTCTAACGAGTTGGTGTTCATTTGAATCCTTTTGTTCGAAAGACACTCGTTCGAATGAACTCGTTCGAACAAGATTTCTAACGAGTTGATAGAATGGCCTTTTTGGCCTGAATTTATATCTAGTATCCCGTAGACTTATTTAAATGGTGAGATAACGTTCCCTTATTAACTAGTGGGTATAGTTGGGAGATTGGGATACGTTGAGGATTAAAACTTAGAATCATGTAGTAAACCGAATGACATTTGTGGATTGGGAAGCAAGTAACTAATCATGACTTGAAAAGAGTTAATAACTTAAATACATATAAACCGGGGACTTGTTAGTTGTGTAACACTAAGTGTTGGTATAAGAACGAGAAGTATACCACTAATGAAATAATGTGATATCTAAGATGTGTGAATGCTTAGTATATGTAGTATTCTGTGTATAACATACCTACCGTACTTGCTATCATGGGAGGTCGGCGTTCGATCAGGGCCATCTAATCTTTGTGTGCCTACGGGGGGGATTTAGAGTGGTACCTCGAGGACATAGGTCAGAGAAGGACTTATTGAGAAGTTAATAAGTGTGCTGATCATGGGAGCGTAGGTATGTGCGTGACCCATGCGATGTTAACTATGTTTGCCTCTATTTTTTGTGACTGTTGATTAACGAAACGATTCCTGAGAGAGTCGGAATACGTGGTCCTTATGTACATGATGTACTGGGATTGGATAGCAGAGTATGTGTTCACCGCAGCTTAGTCTCAGGGTTATAGTATTGTATATTTATGATGAGAATAATATGCTGTTAATTAAAATGAATTGTCATGAATAAATGTGAGTATAAATAATAGCAACAGTTTATAAAGTGAAAATGGAAGATCTCAATAATTAGTAGTACTAACATGGGAAATTGTGTAGCAAGTTATAACACTCTATTAAATATAAGTTATTGGGAATTGAATTGGATATCGTATAGTAATGTTAGAATTTGGTATCAGGACTAGTTAGATATGGGAACAACTAGAATGGGTACGGGTACGATAGGAGTGTGCAATTAATTGAGAGGTGAGGAACTCATGTGAGTACACACACTATCATGTACTTTATATTCACTGTTTAATGATATTAAACACTTGCAAATTTTTAAATTATTTTCACAATCGGGCTCTGACTCGTTTGCTTTCAAATTTATTTTTGTAAAAACCTTTTAGGTGCCCAGCCACAAGGACACCATGCATAGGAGTTCTATTCAGGTGACGTCCTGTAGCTACTGTGGAAGTTACAGGACATTGACAGTAGATGCCTCCATTTCCGATCTTGACTCCATTATCAGATTTTCTTATTTATTGGGCATGTCTTCCCATTCCTTTTATAGACATCTTGCTTATTAGAAATATCAGACTTTGGGTTGTAATTAATTTAGTGATGCAGACTTGGTATTTATTTATTTTAGTATTCGGATTGTTGTGAGGAGTATTTCCTCCGGACTCATTATTATTTGATGGTTATTCTATTGTGACTATGTTGTGGTGGTTATGTTAGCATTTCATAATTTACTTATTGTATGTTAATTGGATTTAATTAAAATTGACAACTCACATTTTAAATATTAGGTGGCTAGTAATTGTTAAAACGTTTTTGACAGTGATGCTATGAACTGAACCAACTTGGCATTTTACATTAATTTAATAAAGGAGTAGCTACCCGGTATTTAATTAGTCGGGGTGTCACAGGTGGTATTAGAGCATCAGGTTCTAGTGTCCTTAGGATCTGTACGGCTTATTATGTTTCCGCTGAGCTTTCTTTGATGTAGAGCCCTATATTTTAGGACTGTTGTATTCTTTTGTGTATGTATCGCTCTTCTGCTATTTTAAGAAAATAACTGCGAACTTATAAGACTTTACTCTCATTTCATATGCCTCCACGACGTGCGCAGCGAGTTCCTACGGATGCACAGCCAGAGCCACAGCCTGCACCAGTTCAGGGCACTATGAATGCCGTCGAGGTTGTAGCTATTGTAGCCCAAGCGATAAATGCCTCCCTAGCCGTTGTACAGCAGGCACCACCCCAGGCGCCGATAGTCACGCCAATTCAGGATCATGCATTCTCATCTTCTTGGGAACGCGTCCGTGATGCTTTTCAGAAAGCACACCCTCTGGAGTTTGCAGGTAGCTCCGATGTTATGGTATCCAGTCAGTGGAGGAAGGACATTCAGAGGCACTTAAGGATGTACGAGTGCACAGATGTTCAGAAGCACATATTGGCTACTTTCAAGCTAGTAGGATCTGCATTACAGTGGTGGGGATCCATTACTACCACGTAGAAGAGGGACGCCCTCACTATTCAGGAGTTCTGGGTGCGGTTCGACCGTAAATATTTTATGTCAGCTGTTCATACTGAAATGAGGAGGAAATTGATGAACCTCAAACAGGAGGGGAGGACCGTGGCCGAGTATTGAGTCCTAATTCACTAATCTCTTTAACATTGTTCCCGATGAGATTCCGACTGAGGAGAAGAAGATTCAGAAGTTCACGGATGGATTGACTTGGAAGATCTGTCAGCACTTATTGGGGAATCTCTCGTTAGCCACTTATTCTGATGTGGTTAACGCTGCACTACTACACTGCCAGGATCACTGTTTTCACGTGACTGAGAGTAAGAGATCAGGAGAGTCCAGCCATCAGGGCAGGACAGGGGGAAATGGTGCCAGCGGGGCACAATCTGCTCAGGGTCAGCATAGGTAGAGTGATCAGGGTTCCCAACAGGGGGATTCTAAGAGATTCAGATCTGGAGGTTTTAGGAGTGGTTATGGAGGTTTCAGGCATGGCCATCTGGGTCAGAATGGCCATCAGGGCCAGTAGGGTCAGAATGGCCAGCAGCAGCAGTTTTAGCAGGGCCAGCACGACCAGGGGAGAAATGGTAACGGGCATCAGGGCCATGGGCAGCAGGGACAACGAGGGGGAAATTTTCCGGGGAAGTGCTTCACTTGTGGAAAGACTGGCCACAAATGCCAGGATTGTCCTGATAGGGGCAGGTCCCCACAGCAGCAGCAGCAAGGTGCTCGACACGAGACACAGAGGCCTATATTTCCTACCGCCCTCCCAGCACCACCACAAATGGCAGCACTACCACCCATCTAGCGGTCACAGTCCAGCAGGGACAGCTTCAGTATGGGAGAGTGTATCAGCTCCAGCATGCTGTAGTCCCACAGGATCCACCGCCCATTGAGAGTATGTTCTCTATTCAGGGGACTATGGGGCGTATTTTATTTGACACGGGGGCCACATATTGTTTCATTTCCATGAGATTTGCACGCACTATTAGGTTATTAGACACCGCCGAGAGCACGGTTACTTGTGTAGATTCACCGTTGAGTAGGGGTTCCGTGATTTCCCTTATTTGTAGAGGTGTGGGTATAGAGATCGGGAGGTTTACTTTACAAGTTGATATGTTAGTGTTAGAGATGACTGAGTATGATGCAATTGGTGGTATAGATTGGCTAGTTGCGTACCGAGCCATGATTGACTATTTTAGTAGGAGTATTATCTTTGCCATTCCCGGGCATGAGATGTTTTTAGTGGCGATGCCTCACCCAGAGGGAGGATCGTCCACTCATTTGTACTATTTAGAGTAGGAGACCTCTAAGGAAGTGGTGCTACCGCTCGATTCGATTCCAGTCGTGAGGGAGTTTGCTGATGTATTTCAGGATATACCTGGATTACCGCCTAGTAGAGAGATAAATTTTGTGATTAATTTGACGCCGGGCACATGGCCAATTGCCCGCGCACCTTACCGTATGGCTCCAGTAGAGATAAGAGAGTTACGGGATCAGATAGAGCAGTTATTGGGTCAGGGGTTTATCCGGAGGAGTACTTCCCCATGGGGTGCCCCTATGTTGTTCGTAATGAAGAGGGATGTATCATTGAGATTGTGCGTAGATTATCGGGAGTTGAATAAAGTCACGATACGGAATAAGTATCTGTTTCCCAGAATCGATGACTTATTTGACCAGTTGAGAGGAGCTTCCTTCTTCTCAAAGATTGATTTGCGATTGGGATACCATCAGTTGCGTATCAGGGAACAAGACGTCTCAAAGACTGCTTTCTTGACGAGATATGGTTCCTACGAGTTTCGGGTTATGCCTTTTGGCTTGACCAACGCTCCAGCCGTGTTTATTGACTTGATGAATAGGGTGTTCAGAGAGTTCCTAGACCAGTTCATCATCGTCTTTATTGATGACATCCTGGTTTACTCCCATACAGAAGAGGAGCACGCCGAGCATTTGAGGCAGGTTTTGCAGACGCTACGTCAGAACGAGCATTATGCAAAGTATGAGAAGTGTGGGTTTTGGCTGAAGGATGTTCAGTTTTTGGGGCATATCATTTCAGACCGGGGGATATATATTGATCCGGGAAAGGTATTCGCGGTGAGGGAGTGGGGACAACCCACGACACCGACAGAGATCCGTAGTTTCTTGGGCCTAGCGGGATACTACAGGAGGTTTATTTGGGGTTTCTCAAAGATAGCGGGTCCTTTGACACATCTGACTCGCAAAGGTGTGCCATTCATCTGGAGCGATGCCTGTCAGTTGGCATTTGATGAGTTGAAGGAAAAGTTGACCTCAGCACCTGTATTAGCATTGCCCAGACCGGGAGTTGAGTATCTAGTCTACACCGATGCGTCCTTAGAAGGACTCGGAGGTGTGCTGCAGTAGGAGAGTCAGGCCATAGCTTCTGCTTCCCGTAAGCTTAAGCCTCACGAGAGGAATTACCCCACCCACGACTTGGAGTTAGCGGAAGTCGTTTTCGCTCTTCGGATTTGGAGACACTATCTCCTGGGGGAGAAATTTCAGTTGTTCACAGACCATAAATCTGTACAATACCTCTTCACGCAGAAGGAAGTGAATATGTGTCAACGACGGTGGCTTGAGTTTGTGAAGGATTATCAGTTTGATATCCAATATCACCCAGGAAAGGCTAACGTGGTAGCAGACTCGTTGAGCTGTAGGTCAGTAGATGAGGTGGCCGAGGTGTGGAAATCTAAGTGGAAGGAGTTGGGACACCAGGATGCAGTGGCTCGATCATTCATGTCTGTGATGACGATTACACCTCAGATTGTTAGGAGAGTGGTAAAGGCCCAAGCAAAAGACTCGTTCTTTCAGGAGAAGATAGTTCGATTACTAGCAGAGGGAGTCGAATCCTATACCGTTAGTTCAGACGGGAGATTACACTTCAATGGGAGACTGGTTGTTCCGAAGGGAGAAGACTTGGGACACGAGGTTATAGCAGAGTCACACGGATCATGATTCGCAGTACACCCTGGTGGGGATAAGATGTACCAAGACATGAGACGACAGTATTGGTGGACCGGGATGAAGAGAGATATTACCGTGTTTGTTTCTAAATGCGCCACTTTTCAGCTAATAAAGTTGGATCATCAGAGACCGGCATGACTTCTACAGCTATTAGAGGTTCCGACGTGGATATGGGAGAGAATATCCATGGACTTTATCATGGGGTTACCTACGTCACAGAGGGGTCACGACACCATATGGGTAATTGTGGACTGGTTGACCAAAGTTGCTCATTTTCTACCCATAAGGACATACTACACTATGGGACAGTATGCCCAGATTTTCATTGCGAAAATAGTGAGACTTCACGGTGTGCCCCTAAATATCGTGTTTGACCGATAAAAGATATTTGTTTCACGATTTTGGGAGAGTTTCGAGGAGGCAATGGGCACTGAATTGCGGTTGAGTACGGCTTATCACTCGCAGACCGATGGGCAGACCGAGCGAACAAATTAGATGTTGGAGGACATGTTGCGTATGATCATCCTAGACTTTGGAGGTGGATGGGAGCAGTACCTCCCACTGGTGGAGTTTGCTTATAATAAATCCTATCAGTTCACCATTGGCATGGCTCCATTTGAGGCATTGTACGGTAGACCTTGTCGTTCCCCAACATGTTGGTTAAAGGTATGGGATAACAAACTCCTTAGGCCGAAAGTAATTCAGGATACTTCGACAAGGATAGAGATGATACGAAGTCGAATCAGGGTAGCTCAGGATCGGCAAAAGATCTATGTTGATGCGAAGAGGTTCTTCAGAGAATTCAAAGTGGGGGACCAGGTTTTACTCAGAGTATCTCCTATGAAGGGGAATATGCATTTTGGGAAGAAGGGGAAACTGGCACCGAGATATGTGGGGCCATTTCCTATCATCGAGCGGATTGGGCCAGTTGCGTACAGACTTGGGTTACCGGAGCACTTACATAGGATTCATGATGTGTTCCACATTTCCTCGCTAAGGAAATATCTTAGGGATGATTTGGCCCATACTCACATTGCTTTGGAGGACATCGATATCCAACCCGATAGTTCCTACGAGGAGGAGCCGATTGCTATTTTGGATCGAAGCGAGCAGAAACTGAGGTCAAAGATAGTCCCATTAGTACTTGTTCAGTGGCGGAATCATAATGCCAAGGAGTCCACATGGGAGTGCGAGGATGAGATGCACGAGCGTTATCCCGACTTATTTTTACCAGGTATTCTTTAATTCCGAATTTCGGGTTGAAATTCTGTTATTAGGGGGGAAGTATGTAATACCCCGTAATTTTATTGATATTTATTTATGAGATTAATTAAATTAAATGAGAATTAATTGGAAATTAATTTGAATATAAATACTAGCGAGATATGAGTTGGTATTTGATTATGATGCGTATATATATGGTAATACATGAATATTATTATGATGTGTATATATGAATATTGAAAATATTAAAATTGTCGCGAAACTGAAATACGACAATTTGGGAAATTTAGTTGGGACGCGCGTGTGAGTCACGTCAGGAATGTAATTATTTGAATTAAAAAAGAAAAGTGAATTTTATTTTTATCAACTGAACGGTCATTTTGAGTGCGCCAACGTGTCCGAAAGGGTCGAAATAGTCAGAAAACACTAGCCGGGGGTTTAGTTTGGGTCCCGGGGAATTTTTAGGCCATACCGGCAACTTAAAAGGGTATTTTTGGTAATTTTAAAAATATGGGAATTAAAACCCACGAAAATTAGATTTAATATTTATTATTATAAAGGGACCACTAAGGCCATTACCAGAAAAAAGTTTTAGAAGTGGGCTACGGGAGTTAGAGAGGAGTTACCATAGGGTTCCAAACCTAAAACACTCACCACCATCAAATTGGAGAGGATTTGTGACTGATTAAAGGAGAGAATCAACCTCGAATCATCAACAACACATCTGGAGAATGAATCTAAGGCAAGTGATTTGATATTTTTAGTGCATTGAATATTTCTTCCATGTTTAGTGTAGGAATTATCTTATCTTGAAAGTTTTGAAGAAAACCTATGAAATTATTGGAGAAACTTTGAATTTGGGTTAGGATTTGCATGTAGGATGATGATGGACTGATTTAATGTTTGAAAAGTTATATATGATGATTTAAAAATGGATTTATGATGACTAATTGGGCATAATAAAATTATGGTTCATGTTTATAGGGTTTTGGGAAATATTTGGAGATTTATATAAATTCCTTGATGATTTGTAAGATTTGACCCCTAAAATATGTCAAGGGGTGATCTAGGATGATTAGAAATGGTTTATATACGTTAAAACATAACTTGGATGGTTTTAGGGTGGATTTAGAGAGGAGAAGAATTGAGAAAATCGGACTTGGGAATTTTTGGGCTGAAACTGCCATCTCGTTAGAAGACCTGCCCAGGTCGTTCGAACGACCTCGTTCGAACGAACTTCTAACGAGATGACAGTGTCCATTCTAACGAGTTGGTAGTTTGTTTGAAGCCTTTCGTTCGAACGAGATTTCTAACGAGTTGACAGAATGGCCTTTTTGGCCTGAATTTATATCTAGTATCCCGTAGAGTTATTTAAATGGTGAGATAACCTTCCCTTATTAACTAGTGGGTATAGTTGGGAGATTGGGGTACGTTGAGGAGTAAAACTTAGAATCTTGTAGTAAACCGGATGACATTTGTGGATTGGGAAGCAAGTAACTAATCACGACATGAGAAGAGTTAATAACTTAAATACATATAAACCGGGGACTTGTGAGTTGTGTAACACTAAGTGTTGGTATAAGAACGAGAATTATACCACTAATGAAATAATGTGATATCTAAGATGTGTGAATGCTTAGTATATGTAGTATTCTGTGTATAACATACCTACCGTACTTGCTATCATGGGAGGTCGGCGTTCGATCAGGGCCATCTAATCTTTGTGTGCCTACGGGGGGGATTTAGAGTGGTACCTCGAGGACATAGGTCAGAGAAGGACTTATTGAGAAGTTAATAAGTCTGCTGATCATGGGAGCATAGGTACGTGCGTGACCCATGTGATGTGAACTATGTTCGCCTCCACTGTTTGAGACGGTTGATTAACGAAACGATTCCTGAGAGAGTCGGAATACGTGGTCCTTATCTACATGATGTATCGGGATTGGATAGCAGAGTATGTGTGCACCACAACTTAGTCTCGGGGTGCTAGTATTGTATATTTATGATGAGAATAATATACTTTTAATTGAAATGAATTGTCATGAATAAATGTTAGTATAAATAATAGCAACAGTTTGTAAAGTGAAAATGGAAGATCTCAATAATTAGTAGTACTAACATGGGAAATTGTGTAGCAAGTTATAACACTCTATTAAATAAAAGTTATTGGGAATTGAATTGGATATCGTATAGTAATGTTAGAATTTGGTATCAGGACTAGTTTGATATGGGAACAACTAGAATGGGTATGGGTACGATAGGAGTGCACAATTAGTTGAGAGGTGAGGAACTCATGTGAGTGCACACAATATCATGTACTTTATATTCACTGTTTAATGATATTAAACACTTGTAAATTTTTAAATTATTTTCACAATCGGGCTCTGACTCGTTTGCTTTCAAATCTATTTTTGTAAAAACCTTTTAGGTGCCCAGCCACAAGGACACCATGCATATGAGTTCTATTCAGGTGACATGTTTTAGCTGCTGTGGAAGTTACAGGACATTGACAGTAGATGCCTCCATTTCCGATCTTGACTCCATTATTAGATTTTCTTATTTGTTTGGCATGTCTCCCCATTCCTTTTAAAGACATCTTGCTTATCAGTTATATCAGACTTTGGGTTGTAATTAATTTAGTGATGTAGACTTGGTATTTATTTATTTCAGTATTCGGATTGTTGTGAGGAGTATTTCCTCCTGACTCATTATTATTTGATGGTTATTCTATTATGACTATGTTGTGGTGGTTATGTTAGAATTTCATAATTTACTTATTGTATGTTAATCGAATTTAATTAAAATTAACAACTCACATTTTAAATATTAGGTGGCTAGTAATTGTTAAAACGTTTTCGACAGTGATGCTATGAACTGAACCAACTTGGCATTTTGCATTAATTTAATAAAGGAGTTACTACCCCGTATTTAATTAGTCGGGGTGTCACATTCGTCTCTCCACTAGCTCAAAAAATATATACCATTTCCATAGGAGGTTTTTACCCCCAGCTCATAGTTTCAGATTTGAGAAAGGTTCTAATTTTTTATCGGGTGAGGTTGAACATAAGCTACCACCGAGACAACTTTCAGGTTCATAAATTGAAAGTAAATCTTCTGAATGTGGCCCTAATATTCCAGGCAAGAATCCCAAATTTAAGAATGCCAAGCATAAGAAGACCCCAACTGGGAATGAAACTGAGACAAGAAAGGCATGGTCTAGGAGGTCAATTTTATTTGACTTGCCTTATTGAAAGAATAACCTGGTGCACCGTGTATTGATCTGATGCATGTAGACAAGAATGTCATTGAACATATTGTGGGCACTTGTCTTGGGGGGAGTCATTCGAAGGATGGGGAAAATGCACGAAAAGACCTTAAATTGTTGAAACTTAAGCCACAACTATGGTCGAAATAAGATAGTAGGGGAAGGACAATAATTCCCCCTGGTGCGTTTACTTTGACTAGTGGGGATAGGAATGTGCTTTAAGACACAATATATAATTTGAAGGGTTCATCTAATTTTTTGTCCAACTTGCAAAGGATTTTGAATTATGCTATGCATGATTTACATAAATGTAAGTCCCACAATTGGCATGTGATCACGCAATTGGTCCCTCTACTGTTTAAGCACTGTTTCTCCAAGCACAAGGATTTATGGAGAGCTATTATGCAAATTAGTATTACCTTCTCACTTTTGTGTGAGAAGGTAGCCAATCGAGGACACATAGTGGCCTCAAAATTGGCGGTGACCGAAGCGATTTGTGTGTTAGAGAATTACTTTCCCCCAACATTCTTTAATATAAGTGTTCACTTATTGGTACACCTATGCGACGAGGCACTTCTATGTGGTCCAGTTAGATATCGGTGGAGGTATTCGTTTGAAAGATTAATGAAAGTTTTTAAAGATTACGTCAAGAATACGCGATACATTGCAGGTTCAATTGCAGAGGAATACATCACCGTGGAGTCATCAATTTAAGCTCGGGAATATATGCCTGACTCGACCATCGTTGATGACACTAATGAGTTCGTCGATGATGGTGGTCATGTGATTGGAAAACGAGTGAAATTAACGAGTTTGCAACATGAACAAGTAGCTCGTTATCTATTTGACACACATGAAGATGTCGAAGAATGGAAAAAGTAAGTTTAAATTATTTTAAGTTTTACATTATTTTAGAATATTTTAGATTATTTTATACATGATTAATTTTGTAATATGCAGAAAATATGAAGACTGTGAGAACAATAAAAGACGAAAAATAATGGTACAATGAGACAGCGAATTTAGGCTCTGGTTGTTACAAGAGGTAATTATTGTGAAAATGGTCGTTTTATAATGTTACATTACACTCTAACTTTATAACTAACCTAATTAATTTATCTATATTCTCAACTCTTAAATACGGGTGATGCGACATCAAGGCTTGCTCGTCTAGCCACTGGATCCTTGTTCATGGCACAAGGGTATAAAAAGTATCGATTGAACGGTTAGGTATTTGGCGCAAATGTGTACGAGGAAAGTACAAATGTACAGAACTCAGGCATTTCATACAAGGCTCTTACTTTCTTTCGAGCGAGCGCAAAAGATAAAAACCTCGTTGAAGCTGAAATGACTTACATGTAATACCCCGTATTTTTATGCTATATTAATTTGGGGATTTATTAATACTAAATGTGAATTAATTATTTAATAAAAATCCGAAAATTAATTATGTTATAATTATTAACGTGACGAGAGTTAGTAATTATGGAAAAATTTGTTTAATATTACTAATGAGCAAAGTAATATATAATAGTGGTCATATTAAATGTCACGAGTGAATAAAATGACAATTTTAGAAATTTGAGTCGGGACGCGCCCGTGTCGCGTCGGGACTAAATATTGATAAATAAAAGTAAATATTTTATAAGATGTCCGTATGGTCGTTTTGAGTGTGGCAACGCGTCCGGAAGGGTCGAGATAGTCAGAAAAGTATACCCGGGGGTTTGATTTGGGTCTCGGGGAATTTTTAGGCCTAATTAGTACCCGGGAGGGCATTTTAGTCATTTTGTATTTTTGGGTAATTAAACCAACGAAAATTAAAGGGGTTATATAAGATGTTTAGGTTATCTCCTAGGGTTAGATAACTCAAAACACTAGAACGGCCATTGGAGAGGAGAGGAGAGAGTTCTCAAGGCATTCCAAGGCTCAAAACTCAACCGTTTGCACCGCCGCCACTACCAACGCGTAGATCGCGAGACGGGGAACGCAACCACACCAAATTCAACACCAAACCGGATTTCTGAAAATCCCAGGCAAGTGTTTATCTTGATTATTTCGTTGATGCATCTTTCATATTGGTTTAGGAATGATTAGGATGAATTGTATGGAAGAAAAACCCAATTTGAGATAGGAAATTGCATGTAGTGATGACTTAAATGATATTCTGGAAACCTTTTGTGATGTAGAGGATTAAACCATGAAATTTTTATGTTGTATAAGCAGGAAACCTTAGAGCCAATCAGAATAAAGGAGGCAAATTCGCGCATCAGGCCCCTCGAACCGGTTCGCATGTACCCCGAACCGGTTCACCCCCCAAACCGGTTCACCCCTGGGTTCGCGAATGTTTGTTGGTCTGGGGTGCTTTTTCTTCCATTCAACACTTAGAATTTTTTTCTTGTTTTCTTTACTTTCTTCCTTGGATTTTTCTTCAACTTCATCGGGTCATAACTCATCAACCGTAGCTCGGATTTGGGTACCGTTTCTTCCAGCATTCTCGTTGTTCCGAGATCTTCAAGTTTCCAGTTGACTCCTCCTTCGGGATCTAGCTGCAAAATTACCAAAATTCCCTCGAACTTGCCTTCTTAGCTTTTCTTTCATTGTCTCGCTTTCTCTTTTGCACTACTTGCATAATTAACCTGTAAAACCAATAAAAGAAGCACGAAACACGAAATACTTGCCAACGAAGATTAGTAGCATAAATGTGCGTTAAATCCATATAGGTTACATCACTCGGGTTCACAAATACACTGAAATTAGGGGAATAAATATACAATATTTATGTCAAATCACGTAGTAAGTTGGAAAAACCCTTCGAATTAAAGTTAGAAACGAACCATTATACTTGATATATAATAATGGGAAAATAAGGATAAATGTTGTGAATGTGGGTTATGGGATAAACCTAAATTGATATAATAAAAGTGGTATATTTATATGATTGTGTATGCATATATTATATACTTGTGAAAATCATGCCCGCGCTACTTGCTATCCCTGAGGTTTCCGCGCTGGGACGATCTTATCTCGTGTGCCTTATGGGGGATATTGACTCGTACCCTAGAAGATAGAAATCCTAGGTACAGGCTATCGAATCGATAGTCACGGTCCTAAAAGACGTGAGGGTATGTACTGACCTCTTGGACTTGGAAACTATGCTTCGCCTCAATATTGTTTGTGTATGTATTTATACAGTTCGAGAGTGATCCCGAACTTGTATTCCCTTTAGTACGATTGATACGGGGATTGGATAGCAGAGTATGCCCGCACCATAATTTTTACGTGGGGTGCTGTTAGAATATATATATTATACGAGTATTTAATATATATATATATATGAACTTCTAAAATTTGGGAAACTTCCTACTGTGTTATGGTAAGTAAGACATGTGAAATGACTCAAATTGGAAATACTTGTTTTGAAAAGTATAATATGATATTGAAAAGCTTTATGAATCAATAAAGTTAAAATGAGCGTTTTTTATTAAATGAAATTATCTTTTTAAACCATGATGTTGTTAAATCATAAATCTTGAGAGTCACCTAAGATAAGTTAAATCCTTGGGGAAAGATAGTGTGTTATATGATGAGATAAACCATTGGGAAGGTTAGTGCGATAGGAGTGCACATTATAAGAGAGGTGATAATTTCTCAAGAGAGTGTCGCACTAATTTGTTGTTGCATTGGCCTGTATCAATTTAAATACTTGCTAAACGAATTTTTAAATCATATACACTATCGGGCTCTGACCCATTTCTATTCCTCTTTCTATCTTGTATATATATGTATATATTACAGGTGCCCAGCCACAAGGGTGTCTTGCTTAGGATCCCTTGGAAGGAACGTGCTGCAACTTAGGTGGGAGTTGTAGGCCACTTGATTAGACGATTTCATTTACTTGATTCCACTTCTATCATTCTCAGTTATTGGGGCATGTATCGCCCTTTCCACTATTTAGCCGTTTTATTGGGACAATTGTATTTCAGTTATTTCTAGTACTGTTACTTTGGGATTTATTCAGCATGCATGTTTTACTTTAAGTTTTAAATGCTGGGATTTAGTTGTTGAATGTTTAAATTTATTGGATTATATGTTCCAGGATTATTGTGGTGTGATTCTTTAAATATTAAATTGTTGTAGATAATTAAATCTTTATTTTCAAAATAAAATTTGGAAAGAAATGTTTAAAATTGGTTTTGACACTTAGCTTAATTAAATAGGGTGTTAAATTTGGAAAAGTTAGTTTTACGACAGTGATGCTAAGAATGAGCCAACTGTTCACCTTGAATTTAATTTAATAAAGGAGTGATCGCCCGGTATTTAATTAGGCGGGGTGTCACAGGTGGTATCAGAGCATCAGGTTCTAGTGTCCATAGGATCTGTAAGGCTTATTTTCGCTTTCAGCTTACCATATTTGCTATAGAGCCCTATTTTTAGGATTGTTGTATTTCTGCTTTTACATTTACGTCTTCAGCCATTTGGGATTTGATAATGACTGTAGACTAATAATCTTCTTCACGTTTCAGATGCCTCCGAGACGTGCACCGAAGGATAGGCGTGCCCAGGCCGAGCAACCAGCAGCTCCGGCACAAGGCACTATGAATGCTAATGAAGTAGCCGCCATTGTTGCTCAGGTGGTGAATGCCGAGCTAGCGGTGGTTCAGCAGGCTCCACCCCAGATTCAAGCAGTGGCGCCAGTACCATCACAACTTCCATCTTCATGGGAGAGGGTTATGGATGCTTTTCAGAAGGCGCACCCCCTGAGTTCTCTGGTAGCTCAGATATCGTCACAGTCAGCCAATGGAAGAAAGACATCCAGCGGCATCCTCGTATGTATGAGTGCACCGACGTGCAAAGGAAATTATTGGCTTCCTTTAAGCTAGCGGGGGCCGCTTTGCAGTGGTGAAGTCCACTACCACCTTGGAGGAGAGGGACACGATCCCTATTCAGTCGTTCTGGGAGCGGTTTGACCGCAAGTACTTTCCACCCGCCGTGCAGACTGAGATAAGGAGGAAATTAGTGAATTTGAAACAGGAGAACTCTACCATTGTTGAGTATGAGGAGGAGTTCACGAGACTTCTCACCATAGTGCCAGATGAGGCACCTACTGAGAGTAAGAAAATTATGTTGTTTGTGGATGGGTTAGCTTAGAGTATTCGTCAACATCTTATAGGGAATCTATCTCTGAGTACTTTCACTGATGTACTCAATGCTGCGTTACTACATTACCATGATCACCGCTTCCATCTGCAAGGAATCAAGAGAGCAGGAGAGTCCATCCAGCAGGGATGGACCGGGGGTAGTAGTTCTAGTGGGGCACCATCTCATGGACAGACTCGTAAGCACGAGCAAAGTTCCCATCAGGGGGACCCTGCTAAGCGATTCCGTTCAGGTGATTCTAGATAGGGATTTGGGGGTTATAGGCAGGGCCAGCCTAATCAACAGGGCCAACAGGTCCAACAAAGTGCTAATCAGGGCCAACAGGGCCAGTGGTGGGGAGGTAATGGCCAGCAGGGCCGTGGTCATCAAGGTCAGAGGGGAGGTAACTTCAGAGGCCGGTGTTTTGTATGCGGCAAGCATGGTCATAAGCTCCAGGATTGCCCAAAGGGTAATAGGGCCCCACAGCAGTAGGGTGCCCGTAATGAGCCGCAGAGACCACTTTTTCCACCTGCCCTCCCAGCTCCAGCCCAGGTGCCAGCCCTCCCAGCCATTCCAGCAGCTCCAGTGCAGCAGGGGCAGTTACAGTATGGACGTGTCTATAACGTCCACCAGGCATCAGCTCCACAGGCACCACCCGCGATTGAGGGTATGTTTCCTATCCATGGTACTATGGGTCGGGTTTTGCTTGATACTGGGGCGACGAACTGTTTTATAGCTACACATTTTGCGAAGGCCTTAGGGTTGTTAGCCACAGCAGAGAGCACAGTGACGTGTGTAGACTCACCACTGGGGAGTGGGTCGCTTATCTTCTTTATATGCCGGCGAGTGGGGGTAGAGATTGGTAGTTTGGTATTACCTGTAGACATGTTAGTCTTAGATATGCATGATCATGATGTTATTATCGGTATGGATTGGCTCGTAGCTTATAGAGCCATGATTGATTGTTTCGGTGGGAGCATTATTTTTACCATTCCGGGGCAAGAGATGTTTGTAGTGGCGATGCCTCGCCCAGAGGGAGGCTCGGCCGCCCATTTGTATTATATAGAGGAGGATACCTCTAAGGAGGTTGTGATTCCGTTAGACTCGATTCCAGTTGTTCGTGAGTATTCCGATGTGTTTTAGGAGATACCAGGCCTACCCCCCAGTCGAGAGATAGACTTTGTCATAGATTTATTGCCAGATACGAGACCTATAGCAGGGACTCTATACCGTATGGCTCCGGCAGAGATGCGAGAGTTACAAGATCAGATAGAGCAGCGGTTAGGTCAGGGCTTCATTCGCAGGAGTACCTCACCTTGGGGTGCTCCAGTCTTATTTGTGAAGAAGAGAGATGGTTCACTGAGGTTATGTGTGGACTACCGAGAGTTGAACAAGGTCACGATACAAAATAAGTATCCGTTGCCTCGAATCGATGATCTGTTCGACCAGCTGAGGGGAGAAACTTTCTTTTTGAAGATAGACCTAAGGTCGGGGTACCATCACCTACGTATTAGAGAGCAGGATGTTTCAAAGACTGCCTTCTTGACGAGATATGGGTCTTACGAGTTCAGAGTGATGCCATTTGGTCTCACAAATGCTCCAGTCGTATTCATGGACTTAATGAACCGAGTATTCAGAGAGTTCTTGGATCAGTTTGTCATCATCTTCATAGATGACATTTTGATATATTCACACTTCGAGGAGGAGCATGCCGAGCACTTGAGGCAGGTTCTTAAGACTTTACGAGAGCATCAGTTATATGCTAAGTACTAGAAGTGTGGATTCTGGTTGCGAGAGGTACAGTTCTTGGGGCATGTTGTTTCTGAACGGGGGATAGCAGTTGACCCGAGTAAAGTGTTAGCGGTGAGGGAGTGGGGACAGCCCACGACACCGACGAAAGTGCGTAGTTTCTTAGGGTTAACCGGATACTACAGGAGATTCATCCGGGGATTCTCCAAAATAGCGGGTCCATTGATGAACCTGACTCGCAAAGGGGTACCATATGTTTGGGATGATGCTTGTCAATTGTCTTTCGACGAGTTGAAAGACAAGCTTACTTCAGCACCAGTCCTTGCTTTACCGAAGCCGGGTGTGGAGTACCTGGTTTACACCTATGCCTCTTTACGGGGACTTGGGGGAGTACTTCAGCAGGAAGAGAAGGCTATAGCTTTTGCCTCCCGCAAGCTTAAGCCGCATGAGAATAATTACCCCACCCACGACCTGGAGTTAGCAGCGGTCGTCTTTGCATTGAGGATATGGAGACACTATTTATTGGGCGAGAAGTTTCGTTTGTTCACAGACCACAAATCACTGCAGTACCTGTTCACTCAGCGAGAGATGAATATGCGTTAGCGCAGATGGTTAGAGTTTGTGAAGGACTATCAGTTCTACATACAGTATCATCCGGGGAAGGCCAACGTAGTTGCTGATGCGTTGAGTCGTAGACCGGTAAATAAGGTAGCGGATGTCTGGAAAGCGAAGTGGAAGGAGTTGGGTCACCCGGACGCAGTAGCCCGTTCCTTCATATCTGTTATGACAGTCACACCCGAGATTGTTACGAGGGTAATACAGGCCCAAACCACAGACCCGTTTTGCCAGGAGCAGATTGTAAGACTTTTAGCCGAGGGTGCTGAGTCCTATTCTGTTATTTCTGATGGGGGTTTGAGGTTTAATGGGAGGTCAGTGGTTCCAGAAGGAGCAGAATTACGTCATGCAGTGATGACCCAATCTCACGGGTCCCGATTTGTGGTACATCCTGGAGAAGATAAGATGTACCAGGATATGAGGAGGTAATACTGGTGGAGTGGGATGAAGAAGGACATTGCTGAGTTCGTGTCCAAGTGTTCTACCTGCCAGCTGGTGAAGGTGGACCATCAGAAATCGTAAGGATTGCTTCAGCCATTGGAAGTACCCGGGTGGAAGTGGGAGAGTATTTCCATGGATTTTATTACAGGGTTGCCTACATCACAGCGGGGCCACGACTCTATCTGGGTGATTGTAGACCGTTTGACCAAGGTGGCTCATTTTCTGCCGGTGCAGACAGATTATACCACGGGTCAGTATGCTCAATTGTTCATTTCTGAGATTGTCAGATTGCATGGGGTACCCCTGAATATTGTGTCAGATAGAGACAAGATTTTCTTGTCACGTTTCTGGGAAAGCTTTCAGGAGGCTATGGGTACTGAGTTGAGGCTGAGTTCAGCTTATCACCCACAGACATATGGACAGACAGAGCGTACTAATCATATGTTAGAGGATATGTTACGCATGTGTGTTCTTGATTTTAGAGGAGGTTGGGAACCACATCTTCCACTGGTAGAGTTTGCTTATAACAACTCTTATCAGTTGACGATTGGTATGGCTCCATTTGAGGCTTTGTATGTCCGGCCTTGTCGTTCTCCAACTTGTTGGCTCGAGGTGGGGGATAACAAGTTTCTAGGACCAGAGGTAATTCAAGAAACCTCCGTGAGGATTGAGATGATTAGGAGTCGCATTCGAGTAGCCTAGGACAGGCAGAAGAGCTACGCCGATGCGAAACGGTTCTTCTGGGAGTTTAATGTGGGGGACCAAGTGTTACTGCATGTATCTCCTATGAAAGGAGTGATGAGGTTCGGGAAGAAAGGGAAATTGGCCCCGAGGTACGTAGGACCATTTCCCATTATCGAGAGGATTGGACCGGTAGCATACAGATTGGGACTACAAGAGCATTTACATCGCATTCACGATGTATTCCACATCTCGTCGTTGAGACGGTATCTTCGGGATGATATGGACCATACTCACATCGCGATAGATGAGATAGACTTACAGCCTGACAGCTCTTACGAGGAGAGACCGGTGGCTATCCTAGACTATAGTGAGAGGAGATTGAGGTCGAAGATAGTTCCACTTGTACGGATCCAGTGGGAGCATCATAACGTGGAGGAATCCACTTGGGAGCGCGAGGCCGATATGCGCGAGAGATATCCAGATTTGTTCTTACCAGGTATGCCTTATTTTTCAAATTTCGGGACGAAATTCTGTTATTAGGGGGGAAGTATGTAATACCCCGTATTTTCATGCTATATTAATTTGGGGATTTATTAATATTAATGTGAATTAATTATTTAATAAAAATCCAGAAATTAATTATGTTATAATTATTAACGTGATGAGAGTTATTAATTATGGGAAAATTTGTTGAATATTACTAATGAGCAAAGTAATATATAATATTGGTCATATTAAACGTCACGAGTGAATAAAATGACAATTTTAGAAATTTGAGTCGGGACGCGTCCATGTCGCGTCGGGACTAAATATTGATAAATAAAAGTAAATATTTTATAAGTTGTCCGTATGATCGTTTTGAGTGCGCCAACGCGTCCGGAAGGGTCGAGATAGTCAGAAAAGTATACCTGGGGGTTTGATTTGGGTCTCAGGGCGTTTTTAGGCCTAATTAGTACCCCGGGAGGGCATTTTAGTCATTTTATATTTTTGGGTAATTAAACCCACGAAAATTAAAGGGGTTATATCAGATGTTTAGGTTATCTCCTAGGGTTAGATAACTCAAAACACTAGAACGGCCATTGGAGAGGAGAGGAGAGAGCTCTCAAGGCATTCCAGGGCTCAAAACTCAACCGTTTGCACCGCCGCCACCGCCAACGTGTAGATCGCGAGACGGGGAACGCAACCACACCAAATTCAACACCAAACTAGATTTATGAAAATCCCAGGCAATTGTTTATCTTGCTTATTTCGTTGATGCATCTTTCATATTGGGTTGGGAATGATTAGGATGAATTGTATGGAAGAAAGACACAATTTGAGATAGGAAATTGCATGTAGTGATGACTTAAATGATATTCTGGAAACCTTTTGTGATGTAGAGGATTAAACCACAAAATTTTGATGTTGTATAAGAAGGAAACCTTAGAGCCAATCATAATAAAAGAGGCAAATTCGCGCATCAGGCCCCTCGAACCGGTTGGCATGTACCCCGAACCGGTTCACCCCCCAAACCGGTTCGCCCCTGGGTTCGCGAATGTTTGCTGGTCTGGGGTGCTTTTTCTTCCATTCAACACTTAGAATTTTTTTCTTGTTTTCTTTCCTTTCTTCCTTGGATTTTTCTTCAACTTCAACGGGTCATAACTCATCAACCGTAGCTCGGATTTGGGTGTCGTTTCTTCCAGTGTTCTCGTTGTTCCGAGCTCTTCAACTTTCCAGTTGACTCCTCCTTCGGGATCTAGTTGCAGAATTACCAAAATTCCCTTGAACTTGCCTACTTATCTTTTCTTTCATTGTCTCGCTTTCTCTTTTACGCTGCTTGCATAATTAACCTGTAAAACCAATAAGAGAAGCACGAAGCATGAAATACATGCCAACAAAGATTAGTAGCATAAATGTACGTTAAATCCATATAGGTTACATCACCCGGGTTCACAAATGCACTGAAATTAGGGGAATAAATATACAATATTTATGTCCAATCACGTAGTAAGTTGGAAAAACCCTTCGAATTAAAGTTATAAACAAACCATTGTACTTGATATATAATAATGGGAAAATAAGGATAAATGTTGTGAATGTGGGTTATGGGATAAACCTAAATTGATATAATAAAAGTGGTATATTTATATGATTGTGTATGCATATATTATATACTTGTGAAAATCATGCCCGCGCTACTTGCTATCCCTGAGGTTTCCGCGCTGGGATGATCTTATCTCGTGTGCCTTATGGGGGATATTGAATCGTACCCTAGAAGATAGAAATCCTAGGTACAGGCTATCGAATCGGTAGTCACGGTCCTAAGAGACGTGAGGGTATGTACTGACCTCTTGGACTTGGAAACTATGCTTCGTCTCAATATTGTTTGTGTATGTATTTATAAAGTTCGAGAGTGATTCCGAACTTGTATTCCCTTTAGTACGATTGATACGGGGATTAGATAGCAGAGTATGCCCGCACCATAATATTTATGTGGGGTGCTGTTAGAATATATATATTATACGAGTATTTAATATATATATATGAACTTCTGAAATTTAGGAAACTGCCTACTGTGTTATGGTAAGTAAGACATGTGAAATGACTCAAATTGGAAATACTTGTTTTGAAAAGTATAATATGATATTGAAAAACTTTATGAATCAATAAAGTTAAAATGAGCGTTTTGTATTAAATGAAATTGTCCTTTTAAACCATGATGTTGTTAAATCATAAATCTTGAGAGTCACCTAAGATAAGTTAAATCCTTGGGGAAAGATAGTGTGTTATATGATGAGATAAACCATTGGGAAGGTTAGTGCGATAGGAGTGCACATTAGAAGGGAGGTGAGAATTTCTCAAGAGAGTGTCGCACTAATATGTTGTTGCATTGGCCTGTATCAATTTAAATTCTTGCTAAACGAATTTTTAAATCATATACACTATCGGGCTCTGACCCATTTCTATTCCTCTTTCTCTCTTGTATATATATATATATATATATATATATATATATATATATATATACTACAGGTGCCCAGCCACAGGGGCGTCTTGCTTAGGATCCCTTGGAAGGAACGTGCTGCAGCTTAGGTGGGAGTTGCAGGCCACTTGATTAGACGATTTCATTTACTTGATTCCACTTCTATCATTCTCAGTTATTGGGGCATGTGTCTCCCTTTCCACTATTTAGCTGTTTTATTGGGACAATTGTATTTCAGTTATTTCTAGTACTGTTACTTTGGGATTTATTCAGCATGCATGTTTTACTTTAAGTTTTAAATGCTGGGATTTAGTTGTTGAATGTTTAAATTTATTGGATTATATGTTCCAGGATTATTGTGGTGTGATTCTTTAAATATTAAATTGTTGTTGATAATTAAATCTTTATTTTCAAAATAAAATTTGGAAAGAAATGTTTAAAATTGGTTTTGACACTTAGCTTAATTAAATAGGGTGTTAAATTTGGAAAAGTTATTTTTACGACAGTGATGCTAAGAATGAACCAACTGTTCACCTTGATTTTAATTTAATAAAGGAGTGATCGCCCGGTATTTAATTAGGCGGGGTGTCACATTACTATGGTGTAATTCAAAATATATTTGAATGGAATTATATAAACTTTAAAGAGGTTGTATTTTATTGTGACTGGGTAAGAGTTGAGGATAAAAATATTTGTAAAGTTGATACTGGCACCAATTTGATCATGGTTGACTTGTCTAAGTTGAAGAGCAACGACCACGTGAGCGATGATCCATTTGTTTGTAAATTTCAAAAGGTCAACCAAGTATTTTACTCGGAGTATATCAACAACGAGTCTTGGTCAATTTTCCCACATGCGCCAAAGCGTCTAAATAGTAGTGTGGATGACTTGGCTGATCCTACCGAATATCAATCCATTTTTATGATAACCCGAATTTGAATTTTTTTTTCAATTTGTAATAAATATTCAAATTTGTACTTCATGAATCAATTTTTAATGCTTTTAATTGATTTACACTTCATCATTTTCACTCTTTTTATCTTTGTCTCTTTCCTTTGTATATGTATGTGTGTGTAGTGTTCGTGTGTGTGTTGGGGGGGGGGGGGGGAATGTGTGTGTAGTGTTCCTGTGTGTGTTGGGGGGGCAATGTGTGTGTAGTGTTCTTGTGTGTGTTGGGGGGGAATGTGTGCGTAGTGTTCGTGTGTGTGTTGGGGGAGGGGGGAAATGTGTGTGTAGTGTTCACGTGTGTGTGTTGGGGGGGGGGGGTCAATATGTGTGTAGTGTTCGTGTGTGTGTTGGGGGGGGGGGGAGATTTGGATTTGTAGTAATTGTACATATTTGCATGTCTTCTTCAAATTCATTTGGATTTGTACTAATAACAACATTTTTTTACAGAAAATGTCTCCTTCAGGTATTAAGGCGAGGATGATGATGTCGTCTGGGCTCGGTGGTAGCGGAGGCGAGGAGGGCTCCTCGGCCCCTAGGCTCCCCAAATGGGGCAAATTAGGGATGGTCGTCGAGAACAAGACGGGGCTACTAGCGAGACCCCTCGAGCTGGTAAAGACTATCATCGGCCCAGGGTACACTAGTTGGAGGGAGGTGCCAAGTGATCTCAAGTTAGCTCTTTGGGCGGCACTACAGGTAATGTATTTATATTTATATAAATATGAACATTTCAATTTCAATTTAAATTTAGATTTCAATTTCAAATTATATTTATATTTATTCGCAACTAACATTGTATTTGTTGGATAGGAAAAATTCATCTTGGACCCCAATCTACGCAATTCCGTCTTGGAGCAGTTGAGGGAGCAACACAAGACGTGGAAGAAAAATATGCAAAATCGGTATTTTGGGAAGAACCAAGAGTCCGTTATCCGAATGTGTGAATTCGTCTTGCCGAAGGAGCCGATCTCATTGGCACAATGGCAAGAGTTCATTGACAATGAGATCGGGGAGCGACAATTGGCATCTCGCCAATCGGGGAGGGAAAATCTGGTGAAAAGGACAGACGTACACTACTCCGACCGGACGTCTTACGGCGAGGTGGAGCATAACATGACGGTAAGAAGTAATTTTCCTATAATTACAAAAATGTGTTGTTCTGCATTATTTTACTTTGCGGGGCTGATATTAATTTTGCATTGTTTTATTTCAGGGGACGGGGAGTGGCCCTAGAGGTATGCCACATAGGCTTGATACTTATATGGCTATTCAGACGAATAAGGGGAAGGATAAGGAGGTCCCGTCCACGATTGTAAGTAATCCGACAGTTTACTTTTTCTTAATTACGTTGTAATGTTTTTATTTACTTATTTCAGTAATCATGTGCTTTTTATCGTTTCAGGCAAATCTTAAGGAAGTACCTGAGTCGCAGACTGATGCTGACAACGCATCTTTGTCCACTGACGCACTCAGCCAAGTGCTTGGTGCTGATCGCAAGGGGAGAACAAGGGGGTGAGCTCGCGGGTGGCCAAATCTAGGATCATCGGATTGGAGACGAGCAACGCCGGGTGAACGATGGACTCGCATGACACGAAGATGTCCCGTTTAGAGGTGAAAGTCCAAGATATGTTCTCATTCGTGAAGCGTTCTTTGGGAGGATATCGTAAGGGGAAAGGGAAGGAGAATGTGGTGGAGGAGGAGGTGCAGGAGGATAAGTTTCAGGAGGACGAGAAGGTGGATCTCGCTGCTTCATCATCGACACGTGCGAACTTTGATGATCCAGTTCCCTATTTGGCTCCCTTCAACCGATCGATGTTGACACTTGGTTGGTCGAGCATGTTTATACTGGACATAATTAATAGCCAGCGGATAGGGCGGGGGTTGAGGGACCCGAATACCGTCCAGGGTGCACTAGTTGATGGACATTCGCTTCAAGACATCGAGTCTAAGGTGCTCGTCACGCATGTGATACCCGGGAAGGAGAACTCCCCATTATGGTTGCGCGAATAATGCGCCACGATGTATATTTTTGGGTGTGCCAATTCGTATATCGTGTGGCCTACTCACCTCCTAACAGCTAACATTACCCCAGACATGTAGTTACATTATTTGAATTGAATTGTTTTAAGTTATTACATTTGAATTATATTTGGATTATATCGTGATGCATATTGTTTTGAATGTATATTTGAATTATCTCTATTTTATTTGGATATATGATGTTTGAGCAGGTACAACGTTTCTATAACAGGTACAAGTATACTGTTGGGCAGTAGCAGTGGTAGTGGCCATACTGCCCAGCAGATTTTTTTTTAATTCTGCCCAGAATTGTCTCAGCCAATGATCGTGACAATTTTTTAAAGATTTTCATGGGTTTTTCATGGTCCTTAATCGTTACAAAGCTTGTCAAAGTCAAATACCGTGGCATGACTGTGACAAGTCTAATGAACTTATCATGGTCAATGGTCGTGACACGTCCCTGACAATAAACGTTGTCACCCCCAGACTTATCATGGTCATTAACCTTGACAAGTTGGAATTGTCACAGTCAATGATCGTGACAATCCGACAGATTTGGTGTAGTGATAGTTTGGGCAACATGCCCAAAAGAAATACGAAGTTGCACCCTACTGTAGAAATGAAATGACTATGTCCAAATCCTGCAACATCCACACCTATTGCAGCTATGCATCATTGGAACATATCTTCAAGTTTGGCATCCATGTGGCTGGAAACATAAAAGGTTTTGAAAATATTTTTCAAGTATGGGTCAATGCCCAAAGTCCTTTTGAAAATATTTTGCAAGTGAATTAAAATGCAACAATTAAAATGTATGAATGCTCTTCATGTTTAAGTTAGTGTCGCACTCCCTTGAGTTACATCTCACCCTCCTCTAAAGTGCACACCTAAAGCTTTCTTCCTGACCCTCCTAGTTACACTACCCCGTCTAACTAGCCTTGTCATGAAACTCCATGAACTCTACTCTAACCCGAGTAATTTGTATCTTGACTTCGTAACTTATTTATCACATTATCTTAATTAATCATTTCTTAAAATCCATATAATATTCACTAGTTATATAACTAATACAAATTATCTTCATGTATTTAATTACCCGTATATAATTATCTACTCCATTATATACGTAGAACTATATTCCACAATTATACATATGTTGAATATAAATAAAACCGCTCTTAAAATCCATATAACATTCACTAGTTATATAAGTAATACAAATTCTCTTCATGTATTTAATTACCCGTATATAATTATCTACTCCATTATATACGTAGAACTATATTTCACAATCACACATATGTTGAATATAATTAAAATCGTCCTTCCGAGTAATACCTCATCGGATGCATTCTCTAAAGTGCTATTATCCTAGGTCTACTTAGTCCCACCTGGATTTCTGAGACAACTAACCACCGCCGAATCAGAACATAAAAATATAAACGTATTGGAGGCGGTCATATTCTCCCGAGTGTGAAGACAATCATTTCGATGCCTGATAAGCACCCAAAACTGTACAATTTATACTCGAAATAGACGTACTTTAGTTGCTATTTCTCGACAATTTGGGTCTTATGCGCTTAATTGTTCAATATGCAGGCTTAATGTGCATTGCAGAGTTCAAACGCTTAAATCAAGACAGTTGCGCGTTTTATAGAGCTAATTCCCTCTCCCGTACCCTAACCCGAGCCTAAACCTAGCTCAAACTTACCCTAAGCTTGTGTGTGTTTTATTTGTGTCATTTTATTATTTTTTATATTTTTAGTTTGAGTCATTTCTATTTTTAGGATTTATTTTAGATTTATTTAGTATTTTTTTTAGATTTTCTTTTCTATTTTTCTATTTTATTATTATTAATATAATTTTATTTTATTTTGATTTTATTAAGTTTTTAGTTATAGTTTTACTTTTCATTTTATTTTATTTTATTAGGATTAGATTTTTTTTAGGATTTCTTTTATTGATTTTTTTACTGATTTTACATTTAATTAGAATTTTAATTTTACTTTTATTAGATTTTATTTTTATTTTTATTTCTTTTTAATTTTATTTGAGTCTTTATTTTATTTTTTATTAGGTCTTTATTTTATTTTATTAATTTAACTTTATTAGTATTATTTTTTTAGGTGTCCTAATTAAACACACACACAGCCTAAAATCACCACACTATCATACACCCAAACACACCTAATCACTCCCTCACCCACACTCATCCACCCTACACCCCACCACACTTTATCCCTTCTATCATCATCTTCCCCACCAAACAAACCAACACCACTCTCTCTCCAAACTCCATTAACCCTTTAACTCAAACCACCACCACACCTCCAACTCCTTACCCCCTTTGTCCCTCCAACCTCCGACCACCTCTCTGGTCCCTAACCCCAGCCGTGACCCGGCGTGTCCCCCCAGCCCCGTCGTCGGACCACGAACCCACCTCGCCGACAATAGTCCAACCCGTGCCCCCGCCAACTTGTCGCCGGCGTACCCATACCCGGTGACCTTGACCCGATCGAAAGCCCATTTCCTCCAAACCCATGTCATTTTCCTTCCCACGATTTTACCTCCTGCTATGTCCCATTCCAAAACCAAAAGCCAAAGAAAATAAACCCTATTTTTGTAAAAGACCCACTTCTCATTTATTCCCTAACCCAAATCGTTTTTCCTTACCTGCCAAATTCCAAGCCAAGACCAAACTCTAAAAACCCATGTGCCATAAAACCATTTAACCCCTTTTCCTATTCTACCCCCAACTAACCTCTTCTAACTCAATACCCAAAATTACCCCTCACCCAAATCAAATTTTTTATTCCCTCTACTACCATTTATTCCCTCACCCATATATCCTCATACCTCACACCCCTCATGTGCACATCCTTATTTTACCAATTTAACCCCTTAGCTCCAATTGCATATAAAAGAAGACCTCAAGGCCATTTGAAGATCATTTAAGCTTAGAGATAGGAAGAAAATTCTAGAGAGAGAGAGTTTAGTTTAGAAAATAAATTAGAAAAACACCATTTGTAAATAGTTTTGTTTTATTTTTTTTAGATATTTATGAGGTTAAATATTGATTGAGAATTAATTGAGTGTTGATTATAATTTCATATTACTTAGATTCTCAATTGAAGGGTTGTATGCTTCTCATTCAAGGATTGAAGTTTATTAAATTCAAGAGATTGGTTTGATTATTCTTCTCTCTACTCTTTATTATTAAATGCCTATTGAATATTTGTTTATTATGTTTGATACCATGTTAGGCTAAATCCCCTTTCAAGGAGTGGGGTAAAACCCTTATTTGATGTTATTTTATTTTAATTAGTTTAATTACTTGAAAATCCCCTTTGAATGTTAATTTTGATCCCTCACCCTTAGATTTACGCCTCGAGAGAGGGTAAATGATTTTCGAGAGAAAATAGAAATTCTAATTATAATACCCATTTTAGATTCGAACTAGAGATATGGGTTTCTTAAGTGGGGTATTATAACTTGAATTTCAACTCTAAATTTTATTTTCTAAGATTGACATAAATTTTAATTAATCGATCCTAGCGGGTGATTAATTAAAAGGATTGTAGATTTATTTTTCAAGAGTTGTGAGGTGTTAAACTTAATATTCTAAAATGTTATTATTAAAATTACACTTGCAACGAGAGTTTATTTGTAGTTTTGATATTAATTTGGGAGAATTCAAATAATTAACTTAATTAATTAGAATAACTAAAATTTGTGGTGTAATCACATTCCTTGATTGTTCTCACAATTATTTACCTCACTTTATCTTTTATTTTAGTGTTAGACTTTGTTTTCATTTTAGTAACTTTCTAGTTAGTTATTTTTATCTCACATTTTAGTTTAGTTTAGTCTTATTTCACCTCACCTCACCCAATTGTTTTATTATTTGAAAAAGCTAAAAAAAAGTAGAAAAGTGAAAAAGCACAAAAATAAAATAAAAAGTGAATTACAATTGAATTTGTTCCATTTGCTTTACAACCTTGAAAGTGGATTGATACCCTTACTTACCGCTACACTTTAGTTTATTAATTTTGTAGGTATTTGAGGTTTTGATTAGAAGGAGCTTGTACAACAACGACAAATACATGCAAAAGTCAAGTTATCAAATGGCGCCGTTGCCGATCTTTGGAGCTTGACGTGCTTGAGAGGATTTTCAAATTTTGAGATTCACTTGTATTGCATTTTTCAATTTTAGTACCATTTAAGCTCAATAAGGCCCGTGACCGATGCCCACCTCTATTTGGATGCTACGACCTGAGGATATACTCGCCCTACTCCTTAACTAGGAGATTCACCCACTTCGCACAACCTCCCCCGATAGCACTAAAACATATAATTCTAAATAAATACCTAGCCACTAGTATTTATGAGCACAGACACAATATATATATATATATATATATATATATATATATATATATACAATACTGCTCTTGTGCAGACCAGTCCGCATTTTAAGAGTGTGAACCGGACATGTGTCACCTGGCGATGAGCCCAGAAAAGAGAGAGTGTGTGCCTATAATTTAGGCAAAAATTTCTAGGCGCACCGTTAGGTGACACATGTCCGGTCTACATTCTAAAAATGCGGACTAGTTCGCACAAGAGCATTATTATATATATATTTTAATCCAAGTTTTATCGTGCACAAAGTCCGTAACACTAGCCAACATATTCTCGAGTCTATGGTCCAACTCTAATTTAATTAATTTATACATTAATTAATTTAATATCTCCCCGAGTCCATGGTCCGATTCTAATTTAATTAATTTATACATTAATTAATTTAATATCTCCCCGCGTCTATGGTCCAACTCTAATTTAATTAATATGCCCATTAATTAACTTAACATCTCCCCGAGTCTATGGTCCGACTCTAATTTAATTAATATGCCCATTAATTAACTTATTATATCCCTGATTCTATGGTCCGACTCTATTTTAATCAATATACTCATTAATTAATTAAATATCTCCCTTGTGTCACACAACCAATGTACCCAGACTCCCTCACCTGGACCGAATTTTCATCTCTTAGAACGTACTCCTCAAAATTCCATTTTAAAGAGAACGCTCCTAATTAAATAATATTTAACAATTTATTATATCATCATATAATAAATTATTCCATCTATAAGCTTTAATTAATTAATCCCCCATTAATTCATTTATTTTCATGGCGTCACTCAGCCAAAATATCCGGATACCCCCTTGGTCTATAATACAATATCCCTAGTTAATTATTCAAAATTCTCCTCCATAAAGTTTGCACAATTATTAATCTGAGGTTTTCAATTTACTCAATCTGTCGAGATTTTTAAAATGCCGTTTTGAGGCATTTTCGGGCCGTTTTGGAAGCAACATATTAGAGAATGAAAGTTAAAAAATGCCATTTTCTAGAGGGCAATGTGAACAGGATCTCCATTAATAGATTCTGTGAAGCTTTTTACCCAGAATTATCCACTAAAATCCTTACGAATTAAAGCGAGTCCCAATATCTTAATTTCCAATTTCTATCTCCAATTGATAATAAAGATATGAATATATACTATTGTTCCCCAACTTGCAATCGATAAATTTCTCTAATTAACTTATAATTTCTTCATAGCATAGAATTCATAAGCCCTTATCATAATAGTCCCAAAAACTTGATTCGTAACTTCCTCAAATCAAAACCCAATTTGTATTAACCCAATCCAAAAATCATTTGTATAACACCTACTATGATATGAATTGAATATCACCAATTTACATTGAAGCAATTTAACAACTTGCCTTATATATTCGTAGCGTCTGAATCCTTTGATGAAGATGATAGGTTTAACACAAGCATCCAAATCTTCCTCCAAATTGGTTCCCAAAAAGCTCCTCAAATTATCCCCTTTCTCCCCTCTACATATTTAGGTATTCTAAAAATGTTATGGTTGCCCCCAACTCTCACTTTTAGGTTATAAAGTTTTAATCCCGTTTTTCCTCTTATGGGCCTAATTAAAATAGCCCAAATACTCCCATGTGAGCACGATCACGCGTAAAAATACCCCGTGATCCATTTACCACCCCCGGGGACACTTTTTGACTATCTCAACCTATTCGGACTTGTCCGTGCACTCAGAATTGACATCTGAAATACTTTATAACATTCTCTAATTTAAACCTCAAAATGCGACACATGCAAAATCCAAAGATGCTTCGAATGAATCAAATGTCAATTCACCAATTTAATGATTCTTCAGAGTTTTATAAATTATCCAATTTATAAATTTTAATTATCCAAATTAATTAAGTTCTATTTCTGAAAGAAAAATACTTAAATTCTAAGTCCTCAGAATTATGGGGTGTTACATACTTCCCCCCTTACAAAGAAATTTCGTCCTCGAAATTAAGATAAGCTTAGTGCTCGAAGGTATGAATATCTCTCAAAACCCATCCCTCTAAGATGGCTACGCCTATCTCTCCCACATCTAATCATGAACTATGCTAAAATAACTTTAGTTGACCAAGGTGCCCATACACCCTGTACCCGTGCTTAACCGCACAATTATTACCCGACTATACTAGCCTTAATCTGTAATATAACTTCCAAATTGCAGTTATAACAACATACATGTAAAATAACCGAGGTACCCAACCCATGTACAATGACTAAACATCTCCCCACTTCCAAATTTGCATTAAGCTTCATGCGTGGGACATCTCACAATGCGAAATCCAATCAAGGACCCCCCGATACACTAGTACCTAACATTGTCGGTCGATGAGATCCATTCATCCCCCAGTCCATAACACGTACCCTCAAATACCCGCCTTCTGGCATAAAGTATACATGCTCACACTTATGCTACAAAAGACAACACAAAAATACCACGACCCTACTATTCCTAGCTTTCTTTGCGTAAAATTAATCCCGAGCTATAACTCCCCGCTCGCAAATAAGTCTATCCACTCATCCCCCAGTCCATAGCACGTACCCTCAAATACCCGCCTTCTGGCATAAAGTATATACGCTCACTCTTATGCTACAAAAGACAACACAAAAATACCACGCCCTTACTATTCCTAGATTTCCTTGCATAAAATTAATCCCGAGCTATAACTCCTCGCTCGCAAATAAGTTTATCCACTCATCCCCCAGTCCATAGCACGTACCCTCAAATACCCGCCTTCTGGCATAAAGTACCTAACATTGTCGGTTGATGAGATCCATTCATCCCCCAGTCCATAGCACGTACCCTCGAATACCCGCCTTCTGGCATAAAGTATACACGCTCACTCTTATGTTACAAAAGACAACACAAAAATGACACGCCCTTACTATTCCTAGCTTTCCTTCCGTAAAATTAATCCCGAGCTATAACTCCCCGCTCGCAAATAAGTCTATCTACTCATCCCCCAATCCATAGCACGTACCTTCAAATACCCGCCTTCTGGCATAAAGTACCTAACATTGTCGGTCGATGAGATCCGTTCATCCCCCAGTCTATAGTACGTACCCTCAAATACCCGCCTTCTGGCATAAAGTATACACGCTCACTCTTATGCAACAAAAGACAACACAAAAATACCACACCCTTACTATTCTTAGCTTCCTTGCGTAAAATTAATCCCGAGCTATAACTCCCTGCTCGCAAATAAGTCTATCCACCCTGAATCACATTATTAATCGTCTCTACTCCCTGGGATCTAATTAACAACATAAGCATATCATCATAAGCCTATCATGCCACATTTAACATACATACTCGTATATATAAGCTAGACCCTATATTAGGTGATACCTAGCGAAAATAATCCATACCTGGTACAACTAACACAAATTCTTACTATAACTATCCACTATAGCTCCAAACCATCGCTAACCAAGCGAAACTTGGAAAATGTCCCACTCCACCCTCATAACTCTCGAAAGTAGAAGTCTCTCCAGTAATGCAAACATCACAGGATAATGTCGCTAACGTCTAGTACATAATAATACTTATCTCAAACTCAGCTCCACACTCTCGACCTGACTATATAATACAGGTATTCTTGATTACCCCACAATTTGCAATTTAATTCTTCTTGATACTCCCCCACCTAATAACTTGTGGTACATAAGTTCTCTCTGTGCTTCTGTCACGGCACACCCCGGGTCCACTTCCCTATATCTAAATATCTTTCATTTTAAAGTGTATTCTCTACACGTCCAATAATTTAACATTTAAAACCGATGCACTCTCATCCCACAACGTCTCACTACTTTCAATGTTTATTAAGATCCATGCGTATAACATTCCGCAACTAATCTCAAAAGAACGTTTTCCAATGCACTATTTCCTAGCATTGTCGATCATCAAAATATGTGTGTCCATAACACACACTAAGATATCACAATTTTTTTCTCCTGACACATAAATCAAATCACCTATGCCGATGTCTCTTAAGGCATTATATGATATGAAGCTATCACTATCACTAGGTTCTCAGCGTATAAATAACAATGAGCTAAATCTCTCCACTCCACGATAAACCCGACATTCCGGGAATAACATCTGTAAAGGTTCCTACGCACCGGGATCCAATATTCCTAGACCAGTGTACTCTCTGAAGTCTATTTAATGAATAATATATACGTGAGCTCGACAGGTGAGTCATCGTAAAAGAATATGCATCCTGCCCTGGAACCGCGAATACGATAGTCCTGTTGTAATCGCCCACCATCGATTACTGTAAGGACATATTTTCATAGGTCTGTTATCAATTTATTATGTCATATACCGCTACACCGTCGAAGAGCATTCAAGAGCAATCTACATCAAAGACGGATTCGAATTAATCATGTTCTTCATCAAAAAGGCTCCGCAAAGTTTACTTTTGTAAGGTTATGTTTTAAATACCTTTAGTTTTCACTTAGAGCTTTTGGGATATTTTTACACAATATTTTCCAAGTGTTGGAGCGGGATTTTTCGTATAAGTTTAAGAATGAGTATTTTTTCTAAGTTTTGAAGCGGACCTCGATTTTGACGCCCAGGTCGTTCGCGCGAGATTAGCATCTCGTTCGAACGAGATTGGATGTCGAGCGATGTCGTTTGAATGATATGCGTACTTCGTTCGAGCGACATCTGCTTCTCGTTCGACCAAGCTTGTTTTTCGAGGCGGTGTGTTTTTGTATAAATACTCATTAAATGGTAACATTTTCATTGAGAAGTCCATACGTTTTCCAGAACAGAAACACTGCAAAAGCATAATCCTTTTTGGATTCTTCCTTTAGGGTTTTAATCCCTTTTTGGTTTTTCAATTCGCAAAACTCCCATATGCTTTAGTGAATTGTTTTGGTGTTTAAGAACAACTTTACTTTTGTTCAACCTCTGTGGAGAAGGCATCTCCATCTTTGATCGTTGAATACCAAGCGTAGTCATTCTGCGTGTAGACGAGCCGAAGACAATGAATCAACACTTAGAGGGTATTTCACTGTCTCTCGTATCTTTGAAGGTTTGCTGAAGGCACTGTGCATTACACACTTGTGGGCGATTATCAGGTTGTATGTAAGTCAAAAGTCTTGTGAATTCTTCAAAGTGTTATAAAAGGTTTTTACCCAAAAGGGATTTTTTCCTATATCGGTCGTCTTTATTTTTCATGCATGGTTTGAATGATTTATCATATTTAGATGCATGTTTAGGGGCTGAATTAAGCTTGTTTAAAAATAGACTTTAATTAAATAAGTGTGACAAATTAGAAAGTTGCGAATTTAATCAATTATCACACAGTCACGTTTTTTTACTTACCCATCGCTAACCAGTCCATATCCATGAAAAATTATACTCACATAACACCTCTCAATGTTCACACCTGCTCCCCTGTAGATAAAACTAAAGAGATCCCCATTTCCTCGCGGTAAATATATACACCATAGTAATACTACGATACATCCACTAAACTCGTCTTCCACGAGAATATAGTGTTAGCAAGAATATTGTGAGCACTCATGTTATACAAAATTCCTCCCATCTATTCGAGGATAAAAACTCATACTTCTACTTACCTACACACTTGCGGCCCAAATGGTTCCTGGACATAATATTCTCATCCAAATCGAACCAAAAACTTCCTATCTCTTGTCCCTGGTGGGCATCCCGCTCCTATCCCCTAACTCACAGTGGTCATAATCAATTGTTGTGGTCCTACTTTCCACACATAAGACACTTCCCTGTGTTAATCCCCTGTCTCTGGCCCCACTGGCCATATAGGGGTTGTCCTTCTCGCGTACTTGGTAGACTTTACCCTAATTGATACCCCTGTTGTCTCTTTGGCTTCGCTGGCCCCATGGGACTTGTTGGTGGCCTCGACGACCCTGATTGAATCCATCGTCACTCAATAGGATTTTCACTGATCTAAATCATATAAATGGGTTCCTTGACTGGGTATCCCCCTTGTGGTGCCTCACTTGCACTTCTAAATACAATCTTGTCTTTCGGTCAAATTCTCCACCTCTGTTGGCTTCCTTCTCACATAATTGTTGATCTCAAATCATGTGGTTTGGCAATTGGGATGTGGTGGGGCTCATATAAATCACACGATCGTTCTATAAAGGTCGCACCGTGACACGTCAATGAGTTGACGAGAATAAAAATCACCACGACGGGAGAGTGGCTGGCATGGAGAAATAAGCTATGTGTCACCTTGAGTGGAGAGTAGCACCACAAACACTCACATGGATGGTGAGGGGATAAAGAACTCACGAATGGGATCGTGGAGCACTATGGTGGAGGGTGGGTTCAGGTGAGGACCTAAATACATGGATGGTAAAATGCAAGGTACAATAGCAAGGTCCACGTCAGGTGGTGGGGTGGAAAGGACAATGGATGGGTCGGGTGTAGGGCTGTGTTTTTTTTTCGAACTTTCGATTTTTCTGCAAAAAATCAGATCAAAAATCGTAAATATTTCTGAATTTCTGATTTTTTGATTTTTACGAAACTATTCCGATCCGATTTTTCCAAATTTTTTCCCAATTTTTTTCGAATTATTTCTGATTTTTTTGATTTTTTTCCCGATTTTTTGAAAGTTTACCATATCCCGCATCGGTTGGGAGTAGGGGTGGACAAAAAATAGACCGACCCGAATGGACCGAATCGAACCGAATCGAAATTAAGGCTATTTTGAAACCAGTTCGAAAATCGGTCCACACAAACTAAAAACTGATTAAATCGGTCCGGTCCGCGACTCACTATATTAAAAGACTGGTTTGGACCGAACCGAATATATATAATAAAAATAATATTATTATTTTTCTTATAGATAGCTTTTGAATTAATGTATATAACTTATGAATTTAATTTAGAACATTTTATATATGTATAGACATTTTTTTTATTTGGGTTAAGAAAATCCATGTAAATATCACTTGAGGTTTCGAGTATTATTTTTTTTTTTAATTTTGTATATATATTTGTGAAAACAATAAATAAAAACATTCATAATATATATATATATATAATGGGGCTAGGATCGAATTTAACCCGGACCGAAAAAAGCCAGGACCGAATTAATCGGTCCGATCTCAGTCCAAAAAATAGGCAAAAATCGGTTCGGACCGGACCGTGCCCACCCCTAGATGGGAGAGGGAGAGGGCTGCAGAATGTGCTTTATAGAAGGAGAGTATTCTCCTAACTTCTACACAAATGAAAAAATGGGTCAAATCCTCATGTAATTACATGTTGGGTAAGCCATTTTCTTTGTTTCTTTAAAAAGAGAATTTTGAGTAATCGAAAATCCATAATTTTTTTTTTTTGAAATTTTGGAATTTTTTGAAATTTCTGGATTTTTAATATATTTTGTGAGTTGTTGATTTTTTTTTTCAATTTTTTTCGATTTTTCAATTTTTCCAAATTAGGATTTTTTTTAATTTTTTGAAAAAATCGAATCGGAAATCAGAATAATTATTTTACTTCTGAAAAAATTGAATTTTTTTCGAGGAGACATTTTCCGATTCGATCCTACCGAAACACAACCCTAGTCAGGTGGGGCAAAGGGTGGGTCGAGTGGAACAATGGGTACGAAAAGATGATCCAACTCAAGAGTAGGGGACACACACTCCTCATAAGGCACAAAGTTATCCTCAAAGGAACTCGCAGGAGGAAGTGTGGAAGTAAACGATTGAGTGATCAACTTATCCACCCGTAAGTCAACATCGAGGTGGTGGGAAAATCTAATGAGGCATTAAGATCCGAGATATGTGAATCTACATCAATATATAACCCAAAGTGAGGTAAGCATGTTTGGGCATGATCCATATCCAGAGAGGTAGGAACCATCTCGGATGTAATCTCGGGGCTTTGGTGCCTCGGGAACACACACGGTGGAATCAAATGGTGTAGACTCGATCATATTTTTGGATTCGTTGGGAGGGGAAATATGAACCTTAATGATGGGTTCTTTAGGACAAGGTGGGGTTTGATCAGTCTCATAATCCTTGGATAAGTCAACACCATTGTGAATTTGAGGCCCAAACCACGAGGTGGTCTCAACTTCGAGATTCTTGGGGTGATATGGTCACACTCAAAATGCATGTCACTAGATGACTCATCATCACTCCATATGGGTTCAACAATGGGTTGACTTGGGGTGAAATCCAACATTCTCGCACACTCAAATTCATTCAAACTTTGTTCATGTCGTTGAAGGGATTTAATTTGATATTGAGTAGCTTTTTCTTATTCGAGGATAAACTTTTGCCAGAGGCTTTCGAGAGAGGATGTGGATTGTGGTCTTGAAGTGTTGGCGGGTGGCGGAGGTGGTTGAGGTGGACACAACATACTATTGACACTACGAAGCGGAGAATACTCATATGAAGTGTGGGGAATAGGTTCAAGTGTATCATACACAAAAGAAGCGTATCTGTGAGAGGCAAAAGGTCGATAATCATGAGGAGCATAGTGAGATGACTAATTGGGATGGGGTGCACTAGGATACCATGATGACTGTAAAAACTTATGAGGATCCATAACATGGGGTTTGTGATTCATATTGCTTAGGAGGGTGATCAAGCCTCCTCGAATATCTTGGGTGCTCACACCAATCGATATTGGATATGTCGTGACAATAGGCCGAGGGTGGTTCCGAAATAGTGTCATATGGATACACTTGGGCTATGGTTTAGTAGGATGGATACAAAAGGTAGGGGAACTTATGGGGCAAGTGATCGTCTAGAAAGCAATAGGTGCACGACGAAGCGTTGGACGCCTTGACACTCATCGACAAAGATGATGTAATTTGGGATGCATGCACGGGCGACGCAAGAGTATCAACAGTTTGTGTGATAGAGTTAAAGCTACAAAGTAAAGTATGGAGGTTGGATTTGGTCTCAACTTCAAACATGCTTCGAGACAATGGGAATTGGCCAATGTAATCCCTTAAAGGACGTTCTGCAACCATAACAAGAGTAATATTTTTTGGAATTTTTAAATATTTTTTGAAGGGAAAGAAAATAGTTTTGTGATGTTTTTTAAAATGAGGGAAAGAAAATATTTTTGGATTTTTATAGAGCTACAAAAAAGATTTTTTTTTTGATTTTTTTAATTTTTAAAAAAAGAAAGGAGGAAAATGTTTTTGTGATTTTTTTGGAAAAAGGTGGGAGAAAAAATATGGACTCTTGAATTGGACGATTTCACTAAAACCGGCTACTTAAAGATTGAATTAGACATATACAAGTCAAGTATAAATCCAAACTAGCACGTAGCCAATTTATATCGTCAAAATTAGGGAAAGGGTAGCAAAATTTTAATTAAATCCACAGGCGACAAAAGTCACGAAATTTATCTTTGTGATCGCCTTTGTAAAAATTGTGTTCCTACTTGGCTATATAATTGATTGATTTTGGATTTAGTGATAGTTTGGGTAGCACAGAATGGATAAGCGAGTGAGTCGGGTGATGAAATCCCTTCTCGTTTCAATGACCGAGTATAGGTCTTAGGTCCATTAATTCATCAAACCGTCCAAAATAAATGCAATATGATAATAAAAATCACATTGGAGAAAATAAGCACAAAAATAATGGACTCTCTTGCAGGAGATTCAGGAGTTATAAAGAAATGTACCTCCTATAACTTTTACACACGTGGGGTGAAGACCGATTTGAGTCAACAAGGGGGAGATCGCATATCTCTGTCGGCCCCCGAAGTTCTCCCGACCCAAAGTAAAGAGACTTCAAAATCCACTCCAAAGGCGCTAGATCTATTTTTTCCCATTTCTCGTTTCCCATTTCCCTTTTGCCTTTTTATTTTTTTATGAATAATTATTATAATTAAATTGGGGTCAAAATGCACCCAAATAAATACAAAGCCTAAATAATCCTAATACAACCAGTCTAATGAATAAAAATAATTAAAAACTATACTGCAAATGAATTACAAGTCTTCAATTTGTCTCCTTGTCAAGAAAGCGGCAACGACACCATTTCCCCGGCAATGATGCTGGTTGCTTTTTCCCTCTACCTTACTATGAAATTAGTGACAATTTCTCCAGGGTTATTCTTGAGAAGTTCGGAATCATGATGTGTAACCTCCAACTCCTCGTTGTATTTGTACTGTGAGATGAATTCATGGGCAACATCCTCCCAACTGCGAATTTTGAATTCTTCGAGGGATAGGAACTAACGAAGAGCCTTGTCTTTCAGAGTTTGGTGGAACATATGGACCATTTTTCCTCGGAGACACCTAAGAGAGTCATGGCTAGATGATAGCTTAGAAGGTGAACATTGGGGGCCCAATACCCCCGAAGTTCTCAATGTTGGGCATCTTGAATTTTTTTCTGCAACCTTTCTTTTTGTAGGGAGATATATGGGTGTAATACATTCAATTCCTAGATATTCAAATGGGTCAAACTTCTTGGTCAATAACTTATGGTTCTCCTTGACCTTGTCTAAGTCTTCTTCCTTTGGATCAATAGGTACCGACAAGTTAACCCCTGTCTGATCAAGATTTGGCATAAGGAGCTGAGATGGTGGTGGACCATTAGTAAGAGTGGCATGTGGAGCATGCAGGTATTCTTTCGGGACCCAAATAGGTTCAGGTGCAGGGAGGACCCATAGCACGGGGAAATGGGACCTCGGGCTTTTTAAGAACTGGATTTCAGTTTCGCTACATCTCGTGAAACTCGATTTGAAGGTTGTTAATCTTGGTAGTAAGTTGGACTAGGACCATCATAAAATCAGGCTGCACATTCGGTACTGGGTCTGTGTTCTCCATGGAGAGTTGGTGAAGCTAGATTTTGAACTCCGAGGAAGTAATGGGAAAGCTGACGGAGCCTCGAGGTGGTGTTATAGAAGACCGAAGCCAATAGAGAGTCAGGCCAAGGGTCAAGTATGCGATCGTCCCGAGAAGAAAAATGTTTCAAATTTATTTTTAAAGGAGAAGAAGAAAAAACCTTTATTATTGAAAAAGGAGGAAAATATTTTTGACACTTTTATTTGGAAAGGGAAGGATAAAATATTTTTGGTATATTTTTTTAGAAGGAGGAATTTTTTTTTGACATTTATGATGAAAGGAAGGAAAATGTTTTTGGTATTTTGAAAAAAGAGGGGGAAAATGTTTTTGAAACTTTTGATAAAGAAGGAGGGAAAAGCGAGGGAATGGTGTCAACATGATTATTATTATTATGTCTTCACTTGTATTAGGTTCATATAAATGCAAAAATAAATGTTGGACGGGACTCGAACCTCGAAAAATTGGGTTTGAAAAATATGTAAAACATGGTTGGACTTGTTGCCAGGTTCATAAAAAGGGTCCCATTTTGGAAAAAAAATAAAATTGCGCAAAATTTTAGGAGAGATGCCAACCCAGCATTTCGATAGAGTTTTGGATAGTAACCGGCGAACTAATTATGATTGCCCTAGGTTTGACACCAATATGAAGGTATGCAGTTGTTGGGTTAGTGGAAAGGTTCCCCCCTTTGGCATAACTTCCAGATATACATCTTACTTTTGAGGGCAATCGGTACGTGTGGACAAGCCATTTGATATGCCTGAGTGTACGTGAATTGCCTCACTATATACATCGTGGGGACAGTATGTGTGAGAGCGAATTCGATATACTCGATGTAAGTGAACGAGTTCCCTGTTATATACCTCCCACCATGACTTCGATCAAGCGATACAATGCGGGGGGAAACGTTCGATATACATTAAAGATACTAGGCCAATAGAAGGTGAGGGTCATATTGCTTAGGCTAACTGTGACCTGGTGGACTAGAGACCATCGAGAAGTGACCCCCTATTATGGGATAATTTTTGGTCAACAACCATGCTCTTGGTGATGTAGTGTGCAAAAATGCATGATTCTTGATTAGTATATTATGGAGAGTGTATTTTATTTGGCACGGTGAGCATTAATAAGGTAGAATGTACACAAAAGTAAATCTAGCATGAAGATTACACTAAGCATGGATTCGTGAGAGTGTGTGATGTGTGAATATCTATAAGTGAGTGTGTGGTAGTCAGCATAAGCATGGATCAACTACAAGTGGCATGTGATAAGTGTAAGTGAACATGGATAAGTGTGGTAAGTGGAGGTGTGTGCTGGTGACCCCTATGCATGGATATTCTAAGTGGCGTGTTAAACATGTGGATATAAGTGATCCTACGTGTAAGTAGTGTGAGGTGTACATGGAGAATATATAAAAGTGTGTGAGTGAGGAGTGATATAAGAATGAGGTAGATATATACAAGGAATAATAGAGAAGAAAAAATGGAACACACAGGTCAGTGCATATGCACACAAGCTGAAAATGATAACACCCATGCAAATAGAGTCTATCCCTCTTACGACTAGTCTTTCCCCAGTGGAGTCGCCACCGTGGCCATCCTGAGATTTTTCTCCTCCTCATCCGGGCACTTCTGAGGGGGATAAAGGGGGAGGAAATAAATAAAGGTCCTGTGCCCCGGCACTTATTCAAAGGAGGACCGCTTCGATCATAGTCTGTATGGGGTGATGTAAAGAGATGGAGTCGCTAACCTATTTTTTACAAAATAGGCAAAAGAGCATGTCGGTGCCTCGAGAGAACGGCATCAAAGACTAACTGATGCTCACAAAATCAATAGTTCAGAGGTTCAGGGGCTAAGTTACAGAATGGGAAGGTGTTAAGAACCCATCCCTCCCTTTTGGTCTCTCATATGCTTGTGTTACTTTGTGCTTTACAAAAGAAAGAGAAAAGACGCAAGTAATTTTTTCCAAACCGATGTACATCAATATAAGCAGTGCCATTAGGAGAACTATCCTCAGATTCCACTTTTAGACCCTCAATGATGCTATTGAATATCCTTCCAGAATTATGTGGTTCCAAACATTAAAAACCATAAAAAATAGGGTTATCTATTACCGTGTTGACCTTATGTACCTTTGCTTCTATAAATATCTCGTTCCAATTCCAATACACACCTATGTCTTCTACCTACCACTGAATCAAAATTAAATTAATATTCGCTTTTAAGAGAGGCACGTTATATTCCTTGATTTTTCACTTTTGCTTCCATATGTAAGAGTATCAGCAACTGAGAATTTTGTATAAGTGCATCATCACTTTTTTAATTTGGATTGGGTGAGATGAAGAGTCACCGTGTCATACTTTATCAAGTTATGCCATAGACTCCATGCTGCCATACCGAAGGACTCAAATCGAATATTTGAAAATGACTCAGCTACTGCCCTTGCACACGTGTGCTCGGATAGACACCTCTTTTCTCTCATCCAATGGAGGCAACTTGTTAGACCTCCATGTCTCTTTAACTATTGAACAGTCTCTACGTACATAAATTAAGGTCTCGCTGTGTCTTTTGCGATCTCAGTAGCCTCCGAAAGCCATGACACGAACGTCTGACACAAGTTTTTAATGTGATCGACCATTTTTTTGCTCTTGATGAGCATGCATCCACATACACTTCCATATTTTTACCAATTTCATATGTTCCTTCAGCATTTTTGAGCCTAAAGGGCATAACGATCAGTAGGTACCTCGATTGGTGATAAATGAGGTTTTCTCTTTGTCCTTAGATTTCATCTTGATATGGTTATACCCTGAATAAGCATCCATGAAACTGAGTAATTTATGTCCAGCGGTGGCATCGACCAGTTGATCAATCCTGGGCAAGGGGAAATGATCTTTCGAACAAGCCTTGTTGAGATATATGAAATCAACACATATACACCACTTGTTATTCCTCTTCCTTACCATTACTGTGTTAGCCAACCATTAAAGATATTTAACATCTTCAATGAAACTTGCTCTCTACAGTTTGTCCACCTCTTCCTGGATGGCCGTATTCTAGGCTAAATACACATCATTTCTGTTTGATGGGCTTGGAAACCTTGACAATTTTCAATTCATGGAACATGAATCCTGGGTAAATCCTTAGCATATCCTCGTGGCTCCAAGCGAACACATTCTTTCGTTGTTTAAGAAACTTTATTAATTCATGTTTAAGGGCTGGATCCATGGATGGGCCAATATATGTTGTTCTTTCTGGGCAATCGTAGTCAAGGATGATGGTCTTCGTTGCTTATACAACTTGTTCTTTAACCAAATTGGCCTCTTCGCGAGGGTCTAGGGTCTCAATCGGCTAAGTGGTAGTGAATTTCTTTACTTCTTCTTGGTCAGCTGAGGTGTAATAGCATTCCCTGGCTTCATCTTAATTTTCAGTAACAACGTCGACCCATAGTGCATGGGTAATTTTAGGTATTGGTGGATAGTAAATGGAATTTCTTCAAACTTTTTCAAACTGACTATGTCGAAGATCATGTTATAATATGATCAGAGGTTATTATCTAGATGAAGAAGAAAATCCTCTTAGTTTGGCTGATTAGACAAGTGCCAATTAATATTTCCAAATTAACAATTTTCAAAGGATATGCCTTTTTTTCTAAGAAACCTATAAGGGGTTGGTGATATGGATCCATCTTGCTATCACGTAGGCCCAGTCCTTGGAAACAGTAGTAAAACATAGCGTTGATTGAGCTACCACTGCCCATCAAAATTCTCGTAACTATTGCTTCATGTACCCTTATAGTGATGACCAGAGGGTCATCATGTGGATATAGTACCCCAGATAAATTATTCTTGGAGAAACCTATCACCAACCTGTCTTTGTTTACTTTCCTTGGGTGACCATCAACGTCATCAGAAAAATTGATTTATCGAATATATGAACATGTTTTGGTTTCATTTAGGTATGCTTTTCTCTCATCTATTTTGTGGGACACCCCTCCTAATTAAATACTGGCTGATCAGACTTTTATTAAATTAAAACATAATTTACAAAATGGTCAATTCTTAGCATCTCTGTTGAAAGTAAATTAATTACTAATCACCTATTAGTTAATTAAGCCAGTGCCAAATTTTATCTTTCATTAAACATACAATTAATAATATGCGAAAAATAAATTACAACATTCACATAATACTAGAGTCCAAACCATCTCAAGTAAGTAAATAAATAAATTCTTATCGACTAAACCATCGGTAAAATCCCAAACCACAATAATGAATCCAACTAATATGAATATCTGAATACAAGTTTGAAACTGCAATACTAAATGAATAAAGTCTCAAATGGGGAAAACATGCCTAAACGGAAATCCTGGAAGAAACTCCTACACTAGGAATGAAATGATAGATGCGTTTAATCAAAACTTTACAAGCTTCCACAGTGCTACATCTATGCATCCTTGTAAGAATCATCAAGTCGAGCATCCCTATGGCTAGACACCTAAAAGGGTTTTGAAAAGATTTTATAGCAAGGGTTATAACCCAAAACATTTTGAAAATATTTAGCAAGTATTTATAACAATTTAAAATCAGTTATTTATTACACATGTTAGGCTCACGCACACTCACCTGAGTTTCCTCACCTCCCAACTATTGTTCACGCCTAACGTTTCTACTTAGCCCACCTAGCTATTCTACCCAAGCTAACTAGACTTAAGTATTTCTGAATACAAACACCTCTCTATTCCCGTACCGCTGATACAGTACTTCACCCGTTAGTTAACGTTTCTCATATGTTATAATAGTTGAAATTATCATTTCACTTATATTCTCATTATTAAATTAATTAAGTTTCACTACTTAATTCAATCTTTAGATATCCACTATTTAATTGTCTACTGTCACACATAAGTAGAATATTCATGTCGATGTATATATTTATCTCGCTAATATATATATATATATATATATCATTACGGCATCTCTCAAAAGGACCACTGTGAAACAAGGGTATACTCTACTATCACCCAAGTACCTCTCGTACTAAATAGGGACAAATGGTTCAGTACATCTCCTCGAACCCAAAATCAAACAACAAGCAGTGGAGGCGAACATAATTCTAAGGCTTTGGGATACTCACGTACCTAACGTACCCAAAAGACACGTCAGACACACTAATACACGATACATAGTGAGCCACCCTAAGTTCTATGTTCTCGGGCACAAATCTAGACCTCCCTAGAATCGGCAAGGTTGGAACACCCATTGTGCGGTAACCTCCGTGATAGCAGGCAACGTAGGACTGTTAACATATATCATCATGAAGGTCCCTGTATGAAACTTTAACCAAATATTTTTGCTTTAGCGAAATTAAGTCAAGGATGAAGGCAAACCAACTTTCTCTTTTTAAAAATCTCTTTTTCAATTTTTATCAAACCAAGTTGGGACACAAATTAACTTAATCAGATTTTATCTTGTTTAAACCTAAGCATGCAACTAGTGATTTAAGCAGTAAAATAAAGTAAAGCAATACTCACAACGCCGATGTGTGAGGAAACCCAATTGGGAAAAAACCTCGGACGGGCCAGGACAGACAATCACTATGATAATGGTTTTACAAAGTCATACGGTAGTCTTATACAACGACTCGATAACCCACGAGACTTAGTGCTCCTGTGATCTTCTACCAATATTCACACTTCCAACACAGAAAGTGACCTTCTTCTACAATGCTTGTCCACTACAGTCTCCTCACTAATGCCTCGGTGTCCACCGATGTGGCCTTGTGTCGTCTATGATGTTGAACATGAAAGTAAACTTCTTCGCTTCTCCACCGCAAAACCAGCAATGTTGAAGTATTGAACAAACCTAACTTGATGCAGCAAAGATCACATAAACATATGATAACTATAACTCAGATCTTTGTAAAGTCTAAGGATGTGTTTTAACTTTAAAAACCTTAGAAACTTTGTGCAGAAAACTCTCTGGATCGAAACTATTTTTTGTATTGCACAACCTTCGAGAAAACTGGACACACCCATTTATAATTATTTTAAGGTGGTGTCAGATCTCGTTTGAGCGAGACACTTTGTTGTTCAAATGACACCAGGTCTCATTCGAACAACATCAAGTGTCGTTTGAACGACGTTGTCAGATTAGAGTTTTAATTAAACCATCTTTAAAAACAAAGTTTTACTTAAAACCAAATCTTATCCAACTTTCCATGCCTTATAAAAATGAAGTGTAAACAAATAAAACACTTTTAAAACATTTTCTTTTAAAAATAACATCCTTATTTTTCTAAAATAAAATTCCAAGTTTCATTAACATAATGCATTCATACTTGTGTGATCTCGGAATGCAATTAAACAGTGAAGACGAGAAATTGCACCAATTAAACTTCAACATGATTAATTCTTTGTAGCTTTCCCGCAACGTCTTCAATTTATCTTCGAGACGTTATAGTCTCATAGTGATTGAACAATAAAAATCTACCTATGACTGAAAGGTTTTTTGTTCCAAGAATAAGTCAAAACTATATTAAGACTCAATTGGAAATTTGGTCCTTACAAATCTCCTCCTTTGACTATTCCAGAACAAAACCAACAGTTAAATACCTAAGCCAGTCTGTCAATCCGTATGACGCCTAAATACTATCCCATAAAACCCAAAAGTAAAAATTACATCATCAGTACAAGATAAGAATTATAAATGTGGACCGACAAGCATGAAACTGTCTCGAATGTCTGAATGTGATGCAAACTTGAAATCTCGAATATCTTTAAGCATACCTACACACATGAAACAAAGAAATACCCAGTGAAGTATGGAGGAACAAACGATATAAATCAATATGAAAACTCAAATCACAATCATTTGTTATGTGAGTAAACATGATACCAATTTATGTAAACATAAAACCAATATGTGTAAATAAACATATAAAACAAAAACTCCCCCTACATCACAGACATTTCTCCCCATTTTTGTCTCGAATAGGCAAGTCGGTGAAAAGATAAATAAATCTTTAAAAACTATACTGATTTGATTAAATCAACTCATATTATGATAGATAAACATGAAGAAACCAGCTAATTATGATCAAGCTATGTTAAATCAGTAGCTAGCAAACAATTAAATCACACAAAGAATATATCAATCTAAGTAGGTGTGACTAAACAAATCTATTCATAAAACATATCATCGAACAAAGTAAACTTCATAAACAGAAACCCAGTACCAAAATTTTAATCAAAATGCAGCAGGTTACTGAAACGGAAAACAACCAGAAAAAGTCAAAACTGGTCAAACATGTTGTCGTTCAAACAAGCCATGGATGTCGCTGGAGCGAGATGCGGCATCGCTCGAACGAAACTACATGTTGTTTGAACGACATGATCAAACTCTCACAGTTTCCCCAAAAAATAAACCAGCGTTGCCCAGTGAACAAATTTTATGAAAATTCTAACTGGAAGGGGCTCAAAACTGCGAAACCGTAGCTAAATTAGAAAAAATCAAAACAAAAAAAATATGACTAACATGCTAACATAGTATCGATGTGCCTAAACATGAACATGACATGTATGTGCATGAACTACAATAAATGAATCACAATTCCAACACATCGAAATGATCAAGAAGCTCTAATTGATAGCAATCTATCATCAAACTTTATCTAAGACATATGTGACAATTAAAGTATGAGCTTAATGAATTAAACAAACATCATGCGAACGAATCCGAAATTTTGACGATTCTACAAACAATAGCATCATGATATGAATTTTAAACCTTTGGATTCTTTGTGCAAAACCGTTTAAATTTTTAATCCATCCCAACCCCCTCAAATATATCATACTTTTTCTTTTGAATGAACTAAACTAATTTGGTCCATTTTTGGCATATGATTCTTTTATTGCCATTTAATTTTTTGGGGGCTCTTTTAAACGGTGGCTTTCGTGACGAGTTTATTTTACACTCTTGCAGCCCTTTCCTGTGAACACTCATCATTTTTCAATTCAATCCTCATGGCTAATGGATATAACATGCACAATCCCTGCTTAAGTCTACTTATGCATAGATTACAAGATTGAGATAAGAACGTCTCACAAAACTCAAATATGCAAGAGTAGTCAAAACATTCATATAAACTCGTGCATGTGTGCAATCATGGCATATAAACAAAGTCGAATCAAAATGCTTATCGACTTCTAAACAACCCCATAAATATATGGTTAAGATCATTCTAAGCATCGATAATTATGACCAAATGTCCTAGCCACATGGATAATGGAAGGAGGGGGGTCCAAGCACACCAATATTCCATATTAAACATGTTAACTCATGACACAAAACAAGCCAAAAATATTTTTGGCCTTTTCAAAATATTTTGACTCAAATAAAATCAAAATATTTTTGGATTTTTCAAAATTTTTCAAAACCAAAAAATCTTTTTTGTGTTTTTTCTCAAAAAAATTTCAAAAACAAAATCTTTTTGTATTTTTCAAATAAGATGCAATAAATGAAAAATATAATACAAAAATGATAAACATGTCATAATACTAGTAAAGTATATATCATGAATGCAAAGACTAGCATATGACAAACATAGTAACACTACCATCCTTTAGATTTAGCATGAGAAGAATCAAGTGCAACCAAATGAGAACCAACAAGTTTTAGTCCTAAAGCCTCTAAGTCCGATTTCCTAACCCAAGTAGGTGTGGCATAATGCATGGGGGTTTTGGGAATCGACACGACTTTATTACTAAACTTTCTAGGAGCATGCATAAGGTCATAGCAAAAACGTCTCAGGCGACCTTTCCTACCACAGTGGGAACACATTTAAACATGGTGGGAATGGTTACCAAAATGTCGACCTCTCCTTGCTTTCCAATTGGTCTCTCTCACACGTGCGGGGGGAATGGGAACAACACACTCATCAAGAATATACCACACTTATCTCTCTTAACTTGGACAATGTCGAATATCCTATCCAATTTATTCGACCTAAACTCCAAGTCAAACTTAACTTTAGACGATTATCTCAAACTCTCATCCAACTCTATAATCCTAGACTCGAGTAGAAGCCTAGACTCCTCAAACTCCAGCAACTCCTTTTTCAAAGCCTCCATCAAACCTTTCAGGGTGTCTCTCTCTTTCTCGACGTACTCTAACTTCTCCCTAAGCTTCTTCTCCCGTGCCCTAAGATCCTCAATCAACGCATCATTATTTTCTACGGCACACTCATTCAACTTAGCTTGCAATTTCGAGTTCTCCTTTTTCACTTTCAACGTCTCCTCAAAAACCTCTCGAAATGCAACTTGTAACTCTCCTACATAGATCTCCTCATCCTCACTCTCATCACCCTCACTTTCTCGGGAAGCACTCTCAACAGTCTCAGAAGTGTCATGCACATGAGTATCCTCAGGGGAATATAGAGCGTCATCTCTCACATGACATGTCGTAAACGCAACAAAGGTACGATCAATGGGAGAACTCTCTCCATCTTTCGGTTCACTATCACTTAAGGTGGCGGTATATGCTATCGATTTCTTACCCTTTTTTTAAGTCTAGTGGGACACTCAGCAACCTTGTGACCACATCCCTCGCACCCAAAACACCTCTCATACTCATCTCTCTTAGGTTTCTCAAACGTCTCCTTGGGGGTGGAGTCTCCCTTGTTCTTTAGTTTCTCAAAATTTTTGGCATCTTTCGATTGCTTTTGAAATTTAAGAAACTTCTTGAACTTCTTTGCAAACAAAATGACATCCTCACAGTTGGAATCAGATTCGTCATTCGAAACTTTATTTTCCTCCTTTAGGGATTTCAAAGAAATGCCCTTTTTCTTTCTTTGGTTCTTGCTTGGAGGTAAACATATCGAGTTCATAGGTTTGCAAGTCACCTACGACCACTTATAGTTTCGATGAGTTAAGCATGCCAAGGGAGTTCATAACAGTCACTTTAGAACCAAACCTACTCGGCAAGGATCTCAAAATTTTCTTTATCACTCGGTTATCGAGAATCTTCTCACCTAGGTTAAACGCTGCATTAACAATCGTGTACAACCTAGTGTAAAACTCATCAAAAGTCTCACTCTCTAACATCTTAATCATCTCAAACTGTGTAGTGAGATTTTGCAACTTAGATGCCCTAACCGGGCTCGTGCCCTCGTGAGTTAGTGCCAGTGTATCCAAAGCTTCTTTTGATGTCTCACAAGTCATGATCCTATTATACTCTTTAGGTGTGACGTGACGAAATAACGTGCAGACCTTTAGAGTTAAAAAGTGAAATCCTATGTTCGTTCTCAGTCCAGAATTCAATGGGTTTCAAACTTGTAACCTCAACCTCTCGTGTGAAAGGTGGTGACAAACCTTTCTCAACATCTAACTAGACACGCTCATCGATAGATTTTAAATCACTTTTCATTCGCATTTTCCAATAAGCATAATTTGTGCCATAAAAAACAGGAGTGCGAAAACTATCATAATTTCCAAAATTCATCCTTACAAGAAAAAAGGGATCAAACACAATAAAAATGTATTTCTAGCTCTGATACCAATCTAAAGGTCCCGATTTTAAACTTTAACCAAATATTTTTGCTTGAGCGAAATTAAGTTAAGGATGAATGCCAACCAACTTTCTCTTTTTGAAAAAATCCTTTTCAATTTTATCAAAACAAGTTGTGACACAAATTAACTTGGCCATATTTTATCTTGTTTAACCCTAAGCATGCAAAAAGTGATTAAAGCAAGTAAAATAAAGTAAATCAAAACTCACAATGCCGATGCACGAGGAAATCCAATCGGGAAAAAACCTCGGACAGCCCAGGCCAGACAATCACTATGACAATGGTTTTACAAAGCCAGACGGTAGTCTTATACAACGAATCGATTACCCACGATACTTGACGCTCCTATGATCTTTTACCAATCTTCACAGTGCCCACGTAGAAAGTAACCTTCTTCTACACTGCTTGTCCACAGCAGTCGCCTCCACAAATGCCTCGCTATCCACCGACGTGGCTTTGTGTCATCTACGGTTTTGAACATAAAAGTAACCTACTTCGTCTCTCCACCGTAAAACCAACAATGTTCAAGTGTTGAACAAACCCATCTTGGTGCATCAAAGATCACATAAACATATGATAATGATAACTCAGATCTTTGTAAAGTCTAAGGATGTGCTTTAGCTTTAAAAACCTTAGGAAACTTTATGCACAAAACTCTCTCGATCGAAACTATTTTCCGTACTGCACACCCTTCGAGAAAACTGGACACACATATTTATAGTTATTTTAAGGCGGTGTCAGATCTCGTTTGAGCAAGACACTGTATCATTCAAATGATATCAGGTCTCGTTCTAACGACATCAAGTGTCGTTTGAATGATGTCGTCATATTAGAGTTTTAATTAAACCATCTTTGAAAAGATATTTTTACTTAAAACCAACTCTTATCCAACCTTCATCCGTCCACATCTGAGAAAAATGAAGTGTAAACAAATAAAACACTTTCAAAACAATTTGTTTTAAAAATAACGTCCTTATTTTTCTAAAATAAAATTTTGAGTTTCATTAACATAATGCATTCATACCCGTGTGATCTCGGAATGCAATTAAACCTTGAAAATGAGAAATTGCACCAATTAAACTTCGGCATCATTAATTCTTTGTAGATTTTTAGCAAAGTCTTAAATTTATCTTCGCCATGTCATAGTCTCGTAGTGATCGAACTATAAAAATCTACCTATGACTGAAACGTGTTTTGTTCCTAGAACAAGTCAAAACTATATTAAAACTCAATTGGAAATTTGGTCCTTACACATCAATCATACAATAGGTACACACACAACATATGTATATATATATATATATATATATATATATATATTCAGTAGGTATTCACGCAACATAGTTATCATCATGTGTACGTAGTATATATCACTCGAATACTCATCGTACAATCAATTTACGATTATTCTCACTATCACATTTAATGGTGTATGATTCTCTACTCTTAAGGTACCTAGTTTCCCCTTGTTCTATTTTAGTAGCCAAGTCTTCCTTACCTTACTGGTTCATTCCATAAGCTCACTCACACTTTCCCGTAATTCCATTCTCATTCTCGCTAATTAATTACATTGTCTTTTAATCCCGTTTAATCATCATCTTAATTCTTTCGATAAGACAAAATTTCCCATAACCATATCATGGTCTACTGCAACATAATAGATTCCTCATTATATTATAACAATATCCCAATAGTTTTCCCGATAACAATTTAGGAGTTATAGGCTGAAAAGGGAAATTTTACATTTTTCTAGGAACCGAACTGGTCCGCCTCTGACCCGGACCGGTTCGCTCCTCTGCACTTTGTCTTCCTCATTTTGTAGATGCATTTTTCACCATTAACACCCACATCACTTACAAATTTCTTCACCAAATTTGAAACTAATTGTCCCTAACCATTTCTACATGCATTAGGATGATTTTTTATGTGAATATAACATCAAAACCTTACAATTTTCATCCAATAAGGGATTTAAATATCTAATCCTCAAAACCCTAGGTTTTATGTTCTTCCAACATTATACATCAAAAACCCGTATTTAAATTCCTGGATAATAACACAAAAGCTTCTAATTTGTTATCCTATACTAATATCAAATCATTCCACATGCACTTCCTACCTAAACATGTGTTAAATCATTCTTTTTTTTCCAAGGATTATCACTTTAATCAAAATATGAAGAAACCTTAGTCACATTAGTATTATAACTTCAAATAACTTGTATATAAACACTTTAATTTGATTAGTAGCATCTGATTTCGTGGTTGGGATGATGGATTGATGATATTATCTTCCAATCCTCACTCCAAGCTTGATTGTGGTGCAAGAACATACTGCAATCTCTCAAGAACTCTTTAAACCTCCAAGAATTATCTCATTTGTTCTCCAATGGGCACCCGTTGTATTTTGAGTTTCTAACCCTAGCCCCTATTATCTAACATCTGATAAAAGAGTTAGAAATTCGCAGGTCTCCTAACCCTCATTTCCCAAATGACTAAAACATCCCTATATAGTGCCGGTTTAGCCTAAAAATACACCGAAACCCAATCGACACCCCAGGGAATACTATTTTGACTATTTCGACCCTTTCGGAGGCATCCTTGACCTTGAAATCATCATCCGAGTCACTTTACTAAATTATTCCATCTCGACCCCAAATTAGTCTACACGCGACTCTCGATTGATATAATATCCAATTACATAATTTCACTCACTATTCTGCGTAATAATTTCCATACGTTATTTACTATTCACTTAGTAAATTAAATTTATAATATTAATCTTTATCTCACTCTCAATTAATATTTAATAGACATATTATTACTTAATTTAATTAAATTACTACTCTTGCATAATTTAAAATAAAACTAACTAATTACCAAATTAATTAAATTCAAAAACACAGAAATACGGGGTATTACATTTCGTCGCTTCCTCCGCCATCACCACCTGCAATGAAATGACAACCAAAAGAAATCATTTTACCTCACGTCCGAGTTCTCCTGGCTTCTTAGGCATATATGGATTGTCCTCATCATCGTTATCTTTGCCTCGCTTTTTATCGTCTCCTCCCTTACAAGGGGATTCTGATCGCCTCCTGGTTTCTCTTCCTTCTGTCCTTTCTTATCTATCAGCGAACTTGGAAAGCTTGCCTCGTCGGATTAGAATTTCTATTTCGTTCTTTAGGGTTATGAAGTTTTCCATCTTATGTCCGTGGTCCTTGTGAAACTCACAATATTTAGATTTATCTCTCCTATTCGGAAGAGACGTCAGCGTTACAGGCCATTTTAGATCACTGCTTCATCGGATCTCCTATAAAATGTGATGCACACCAACAGTAAGAGGGATTTATTCCTCATATCTCTTGGTCTTTTCAATCTTCTTATCTTTGTGATCATCCTTCTCAAAGCCCTTATTGACGTCGATTTTGGAGCTATGAGATTGCTTAGAAGCCATAGCCTCATTGGTGTTCATAATTTTACTAGCTTTAGCCATTAACTCACACATGGTCTTGGTGGAATCTTTGGCCAAAGCATAACATAACTTCTCAGGAATTAAACTGCTCATCAAGGCAGTGATCATTGTCTATTCTACATAATCCACTACATCTATTTTTTTCGTTGTTAAAGCATATGGTATATTCGCGAGTGGTTTCCCCCGATTGTTGGCGAACACTCAATAAGTGAGCTACCCACTTTACTAGTTTGGCTGCAAAGAAAAAATTACTAATAAATGTCTCGAGGAGGTGTTGGAAGCTGGAGATTTTCTCATAGGGAAAATTATTGTATCAAATTTGCACCAACCCAATAATGGTGCTAGAGAACGCTCTACAACGCATCTCGTCTGGGACCGAGTAGATGTTAGGGACAACCTTGTATTATTCCACATGAAGGACATGATCAGTTTCATTATCATATTTGGGAGTGACCACAGGTGGATTAAACTTGGCAGGTGTTGGGAAGTTCACAATTGCTGTGACGAAGGGTTATCCCTTTATGAAATTCCTGTGCAAGGGATTCTTAAATTTGACAATTTATCCCAATTGATCTTCTAGCCGTTGGATTAAACATTTCTAGGGGTTCTCTCTAGATCAGTTTTGATTGAAACAGGTTTAGTTTCCCGGTTGTGTGTTTGTTTTGAGCTCTGTTCCTTAGAATTCTGCTCGATACGATCCTCGCACCCTGGTTCATTACCTAATAGAACCTTCTCAGAGTTCTCATGATTTGGTGGGTCTTTGTGATTATAACCCCTAACCGCTTGGGGACCCAAATGATCAAATGATAATCCCCTGCTTACCATCTCATGGGCGCTCGGGCGCTCCTGAAAGAGGGGATGCCCATTATAGTAATTAGTGGATCTGATGGAAGAGGTCTCATTAGGTTTATAAGATATGTCATTTGAAGATATAAAATATATAGATTTTCTTTCTTTCCCATCTGGGTGTTGGGGTAACATTTCTCCTTTGGTTGTGGGTCAACAACTGGCCTTGTTTGGAGTGTATGAGAAAGATGCCTTATTGTCTTCTACATAGTCTCTTGACCCTTGGTTGTATTTAATAGGATTCTTGAAGATCTCCCACACCAGGAGGGGAAAAAGACTGAAGGCTTTGCCAGCAGTGTGGCTACCTTCTTGAATGTCTATCTGTAATACTCTGTATATTTTTGGAGTAAAAGAAAATTTAATAGGGATTAATTTAATTTATTGAAATTAATTAATCAAGGTTGTGAGCAATTAGACTCGGTATTATTTATATATTTTAGAGTTGGACTTTGATGAATGGAATGAATCAAAAGGGATTTTATTTAGAGTAATAAGTATTTACATGTGTCACATCACAATTAAAATATATTTGGATAAAAATATTCGAGACACACTTTGGCCGGTATTGCGGGCTCATTCGAGCATTTTAGACCGTTAGGAATGGTCCCGGGGTATATATATATATATATATATATATATATATATATATATATATATATATATATATATATATATATATATATATATATATATATGAGTTGGGTAATTATCGGGATAATTAAATAATGTATTTGGGGGTCCAAAGTTGGGGCATAAGGCCTAACTCGGGAATTGCAGACTAGTAATGTTTATTAAGGGTTAAACCATTCATTGGAAGTTATATCCAAGAACCGTAGACACTACCACCCAAGAAGAAGAGGAAAAACCACCCTAGGAGGAAGAAAAGAGATGTTCCTCAACTACTTTCAGGCAAGGATTCTCTTGCCATTCTTATTCAAAATGTTCTTTCTTATATTAATGTTCAATCCATGTAGAATGGGATTTGAATCATTATCTATGGCTGCATATCTAGAGGTTCTTTAAATTGTGCAAGAATTGATAAAAATTACATGATCTATATGTAAATCCATAAATCCCATGTTATATATGAATTGATTTTATGTAATCTATTGATTTGATTGGATAAATCATGTTTTAAGATTGATATCATATTCTGGAAGAAAACCATTGTTGAGATTTAAGATGAAACTTTAGAACTTGCATGCTTACGAATTCTTAAGAATTCTTGAATATTTAATGTTAGTTTAAAAATGATTTAGATGTTGAATCATGTTTAGAATAATCCCATGTCGTTTTGAATATGATATTCATCCTACACATTCATCTTACCTACCAGATCGATTCCGCGCACCTGCTTTTAGATTTTTTTATTACGATCGTGTGGGCGCCGATCGGGGATTTTTTTTAATAAGTTATAATTTTTCTACGAAATGGTGTGCGAGACCATTTTTGTCCAAGTGAGGGATAAAGACTTATTCCAAGATATTAATGATAATGTTATGAACTTATATACATCGTTAAACCAAGATGGGTTGATGTTATAGTGGTGCATGCATGATGACTTAAAATACAAGTAACTATATAAAGGAAACGATTTATGTAGAACTTTTGAATAACGTAATATGGAATAAATATATTAAAAGGCAAGAATATGCCCAGATGATTTCAAAATTTTGGTAAGGGAACATAGAGGATAAGACCCTAAAAGATACGATGGCATTATTATGATTGATCCGGGGTGATTTTAAATAAAGAGGAATACTTACTGGAGATAAGTCGAATGCGTGATAATATAATTACTGGGTAAATCCCTCAAATCTTTATCATGTAGGAATACTAAATGGAAATCTGATTTTAAGTCTAAAAGGCAATGGTGGGACTTAATATATAATCGGGAAGTAGTCGTAAGATCTCGACTTAAAAATGTGTCTTGTAATAACGTGCTAAAATGTCATGGTAAAGCTGGGAGGGCTATATTTATATGGATGGAGTTTCCTAGGATTCAAGTTGTTATAGAATAACTACTTATACATATTGGATAACAATATGTGTTATATTATTTGTGTGAACATGCCTGGGTTCTTGGACAGTCCTATTGATTGGGGTTTCGTGCGTTCGGACAGCGTAGCACATGTCAACACAGGTGGTCTAGATGATGTGTAGGTCATATAGGTACTACGTAGGTGCGCTGTACAATCTACGAGAGGTCGGTGTTAACGTTGGTAGCCTTTGTCGCCCCTGGCTATGAGCCGTGAACTGGAAGTACCACCCCACTTGCTTGTGTTTTGTTACCCGTTTAGGATTAGAGACTCCTCTGGGTGTTACCGATAGAGCACGAACATGACATCGAAGATAGATATCTTTGTGTATCATATATATATATATATATATATATATATATATATATATATATATATATATATAGAGAGAGAGAGAGAGAGAGAGAGAGAGAGAGAGAGTATCTCATGAGGTCTCCCAGTTTGAGGTCCCTGAATGGGGTCCATTTTTTGAAAATAGTAAAAAAAGTATTTTTGGGCTGATTTTTTTTTATAGTTTTTAAACATTTCTGAAGGGCCATATAAAAAAATCAGCTCAAATGAATTTTTTTACTATTTAAAAAAAATATGTCAAACTTTGTCAGTTTTTAATAGCTTAAAAACAACTCAAAAACTGACACAGATTGACCGATTTTTTTAAAATAGCAAAAAAAATCATTTTGAGCTCATTATTTTTTACGGTCCTACTGAAATGTTTAAAAACCATAATAAAAGAATCAACCCAAAAATATTTTTTTTACTATTTAAAAAAAATGGACCTCATTGAGGGACTTCAAATTAGGACCAGACTTGATCATTTCCCTATATATATATATATATATATACACATTGTGGTGTGCCTTGTATGGGAATGTGCCCTCTTAGTCTATAAATGTAGACAATGCTTAATGATTACAAGTCGAGACTAATATAATGATGTGGTTAATTAAGGACGAAGATGAGTCCTAATGAATAACATGTAGACAATTATTAATGATATTAATAATTTGGTAGTCTAAGAGAATGCAACCTATAATCTAATGGGATAGATTATGAGAAGTATCAATTAAATATCAAATAATATGAAGAGATAGACTAAGGTTATGGAATATTACATGAGGTAAAAATAAACACTGAGTTTATATAAAAATGAGTAACCACATTATGAATTCCATTCAGAGGCTACAGTGTTAAGTATAAATCCCCATTTTTAGTTAACGCATAGCTAGATGGATTATTCTTTACATGTCATATTAAACAATGGAAGTTACAATTGGCATTATTATTTGTGGATATGAGTAGGACTGCTTCTAGATGAGAGGTGAGGTACACATTACATGTGAGCGTCGATGGAGAGATGTGAAGTTTGAGTTAATAACATTTTTCATATTTACTAATGAAGAATCCTTCTAGTTCAGGGCCCTGACCCAAATTATAAATGTTTCCCCTCAGTTATTCTTAATGACAGGGATAACAGGACTGACGATGGATCAAACTTGCAGTTGTATTGGACGTAGTGGATTTCTCTCCATAGATTCTTTTATAGGTTGTATTTCAGCATTTGGTCATTTTATTTCATAATGGGATTTGTACGGGCATAAGCCCAAGTGTTTATTTATAGAAGTTGTACTTAGCTTTATATTATGGACATTGTATGATGATTCATTTTTTATTATGCATATATTAAATCAGCTTTGTTCATATGTTTTTATTTATTGTGGATTTTGACATAGAATAAAGAAACTTTTATTTTCTTCAGTGCTGAGAATGATATATATTGTTAATAATCCACATCTTTGGCATACTAAGCATGGCTAACCTTTACGTGAGAAAATGAGGGTTGTTATAGTTGGTATCAGAGCACGATTCTAGTGTCCTTAGGATCCGTGTTTGAACTTATCGCGTTATGCGTTGCTTCCTTTGATGTAGATACCTATGATTAGTAATCATTGCATCCTTTGTGATTCGTTACTACCCATTCGGGCAAAGGGTTAGTTTTGGAGAGAGAGCCATAGAAACCTTCGTATGGGTCAATTTCTAGAATTGCGAGAAGTTCGGACAATTTGGTGCCAAGTAATTTAAAGGAACACATTTAGAGAATTTAAGGATGTAGTAATGTAGAGTAATGCACCAGCAGAGGTTAGTTCGTTTAGGCCAGGACCCACAACAAGATGGGCATCGGAATATAGATGAAATTATTTGCGGAGAGAGAGATTAGTGATAGTATCGGTGGTAAATAAGGTGTTTTCCTACATTGGAGTATGTGGGATATGTTTTGTTTGATATTGGGACTTAGTGTTCAATATGGTTTTGTCAATACATTGGAAAGGATAGACTTTGTATTTGGGAGAGTACTGCACATTCTACATTGACCGTCCTGGGTGAGGAGCAACATTGTTTCGTTGATGCATGGATACATAGACATGTATACTGATAGGCTTGTGTTTATTTTAGGTCTATTTATTAGCTATGTCGGAGTATGATATTTTTACTGGGAATGAATTCATAGTTACTTGTAATATGTTAATTTTATGTGGACTATTATGACTTGTGGTCAGGTCTGAAAGACAAGATTGGTTAAAAATTGGTATTCACCGTAGTCGTGAGGATTATTCTGAGAATTTTTTTATGGGTGAGCCTAGGCTTGAAATAATAAATTTTAATGGGAACTTAAGTCATACAAGGACCTTTATAAATTTGAGTATGCTTAGGGAAGCAACATGGGAGTGTGATTTAAAAGTTTTGAATAACTCAAGGAGGTATATGCGTGTGAATAAACTCAAAATTACGGGATAAATCGGGTTATGCTCAGGTTAGAGCAAGGGTCTTTTATGTGGAGGAAAATTTTTGTGAGATAATGTAATAGTATAATTGGGGAAAGTATTACCTCAGCGAGTATGGGCAATGAAGTATAAGTAAGGCTAGTGACCGCTTTGATTATTGAGATTGTGCATGATCATGTTTAATGTTTATATAGCGACGTTATTACTGAAGTGGTGATGGTAGACCTGATTTGCATGGTATGCCTTTGGAGACTTAGAAAGTACTAAGTGCTCTATAGAGTAAATACGGGCAAAAAATGTCCCACCTAGGTCGTGATGAATTAAATATTGGTCATGGTAGGGTCGGTTGACTCTAAAGGAGTTTGGTATAACTCTTATAAAGGATAAGGGGTTGGTCTGGAAAATGGAAAATATTAAAATTTACATTATTAATGTAAATGGTTATTTTTATTTCCCTTTTTGTCTTGGGCCGATGGATCTCAATAACTGACTAAGTTGTGCAGTAGTGTATCGGGAAGGTTCCTTGCTTGGATTTCTCTTGCGAAATGTCCCACGCACGAAATTGGAAAAAGTCAGGAGTTGAAGGAAATTGGATACTAAAATACATATACATATGTGGTGGTATACACTGTGTATGGTTATGCTGAGTGTGAATGGTACAAATTAGATGTATATGTGTCATTCATATTTTTTAATGGCACAGGTGTGCATGCATGTAATGTGAAATATATGGGTGCCCCAGTTACGTTATGATAGGTATAGATGAGACTTTTCATTTATCTCATGGGATATGAGCATGGACTAATCAGGTACAAACATAAATTAATGGTGCAAAAAAAATGTGACTTTATGCTACTTTGAATTCCGAGGACGAAATTCCATTATAAGGGGGGAGAAAGTAATACCCCGTATATTTTTGGAATAAAAGAAAATTTAATAGGGATTAATTTAATTTGGTGAAATTAATTAATCAAGGTTATGAGTAATTAGACTCAGTGTGATTTATAAATTTTAGAGTTAGACTTTGATGATTTGGAATAAATCAAAAGGGGTTTTATTTTGAGTAATAAGTATTTACGTGTGTCACATCACAGTTAAAATATATTTTTTGATAAATATATTCGGGACACACTTTGAGAGGTATTACGAGCTCGTTCTGGCATTTTAGACCCTTAGTAATGATCCCGGGTTATATATATATATATGATTTGGATAATTATCGGGCTAATTAAATATTGAATTTGGGCTCATTTAGGGGTCCAAAGTTGGGGCATAAGGCACAACTCGGGAATTGAAGACTAATAATGTTTATTAAGGGTTAAGCCATTCATTGGGAGTTATATCCAAAAACCCTAGACACGCCCAACCAAGAAGAAGAGGAAAAAACACCGTAGGAGGAAGAAAAGAGAGACTCCTCTGCTACCTTTAGGCAAGGATTCTCCTGCCATTCATATACAAAATGCTATTTCTTGTATTAATGATCAATCCATGTAGAATAGGATTTGAATCATATTTTGGGGCTGCATATTTATAGGTTATTTAAATCGTGAAAGAATTGATAAAATCAGATGATGAATATGTAGATCCATAAATCCCATGTTAGATATGAATTGATGTTATGTAATCTATTGATTTGATTGGAGAAATCATATTTTAAGAGTGATATCATATTTTGGAAGAAGAGAATTTTTTAGATTTAAGATATGCTTTGAAATTCTTGAATATTTAATGTTGATTTAAAATGATTTAGATGTTGAATCATGTTTAGAATGATCCCGTGTCATTTTGAAGATGATATCCATCCTATATATTAAGTTTTTAAAGACTTTGAAGATTGGAGACACATATTAATTTTGTTGGGAAAATCCCGCCTTGGAAGAAACCTATTCTTGGTTTACTAGGAAAATCGAATCGATTCGGCTTACCTATCGAATCGATTCAGTGCACATGCTTCAAGATTTTTTCGTTACGATCGCATGGGCACCGACCTTGTATTTTTCTTAATTTTTTAATTAGTTATGATTTTTCTACGAAAGGGTGTGCGAGACCATTTTTGTCCAAATGAAGGATAAAGACTTATTCCAAGATATTAATGATAATGTTATGAACTTATATACATCTTTAAACCGGGATGGATTGATGTTATGGTGCATGCGTGATGACTTAAAATACAAGTAACTATATAAAGGAAACGATTTATGTAAAACTCTTGAATAACGTAATACGAAATAAATATATGAAAAGTTAAGAATATGCCTAGATGATTTGAAAATTTTGGTAAGGGCACATAGATGACAAGACCCTAAAACATACGATGGCATTATTATGATTGATCCGAGATGGGTTTAAATAAAGAGGAATATTTATTGGAGATAAGTCGAATGCTTGAGAATATAATTACTGGGTAACTCCCTTAAATTTTTATCGTATTGGAATAATAAATGTAAATGTATCATAAGCCTAGTGGGCTAAGACTAAATGGTTAACAACGGTTGTGATAATAGGTTGGGTGAGACTACTAATTTATATTGGAGGATTTCTTATATATGTACATATAGCCCTTATTCACGTTAATTGACTCCTTATATATGTACATATAAACCTTATTGGAAAGGTAAGAAGAAGCGTATGATTATTAATAATCTAGAATGATATAAGTCTAAGTCAAGAGGAAAACATGCTAAAATTATTAATTGTGTTGATAAGGTTAGTTTCAAGATAACTACACCTATAATTGTATTGGTAAGGTTAGTTTGAGAACTATACCTATAATGTTTTGGGAAGGTAGTTTGGGAATAACTGTACCTATATATTTAAAGGGAAAATAAATGATGAAGTAACTGTGATTTTAAGTCTAAAAGGCAATGGTGCGACTTAATATTTAATCGGGAAGTAGTCGTAAGATCTCGACTTAAAAATGCGTCGTGTAGTAACGGGCTAAAATGTCATGGTTAAGTCGGAAGGGCTATATTTATATGGATAGATTTTCCTGGGATTAAAGTGGTTATAGAATAAATACTTATGCATATTGGATCATAATACGTATTATATTATTTGTGTGAACATACTTGGATTCGTGGACCATCCTATCGGTTGGGGTTTCGTGCGTTTGAAATGCATCGCACACATCGGCACAGGTGGACTAGACGATGTGTAGGTCATATAAGTACTATATAGGTGTACCATCTACAAGAGGTAGGTGTTGACGCTTGTTGCCTTTCCCAACGTTAGGTATGAGCCATAAACTGGAGTGTTGCGTAGGTACTGCCCCACTTGCTTGTGTTTTGTTACTCATTTAGAATTAGAGACTCCTCCAGGAGTTACCAATATAGCACGAATAGGAATCCGGAGATAGGTGTCTTCGTGTGCCATATATATATATATATATATATATATATATATATATATATATATATATATATATATATATATATATATATATATATATATATATATATACACACACACACATTGTGGTGTGCCTTATATGGGAATGTGCGCTCTTAGTCTATAGATGTAGACAATGCTTAATGATAAGAAGTCGGGATTAATATAATGATTTGGTTAATTAGGGATGAAGATGAGTCCTAATGAATAAGGTGGTAGACAATTATTAATGAGAATAATAATTGGGCAGTCTAAGAATATGGACAATAATTAAAGATAATGAATAACGTGTAGACAATTATTAATGATATTAACAATTTGGAAATCTAAAAGAATGCAACCTATAATCTAATGGGTTAGATTATGAGAAGTATGAATTAAATATCAAATAATCTTAAGAGATAAACTAAGGTTATGGAATATTATATGAGGTAAAAATAAACACTGAGTTTATATCAAAATGAGTAATCACATTATGAATTCCATTCAGGGTCTATAGTGTTAAGTATAAATCCCCACTTTTAGTTAATGCATAGCTAGATGGATTATTCTTTACATTTCAGATTAAATAATGGAAGTTACAATTGGCATTATTATTTGAGGATATGAGTAGGATTGCTTCTAGATGAGAGGTGAGGTACTATTTACATGTGAGCATCGATGGAGAGATGTGAAGTGTGAGCCAGTAACATTTTGCATATTTACTGGTGAAGAATCCTTGCAACTCTAGGGCTCTGAACCAACTTATAAATGCTTTCTCCATAGGTGTTCTTAATGATTGGGATAGCAGGACTGACGATTGATCAAACTTGCAGTTGCATTGGACGTAGTGAATTTCGCTCCATTGATTCTAGTATAGGTTGTATTTCAGCATTTGGTCAATTTATTTCATAATGAGGTTTGTACGGGCATAAGTCCAAGTGTTTATTTATAGCAGTTGTAATTAGCTTTACATTATGGACATTGTATAATGATTCACTTTCATTTATTCATGTATTAAATCAACTTTATTCAGATGTTTTTATTTATTGTGGATTTTGACATAGAATAAAGAAACTTTTATTTTCTTCAGTGCTGAGAATGGTATAAATTGTTGATAAGCTCCATCTTTGGCGTACTGAGCTTGGCCAACCTTTACGTGAGATAATGGGGGTTGTTACACTATCATTTCTCAACAATGTGACGATTGTGTTTTTCTCTTGAACATTTCGATTTTTTTTATATTCAATCCGATATTTTCTAATTATGGAACGTATATATGGTTTTTCGATTTTCGATATTTTATTATAACCACATATAAAATAGTAAGCTAAAGTGGGATGAAACTTAAAAAGGGACACAATGGTTTTATAAGGTTTAACCCAATACGGTTCCTACATCCACGGGCGCAATGCCACTATATTTTAGGATTTAGTACAATTCTCTCATGAACTCTCTAGGGTTGGAATAAAGTATCTCAGTTGCCATTAGTTGAGAAAGGTTGTAAACTATTTATAGTAGTTGGAAGTTAAATAAATATAACACCTATATACATTAGGTACTTACATTTTTACACTATAATAAGCAGTTGGATATGACTCAAGTGCATGTGCATGGTGAATGGTGAGAATCCCTCGTGTGTTTGTTCATTTTATTGACTGTTCATAATCACGAGGGTGGTCGGCTAAATATCCGACCAGTAAGATAACTGTTACTCCGCTATCATGTCCCAGTATAGCTTGTCGCTGTATAGGGGGCTATAGGTTCGGAAAAGATTCCTCGAACCACAAACATTAAACCCAAACAGTGGAGGTGAACATAGTCCTAATCCTTTGAGCTATGAACATAACTACACACCCAAATGACCGTTCTATGCCATTGTTCTCACTAAATGTAATCGACCTAAGTCCTATATTCTCGAGCGACAGGTCGAAGGTCCGATATATTCATCAGGATAAGATTGCCATCACGCGTATATCTCCCAACGATACCAAGTAAGATAGGTATGTCATACACACAAATTATCAATCAATCAAATAGGCATTATCATCTACCTATATAAAATTAGGTACTTACACTACCTATATCATATTAGGAATTCATCCTATCACAAGTACCCATCATATTTATTGAATACTACCTACACTTGTATTCAATATCCGAAATTATCATCTACTTATATTATTTTTTTTTATGTAGTTATCACTCACATAATTTTTATCCGAACCAAGTACCCGTAAATACATCATCAATATTACCCTTACTTGATATAACAATTATTCTCCTTTAAATCGTAATATAATTATGTAGATATCGCTCACAAAAATTTAATCCTCAAATCCAAATAATTTTCCAACATTAACCCCCAAGTCCCTCGCTCCTTGTTAATGTACCAAAATTAATAAAATCTTACTATGGGCCAAATTACCATTTTTCAATTATTTTATTTTTTTCGATAAAGGTACATTATGCCAGAAATATAAAATTGCAATTTTGAGGCTTTTCTGCTCCGATTTTGAAAAAACTTAAAACTGCAAAGTTGTGCAGAACGTAATTTTATACAAAAACTTTCACGTGCACTGCCAATGTCCTCTTAAAACAATCCTAAAATTATCTTAAAATGTTCTTCCTTTTCAACAAAAAACATTCATGCGTTTTATCCATTTTCTTTCTCATTAAAACCAACACAAATCAATACAAAACTTTTCCTAATTAATCTCAATTGATATAGCAAGATATATGATCAGTTTCTAATAATTAAACAAACTAAAATCATCAAATAGTTTGGATTAAATCCTATTATTCCCAGAATTCTCATAGGTTCTTATTTCTCCAAAAATAATAATAACTCAGACTTCTTCTATCATTTGAAACCCAAAATTTGTGGATTAAGTCATTTAAACAGAAAGAGATTTATTCTATCAAATTTTCATAGCAAGAACAAATTCCAAAAACTCTATAGTTAATCCTTAAATCATGCAAGTTCATACTTCTTACTTAACCTATCTAGCATGGATATTGTAAGCAATAAAATAAAGCAAGAATTACACTTGCCTTAATTATTTAGGTCTGAACCTTTGGTGATGATGGTGTATAATCCTTTCCTCATTTTTCGGTGACTTTTTGGTGGTGGGGCTGGTGGTAGAAGGTGGTTAATCTCCTTTGGCTTACCCCAAAAGTCTCTCCTCCATCCTAAGCAACCTCTTGCCCTCCTAAGAAACTCTTCACTTTCTCTCACACTAAGACCTCTCAAGTGTTTTGTGATAAAATGAAACGAAACTATGTTCCTCTAATCCATCACCTTTATAATAAGACAAAATCCAAAATCACTATTCACCTTCCAAATAAAATGACTAAAATTCCCCTTCGGGGTGTGCTTTCATCTCCAAAGTGATCCGAGACCCAAATCTAACACCCGAATAGACTTTTCTGACTATTTCGACCCTTTCGGATGCAACGACGCACTCAAAATGACTATTTGGTTGATATGAAATAATTTTTCCTTTTTATTTATTTAAATTAGTCTCGACACATCCCATAGCGCGTCCTGACTTAAGTTTCATAATTACCATATTAGTAACTCACGACAATATAAATAACATCATATTCATATATTACTTAAATATCACTAAGTAATATTTAGAATCATATATTTCAATATCCACAAGTAATATAAAATCCGAATTAATCGCAATTAATTAATTTAAAATTAATACCAATTAATCCCATTAACTTTTAATTTTACTCATTTTAAAAGTTATTAAAATTACGGGGTATTACATACTCCCCCCCTTATAACAGAATTTCGTCCTGAAATTCGAAAAATAAAGCATAAGTGGTAAGGACAACTCTGGGTATTAATCTCATATCTCATGCAATCTTTGTTGTACCGTCCATACAGTACATTACCGAATACCCCCACTGATGTTATACACCAAGCCTTACCATTTAGTTTCAACTGTCTCTGGTTCAACTTTACCCAATCCTTCCTATACCATCCTCGTGGCAATTTTGGGGAGTAGCGATCCTAAATCATCAAATAACTAAATCCTGAAGTCACAACTTCTACGTTCATTAACCTCAAGAATACTTACTGTGTCACAATTATGGAAAATACTACAATCCAACCATCCAGGGCGCCCATACACCCTATGTGCGTACATTCCATCATAAGATCTAAATGAATGTGATTCCTTTTTAAGGTTAAACTTAATTAACTGACTACTTATAATATAATCTATAGCACCATGATTTCCACATTCACATTTGGCGACTCCATTATCCTCAAATCATGCCACAACTCATAACTCTCTTATTAATATATATACATATAATAGTAAAAGTTATAAACTCTTATCCTAAAGACCTAACTTACTTCGACTCCCAATGTTCATTAGTTTCATGCGTGGGGTGTCTCGAAGAGGGAAATCCAAACAAGGAACCCCCCGATACACTACTACCTAAAATAGTCGGTCATCGAAACTCCTAAGGTCCTTAGTCTATAGTATATAACTTCCCAACAAGTTTTGTATATTTATATATAAGTATACTTATTCACTCTCTTGCTAAAGATAATACGCTGACTATAATGGTCAATCTTGGCCTTATATACAACAAGTCAATCCATGCCGATAATCACATCATACTCGGACATGTCTATAATAATTGAATCTCCGATAAAATCAAACCCACGTTACGACATATAAAGAAAATAGGCGTCCAACTACCCGTCGGTGAGTCTACATAAATAACAGTGATATTGGCCGAATCTAATAAACCGGTGGCCCACACAATTCTAATAGCTACAAATGAATGTGAGGTCCTCATGTAAAATAGATCGTGTCCCATAGCCCCATAGTTAGGAAAACATACCTTCATTCGCTGGCGGTGGTTGGAATTTCGCGCTTACCCAGACAGTTCTATCTCTTGTGGCCAGTCTTTCTATACACAAAACATCGACCAGTGAAACCTTCCCTATTATTATTCTGTTGATTATGGTTATGTTTCTCAGTTCCACCTCCTTCTTGGCCCAATTGACCCTGTTGAGTATCTCGGTGGAAGACAATACCAGGTTGAGGACAGTTCCTCCACTTGTGACCCTATTGTTCACACTTATAGTAGAGTCGTGAAAGTCTTTGTTTCCATCTCCTTGTGGTTCTTATTGTTCGAGTCGAATTTCCCCTCCAGTCTGATCGGGACAAGTTCGACGTTTATGGTCGTCTCTTCCACATATGAAAAACCTTTTTATGACTTCATTCTTTCCCTGGCTTTATGGGTTCTGACATTGTTTGTTCTTCCTACTAATTCCACTGCCTTCATGGTCTTGACAATCCTGAGGAACTTGTTGCTGTCGTAAAGGTATTTTCCCGTAATTGTTTACCCCTGCCATGACAAATTGATCGTTTTCTCTTGTTCTTTTGCCCCCTATAGGTGGCATACGACGATCTTGGTACTGTAAGACTGCTATAGTAACTTCCTTTGCCACAATACCTATGATTTGGGCGATTGATACTCTCTCCGGGTGTACCTGAGGTAATAGTTGACCTTTTTCTGCATTGACTTTTATAAGGATATTTTTTTCCATCATCAATTTGTATGTTGTACGTCGTTACACCGTTGAATAAATTCAAGATCGCATCTTCATCAACGGATCCGAATATCAAAGCGTCTTCAACATCATAACCTCTGCGAGAATGAACTTGGTAAAGTTTTATTTTTAAGTCCCTTAAAGTTTCATACTTAGTATTGGGAAATTTTTATGAAATGTTTTTTTTTTATTTTCTGGTAAACCGGACAGGTCCGCCCCTTTTAAAAATGAACTGATCCGCCTTCGAACCTGTCCGCCTCCATACCGAACCGATCCGCTTTGCACCAGTAAACCTCAGATCGATTGCAAACCGAAGAGGCCCTATTAAAAAATGAACCGATCCGAGTTCGGACCGATCCACCTCCAAGCCGGACCGGTCCGCCTAAGATAAAATCAAATAGTTATGTGAGTGTTTTTACCACCGACTCATATTTCTTATATATATACCTATTTCGGTGATGTATTTACTAAGTCTTTGAGAAAACGTTTCTAAGAGTTTAAACACAACAAGAATTCGATTTTTGATGTGCCAAACATCTTTTTGATTCACACACAAAAAAACCCAATTAATTTTGTGAATCTTTTGGAACCCTAGAACACAAGCTTTGCTATTGTTCAACCTTTGTGGGGAGATGTTTGCAACCGAGGGCTGCGTGTCATTGCTGAGGGAGTCTCTACAATGTGTTATGGTTGCGTGTCATTGAGGAGAGCTGAGGTTCTTCCTTTGTTGTTTTGGTTGCGAGTCCTTGGAGGGTGTTCCGTGTATTCTCTTGCTGAGTTCAAGACTGCGTGTCTTTGTGGATTGGCTGCGCGTTGATCCATTGCAGGTTTCTCTATGTAATTGTAAGTTGCGATTTATATATTCATAGTGAAATGAAGGTTTTACCCGAAAGGGGTTTTTTCCTGAAATCTGTGTCTCAGCATATTTTCGTGTCACATGCTTTATTTATTTATGGGTTGACACACGCACCATAGATGCATGTTTAAGGACTGAATTATATAAAGGTTGATTGGAAACTTGGGAATTTAATATAAATCAATTATCACACAGTCGCACTTTTCAACTTTCCCATCAGTGTTAGTCTGATGTTTACGACATGCCATCCGAAAAATGAAATAGATCGAATGAGTTCAACATTCATATAGATAATCGCGAAAGTACGAATTTCCATCGCATAATGATGAATACGAAATTCCTAATATTAGGACTCTACATCAAAGAACGATCAGCTGAAAGCATAATAAGCCATACAGACTCTAAAGGACACTAGAACCTGGTGCTCTAATACCACCTGTAACACCCCGTTTAATTAAATACAGGGTGATCAGTCCCATACCCAATTAAATCAGAATATACAGTTGGTTCATTCTTAGCATCACTGTCGAAAACATTCTCCTATCACCTAATACTCAATTAAGCCGGTGTTAAAAACATTCAAATTTTAATTTAATAAAATTTCATTTTACCATTTCGAACAATTCCACACATTCCTGAATAAATATCTGAATAAATATCACAATAGAATTTAAATGCAACTGAAAAAAACTTTCCAGAAAATATCTCAATACATAAATCCTAACAATAGTAAATGTATCACAACGACACGAGTATAAAATCCTGACTCAGATAGAAGAGAAATATCTAAAATCCTCTTGGGCGACATGCCCTAAATGAAAGATCACTACAGAGTATGAATCAAATAAATGAAGGCGTCTAAACAATACTCCATAACTCCATAGCTCGTCAACCATCATAATACTCTATGGCTGGTGTCCCGACATTTGGACACTGATATAGAAGATACAAGACAATAAAGAGAATATGCAAGGAAACGGGTCAGAGCCCGATGAAAAAATAGTTTTTAAAACAACAAGTGAATAATTTCAATATTTATCACTTATAATATACATATTAGATTATCGGACTCTCTCTTAAGATTCTCACCTTATATCTAGAGTGCACACCTAACGTACCTCTAAATCATACTAGTTACTATTCTCCATTCTAACTAGTTCATAACTGTATCAACTAATCATAGCCCATATATATCCTTCATATTTTCTCATACAATAATTTATACATATATTCAATAAGATTCAACATGGAATAAGCCTTTTTAATTATTCAACATAATTAAGCTTTATCATACTTAATTAATTACATACTATTATCTTTCAATTTTACTTAATTCACACAAAAGAGAGATCTAACCAGTATATACATATGCATTAAATTCATTATATATATACGTATATATAATACAATACAACACCCCGAGACACAACTACGGTGCATTCATTACTCTGCTATCATGTCCCAGTATAGCTTGTCGTCGGATAGGGGACTATAGGTTCAGTAACGATTCCTCGAACCACAAACATCAAACACATACAGTGGAGGCAAACATAGTCCTAAGCCTTTTGGCTACGCACATACCTACGCACCCAAATGACCGTTCTATACCATTATTCTCACTAATGGTAATCGACCTAAGTCCTATGTTCTCGAGCGACAAGTCAAAGGTCCCATATATTCATCAAGATAAAACTACCCTTACGCATATACCTCCCGTCGATAGTAAGTAAGCTAGGTATATCATACACACAAATTATCAATCAATCAAATAGGCATTATCATCTACCTATATAAAATTAGGTACTTACACTACCTATATCATATTAGGAATTCATCATATCACAAGTACCCATCTTATTTATTGAATACCATTCACACTTATAATCATGATTATCATCATATTATTTTTTTCTGTAGTTATTACTCACATAATTTTTATCTGAGCCAAGTACCCGTAAATATATCATCAATATTACCCTTACTTGATATAACGATTATTCTCCTATAAATCGTAATATAATTATGTAGATTATCGCTCACAAAAATTTAATCCTCAAATCCAAATAATTTTCCAACATTAACCTAAGTCCCTCGCTCCTTGTTAATGTACCAAAATTAATAAAATCTTACTATGGGCCAAATTACCATTTTCCAATTATTTGTTTTTTCGATAAAGGTACATTCTGACACAAATATAAAATTGCAATTCTGAGGCTTTTCGACTTCGATTTTGGAAAAACTTAAAACTGTAAAGTTGTGCAGAACGTGATTTTATACAAAAACTTGCACGCACATTACCAATTTTCTCTTAAAACAGTCCTAAAATTATCATATAATGTTCGTCCTTTTCAATAAAAAATTTCATGCGTTTTATCCATTTTCTTTCTCATCAAAACCAACACAAATCAATCCAAAACTTTTCCTAATTAATCTCAATTGATATAGCAAGATATATGATCAGTTTCTAATAATCAAACAATTTAAAATCATCAAATTGTTTGGATTAAATCCTATCATTCCCATAATTCTAATAGGTTCTTATTTCTCCAAAAATCATAATAACTCAGACTTCTTCTATCATTTGAAACCAAAAATTCGTGGATTAAATTATTTAAAAATAAAGAGATTTATTCTATCAATTTTTCATATTAAGAGCAAATTCCAAAAACTCTATAGTTAATCCTTAAATCATGCAAGTTCATACTTCTTACTTAACCTATCTAGCATGGATATTGTAAGGAATAATATAAAGCAAGAATTACACTTGCCTTAATTATGTAGGTCTGAACCTTAGGTGATTATGGTTTAGAATCCTTTCCTCATTTGCCGGTGACTTTTCGGTGGTGGTGCTGGTGGTAGAAGGTGGTTAATCTACTTTGGCTTGCCCCAAAAGTCTCTCCTCCTTCCTAAGCAACCTCTTGCCCTCCCAAGAAACTCTTCACTTTCTCTCACACTAAGACCTCTCAAGTGTTTTGTGATAAAATACAATGAACCTACGTTCTCTAATCCATCACCTTTATAATAAGATAAAACCCGAAATTACTATTCACTTTCCAAATAAAATGACTAAAATTCCCCTTCGGGGTGTCCTTTCATCTCCAAAGCGATTCGAGACCCAAATCCAACACCCGAATAGACTTTTCTGACTATTTCGACCCTTCAAGATGCAACGGAGCACTTAAATTGACTACTTGGTTGATATAAAATAATGTTTCCTTTTTATTTATTTAAATTAGTCCCAACATGTCCCATACCGCATCCCGACTTATGTTGCATAATTACTTTATTAGTAACTCACGGCAATATAAATAACATCATATTCATATATTACTTAAATATCACTAAGTAATATTCATAATCATATATTTCAATATCCACAAGTAATATAAACTCCGAATTAATCCAATTAATTAATTTAAATTAATTCCAATTAATCCCATTAACTTTTAATTTAACTCATTTTAAAAGTCATTAAAATTAAGGGGTATTACACATTGTTGGCTCTAGACGGGATTTTAGAAGTGTCCGCTGACGTCATAGAAATTCGTTAGAACTCTTCCATTAGACTCTGAGATGTGGAAACTAGAAACTCAACCTATTCTCTTAGATTTGAAAAATCTCTAGTGGCATGTGGTGGAGCAAATGTACGTCCTGCCTAACCAAAACTATAGTAAAACTCCCTAAGGTGGCCCTTCCTTTTACAGTAGGTACATAGGCACACAGTCTTTATCCGACCTTGGTTTTCTTTTCTTGGTTGAACTCTTCTCTGGGGTTTTTGGTAATGGCCATATGGATTCGTAGTAAACTTTGGAACTGGTTCTGGTGTTAATTAAAACGTGGAGGCACCATCAAAACTAATTCCCTGCCTTTCACCAAAACCTAAAGTAGGGGCGAGGAACATTTTCCCCATATTTCCAGATTTATCCTCTATTTTTACCTTGACCTCCCTGACTTTATAAAGGTCATGAGTAAGATGGGCTTCAAGTTTCTCCCGAGTGTCCATGGAGGTCTGGAGCTCACTCATAAGACTAGCCACTTGCTTGGTCAAGTCCCCTTTCTCTTTCTCTAAACATCTCTCTCTCACCAAACTGACTCTCTCTATACACAAACTCTCTCTCTCTGAACACAAACAGTCTCTCTCTCTCTAAAGGCAGTGCTAATGGAGGACTCTATGTCTCTCATATCTCCCAAATCTTTCTTTAAGGTAACTATCCTAAGTGATAACACTTTGTTATGCTTTTTAGTTGTAAAAGAATCAGCATATAAATCAGCGCACGCACGTCGTAAACCACTCTCGCTCTCACTTGCAGCATCCTCCCCCTCACTCACATCGCTTCCACTATCGAGGTGTCCCTGTGAAGTAGCATCCTTATCGTCATGAGGCACACTATCATTACTCACATGATTAGCCATAAATGCGGTGAAGTTACATTCATACGGTGACTCATCTCCAAAATCTACCGACTTGACCTCTCTGTCGTCACTAAGGGAGGCATTAAGAGTAGGTTTGCCTTTGCCTTGACGTCTCAACCTAGTAGGACACTCAAATGCCTTATGAGATCTACCGTCACACTCATACTATCTCTCATTGTCTTTCTTACGCATGACCTTTTTATACTTTTCATTTTTCTTTTCAAACTTATTTTTCTCAAAATTCTTTTTATCTTTAAAATTTTCATTTTTCTTTAATTTGAGAAATTTCTTGAATTTTTTTGCAAACAAGGCCAAATCATCTAAGTCAAAATCAAACTCCGAATTAGACAACTCTTCCTCTCTTCTCCTAGACGAATCACCTCTCTTTCTTACTGAGCCCTCACTCTTCCTAGCCTGGGCCTTAAGTGCTACCCCCTTATCTTTTGATTTTATCGTGTTAGGAAGCATGTCAATTTCATAAGTCTAGAGGTCTCCTACTAATTCTTCTAATTTCAGACTGCTCAAATTTCCTAAAGAATTTAACATAGTGACTTTAGGGATAAAATTCTTAGGCAGTGATCTCAAAATATTTTTAACTACTCTAGCATCAGGAATGTGTTCACCTAAATTGAAACTAGTGTTTACAATATCAGATAAGCGTGCATAGAATTCATTAAAACACTCAGATTCAAGCATGGTGATTGTCTCAAATTCTGTAGTTAAATTTTGCAATTTTGATTCTTTAACTGCGTTAGTGCCTTCACAGGTAAGTTGAAGAACATTCCATGGATCTTTTGACGTGGTGCACATCATGATGCGTTAAAACTCGTCGAGGGTGACATTTTCGGAAATTGCACTAAGCCCACGTGAGTTATATGTGCTCCATTTAAATTCATCCTCAGTCCATGTAGTAACAGGTTTTAAAGTAGTTACGTTATCTACAATGACAGTGGGAGGTGTACACCCTCTTTCACACATAACCCAAACACGTTCGTCCATGGATTTTAAGTGAGATTTCATACGGGCTTTCCAATATGCGTAATTTGACCCGTCAAAAATTGGCACTCGATTATACAAGTTTTCCATTGAAATTGCGATTTTTCAAAAATAAAATTTTAAACCAAAATTGATATCTAGAAAAAACTTTGCGAAATCATTACATGGTATAATAGTGAAATAGGCTCTGATACCAATTTGAGAGTGCGCCAGCAATCAATGATTACTTTATTTAATTAAATTTTAATTTTTAATCCCAAAAATCATAACTCTTGCAAATAAATTATGACAGACTAATTAAATCAAACCAAGCATGCATAGCCAATCACAATATGAGTAAATATCCCCTAAAGGGGCAAAATCGTTTTTTATTTCACTATAATTCGTAATACTTACAATTACAGCAAAATACAGTGACACACAAATATCCGCAAGCATCGGTTCGTTGTCGATAGTGTTGTCAACAAGAGATCCCGTAAGAGCTCCAAGTCAACAATGGAGAACAAACTTATTCTCCACAAGATTATTCCAGAGGAGTAGAAAAATTATATCTAGGGTTCATAAGACTCACACATATGTTTGGGAAAGATTTGTGAATCAAAAAGTTTGAAAAATCATGAAAAATGAAGTCGGGAAATATTTAGCAAATCTGCAGAAATGTGAGTGCCAAAGACTTGAAAATCGTATAGAATGGGCACTGCTATTTATACAAAAATTGAGGTTGCGCGTTGCTCAAATGAGCTGACGTGCCGCTTGAGCGACTTCGCGGAACATGCAGATGTCGCTTGACCGACCCTCCTCTGTCACTCGATCGACGTCAACGTTATTTTTTCTTCAACTCAACACTTAGAAAAATTTCTTATTTCGAAGAAAAAACATTCCATACCTTTGAAAATATTTTTTAAAAATTCCCAAATATTTATGTAAATAATAAACACTCCAAATAAATTATTTTACCATAATCGAGAGTGGAGTTGTGGGAACGGTTGAAGAGCACGTTGCATGAAGCATGATGCACGTATGAAGATGATGGATGCGAGGATTCAGATCAAGGCCATCGTGGATGATTATGTTTGACGTGCCGAATGTAGCGATATCAGACATACTAACAGTGATCTAGGACACATAGAAAATTCCTAGATTCTAACTCGGACATTTATAAAATCATGCCCTTACATACAAATATATATATATACACACACACACATATGAACTTCCACTATGTATCCAATGAACATGTATAACCAAACTAGAAATCAACACCATAAATATTACCTATATTTTGAAATATTCCCATTGTTTTAATAATTTTAAAATGACCCCTAAACTTTTTTAGGGTATTTAAACTTCCTAAATAAGCTATAGACCCTAAAGTTTTTACATATTTAACTTTCTACCCATCTTAAGTTACAAATCACACCTTAAGAATACCATGCTCGATTTAGAAAATTATACTTTAGCCCCTAAACTTTCAAAAAGTATAGAAATTATACCATATACTCAATATAAACTTTGTACGGACCAAAAGCTAAACCCTAACCAAATTACACATAAGCCCAGCTGACTACTATACCACCTAGGAAGCCACATAAGCTTGGACTCATAGGTTTCCATATGAAAACACATGTCCTTATCTTATCCCCTAGCCAAAACTAGACTATAACTCTCTAAAATCCACCTAAAATTACACCAATCAAATGACTTAACCTCCTCTAAAACATGCCAAACAATCCCCTACAAAAAGATACCAAATAGTGCTAGCAAAACAAAGCTCCAAATTTGAGAATTTTTGGTATTTCTTATTTATCAAACTCAGTTCCATCAATTCTATGTGGTTTCTGCACTCCTGTAGGATTCATTTATGCTTTTACATGTAGAAATTCATGTACAAATACACTAGAAATGATAAAAAACAAATCTAGAAGACACAATTAAAACTTGTGCTTCAATGGTGGAATCTATATTCCTAACCTTAAACCAGTTTCAAGGTGGGAATATTTGACCTTAGACCTAATAGAACTTAGGTGAAATACTTAATTTGATTACAAAAAAGTTAGAAGCTTCAAATCACAAATTTTCAATTTCGGCAGTAAAATTTTTAGAAATCGAGTTCTTCGTATATACTATGAATTAGACCTTCCAACCAAAACCATTTTGATCTAAAAACACTCAAGAAAAAAACCTACACCTGTCATAGCTCGAATTTATTTGTGAAACCACGAATATTAAAATGAAATCGTTTAGAATTTGTAGAAACTGGATAGGAGGCTACAGTCAACCTCAATCCATAAAAGTTATATTTTTGAATTCCTTGTGATAAATTAGTGAGCTCAAAGTTTTATCCATAAAGTCAAAATTTTGGAGGTTGAAGATGAAGTATTGAACACGCGCGCGAGTGAGGTCAATAACAACACGTGGGGAGTTTGACCCAGTGCGTGAGGATAGTGCCAAATCAGAAAATTTTGAAATATTTTTCAAAAAATTTATTTTAATTTTCTGGTCAAAATGGTATCTTACATCACCCTGTTTTGTCAACCAGAAACCCAATTTGAAGAAACCCCAAACTTTGAATTTAAATTTCAAAATTTTATTTTGCACATAAACCCTTGACTTTTCAAACTTCTGAATTTTAACCCAAAATTTCACCCAATGATGTTTGACACTCTTAGGAACAAAAAAGTATGTTTCCACTAAATTCAAAAAAAATAAGGATATTGGTGTAATTAAACAAAAAATAAATTTTCATACAAAACCCCTAATAGTTATTTTATACGCAAACATGCTTTTTACACAATAGTTTTATCCTTACTAAATTCTTTTCTAAATTTTAGACCATCCTGGACCCCAGCTCTAAACAACTTATACGCAAACTTGCTTTTTACACATTAGTATTTTGAAATCCGACCCTTACTAAATTTTTTTCTAAATTTCAGACCATCTTGGACCCTAGCTCAAAACAACTCGACCTGAACCTGAAACTCAAAAAGCCCTAAACAAATAGGTAATTGTTATTCGGTATTATTTCACGCAATGCTTTTGTATATGTCAATTGTTCACATCACTATGTGATAGCCCTAGTAATCTTATTCTCATTTATGAACTCATTTGCATAGTTCAAAACTACATTACAATTGAATTAAGTTTAAAAACTCTATGTTGATTTCAATAAAATAATATCAATTTAATCTAATTTCATTGAACCTGTTCTATTATAGCATACATTTTAACCATGGAATAAACTAACATTATACCGACAATAGTATTATTTGGCTAGTAGGACATAGGGAATTGATTGCCTAGTTTATGCTTACCATGTGGATCAACACAGTTACTTTATCTCCAAAGGTTTTTAATTGATTTGTTATTTTCATGGATAATAACCCTAGACCTCTTTAATAGATAAATGTGGGTTATCTTGTTTTAGAAACTATCTGGAACCTTAATCGTTCTAAACCTGGTATATTTAATTATTGCAATATCATCACATTGTTATTGTAGTCTATTTCAGATAGATTATTGAATCCAGCTTCTTATATGCATCTGATGATACTAATCTTCCAAGATTATTTTTGTAAATTGTTATAGAATCAGAATTATCTAGCAGATTTTTTTTATTCTTTTAAAAATTCTAGATGGATCCTGAGCATAAAGAAGGCAATATTCCCCCCTCGACCCCACAAGTTTTAGTGCATCATCACCTGTGTATCTATTAACTATTTACATATGAAAAATCATTAGCATGACTGAAAATTCCATCGTGATCATATGCACTACCCCTTACCAGTTAATGTAGCATCATTAAGTATTTTTTTTTTGGTTTTCTTTTCTTTTCTTTATTTTGGAACGTTATCCGCAGTCGATTATGATTGTAATAAATAAAGTACGTTGTCACTATACATAGTTTTGTTGGATGTAATAAAAATATTTACTATTAGATATGTATGTGCTGGAATATTATATTATTGGAACTGTTATAAGTCAATGTGACAAGTTGGTATCAGAGCGAGCGCCAGGTTGATTATTTGTGTGCGGGACTTATTTAGAATATATAGTTATTTTAAGTTCATAACTTCTTTATTATATTACGATTCTAAAAATTTGTCTTGCGATCATTAATGTGTGGGAAAACATCTACCTCAACACCAACAGCATTAACCAGGTAGAATTTAGTCAAACTATCGCAGACGAGGGGTACACCAAATTATGTAAGACCATCTAAGAAGTGGATCAAGAGTGAGCAATAGTGACCCCAACTGGTAAATATAATCTACTTACTTATCGAGTGATGGGGTAAGAACAAGATGCAAAGCAAGGTTGTAGATTCTCTGAGGACTGGGAATTTTTACAACAAGCGATACACTTAGCGTTGGATTTGGCGCCAACTGAGGAGTTATTTATGACACCAACTCTATTACCAATTTACTACGGATCGAAAATACATTATCTCGACACTACTATCTCCTCATCAAGATCGATTATTAGAAGATGCAGGGAATAAATGGATCACGTGGTACCCCAAATAGGCTGAACAAGAAAGTTCAAAAAACATAACTCTAAGTTGTAAATAAATAAATTCACTGAAGAAGGTGTGAAGTCTTTCGTTTCGTGTAAGGTGGTGAATGGAAATAATTGTGTTACGTTAAAATAATAGCTTTGTGTGATGTAATCTTAGGTACCATAACAACAATATTTATATGTAAAACTTAGTCCCTGAATTTTGTATCTCTTAGGGCTTGGATGTAATCTAGAGAGTTTTTCTACGAATAATTTTGTTAATATTTTATTCTCTAAATTTTGTATCCTATAGAATTGTAAAAACATGCAATTTGAATGCGTTCGCACGGAGACCACGATAAGAACCTACCTTACCAAATACCCCTATGGTTACTGAAAATATAGCCCAATATCTATAAGACCTTACAACATTGAATCAAGCTCAGCAAAATACGTTACCTGAGGCGTGAATGGGAATATCAACCGAAGCTCGATGGATGAATACTTTAAAGGGATTTCTTTGCCAACAAACTCAAGCATTTCATGGAAAACCCAAAGCTGCTGAAGTTAAATGATGGTTTAGATATGCTATGAAGGTACTAAATGGAGTAGGCATAATACCCAAACTTAGGGTAGAATTGGCAACCTATCTCTTCGAGGGTGAAGCAGACCACTGGTGGCAATCAGTGACATAAACTGTATGTATGTCTGATACCGCTACATTCGGCACATCAACACGATCATCCACAACGGCCTTGATCCGAATCCATGCATCAACCATCTTCACACGCGCATCATGCTTCATGCGACGTGCTGCTCAACCGTTCCCACTACTCCACTTCATATTATTTGTAAAATGATTTATTGGAGTTGTTTATATTTGTATAAATATTTGGGAATTTTTTAGAAAATATTTTTCAAAGTCTGATTTGTTTTTAACAAAAAATAGCAATTTTTCTAAGTGTAGAAGCCGACTTTTCTTGGTCGCCGAGCTTGCGCAATCTTTTTCAAATGACATCACTCTGTCATTCGAGCGACATGAGCATGTCGTGCAATCTCGTTCGAGCGACGGCGCCGCCTCGATTTTTTTATAAATATCTGTGTCCATTCTGCATGTTTTTCTAAGTCTTTTTCGCACACGTTTCTATGATTTACAGCCCAGAAAACAGACTTCAAAATTTTAAGGTTTCGTGACTTCTTTATTCACATAACTATTTCCATATATGTATGTTCTTTAAACCTTCAAATGATCGTTTTTACTCATCTGGAGTAACTTGTGGAGAAGCCGACTCTTTTCCATTACTGCCCATCTGGAGTTCTTGTGGGAAATTTCAACCGACGACATCGGAACTGACACCTGAGGGTATTTCGTATGTCACTCTTATTTTCAGTATAATCCGTGTATATCGTTCTTTACAAATTATAGTGAAAATAAAAGGTTTTGTCCCTTTGGGGGATTTTTCCTCATTTGTGTGTTTGTTTGTGATTGAATGTTCTTGCATGATCATATTGTCTTCAATCACACCTAGATGCATGTTTTAGGATTTAATTGAAAAATTGAGTTTAATTAAATAATTTCTTTGTTTGAACAAAAGCGCACTCTAAAATTGTTATCAGAGCCAATTACATAATTATGCCGTGTAATTTTTCGCAAATTTTTTCTAAAGATATCAATTTTCTGAAAAATTGATTTGTGAAAAAGGGCGTGTTCAAAATTGAGAAATTATATAATAAAATTCCAATTTTTGAAGGGACAAATTATGCTTACCGGAAAGCCCACATGAAATCTGCTCTAAAAGCCACTGATGAAAAAGTTTGGATTTTGGTTGAAAGAGGGTGGACACCTCCCTCCATCACTATTGACAACGTGACTAATTTAAAATATGTGACTGCATGGACTGAAGATGAATTTAAATGGTCATCCTTTAACTCTATGGGTCTTAGTGCTATTTCTGGATCCGTCACACCTGACGAGTTTCGGGGGATAATGACGTGTACCACGTCAAAAGAGGAATGGTATGTTTTATAGCTTACCCATAAAGGAACTAATGCCATGAAAGAATCAAAATTACAAAACTTAACAACTCAATTTGAAACTATCATCATGCTTGAGTCTGAATGTTTTGATGAATTCTATACTAGATGATTTGATATTGTAAACACTAGCATTAATCTGTGTGAACACATTCCTAATGCTAGAGTTGTTAAAAAGATTCTAAGATCTCTACCTAAGCATTTTATCCCTAAAGTTACTGTGCTAAATTCTATGGGTAATTTAAACACGTTTAAATTAGAGGAATTAGTTGGAGACTTACAAACCTTTGAAATTGACATGTTTCCTAAGTCTGTTAAACCAAAAGATAAGGGAATTGCACTGAATGCCCAGGATAGGAAGAGTGAGGGGTTGAAAAGAAAGAGAGTAGAGTCATTTAGAAAAAGGGATAAAGAAACGTCAGATTTTGAGTGTGACCTTGATTTAGATTATTTGGCCTTATGTGCAAAAACTTTCAAGAAAATTCTCAATTTCAAGAAAAATGGAAATTTTAAAGATAAAAAGAATTTTGAGAAAAATAAGTTTGAGAAGAAAAATGAAAAAGATTTTAAAGACCCTTCTAATAAAGATGGTGAGAGGTGTTATGAGTGCGACGATAAGGGTCATAGAGCTTTTGAGTGTGCTACTAGGCTGAACAGACTTGCCAAAGAAAAGGGCAAAGATGTCCTTAACGCTACCCTTAGTGACGATAGTGAGGTCAAGTCGGTGGACTCTGGAGATGAGTCATTGCAAGAGTGTAACTTCACCGCATTCATGGCTAGTCATGTGAGTACATCTTGTGCTCCTGACGATGATGAGGATGCTACTTCATAGGGACACCTCGATAGTGAGAACGAAGTGAGTGAGGGGGAGGATGCTGCAAGGGAGAGCGAGAGTGATCTTTAACGCGCCTACACTGAGTTATATTCTGAGTCATTTAAAACCAAAAAGCGTAACAAGGTGTTAGTTCTTAGGATCACCGCTTTAGAGAAAGATTTAGGAGAAGAGAGAGAGAGAGAGAGAGAGAGTCCTCCACCTGCACTACCTTGAGAGAGAGAGAGTCTGCCTGTGTTGAGAGAGAAACCTAGTTTAGAGAAAGAGAGAAACTGTTTGGAGAGAGAGAGAGAGTTGTTATGAGAATGAAAAAGAGAGAGAGGAAAACCTTAGGAAGATAAGATGTCTTGAGTGAGATGGGAAAGGGCACAAGTCATTTGAGTGTCCCACTAGACTTAGGATAGAGGGAAAGAAAGATGTCATGCCCGCTACCCTAAGTGATAGTGCGGATGAGAATGGAGATGAAAGTGTGATCCAAAAATCTTTTAGAAAGTTGTTTATCGAGACCATGAAAAAAAAAAGATTGAATAGGAACCTAGGTCTTCGGATTTATGAGTTTGAGGAAGATAATGATGAGCTAAAAAGGGAAAAATGTGACTTGGCCATCACGGTGTCTAGTCTGACGACACGTGTATCCCATCTCAAGGATGATCGCGAACGAGAACCGGAGGTCCAAGTCTCGTTAGAGAACGCATCTAAGAAGGTAAAGAAGATGGTTCCCTATCCTATTTTGAATGATGGTGAGTATGTCAGAAAAGGTCATGATGGTGCATTCACTACTTTTAATGCGCCCGATCCTATATCCACTTTGGTGAGTGATTCTCATGGGCGTCCGTCTAGGAAAGCTCATACCAAATTTTTTTATAAATTAATTCCTAAACCGATTTATGCTTGCTCCCACTGCAAGAAGCGAGGACACCTTAAAAAGTTTTGTTCTCAGTTAGGTTTTGTGCCATATCATGCCACTTTACATGTTCATGCACATGCACCTACTCATGATACTTTGCTTGCACATAATGATAGAGAGTTTGCACATATTCGCGAACAAGTGAATTTTTTTTATCAAGATTACACATGATCTAATGGAGTTGGTTCAAAAAATGTCTCCATCTTTGGAAAACTCCGTCGCTCTTCCCGGTTGAGGTATTGACATGTTTGCTAGCATATAGTTTTTGCATGATGTCTCTTTTGCCTATTGCTATCATGTACCATTAGTTATTTTTGGTTTTTATATTTTTTTTTCTCGAAAAATCCAAAAAGATTTTCTTTCTTTAAAATTTTAAAAAAAGCTCACAAAGATTTTTTGTATTTTTTTTACACCTCTTATGGATGAGCATTGAAGATAATCGAGTCACATCTTTCATTTCCATATTTTTCGCGTGACAGATTGATATTCATTTGAGATGCTACATCATTCCATCCATGTGCTTTACATTATTTGGAGTCTTTGAGATGTGATTAGTGATAACTTTCTACATGTTTGGCTCCTATCTCCTTTATTGCACACATGCACAACTTTATTTGATTATTGTACTTGTCTATCACATGTTGGCTTGAGTGTTTCCATCTCAATTATGTCTATACAACAAACCATATGCGATAAAACTTGAAAAGATTGGAATGCATGTAAAAACTGTTTGGTGAGATTGGGTGCTTTTTTAAAAGAGGAAGGGTTGCGAAAGGTTCACATTTGACCTTTGCAAATACAAAGCCACCGTTAAATTCGACCTAAAAAATTGAGGAATTTTAATTATCCGGGGTCCAAAGAGGTTAAAAGAACCCGAAAAAATTCAAATGCAATAAAAAGCAATTCATGCCAAATATGTGCCATTAGGTTTCACCATCAATTCTCCAAAGTTTGAGAATTTAGATCACTTCTAAACAAGATAGAAATCTGAGGGAGTTTGGTTGGAGAATTTAAACGGGTTTGCACTTCCTTGAAAGTCATGAAAAAGCATTAAATAGTTTTGGACGTTATTGGTGTGGAAATCACTTTGAGCTTTGATTTGCTGATTTGATTGAGTCAATGTCTCATATTTCAATCTTTTTACACCTAAGGAAGATGTTGAGTTCATTCGTTAGGAGTATCAGATATTCATCATGCACATATGTTATGTTTGTATTCATTTATTTTCCTATCGAATTTTCTCACACCCCTACATTTCCGCTATCACCAACTTGGTTGTTTTCGTTTTTCTTTCATGGTGTGATTCTTTGTTGTATATTTTGTGCGAAAAATTTTGAAAAATTCAAAAATAGAAATTTTATTACCTTTTGACATTCTCCATTTGCATTTATTTTTGCTTCTCATATCTGTCTATTTGGGGACATCATAAAAAAGGGGAGAATGAATTATGGGGGAGAATTGTTTGGTTGATTTATCAATGATTTTCTTAAGCTTAATTGATCTTTGATTTTTACATGTCATTATATTTCAAACTGTTGCGTGTCACGGGTATCTGCTTTATCTCACGTGTGTAGGTACAAAATTGATGATTATTGGATTGCACACCCTGATGAGACCATCTTTAAGAGTTTCTAAAAAGCTGAAGATTTGAAGATGTTGAAGTTTGATTGATGACATGTCAGTTAGTATTCTCAGTTTGAGGGTTTAATCGGGATATTATCTTGTATGTCATTTTCTATATGGAGATTGCACAATTCGAATTTTTTATATGTGTACCGTCATAGACATAGGGGGAGATTTGTAAGGACATAATTTTATAAATTTTCGGGGTAGAATCTAGAAATTTTCTATTTGTCCTAGATCACAGTATGTATGTCTGATACCGCTACATTCGGCACGTCAACACGATCATCCACGATGGCCTTGATCCGAATCCATGTATCAACCATCTTCATACGTGCATCATGCTTCATGCGACGTGCTGCTCAACCGTTCCCAGTACTCCACTTCACATTATTGATAAAATGATTTATTGGAGTTGTTTATATTTGCATAAATATTTGGGAATTTTTTAGAAAATATTTTTCAAAGTCTGATTTGTTTTTAACAAAAAATAGAATTTTTTCTAAGTGTAGAAGCGGACTTTTCTTGGTCGCCGAGCTTGCGCAATCTTTTTCAAATGACATCACTCTATCATTCGAGTGACATGAGCATGTCGTGCGATCTCGTTCGAGCGACGGCGCTGCCTCAATTTTTTTATAAATATCTGTGTCCATTCTGCATGTTTTTCTAAGTCTTTTTCGCACACGTTTCTATGATTCACAGCCCAGAAAATAGACTTCAAATTTTTAAGGGTTCATGCCTTCTTTATTCACATACCTATTCCCATATATATATGTGAATCTTTAAACCTTCAAAGGATCGTTTTTACCCATCTGGAGTAACTTGTGGAGAAGCCGACTCTTTTCCATTACTGCCCATATGGAGTTCTTGCGGGAAATTTCAACCGACGACATCAGAACCGACACCTGAGGGTATTTCGTATGTCACTCTTATTTTCAGTATAATCCGTGTAAATCGTTCTTTACAAATTATAGTGAAAATAAAAGGTTTTGCCCCTTTGGGGGATTTTTCCTGATTTGTGTGTTTGTTTGTGATTGAATGTTCTTGTATGATCATATTGTCTTCAATCACACCTAGATGCATGTTTTATGATTTAATTGAAAAACTGAGTTTAATTAAATAATTTATTTATTTGAACAAAATTGCACTCTCAAGAAGACCTAAACCATAATTCGTTGTCATAAATGCAATGGACTCGAACACATTAGACCCTAATGCCCCAAATTTTGTAAACCCAACCTTAATTTGAACTAACCCATTTCAATGAACATAGGAAAGTCCCTTGAACACTAAAAGCCCCATAAAAAATTCCTAGCTTCAAAGGGAAAGATTATGTATCCCCAACCACCGGGAAATATGCAAGGTAAGAGATTGGCACCAGACAACAGGAAACAAGGACGAACCTTTGACCTTTTAACCAAATAATATAATCATGATGTCATTGAAGGTAACCTTTCTTTTACAAATATTACGGCACTTGCATTAATTGATTCTGGATCTTCTCATTCATTTGTCAGTACTAAATTTACGACCTTAGCAAAACTTATTCCATCTTCCTTGGATTGCTCTCTATCAGTAGGCATGCCCACTGGTAATATTACAAGTGCTCGTCAAGTTTGTAAACATTGTAAAGTAAAATTTGGCACATGAATAATTACCATTGATATAGTAGTACTCGACATAGTTGGGCTTAACTATAACATTGAGATAAATGCTCTATCAACCAATTATGCCTATATCAATTGTTATACTAGGAAAGTGGTCTTTAGAAATACACAAGCTAAAGAGTTAAATTTCTAGGAAAACGTTCAGGAAATACATATGGCATATCCTCTTATTCTCTTTCAGTACTTGGTAAATATGAAGATGTTTTTCCTAAATAACTACTTTTTATACCTTCAACAAGAAAAATTAAGTTCATAATTAACTTACTATCAAATACACTAACTATTTCTATACCTCCTTATAGAATGTCACCATTGGAATTGCGAGAACTTAGACTTAAGTTAGATGAATTACTAACAAAATGATTCATCCCAAAAGGTGCATCCCTTTGTGGAGCACAAGTAGTATTTGTGAAAAAGAAAAATGGAACTCTTTGATTGTGCATCAACTATCGCAAATTGAATCAAGTTACCATTAAAAACAAATATCCATTACCAAGGATAGGAGATCTACTTGATCAATAATGAGGAGCGTAGGTATTCTCAAAAATTGATTTAAGAACTGCGTATAATCAACTTAGGGTAAGAGAAGAATATGTACCAAAGATGGCATTTAGAACCCGTTACACACACTCTAAATTTCAGTTATGTCCCATGGATTAACTAATGCATTGGAGGCGTTTATGGATTTAATCCATTGAGTATTCCAAATATTTTTGGACCAATTATTAATTGTATTCATAGATGATATTTTGGTATATTCGAAAAACAAACAAGATCACGAAAATTATCTCCAAATTGTACTAAAAACATTATGATGCGATCGCTTATACGCAAAGAAAAGCTAGTGTGATTTTTTGATGAGGGAAGTAAAGTTTCTAGGTCATGTCATTAACGAACTTGGTATACAAGTTGATCCAGCAAAAACTGCAACAGTAATTGAATGGCCACAACCCACTATAGTTATAGAAATCCACAAATTTTTAGGATTAATTGGATATTACCGACGATTTATGGAAGGATTCTCAACAATCGTGTTACCGTTGATGAAACTAACTCGTAAAAATGTACGTTTTGAATGGACCAATGAATACATCCAAACATTCCAAACTCTAAAAGAAAGTTTAACCACTACCTCTGTACTCACTATACCCTCTAGCGATGTTAATTATGAAGTATACATGGATGCTTCCTTATAAGGATTAGGATGTGTACTTATGCAGCTAGGGAAGGTAAATATGGATCCCATCCATTATAAATTCATGAGAAAAATTATCCAGTCCATGACTTAGAATTTACCGTAAGAGTGTTCACATTAAAGATTTGACAATGTTATTTATATGGAGCGGAGTTTCAAATATTTTTGGATCATAAACATCTCAAGTATATATTTACACAAAAAGATTTGAATTTGCGACAATGATGGTGAATCGAATTTTTAGAAGACTATAAATTTTAATTACAATACCACCCAGGAAAAGGCAATGTAGTAGTTGATGCATTAAGATGCAAAGACAATGGAAGAGTATAAGAATGTTTGTTTAAGAGGTCTTGATTACTCTAGAAGAAAATAATTTACAGACTGAAATCACCGAAATCCCCATTGTTCTTCAAAACATTATAGCTTATCCGATACTTCAGAAGAAAATAATTAAACAACAAACTACTGATAACTTCCTCAAAACCCAACAACGAAATACCAAAAATAGTAAGGCAAAGGAACGTTAGGCTTACAAACCAAGAAGTGGAGTGCGTTATAGGAATCAAATACGTATACCTTCCAATTCGGCATTGAAAGAAGAAATATTACAAAAACGACATCATTCTAAATTCATCATACATCCTAGAAATATAAAAATGTATCATTATATTAAAAGTTAATATTGGTGGATAGGAATGAAACAAGATATTAAAACCTTTATTGTCAAATGTCTGACCTATTAACAAGTCAAAATCGAACACTAACACCCTGGTGGACTACTACAACCTCTCCCCATACCCGTATGGAAACAGGATTACATCACTATGGACTTCGTTAGTGGATTACCCCCAATAACATAAAGTTATAACTCAATATGGTTAATCATATACAGATTAACCAAATCGGCACATTTTTCCAAGTGCATACTACTAATTCATTCTAAAAACTTATCACCTTGTATATTCAGGAAATCATCCGACTTCATAGAGCACCTTTATCTAAAATATCCGATCGTGACCCTCAATTCGCAAGACGTTTTTGCAAGAATTACAACAAGCCATGGGTACTAAACTACATCTTAGCCCTTCCCTTTATCCAAAAACGGAAGGATCATCCGAAAGATTATTTCAAACACTCGAAGATATGTTACTTGCATGTGCGCTTGATCTGTCAGGAAGATGGAGTGTCCATTTAGCATTAATCGAATATTCTTATAACAATAGTTACCAAGCTAGCATCTAAATTGCTCCTTATGAAGCACTTTGCGAAAGACCATGTCGTTCTCCATTATGTTGGAGTAAATCGGGAGAAAATAGTTCGACCCGAAATAATAGAAGAAACGACTGAAAAGATACACTTGATTAAGGAAATATTGCAAGAAGCCAAGACTAGACAGAAACGTTATAGATATCATAAAAGGAAACCATTAGAATTCCAAGTAAAGGATCAAGTTTTCTTAAAACTATCACCCAGAAAAAGGGATCATAACATTCAGAAGAAAAGGAAAACTCACACCATGGTATGTGGGAACTTGTTCAATTACTAAAAGAATCTGACCAGTAGCTTATCCTTTGAACATGTCACCTGGATTATCCCAGATAAACGATTAGTTTCATATGTCCCAGTTATGAAAGTATATAAATGATCCAAATCATGTCATCACTTAGGAAGGACTCTCTATACAAACTAATCATGATTTCGAAGAAAGACCTTTCCAAATATTAGACACTTAAGGACGAGTCCTTCGTACTAAAACTGTCCCGTTAGTCAAAGTTATTTGGCAGCATTATTGAGCAGAAGAAGTCACCTGGGAATTTAAGGACGACATTAAACAACGGTATCCTTAACTTTTTAAAGGTGATTTCTAGGTGTAAGATCCGCATCAAACGTTCCTCAATATATATATATATATATATATATATATATATATGAACTTCCACTATGTATCTAATGAAAATGTATAAAAAAAACTATAAATGAACACCATAATTATTACCTAAATTATGAAATAGTTCTAGAGTTTTAATAATTATAAAATGACCCCTAATTTTTTTATAGGGTATTTGAGCTTCCTAAATAAGCTATGGACCCCAAAGTTTTTACATGTTTAACTTTCTACCCATCTTAGATTATAAGCCATACCTTAAGAATACCATGCCCAATTTAGAAAATTACACTTTAGCCCCTAAACTGTCAACAAGTATAGAAATTGTACCATATACTCAATATAAACCTAGAAAGGACCAAATACTAAACCCTAACTAAGTTACACTTTATCCCAGCTGACTAGTATTCCATCTAGGCAGCCACATAAGCTTGGACCCATAGGTTTCCATGTGAAAACACGTGTCCTTATCTTATCCCTTACTCAAAACCAACCTCTAACTCTCTTAAATCCACCTAAAATTACACCAATAAAATTATCTTAACCACCCCTATAAAATGCCTGGCAATCCCCTATAAAAAGACACTAGTTAGTGCTAGTAAAACAAAGCTCCAAATTTGAGAATTTTTGGTATTTCCATATTTTATGTAATAACTCAATTATATTAATTCTATGTTGTTTATGCACTTCTGAGGATTCATTTATGCTTTTACATGTAGAAATTCTTGCATGAATACACTCGAAAGGAACAAAAACTAGAAAACACCATAAAGCTTGAGCTTCAGTCATGGATTATATATTGCTGGTCTTGAACCTGTTTCAAGGTGGGAATATATGACCTTAGACCTTAAAGAACTTACGTGCAATACTTAATCTGATTACAAAACAGTATGAAGCTTCAAATCATAATTGTTTTAATTTCGGCAACAAAAATTTCAGAAATCGAATTCTTCTTCTATGCTATGAATTAGACTTTCAAACCAAAACCATTTTGTTCTAAAAACACTTAGGGAAAAAAAACCTTATACCCTCCATAGCTCTAATTTTATTATGAAACCATAAATATTAAAATAAAATCTTTGAAAATTTGTAGAAACTAGATAAGAGTCTAGAATCCACAGCAATCCATAAAAGTTATATTTACGGATTCCTTATAAAAAATTAAGAAGAATGGATTTTGGAATCACTCAAAATGTTATTCTATAAATCACAACAATTACTTTATCTCCAAAGATTTTGGATTGATTTGTTATTTGTATGGATATTAACCCTAGATTTCTTTAATAGATCATTATGGGTGATCTTATTTTAGGAACTATTCGCAACCTTAACTGTTCTAAACATGATATTTATATTTATAGCAATACCATCATATTGTTGTTGTACTCTATTTTAGATAGATTATTGAATCCAGCTTCTTATATGCATCTAATGATACTAATCTTTCAAGATTATTTTTGCAAATTATTATAGAATACAAATTATCTACTAGGCAACACTTTTTCCTATTCTTTTAGAAATTTAAGACGGACCCTTAGCATAAGAAAGGCAACATCCCCCCCGACCCCATATATTTTAGTGCATCATCGCATGTGTTTCTATAAATAATTTACATATGAAAACACATTATCAGGATCAACAAACCCATCGTGATCATGTACACCACCACTTACTAGTTGATATAGCATTATTATGTATTTTGTTTTGTTTTCTTTACTTTGGAACGTTATCCGCAGTTGATTATGATTGTAATAAATAAAGTTCCCTATCACTGTACCTAGTTTTGTTCGATGCAATAAAAGTATTTACTATTATATATATATATATATATATATATATATATATATATATATATATATATATATATATATGTGCTGGAATATTATATTATCGAAATTGTTATAAGTCATAATAAAGTCAGGATGTGACACTTCTTTTCCAAAATGCAGACCTTATGGGATCAATCGTCCATGTGTGAACCCACTTGGACATACCCAACTAATGCAACAAAATATATTTCCTATAGATATCATTAATGATAAGTTCATTTTCTTATACCTCTATATGATACCTTTGAGCCTATTCGAAGCACATTGCTTTGCTGAAAACCCTTGGCTACACTTGATGAGGTTATTTATGACCTTCTTTATGAAAAGACAAGATTAGGTACACTTAAATCCAGTGAGGTCGTTCTAACCACTCATCACCCTAAATCTACATCTTATCCAATTCTATACAACTACTACCATAAACCAGGACATATGCTTCTAAATGTCGAGTCAAATTATGCAAGTTTTGCCACAAGAAAGGTCCTAATGATCAGAGTGATTTTTTTCGAAATCCTTCTAGGCACTCCCACAATAATAAAAGAGCTTCCTCCCCGAGGTAATTCAAAATCCATAACTATTGCTACTACTGAAGAACCACCAACCCCCAATCTTTCTTCCTCTCTATCGGTGATCTTGAAGCCCTCCTTCATCAACTCAAATCCAACCCAGGCATTGATTTATATGCTCTCTAGGGTAAATCCTTTGGGTTTTTTTACTCTCCCTATTGTAATCATATGACCTCTGACCCTAGTATGTTCTCTTACAAGAACTCTGCTTCTCATATACCTAACATCCATACGATTTGAGAAGAGTGCGCTTGTGTTGAAATAAGGAAGTTATTTAATTAAACTCAGTTTTTATCAATTAATTCCTAACCATGCATCTATGTGTGATTAATGATGATTAAATCAAGCAAGAACATTCAAACACACACAAATGAGGAAAAATCCCCCAATGGGGAAAAACCTTTTATTTTCACTATAATTTTGTAAGCAAATAGCTTACACGGGTTACAACAAACCCTCGGGTGTCGGTTCTAATGTCGTCGACTGGAACTATCCCTTTCCAGTAGGGAAGTAATGAAGAAGAGAACGACTTCCTCACAAATTACTCCAGATGAGTAAATGATCCTCTTGAAGGTTTAAAGATTCACACACATATATGGGAATGGTTTTGTGAATAAAAAAGGTTTGGAAAACCTTAAAAAGATGAAGTCTAATTCTGGACCGTTTTCGCAGAATTTTGAGATTGCAGAAAGACTTGAAAATGTGTAGAAGGAGAACAGGTATTTATATAATCGAGGCGGTGGATCGTTCGAACGAGATAGCCATGTCATTCGAACGAAGGACAGATGTCGTTCGAACGAGATCGCGCGACATGCCTATCTCGCGCGAACAACTGTCAAAGTCGTTTGAGCGAGCTCGTCGTTCAAGGTAGTTCGCTTCTACACTTAGAAAAAATTCTGTTTTTGGTAAAAATTAATCCCGACTTCAAAAATAATTTTCTAAAATATATCCCAAAATTATTTATGCAAATATTAAAGTTCCAATAAACCATTTTACCGATAAAGTGTAGTGGAGTAGTGGGAATGAGGTGAGCAGCACGTTGCAGGTAGCATGATGCACGTGTAGATAATGGATGCATTTAATTCAGATAAAGGCCATCGAGGATGATCGTGTTGGCGTGCCGAAAGTAGTGGTATCAGACATACAAACTTTGATCTAGGAGAAAACAGAAAATTCCTAGATTCTACCCTGAACATTTATAAAATTATGTCCTTACAAATCTCCCCCTATGTTTATGCCGATACATACATAAAAAATCCGAGTTATGAAATCAACTGACATACAAGATAATATCCCCATTAAACCCTCAAACTGAGAATACTAAATGACATGTCTTCCAAATCTTCAACTCTTCAGAAACTTCCAAAGCTTTTCTCATCAGGGTGTGTAATTAAATAATGAGCAATGTTGTACCTACACACATGAGATAAAGCAAATACCCGTGACAAGAAACAGTTTGAAATATAATGATATGAAAAAATTGATCATCAATTAAGATTAAGCAAATCATTCATAAATCAACCAAACACCAAAACAATTATCTCCCATAATTTTTCTCCCCCTTTTTATGATTTCCCCAAATAGACAAATATGAGAAGCATAAATGAATGCACATGGAGAATGACACACAAGAATAAACTGCTATTTTTGTATTTTTCAAAAAATTTCATACATAATATATAACAAAGAATCACACCATGAAAGAACACAAAAACAACCAAGTGGATGATAGCGTTCATCTAGGGGTGTGATTAAATTTAATAGGAAAACCAATGCATACAAACATGACATATGTGCACGATCAATATCGGATATTCCTAACAAATGAACTCAAAATCTTCCTTTGGTGTAAAAAGGTGGTAATATGAGACATTGACTCCATCAAATCAACAAATCAAAGATCAAAGTGATTTCCACACCAATAACGTCCAAAACTATTTCATTCTTTTTCAGGACTTTCAAGGAAGTTCAAACCCGTTTATATTCTCCAACCAAACTCCCTCAGATTTATATTTTGTATAGAGGCGATCTAAATTCTCAAACTTTGGAGAATTGATGGTGAAACCTAATGGCCCATATTTGACATATATAGATTTTTATTGCCTTTTCGGGACTAAAGTCTACCATGCCTTTCAACATTATCTAGATGGAATGATATCACAGGGGTATGTAAAATAGATCCAAAGCCATCAAATGAAGATCCAAAGACAGATCCAGAAATATGAAATACCCGTTAAAGGGGGCGAATGTAAAGCGGAGCCCAATAACCAGTAACCGACCCGTGAGAAGATGATCCATAGGACCCTCAGGAGTCGAATAAGGTGTTTAAGAACTCATATGTGTAGAGAAACAAGATTGAAATATCTCGCTTCCCACAGACGGAGCCAAACTGATGATACGAGAAATCGGCCACAAGGCGTTCTCATACCAGCAAGTCAAGAGTAGAGTGTGTGATAAACAAGTAAAGCAAGTAAACAGAGAGAAGACAAGATATAGAGTGGTTCAGCCTTTAAAATAGACCTACATCCACTGTGTTGCTCCGTTCTCATTATGTGCGTTGCATTGTACAATATAATCATGCCTAAAGAGGCGTACAAGTATGAGAATAAGGGTGAATACATGGCAGTATTGGAGATTTTGGTGAGCCCGGGAGGTGGCTGTGATATTGATTGTGTCTTCAAGAGGTATGCTGAGGTTGTGTAGAGAGAATATGTATTGTAGAGCCTGCCCCGTACGGGTATGGAATTGATCCCTTCCTTCTAAATGTGGTCCTCTATTTATGAGGAAATGTGTTGAGTCACATGCCCTGAGCACGTGGCGTATACCAAGTCTGTAGCAGTTGTGGACGAGGGGGGTGTGGCCTGCAAAGCAAGCAGCTTTGTAAGCTAATGGAGGGGTGCCTCGCACCATACGGTGGAGCTCTGCGACCTATAATGGATAGGGCCACACTATGTGCCATCTAGTCCTGAAGGGATGCCGTGCCAAGTGAGTTCTGGCCGCACCCTGAATGAGGTATGGCTGCGGCTTGTATGACCTATGATGCCTGAAACTGATGAAGAACAAACGCCGCAGCAGGGTGCTATATTTGTACTATCATTCGGCAACCCGGATAAGCCCAGCACGTTACCCCAGTCAAATTCAATTGCACATGGATAGATATAAGAACACATAATGTGGATAATTGAAGACCTATATGGTTACCTATATTCTCGGAGAAGATGAACATGAATCACCAATGAGCCAATGAGGAGCTAGAAGACTTACTTGTAGACCTTAACTACTTTTTATTGCTTTAATACAACCCTCACCCTAGGATAAGGGGGCATGTAATTCTAAACCTCTAAGTAATTAATAAAAGCTGAGAAATACCTCCGTGCACATAGTAAGTTGCCAAACCACGTAAATATTGTGTGTTGTGATCATTGTCTTTACTCTTTTAATCCTTTTCCTTTCTAAAAATATTTAATTGTGATTTCTTGCACTCATAATTGGCATTGTCTATGGGAAGTGATTCTCTTTTATAAAAAGAAACCCGAAATCAAAGAGTGAATATAATGTCTAATAACCCAAATAGTGCACCCTTAATTGGCGACGTACGAGCTGATCTGGCCGCACTCAGAATTAGATTCGAAATTCCTTAAGACAGGAATCTTAGATTTTTCCCATAAGATCATCTCTCCGAGCAAAGCAATGAGTAACCCAAATCAACATAGATCTCAATCCACTCCACAAGTAAGAGGAAGAAACATGCCTCTAAATAAAGGAGAATGCACGTCTCCAGTAATGATTAGAAAAGATGGAGAAAAAACTCCATCAGGAGAATCTCAATTGATGTGGTTGAACCCCTAGCCCTCAGACGAGTAACACTCGTAATCGAGGAAGGAGTATTGGACATGGCCAGGATCGTTCGGAGCATGAAAGTCATCTGGTAAGAAGAAACCGGGATAAAAAACATTGCAAGCATGATATAAGGAGTTTGGTCTAAAAAAAGATAGACCAACACTCGACACATCGTGGAGATAGATCCACCAAAGATCTAACAAGAATGTCCCTTCTTAAATGAAATTGAGGAGGAGGAACCACCAAAGAAGTTAACAAACCCAAGGTTCAAGATATACGATGGGAAGAGCGACCCCATAGATCGCGTTCGTATGTATATGCAAGCAATGACTCTGTGGAACCATAATGACGCTCTCATGTGCCACATATTCCCATCTAATTAAGGATATGTTGCTCAGAAGTTATCTGAGAGGCTACCCCACAGGTCGGTTAAGATCTTCAAATCCCTTAAAGAGGCCTTCATAGCTCACTTTATAACTTGCAACTCGCATCCAAAAGGAAAGGATTCTCTACTCACCATAAGGAAAATTCATACAAGACTTTACGGGAATATATTAAGCGCCATTAGGATTACTCAAAGAAGGTAGCTGTAGCATCATTTAAGATCGGCTTGCCGTTCATGTTGCACCAGTCCCTTACTAAGAAGGAAATAGACATCATTAATGATCTTATGTTGCGTATAGAAAAATATGCCAAGTTGGAGGAAGAAGATGAAGCATAATAGAGGATCCAAGGATAGGGGCAGAGCATACTCATCTAAGGCATTCTAAGACACTAACACGATTTTTAAGGAACCAATTTATAAAATCCTGGGAAAGATTAAGTACTAACAATTTCTCAAGTGGCTAAGGAAGATGACAGGTGATCCGAACAAGAGGGAAAATGCACTCATGCGCGCCTACCATAACGAAAAAGGACATAAGACAGAAAACTGCAAGGCTCTGAAATTCCATTGGGATAAGTGGACCCAGGCATGGCATTTGAATGAGTACATTAAAAAGAAAGTTGACTAGGTCGGTACCAAGGGTGACCTAAAACTAGATAATGTGCCGGATGATGAAGCCAGGAATGAGTTCATCATTATTCACGACAACACAGTTCGGATAAAACTCAAAAAGTTTAAGGTAATAACGAAAACCTTAATCTCGCCAAAAGATAAGTTGGTAAACATATGCGATCAGAAGAAGTGGATTACAACAAGCATATAGTGTTTACATAGGATAATTTGATCGAGGTAACAACCCTGGACTACGATGCACTAGTAATCACTCTCAGAATTGAAAATTGGGATGCGAATAAGCTACTAGTAGATTAAGAAACTTCTTAGAAAGTAATGTACTTGGAAGTTTTTCACAAGCTCAAATTGGAGATGACGGGCTTACGGTAAGCAACCATCCCACTAGTTGTCTTCGCTAGAAAAATAACAATGTCGTTAGGGAAGGTAGTTCTACCTATAAAGGTAGGGAACATTACCAAACTCATCGAGTTTATGGTGGTTGACATCTACTCACCCTACCATGCCATCCTAGGGAGAAGGTGGATGCACATCATGAGGGCAATGACCTCAACCTACCATCAAAAACTCATATTTATCACAGATCGAGGAATAATGGAGATCAAGCGCGATCGGTCTATTGCTCTTAAGTGCTACATATCTGACATCATGCCAATACAAGAAAAAAAGAAAGAAAATGAAGTCATCCCTAAAATATCTCAAGATCGAGCCATTCCCTCCAAATAGCAAATAAAGTATGGTAGATTAGGAGTAAACGAGAGGAGAGTCCACCCCGCAGATAGCATTATGGAAAAATTAGAGGAGGTAGCTTTTTATAAGAGTGGACTAAAGAGAAAGTTTCTAATAAGCACCACATTGTCCAGCCAAGAAAGGAAGGAGTTAATTGATTTATTAAAGAAAAGTCTAGATGTTTTTGTATGGGAGCCATATGATATGCCGAGATTGATCCCAGAGTCACTTATCATCAACTTCACATGGACCCAACATTTCCATCGATTATATAAAAGGCTCGATGTACTGCCCTAGAGAAGGCCAAGGAAGTGGAAAAGGAGATAGGTAAACTTATGAAGGCAAGATCCATCAGAGAATTTCAATTCCTAAAATGGCTCTCAAACCCGGTGGTGGTCCAAAAAATAAATGGTAGTTGGAGAGTTTGTGTGGACTTCGCTAACTTGTATAGATCTTGTCCCAAAGATCGCTTCCCTTTGCCAAAGATAGATTAATTGGTCAACACCACAGAATCCCACGAATTAATGAGTTTCCTAAATGCTTACTCGGGGTATCACCAGATTCGTCTGTTCGACCCCATCAAGACAGAACCTCATTAATCACCCAAATGGGCTTATATTTCTATAAGGTCATGTCTTTCGACCTAAAAAATACTGGAGTCACATACCAGAGATTGGTTACTAAGATGTTCAAATAATAAATTGGAGAGACGATGGAAGTGTATATTGTTGACATGCTTATCAAAAGTAGGAGAAAGGACGACCTTCTTAATAACTTGGTAGAAACCTTTGAAATCTTCCAGAACTTAATGCAAGCAAATGATCATTTGGGGTCCAGTCGGGAAAGTTCCTTGGCTACCTCTTTAGAAAGAGAGGGATCAATACAAAACCTAACCAGATAGTAGCAATCAATAATGTTCAGCCGCCAAAGATGTTGCAAGAGATTCAAAGCTAATTGGGATGCTTAAAGTTTTGAATAGTTTCATCTCTAAGTTGTCCGAGCGTTATAGACTATTCGCTAAAGAAGGAGAAAGGCCTCGCCTAGAACAAAAAATGCTAAAAAGAAATTGAAGAAATCAAGTCTTATCTGAGTAAACCTCTATTGTTAGCCATTCCATATCCGGGGGATCCTCTATACTTCTACCTAGAAATTTCAAGCCACGTAGTTAGTTTGGCCTTGGTTTATGATAAGGAAGGAAGATAATTAACAGTTTACTATGTTCATAACATGCTTTTAGACGCCAAAAAATGATACCTTCCACTGGATAAGCTGGCCTACTCATTGGTCATTGCATCCCGAAAGTTAAAACATTATTTTGAGGCCCATTCCATCACAATCATCACATCCTTCCCTCTTAAATTTGTTCTGCATAAGGCCGACCTATTTAAACACATGTCCAAATGGTCAGTCGAACTTAAAAGATTTAATATACATAATCAACTAAGAAAAGTAATCATGGGGCGGGTGTTTACTGATTTCATAGATGAATTTATTGAAAATGAAGCCCCTACTGGCCAATAAGTCGTCGACTAGTTGAAATATCGTGGTCTTGATCAATCCAGCAAATGGATATTGTATGTGGACGGTTCCTCCAACTCTAAAAGGGATGGAGGAGGGATTGTGCTCATAAAGCTAGAGAATGCCATGATCGAAAAAAAAATCAAGCTAAGTGTTGAAACCTCCAATAACGAAATCGAGTACGAAGCCCTTATAACTGGACTATATAAGGATAACTTGATGGGAGCAAACCACCTTGAAGTATATTGTGATTCATTTTTGGTATCCAACCAAGTCACTGGAGACTTCAATACTAAGGATGAGAGGATGGAAGCATAACTATCGGTGGTTTCAGATTTGATGTTAAAATTTGAGGAAGTCCATATCTGGTAGTTCCCCTGGGAGCATAATAGCAAGGCCGATACCTTAGCAGCCCTAGGCTTAACAGTGGACTCAAATCTAAAGAGACAAATTTAAGTAGAATTCCTCGACAAACGTTAACCTACCACTATAAAGACAATGGTCTCGGTGCACATTCTCAGATTGGAAAATAGTTCGAGCTAGATGGATCTGATAATTGCTATCTAAAAAATGATACCTTGCTAATCGATAAAAAATAAGCTCATCAAGTCATGGTAAAGGCTACAGAGTTCAACCTCAGACCTGGGGGAAAACTTTACAGAAGATCCTACACAGATCCTTAACTTTAATGCGTGCATCCAAAAGACATCAACTAATTTCTCAACGAACTACATGATGGGATATATTTGAGCCATGCAGGAGAAAGGTCTATTGCTTTTTTGAACAATCAAAGAAGGCTACTGGTGGTCATATATGCAGAAAGATGCAAATATTTACGAACAAAAGCGTGAAAAGTGCCCAAAAAAATCCCTCTTCATCAATCAGCCAACGACCTAAATTCACTAACTAGTTTGTGGCCATTTGCATAGTGGGGACTGGATATTGTAGGGCCACTCCTAACTGTGCCAGGAAATCCTAAGTACTTACTAGTCGAAATAGATTATTTCAGAAAGTGGATTGAACTAGAGCCACTGGCGAACAACAGAGTCACTAATATGATCAGAATTATATAGAGGAACATCATAGCACGCTTTAGAGTACCCCACGACAATCATTACGGATAATAAAATGCAATTTAAAAGCGGACCTTTCGAAGATTTCTGCGATGTCCATGGAATCAAACAACATTTTAGTTATGTGGCCTACCCCCAAATCAATGTCCAAGTAGAGGCTTCCAATAAAACGATGCTCGACAGCTTAAAAAGAGGTTGGAAAGAGCAAAAGGAGCTTGGGTGGATGAACTTCCCCATGTTCGCTAGGCATATTTCACTATGCCGAGGAGACCTACTAGGAAAATTCCCTTCATTCTAAATTAAATGATGAAAATTGTAATTCCCTTAGAAGTTGGTCTGCCAACTATGAGGTCCATCATCGTCGAGAAAGGTTTGATTAACGAAGTTATGATAACTGAACTTGACTTGGAAAAAGAACGGAGGGAATATTCCATGATACTAGCCTTCTACAAACAACAGTTAGCCAAGCATTACAACAAGCGAGTCAATCCGAAGAAATTCCATGTCGGAGATTGTCCTCAGGAAAGTCCTCGACAGTGCCAAAAAACTTTTGGACGGCAAGTTAGGACCTCACTAGGAGGGATAATTCAAGCTAATCAGAGATGACCTACAAGAAGCCTATCATTGGGAAACAATGAAGGGCAGAGAGATACTTAGAGCGTGGCATGTAGCTAATCTCAAGAAGTTTTACTTTTGAATTTATTTCTAGCATAGTTAGTTTTTTTATTTTTTATTTTAAAACTTAAAATGATCACAATTTGATTTAACATCTTTAATAAAAGGCTTAAGTGGTTTAGTAAGTTGTTTAGCATTGTTCCAAAATGACAAGGTACATCAACGATCGAAATGCCGATCGACATTAGCTTAGCTTAATTAGAATTACGAATTTTTTAAGTACAATTAAACTTAAGGTCCCTAGGTCATCATCATATAAAACAGAAAGACCTATTACTCGAACCAATAAAAGACCTAATAAGGATCCCTCGGCATTGAGTGAAAAGACTTTGGTCGGATAAAATCTTGAATGGGTGGATAACCTTTAAACCAGGTGCATTTTTACCATAGTCTGTTCTAAACCTAAGGTAGTGTGATGACACAACCTAAAAGATAAAATAAGACAATAAAACACATGTTCAACATAATGGAATGAAAAAATGTAAAAGGTTGATATTAAATAGATAAGTTGTCACAATAAAAGTCACAGGCTACAAAAATATCATTTACAAAGGTAAAATTACAAAAAAGAACATGTTTTGATCAGCTGGTGAGAATAAAAGCAATAGCTCTTCATCGACTATTGGCAAGCTGAAGAGTAATAATATCTAACGGCACCAAGTTATATTCATTACCACAGGTTAGATGACGATAAGCCAGATAATAAGCTTGGTACATATACTAAAGTTGAGAGTTTTTAGGAACTTTCAAAACTCCTAAGGCATACTCGGCCATGCTTATAAGCCACAATCTTCACTTCTTCCAGCCTAATGGGGGCATTCTCCCAAGCTTCCTCATAAATATCTGACCACATTGCTCAGGGACCCATACTGAACCGATAACGCAGCTTAATGATGTCACGGTTAAGACCCATCACCATAACATCCGCTTTTCGATTATTCTCCTCTTCTTCAAAGATTTACTTTTTCAGATCAACATTTTCAATTTGGAGAAGGGAATCAACATCTCCTATCTCCTTTTCCCCAGCTAGCTGAGCCTTCAGAGAATTCGCCTCCTCCTCCATGAGGGTGCCTACGTCCCCTAAGTTGTTCGCGTTGTCTTTTATCTTGGCCACTAAGGCAGACTAGTTGTGTAGGCTCTAGTAATTTTTGAAGGCCTTGAAAATGAATACAAATGCTCGGTAAGCCTAGGCACTTGCATCTAGACCAAGAAGGACATCTAAGTTGCTAGCAAAAGAAGGAATGCCCTCAGCAACATTTGCAGTCTACAAAACGTAAAGAGAAAATGAAAAAATATTTACCAAAAAGTCTAGATAATATTGCAATTCACAAAAGAAGTTTTTTTTATTAATAACACCGAAAGTGGGCAAAGACCTTACAAACACACATCAAAAGGAAGATATAAGAGCATATGAGATTAATCAACCCTAGACTATGTTTCTTTGCTCTTCCCCTCTCCTTGCTCTCTAGGCCTTGCCCTTGGAGTAACATCAACACTCTAATCGATCGGGGCATCTGTGGTGGCCTCCTAATCAGCCATTGGCGGAGAAGTAGGATTATGCTTGATGAAGAATTCTGAGTCGACAGGGATATTCGTCCTCACCAACGCAGCATCCTAGATGTGACAACCCGCTCAAAATCATAACGGGTGGCCAGCCATATACTACATTAAATCAGGTATCTCAGATGGCTCAGTCTCAACATCAACTGACAATACGTAATAATATAAGGCTAACTACTCGAAACTATTAAAAGCGAATTGCCAAAAATTTAAAACTTTTCATTTAACACCAAATAAACCAACCATACAACAACTAACCAATAACATAACATCTAAATATGATGAGTGATACAAGTAACTCCAATAATAAAAAAAAATAGTATAATACAATGTACAAAGTAAAATACCGAATATGCTGTCGGGTCACAGACAATACAGAGATCTGAGGGAGAGAATATAAAAGTATTAATCTACAATACATGGATATAAACCCGATACACCAACTGAATCCTAATCTAGATATTCAAAAGATAGGAATCGACTAAGACAAAGTGTCGCAACAGCCCGCTACTTCCACAGTTCCACGAATACCCTGGGTGGATAACATCAATGGCGTCCTTGCGGAGGAACACCTAAAGTAATACAATATATATACATAGTAGGAGAAAATATAAACGGGTCAGAGATCGAGTTGAAAACATTTTATAGCAAGTGCATTAAAATGCATAATAATTATAAATGCAATTATTACATGATTTAATGGAGTCACACTCCCCATAATAATCCGACTCACCTCTCAACTATAGCGCGCAACTAAACGTATGCACGTGATCTCCAAATGAATGCCCCATTCTAATTAGGCAAGGTAATCTTGTTTACTCCCAAATGGTGTTAAACTAAGTTCCATCTAAAACATACTTAAATTTCGATTCTTAATGATCTCAATTATTTGTTTACTTAATTAACAGATAGAGTTTACATAAACATTTTCTTTCTAACATCCACAATAGATAAACATCCTCTTTTACTAGAATTTCTCATATTCTAGTTGTGCCATCAATATAAGTATAATTATATATGAGTTATTAGCATCTAAGTGCTAAGGACTAAACTTCTCCCAATTCTCAATATTGTACTACGTTTCGTGTGTGGGACGTCTCGTAAAGCGAAATACAAACAAGGAACCCCCCCGTTACACTATTCCTTGGCAGTATTGATCATCAATATTCATTATGCCCTCAATGCATGATGCATGTATCCCAAATTATCATTATTCCATTTTTAATTAATTTATCTCTTCCCAACTCTCAACAGTGCACTGCGGTTCGAGCGTGGGACGTCTCGCAAAGCGAAATCCAAACAAGGAACCCCCCCGATACACTACCTCTGGCACTTCTGATCATCGAGAAGTATATACATTATATATATGAGCATTAAGGACTAACTTCTCCTCACTTCCAACATTACACTGCGTTTCATGCGTGGGACGTCTCGCAAAGCGAAATCCAAACAAGGAACCCCTCCGTTACACTACTCCTTGGCAATGTTGGTCGTTGAGGTCCATTATGCCCTCGATACCCAAGTAACCAATCGTATCAATCATATAACCATCCAAACGAGCTATAACTCGAGGACGCAGGCTCACAATTCTATCATCTTCCAGTTGCCCAACCATGTAGTAAACTGGGAACCACCTGGTAGGGCTAAACGACACCTACCTCATGATCAACTCACACACCCAACATCTGGGGAATCGGTCATAGCTCCTAACCGACAAGTGAGAACGACACATACCCACGACTTCTCACCCCCAAAATAATATTTTATATTAAATAATAATCACCATGGACGACTATGACCTGGGGAATATCCACACCCTACTCATCGAGCCAGGATGCTCACCCTCATTGTGCGCAACTTCCCAATGATAGCAAGGAGGGGGTATACTTCACTATATGTATATATATACCATCACATAAGGCATACATACAACATCACATCATATAAAGATATACCATCATATAAGGTATACCTACCACATCATTTACATATTCATAGTACGCTCTTAGACGTAGACGAAATAATATTATTGTTTACTATATTTCCCTCTCGATATATTAATCGTCAATTCTCACACATCTTCCCTACTTAGTATACACTATACTATTTCTCGCTTCAAGCTCACATGTCACTTCTGATTATGAATTGTCTCTCAATTCTAGTTATGTTAAGGATATTCTCTATCCTAATGCACCTCGATTAGCATTTCTCATTTTGTGAGACATCTCCCAAATTAATCATCGTTAAGGATATTTCTATATCCGTATGTACATTTATTAGGATTTATATTCTCAATCCATAATATAGTTCAATCAATTATATGAACTTTTAAATTTATCCCATTTGCGATTTGATACTAAAATCAAATATCACTAAATGCATTCTCTCTCTTTAATATATTTTCATAATTATCTCCAAATAGAGTTTTCCAATAATAGTGGGCTTCCCCACTTAGATTATACTTCTCCAATCGGTATTCCTCAAATTAAGTCAATAAGACTCCAATAATTTCTTATAAGGGAAGCTCTCTAAAATTCTCCAAAACATACTCCACATAACTCTTATAGAGATTCCTAATCGATAATCTCGAACGAAACGGAATGAAATTCTCCCTCGAAAAACATCCCTCAACAAGCCCTGTTTCCAAATTGATTCGGGCCAATTCCGGATCGATTCGGCCCTGCGAATCAATTCGGCCTCCAAGGCGAATCGATTCGGGTCATCAGACTTGGGATTCTGTCTCAGGCTGAATCGATTCGGCTGGGGTCTGAATCGATGCGGTCACTCAGACCTGGGCACCTGCATATTTCCGAATCGATTCGGCCCTTCAGAACTCACGAAAATGGCTACTTTTTATTAAGCCAAAAATCCCAAAATTCATTTTAATCATCATCTCTTCATTTCTCTTCAACCCCAATATATACACATCATTAATATTCACCCTAGAACACAATTAAACTAATTTCTAACTTCAAATCCATTATTTACATAACAAATATAGAATTTTTCCTAAAAGTTAGGTTTTGATAAAATAAACCTAAAACCCAAAGATTCAATCCACAAATCATGAAATAAATGGTACACAACAATTATTTAGCAAGTTTAATCACTTGCCTCAAGTTCATAAGGTCTGATCCATCCTCAAGATCGCGTATTGTCCGAAAAATCCAATTTCTCTCTCTTTTCTCCTTCTTTCTCTTCTTCTTATTTTTTTTCTCTCTATGGAGAATTAATCTCTTGTAGTCTTAATAAACCTTATTTCCCAAGATACACATCTGTAAATGATAATACACACTTTAAATGACTCGACAACTTTAATTCGAGCCAAACGAACTTAAATTATTTCGAAACCTAAATAGACCCCAAGTACAGTCATTTCGACTTTCTCAACCCTTCTGAAAACAACTCCACCCTCGTAATTATCATTCGACACACTTTCTAACAACTTCAAATTTTGAACTCAATGCTAATTTAATTATTCTCCAAATAAAATAATATTTATTTTTCCCAAAATGAATAAATTATCGTCTCTAAGACCTCGGGTTGTTACACTAGACTTTCTTGAAGCTGGACTTCCAAATGTAGGCCAATGATACTTGGCATCCTCAAAGGTCTCAATTGTGAGAACTAGCTTTTTTTAATACCGAGTGGCCAATCATTTATTAAAATAAAACATGAATCTAGTATGGTTTCATTCGTAGCATCACTATCACAACAAGCAATATAAATATAAATGAATAAAAACCATACATCTAAATGAACAAAATTATCGACAGGCATAAATAAATAAATGTGAACCGAATAAACCATAGGTCACTAATATTAATCATCCAACCGAAATTAAACTGATAAATATTATATCTCTAGCATAAAGTAAAGTCCTATCCAACTACGAGCAACACGCCCATAAGGAAATATTGGAATGCAAAGAATCATATCTAGATAAAAAAAGCTGGGGAGGATAAGTCAATCTCATAGCATCCAGAACTAGTACAATGGCAAGAAAGATATATCGCTGTTGTCCCTGTTGCTACTGCACACCTGGGGTTTTTAAAAGAAAAACAAGAAAAAAGATTTGCCCATGGGTCAAAGTCCGAAAATGTTCAAATATATTTTTTAAGTAATTAAATTCTTTAAATTAATAAAACACGTAATATGTTACTTCTACAATTTAGTTAACCGATCCCACTAAGATGAGAATAAACATCACCTCTCATCTACAATGCGCACCTAACGCATTCATTTTATTATCCTAATTATACCCCACATTCTAACTAGGACAATAACCGTTATCTAAGCCCAATACCACTTATAGCCACCATTATCTAGGTACATACTACCCTTACTAGCTATACGTACATAAATAATATCATAGCGACACAAGTGCTACAAATAACTGTTCACTTAATATAATACCATAGCTACACTCGTGCTATAAATAAATATACACACTATATCATATAAATATACATATAACTCACTCTCTATATACATATAACCGTATCCCCAGAGCAAGTACCTCGCAAACACATCCCTCGAGTGCTAATAGGCTCCAAGCGTATCACGCATAACACTGAGTCACCGAGTGGGAATCTCACCACTAAACCTAATCGTAAACATATACAAACGGAGGCGGGTATAAACACACGTCCGGGGGTTGCAACCATACCACATCACACCTAATTGGTCTCCAAACCAACACTTGTCCTCACACAAAGATAGTGGCCATGCAATTGTACTATGGCCTGGGGAATCAATCCAACACCTGCTCGTCAATGCCAGGGTGGATTGCCCACTACGCACAACCTCCTAGCGATAACGCTACCGAGTATGTATTTTGAATATAAACAAGAATCAATCATACGCGCGCGCACACACACACACGCATATATATATATATATATATATATATATATATATATATATATATATACAAGCCACCATAATACCTATATATAATACCTACCTCTTACGCAATCCCACAACGTATTAGTCTCCCAAATCCCAAAGCCCGAACTAACTTCCCGATTATGCATATAAATGTTCATTTACTTGAATTTTTCAATTCTTCTCACCCGATCATATTTATCCATTGGCCTATCACACATACCAAGCCCCGAAAAGTATTCCCCAATAGTCTCACTCTATCCTCGATGCCCCTAAGATCATTCTCCAAGTTCTAATGGATCAAAAAAATACATAAACAAAATATGGGCAGGCTAGCAAACCGAACGGGTTCGCTTGGTAGACCGAGTCGGTTCGGCCAAACAAATTGATTCACTCCCTGAGGAATCGATTCGGTTTGTTGGATTACCAATTGTCTTCTCCCTCGGGTTTTCTCATAAAAAACCCTTCAATGGAAGCTCCAAGCCTCGAAAAACTTCAAATTAATATCCTACACCAATACCTAACCAACCGAGAATCATTTTAATTACAAAATACACCCGAACACATAATCAAAATCCTAGGATTCCTAATCATTACCCAATTCTATTAAACCCACAATTAATCAAACTTGAATCTTCATTGATTCTAACACCCTATCAATATTCTACATGTTCATAATTGTAAACCCATAATTTAATCACGAATTTCTTAAATATTACTCGTCAATTACAATCAGATCACAACTTGAATATCTTCCTTTAATTCTCAAACTTTCAACCTTTAATCCCAGATTCAGTCCTATTAATTATGAAGGTAATTAACTGCATACTTTTATAATTTAAAGAAATTAAATACCTTCCTTTAAGGATATGAATCCTTAATCTCATGCGTATGAACGATTTAAATTCGGAGATTAGCCATTCCTTCTCCTCAATCACACCATAATCCTGTTTTTAGGATAAACCTTAGGTGTGAAAAGACATCTATACCCCCATATGGGTCATGCCATGTCTAAAAAGCTCCCGAAACCCAACTATAGCACCCGGGTACCTATTCCAGATCACCAGTGCACTAAAAAAGGTCATCCGAGTCACCCAACTTCAAATAGACCAACATATCTTTAACTAGGGCTGACGCGTGCGTACAATACACATCACCCACAAAATATACAAATCCACCGATGTAACTCTCTATCGACACAATATATTAGACCATCGATTTTCACTAATACGTGACATATAATAAAATCACATATCTATTTACTTATCACCCACAAGTAAATAATAATAATAATAATAATAATAATAATAATAATAATAATAATAATAATAATAATAATAATAATAATAAATATTAATCCTTAACTCGCTAATGAAACCCAATTTAATTTTCCTACTTAAATTAATAATTAAATGCACATAAAAATTATATAATCACAAAAGTACTGGGTATTACATGAGTATAGCCCTTGTCATAACTTGCCTCTTTGTCCCTCAGCTTTTTTTATTAAACGATCTGTAACACCCCGCCTAAAATAATAACGGGTGGCCAGCCCTATATTATATTAAATCAGGAATTCCAGATGGTCCAGTCTCAACATCAACCGTCGGTACTATATAATACAGGACTAACTACTCGATATCATATAAGCGAGATGTTATAATAAATTAAAACTTGCAACATACAACAACCCAACACTATAAAATTTCTAAAGAATAGGAGAGAGATGCAGGAAAGAACTATACAAATGAAATGCTAGAAGTAAAATGAACCAAATAAATACAACCGAATGTACCACAAAAAGTAGACCCGAATAAGCTGTCGAGTCACAGCCAATACAATAACTGAAATGGAATAAATATAAACATGTATAGAATTATCCCCTAAGTACAAACCCGATATACAACATGAATCCTACCTAGAATTTTAAAGGAATAGGAAGCGGCTACACGAAACATCCCGCAACAGTCCGCCCTGTCACGGCTCCCAAGACTCTGGATAGAAAGTCATCCGGCATCCATGCGGTAGGATACCTGTGGAAATACATATATATATATATACAAGCAGGAGAGAAAAGAAAACGGGTCAGAGCCCCGAATGTGAAAATATTAAGCAAGTGCGTTAACCATGCATAATAAATACCGGTGTACTTAATTTCATAAATAAAGTGAGACCGCACTCTCGTGGAACCCCAACTCACCTCTCATCTAAAGGCGCGCACCTATTCGCGTCCTCAAATTTTAGTTAAATTACCCCAAATTTATTTGGACAACCTAACTTATCATAGGCCTAGCCTATACCCACGAGAAATGCCTTCCTAACTTAGCCCAAAAATCCACCCTTTTTCTAATCTTACTAGATTATGATCACCACAATTTTGCCATAAAAGGCTTAATGGATTCCGATTAATAATCTTATGAATTATAACCATCATAATTCCTAAAACATTTCCCCTATATATATATATATATATATATATATATATATATCCTAAAAACGTAAGAATTAATATACTTAATAACATGCACATGGAATATTGGCAAGACTTCTCTCTAATCCCAAAATTGTACTACGTTTCGTGCGTGGGGAGTCTCGCAAAGCGAAATCCAAACAAGGAACCGCCCCGTTACACTACCCCTGACAAGGTCAAGACCAGAGATCCGAGATTCCACCTATGGAATTACTTCTCTCAAATCTCGACATGGCACTGCGTTTCGTGCGTGAGGTGTCTCGCAAAGCGAAATCCAAACAAGGAACCACCTCGTTACACTACTCCTGGGCAATGTCGATCCTAGAGATCCATAATCCTCAACATACAAGTTAATACTACCATTACTACTAACTATAACTACCAAAGAAAGAAAGAAGAAAAGAAAAAAAGAAAACAAATAAAATGAAATAAAAGAACCTCCAATAATATCCTTGGGATGATGTAACCGAATAATACGTTATGTGCGATACATCAACCCCCATCAATCTAGTACACCATAATCATCTAAGATGTACTTCATAAAAGTCCATATCCTTTCATCTATAGGATATATATATAAATATATATATGTATATAGGTATTTATTTCTAACCGTATATATATCATCATCAATCCAATAGCCAAGTGTACATACTACATATGATGTACAAGGCCATGCACATAATATACCCGGCTATATATATCGCCGATAAACTGCATCAATGCTATCATCTTCCCAGTGCCCGGCTCACGTAGCAAAACTGGGGCCACCATGGTGGGACTAAATGACACCCATCTCGTGGTAAACTCACGCACACGACGTCCAGGGAAGCGGTCATAGCTCCAAACCGGCAATGAGACGAAACATACCCATCACGTCTCATCCCAAAATAAATATATATATCATATGGTAACACACGGGACGACTATGACCTGGGGAATATCCACACCCTGCTTTTCTAGCCAGGATGCTCACCCTCTACGCGCTCAACTTCCCAATGATAGCATGAGCGGGGTATGCTTAACCAATTAAGTATATATATATTTACATGCATAATATATATAATCCATATGATCCAATCATATGATCAAATAATAAACCATCGTATACGGTTTAAATATCCATACCATGCATGTCCACAACATAAAGATATCCATATATATATATATATCAACACATATTCAAATATCCTTATCTATATATATAAACTAATTCTCGTTCATATGTATAAGATATATATGCCTGGCTATAAGTATACATAGTCCTCGATATACAAGCCGTCACTACCATTTCCATTAAATTTACCTTGATATGTGAATATAATTCCATACTTGAAACATATTCGATCATTTTTCTATGATGAATAGTCTCCCAAAACCATGTGTATATATCTATACCTATATATTCAACATTAGGGCTATCACCCAAGAGTTTGCGTAGGAATCCATCACTACACATATCATCTATATCTCCGAGTACATTAAAGAATCTAGTAATCATTTGACTATCGGTATACATATAACTAATAGTCTATCAGCCTCAAGCTCATTCTTTCAATCATCAAATAATCTCATTTCCCTCGATTTCGACTATGGTTCAATCACTTTTGTGAATACCCTAGTCTGAGATCTCTCTAAGAGTTCTTAGCCTCACATCACATCCACACCTACTTTTAATCTACAATTAGGATTCTCAATCCCAAAGGGTTTCCCCAAAATCTCTATACATAACTCCAAATACATACATGGATACATTTCTCCCAAATTACCCTAAGGAGTCCCCAAAATTCTAATGTGTGAGAAACTCCTTATGTGTCTCCAAGAACATATCTCTTTCATCATAAGAGAAGGCCCCAAATCAATAAACCCAACCAAAAAGGGTTTGAAATCACTATGGAGAAAATACCTCAAAATGCCCTGTTTCCGAATCGATTCGGTCCTATTCCGAATTGATTCGGCCCAGCGAATCGATTCGGCCCCCAAGGCGAATCGATTCGGGTTCGAAGACCTGGGCTTCTGCAATAGGCCGAATCGATTCGGCTTGGGTCCGAATCGCTTAAGGGGGCGAATTGATTCGGACCTGTAATTTTTGAAGGGTTCTTCTTCTTCATCAAAACCCACGAATTCTAAACCCTAAATTTTCATTTCTAACAATTAAACCTTCATCATTTTATGATTTTAACCCCATAAGTCAACCCAAAGTTGATCCCAACCACTTCTAATCCATTAAATCCCTATTTAACATTGATTTCAAGATTAAACCTAAAAATCTAGGTTTTGGTATTTATACCCAAAAATCCATTTCTTTACCCCACAATTTATGAAATGAAATACACAAATAGCTATTTAGCAAGATTAAACACTTGCCTCAGATTTGTAGAGGTTGGATCGTCCTCGATGTCGCGTTTGGGCCGGGAATCTCCAAGATTTCTTCCTTTCTCTCTTCTTTTCTTCTTCTTCTTCTTTCCCTTTTCTTTCTCTCTTTTCTCAAATGAGAAGGCTTCATCCGTAAGCCTCCAAATCCTTTAAAACAAAATCCCAATTTTAAATGTTAATACACACTTTAAATGACTCGTTTACTCTAATTCAAGTCAAAATAACTTAAAAACATTCCGGAGCCGAAATAAAACCCAATGACAGTCATTTTGACTATCTCGACCCTTCCGGGATCAATGGTACCCTCAAAATTATCATCCGGAATACTTTAAAAATGTCCTCTATTTTTGGACTTAAATTCCCACATTTTAGAGTTCTCCAATTTAATTAAATTTTATTCTCCCAAAATTTAATTTCTCAATCTCAAAAGTCTTGGGGTGTTACAATCTTCCCCCCTTACAAGAATTTCGTCCGCGAAATTTAAGATAAGCCTAGGACCTCAATATCATCTAGTCCTTACATCAATCCTCAAGATCACTGTGCCGATCCTTTCGAGTTCTCACGTCGAACCATATAGTTTTAAAGCAACTACTACCCAGGGCGCCCATACACCCCGTATCCGAGTTTCCACTCGTAGAATTTTTTTTTTAATCAGGCTCCATTAGCCTCAAAATTATAAGATAACCCTCGATAATAATCTATAACAATATACTAAATATATAAAAGTTTGAAAATTCCCAATGGTAGAACTCTCCTCAATTCCTGACACTAGCCACCTTCGTGCGGGGGAGGTCTCGCAAGCGAAATCCAAACAAGGAACCCTCCCAATACACTACTGTGTAGCTAGGTCGGGGATTGAGATTAGTTGAACCAGGGTTTAGGTTTTATAAAAAGATTTTCTTCATATTTTAGATATTGCCCGAGGGCCTATACAACAATACAATATAAATCAATCCCGCGTCTTTCGACACGCCAAACAAACACCTTATGTTTAGGACACAAGGCCTCAACAAAAATACCATACTGCTAACCAATATCTAGTTCTTAATACTAGCACAACTATGAGCTAAACTATCCGCTCCTCACAAATCTACCAAACTCTGAACCTCTCAGTTATGAAAAGGTGTATCATCTCCAAAGATGCCATATAAAGGCCACAATTGCTCACGTCCTCCTCTAGGAAAGTTCCATACACCCTAGCATTATAGCGGCTAGCTACTTATCACACCTCACACGCGACGTTCCTAATATCGCGCAGAGCATAACTTAAACCCAAAGAAAGGTATTCTACCTTATAGTTCCAAAACCCAATGGTTCCCCTCGTCCTAAAATCTCAACTCAGGGTCCCCAACTTCTTCCGGGACAATCATTATCCCTAAGCCTATTACTTCACGAGAGAAACATCTTCCTCAAAGCCCTTCCTAACCATATTGAAGGGCAAGGCGCAATTGTAACTGCCGAAAACTCCCTCCGTTCTACACAACGAAACTGAGTCTCCAAAGGCATTCCCTCTTACCCTAGAAGGCGATACTCCTAATATTGGGACAACTACACCAACCTCACCTCGGCAAGAGTCACCAACATTAGGTTTCCTAACTAAGGTTAACAGATTCTCAATCTAGACCTCCCAAGGACTACACTACATGTCTCTCCTCGGACTTACCTCACTAAGACCAAGATTCGCCATTCGAGTAAATTTTCCTTTCTTACTCAACCGTTGATAAATCACCTCGAACCACTGCTAGAAATATCCTCAATATTTCCTCCTGAATCGGGGAAAAACAAATACCCCCGATTAAAGTGTACCCAAAATATACTATGGGTATTGTACTTCTAAACCTATCCTTTCCTAGACGACAAAATCTAGGCGACGTCTGAAATGAAACAAGAGCAATTGTTATCAGAACGTCAATCAAGTGAATACACTTCACAGAAGAAAGCAACGCAGTGAACACAACAGTCCTATTTGTAGGGCTTTATGTCAAGAACGTTAACGGAAGAATGCGGAAAACTCGCACAGATCCTAAGGACTCTAGAACCTGATGCTCTGATACCATCTGTAACACCCCGCCTAAAATAATAACGGGTGGCCAACCCTATATTATATTAAATCAGGAATTCCAGATGGTCCAGTCTCAACATCAACTGTCGGTACTATATAATACAGGACTAACTACTCGATATCATATAAGCGAGATGTTATAATAAATTAAAACTTGCAACATACAACAACCCAACACTATAAAATTTCTAAAGAATAGGAGAGAGATGCAAGAAAGAACTATACAAATGAAATGCTAGAAGTAAAATGAACCAAATAAATACAATCGAATGTACCACAAAAAGTAGACCCGAATAAGTTGTCGAGTCACAGCCAATACAATAACTGAAATGGAATAAATATAAACATGTATAGAATTATCCCCTAAGTACAAACCCGATATACAACATGAATCCTACCTATAATTTTAAAGGAATAGGAAGCGGCTACACAAAACATCCCGCAACAGTCCGCCCTGTCACGGCTCCCAAGACTCTGGATAGAAAGTCATCCGGCATCCATGCGGTAGGATACCTGTGGAAATACATATATATATATACAAGCAGGAGAGAAAAGAAAATGGGTCAGAGCCCCGAATGTGAAAATATTAAGCAAGTGTGTTAACCATGCATAATAAATACCGGTGTACTTAATTTCATAAATAAAGTGAGACTGCACTATCGTGGAACCCCAACTCACCTCTCATCTAAAGGCGCGCACCTATTCGCGTCCTCAAATTTTAGTTAAATTACCCCAAATTTATTTGGACAACCTAACTTATCATAGGCCTAGCCTATACCCACGAGAAATGCCTTCCTAACTTAGCCCAAAAATCCACCCTTTTTCTAATCTTACTAGATTATGATCACCACAATTTTGCCATAAAAGGCTTAATGGATTCCGATTAATAATCTTATGAATTATAACTATCATAATTCCTAAAACATTTCCCCTATACATATACATATATATATATATATATATATATATATATAGGCTAAAAACGTAAGAATTAATATACTTAATAACATGCACATGGAATATTGGCAAGACTTCTCTCTAATCCCAAAATTGTACTACGTTTCGGGCGTGGGGAGTCTCGCAAAGCGAAATCCAAACAAGGAACCGCCCCGTTACACTACTCCTGACAAGGTCAAGACCAGAGATCCGAGATTCCACCTATGGAATTACTTCTCTCAAATCTCGACATGGCACTGCGTTTCGTGCGTGAGGTGTCTCGCAAAGCGAAATCCAAACAAGGAACCACCTCGTTACACTACTCCTGAGCAATGTCGATCCTAGAGATCCATAATCCTCAACATACAAGTTAATACTACCATTACTACTAACTATAACTACCAAAGAAAGAAAGAAGAAAAGAAAAAAAGAAAACAAATAAAATGAAATAAAAGAACCTCTAATAATATCCTTGGGATGATGTAACCGAATAATACCTTATGTGCGATACATCAACCCCCATCAATCTAGTACACCATAATCATCTAAGATGTACTTCATAAAAGTCCATATCCTTTCATCTATAGGATATATATATAAATATATATAGGTATATAGGTATTTATTTCTAACCGTATATATATCATCATCAATCCAATAGCCAAGTGTACATACTACATATGATGTACAAGGCCACGCACATAATATACCCGGCTATATATATCGCCGATAAACTGCATCAATGCTATCATCTTCCCAGTGCCCGGCTCACGTAGCAAAACTGGGGCCACCATGGTGGGACTAAACGACACCCATCTCGTGGTAAACTCACGCACACGACGTCCCGGGAAGCGGTCATAGCTCCAAACCGGCAATGAGACGAAACATACCCATCACGTCTCATCCCAAAATAAATATATATATCATATGGTAACACACGGGACGACTATGACCTGGGGAATATCCACACCCTGCTTTTCTAGCCAGGATGCTCACCCTCTACGCGCGCAACTTCCCAATGATAGCATGAGCGGGGTATGCTTAACCAATTAAGTATATATATATTTACATGCATAATATATATAATCCATATGATCCAATCATATGATCAAATAATAAACCATCGTATACGGTTTAAATATCCATACCATGTATGTCCACAACATAAAGATATCCATATATCTATATACATACAGATATATATATATATATATATATATATATATATATATATATCAACACATATTCACATATCCTTATCTATATATATAAACTAATTCTCGTTCATATGTATAAGATATATATGCCTGGCTATAAGTATACATAGTCCTCGATATACAAGCCGTCACTACCATTTCCATTAAATTTACCTTGATATGTGAATATAATTCCATACTTGAAACATATTCGATCATTTTGCTATGATGAATAGTCTCCCAAAACCATGTGTATATATCTATACCTATATATTCAACATTAGGGCTATCACCCAAGAGTTTGCGTAGGAATCCATCACTACACATATCATCTATATCTCCGAGTACATTAAAGAATCTAGTAATCATTTGACTATCGGTATGCATATAACTAATAGTCTATCAGCCTCAAGCTCATTCTTTCAATCATCAAATAATCTCATTTCCCTCGATTTCGACTATGGTTCAATCACTTTTGTGAATACCCTAGTCTGAGATCTCTCTAAGAGTTCTTAGCCTCACATCACATCCACACCTACTTTTAATCTACAATTAGGATTCTCAATCCCAAAGGGTTTCCCCAAAATCTCTATACATAACTCCAAATACATACATGGATACATTTCTCCCAAATTACTCTAAGGAGTCCCCAAAATTCTAATGTGTGAGAAACTCCTTATGTGTCTCCAAGAACATATCTCTTTCATCATAAGAGAAGGCCCCTAATCAATAAACCCAACCAAAAAGGGTTAGAAATCACTATGGAGAAAATACCTCAAAATGCCCTGTTTCCGAATCGATTCGGCCCTATTCCGAATCGATTCGGCCCAGCGAATCGATTCGGCCCCCAAGGCGAATCGATTCGGGTCCCAAGACCTGGGCTTCTGCAATAGGCCGAATCGATTCGGCTTGGGTCTGAATCGATTCGGTCAATGCAGACCTGCCAATTTCACCAAACCGAATCGATTCGCTTAAGGGGGCGAATCGATTCTGACCTGTAATTTTTGAAGGGTTCTTCTTCTTCATCAAAACCCACGAATTCTAAACCCTAAATTTTCATTTCTAACAATTAAACCTTCATCAATTTATGATTTTAACCCCATAAGTCAACCCAAAGTTGATCCCAACCACTTCTAATCCATTAAATCCCTATTTAACATTGATTTCAAGATTAAACCTAAAAATCTAGGTTTTGGTATTTATACCCAAAAATCCATTTCTTTACCCCACAATTTATGAAATGAAATACACATAGCTATTTAGCAAGATTAAACACTTGCCTCAGATTTGTAGAGGTTGGATCGTCCTCGATGTCGCGTTTGGGCCGGGAATCTCCAAGATTTCTTCCTCTCTCTCTTCTTTTCTTCTTCTTCTTCTTCTTCTTTCCTTTTTCTTTCTCTCTTTTCTCAAATGAGAAGGCTTCATCCGTAAGACTCCAAATCCTTTAAAACAAAATCCCAGTTTTAAATGTTAATACACACTTTAAATGACTCATTTACTCCAATCCAAGTCAAAATAACTTAAAAACATTCTGGAGCCGAAGTAAAACCCAATGACAGTCATTTTGACTATCTCGACCCTTCCGGGATCAATGGTACCCTCAAAATCATCATCCGGAATACTTTAAAAATGTCCTCTATTTTTGGACTTAAATTCCCACATTTTAGAGTTCTCCAATTTAATTAAATTTTATTCTCCCAAAATTTAATTTCTCAATCTCAAAAGTCTTGGGGTGTTACACGATCATGTTAGACCTTCATCTAGTCCTTATCGGCCTTCAACTGATCACACTCATTGTTCAATGTGCATATGGCATCACTTGTGGACTTCTTCTCATCCTCATAAGACTTTTTGGTAGAAGCAAGGGCTTCCGGTACTTTTGCAAAGCCACACCGACTTCGTCATTAATTTTGGACTCATCTAGACGGCTATCCAAAATGGAAATAAAATCTACCACAAACAGCAAACAAATAAATAAGGGACGTGTTAGTAACACAAAAAGGTATCCAACCACTTCAAAGTAGAACAAAAAAAGGAATCCTTAGCTTACCAGAGATAATGCTTAAGCGAAATGGAATTAACGTTGCTCATAAGACATCTATTTGATTTGCTCGCGATTAGTGTCGAGCATAGCTCCCTTCAGTAAATCGTATGACAAGGAGGAATTCTTGGCCACTGACATGAGGTCCTCACATATGTGGGGGAATCACCCTTCTTAGAGGTTTATGGGGGTATGAGGGGCTTGTCCTTCTTATTTTTCTCTCAGATTACTATGTTCGAATCAGTGGTTGAAAGGCCTTCTTATTCAGTCTTTTTTCAGGACATGGCTTTTAGGGAGGAGGCACCAACATCATCATTATTGGTCATCACAATTCTCTTCCCGGGGGCCATTGGATCCTTTTCCTCGACAGTAATGGAATCAACATCTAATTATTCAAATGAAGAGGAGACAGAAGCTTCCTCATTTGGAGAAAGGAAGTTGAAGATCAGGAATGTTGTCTATTGGACGAGTTGTGAAGCTGCCAGTAGATTTCTTATACTCAAGAATAAAGAGGCAGAGAGAGGATGGCCACTACCTAGAATTAGGGGTTCCCTCAATTTTTAAACTTTCAGAAACTCTTTTCTGTTGATGTGGGCGAGAAAGGGCTCCTTCTTCTTCGATCGATATGCTCAGACAAAAAAAAGAAAAAACATTATCAGTCACCACATAATAAAAAAAATCATGAAAGGCGTAAAAGCAAAGTATTAACCTATATCACTACCCCATTATGGGCACAGAAACCTCTGGTATTGTTTACCTTTTGAGAGAGGAGGATGCTTCCAACCATGAACAATAAAAACTTGATTCCAGTATCCCTTATTGGAATCAGGAAGGCTAACAGCTAGTAACCTGTTAGCCTTCCTCGCATTCAGATATAAAATTCCATATGTCATATGGAACCAGGAATAACAATACTTAATTTTTGGGATCCCTAGGCTGGTTCCATGTAGTTCGTTAATCCTGTGAACCCGTTTGATAATTTGCCATGTGTTGGGAGCATATTGGGCAGGAAAAACATTAAAAAAACCACAAAACTCTTAAAAAAGTTGATTTGGGGGAAACGTTATTCCCTCTCGAACCATCGAAAGAGTATGAATCATGTGGCCACCATCAACCATTATGCAGTTTCTGGGCATAGGGGCACACTCGATTGTGTCCCGTGAAGGGATTGAATAAGTTTTTTCTAAAATCCTCCAAGTTTTTATCATGAAAAATATAAACCATTTTCACAAAAGGAATGGATAAAAGAAGAATATGCAGCGAGTACAAGCAGAAAATAAATGTGAATATGGAAAAGCAGGGGGAGATGAAGAAAACTCACAGAATGAAGTAAGAGAATAGAAACTTCGAAGAGTTTTTTAAGAAATAATGAAAGGCATAATAACGGCACAAACTTTGAAATGAGTGAGGAATGAGTTCCAACATCTCAATCATAAGGAACAATACTCAAAATTGATTTTATCGGTTCAATGTTTTACATGGGCCAGCGTACCTATACCGATTTTAAATAATCATGAACTTTTTTTAGCACGCATTTTAGGCTTTGGGTCTAATTTAGGCCCCGTAGAGGATATAAAACTCTTTTGCCCATCTTTGATAAAGAATTTTATTGGCAATTGTAGGGGGAAAACCATGAGGGCCAAATTTTCAAATACCCAAATAGGCCCAACACGCTGCCTCAGTCAAATCCAATATCGCATGGATAAATACAAGAACGTATTATGTGGATAATTAAATACCGTATGGTTACCTACATTCTCAGAGCAGATGAACATGAATCACCAACAAGCAAATGAGGAACTAGGAAGGTTATTTGTACAACTCAACTATTTCATATAAATATAACTCTCACCTCGGGGCAAGAAGGCGTGTAATTCTGAACATCTGAGGAATAATAAAAGTTGAGAAACCCCTCCGTTGATGTAGGCAGTTGCCAAAGAACATAAATATTGTGTGTTGTGATAATTTTCTTTACTCTTTCAATCCCTTTTACTTTCTCGAAATATTTAATTGTGATTTCTTGCACTCACACTTGGTATTATCATTTATCTTCTTATTATTTATTACCATTGTGGATTTTTTTATATGAATCCTAAACATTAAAATCTAAACTATTATGCATATTTTTACTATCTCTACCCGACTTCTTTTTATTCAATTATTTAATTTGTACCTTAAGCTCTTTTATATCTTCGCATTTATTTACCATCTGTTTACTCTAATTATTTTTTTAAGATCTATTAATTATATTTTCACCTTAGTCTTATCTTTATTTCAATTTTTTGTGGATTTCACTATATAATTCTTTACGGCGCTTCTTTTGTTCTCCATAAATTTCATAATTTTTGGAAGAGATTAGCTCTTTAGCACCCTTGCTCTAGACTAAGTAAATTTTATGATTTCTTACCACAGTTTCCACCACGAAGACTATAACTCGCTCATTTTTTATCGAAAAAATAATAAACTGAAGCATTTGAGTACAAAGGATAAAAAATGTCAAACCAATTAATATTATAAGCGAAGCAAAATTTAAAACTAAACCACTTTCTATTCAGCCTTTTAAGATTTAATGTTCAGGTAATCTAAGAGTTGGTTAACTCACTATTATCAAACAACTGAAAATATCAACACATGAATCGACGTTTGTAAAGAATTTGTGAAAATATCAAGAATTCATGGCTGATATTTGAGTTATATACAAAAGTAAATTTTTTTATGAAGAATAATCAAAATATGAAGATATCATAAATGAATCAACAATTGTAATCTTCAGTTAGCTATAAATATCATATCCCGCCCCCTTTCTGAGATTTGAAAATCGTTAGGGTTAGGGATTTCGCTAGATGAAAGGTGAGGGGTTTAATGGAAGCAGATGGAGATGAAGGTCAGAGGTCACTGAAAAATAGGAGTGGCAATTTCATCCACCCCTAACGGGATGGATATGAAAATAATTTTTTCGGGTTTGGGTTTGAAAAATTATATCCGAGGTGGGTTCGAGTTTAGGTGTAAAAAAATCCACCCGCTCGGTTTATACATATTTTAGCAAAAAAATTTATAAATATATATTTTCAAAGAAATACCTTTAGATAAATATATTTTGAGTCATATTTGCTCCGTTACTACTCATATAAGTTTGTAATAATGGTGGCATACTTATACATTATTTTTAATATGTAAAGATAAAAGTTGATTAAATTAACTAAATTTAATAAGCGAGTCGAGCCGAATCGGTATCATAAATATCAATTCAGAGAGAAATAGGGCTTTAATTATAAAACATGTTTCAGATTTGAGACGAGACGAGACAGATTTGATAGTTTTCTAAACGAGTCGGGTTCGAGTTTTGCAAAACCCCATCACATTGCCATTCCCACCAAAAGAAATAGGGATGAAAGCCATTGGGCAGAGAGGACAAGGTTGGTGAGAAGAAGGGTGAAATTTGGAAGATAAATTTTGACTTAGAATATTAATTAGTTTGACATTTTTGCCCTTTATCGTGTTAATTTGTAACGTAAATATAGTTTACGGACTAAATAACCTAAATTGATAAGGAGAGCCTTATTAGGGCTGACAATTTTTGGCACGATAACTATTTACGATAATAACCCGAAATGATCCGAACGTGACACGATTAGTTTGTATAGATTTAAGAGTACCTAAAATTTATAGTCAGATCAAAATCAACGCGACTCAAAAATGACATGATTAACCCGAATCTTCAGCTTAAGTGTTATGTACTAGATTGATTATAAAAACGTTAATAGATATTTCATGCCAACATTAGTCTCACTAGGTGTAAACGCGCACGATGCGCGGGCTTTGCAATCCATTTGATTTTTAACAATTTTCCATTTCCTGACATGTTTAGCTGTGATTAGATTTAAAAACCTGAGAAATGATGAAAATAATTAAAAAAATCCATTGAAGTTATCATTAACATTTGGTTAAGTCTTATTCAAATTCATTAAAAAAATAATTGAAGTTATCAAAATATTGGAATTAAAGTTCCCGTTCAAAAGATTGTACCTTTGCATTTTGTATTACTTGCACTTGAGGTAGCACATTGACAATTTCAGGATATATATAAAAGCATTTTATCAAGCATTGCATAGGCAACATATCCAGTGCCCATATTTTGGCATGATAAACAAATGATTCAAAAATTTGATGGCAAGAAAACAAATAGACATCGGTGCATTTTATCATAAAACTTGATCGCGAATGACGACACAAAAAATGTTCCTATTGAATCTCTTTCTTGTATCACATAAACTTCGACATCCAATTTCACCACAATGAAATGAACATAAAAACTTTAAACAATCAAATTAAATTTATATGACCAATTGAAATTTCATATCCTTTTTATAAAAATGTAAACCGCGAAATAAAATTGCCAAATAGAATACACTGTGATAAAATATAAAAAATACATTAATATTTATGCAAGTCTCTGATTCAAATCAGATACATCTGAAATTCATCTTGGAATTGGTAGATCTGAACACTAAACGTATACTTAAACAACTTCAGAGACTCAAAGTTCGCATGTTCATACACACATGTTGAAATGAAGCATCGTGATTATCATGACTTTCTCTATGTTGATCCCATGATGGAGCAGAAAAATCAAAATCAAGTACTTTAACTTTATGATCAACCGCAAATTGAATACAACTTTGCATTTCTACAATATTGCTTTTGGGTCCGATAACTTAAAGCTGAATTTTTTGGGCAAATGCTTCACCATAATTATCAAACCTATACTTTGCAAAATTGAGGAAAGCCCTTGTCTGGATTTCTTTGTTTTGACCCTTTTTTTTAACAAAAAAAAATATGATATTCCATAACAGGGAGTTTGATATGAGAATTTGTATTCGTTCTTGTTGTAGGACATGACTTTGTGGAGGGTTGATGTTTAAAGATTTTCGGTTGAAAAGGCAGAATAGCGGGAACACAAACATAAAAATAAAAATAACAATAATAGAAGGAATGAAATCATCATAGGTCATTGTTGATCTTTCACTTTCACTTTCACTTTCACTGCCATAAATATATAAATATAGAATATATTTATATTCTTTATTTTTTTTATAGAATATAAGAAATTAATACAATGATGTTGTATTAATTAAAAATTATTACAGACAAAACAGAAGGAATGAAAGCTGTTTTTTTTAATTATAAAATAAATGTAATAATTATAATATGGCCACAAACTGTTACTAACCAACAATGTAAAATAATTGTAATATAATAAATGTAATAATTCTTATATGGGCACAACGTCGTATAAAATACTTTCTAGAGAAAAAAAAACTATTTCTAACAAACAGACACCGTGACAAAACGGTTAGTGATGCACATAAGCGACAAATAAATGTAAAAAATCTCATATGGGCACAAACTGTGGTAAGATATTTGGGAGCCAATAACTGAAGGCCTTTATAATAACATAAACGAAACTTGGTACATTAATTTTTAATTTATAAACTTAAAAAAAATAAAAAAAAAATTAAGAACTTTTACACCTATTGATTTGGAAGCAGAAGATTTCTTCTTCTTCTTTTTATTCTTCTTATTCTTTGATTTTATGAACTCATCTTTGACCTCATCGAACTCCTTTTGCTTAGCCTAATAAAAAATAACCATATCCAAAAATAATTAAATAAATTTTCACACATAAAAAATAATAAAAATAAAACTAAGGAGAAAATTGAGAAATTTTTGAAAGCTTTTTTACATACATACACACATACACCATGTTTATATACATACATACATACATACATACATACATACATACATACATACATACATACATACACTGTGGTAAGAACCTTTTAAGTCAAAGAACTTTTTTACAACAATAATTGTAAATAATTTAAAATTTTAGGGCATATTTTCATGTGTTTATATGACTATTAAAAATATACAATCGGTAAATTTAAGTCATATGTCATCGACGACGTCTCTTAGCCAACCTACAAAAATTGTTTGACAATTGAAGGTACTATTTTGCAAAAGTATTTTTTTTTCAAATCCACCCTTCAATTCTCTAAAATTAAAAATTATGGTACAATGTCGTTTTATAGAATATGAAATCTTCTAGGTGCTAATTAAAAATACAACTTCTCACTTCTTCCAACACCTCCACCGTCCAGATCACCACCTCCAAATCTGAACCGCTGCCTCAAAAACAAACCCACATCTGACCCGCTACCATGGACAACAATCGGGTAAGGCTCGAAATGATTTGGGGTTTCAAGTAGATAAAAATGGGCGGGGTGTGGGAATGAACCGGTAGAGAGTTAATGGAGAGAGAGATGCCAAACATGGCGATTCAACTCTTAGAAAAGGAATGAACATGGGCACAAAAGGAGTGATTGACAGGTAAGCAACATTAAATGCTTGTAAAGAATTTTATAATATATAGAGATAGAGATTCCTGGGTTATTCATTCAGTCAATTACCTGAAAACCACCCTCACCATGTCTGATGTTCCATCTGATCTACACAAAGAAATCCTCTCCTGATTACCCGTAAACTCTCTTTTACATTTCAGGTGCGTTTCAAAAACATGGCTTGCTCTAATTAACTCTCCAGATTTCATTAACTTACACCTTAATCAATCCATAAAAAAAAACTCCAACATCACTATTACTTATACAAATGTCCAATTATATTCTGTCGACTCTGATTTACTTGACAACCCAATTGAACTAAACCACCCTTTAAAGGGTGATGATGACACGACTCAAATATTGGCTTCTTGTAATGTGTTGTTATGTTTGGGTAACATAGAGGGGAAACTCGTGTTTTGGAACCCATCAACCCGAAAACATGTCGAATTACCGGATTCTAAGAAAAAATTGTTAAGGAGTTTTGATTTTTGCGGATGTGTGATTTACGGGTTCGGTTATGATCATGTGAATGATGATTACAAGGTGGTGAGGGTGGTGCAATTTGTAGGCAAAAGTGGTGATTTTTTTTGTTGTGATATTAAGGTTTATTCATTGAAATTGGGTTTGTGGAGGGGAATTAAGGATTTTCCTTATTACCTTTGTTACAAGGAGTTTCGTGGTGCGTTTGTGGGTGGTGATTTGCATTGGGTTATGTGTATAAATTCGAAGTCGGATGGTGAGAAGTTAATTGGTTCTTTTAATCTTGGGACAGAGGGATATAGGTTGGTGCCACTCCAGGAAGATTTGGATAAGGAGTTGCATGTGAATGTGGGGGTGTTGGGGGAAAGTCTTTGCTTGTTTACTAATTTTTCATTGAGGGAGGTTGATGTGTGGGTGATGAAGAGTTATGGGGTGAAGGAATCTTGGACCAAGTTATTTTCGGTTTCGCAACCGAATGATATAAAGTCATTTATGTATTTAAGACCGGTAGCGTATTCGAAGAGCGGTGACCGAGTACTTATTGAACAAGATGATGGCGCGGGTATTTGGTGGTATGACCTTAAAAAGAAGAAAGTAGATAATGTTGAGGTGCGTGATGGGGAGAAGTTCTATGAGACAAAAGTTTGTTTAGGAAGCCTTGTTGAGCTCAATTGCAATGATGGAAGTCATGGGACGAAGGAAATTCCACAGGAGAGGTAACATAATTAAGTCAATCCCCATTTTCCCCATATAATATCTTTATTTTGCTTAACTTGATCTTGCTTTATCATAAACAATTTTGATTCTTTGTCATCCATGTATTACCTTGATGTCATTTTATCAATCAAATGTTAGACAGTGTTTCTCTCAGAAATGATTTCATATTAAAGTTGATCAAACTTGAACTTGGTGGAACTTTAGGAAACTCGAGCAGATGATTTGAGTAATTAGTAGTAGGAAGGGAACATGGTAAGTTCATAATATCTTTCTACACTTACTAAAGTTGGTTTCTTTGGGACTTAATTTTCCATCATGCTTAGTTTAATTGTGTTAGTTGTGTGGCATTTTCCTTATCAAAGTAGAGAAGAGATTACGATATCAAGTTGATATAAGAGGAATGAATACTATTTGGAACCTTTACGAAGTTTTTTTTCCCTCTTCTACTGCCAACTTTCCATTTAAGTAGACACCTTTTTCTTATATATATGACAATAATTTTTTCCCCTCTTAGTTTGCTGCTGACTTGATCTGGCATCATTCATTGAGTATCTGGTACATAGAAAGTTCTGAGAATGGAAAGAATCAAAGTCAATTAGAAAATCACTTCCTATTAAATCTGACTTTTTTCGTTTCTTTTCTATTGTTGTTGGGTAAATAAAGACGGGGTCAAGAATGTTCAGTTATTGTTCAAGGCTTTTGGTTTGTATGTTAGCATGCTTACGTCCCATTCTAATCATAGCATGGTCACGTCACGTTTAACTCTCTGGATTTATATTCAACTCTATAAGGTTGTAGATTTTTATCATGGTGTCCATTAAGGTGGTTTTAGTTTTGTGGTCTTCTGGACCCTAAAGGTAAGAGGTATGGCCTAGTGGGCTAATCGCTTCTTTTTAAGGCTGATAATGATTTAGAAATCCAATGCGTTCCCTTTTGGAGATTTAATGAATATATAGAATATATTTAATGTGTTCCCTTTTGGACCTTTAGTGCATATATAGAATATGTCCAATGTGTTCCCTTTTGGACCTTTAAATTTTATGTTTAATTGAATCTCGAAAGTTTTTCAAATGGCCATTTTTTTCTTTTTTCTTATATATATATATTATATAAAAGGTCATACCTAGTGCACAAGGCTCCCGCTTAACTACAGGATTTGGGAGAGGCAGATGTCGACCGGTCTTTACCCTATATATGGAGAGGCTGTTCCCATGCCTCCAACCGAGACCAACCGTAGTTTGGGCGAGGGCACTTGACATCGCACCAATGTACGACCTCTTGATTTCTTTCTCAATATTATCAAAGAAGTATATTGTGACTGGAACGGATCCAGTTAACGACCAATGGGAGCTCGATCCCTCACTCAACTTTATTAACTAAAGAAACATATATGCTATAAGAAAATTTTAAATTTGTGGGTAAAATAAAAATAGTAATAACCTTAAGGTAGTATGTTAATTCAAAGCTTGTTACGTTGAACACTAGTTGATTAAAAATTGGGTGGCAATTTAAATTTTTGGGTTATGTTTTACTAAACTCGACAAGAATCATTCTGACAAAAACACAATATGTCATGTCACTTTTGATCAATTTCGTGTCATGTTAACACGTAGTTTTGAAATTGTCGCTCCCATTAGAAGTTGAAAACCCCTTTCTTACCCAACTTGCTTCCTACTAACTGGGATCATGAATAAAAGTGAAATGGAAATTAATATTGTCTATATATTCAAATGTTAAATATTTGAGTAATTATATGTTAGATTCTATAAAAATAACCTCGAGAAAATTGGCTCAGCGGATTCCGCTTCTGAACACCCTAAATTCATTATTCATTATTCCCTCACTCACTTCATCTCCTTGTTTTGTCCCTCTTGGCGTGGGATTGACCTTAGGACCATTCGATGATTGAAAAATATGTCATTATTTTATGCCGGATTAATTTATTTAGTTTTTCATTAATTAGGTTTTTCACCATTTTGTGGGATTCGATATTCAAGGAGGGGCTTTAGTACCGACGCACTCGAGTAAGAAAGGTATTAAATGATTCTTATAATGTTGGTTTAAGCAAGGGGCAAGCGCAAGAAGCGAGGCACTCCACCAAGCAACCCTTTTTGGGATGCTTGGAGGAATTGTATTGGAGGACACCAATTCATAATTCTACCTAGGACCCAGGAAGCCTTGGTTGCTTGCCTAGTGACTTGATCAGGAAACTCTAATGTAAATTATGACCAAAGGGACTCTGACAGAGCGTCAAATGTCTTCTCACAACCTAGGCGAACGAGCGAATTTCCTCCACTAATGAGGCAAGTGAGAAATTGACATCTGAATTGTAATTAGTGCGAGTAAAACCCTTATATTGAACAAGTAAAAACAAAACAACTCACCACCCTCGACCATTACTCAAGCTTAAATTAACTTTACCCATTTTCTTTGCATATTGCATTGGTGTTCTCTGTCACTCTGGGTCTTTTCACGCAACACGTGATGCTGGCATGATCGTTTTATAAAAGTAGCACACAGACGCATTAAACGTAAACCATTATTTATATTTTTTGTATATTACTAAAAGGATAATAAATTAATGTTGTTCCAATAGTTTAAAAATGTTATACTTTCATCCCTTTAATTAGAATACATTTCAACTGACAAAGATTACATTATGTTCCCATTTTTCATTGAGGTTACAATGTAGTGTACTAAATGAGTTTTAGCATGTGCTCTAGCATATCTCAATGTATCAGGAAAATAATCACATTAAAATACTCTATAGTTGTGTTTGAAAGGTGTCTCAAGATGTCGATGTCCAACATGTCGGACACAGGCACGTGACCTCGAGGACAATGTCAGCACTTTATAGCCTTCAGGTGCTTATTATATCGGCTCCTTCCATTTAATCTCTCAAGGATCTCAACATATTTACTTGGACTTAACTAAATTGTTCATTGATATGTACTCTATCTATGTTGCTCCATTCTTTTGGTTCTCTCTTTGGCTGGTGAGACGGTGTTGCTCCATTCTTTAGGTTCTCTCTTTCGCTGGTGAGATTATTCAGGTAATTTCAAAACCCCTTTCAACCTCAAAACTTCTTATATATTCATTATTTAGCGCTTCCTACATATTCTAGGTTAATGGAATGGATCTCTCACATGTCACGAATTTATATATAATCCTACTCCATCTAAATTTTATCATCTTTTGCTATTTTAACCATTGGTAGTGTTTAAGCGTATAATAAAATGCTGCCTTTTTCATTTTACAACCAACTTTTTCCACATTAAAGGCCAACTTACTCCTCCTTTTCGTTTGTTTTTCTTTTCTCATTAGGGTAAGAAATACAACTCCTTAGGCACTCCAAGCATACATTAATTGCCAACTGTCTTTTAAAATTTATAACATATCTTTTTTTTGGTGTATTGTAAGCATTATTTTTTCTGTTACTAGTTAAAAGAACAAGAAAATCATAAAACCCTGTAACAACTCCCTGAATAAATTGGTAAAAATATCAAGGATCTGTCAAATGTGATATAGGTAATTATACGCGTGTAAAATATACATAAATTGTTTTTAAAATTTGTATGGGCTCCATCAAAACATCAAATATAATGTGAATGTAATTTATACATGCCTGCTATAAACTTAATATAAAGAAATAAGGGTGACAAGTTTTAACACGATTCCAACAAGATAAGAAGGTAATGAGTTGATGAGTTAGGGTTGGAAATACTTGACATGAACCCGAAGATGACATGACCCCGACAACACAATTAATAAACAAGTCGAGTTAGTGTCAAACACAAATAACTCGAAAATGCTACAAATAAATTTACTTATACTATGGCAAATGCATCGGACAATTTTTTTTCGATATCTTAGTTTGCTATTAGTTGACATGATGGGTTATACTTGTCGATTTAGCGTTGACTAATACAGGACAGGAATCTGAAAATGAGACTATACACATGAATTGCAACCACTATGAACGGGAATGCCCAAAAAATGTACAATTTTCTCCTCAAAACTTGTGTTATAGTTTAAGAAAAAACATAATATGAAAGATTGAAAGAATGACTACATTGCACTTGATCTCTAAAACCAAACAGATAACATTGAAAACTCCAATTAAGCAAATTAGAAGTAAGAAGTAACTCTAGGATATAAAAATTACAAAAAAATAAAAATAAATTAAACTAACCACTGCAGAGCAAAGTGATGTAAAGAAAGAAGGATACGACTAAAGAAAAACTATTATAAAAGAAATGTAAAAGCAAAAGATGTCTAATGACCAATGAAATTATGATGTAGAGTAAGAAAATATTAACATTTGCTTTAGATAAGCAGACCCTTCATGATAAACCTGCAATAATTTATCTCTCCCCTTTTATTTTGGAAAGAGATCTATTTTTTTTAAGATATAGAATAAATAGAGAAACGAACAAGTCCCAAGAGATGACCATTGCAGGTTTTGCCTTACTAACATAGTATGGGTGATGCAGTCATTTACTTTACATTAGGAGTTGGTGGAGCGCGAATAGCACCACCCAAAATATTGGATGTAGTGTGGTGCCCTTGGGTTGCCAAATTTGAAAATTCCTAGTTGAACTGAGACACTGTTGGTGAGCAATGTCCTTCAATGTTATTGTAGTAGTAGATTGGTGACAGTTTCGGTTTTAGAAATTAGTCCCAATTAGATTCTGGTTTTTTTAAGCATTCTATTATTGGTAGATGTTTTGCTGAATTTTGAGATCACCTACATTAGGCTCTAAGCATCCATAGAGAAAATCCATTTGTCCCCATCCAAGAACTGTTGGGGTCATTTCAAATTTTAATGGTTGAGATTACGTTAGTTTTTTTTTTTTAAATAAAAAAATCTGCTAACATTATTTTTTAAGTCTCTTAATGATTAGACATTAGTACTTTTACACAAACTCTCTTATTTTTCATTTTTCTACGTTCTCTTAACCAAAACACTACCATCATTATTATTACAGGGTGTTTTTATTTACACCATCTTTTCATTTTACCCCCCCCCCCGATTTTAAATTTTTTATGTTTGCAAGTTCAAATTCATAAAAAGTCAATGATATCCTATTTTATACACCCCGACACAATTAAATGCGTTCAATAAGTCTTTCTAACTAAGGCTTCCTATTTGTTTCAGTTGTGATTTTATAACTTCCTTCTATGTGATTTGGTTCCGTTTTGTTGCTTCAATCTGTAGCCTCCTTATATACACAGATCTATTCCAAATTTTGAACTTCAATTTAATTGTAGTGTTGGTGATTGCTTCGGGGGTCATGGTCAACACTGATTTTTGATTTCCTCATCTCATCATTGATGCTGTGAATCTAACCCTTCATCTTCATTCAGCGAATGCCTCCAAATGAGCAGCAACAATACAAATCTTCAGTTCTTGGAATATGTTAGCAAGAGTTAACAAGACCATTTTAATTTTTGTTTTACTATGAGTTATGACCCTCAAAACTGCGAAGATTGGATGGAGTACTAAAGCGCATATAATTATATGTGTATGATGTGGTTTTGATAAAAGAATTACATACACTAGAGCACTGAACTAAGAATTCCTTTTCTTAGTAGATGCGAAATCCTTTGTTTTGTATATGGCCATGAGAAGTTTGCAATTATGACAAGTTTATTGATAGTGCTTATGTCATGGGAATAATGTATTGGTGATAAATATTGAAGATATGGATAAGCTTCGGTATTGCTCACGTGATGTAAATGTGACGTAAACTACACGTTAAAACGGTTTTAAAAATATCGAACACACTTTTAAAGAGAGAAATACTATTTTCAATTCAAAATTCAAGTCATTTACAAATGATGAAATATATGGGTATTTATAATTGTGTAAGGAATGTTCTAGAGTCAATTCTATAAATATTTACAAGTGGGTGTAACTAACTAACCAATTAGATGTGCTCCAACTTATTAGATACTTCTAGAATGTTCTAGAACTAACAAAATATCTAACAAGTACAAAAATATAGTTGACTAATTTGCTCCTTCTCATTTTCATCAAAATAAGTAAAATGGTTTCTCTTAATTTTTTATTACCTCCTCTCTTTGGTGGATTAGTTGAATAAACCCATTAATGTGGGTATAACAAAAAAAGGGGTTATTTTTAGTATATAACTAGAGTTGTAGTCCTAACCTTGACTTGACATGTAACATCTAATAAATGAACTCTTTAATCTATTACAATATAGTAAATCAAAGGACTTTACTATCTCCTAAATGTGCCACGTGTCATATTATTTAAGTGTTCTCATTAAACCCCAAGCCCCCTCTCTCGTCTCGATTCTTATTCTCACTGTGTGGCAAGTTCTTTTAAACAAACTGCATCCTTAAACAAAATGAAAACAAAAACCACCTGCATATGTGGTTGTATCAGGGTTAATTAGTGCATTTTTCTCTTATCAGCATGTAGAGATTAATGTTAGAGGTGTGGTTGAGATTATTAGGTAGTTCCACTGTTCTAAAAAATCCTCCTAAGCTCCGCCTAATCTTTTAAATGAGATGTGAGAATGTGGTCAAGAACCGAATGCCATGACATATTCTATTCTGTTAGATGGTTTATGCAAACATCAATACCTTTCCAAGGCAATGGACTTGTTTCAAGAGATGGAAGATTGCGTCTTGCATCTTAACATTGTATCTTACAGTACCCTCATTAATGGTATGTGTAGAGAGGGAAAATCTAATTCTGCTAAGGAACTCCTTGATAGTCTTCCTAGAAAAAGTTTGCAACCTGATGTTCATACGTACACTATTTTGATTAAAGGTTTCTGCAAGGAAGGCATGCTAAGCGAAGCAAATTAATTTCTTGGAAGAATGAACGATAGGGGTTGATCGTCAAATGTTTGCACTTATAATGTTATTATCCAAGGATTTCTTCGAAATGATGACAAATTGAGGGCAATGCAACTTGTTCGTCAAATGGTTAATAAGGTATTCTCTGTTGATGCATCGACAACTGCTCTATTGATGGATGCTTTGACCAATGATGAATTAAGTCGAATCAATTTTGAAAATGCTTCATAGAGTTGTATAATTTCTCTCCAGTTTTGAATGTGAGGTCGAATTTTTGACCTTATGTCATGCTAAAGAATCAAGATTTTTGAACGAAAGTTGTTTCATTGAGATGAGGAAGTACTTTGGTTTGTGCTTACCTATGAGAATTGAGATAAATGAAGTTACTAATTTGGGATTACAGTATAGCTCCAGAGCCTGGAGGGATCAAATTCCTCCCAATAATCTAGAGATGGTGCAAAGGGGCTTCAATCAAACTCCTGCAATATTCATCTGAGAAGAAATGAGTTTTCGTTTTGCATTTATCCTTGATGGAGTAATAAAATCATGGCTCATACGGATTTTCTTTTATGAGCCGTTGGTTGTGAGGCTGATAGGGTGCTTATATGATAGATGTTTTGGATGGTGCCAATCTAGTTGGGATCTAACTATGTCTAGTGATAATATGCACCTGCTTCTTTTATCTGTTCTTATTCTTACTATGTATTTTCAATTTGATTAATATATTTAGACGCTCATTTGAGACTTTTGCTTTAAAAAAAACACATCTTTTTAGCTTTTTTACTTGCTGGTTTAATCTTAGAAATACCTGAGTTAAAATAGTTCTTGAATAGTGATTATTGGGCCACCACATTTGAGTTGATGGAAGTTCAAAAGCCTTGCCATTATATAATTCTCATAAGCATTGATTAATGACTACCCCTTAATCACACTACTATTGGTACAAATATGGACACTGGCTATACGGGGGGGGGGGGGGGTACCTTGTAATTGATGAAAATTCAAATGATTATGTGATAATTTGAGAAGAAATCTTACCTTTATAGAATTCTTATAATCACTCATTAATGAACTTCCCCTTAAAAACTTTCCCAAAAGTACACATCGCACCATTACATAATACCAATATGAGAAATAGAGCACCAATTTTGAGTTATGACATTATGCTTATATTACATATTTTAATGGTTTTGTATTCTTGTAAAATATAATGAGAATTGACTAAATTTCGAACTATCGTATATGTGAATCTCATTATTTATCTACCAAAAGATGTATGTTTTCCCTTTACTGTGATGTCATGAGAGTTCCCTTATTATGTGACACATCAATTTTTTAATCTTTTTTTTATTGGAGGAAGTTCAAATTATCAATGCAATTTTGAATACTAGAGTAGAGTTGCATTTAGATCGGCAAAATTAATGAACTGCTGCTTTGTTACAGTCAAGATAACTGCGAAAAAAAAATATGCTCTATTTTTCATTTCGCGCTTTGTATGAAGACTTGTTACAACTAAATATTTTGCAAATATAGGTGTCTTTATATGCACGGAAGTGTGATTTATATTCTTACATCTATAATTTTTTATAACACTAGATTTCTTTACCGGGTACTTTGGAAGATATTATTATTATTTGAGATATATAGGTTTGTTTAAGACTTGCCACGTCATCAAATGTTCATTAAACATTGATAAATTATATGTATATATATGTGCATTATATCATCGTATAAGTTTGCTTTGTTAGAAAATAGTGTGTCAAAGTAAACGCATGTGTGTGGCACATATTGTACACCGAGTGAATTGAGATGACCTTTGGATTCGCGCACAATTCTAGGGAAGAGGAGCGAGACCTTTAGAGAATGTCGTTAACCACCCAATATCTCATAATTAAGCAAAGTCTATCACAAGTATTATCGGGGCCTTTGATACTGTGGACGTTATAATGCCAAACGAGCCAATAGAGGCACAAAAGAACACAACCAATGGGACTGTCGGAACGACATCCCTACCACGATAAAATCCCTCAGGGGGGTCACCCACATCTCACCAACATCATTCTCATCTAGGGATTACTTCCTTAAAAGGTGCAACATCGACCAATCGACTCTCCCGTTTCATGATTTCAACCTCTATTAAACCCCGAAACTTGGGGTAGGGACCAAAATACTAGGGATGAACAGTGGATTCACTAATTGAAACTCATAGTTCAAAGTATCGGCCGATTCAACTCGGTATCGAAGGATGGTGATACGCTACCGAGAGACGTTTAAAAAAACACTTAATCGAGACATCTCGGTGAGATATCGGCCGAGATAACCGATTCAAATGCTGGGAAATTTTTTTTTGTACAAAAAAATAAAAAATGCCGAGAAAATTGTTGTGACATTATATAATTTTCACGAGTAATATGGAATTTTTTTTTGCGTTAGTATTTCAACATTGTGACATTTTATTTTATTTTTGATAGACTTTTATTTTTATACCATATTTCTTTGTTGTTGAAAATATATTCTAACATTTACAAAAACACCACCTATATAAGTTCTTACATTTTACACACTAAGATTAAATTAAACAATTGTAATAAAATTAAAATGTCACTAATACAAAGCTAATAACATTCACCTTACATACGATATTTGAACTTAGAACAAAATATCCGATCAAAATATAATATCCCATAATGATGTCTAAAATTGAAAGAGACAAGGATTGGGAGAAAAAGAATCTCCATAAGTCTAGTCTCATCCATGAAGATCAAAACATCATTTTCCACTTACATAAATTAAAATCAACAATTAGTCATTAGTACGTAATTATTTAGAGAGTTTAAGTAATTTAAAAAAAAATGTTAAGTCCGTCGCACTTCAGTATAACTAATTGTATAATATAATGCATATTAAATGATGGTTTGCACATATCTAATTGGTCAACATTGTTAATCTTATTTTTTTTAATTTTCTATATTTTTTTCATAATTTTTTGCGCTCTAAATAACGTATCTTTGTGTATTGTCCGATACCGTGATCGATATCGCGACCGAATTGAAAATCAGGTGCTCGATATCGGAACCGATACCGAGACTTTGAACCATGCTGAAACTAGTAGTCTTGTGTAATACCCCGTATTTTTGTATATTTAATATTTAATTAATTCGAGAATTTTTAAATTACTTATGTGTTGTAATTTTAATTGAATTAATTATGGCAATATATATATTTAAATATTAATCGGGGAGTGAATGGTTAATGTTTAGGGAAATTTATTTACAAAATGAATAGTAATAATTTAATTACGTCATTTCGGGTATTAATGACGGGGTAGCACTTATCCCAGTCGGGAGTCGGTATAGACTAAATTGGGTGTGAGATAAGGATTTTTATAAATTAATTCGGATGTCAATTCTGAGTGCGCGGTTGAGTCCGAATCGGTCGAGATAGTCAGAAAAGAGTACCCGAGGGTAATAATTGGGTCTTGGGGTATTTTTGGGCATAGCCGGGCCCACATGGGGGTGAGTTGGGCCACTTTAATTAAGCCCATTAGGTGAAAAACGGGATTGAGGGTTTTAACCTAAGTAGGGGATTAGGAAATCAGCAGCCAACACAATTCTAAGCCTAGGGCTTGAGAGGGAAATTGGGGGAAAGCTTAGCAAAAGCCAATTTGGGGATTTTGGAGCCAAATTGAGGGACTACGCCAACGGATCAGACGCTACGAACACTTACAAGCAAGTGGTTAACTGTTGTGATTTCTAAATTGATGATAATCAATTCATATCATAATGATGTGTAAACCAAAATTCATTTTGGGGATAAATGGGTACAAAAATGGAGGTTTTTGTTCATGGACTATTGAGTGAGATTCAAAGTGGAAATTAGTTGTGTTTTATAATTCTGAGTATGAATATCTTATTGGAATGTGAAATTTAGTATAAATTATGAACGAAATTGAGAGGAATTAATGGAATTTGGATTTAATGTGTATAAACCCAGAAATTTTCCCAACTCAGAAAAAGTAGAAAATCGTGAGATTTAATTTCAGTTTGTTGTTCCATAAGGTGCTTTGATCTTATTCCTATGTAGATATAGGGTTGATTGGGCTTGGGTTAGTCCAGGGGAAAGAATGAAAGTTGGAGGTTTTCGTTAATGGTGGAACTGCGTCTCGAAGAAGACAAAGTCAGGGACGATCGATCGATCGACCCAGGGGGTTCGATCGATCGACGATACAGAATTCTGGGCAATTCGCCCAGTTTGTATATAAGGGAGAAATTAAGTAGAAATTTAATTACCATACATTAAATTGTGATAAATAACTATATAACGCATATTCTTAGTAATTACGGGGAAGAGTAATTGGGACTAAGGGAAATTTGTGTGGGATACTTTATGGATAAATTTGAGAAATTTTATTCCAAAATAGTGAGATACGGATCAAGTGAGCGAATCCGGGTACATTGGTCAAGCGACCCCAAGGTAGTGAATTAAGTTTGGAGATAAACTAATTAATTTAGAGTCGGGATATAGACTCAGGAAATATTTAATTATGGACCAAGTGAGCGAGTCCGGGTATGTTGGTAATTATAGGTAAATATAATTGGGAAATTTATGGAGAGAACTACGTGACACATTGTGGGTGAAAATGTGGGAAGGAAATTATGAGATGTAAAAAGGGACCAAGTGAGTGAGTCCGGGTATGTTGGTTAAGTGACACCAAAGTATTAAATTAATTATTGAGAAAGGGTAATTAATTTGGAGTCGGTATATAGACTCGGGAAATATTAAGTTACGGGCCAAGTAAGTGAGTTCAGGGATAATGGTTGGGTGACACCAAGTTATTAAATTAATAAATGTGATAATTAATTTAATTAGAGTCAGATTGTAAACTCGGGTAGGATTAAATTAATAAATGTGATACTTAATTTAATTAGAGTCGGATTGTAGACTCGGGTAGGATTAAATTAATAAATGTGATAATTAATTTAATTACAGTCGGATTGTAGACTCGGGTAGTATTAAATTAATAAATGTGATAATTAATTTAATTAGAGTCGGATTGTAGACTCGGGTAGGATTAAATTAATAAAGGTGATAATTAATTTAATTAGAGTCGGATTGTAGACTCGGGTAGTATTAAATTAATAAATGTGATAATTAATTTAATTAGAGTCGGATTGTATACTTGGGTAGTATTAAATTAATAAGTGTGATAATTAATTTAATTAGAGTCGGGTTGTAGACTCGGGTAGGATTAAATTAATAGGTGTGATAATTAATTTGATTAGAGTCGGACCATAGACTCGGGGAAAGTATTATATAAATTGAGGTGTGAATTAAATATATTAGAGTCGGACCATAGACTTGGGAAGACAATAAATTATTAAGTGAGAAAATTAATTACGTTGAGTTGGGCAACAGACTCAACAAATTACAGGCAGTGTATGGGATTTTTAGTACACGGTGAAGCCGGGGTTTATATTATATATATATATGGTGTAGTGATAGTGTATATATATATATATATATATATATATATATATATATATATATATATATATATACGTGTATATATTATGTGTGATATTAAATTACAGGCAGTGTACGGGATTTTGAGTACACGGTATAGCCGGGGTTTATATTATATATATGCGGTGTAGTGATAGCATATATATACATGTATATATTGTGTGTGATATTAAATATTAGTGACTAGATATTTATTCAATTTATATACTCTAATGCTATCAAGGGAGGTTGCACGATGTGGGTGAATCCCCTAGCTTGAGGAGTAGGGAGAGTATATCCCCAGGTCATAGCGCTCGGTATATATGGGTGAGGGACTTATCTCATTTTCAGGGAAGGAATATGACCGCCTCCACTGCGTTTATATTTTTGGCCAAGTTGGTGAGCAAATCCAACTTGGGAAACTAGGTTTTGTGAGCTCACCTAGTGAGATAGCATTTTAGAGGGAATCATCCGGCGAGGATATACTCGAAGGGATGGATATATGTATGTTATATGTGCGGATATTGTGGTAAAGGTACGTATATAATGGTAGTAAATATTATATACGGGTAATAATACAGTGTGTGATGTATTTACTTTATATAACTTGTGATATGGTTATATGCTACTATTTAAGAGGAATTAATTAATTTAATTGTGAGATAACTTATAATTCAAGAATCATTATACTCGGGTTAGAGTGGTATGTCAAGGGAAGGTTATACCAGGACTAGTTGGATGGGTTAGTACAACTAGGTGGGGTTGAGGTAACCGGTAGGTGTGCACAATAGTGGAGGGGTGAGAATGTCCACAAGGGAGTGCGACACTAACTTAAATATGAAGCGCATTCATGCATTTTAAATTACTGTAGTTAATTCACTTGCTAAATATTTTCAAAATGTTTTGGGTTCTAACCCTTGCTATAAAACTATTTTTAAAACCTTTTAGGTGTCCATGCACAGGGACGCCAGGATTGATATTCTATTCCAAGGACACGGAGCTGCGGCATATGTGGATGCTAGCAGGAGTTTGGATTAGACGCATCTTTCATTCATTCCTAGAGTAGGAATCTTGTATCAGTTTCAGTTTTACTTAGGGCATGTCGCCCAAACTTTCCATTCAGTTTTCAGATTTATTTTTATTCCTGTGTTGGATATTTGTATTGGATTATTTCACTTTGGTGGCCAGTGGTTTATTCGACAAGTTGTGTAATTAATTATTCAGTTGATTTTTATTCAGTTGTGCGAATGGTTTGTATTTATTTCCGCAGGTACTGTTTTGTTAATTAAAAAGTTAAAATTGGCACCAGCTTTTGGAATAGTAGGTGGTTAGTAAGTTTTAAAAAAGTTTTCGACAGTGATGTTAAGGATTATCCAACTGGGATTCCTGTTTTAATTTGGTATAGGACTGATCACCCAGTATTTTATTAGGCGGGGTGTCACATCTTGGTCAATGACAAAAGAGGATCTGAAGTTGAGGTTCAACCGTGTTCACCATTGATGCATCGTTTGTTCCAAACACAAGCCTGGAAATGAGCTTGTGAAAATTAAGCTTTTGAAGAAGGGGCTGAAATGAAAGGTTAAGGGAATGCTAAAGGGTTATATTACTTATATACTGGTGTAGTATGTATCATTGGCCTAAATAGGGGTTGTGAGATATTAGTAATAGATTTTTTCAATTTGTAAATTTCAGTTGTCTTGGCTAATATAATATGGACTAAACAACTTGTTGAAGTTTTTTTTGGGGGGGATAAAATAGATGTTATCAAGGACAAGAAGAAGATTTTCAGAGTAGAATAATATATATGGACTATGGAGGGAAGAACCAGGCCTGCAAAATCTCATTTTTTAAATATTTTGTTTGAAGGCCTTGAATCTAAGGATTTATGTCACCGTGGGCAATGTGGATGCAACACATGTTACACAAAAAAGGAAAACCAAATCATATTATGTCTTCTCGTTGAAACAAAATGGAAAATAAAAAAAAATTGCTTACAAAAAAAGGGTTGAAAACGTTATACGCAATATTACCTTCACCAGCAATGACTAATGTTGTAGTCGAAGAGAGAGTAGTTGTGTTCGCGAAACATATACAAATAAATGCCTACCCACATAAAAAGTTTAACAGTTATAGATGAAAAGAGCTCGTGGTAGGGAATTGAAATTTTTCATGCCAAATTCTCATTGTAATTGTATACAACACCAGTTGTTTCCATTAAGTCTTTCATACATATATTTTTTTCACAATATGTATTTATTTGGGGTAATATACATTTATTTGTTTGAAGAGAATGACAATGTGTTTAAGAAACGAAATACTACACAAAACAGAGGTTGTTTTACCATTTGTTGTCGTAAGCGACAACTGATCTCCCCCTTCAAGGTGGAAATTCCATCAGTATTTTTGCTATATATTATGCGGAAACTCAACTCAATTCAACAAGGCTTTTTTCGAATTACTACGGTCGGTGGCTACATGGATCAAGTTTCTTCATTCTGTTGTGTGTAAAAAGGCGCAATATAACTTGTCCTTAAGGCTCGCCTTGGGCGTTTTGGAGCTAAAACTGTCTTAATTAGTATCAGGGGAAGTCACTATTCATCTGATTTTTCGTATCTTAGAGGTCAAAACCATGTCATTGAACCACCATGGATTTGACCGTTAGTACAAAATCTCAATTGTTGATTCCTTAACGGTAATGCGTATGCATTTTAAGATCTGTACAGGGGCTTTTATGTTACGTTGATGTACTTATACTTATGGGTAATATTATTGAGGTGAATTTCTCTAATTTGTTAGGGAATTTATTGAATATCATTCAGGGTGTTGTGAATGTGGAAATGGGAAATGCCCCTAAGATAAGTGATGCCTTACTTGCAAGTTTATAGGTATTTTACTTTAAATGCATAATTTTATTTACTTATGTGACATTAATACGTGAAATCCTCTTGTTAGTTTGCAATTCACGCTTTAAAAATAATCCAAGTCTTAGTACTTGGCCGGATTCATTGGATAATGGCACAATATGCTGGACAGGGCTAGTATTTCGACCAATAAAGGGTTGAATTATAGTCAATTCAACGAATCATCGAAAAATTATTTTTGGTTACTGAGTCTGACACGGATTCAAAAACCAACAGATTATAGAATTATAGAAGTATTTGAAAGAGATGAATTGTAGATGATTGACAGGTCCGTGCCAACCTAATTACGATGTCAATAAGTTATAATTATCATACTCATAAATATGTTTTAATTACATAAATTAGTTAAACATCTACCCATTTAGTTTTGCTCAATTATAACAAGTAGAGGTTTAGTTAGATCATCATCCCCGCACGTGCGCGTATGTACCGTTGTAGACCTCGTCAATATTGTATATTACTTTTTCTTTTTTCTCTTCTTCTTCATTTAAGTATCATTATCTTCAAGCTACGGTTGGAGATAATGATACTAAAGAGTCTTACCTTGGAGCGATGGCAAGTGCCCTCTCCCAAGCTATGATTGGTCACGGGTTTGAGATTTGGGAGTGGTGTCTTCATATTATAAAACAATATGGGGGTAAGGCCAGTCGACATCTATCTTTCCCAGATCCTGCAGTGAAGCGGTAGCCTTGTTCATTGGGTACGATCTTTTATCTCCAACTTCTTCGGGTCATCTCATTGCTTTAGATTTCTCTTGGATTATTTTTTTTGGTCATAAACGCATTGCGAACAATAGAATTGATTTTTTTCTCAAATAAATGAAGATAAGAGAATCCATTTTCCTAATTCCTCTTGAAGCTTTAGAAAGTCCTCTTGGTCTTTATTAACAAATACTGAAAAAGTAGCCGACCTTTCACACGCTTCAGTCCAATTCCCCCATCTCCTTCCTTTTCTTTCCAAAATATCATCCAGAAAATTATGATGTGCCAAATCACATACCTTTTCTTTTCCTCCACCGCCTTACTAGCTATTTACAATAAATCGAGGAATTAATCAAAAATATTAGATATAGATTTTATGTAAAAAAATGCACACATGCAATATTTTTTCGACCAATTCCAGTAACCTTAAAGTTGAACTATTATCATTTGAATTCTTTAAGCGGTTACGAAATTTAATCGTGTCCTTTTCAGTTCTCATTATTGGAAATCACTTTGAGAGGTTAATATTAGTGGAAATTTTTTTTGTTTATATTTTCTTCAAGAGACTTTTTGGTGCCCTTCTTAGTTACTAACCAAATAGTTGTTATTTTTGCCAAAGAATGCTTTATCAATATAATTAGGAAAAGGCTTTGTTGAGTTGAGAATGCTTTATCAATATGTTATACTAAGGATATTTGTCTATAGCAATCATAAGCAGTTTTGGAAGATCGACTTTGAGCAAGCACAACTATTATAGTACTACTATAATCAGTTATCAAGTTTTGTATTTTTCTGCTTCAACGTGTTAACAATCTTAATATCTTTGCACCTAGTTTTTCCTTATACATGTTGTTGAGTTCTTGGGATCATATCTGATTCCATTAGAAAAAAGGACTTACTTTTTTTTTAGAAGTGGGTCAATCTCTAAAGATCTTTGAAATTTTTTATTGAAACAATTTTCCACCGGTTAATACGAGGAAGGAGGATATACCCTTACCTATACAATTTAAAATGGACTAAACTTCTATCCATGCAATCTCAGTATATTGTCGTGATACAATTGCAATGTGTTAATAGTATGCTGGGGTGTTGATTTCATAGATGTGTGCGAAGTGACACAAGCCGTATCTAATATAATATGTTTAACTTGAGCAATAAAGTACGATAAATATGCCAAGAGGATGAATATTTCCATTTAAAATATCAATTATAATTTTTAAAACAACTTAATGTGAAGGTGTTCTATATTATGTCTCTTGGCAGTTAGAATACCTTCGTATAAGTCTAGAGTTTCACCTTTAATGTTGGATCCTTTTCCATAAAATTGCACAAATGCCACCTTAAGGTCCCATTTCTTCATGAATCTGACATCTCCCCACACTAGGCGCAACGAATTTCACAAGCACAAACCTTTCTATATAGCTTAAACCATCCTCTGCAAATTTTCACCCATTTTTTGTGATAATTTTCATTCGAGTCTTTCTAGGCTTCCTCTGCTGTAATAGGTCTAACTCTCATTTAGTTCCTCCATGTGAGAACCTGGGCTTTCAGATAAAGATAAAAATATCTTAGATGTAACTATCACTGTATCTACTGTTTTAGATGAGAACCAAAGAAGATTGTCAAATATGACAATTCTTTCCACGCCAGCCATAAACACGATAAATCTCAACATGGATTATTGTATATATAAATTGAATAGTTTGAGCCTTGTGATCAACTAACCGCCAAGAGTTAAGTTTTAGGTTCAAGTAACAGGAAGCAACTGGCACACCACAGGTTATCCCCAAGTACTCCCAAGCAAAGGTAGTAAATTCACCTGTAGATTAAACATGATGAATGTCCTCCATATACCCATTTCTACAACAATTACATTTCGAAGCTATTCTGACACTGCCTTCGTAGTACAACCATCCAAATTAATTTTCATCCATCAATTGCCATATAAAAAAGATCAACATTTTTTAGGACTTAAAAAAGGACAAACCCAGTGCATGAGACTCCCGCCACTGCGGGGTACTGGGGGGGTAGATATACGCAACCTTACCCCTACATATGTATGGAGAGAGGTTGTTTCCGCGACTCAGACCTGTGACCTCCAACCTTACCCTACATATGGTGAAAATCGATCCGCAAGTCTAGAAATATTTCTTTGTGTAAAAAACTCCCAAACATTTCTAATTTTGAGTTTACCTCACGAATTACCTTTTCAAATAAGGGTATCAATCGTTTTCATTCTAGCCAATTTTGTTTCTATAAAAACTACATCCGTGTTCTTAACATAAAAATTCAGCTGAGACCAATCCCACTCATTACCATAAGTCTTTGGATTTCCATCCTTTCTTCTGCACATGGAGTTTTAGATTAGGCTTCCTTATAGAAAAAAGTGCACTCTCCTTTCCCAACAATCCTAAGCAATTGTTGCTCAAGATCATTTCGGACTTGTAACATTCTTCTCCATACATGCAATGGGGAAGGATTGGCTGATACAACTGCCGGATGATGCAACCTACTATTTGCCTTAAGATTGTGTACACTAATAATTTTATGTTGAAATCCTCACTTAAACTTATTAGTGTTCCTTGTACGGTAAATGTAATAGTGTTTTCTGTCGTGTAATTTAATATATATATATATATATACACACACACACACATCACCTCGTGCTTTGTGGAGTTTAGCTTAGCCATCAATTGAATACATTGGGTGGGTATTGGGTGGTCATTGTTAATCTATTTGGTAATGTTTTTACTTCACATTTGGTGTCTAGTGGTGGAACTGTTATTTTTGTGTATTACTAGCTTTATATACAATATGCAATTGCATATGGCAATGAAGTTCTTCAACAATAGGCAAATGTGTGTATAACCATATAGAATAATTGTGCAAATGAAAAAATAAATTTGACTACCCATTTATTATTTAATGATTTGTTTTATTCTTATTCCCTTTGTTTTTTTAATTTGAATTTTTTATAAAGGGCAGATATGTAATTCAAAAGACAAAGGGCATATAAAGGATAAAGCATCCTATCAGTGCTGAACCGTTTTTTTTACATAAGAGTTAGAAATATATTATCATGGTGTCTATTAAGGTAGTTTTAGTTTTGGGGTCTTTTGGACCCTAAAGGTAGGACGTATGGGCTAGTGGGCTAACCACTTCTTTTTAGAAATCCAGTGTGTTCCCTTTTGGACCTTTAGTGCATATATAGAATATCCAGTTTACAGTTTAAAATTATATACAAGGTTACAGTCGGATATTTTTAAGGAGCTTTTCAAGCATCATCTCATCTTTGAATATGAATTTGAGTGTTTCTAAAACATGGAAGTTTTGTGCGGGGGAACTCTCCAAAATCTAGGCATTGGAATACATCTACACATGTATGTGTGAACTTTTTTGTGTTTATGTTATAACAAACACACCCTACAAAACATTTATATGTATTGTTGTAACTGTAAATAATTTAATGATTGGTTAAGAAATATACTGAGAAGTTTTATTTGTAGAGAAAAAGAAATTCATAAAAAATCCATTATATGAACGTGTGATATGCACGCATTGGTTTGTGCTTCATAAAATATTTCATTATATCAATTTGTGATACCCAAGCACTGTTCTGTGTGCAATTTGTATACATGTCCGCTCTATTGGTTGAGTCTTGTAACCCTTGCTCGAATGGAACTTCAGTATTCTTGATCAGTTCATATTGATTCATTCATCTAGAATCCAACACATATTAATTTAATTATCACATTGGAGTTGAATGCAAAACACACTTACTTTGTTGAGACCGTATGAATCGGAGAGATTTGCTAATTTATAACTTTGTAATCCTTATTTAAGATTTTCAATTTTATGTTTAATTCAATCTCGAAAGTTTTTCAAATGGACATTTTTTCTTTCTTTTTTTTTATATATATTATATAAAAGGTCGTACTTAGTCACAAGCTCCAGCTTACCTGCAGGGTTTTAGAGAGGCTGGCCTTTTCCCCTTATATGGAGAGGCTACTCCCATGTCTCAAATTCGAAACCATTTGTAGCTTGGGCGAGAGCACTTGCCATCGCACCAAGATATGACCTCTATATTATATATATATATATATATATATATATATATATACACACGCATACATACATATATACATACACTTAATGTTATTGTTTTCTTGTGAATTGATACCCTACATGATAATACTAATTTATCAGTTGGAAGGCATGATTGCAGAGTTCATATCCTCAAATAAGGATCGTAGGCATTTGAGCTAGATTTTAAATAAGATGAACTTATCAGTGGTGTAACGCTTCAATCTAATAGATTTGTTTGTTGGTACATCTGACATGAAACATATGTAAAAAAATTAATTGTTGAAAAATAGGTTGCAACTATTTCTTCGTTTAGAAGTAAAAGGGTGAAAATATATCATCCTCTGGACTTTGGTACTATGTCAATATGGCCATAAAGAAGTAACAAAAGTTGTTCATGTCGGGATCAAATATGTTGGGATTAATTTGGCAGACTATGGATGGGTCAAGGTCCTGGGTCAATTATGTTAACTGAATTGGACTTATTGTTTATTGGAGTTGGTTTGTTCAAATTTGTAGATACTTTGTGGATAATAAATCGTAGTTTTTCGTGTTAATGAGAATCAAAGCACTTGCAATTTGGAAAGCAACTGCTATCCTTATATACATACTTGTTTATTTCCTGGGTTGGGTCAGTGGAGGGGATGACAAAGTTCTAGTTTCAATTGAAGGTTCATACTTGAGAACAAGAAGGTTGCTCTTGGAGGAATATTCAGACCAATATAAGATTAACATACCAAAATAAGAGTTGGTTATGAAAATCAGTGAACCAAATTTTAAATATTTAATTATGTTTTAATTTTGACTATTGTCTATGTTAAAAGTCAATTTTGCTTAAAAAGTTTAACTTCGAAATGTGGACTCTTATTTTGGGTTGGAGGGAGTATATGAACACTGGATTTGGTTTATGTGCTTGTAAATAGTGTTTGTTTTATATATGTTTCCACTTCAGGGAGGAATTTTTTGGACCTGTTGCTCTCCTATTGTGATTCATAATAGAGGAAGATGTTATATGAATTGTTCACAATGCTAATTTCATAATTTCGTACAGTAAAATAACCATACAAAATTGCCTTTTATAATTGAAAATCATTTTCTTTGTATTACCATTTGTAGTACTCCACACGAATACAAAATTCGAGAAGATCCCTTAATTTAATATTTTCTTGTTAAATAAATCCACCAAGTGATTTTCATTTGTATATTGATGAGAAGCTTATATTTTCAAATCAAGCATTCAAATCTCTTGGCTTGTGGCTAAAACTCTTAGATATTGAATCATTGGAGTTTCAACGGAGGTGTGACTTTATTATTTATTCATGAAATCATGCAAGGAATGGAATCTATATAATATAGAAGAGAGGTTATTACTCTTCTTAACAAAAGACACGTAATGGTTAGGACTATGGTAACATTACATTTCTATATGGTTGAGATCTGTTTTAAACTCACTCAAATGCTCACACGATATCTGGATCTCACAAGTGTTTCACTAAAACAGAAAAATACTATATCGGAAAACTCTCCCTCTCACCAATTTCTTTCTAATTTCAAAGCAGTACACTATAGGGTATGTGACTGCTTTTACAGATTTGGGATGTTTGTAGTTAGGTTTTTTATTCTTTATATGATTTTGGATTTGTGATCATTAACAATTTTGTCTCGCTATTGGGATTGATTGATTTTCTAGTTTTGAATTATATTTTGAGGATTATTTTATTCGGATTTTTTTGTTTGGATATGGCTTTTTTTTCTCGGGTACACCAAATATAGGTGTTAACGCACACTTCAGGCATTGCCGATTTTTCGTTGTAAGGTACATGTATTATACATTTTATTAAAATTTCTGTTTAGTTTCTATAATAAATTACTAATTAGTTTTTGGTGGAAATTTTGTAGAATCTAATGGATAACAGAGCAACACATGAGGAACAAAAGTGAGATTCCTATACATCTTGCAAGCACACATTTCTTGCCCCAAATTAGATTTCTTAGTGCGTTTCATTTATGTATTTAGATGATTTATTATTAAATATTATTATTTTATATTAGTGGAATTCTGAGTATCTTAATATGATTTGTGAGCTTTTGTCTCACTCATCTATTTAGATGATTTATGCTCTATTTGTGAGACATTTGAATGTCTTGGATTTCTATAAGCTACTAAGGAACCATGAGGTTTTATATTTTCTTCACCTTCGTTCTTCATCCACTATAAAATGTCAAATTTTCAATATTAAGTAGGTGAAATTGCGTGGAGATAAGGTTGGGTATTCAATTGAAGAGCCCAAATCTTGTGAGGTTGTTGAATACTTGACTCCCAACCCAACCTCCAGGCATTGTTCGTAACCCAAACCTTGGACCACTATAGTGCCTCACAAAAATGATTACCAGATTTGAAGTATCTTGGAGGAAGATATTGGCATGCCCAATATCTTAGTTATAGGGTTTGTGTTAGTGCTTGTCAATTAGAGAATGTGGAGTAGTCTTCAATTGACTTCTCTATTATTTGGGAAAACACAAGGGAGAACCTAGTTGAAGAGTCACACTCATCTCTCGAATCTGTTCGAATACAATGAGCCTTCCACTGTAGATTGGGAGATTGTATTTGCCATTGTTGTCACCCCTCCTCTTACACCTTACACCATATTTGTTTGGAGCTGAATGCATCACCAATACCTATTAACTACTTTTCCGGTGAGAAAAAAAGTGAGCAAGAGTACATTCATGCAATGTTCCCCCAATGTGGACCACCGCCCATTCCCATTGAACATCACTGCACGAAGTCTCAAGAAGAATGTTCATCGAATTTAGATACCGATAAACATGGAATAAATTGGTGCCCATTTGTCTTAATTTTGGAGGATTTTCCACTGGACTGAAATTGTGCCTCACCGTATCATATTAGTGAGCTATTATGAGTCATTTGTCTTGTCATGATGGTCATATTTTGGAAAGATTCTCAAATATTATGTTTGTCAGTCTACGACTTCGTGGTTGTCCAGTGTTTGTGGCGGACTTTTGTCTCCACCCAAAGAAGTGAGAGAGCATCTCTTCACTCATGCATATTGAAATTATTCAAGAAATTATTGAGGGAATCCTTCGTCAAGAGTTGCATCCGTGATTGGTCCGTGTGTGGAGGACATTTTTGTGTAAATTCATTACATTTGTTTTTATATGCATATCTTTTTGGGTGAATTTTGTCTCGCTTGAATCATTGAGATTTTACATGGGTAAGTTGGGGGGTCATTGAGGGGTTTAAACTAGTCATAGAACAGTTTGGTAATATTTACATGTTGGCAATATTAAGGTCATTTTTGCATATTGTGGGCGTTTCGGTGATTAAATTGGTGATAGGTCCATTTAGGTAATTTTGGGTTCATTGAGGCCATACGAATTGGTGAGTGTGGGCATTTTCGTCTTTGCGTTGTTAGTGGTCATAATAACCATCGTGTTGGTATTTTGGGGTTCAATTACAAAGTTGTGGTGAAATTCAAAGTTTTGAGGTGAAATATTCATGGGGTGATAAAGTTAAATTTTTTAAATATGCAACTTTTGAGTGCGGCATATTAATCTTTTCAAGGTCTAATGAAAAAAACGTCTTATAATAATGTTTTGTGAAATTTTATTAATATATATTTGAAAAAAAAATATAACTCAAGTGCTTAACACACAAGAGGTCGTATTCACTTGCCATTCAGTTAACACACATGAATACTTATTTTCACCAGCCTTCACATACATATCCCCTCACACACTAAAATAGACACTTGCAATTCATCACACAAACGCATAACACTCACATTCACGTTCACCTCCACATATTTATTTTACCTCACTAACTCACTGTCCAGCCCAATTCTCCGAACACATTTACACGATATACACATTAATGCTTTTGAGGTCTTCCCTTTCTACTGGCTATAGTAGCATATAATGTGGATGAATTTAGTTGATTTTATTAATACGAGCACTCCACCAAACAAGCAAAACTACCACACTCATTTTCAAAATTTGCACGCAAGACGTGTGTTAAAATACCGCAACCACACTTTTCATCAAATTTACAAAATACAACTTCTCAGATTCTTAGTTTACTGTTGCCTTTGCTTATCGCCAACACACCCTAATCACGTTTTCCCATTAATTTGCAAATTTACTTCTATAGATTTTGAGTGGGGTGAGAGAGTCAAGACTATAATTCCCTGTTGGTGTAAAAGTTAAATGTGTTGGGCAGTTGATTTTTGGTTATTATCATGACATAATTCAAACATATCCACTGACCAATCCACCCATTTCATGGTACATACACATAGAGCTACATATGAACAGCACCAAAGATTCGTACATACAGTCATTATTGTTGAACATTTGTTGTAGCAAGTTATTGCGGTTTGTGTCATTAGTTCTTGATTTTGTTGAAAATTGGTGCTCCCTCAAACAAAAAGAATCACTACATGCATTTTCAAAATCTGCACACAAAGGTGTGTTAATTCATCTCAACCATTTTTTCAACCATTATGCAGAATTTCAGTTCTCCCATTTTCTAAATCCCTAGATAATGCTCTATCTCTACACCAACACTAATTCATATTCACTTTGGTCTACTAATTTGGAAAATTCATTTATCTACGTAATGGTGCAAGTCTCTCATGGATGTATGATGGTCTCATATTGACATGGATACGCTTGATGGGCCATGTATTGCTTTGCCTTGTGTATTCTTGGGTGGTGTAAGAGTATGCTTGATGTGCCTTATATTGCATCATTGTTCGCACCTTGCCAATACACATCCACCTCTCCTCGATCCGTCACTCATCTGCATGAATTGATCTACTGCAAAACATATGGGTATTCACTTTCAGTAGCTTCAACCGTCTCTCTCGATTTCACACCACCCAACTGATTTAACACTGCCATTAAGACCCTCACTGTGAAACTATCGCCTTTTGTCTTGACAGAGAATCATCTCACTTGCAATTCAGGTAGATATTCTTGCACTCTTAATTTTATTAAAAAAATATTGTGAGTTTTTATGGTAGAAGTAGGGTTTGGGAAATGAAAGTTTAGGGTCTTCATGAATTATAATGAAATCTAATTATTTCTTGTTGAAATTAATTATAAGTTACTTATGAAAATAATATTCTTGATATATCGATATTGTGTTTATTTAATACTGATGAATTATGTGCTGATGGCACTATCAAACTGCATAGTGTCATAATTTTAGTTGTTTTGGCTATGTTATTAATTGCAAATGAGTTTATGGTTGATCCTTTACAATACAGGAAGCGCTTTTTAGGAGTTCAACAATTGGGTTAGTCACTAATACTATAATTGCATAACGTCATATTGCCTCACAGCATTTTGTTCCAAAATAGATATTTGACCTGTTGAATAGATATCTTTTCATTCTTAAAGATTCTACCCACGTTGAAAAAGTGTGGATTTTATTATGAACTATGTAAGCAGGATGAATCTTTCACTGACTACCCATGTTTTAAAACCTTAGTATATTGTGAATTATGTCAATATATGTACATCAAATTGTATATTTCTTCTTATATATGTTTTGGTGATTACATCTGAAATATTCAACTTCTTCATATGCTTGCCTCGTCCACCTACATTTAATTTTCATGTGTTGTTAATTTCAATTGTTTGTTTTCCCCGATTAAACTCATTATTAATTTATATGTTATGTCTTGTAATATCTGAAATATTCAGTTTTATTTATTTAATTTTATATATTATATGTCTTATCTTATTTAATTTAAATCAGTTCCGATAAATGTCCCATATGTATTCGCTTATATGATCAGAAGATGAGAGAAGACGTTTATTTCTTCAACAATATCAGAAGTTAATGCCCTGAAAATTCTGCAAGACTTGGTAAACCTAGAGTCCATCCAATTCACTGTCCTAAACTGTTTTTATTGAGACGAGTCTAAATGATGTTACTGAGATGAACTCACGGATTAGACAGTACAAGCGAGACAATTTATCTTCATCGTGTAGATCTCATATTTTCTTTGGCTTGGAGAACTCCTCTGATCTGTCCTTGTCGAAATCATGGAAGTCTGAGTCAGGGGGTTATTATTGGTATTGACATAGTTTTCCAGCTTTGGTTGGCCCTCAGGATCAGTCAAACCTTATCTTTTCGGTGACTCGATGGATTTTTCAACTTCAGTATGCATTTTTCTGTTAGCCACTACAGAAGCCAACCTTCTTTCTCCCAGTTTCTTACGGATTACTATTATTGCTTTGTCAATTAACAACTTTAGTATTAAACGTAGGGGCGGCTGATTGAAGTGTCACTAGGAGTAGGAAGCTTAGAGTTATATTTGATATTTCCATTTTCGCTAATTACGTTCTCATCTAGTTTAGTTTTTGAAGCCCTATCATCATGTTTAATTTGAGAAATTGCTACCACGTCAATTCTCCAATTCTTAGGTGGTCTCCCGACTCTTGAGACCTAATGTTTACTGTACCGATTGGAGCCCATATCAACCCCACCATTTCTCATATAATGCTTTCCACTGGTTTTGAGCTGAATTTTCTTTAGGCTTGATGAACAACATTCACATATTTCTTAGATTATTCATTTAGATCTACTAACTCCCGAACAAGCTCAAGGGTTCGTGCCCTGCTGAAACGATACATTAGGATCGTAATCATATCCATGTTCAGAATGAAATCCAGAGACCTGTTCCCTGTAAAACATATTGTAATGTTTGGAAAAATACCTTTAAATGCATGACTCCCGTACCCATTTTTATTCGTGTATGACCATGAGTTATACGAGACAGAACCATTCACTGAGGATTCTCCTATTTGTACATCTATAAAAAAACTACGGTAGTTTTAAAGGAATGCTTTATTCACATATTTCTGAAAATATTCAAGCTGGATATGACAAGAGATGTACATGAACGGTCCAAAAGTATGAAGCCTATTATGAGAAGACAAGTACTTGTTATTCCTGATATCATAAGAGATTTTATTAACACCATCAGACAGAAGACTTCATGCTTCGAAAACAAGTTTAAATACCCCCACCAGCCCCCAATGTCTTATTCTTAACAGGGTAAAACATCATGGCCATCGTTTTGTATTGCCTCTTCAACTTTGCTTATCTAAAGGTGGGTTCAATCCAAGAATAGAAATCAACTTCTCCATAAGTTTTTATCAGAGAAGATGTAAGGATTTCGAATATAGCCACCGTTTGAGATATACCCTCTAGTTGAGGGAAAATGTTTGGGCCTTTACAGCATTATCATTTTCACATGCAAAAAGTTTCACTGAAAAAAGCTTCTTAACATCCTGTTTAGCTCTAAGAGCATCTGTTATGTTCGATTCCATATTTGAAACCAAAATTCTTAAAAGAATGTTACAAGAAGCAAACTATGGTCAACAGTTTAAGCCTGAATCTGAAGACCACCGTGTGTGCATGTAGAGATTTGTGTGATGGGAACCCAGATCGCCAATAGCTCTAATCACACATTTTCTTCAAAAATTAATCGAATCAACACAACCATGTTTGTAATTCTGAGGGAGGAACTACTTAGAGTTTATGGATAGAGAGTAGAGAACAAGAAAGGAATAGATTAGGCTGTTATAGAGGGTAGTAATTTGGGGGGTTATGATGGTCAAATCTCGGTAGCTAACTGTTGCGAAGAGACAAAGATTTTGCCATTCGCCTACCATACATAGTTAAAATATGATAATGTTATCACCTTCAGTTATCTTTCTGTTAGTAACTTTTACTAATAATATTTATTTCTTCGTATATCAAGACGTACGTTCTTTGAGAGAATAAAGTACCCCAATGATTAACGCCACTATCGTTCATTCATACATGATAAAATGTATAAAGTCAAAAAGTTACTTTATCAGCTCCAGCCTCCACGCCCCTCGCCTAGGAGGAGATGTAATCACTTTGGTCATTTTCATAGTTATATTTTCACTGTACTGTTGGCCAATTTACAAAATTGAGTGTTGCATGAATTCCCAATTACCTGAAACTGTTGCTATAAAAGATCAACTTTAGTGTAGCATCAAACACTTATGCTTGTTATCTCTTAAAAAAAATAATACTTCTTTTTATGATTTTTGCTCGTACCCTCTCTAGTTTCTCCTGCATATCAAAATGGCTTCTTAAAATAATGGTTCTTGCTCTATCGAACTTTTTATTTTATCAATGTTGATAACTCTGATTCCAGTAATTGTTTTCATTTTCTTTATTGCTGGGTATCAATTGGTGAATTATAAAATTTGAATAACGGATAAATATTGTCCATCGATCTTGTGTACTCCAAGCATAAATGTAATGATCTTCCATAAATTCACTTTGTTAAAGCATGTAGTGGTAATTGTTGTCCATCCTTGGCTTTCTGCAATTTAAAAATTAGGAGTTTATTCAGCCATATCCATCAAACTGATGGATCTTCTTGGAATTTTGGTTCTATCTTCCTGTTTGCAGTTTGCAAAGACAAAAATAAATTGAAGCTCCAAGAAATTCCCAGGTTGTCTTGCACAGTGTAGATATCCATCGAGGTAAAATCCTTTTCGTTCCCTATTCCTGCTTGCATGGAGTGTCGTTTATTGCGTTTGAATGTTTTTTTAGAATCCAATGAGGTTCTTTGGGCAAAGAAAGTGGTTGAATCTATATATGATAGATCATTAGGTTCACAACAAAATGCACGTATATCCATAGAGGGATGGACTGATTTGAAAATAAAATGCACAGGACATTGTAAAAGGAAAGTGTATGGAAAATACCAAATTGGATATGGTGAAGTGGAATTTCTCTCTTTACGAGACTGACCAATCTGACATGCACTTGGACTCTCCAAGTCCCTATGAATGCATCCTTTGAATTGTGAAAAAACATTATAGCCAAGAGCAAGCAAAAGAATTTTCCTAAATAGTTGTTAGATTAATACCCACCGACTAACTGCATGAACTTTTTTAGACTTAAATCTCTAATTGTTCGTTTATTCATGTATATATATATATTTATGATATCTAATCTAAGTGTGCCTCCACCTTGATTCTCCCTGTCGCGTCTCTGCCTCCAAAGTTTGAAAGCATCTTCATGCAGTGATTTTCACGATTAAGGATCACATTGAGAATTGTAATCAATGTTTTTGAAGCCCTATCTTGACTAGTGCTTTCTCCCTTGCGTCAGCTTAGGAATTAGTTAAAAGTAGCGATGTGCAGAAATTTTCTTTCAAGTCCCCGTGGGATGTTAGAATTCCAAAATATTTTTTTACTTTCTTATAAAAACTTCTGCTTAGGTGCATTCCCGTTGATGAGGTTATTTCAAAATTAAAAGTACTATGGTGTCCAGGTCTTGGTTTTATGTACTAAGAAACGAGGAAACTTTTGAGCAGTTGTTCTATTTTGGGGGAGAATTTGGAGTCATTTTCAGTGTATTTTAAGTCGTCAGTTTGATCCTCATCCCTAGTATTTCGTTTTGTTGTCTTGGAACAAGGAGTAAAGGTTTGAAGACTGTTTGTGAAAGATTTCTCCTTGCTTTATTTACTGGAGAATTTGGTGTGGTCATAATACACACATGTTTGATAATATTCGAATGAAGTCGGGTCATATCATTGAATAAATTAGTTCAAAGGCGTTTTGCCCAGCCTTTTAGATTTAAATCGAGAGCCAATGCACACATATTTTGGTACTACATGAACATAGTATCACCTGGATGATTTTGTCATTGTTTTTGGATGAGGCTGGCTGATGAAACTTTAGGTTTTGCTCAGATGCAATTTGGCTCAGTTCGTGTGGTTCTGCCAGTGTATCATTCCTGTAGACTATGATGGTTTGTTGTTGAGGTTTTCTACAATATTTTTTGGGGTTTTGGTGTGGTTGATTACAAGGTCGGATCTAGCATAGGCCGAGGAGGGGCGTTCGCCCCTCCTGACTTTTTCGATTTTTTTTATCGAGAATTTTTTTTGGGGGTTTGGAGCTTATTTTAAAGGGTTTTCTGAAAGAACATCCTTATATGATCACAATGGTATACATTTCACAATCTTGACAATAATGTCATATTGCACTATGAATTCTTGATTTGAATTTATGCATAAGATACAATGTACATATTCAATTTTCTTAGGTCTAATCAATCGTGGTTTTACATTTACTGTGTTTTTTACCTTAATATGTAAATTGGTGACATTTTTCAAATTAAACAATGGGGTTCTGCACAGTTATGATAAGTGTGCGCTTGGCACAAACATGTTTGCAATAAGCTTTCATGAGGAATTTTTTTCATATTGGTATACCATTTGATAGTGACATCAACAGACTAAGAATTTTATTAAAAAACATTAAAAGACAAAGAAACCCTATAGTCTCTAAATGTTTTTATTGTGTCCATCCCGATAATGAAGACATGAACCATCCTTTTCACACTAACAACCTAGCTAAACATGTGTGGAATCACCTTGGCCAACAATTTAACAGTTGCTTTTTATAAGTCTCGACCGAAATCAAGACAAAATCAAGCATATAGAGATGATTTGTAGGTTTATTCATTTTTAAAAAAAATTTGTTTAGGGGTGGGGGTGGGGGGTAGATATTTATTCATCCATATGGGGAGAGGGAAAACAGTCTTCCCTCGGTGGATTTTTACAAGTCTCGACTGAACTCAAGATAAAATTGAGTAAGGAAGAATGGGCAAACCCCATCCCACTCTGAGCGAAAAAGAAGAAACATTCTTTCTATCACTAAACATAAAAGCCGCATAGCAGCCGAGAGGCAATATAAAAAAGAAAACCCTTGTAGATTGGATGTACAAAGGCACAAAAATGTACTCCATATCAGAAAACTGAAGCCATCAACAACTTCTAATGTTGGGGCATTCAATTCTATCCAGTGTGATGTGCCCCTTGATAACTTTGTGGTAGTTATGAGTAATTCTCCGCCTGAATTTCCTCCTTAGCTCAATAACCTCTGAAATGACAGAGTGTATCTTCCAAGGATTTTTACTTTACCATCCACTATATCAACAATAATATTGAAATCAATTTCCACTATTAACTTTGGAATGCCCAATTAATCAACCATTCAAATGCCGTCAAGGATGGCCTGCACCTCCGTTTTGGTAACCGATGACGTCCCATAAACATTTGCAAAGGCCTTTACGAAAACACTTATGTTGTCATGAAAAATAATACCCCCAGCAGCTAGGGCAGAGGATCTCTTAAAACATCCGTCACAGTTCAATTTAAGAAAATTATGTTGGAAACTTCAACAATTTCAGGATCACAGCATTGTTTGGTTTGGGGGTGACGCTTCTAGTCTTCAAAAAATGGTTTAGAAATTCCTCATTGTTATTATTCAAGCCCCCAACAATGATATCCACTCCCCAACCATATCCTCTGCCATCTGAATCAACTGGCGCTTTTAGTTTTAGAGTTATCAATCTTGCCTTTTTACGGTAATTCCAGATGGTCCAGTACACTGTGATTGGAACGGTATGATGGATAAGGATGGCTTTTCCACACTCCACCAATCTGTAAGGATAAGGTAGACAAAGCTCTTGGGTCTGCCCGGACCAAATATCCCATAGAAAAAAGGACCAAATATGGACGTCGAGATCACTTTGCGAAAATAGATGGTGTGTGATGATTATATTTACCAATGGACTTAAATTAGAGGACAAAATGAGCGGGCCTCCTACTTTTAAGAGTAAATAATTGAGTTTGTCTCAAACGCGATTTATCAAAAAAGTCATGTTGTGTCTAGATGATGATCAACAACCCAAATTTTATCATTCATTTGCGTGATTTGCATTCCCCTTCGGTGACAATAATATGTTATAAATTTAGTATTTGGTATTTATTAAGAATGAAAAAGAGAAGGAATGTATGAACTCATTTAGGAAGAAATACAACTACTTAAATTATCTACCGTCTAATTTTTTATAAGGATAATCGCACCAACATGCTTACCTAAATGTAACTATAGACGCATTAACTGTGAGTTGTGCTTTCAGATGTCATAATTTGATTCATATATATTTTAAATCCTAATTTATATCTGAAATCTGTGAACCAGTTGGCATAGAATAGGATTGTATCAAGTACCTCCACTGGAATGTGTTCAATTAGCAAGGTAACGTTTCTACATTTAATTTTACCTATATTTTAGTTTTTTTTTTTTACTTAAACCCCTGAAATAATGCCATACTTAGACATAACCCCCTCCAAGATGAAAAATTAGATATAATCCCTAGATTCTAACACCATGACTTAACCCCACATTTTTAATGGACAAAAATGTCATCCTTCGACACTTCATCTTCTTCCCCCAAATCAACAATTGTTAACCCTGGTTTCATAAAACCTTAAACTACACCAGAAACTTAAAACCCACTCTATATTTAAAGACACACATTGAATCTGAATCTAAACACAATATCAAATTAGAATCACGATTAGAAATTCACATGCTAATGATTCAAAATTAAATAACATGTTTATTACAGGTTATGGTCCACGTAGATGCCAAAAAAAAAACTATACCTTAAATATATTAATGTTCTTATTCCTCTAATATATTAATAGTAGCAACAACTATGGAAAATATATGAGAGGTTAAGAAAAAATTTGTGTAAAGCTTAAAGCTGTATGGAGACTTCTCTGCTTAAGAACTCACCAGATCTCTAAATTATTAAGGCTCTACAAGATTGGGTCTATTATCATTGGTTTTCCTCTCTTATTGCAGCATATTAAAACCACGTTTTAACAATATGTGTTTAAATTAACACTTAATACACACACACACACACACACACACACACACACACATAGCATCTTATTTTCCAACCCAAACAACTGTTGTGCTGTGTGAAATTGAGATCTCTTGGAAATTCAAAAAAGTATGGATCGGAATTATGATGAATTTGAGAAAAATAAGGTTTTCACATTACATCATGATTATTTATAATTTGGCCCATATATTTTATCACATTCAAATTGACCCCACAATTCAATTTTTAGACTTCCTTTCCCAATTTGATTTTGTGTTAAAATTCAGATTCAATGTGTGCGTTTAATGTATATTGGATTTTATTTCTAATATTGTGTTGTTTTGGGGTTTTAAAACTAGGGTTATAATTTAGTGATTTGGGTAAGAAGATGAAGTTTGAAAGAAAGAGGGCATCTTTTTCCATAATAACGTAGGGGGTTGAGTCAAAATATGTCTTAGAGTTGGTTTTGAGCGAAAAAGTAACGGTGTTAGAATTTAGGGGGTTATGTCTATTTTTTTCATCTTTGAGGGGGTTATGTCTAGATACTGCATTATCACAAGGCTTTAAGTGAAAAATTTCTATACTTTCATGGTAGTAGATGTGTCATGATAGTAATGATAGTGCTCTACTGAATCATAGTCAAAATCAAATCAAATCAATTCTATTTTAGTTCCATTGGATACTCAGTTCTACATTCTTTTGAGTTTTTAAACTTTAAAATATTCTGAAATTTGAGTTATTAACTTAACGAGTTATTCAAGTACTAAGAATGGGCAAGCAACAACTGTTCTTTCAGAAAAAGAAAAAGAAAAAGAAAAAGAAAAAAGGTAATGTTGTAGTTGTTCTGATCAAGTATAGCAATTAATTATAAGACTCTACTTGTATTTGTGTTGATAATAACATATGAATATTTGGAGTGTTACCTATTTTCACTAAGTTAGTCATTAGTCATTTATTCGTTAAGAATGCGTTATATTTCTTTTATTTTGTTGTTATAGCTTTGTGTAATTAATTATGGTTGTCGATTTATGATTTGTAGGTTTGGGAAATTTACAGGGGTGTAGTCGAAAGGTGAAATATCTTTATTCATTGATGATACATTCTTTGGAGTTTCTTCTTCTTAGTAAAGGTATGATCTTAGTTGAAATATTTATGTTTTATCATGGTTCTAGTTGTCATTTACATTGCCATGGTCTATGTTCGGTCTATTTATCTTTCTCTTCTCAGAAATGTGTTATAGATCTTGATAATTTCATTCACATTATGTTATGAGGGTCACCAAGATGCCAACCCTTAACTCAAGTCTACTACTGTTAGTATTGGTAGGGCACTAAAACTTCTTGCTTCATTCTTTACACTTTCATCCATATGCCCAGCAATATGTACATGTAACAAGTAGAAATCATCATGAAAAGTGGTCACGTGAATCATTTGTTCATATATCTCTTGGGATTTAATTGTAGGATCAATTATTAGCTACGTAAGTGTCACTTTTTGAAGAGCTACTGAAATAAGCTTAGATTTGTAAAATAAAGCAAATAATATTCCTGGAAATTAAAAAATTGGACCATCAAGTTTACAAATACAACCTTAGTTATTTTTAAAAATTATAAAATGACAACTGATGTGCTCTATACATGCCACATGGATTTTCCAAATGGATAAGGCTTACCCCAAAATGAATATAACAAGAAACAATTATCACCCCTAGTGCGTTATTGTTAGGGTTTAAACTAGAAGGTATTTGGCAGTGGGTGGAAAGGTACATATACTAATGTGAGGTTTCATATTGTTGATGAGGGACAAACTCCTAACACATATATCTATATAATCTAGGAGGACGATTTTTGAAATTGTCTTAAGAGACAACTACAAAAAAAGTCCTCATTTATTCGATACCCAATAATTTCTGACTTCCATGGTCTTTCAAAACTTCTCTTGATATTTATGCAAGCTTGTTTAATCATGTCTTCAAAACTTTAATACCCATGCTTTGGTGTCTGTTAGGCCAGCGTGACATACGATGACATACTCTCCCATAGTATCCCCTGCTTACAAAGCGTGTTGACTGTTGTGAAGGATTGGTTGTCCATAGGGTGGGTAAATCACACACACTGGTATGGTAAGATTTTAGGAGGGTCTGGTTATCCGGGTGTATCTCATCGGTCAGTGTAAAAATGGGTATGACTAGTACAAAGTAGAGGCCAATCTTCTGGGTATCAGAAAGGAGTGGGGTCCTGAGGATGATAGAGTTGCGGGATCGGTGGTCTCAGGTCCTGCGTTGGGTTTAGCTGGTATTATTTTCCCTATGCTGGAAGGTGTAGGTGTTCCGCTGGCCATCATGAATGATATGGTGGTCCAATTTCCATATGCGTCCTAGAATGTGGTGGTAAATATCCATGCCAACCACTATACAATCAACCCTCATCTTGGTAGCTGCCAACGAGAAGGGAACTCATCACTTGTTATCTGAGATGACCCCCTGGTCACCGTCCAACCAACTAATGTGGCGTCATTGGGTAAGTGGCTTGACGAGTAGGTTCAACCTAGTAACGATATTCGCCACAACTAGGTTGAACTTGTACCCACTGTTGATGTGCAATGCATCGAGGTAAAATAGGTCTTGTCAGATCCGACTCTAGTTCATGGCTATGGGCTAGCCACTCGGGCGGTAAGTTAATATCTGTGAGTTATTGTGGCTGCTGGCGGGATGTCGGTGTACTCAAGTCAAGACAAAAGGGTTGGGGTGACTCTGAGGCTGTGCATTTTGGGTTGGGAAGTGTGGCCCCCGGAGACGGGGATGGAGGTGGGTTGAAATAAGGGTAGAGGTCTAGCGGGGAGGCAAGCATCGGTCTAGGATTTTGGGCTGTGAGGTTGGACTAGGCAGAGGCGGTTTTTCTCACCATCGACTATAGTGAACGTGGAGGCATATGAGATGTGTTTATGACCTGAGTCTTAAAATAATCATACTCGGAGCGCAAACTCATGAGAAATTGATATGTATGCCGACGATCCAATAGCTTCACTAGTAGGGACGCAGCCTCGGCACAAACTCACTAAGAGACTCATATTGTGCCAACTACTCTCAGCGGGACTAAAGATACCCAATGTAGTTTGGAACCGAGAGATTGAGCGACTCGTGAAGCTCGATAAATTTCCTGATAGAGCTAAAAAATGTAGGCATCATTGTGTGCATGTGCATACATTTGGTTGAGGGACTTCCACAGATTCGAAATCGACTCATAGAACATGAACATCGAGTAAATTAACTAGTCCATTGAGTTGGACATCCAACTCAAGATGGTTCACTGCTCCATGTCCCACTGATTAAGCACCTTGGGCTCACTTTGGAAAGGTTTATTCTCAGCTCCCAATAGCCAAGTAGTTTTGTTTTTCTCCCCAACATAGAGGTGAAATGAGCGCGACTGTAAGGCAAGATTTCGTCCATTCAAAAGGACACTCGTAACCCTTTGAACAGTGGTATGTTAAGACGACATGATAGAATCTTCCGCAATACCCAATTCACGATATCACATCAAAAAGAATTGAACAAATCAAGATGCAAGTGTCTTTTACACAAATAACACCAAAGTTGATCAAAAGTCACTAAAATAGGCTGGAAAGACGACGACCAATCATGAAATGCCTCTGAAAAAAATGGCAACCCTCAAAGATGTAAAGATTTAACAAATTAATACATCAAGAAGAAGGGAAAAAACTTTAGAGAAGGGTAAATTGGTATGAAGCCCTAGCAGCCAAAGGCTAAATCAACAGCCCATGTACGCCAGGGGCTGGGACCCCCACAAGAGGTGCGCAACTGCCCTGGGAGGTGGAGGGAAGGGGCATGGCAATGAATGGTTGAGGGAGGGTTTAACTGGTTAGATATATGGTTTGGCGACTTAGATTTTGGTAGATATAGGGTTGGCGGGTTAGGTTTAAGTAGAGTTAGGGTTAAGGTTTGGTAAGATGTTTTTTAGGATTAGGGTTATGGTTTGGCTAAAGAGAGATTTGGATATGATACCAAGCATGATACCAAGAAGGATTTTGTGATGTAATGGCTTACCCAATTGGGTGCCCAAAAATTATATTTATACTAAAAATAGTACAAAGAAGGTTCGTGAGACTACAAAACTAAAAGTACACCATTAAGGCCCAAAATGTGGAGAGCCGAATACAAAGGTAAAAAAATACTAAAATAACATGAAATCTAACAGATTCATCATCCCAAAATATAGAATTTCAAAACCTTAAACTCAATCTCCTTGTATATTCACTGATATAAAGGGATGTCAAAATTAGAAGATTCATCTTCCTAGATCAGGTGCCACTTCAATTTTGTTTATATGAATTTCAAATGACTTGAAACGGTTTCTATAGAAGATCAACTTTAGTGTTTCGTGAACCATCGATGCTTGTCTTCTTATCAATTTTTTTTATGATTTTTATCGGTATCCTCTTTAAGTTCGTATATATCATAATGACCTCTTTAATTAATAGTCCTTGCTATGTTGGTCTATTTTTTATGCAATTTTGGTATCTTTGAGTGTAGTAGTTTTTTTGTGCAATAATCCTTGCTCAACGTTTTGTACAATAATAGTCCTTGCTCTGTTGGACTATTTGTTTATAACTTGAAGAACTGATAGAAATAGTCTATCGATCTTGTGTAATTCAAGAGTAAATCAAATGATCATCCTCAAATTCTGTTGGTTAAGGCATGTAAGTCGTAATAATTGGCCATCTTTTGCTTTCTGCAATTTAAACATTAGAAGTTTGTTCCGACATATACATCAATTTGATTGATCTTACTTTAATTCTGTCTCTTTTTCATTGTCCGAAGGTTGCACAGATCATGACGAATTGAAGCTCCAAGAATTTCCCATACTGGTCTGCTATAGATGTCCTTTGAGGTAAAATCATTTTTCTTTCCCTATTCTCGCATGCATTGTTTATTGCGTTTGAATGCTTTTTTTAAAATTCAATGTGTTTGGTTGTGCAAAGAAAGTGGTTGTATCTGTATATGATAGATCATTAGGATCATGACAAAACGTGCGTATATCGATAGAGAGATGGATTGTTTTGAAAATAAAATTCACTGACCATTGTAAAAGGGAAGTGTATGGAGAAAAAGAAACCAATTTGGATATGTTGAAGTGGACTATCTCTTTCTCTCTTCACGAGACTTCCCTAAAAATTTGTCAGATGACCAATCTGAAGATGCACCCTCCAAGTCGCTATGAATGTGCCCTTCCAATCACATTAAAAACACTTCTAATCAAAATCAAATAGAGTTCCCTAAATAATTGTTAGATAGATATCCAAAGATTAACCTCATGAACTTCATTATTTAAAAAATTATGATCTCTAATCTTGATGTGGCCCACCTTGTTTCTCTTTGTTGTGCCTTTACCTCCAAAGATTGGAAGCATCTTCAAGCTATGATTGACATGGTTATGAATCACATAGGTGTCTATAATTAATGTTTTTGGAGTCCTATATTGACTGGTGCTTTCTCCCTTGCGTTCGCTTGGGAATTAGTTAAAAGCACAGGTGTGGAGCTATTTACTTTCAAGTTTGTGTGAGACTCTGGAATTAATTCCTGAACATTTTTATATTTTCTTATATAATCTTCTTCTTGGGTGCATTCTAGTTGATAAGGCCATCTCGAAATTGAAAATTCTTATGGTGTCTTGATTGTAGGTGTTGTAGATAGAGAAACAAGGAAACATTTGCGCACCTGTTTTGTTTCGTGGAGGGAACTTTTGAGCACCTATTCTATTTAGGGGAGGTGGCATCTAAAATCTGGCGGGAATTTTAGATCTTCAGTTTGATCCTCATTCCCTGCGTTCCGTTTTGATTCCTTAGAACAAGAAGTAAAGATTTGAGGGCTGTGTCGTGCAATATTTTTGATGAGGTCGTAATAAACATGTGTTTGATAATATTCCTACGAATTCAGATCATATTGTTGGGCAAATTTGTTTAGATATTAAGGAAGCTTTCTTGGCCCGGTTGTATAAATAAAAATTGAGAGCAAAGTACACATATTATAATTGAATTTGGTATCACATCTACACAGCCTTATCAGGTCCGTTTTGTCATTTTGTCCTGGTTGAGGTTGGCTGTTGCAACTTCAGGTTTGACCAGATGCAATTCGCTCAGTTTCAGTGTTATTCTGTTGTGGATCATTCCAGTAGACTGTCGTGGATCATTAGTTTTCCTTTTGATTCGTTTGGTATACCTATAGGCATGGTAAATTTTAGTGGTTTCCCAAATGTGTGCTTATCATTTGAAGTGCACCACTGTGGAGAGGCTTTTTTCCCACCTTTTGTGTAATATATTTTCTAGGGTGTTATTACCTACATATATATATATATATATATGTGTGTGTGTGTGTGTGTGTGTGTGTAAATTTTTTGTGAAGAAAGCCTACGATCTCTAATGGTTCATTTATTCATGTTTAAGTATTGTATTTAATCAAATTAGTAGTTGAGTATTTCCTTGATTGTAACTTTGTGTATCGATATTTAATATTTGGACTCTTGACAATACTCCATGATTCTTTAAAGGGTTGTTTCATTTCAACCGTATTTTCTTTTTATGCACCTTAAATTTAATATACCTGCACTATTGGGTTTTCAATATACCCCATAAGTTGTGTATATAGAATTTTGAATTTTACAATGTAGTATTTTACTTTGACAAAAAATCCATTATCTTTTTAAAGCGCATCATTATGGGGAATTCAATTGATCTAATAAAGAAAAGAATTGTCCAATCCTTCATTTTACTCTGTCGAAATCCATCAGCAAAAGCATTGATGTCAAGAGAACAATTTGTTGGGCGTGAATTAAGGATGCGGGTAACTATTGGAACACAACCACTATAAAGAATCTCTTGTATCTTGCTATGCATTCTCAAAAATTACCCAGCAGAATACTGTTCAGAAGAGTGCAATATGTTAACAAAATGCTGTGGCACTTCCTTTTGTTCACTGAATGAAATCTTTGCTGATACACACCTTGACTGGTGATTTCTTGTTAAGGTTGTTTGAACTCTCATGCAAGCATGTTTTTGCTGGACGCAATGGGCCCTGAGACAACGAAGAGTTTATGTTTCTTATTCCCAGTCTCATATCTCGTTTTCACGAGTGGTTTAGTTAGATTATTTTGGTCTTTTATCTTTACATTATTACAAATTTTAACAGCTATTAATGGGGTCCATAGAAAAGAATGATTGGTTGGAACAAAATTACCCTTCTTTGAATCTCTTGAATTTAAATGCATATGGTCTTGTCCCATATTTTATGCCTATTCTCTATTGGCGTTATTTGCTCATTTGGGTTGTATGATTTAAGATGATAGATGTATTTTATATTTAGCAGGGCTTAGTTTTTTTGAATTTTTTTCCAGGTGATCAACTCCAAGCAAGAGTATCATCTTCAGATGTACAACGGTTGTCGTATAGGTTTTAATGGACCGTCCCCAAAGTTAAAAGCTATTTAATTTTAGCGTGTCAGGATTTTTGGATCACCGTGGGACGTTTGATTTTCAGAGATGAACTTATTACCTAAATAACATTCTCTTTTTGTTACAAGATAATTTTTGGTCATTATGGATTGTATTATTTTGTGCTTTTGGACATCAATAATGATCTTCTGAATGATTTGATGCATGTGGGACACAATATCATGGGCAAAATTTTTGGACATCCTCAGTTTGAATTGGTGGTGTGTATGAATTAGGTATGAGAGGCAATGATGAATTAACTATTATTGTGCAGGTGATATCGAAATGTATTGAATTATTATTATGGATCTTAAAATGATAGGCACTTCTTAAGTTCTAAATTGCTTATCTTGAGTTTAAAAGTTATCTTGCAAATCTTCGCGAAAAAACTTTCAGGGAAGGTCATGCCCTCCAAAAAATGGACACTACGGATGATAGTTCACTCTAACCTTATGTCAACTAGCGTAAACTTTGATGGGATGACCTAATTTTTCATCCCATAAATCTTATCTAGCAGAATCTCATCATCTGCGATGTTCTCGTCTTTAACCACCGTCGCTGCTATGCACCACCATAGATGGTTTGTCCGTCAAAAGAACCACATTGGCGCTCTCCTTTATCTTCCCTAACCGATTATCTCCCTATTTTTTTTCTTTAGAGAAATGGCGCTTCTAAACATCACTAAGTTTTGTCTTGACCTTGTCGCATAACATATGCTTGGTGCTACCATCATGGACCACCATGTTGGTCCAGTGGTCAAAGTGGGTCTGCAAGTGAAGCCATTCTCCTCTCTCGTTTCGACTTTAGAGCATGCGAGTATACTTAACATCAATAATGTGGATCCAATGGTTAAAAATTTTGTAACAAAAGATTATGATTACATTTATAAAATAATTAGCACTTGGAATTTCACTCATCACATGAACAAAAAGTCAAGCCTCAATACTTATGACTTTCAAAATTGTGTAGAACATATGAATTTTATCTAAAGTGCATATACATGCAAATGTGAACCTTAAAGAGGATAATTTCATCTTCCATCAACGTATATGGAATTTAAAAATATAAACATGCAACAATTTAAATATAAACAAGCAACAATTTCATAAGTGGAAAGGACAATGTTTGTTAGAGATGGCAACGGGTAGTGTCGAGTTGTGTTCGTGTCGGTTTTTATAGTGTTGGAATCTTATCGGCTTCGTGTCAAGACGGGTGTTTTTTTTACCGTGTGAAAAAATTATATTCAAACCCGACATGTTATCTTAACGTGTCGGGTCACGTTCACCCGTTACTACCCATTAAGATAATGATTTATTTTGAATTGTATAGAAGTTGACATATTAGTTCATTTTTAAACACAATTAGACCCATTAATTTATCGACATTACTAACTTTCTCATTTAGTAAACTTTTTTATGGAGAAAATAACATTAAGCTACATAAACTCTTTATAAGTATCAACAATAAATTTTATTTACTTAAATTAATGGGTGCTAATGGGTCTTATCAGGTATTAACGAGTGAAGGAGGTCAACCCTAACCCGACCGTTAACTATCATGTCTTATCGGGTTGGCATTGATATGACCCAAACCCATTAAGGGTTAAATCATTATTAACTTATAACTTTGTGTCGTGTTATTGTGTCGTGCCTCATCTTGTCAGGTATAATGTTTGTTTATATTGCATTTTGTTGCGAAGCCCCCCTTGAGGCGGCATTTTTGCATTGTTATTATTGGCACAAGGGTGTCTATGCATTTTGTTACAAGTACCCCCTTAAAATGAATTTTCAAGTTCATGGGGTTTCTAGCAAAAATTGCAAATTTTAGTGTGGTTGCAGTTTAGCCATCATGGAATTAAAAAGTACTTGCTAGAATAAAATTCAATATGCAAACAATAAAAAGTGTTAGTCTTATGAAAAAGAGAAGGGTAATTTTGTTTTAATTCCTTAATAATAATTCAATATTAGACACCAGGGCCAAAACATCACAGATTATAGATAAAATGTGAATATTTAACTGTAATGTGTGTCTATGTTGTATACAAGTGTATTATACCCTCACTAAATTAATTTGTTGCCAATAAAATTAATTTGATACATGAAACTAATTTTGGCACTGTTTGGAATTACTTGGACTTAATTGCCAAGTATAGTACAACTCCACATCTTTAACAGTATGAGGTCCATCCAGTGAGAGATCCACGAGAAAGAACATTCTAATTTTCATTTAACGTGTTGTTCATTATTTTATCTAATGTAATTGGGAATACATGGTGGAAATGGAACCGACACATTAATTTGTTTTTCTTTGATAAGGTTTATCTATCTATTAACTAAGAAGAGCCATGCAACAGGTTCTAGAACAATAATTTTTCTAATACTATTAACCTATCAATATGATTCTGAAAGTAAAAAAAGTGCTTGTTTGTTCATTTGTGGCCAAGAAGAAAAGTACGCATGAAATTTTACAAACTCTTAGGAACCACGGTAGACAACTTAGCCAAGGTACCATAGGGCACCGAACAGAGTTCAAGTCACGAGTCATGAAATAGATAAAATAGTACTAACTCGGCTTATATATTGGCAACTCGTTCAAAAAATTAGAGAATTAGGCCTAAGTGTCATCGTCCACTCACGTCCCACTTGAGAATTTCCCATACAATTTCATCATTCGGCTATAGAGGTTTTCCCTATTAATATAAGGTGGATATTTAAGTATACATATAAGTTTATAATTTGCGATTTCTTTACACTTCTTTTTTATTTAGACATGTTTGGTGATCGTGTTCTTTTAACTTCAAAAACAATGCAATTGGAAAATGCATTATGCCCCGATATAGTCAATTAAACAATTTTGTGGATACTAGATGATGATTTTATTATTATTAAATTTATCCAGGTTATTATATTTATTTCCCAAATTTTTCTACGTTTTTTTTAGTTTTTCTTATCGCCTAAAACTGAAAACAATATCACGGAGAATATGCTTCAAATCAAAACTATCTCTAAAGACATGTAAGTCCCATATTAAATTGACCTCGTAGATGACCAAAATGAAATTTTTCAACCCAAATAAACCATAAATTCCAACCCTAATTCCAAAATTTTAAATAGTTAGCTTAAAAGATAGTTCCCAAATTCATTTTAATCCAAACCAATTTTAAGTTAATGTTAGTTGAAGGAATTAACAAAATATTGCCAACATGCATTTTTTTACATGCCAATTATATTTAAGATATCTATTTATACACGCAGGCTTTACCAAATGTATATGCACTCGATTCCTATAATTTCTAATTTATTGAGTGAATAATTTTTCAACATATAGTTTTACAACTTTATATATTGTTTTGTAAAGTTGCATTTGAGATTGAGAGATGTGTTTGTTGAAACAATTTTTTCTTCCAAGAGAAATTTGGCAAACATAAGCAAATCTAGGATTTAGTGTCAGATTACTAATGAAACGGAGGAAGAAAACCCAAAGGCCTATGCATAGATTGCCATTTTAAGGATTTGAAAATATCCATTAATTATGATAAGTACCTCATCAGAAGGCTCATCCACCTTTCACCAGTTATATATAAAGAATTAGTAATGCATTGCAACACCATACACCAAACCCATCAGAACCCTTTGCTAATATTTACCAATTTACATATGCTATTATTTTTTAAAGCAACATACATTACACTGAAATATTGATTACATCCTGTTGTACAGAGTTGCTCAATAGTCTGGGCGGAACTATTTCCAAACATGGAAATTGATGCGAGGGAAACCGAGTGTTCATGTAGGGACACTGTCGTTGATTTCGGCTCCCACTCTACATGCAAAAACCTAAGCTACTACTACACTTGCGAGGCAAGCACAGCGGTAAGTCGGGTATCGTAAGAAATCCATAGTGAGTGATTGAATTTTAGATGTTAATTGCTTTAAAAATTCAGGAATAAAAGTGTAAAATAAATAAATGAAAAGGTGATGGGTGGTTATGGTGGAAAAAGAAAAGACTAAGAATAAGTTACGCTACACAAAAGTAAAGCGAGGATCGGGATCGCATTCTACCACACGGATCGAAACAACTACTAGTCAAAGTTAAGGCTCAAAAACAATTTAATCAAGCATTTTCGATTAAGCATAAACATCACACAATAAGGAATTCAATCCAAAGTTGCGAGATTAAACATTTAACGGAAAAATGGTCACACGCGGATTAAATTCGGATAATCGCTATAAACACTAAAGTTGCGTGACAAATAAAGTTAAACACATAATAATCCAACTTTAATATGCGAGGTTTCAATTAAATGAAATTTTACACAAAACCTAACTTTTGAGGTCCAAACTCGTAAATGGTGAAAACGCAATCCCGACCCGTTATCTACGGACTATGCATGGATTAAACTAATTAACAAACCAATAAACTAATTACAACAAGAAATAAATTAATCTAGGCAAGAAAGTAGAGAAAGCAAGTAAATGAAAGCATGTAAATTAATGGAAGCAAGGAAATAATGAAATACAACTTAAATTAATAAGCTTACATACATCAAAGTGGGCAAAACACCCAAAGTGGTGGAGTAGGGAAAAGCTCCATACAAACCCTAAACTAATGTGAAATGTAAGATACCTCTTCAAAATGAACAGAAAGAGTATTTATACAAAACAAATCCCATGGCAAAATTATAAATAAAAGGGGAGAAAAACAAATATCAGCAGGGCCGAATCGATTCAGCATTAGGCCGAATCGATTCGGTTGGTGGTGTATCTCGAGACTGCCAGAGGGGCGAATCGATTCGGGATAAATCCGAATCGATTTGGGGTGGGCGAATCAATTTGGCTCGTTCGAATCGATTCGAAAATAGAGGAAATGGCATACTGTCTCCAACCGAATCGATTCGCAAAGGGGCGAATCGATTCGGACCTACAGGCCTTGAATCTTTGCCCTGTTTTAGTTAAGATGTCTTTCTCTTCCGCTCAAAAGCCCGTAACTTCTTCTTTCTGACTCGGAATCGCACATCTTTTGCGGCCACACGAAGCTTGTTCAGAGGGATTCAACTTACGTGAAGACATTGGGCCAGTTACCCAAATTGTGAAATGACTAAATTTCCCTTGCGCGTGCGATTGTGTACGAAACTTCTCCGGAATGCATCCAACTTCATACTTAGCACCTGTAATCCCTAAAAAAGCCCAAATACACCTCATATAGCATGTTATCATATAAAATGGAGGTTGTCTGATTATCGAGCATAAATATAGGAATTAAGGTACCCAGGGGGGTTAATAACGCGTACGTTAATGGGTGAAATACGAAATATTTACGCCGTATCAGAAATTAAAAATGAATTTGGCATATTAAGCCGAAATACAAGCAGGCCTATTGCCATCATGTTTTACAAAAGAAAATGAAAGCCCAAAATCGATATACATCATAATAAATAGTACCATTAGCAGAGATATGCTCAGATTCCACGTTTAGACCCTCAGAATTATGTGGTCCAACTGTTATTAACAACTAACATTAGGGCTATCCATATCCTTGTTGACCTGTTTTGCTATTGCTTCCTTAAATTTCGCGTTGCAATCCCGAACAACATTCCTAATACACACATTTGCGTTATGAAAAAAATTCCACATGAAGGCACCTATTCTTTTGGAGTAGCCATTTATTCCAAACATGTTTGTGCCAAGTGCGAAATTATCATCAATGTGCAGAGACCCATTCAATTCAGTCTAGAAAAGATCACCAAGTTACATATTGTGGAATAAAAACAAAATAAATTATAAAAACAAATTTATTAGCCTACGAAAATTGAATATGTATCTTGAAATCATCATCAAGATTGTGAACGAAATATATACCGTTGTGATCATATCACGATGTTCTTTCAGCATATCCTCTAAAACAAGATCTAAAACCTACACTTTGAGAAAAAACAATCGAATAAAAGTGTCAAAACCTTAGTGTACCTCATATTTCTCACAGCCACAAACAAGGGCTTCGAAGAAAAATTGAGTTGTTACAGGGATCGTTGATGAGGCATGGTATTATTAATTTCAACTTGATGAAATAGTAAATCTCTATTCAAATTCGCCATCTCAATAATACATTAAATGGTCAGAGACTATGAAGAGTTTATGAATGCTTGGTTGACGAGAAAAATGAACTCTTCTAATTTCCTCCTTTTATTCAGAAACCAAACATAGAGTGAGGTATGTTGATTTTGTTGACTAGTTTCTCTTCCCAAAAGTGACACCCAATCATGATCATGCAATTTGAAAATTTCATTGGTCATCAAATGATCCATGTTGTTCGTGTTCAGTAGTGAACTACTTCGCCCACCAACCAGGTGCATGAGAACGCTGCAAATAAGGAAATAATTAGGTTGCATAAATGGGTGGCCAGAGGAAAATTTAACGGTTCATAAATAATAATATTTACACTATGTTGAATGCAAGATTAAACATTGTAAAAAAATTACAAACCCTGCAGCCACATAACCCATAAATAGTAAGCCCAAAACTACCTTTTAACTACAACCTGCACCTAAATTAATGATTGCGTCATGTTCGGTAGGGAAATATATATATTTTTACACATCAAGATCCAGCCAAATATATTTCTTTAGTATTCTGTACCAGGACTTCATATACTGAAAGGAACTCATTGTAACAACCCGTCCTTTTGGAGACAATTAAATCCCATAATTAAATATAAATTGGGAATTTGGAGGATTTCTCGAAATAGTAATTTTTGGGATTTTCGAGGATTTAATGATTTTCGATGGGGGTTGTAATTATTTTTGGGACTAAATATGTCGAAGTATTTTAATTATATATCGCCGTGGAGAAAAGCGACGAAAGAGGTAAGATTTTTATTAGAAACCGCATTTAAGTTATATTGGGTTAGAATAGTGATTTTCGTTCAAGTACCTCGGATGGGAATTTCGACTGCGCCATGAGTCTCGGAATGTCCGAGATAGTCGGAAAAGAGTGTCCAATTGTCGAAATTGAGTTTCGGGGAATTTTGGAGTTAAACGGGCTCGAAATTGAGTAAACGAGTCATTTTTGGGTTTTAAGGGGTTAAACCCTTTTCTTCCTATATAGAGAGGGGGAGAGGGAATAAAAGATAAAGAAAGAAAGAAAAGAGAGAGAAGAGAGAGTGGAGGAGAGAAAAGATGAAAAAAGAGGAGGTTTCGGTCAAACTCCACGGGATTCGGCTCGAGGTCGTCGGATTATATCCACGAGGCAAGTGTTTACTTTCTTTATTTACTTTTGAGCATAAATCTCATATCATAGTTTGTTATAAACAAACCCTCAAGATTTTGGGTTGGGTTTTCGTGAATAAAACGGGTTTTCGGGAGTTAAAATGAATAAACCCCTAAAATTTCATAATTGGAGAAACTTAGAAATTAATCAAAATAAATTGGTGTTTTAGGGTTCTAGGATATTTAGAACCCTTAATATATGTGTATTTGTAGTTGGTTGAGGTTGTAGGACGTTGGGTGAGGCGACAAAAGCTTGGGAGAAGCTTTAATGGACGAAACCGTCTCGGAGAAGATGATGAATAGTAGGACATGCGCCTTAACCGAATTTATTCGGCCAGGGAGAATCGATTCAGCTCTTGGTAAAAAAATTAAATTTGTATATCTCTTCGACGCGGTCGCGTGGGCGCCGACCGCGTATTTTTCTGATTTTTTTTGGATTTATCATGATTTTTCTACGAAAAGATGTCCGATATCGAAATAGTTAATCATAAACCAACGCTAGAATTATTTGGAGATAAATATTAGGGGTTCTCAAATAGGGTGTTAGGACCTCTAAGGGACTTGAGAAGATATGGAAACTTTGGGTTTGTTGTAATAAATCCGAGTTATAATGTAAATGGTGAGTTGATTAAATTTTGGGTATTGGGTTATATATAAAACCCTAAGGAGATTTGGGAATTTCGGAGCAGCCGAATCGATTCGGACAGGCCGAATTGATTCGGTAAGAGACAGTTTGAAAGTAGAACCATTTTGAATCGATTTGGACAGGGCGAATCAATTCGGTGGCCAGTGAATCGATTCGGGCAGGCCAAATTGATTCGGTCCTGGAAAAATTTTGAGGTTTTCTCCTTTTAAGTTTAGGGATACTTAAATTATGGTTTTGGAGATTATTATAGGAGTTTCTACATGGAATATTAGGACTCCTAGATGATAATTTGAGGAGGATAAGAAAACCTCGGATTAATTTAGAGTGTGATCCGGGGTATGGAGTTAATTAATGTTTTGGGATAAGAGACATTTGGGTTGATGTATAAGTCCTTAAATGAGAATAAGGTATAGAATCAAAGTGAGGAAATACTTTGGGTTTAGTATCATGCGAATATGAATGTATGATAATGATTCTTTGAGAAAATCTTTGGGATTATTGGTCATCGTTAGATGGTTCGGCAAATATGACCATTTATTATATATTCGAGGAGGAATATATATATATATATATATATACTATGTGATTAAAGTATATATATGATATGAGGTAAATGATTTTGAAAATGTAAATATGAATATTTTCAAAATGGGAAAAAGGTAAATGATTTTCATAATTGATAAATTATGGTTACACACCTCCCTAAATCACTATCATAAGGGAAGTTGCGTACGTTATGGTGATGCCCCCTGGCTAATGAATGTAGGGTGGCTATAGTCCAATAGGCCATATGGGTGATTATTGTTTACTGCGTTGGTTAGGGGATTCTGGGTGTGGTCTTGACTTTCCCGCAGGCATATGGTCGCTTCCCGACGTTGGTAGGTTCCCAGGTTGTCTTGTTTGATAGGCCCTGAAAGATGATAGCCATTTAGGGGCGCGTCCAGTGGGGAAACCCGGAGGGGCGGTCTTAGTTTTATTAAAGCAATTTATGATAATAAATTGGCTTTAATTTACATTTCCTGAGTATAAAAAGGGAAATGGGGTAAAGGTTTTGGCTTTGGTAACACTCCCGGATGGAAGAAGGGATGTGGAAGCATATGATTGATCAAAGCATTTTTATGATAATGAAAATGGCTTTGAATACATTTCCTGAGTGTAAAAAGGGAAATGGGATGATATAAAACGAAAAAGCATTTTTATGATAATAAAACTGGCTTTCAAAAGTTATATGATTTGTTAAAGAAATTCATGATAATGAATTGGCTTTTAAAATACATTTCCTGAGTATAAAAAGGGAAATGGGAAGTTTTGAGATGAAAGTATTGATAAATACTTGATATATGAACCCTCAGTCCGGGAGATAGATCCAGATGGTTAGGGTAATATGTATATATATATGGATGAATCGAGTATCGAGGGTCTAATGGATCCCGACGATCGACCTTGCCGAATAGTAGTGTATCGGGGGGTTCCTTGTTTGGATTTCACTTCGCGAGACACCCCACGCACGAATATGGCAATGTGTTGAGACTAGGTAGAAGTTTCATCCTTAGTGCTCTTATATTGATATTTATTATATGATGTAAATATATATAGATATATATATATTCTGTACTGAGGGACTGGCGGATCTCAACGATCGACCGTGCCGCGTAGTAGTGTATCGGGGGGGTTCCTTGTTTGGATTTCGCTTTGCGAGACACCCCACGCACAAACATGGCATAGCGTTGAGACTGGGGTGAAGTTTAGCCCTTAGTACATTTCTTGGACTATCTAGGGTTGATAGTTGTTGGATGATAGACTAGTTTAGCAGGGTAGCTTGACTAGGATGTTTAGAGGGATGCGCTAGGAGTGCACTGTTAGTGGAGAGGTGAGGGGTATCTCATGGGAGTGCGATACCCAACTTAAATATGAGATAAAACCTTTTTCTAAAAATAAGGCATTTAGGCACTTGATAAATATTTTCAAAACTCGGGCTCTGACCCGTTTATCTACTTTTACTTTCTTGATATATATATATATATATATATATATATATATATATATATATATATATATAGGTTTCCAGACACAGGGACACCTGGATGACACTTCTTTCGAGTCAGACGTCAGCTGTAGCAGCTGTGGATGCGTGCATGATTCTCAGTAGACGCTTCTATCCTTGTAATCTAGATAGGAGGTACTGTATTACACATTCGGGCCAATGGTCCAATTGCATTTATTTATTCTTTGAGTACAACATTCGACATGGTTGTATATTTTGACCGAGTGTTCGGTTATTTTATTTAATTTCAGTTCAATTTATGCAAAACTATGTGGATGTTTTATTGTAGTAGTTAAAAAAAAGTGTAGTTAAGTAAAAATTTTGACACCGGCCTTATAGGTTATTAGTAATTAAATAGATTTTCGACAGTGATGCTAAGAATGATCCATATGAGACTCCTGTTATAATTTGATATAGGAGTGATCGCCCGGTATTTTATTAGGCGGGGTGTCACAGATGGTATCAGAGCATCAGGTTCTAGTGTCTTTAGGAATCTGTGAGGACGTACTACACTTTCAGCGTTGCTCTTGATTTGATATAGAGCCTCAGGACTAGGATCATTGATTTCTCTTGTGAGATTTCGTTCTCCTGCCATATTATGAGATTATAGAAATCTTTTGCGCACTCTTTTGAGAATCGTGTGCGGAGCTTGGATGGCGGCAGGAGGTGGGGCTTAGTTGGAGCTTTAAGGTTGAAGCTCGTAGTGGAGTTTCCTTTTAACGAAGAAGTTAAGAGGACTAGTAAGATGATAGTAAGGAGCAGGGCGAAGTTATTGTTATGAGTTTTACCTCAAGGAAGAGGTATAAGTGGCGTGGCTAGATAAAGTCATGGTGTTCGTTATCCCTGGACTCGTGTGTGTAATTTGAGCTTTGTGGCGGTATCGATAACATTATATCATGTATGCATATGTGTTGTCCGCAATAGCGGAGTTTTATTTTCCTTCATTCACCATAGAGGCGGGTGTTGATATATTGTGTATATATATATATATATATATATATCTGGTTTGGGATGCTCGTTTTATATGTCTATACGAGTATGGTGATATGATGTATATAACACATCATGGTGTATTTTCGGAGCGATAGCAGGCTAATGATGGCAAGACTATCGTGTCCATGGTTCCTGGAGGGAACGGGTTATTATTGCGGTGTCTCACCTAGATATAGGTTGAGTTCACCTTATTTATTGTGGGTATACGAAACTTCGATGAGTAAAGGTTTCATTATCGTGATTTGTGTATATGGCGACCTTATATATATATGATTTAAGGCCGCAGGATTATTGTTGAGCTGAAGATAAAGCTCATTATTGTTTGCGCGAGGACTTAAAAATAATGCGAGCGCAGGGTGGTATGACTCTTAGTTAGAGATAGGAGTTCAGACCACCTTTTTGTTGGATTAAGGGATAGGGATATCCCGGTTGCATGTTCAAATAACGGAACTCCATAACCAACGAATTCAAGTGTCAATGTGTGGAGGGGTTCCTTGTTTGGATTTCGCTTTGCGAGACACTCCACACATGACTCTTAACGGCGTCGGGAGTGGAGAGCTATTATAGGATGCAAGGATGTTGGTTTTGTGGGAAGGTCTTATAGTGTGTATGAATCACTATAGGCTATGAGCCACATGATGTTGATATACTTATGGAAATATTGTGCTATGGAAAAGCACTGAAGTGGTCCCCTCGCCACAAGAGGGTGGGTGAGGTTGGACTTGGAGAAATTGATTTAAGGATAACAGTCAGGCCTTAATGAAAAGGCAAACTTTGATGAAATGTGTTTCGGGTATTATATACGTGACACTTTTACAGAAAGTGGGCACTTCGATTGGTTAGGTTTCCTTCCGTATGGGCGGAAGGATATGATAGCAGAAATGCGTTTGTAGTTTAGCCTAGGCAGGATTTAGGATGTCCCGCTGGTGTGCCTTGGGTCGCTATATCTCGATGACCGACAACGCGAGGGAGTAGTGTAATGGGAGGGTTCCTTGTTTGGATTTCGCTTCGATGAGACGTCCCACGCATGAAACCAAGCAATTGTCGGGAGTTGAGAGAGGCCTTGGGCACTAGGGACATACTTAGAATTATATTAGTTTCACATAGGTAGGATATCGCATAGACCTTAGTATTATTAGGGTGTAAGTTTAGTAGGGTTAGTGGCGCCAAGTTTAGGAGAATTGAATTTTGCGGGTTAAGGAGGACCCATGTGTGAGTATTACACCGAGTAAAGGAGACCCTTATTGGGAGAGAGTGTTACGTGTCAGACGTTCACTATGGATGTGCAGATGTGCACAGGTTGGAAAGGTGTATGGGTACCTTAGTAAGTTGGTTTATATACCGCCTGAAATAGAATGGGAGTAGCATATAAATTTGAAGTTTATGTCGTTAAGCACTAGAAATGATGGGTGCGATGTGACGATGTTGGAGTCACTTTATGACTGTGGTAGCCGTATGATATATGGTTGAGAACCATTGGGTTAGTATCGTTCCCCTTTGAGATATTAGGAGTTGGAGAAATTCTAGGATTTGCGATGTAGGTTGTACCTGAATTTCGAGGACGAAATTCCGTTTTAAGGGGGGGAGTATGTAACAACCCGTCCTTTTGGAGACAATTAAATCCCAAAATTAAATATAAATTGAGAATTTGGAGGATTTCTCGAAATAGTAATTTTTGGGATTTTCGAGGATTTAATGATTTTCGATGGGGGTTGTAATTATTTTTGGGACTAAATATGTCGAAGTATTTTAATTATATGTCACCGTGGAGAAAAGCGACGAAAGAGGTAAGATTTTTATTAGAAACCGCATTTAAGTTATATTGGGTTAGAATAGTGATTTGCAGTCAAGTACCTCGGATGGAAATTTCGGCTGCACCGTGAGTCTCGGAATGTCCGAGATAGTCGGAAAAAAGTATCCAATTGTCGAAATTGAGTTTCGGGGAATTTTGGAGTTAAACGGGCTCGTAATTGAGTAATCGAGTCGTTTTGGGGTTTTAAGGGGTTAAACCCTTTTCTTCCTATATAAAGAGGGGGAGAGGGAAGAAAAGATAAAGAAAGAAAGAAAATAGCGATAAGAGAGAGAGGAGGAGAGAAAAGATGAGAAAAGAGGAGGTTCCGGTCAAACTCCGCGGGATTCGGCTCGAGGTCGTCGGATTATATCCACGAGGCAAGTTTTTACTTGCTTTATTTACTTTTGAACATAAATCTCATATCGTAGTTTTGTATAAACAAACCCTAAAGATTTTGGGTTGGGTTTTCGTGAATAAAACGGGTTTTCGGGAGTTAAAAAGAATTAAACCCCTAAAATTTCATAATTGGAGAAACTTAGAAATTAATCAAATAAATTGGTGTTTTAGGGTTCTAGGATATTTAGAACCCTTAATATATGTGTATTTGTAGTTGGTTGAGGTTGTAGGACGTTGGGTGAGGCAGCAAAAGCTTGGGAGAAGCTTTAATGGCCGAAACCGTATCGGAGAAGATGATGAATAGTAGGACATGCGCCTTAACCGAATTGATTCGGCTAGGCCGAATCGATTCGGCTCTTGGTCAAAAAATTAAATTTTTAGATCTCTTCGACGCGGTCGCGTGGGCGCCGACCGAGTATTTTTCTTATTTTTTTTGGATTTATCGTGATTTTTCTACGAAAAGCTGTCTGAGATCGAAATAGTTAATCATAAACCAACGCTAGAATTATTTGGAGATAAATATTAGGGGTTCTCAAATAGGGTGTTAGGACCTCTAAGGGACTTGAGAAGATATGGAAACTTTGGGTTTGTTGTAATAAATTCGAGTTATACTTTAAATGGTGAGTTGATTAAATTTTGGGTATTGGGTTATATATAAAAGCCTAAGCAGATTTGGGAATTTCGGAGCAGCCGAATCGATTCGGACAGGCCGAATCGATTCGGTAAGAGACAGTTTGAAAGTAGAACCATTTCGAATCGATTCGGACAGGGCGAATCGATTCGGGCAGGCCGAATCGATTCGGTCCTGGCAAAATTTTGAGGTTTTCTCCTTTTAAGTTTAGGGATACGTAAATTATGGTTTTGGAGATTATTATAGGAGTTTCTACATGGAATATTAGGACTCCTAGATGATGATTTGAGGAGGATAAGAAAACCTCGGATTAATTTAGAGTGTGATCCGGGGTATGGAGTTAATTAATGTTTTGGGATAAGAGACATTCGGGTTGATGTATAAGTCCTTAAATGAGAATAAGGTATAGAATCAAAGTGAGGAAATACTTTGGGTTTAGTATCATGCGAATATGAATGTATGATAATGATTCTTTGAGAGAATCTTTGGGATTATTGGTCATCGTTAGATGGTTCGGCAAATATGGCCATTTATTATATATTCGAGGAGGAATATATATATATATATACTATGTGATTAAAGTATATATATGATATGAGGTAAATGATTTTGAAAATGTAAATATGAATATTTTCAAAATGGAAAAAAGGTAAATGATTTTCATAATTGATAAATTATGGTTACACACCTCCCTAAATCACTATCATAAGGGAAGTTGCGTACGTTATGGTGATGCCCCCTGGCATGAATGCAGGGTGGCTATAGTCTTATAGGCCATATGGCTGATTATTATTTACTGCATTGGTTAGGGGATTCTGGGTGTGGTCTTGACTTTCCCGCATGCATATGTCCGCTTCCTGACGTTGGTAGGTTCCCAGGTTGTCTTGTTTGATAGGCCCTGGAAGATGATAGCCATTTAGGGGCGCGTCCAGTGGGGAAACCCGGAGGGGCGGTCTTAGTTTTATTAAAGCAATTTATGATAATAAATTGGCTTTAATTTACTTTTCCTAAGTATAAAAAAGGAAATGGGGTAAAGGTTTTGGCTTCGGTAACACTCCCGGAAGGAAGAAGGGATGTGGAAGCATATGATTGATCAAAGCATTTTTATGATAATGAAAATGGCTTTGAATACATTTCCTGAGTGTAAAAAGGGAAATGGGATGATATAAAACGGAAAAGCATTTTTATGATAATAAAACTGGCTTTCAAAAGTTATATGATTTGTTAAAGAAATTCATGATAATGAATTGGATTTTAAAATACATTTCCTGAGTATAAAAAGGGAAATGGGAAGTTTTGAGAAAAGGAAAGTATTGATAAATACTTGATATATGAACCCTCAGTCCGGGAGATAGATCCGGATGGTTAGGGTAAAATGTATATATATATATGGATGAATCGAGTATCGAGGGTCTAATGGATCCCGACGATCGACCTTGCCGAATAGTAGTGTATCGAGGGGGTTCCTTGTTTGGATTTCGCTTCGCGAGACACCCCACGCACGAATATGGCAATGTGTTGAGACTAGGGAGAAGTTTCATCATTAGTGCTCTTATATTGATATTTATTATATGATGTAAATATATATAGATATATATATATTCTGTACTGAGGGACTGGCGGATCTCGAGGATCGACCGTGCCGCGTAGTAGTGTATCGGGGGGTTCCTTGTTTGGATTTCGCTTTGTGAGACACCCCACGCACGAACATGGCATAGCATTGAGACTGGGGTGAAGTTTAGCCCTTAGTACATTTCTTGAAATATCTAGGGTCGATAGTGGTTGGATGATAGACTAGTTTAGCAGGGTAGCTTGACTAGGATGTTTAGAGGGATGCGCTAGGAGTGCACTGTTAGTGGAGAGGTGAGGGGTATCTCATGGGAATGCGATACCAAACTTAAATATGAGATAAAATCTTTTTCTAAAAATAAGGCATTTATGCACTTGCTAAATATTTTCAAAACTAGGGCTCTGACCCGTTTATCTATATATATATATATATATATATATAGCTGTCAAGACACAGGGACACCTGGATGACACTTCTTTCGAGTCAGACGTCAGCTGCAGCAGCTGTGGATGCGTGCATGATTCTCAGTAGACGCTTTTATCCTTGTAATCTAGATAGGAGGTACTGTATTACACATTCGGGCCAATGGTCCAATTGCATTTATTTATTGTTTGAGTACATCATTCGACATGGTTGTATATTTTGACCGAGTGTTCGGTTATTTTATTTAATTTCAGTTCCATTTACGCAAAACTGTGTGGATGTTTTATTGTAGTAGTTAAAAAAAAGAGTAGTTAAGTAAAAATTTTGACACCGGCCTAATAGGTTATTAGTAATTAAATGGATTTTCGACAGTGATGCTAAGAATGATCCATATGAGACTCCTGTTATAATTTGATATAGGAGTGATCGCCCGGTATTTTATTAGGCGGGGTGTCACACTCATATGACAGAAAAGGCCATAAAATAAGACTAGATACAATTACCAGAACTAAAAGCATATAGAAGTACGTGTGGAAGATACAATTGTTACCTAGTCAATATGGATGTTGGGATGATGTATAATGTGGATACGGATGACCCCATAGGGTGTGCGGGTAGCTAGAGAAAGAAAAGATTATAATTACAACTCAAATTGTATAAATTATTATAGGTAGTAGAATATTATAGAGATATTATTTACTTGATAGTAGTATTTGTTTCCTTTTTATGTTTTTTTCCTTATTATAATATAATTATGTAAGGAAGGAATTTTTTTTACTTTTTAAGATTTATTGAGTTTTCCTTTTTGGTCGAAATACCAAGAAGTCTATGCATGCCCACGATAATTCGCCCAGCATCCAATTAATTTGTCCAAGTGGTCAGAGTTGGCCAGCTCTTTAAACCGTGAATTACGCACAAAAATCAACAATTATATAGAACTAAAACACAAATATCAGTGTATATTAGTTCATTTTCTACGACTTGCAGTTCCTTTTAATTCCACTTCCAAGTCAACGTCATCAAAATTATGCAGCGTGCATTGCCACCAAGTTCAAGAGATACCTACAAGAGTCAACATCTCGAGAAAATTAGTATCGTTACAAAAATTTAATGCTCGTCTCTCTCTCTCCATTTTGCAGTCATAAAATTGCTTAAGAATACATTTCTAACAATTCCAGCTGTATCGGCTGCCTACTTTTTTTCAACAGCCATTGAGCCTATGAATGTCATCTTCGTTACCTAAATATGAGTAATATAAGAAAGAGTGACAAAGAGGATTGCAATATCATGAAGAACGAGAAAAAAAAATCATAAAAAGTACAAAGACCTGTAGACTTGCAAGGCATCCCTAATCTAAGAAGCATTTCCCATTACCACATTCACAACACCCTAAATGAGAAAATTAAAATAAAAAGAAACCAATAAAATAGAGAAATACGCCTCAATAAACAACATATATAGTAGTCCAGGTGAATACTCCAATGACACACATACACATATAATATGCATAAGTTATAAAAGAGTGGTTTAAAAGAATATATTGAGCAAAATATAGCGCAATGAAGAAATAGGATTTAGTTTGAAGATATAATAACTGCAAAAAATATGTTAGAGATGCATCAATAGTTGCAAAAGAAAATCAACAAAATATGGGCACTAACATGAAAAGTGTGCACAAATAGAGAGAAATAAAAGAAACATATTCAAAAATTTACTAATCTATTGTGATTTCGGTGTTTAATACAGAGCTACTATCTCATTCTTCTCATTGTTCAAAGTCTCGGTCTCCGAATAGGACACTTAATTTTCAACTCGGACTCGTATCGGGCACTGAATCGGATGTTATGCGTCGATACGCCATTTAAATAGCCCAAAAAAATCAGAAAACAAATATAGACAATTTTAACAAAATAAGATCCATAACGTGAACCAATTCGATAAATTCAAAACAATGTAATTGATTGTCAAACTTTTCATATTCAATATAATATTGTAAATCAATATTAAGATAGAAAAACAATATAATGACACATAAAAGTTGATAAAGAAATTACATAGAGGAAATTTTTTATTTATTTTACAATTTTTTTTTTTACTTTTCTATATAAAATATATATATATATATATATATATATATATATATATATATATATATATATATTTGTTTGGGGGTGGGGGGTTACAAAATAGAGATTCTTTTTATCATATTTCATTTAACAAAAAAAAGGTTTCACCCAATGCACAAGGCTCCCGCTTAGCTACAAGGTCTGGGAGAGGTGAATGTCGGCTTGTCTTACTCCCATATTAACTGCATTTCATTTAACAAAATAATAAATAAATTAACTTTACATTTGTTAAACTTTTATTCACACACAAACGAACCTCCAGACTTAACTATTGAAGGCGCCAAACTTTTATCTACACAAAAATGCAATGGGTAAGCGACCCTTTCGGCCCAAATGGTTTATAAATGAGAGGAGTCGATGATCTGAATTTGCAGCAGATACCTTGTTTCAAAGGGTTCCTTCTCATCCCCAATTTCAACCCTTGACTTACCCACTTCCAAAAATCGCAGAGATTATTCAATCAATCTTCATAAATGGTTCAATCAACTGCACAAGGTTAATATTCCTATTTTATTTCTCTTCAACCTCCTTGCATTCTGACTCGACTGATATATATATATCGAACAACACGGCAATATTGAGCCAAGATATCGCCAATTCGCAACAAAGCATCATATTTTTCATCTTTCATCACGGTATAGGACCATCCTCTTACAATACTGAGTGAACTTGGTCGAGACTTTAAACCATAATTCTTCTAGATTTGGCTAACAAATAAGCAATCTGGTCTGCAACACAAATGCATATAGATCAAGTTGATAGGCACAAAAAGCCAAATAAATCAATGTTTAACCTTAGTTCCAAAATCCCGTATTTTGAACCAAAAAGCTATGGTTTTTTATAACCCTATATTATGCACCTTCTTTTGAACCCTGATTCAAAAAATCTAAATGGGACACAAAATATCGAGAAATTCAAACCCAAAAATGTGCGCGATTAGGCACGCACACTCTCACACACACCGATGGATAAGACATAATTTAAACCCCAAAATATGACAGAGAAAAAACTCAGTATTTAAAGCCAATTCTGAAACCCTCTCCATTTGCACACAAAAATTCTAAGAAAAAACCCAGCCAAACCCTAACTTTGACTCACAAAACCATAAATTAAATAGATTATATAATTTTAGGACTTAAAATAATATTGATCATGGATATAGGACAACAAATATTTCGTTTCAATTTTTATTCCCTATTTTCAAATTAAAGGGACACGTGGCATGCTGTGATTGGTTGACGTTTTATGAATATGGGTTCGCGCCAGCGGCTTTATTCAAAAATAGGGACTAAAACCATAAACTAAATGTTTGTTGTCCTATTTTCAAACTACATATTAAAATAAGTCCTAAATTTACAATGGCCCTAAATTAAATCACAAAAGCCCTAATTTTTAACCTAACAACAACCAAACCATCTAGATTTGTTGAACAAAGGTAGAAATCTAAACACATTTGGGTTTGAAAGATGTACACCAAAAGAGAGGGAGATAAAAAGAGCGATGGAGCATGGAAGACGAGGGAGAGAGAGCTTAGTACCTTTGGAGCTTGGTGGAGGACCGTTGCTTGGAAAGTAAAAAAGAGAAGTTAGGGTTGAGAGACTTTTTTATTCAAGATTAAAACTCAACGCTATTGAATCTGAAACATTATAAAAGTAAACAACACAGACCAAATTTTGAGGGGGAACTTAATTTCATATTGCAAATTCATCTTTAACACGTGGACCCATTGATAAGGTATGCTTTTTTATAGTGGATAAATTAAGTTTTAACTGAATTTGCACCTAAGAAACTTCCATCGATAGACAACTAGGCCACTCTTACCAAAAAGATGATCTAGATTCTCTTCCTTTGGGGAGATACAACATCCACAACCCGAAGCTAAGTTAATGCCGAGATTTTTCACATTTATGTTAGTGGATATCCCATTGGGAATAATTTTCTAGATAAATGCAACAAGCTTGGTAGGGATCTAATTTTTCCAGATTAATTTGTCCCAATAGACACAAGGGAAGTGATTTATCGGGTTCCAGTATCTTTGGGAGGAGAAGAGACCATTATAATTGGTCTTCCATATGAGGTTTATCTTTGAGAGAGTCTTGAAAGTGAGACCTGTCACCGAATCCTTGGGCAATGACTCAAAGAAAATTCTCTATGAGGTGAAGATCATTTAGCTTCATAAATAGAGCAATTGGGGTCTATTTACTATGCAAGGTAGAGGTCTACTTTAAACCATTTATCCAGCTAAAATGTTTAATTCCCCTCACTTGTGATCCGTTAAATATTCTCATACGTCTTATTTAATTGACCCTTAACCAAATTCCACACATTAAGGAGCTTTTGCAATCATCATTTGGCCTAGAATGCCATATTTTGCTTTTGAAAAATTCATCCCAGCAAGATGACCCTCTAATTTCACATGAAGGGATTCTATCATTATAATATTGGATCATCAATGACCTACATTGTGAATGAATTAGATGACTGGAACTTAGGGAGGGAGATGTTATAGCAGTTTAAAACTATTTTCTTAAAATGCAAGCTAATAATTCTAATTTTTTTTGTATCATGCATTGGTATTGTGAGAGGAGGTTAAAGAATTTGTTTTGGGCAGAAGCAAGGAGTAGGTTGGTCTACGAGGAGTTTGGGGAAGTCATCACATTTGATACAATGTACGACATGCCCTTTGCACTTTTTGTTGAGGTGAATCATCATGGCCAATCAATATTATTGGGATGTGGGTTGATATCGAATGAGGATACAAATACATTTATATGTCTCTTTAAATCATGGCTTACTTTCATGAATGGTCGTGCTCTAATGCCAATAATAACTCATCAGGATAAACCCATGAAAAATGCCATTGGAATTGTCTTTCCAAATTCTCGACACCATTGGGGCTCATGGCACATTATGAAGAAATTTCCTGAAAAATTGAAGGGATATGACCAATATGAGCCAATGAAGAACTCTATAAAATGTGGTGTTTATGATCCTATACCATTGACGATTAATCAACTTAACATTACATTGATCGGGGAAGAGGCTAATCTCAAAGAAATAATTTTTTCTGCATTTATTGGTCTTTCTGGGTTTGAGAATGGTACCAAGACAATGGAAAGTTTTGGGGTTTATTGGTATTCTTTTTTGTTTGAAAAGTGCATTAAGATATTGCAATTTTTTTGGATTTAATGCAATTGTTTTAGCAAAATATTATATTGTATCACGGGATAGTAGCTTGAGTTGAAGAAAAATTGTAAGGCTGAGGTGTGGAAAGCTACAGGTGTGGTGTTCTTATTTTTTTTTAATTAGGTGTGGTGTTTTTTCATTAAAAATTGAAGGGATGTAATTTATCGGTTTGGCCGGTTTCAATTTTAAAGAATCATGTTTCTCCACATCACTCTCTACACTCTGTACAAAAGTTATGTGTGCAAATAAAAAGGCTCAGAGTAAAAATGATTGTTTGAAAGAAAATATATATTCTGCCAAAAATTTTGACCGAATTCCAATATGAAGTAGGTAGAACATCACTACATGACAAAAAGAGAAAAAATCTTTGTGATTTAATAGGTTTGTAACCGGTCTAGATGGTAAGGCAATTTTTCTCCAACCATTCCTGTAGGCCTCATTTCTCACCTTTGTCATACCTCCTACAATACAAAATATTTTACTTGATTTGGAAACTTGATAATAAATTAAAAAAAATCACATGACATATAAGCAGAGTTGAGGAATTCTTTATTTTGAAATCCTTTTATATCATTAGTATTTATATGAGCAAATAGAGTTTAAGATTTATGTTTGACTCTTTATGTTCTATGAATTGTTGGAACTTTATTTGGATAATGAATCAATATGTATATTTCAAAGGTTACGCTTGCCAAAAATTGATAAGAGAATGAATTGAATTCATTTAAGTCAAAGGGTCTGTAAATCTTAGTCATAAAGGCAGGTATGAGCCAAAATATTCACATTGTATCATCATAGTAAATAAGAAATAGGACTACAATGCTTACACAACAAAAAACGCAAAGCACTACAATAAAATTTAACTATAAAAACTCCCAAGAAGTTGTCTATATAAGAAAAACTAATCACCTAACATATATATAATAAGAAGTTTACACGGAAGTTAACAATTGACGCATATATATATATACACACACACAAACATATACATACTAGGTATAACCCGTGTCGATGGGCACGGTTATAAATTTGTAGTAATATATTTAGTTTTGCATCACATAGGTGCATTGTGGCTCCAGCACATCCGTGCGTCACCCCATGCCTAAGACATAGACTATAACCAAGATATTTTTTTCTAAAATCAGAAATTGCAGAGTATGTTATAGAATTAACAATGTCAACATCACACACAGAACACACATAAAGTTGCACATTAATAGTTAGGAAACTATGATACTTTCACATTATAAGTTTGGCTTGCTACAGGCTACAATACTATAATACAATTTTAGAACATAATTAGAGAAATTTTATAATAGTATATTTACCGATGCAACCAATGCTCCAAAATATGCGCCTTTTTAATTTTTCCTCGCTGCAAAAATGAAATAACATTAGTATGAAATTTAATCATCTAATGTCGAATTATCAAAAGGATATTAAACTCTTAATAAGACAAACTTGAGATGGTGGATCATTAGCAAGGAAATGTACCCATCTAACATACCTAAATTTAGGTGTGATATTACAACTAACGAAATCAAAGTAATAATGAAAGTCCAATTCATAATATAAGAGAATTTTGGTTCTGCTAACAACTATCAATATTAACAGTAGATTCATAAGAAATTAAAATAAAATTTGCATGTAAAAAGACCAAAAGGCAGAACAACTTGTGAAAGTTAGACTAAAAGGGAAATATGTGGTCTTACCCCTGACCTTCGTTTCATTTAGAAAATATGGGGCTTACCCTTGGGATCAATTAATATTGGTATTGGTTGTCAATGTCATTAAAAAATTATACCCTTGTTAATGTAATCAGAACCAAGTTGATAATATATCAAAAACAATTCACACACACACACACACACACACACACACACACACACATATATATATATATATATATATATATATATATATTATGCAATGTGAAGCTTGAGCTAAAAGAACCATTCTTTGGTTGTCTTAAAAATGAAGAAAAATCATTCTAAGATGCGGTCCATAATAGCATTAGATTGGTGAGAAGGAGGGGGAGAGAGAGGCCTAATAATATTGTATAAAGGGACACTGAATAATGTGCAACATATAAATATACTATACTAACTAAAGTAATAGAGGGAGGGAGATAAATTAAAAATGGGAATTTAGAGAAAAGCGTACCAAAATATGATCTTCACTTTTTCTTTCAAACTACAATTGTTCATGTTAATCATCAACACATATACATTTTTTGCATTCCCTGCATAAATATTCGAAGGTCTTGAGTGTGTGAGTTACTCACAGAGCATATACTGGGCAAATGAAAATTAGAAAAAGATCCAAGCAAGATAAGGAGGTTAGAACCATTCACAAACAAAAAGCAGTTGCAGAAAAAGATAGTTCATAACTGCAATCTAATAAATAAAAATATCCCTAAAACCACACCATTTGTTCTTATCCTTGACCACATATGCCTGTATCAAAACCTAATCAAGCAAAAACAACCAACAAATGAAAACCAAAACCTATCTCTGTACTATTAATTACATTTATTGTTTTCACAAAACCCAAACAATGGTTAAAAGTAAAGTCCCAACATCATCAAACACTTCATCCGTTCTATTTTTTTTCCTTTCAACAAGTACATCTATACTATTAGAGACGTTAAAAAGATCATTATTTTTCTAGAAAGGCAAATTAGAATTAGAAAAAAAAATGTCAAGGAAAAATGCAAGAATATTTAACATCCAAAGTATAAATTGAAAGCCACCATGTTGCCCCTATATCATTATTCGACACACAAATTGAAGTGTAAAAATCTATGACACATACTAAAGAAGGCTGAAATGTGATTCAAGATACGGTTTATTTATTTCCTTCCACCATTTTTCCATCAATCAAAGGTACTAAAGAATATTTGATAAAGGAATAGCAAAGTTGTTAAATTCAACATTTCTAATCAATACCAAATGAAATCTCAAATGAAAATCCTAAACAAAATAAAGTTTTAAACTAAAAGTTAGTCCAGGGATCGCAGGAACATATACTGAATACCAAATCTATTATATTACAACCTGTTAAATCATAAATCAATTTTTTATACACACATGATAAATTCAAAAATAAAAGTGATTGTAAATTAAGAGATCAAAGTAAAGAATATATGCTCAACCAGTCAGTGTAGCTCAAGCCATGAAACTAATAATATATATTCAACATTTCTTCTCATTAACTAAAAGAGTGTAACTTATTGTCTCTAAGAACATCCTCACAATTTGACGTAAATGAAGAAAAATGGGTAGTAAGAGGAAGATATCACAAGCCTTAACCCACAATCATTAAAATCTCCAAAATGTAGAATGCCCCAACTGACACTATAAATGGGGTATTTATAGGTGGGAAGTAGCTTAGGCTCCAATCAATGATCTAATTACAAATGTACCCCTATTAGCCTTTTCCACTTCCTTCCCTAAATACCAAACAAACAACTACTAAAAGAAAATACAACCAGCTAAAGAAAGTAAAAGAAAATAACAAAAATTCCACAAAGTCCTAAAAATAGCCTATAAATTTCTTATTCACATCATTCTCTCCGCCTTCGAAACAGCTCGTCCTCGATATTTAAAAGTTGAGGATGCACAAAATCTTCAAATTTGGAGAATCACATGAAAAGCACCAAAAATGTGCGAAAGAGAGGAGAAACTTGTGGGGCTAAAAGTAATTTCTAAAAATTTGAGGAAGATCCTTCAATTCTTGAATTAAGATCATCATCTTCCTCTTGCTTCTCATGTGAATCATCAAAAATATCTTCCACCCGGGTCAAAAACCAATTTCTTGGTGCCAAACCCTAGTACTTGAATTTGTTGGAGGGTTCCACCTAGGGCAGAAGACAAATCGTCTACATAGGAGGGGTTTGGGTCAAAATGGGTTGAAACCCTAGGGTTTCATGGTCGCCAGCATGTGTAGGGTGGATTCTGATCAAGAGGAGGTGTGTGGAGGCTCTAGGGTTTGTCCCTAATGGTTCTTGGGCGCTTAGGCGACAAAACCCTAAAAGATTCAGGAAACAAGTTTGGCCGTCGGTCATCGGGGTGGTGGTCTGACATGAGCAGAAGGCCGACGAGTCTCGAACGACTGATTTTAAGGCCCAATCGGGAGTAGACCCTGTCTCGGAGGAGCCGGCGGTCACCAGGGAGTTGGTAAACCTTTGGGAAGGATATTCTGAGTTCGGACAGGCTGTTTAATTTAATGCCAGAAATGGTCTAAAAATGTGGGCCGATGGACGACCACATCTGTTGCTACCTTCGATCACCTCGGGGCAGGTGGTAGATGGGCTAGGGTTTGTTAGGGTCATTTTTGGGGGGGGTTAGAAGGGTGGAAATGGTTATGGAATCATATGTAAAGGAGTTTGGGGGGCTAGGGTTAGGGTTTCTTGAGTTATGATTAGGGTTAGGGTTTAGGGTGGTGGTGGAAAGGACACCAGCCTCAAGATCCTCAAGTTGCCTCAAGAAGTGGTTTAAGACTCCCACGAATCGATCATAACGGGTTTTAATGGGAGAATATCTCCTCTTAAAACCCATTTGTCATTGTTTACAATTTTTTGTTTTTTTTTACAACAACAATGGGTAGAACCAATGAGGCTCGGATACCAATTGACGTAAATGACACCAAATGGGTAATAAGAGGAAGATATTACACGCCTTAACCCACAATCTTTAAAATCTCTAAAATGTAGAATGCCCCAAATGAGGATACAAAGGTGGAAAGTAGCTTAGGCTTCAAGAAATTATCTAATTACAAATGTACCCCTATTAGCCTTTGCCACTTCCTTCCCAAAATACCAAATAAACAACTACTAAAGAAAATACAACCAAATAAAGAAAATAAAAGAAGACAAATAAAAATGCTACAAAGTCCTAAAAATACTAAAAATGGCCCATAAACTTCCAATTCACATCACAATTGGTCAACAAGGCTGGAATCAGAACATATAAAGTCTACAAAACGAACAGTATACACATGAGGTAAAATAATATAATTTAAGAAGAAGGAGAAAAAGAAAAAGAAAAAAATGAGGAATCTAATTAAATCTAAGACAAATTGTTAAGAGAAAATTTCATAAGCCATCAAACGAATTGGGTGTGTGAAAATTACACGTGAGGTATACTGTGGTCACTCAGGTCAAATACCAAATAATATTTCATTTAAAATACACTATCAACTGATTACCAAATATTAATGTACTAAATTTGTGAGTTTGTCCTTAAATTTTATTCGAATTTACTAAAATCCCCAATTCTATAATTAATTTTGCCAAATTATTAAATCACCCACATACACACTCTCTCTCTCTCTCTCTCTCACACACACACACACACACACACACACATAAACATCCATACACATGCATGTACACAACCAATAAGCACAATATTATGCCAGAACATCCACATGCCATAAAACCACACACAAACACACAGTTTTATTTCAGACATACACATGCCACTCACTTGAGAACATTATGTTTCTAAGAAGATGCACACACAATAATATGGCATATGTGATATTTATATAGAGTGAGAGAGTATAAATTTGTAGACAGTGAGCCATTTTATTTTATTTTTAATTTTTTGATAATGATTTCATTTGGTGTAGGAGAAGCAAATCAGGTGGTGAGATTAAAAAATGGATGATAAAGCGCATTACCGAGAAGGGTTTATATCAAAGAATTTTTTATATCAAGATAGAAACATACTAAAATAATAGAAATATCAAATATTAAAATATTAACAATCAAAGAAACTAAATCTGGAAACTCTAATTGTGTTTTAAAAAAAAAGTAAAAAGCTAAGACCCAACACACAAAATTAACGACTTAAATTGTGTTAAAAAAAGGCAATGGGCATATGAGAGTACTTGTGGTTGGAGATTTTGGTGAAGTTGGAAGTTGAAGACAAATGGCAGTCGTGCTCATGATCATGAATTTAGTATAATGATACTAAATATTATATGAGCGAAAACCAAGACCCTCCCAACCTTCAATCGATTGAAACACGATGCTTGTTCTTTCTTCAAATAATTAAAGAAAGGATTAGAACCAAATTTCACATATTCATGCCTATAGGATCATAAAGCATGGTAACTTGCCACAAATCAATATAGGTGAAAGTTTTATAGTTCTAGAACTTAACAATGATAGCTATCATAATTCCTTTGCGACAAATCCATAAGCATTTAGATGAAAGATGACCATCATAAGTCAATACAATTGAAAAGAGAACCATGTATTATTTTACTGTAAAAATAAAATTGAATATCTCAGTAGTGTAACTCGGTTAAAAGTAGAAAAAAGATGTAATGGGTACTCGTCACACAATGGCAGTGTAAAAATACAATCAAAATAAGAATATTAAACAAATCTCGCTTTTTTTGGAGAAGTATTTTGGGTGCAACCCACCTAAATGTCTCGTATATACCTATCGAAAGCTATAGATAAAAATCAGAAAACATTAGAGCGCCTGAAAAGAACCAACCGATCAAAAGAAAAAAAGGAGGTACATTACAAACAAGTCTTATTTTAGTTTTAGAGATACAATGCAAGTCTCATAATGTTTCACTTTAAATGCATAAAAAAAGACATAAAAGTGTAGACTACCACAGACCTTTTCCACAGTCTTTACCCCTTCCATCTCATCTCATCCTCGCTCCCTACGATAGCTTAATACAACTAACAACCCACAATCCCCTATCATCCAATGCAAATATGAACAAGTAGGGACCACCCAACAACCTCGGCTCACTAAAAGTTCACGAAATTCCCAATTAGTTACTTTACGACAAGACTATTACGACACATGTGTACAAACTTACACCATATATCAGCTGCTAGGTTAAAAAATTGACTACCAAACCATATTTGAGAACTAAAAAATAATTGAAATTGAAACATAATGCAGCTCAAAATATTAAAAAAATAAAGATATGGTTATATTAATACATGTCCATGGTACATCTAACAATTACGAAATAAACACGAAGGCTAGTCTATTCAACTGACCTTCTTGTCAGTATGTTCACACATATCAAAAGGGACGAGTAAGACAAGTACCCTATTAAAATCACAAACATATGCAACAACCTTAGGAAGATTAGAGCATTTTTTTTTTAAAAATGTATAGTAATTAGAAAGCAGGCCTTAAAGAGTTTAATTTCTTCCCCGGGAGAGAAACCCACAAATTCACATGCACACCAAATTATTCAAGCAATTGCCAGACTTGAAAATTCTAAAGAAGGTCTACATGAAAATGATACATAATTATCATAAATATCACCATTTTATATAAAGATAGATAACCACACACAGACACTAACACACAAGTACATAGATATAGAAGGAGATATTCCATAAAATACAAAAAATATTTATAAAGATATAAAAAATAAAAATAAATATTCTCATTTCCCTAAGTAACATGTTTGGTAACATAATTGAACAAATTATATAGAACTAAACTACTTAGAAAATTTAATTGCTTACACAGCTAAGTCACAACTCCAACAATTATTCTAAAACATATAAAAGGTACTTTGTATCGCACATTCCATAAGTTTTAGCTAAAGAAGGAGAGCAAATAGAACAGTCCATTCATACATGTTCAATCAAAATACAATGAATGCTCAAGGACTCAAGTTCAGCCATTTATAGAGTTAACAGGAAGAAAACAAAGCATATAGAACAGTTGATCATGTTAATTAAAAACTGAACATATGTTAGACAGTGCCAGTTGGTTCTGTGCTGACTAACACAAATAAAATTAAACTACACCTCAACCATTCAGGTCAACTTGAAAACTGAACATATTACGCGGGAATGTTTGTATGATAAAAGTTAAGAATATATCATGAGAAGATATGTCATTTCTAGAGAGATAAGGTGACATATAATTTCTACCCTTCATCAAGAATCAGCTCATTGGACAACATGAAACCAAGGCTACAATAATTTTTGCAACATAAACATAATTTAAACTATCTCAAGTTCTCTAGAGATGACGCATTCTATATAAAAACAAGAGGCGGTTTAACACCGCAGATGCAAAAAATAAAGTTTTCAAGTTATTCCACATTTAGAGATATCCATTGATATGAATCAAGAAGCTAGAGGGTACTTTCATCATTTTTAGGATTTTATAGAAATTTTATATTATTTATATTATTTTCTTTACTTAGTTGTATTTCATTTTAGTAGTCGTTTATTTGGAATTTAGGGAAGGAGGTGGCAAAGGCTATTAAGGGTATTTTTGTAATTAGAATCATAGCTTAGAGTATCCTTATTTGGAGCATTCTACCTTTTGAGATTTATTAAAAAGAATTGAGACGTGAGATATCTTCATCTTATTTTCCATTTGACGATATTTATGTCAATCGATATCAGAGACTCGTTGGCTCCACCCGTTGTTGTTATAGTAAAAAAACACAAAAAATCGTAAACAACAACAAATGAGTTTTAAGAGGGGATATGCTCCCGTGGAAGCTCATTACGATCGATTCGAGGGGGCCTTGAACCACCTCTTAGCGCGACTTGACGATCTTGAGACTCGCCTCCACCACCACCTAACACCCAAACCCTAACCCTAACCCTAGACACCAAGATGTTTCAATCCACGCTTCCGCAACAATCTTTGCCCCTCTACCCCTCAAAAATGTTGTCCCGACAAACCCCAACCCTACATCCCCAGATCCAGAAGTGGCCGATGGTGCCAATAGCAGAGGACATCCGTCGGAATCATGCAAGAACAGGAAACCAGGGTCGATCAGCCGCATAGACCACAACACGGTGGTCGAACATCATCGCGACACACAAAGGGAAATTAGAATCCCCTGGTCGCGACACACAAAGCGTAAATTTCTATCCAGAGTTCGAATTCGACACCTAAAGGGAAGTTGAAGTGCTTGATTTCACAAGAATATCGGAAGAAACGACACTCAAATCGGAGCTCGAGATCAAAAGTTATGGACAGTCAAAGAAGAAAAGGAAAAAGTCAACATGGAAGAAATCGGACCGATCCGAAATGACCCAAGTCCAGTAGACCCCGGATGGATGACAAACCGATGACAATAGAACCGATCCAGTGGGTACCGGACCGATCCGGTAGAATAAAAAAAGAACTGATTTGGTGGCTGAGAAATGGACCGATCCGAGTGTTAACCGGACCGGTCCGGTCATGCGAAATCCTCGCATTAATTATGAAGATTTTGAGGTTCATAGCTGGTGAAATCTTGCTCAACAAGCGATTCTAGCTATCAAATGCGTACTACTTGGTGCTATAAAAGCCCATGCCCTACCTCATTCTAAGGGGTGGAATTAGATAGAGAAATTCATAAGTTAGGAAATCTTTAGTTTCTTTGCTATAAGTTTTTCATAAACCCTAGTTTGTAAAATTGAGAAAGAAGAAGTTTCTGGTTTCAAAGTCATTTGCATTTCCTGTTGCTGAATACAAGTATAAAATTTCCATCCTTTTCTTTGATCTCTGCTTTATTACAATTAAAATTTTAATTGTCCTCCTAATTGTTTCCAATGTTTGTTAGATCCATAATTCCATTTATGAATTTGTTTTCTAATCAAATCATGTCCAGCTAAATTCTCAAGGGCTGGGGTACATGAACTCATTCCGAGGTAAATTACCTATGTAGAAAATAAAGGGTAAATTTAATACTGACCAAATCTTGTATGGAAATTCTACGAACATAGTCGATCTTTTAATCCCGCTTGCTCTAGGTACTTGGGATGTTTAAGAACGCTTTGCAAGTATAATTGTCCATTCACCGCTTTATAATCACCTTTGATTTCATATGGTGAGGGCTAAATCCTTCATATATGTAATGCTTAGGATTTATAAAGATTGGATTTAGTCAAGAATTTTAATTTACAATTCTAGTATTCTATATGGTAATTTACTAAGGTTTTGAGGAATTGTATTCCACCCTAGTTTCTCTCATTTTCAAATCTAATTTCTTAACAAATTTTATTGTTTTTGTGCACACTATATTGGAAATCATCATTCATCTTTTTATTTCTTTAAAGGAATCATTTTAAGGTTAAATAACTATTCCTATAACCTGTCAATTTTTAATCCCTGTGGAAACGATCCCGACTTGTCTGATTATTACTAACGCGACAGGCTTGCACTTGAGCCTAGATATAACGCATTTTTGAGACAAATCTTTAGTCGCGTCAAGTTTTTGGCGTCGTTGCCGGGGATTATCAATTGGTATAGTTTAGGAAAGTAATTTTAATCCAAAGGTGATTTAAAAAAAAATAATAATAATAATAATAATATTTTTTTTATCTCATCTCTTATGCGCTTACATGCAAAATTCATCTTCCACCCAAGTTCACGAAAACCCAATTGCCGAAGCAAATTCTGAAAATTCTTATACCACTGATTCTCCTCAGTTTTGGGTTCCACCTCCTTCGCCTAATAATTCAATCACAAGTCACTCCTTGAGTCAAACACCAAGTGTGAATTCCGAATCGTTGGGTAGCAATATGTCGGTGCACGGTAGTGTTGGTGTTGGTGCTGGAGAGGAAGAAATACCATATCTCCCCATGAAAGACCTTTTATTTCCAGAGGGAACTGTTACCCCTGGTTGCATTTTACTCCCGTATAATGTCGGTCAGTTCCACTTTCAAAATGTGATGATCTAAATTCTTCCTACATTTCATGGGATGGATTCGGAAAAACCATATCTCCATATTAGAGAGTTCGAGGAAGCATGTGAGACATTTGGCGATCAAGCTTGCCCACAAGATGTTATCCGGTTAAACCTTTTCCCTTTTTCCTTAAAGGATAAAGCCAAAACTTGGTTATGGTCACAACCCCTAAATTCAGTGTTATCTTGGAGAGATATGCAAACCAAGTTTCTCTCCAAGTTCTTTCCACAACACAAAACCAATTCTGTCAAAGCCCAAATTCAAGTTGTTCGACAAAATGAGAATGAGGCTTTTGACAAGTGTTGGGAGAGATTTCAGGAGTTAGTTAGTGCTTGCCCACATCATGGATTCGAAAAGCATCATCTAATTTCATTTTTTCATCAAGGCCTTACTTTAGCATCTAAACAACTTGTTCAAACCATGTGTGAAAGACCTTTTTGGGAGTTAGACTCAAGCGATGCTGAGGCTCATCTAAAATATGTAGCAGAGACTACCCAAGCATGGGATGTTTCTGATCCCAATAGTCAAAATAGAAATCGACAAGTGTCCAACTTGCCTTCTGCGTTCGGTATTTATCACTTAGACAAGGACACTTTGTTAGATAAAAAATTTGACCAATTGGAAAAGAATTTCAGAGACATGTTTGAAGTGCGATTAAGGGAGGTAGCTGGACCTGTGCAAGCCGGAAAGGAGAAAGTGTGTACCATTTGTGATGCCGGTCATTCTACCAAAGGATGCCCTACCATTCCTGCATACAAGGCAATGTACACTGAACAAGTTGAGGCAATCGGGGGTTTTCGCGACAATTTTAATGCACAGCAAGGGAATGCATACAATCAATTATGGAGGAATCATCTTGGTTTCCAATATGGACAACCACAAGGGGGGATGGCTCCTAACCCTCATGTGATTCTACCACCCCCCTCTCAATTTCAACAAGTGGCTCCTCCGATGCATGCTCCTATGCAAGTACCACCTCCGGGTCCGTATGTCGCCCCACCTAGGCGATCTCTTGAAGATAATCTGAATCAATTCATCCAATCTCAAAAGGAGAGCAATGCTAAATATGATCGAATGTTCACTGAAATTCATACTAACATCTCCAGGTTGCAATCTGCAGTGAATACTCAAGAGAAGGGTAAATTCCCAGCTCAAGGCCAAATACCTCCTCTTCAAGGACAACCCACGGTTAGTTCCACATCATCGGATTTGCCAGAACAATGTCAAGCTGTCATTACTCTTCGTAGTGGTCGCATAATTGATCTAGCGCCAACACTTCCCAAGGAACCTAAAGCTACAGAAGCTACAGAGTCTGCTGAGTTCCCATTGCATACGGAAGATAAAGATGAGGGAGTTAAACCTGAAATTGAAGTAAAATTTCCCACTGCTGCTCCATTTCCTCAACGCTTAGCTCCACCCAAAAAATGGGCGTCGCGTACATAAGTGTTAGATGTTTTGAAGCAAGTAAAATTGAACTTGCCATTCCTTGATGCTATTCAACAAATTCCAGCATATGCGAAGGTCATCAAAGATCTTTTGACTGTCAAAAGAAGGCTCAAGGGGAAGAAGAATGTTTTCTTGGCACAAAATGTGAGCTCAGTTCTTCTTAATGATCTTCCACCAAAATTCAAGGATCCTGGTGCGCCTATAATCTCGTGTGTCATAGGAGAGAATATAGTGGAAAAAGCATTGCTTGACTTAAGTGCGAGTGTGAATATCCTTCCATACTCTATCTATAATCAGCTTGATTTAGGTGATTTAAAGCCTACCCGAATCACTCTACAGTTTACGGATCGAACAGTGAAAGTGCCTCGTGGGGTTGTGGAAGACGTGATAGTTCAGGTGGACACGTTTTACTTCCCTGTTAATTTTGTCATTTGGGACACTGAGCCTTCTTCCCATGCGAGAAATCATGTTCTAATAATATTGGGTCGTCCATTTTTAGCTACTGCTAATGCTTTGATCAATACACGGAATGGACAAATGCAACTCACTTTTGGAAACATGACTCTCGAGACCAATATTTTCAATGTCGCTAACCAAATGGGTGATAAGGATGAAATTCTTGAGGTTGATCTTATTGAAGAAGTGGTAGATGAGCACATCGAGAAGATCATAGGAGGAGATGCACTGGAAGTTTGTTTAGTGCAAAGTGGTGAGAATAAGAGTCCTTATACTGAGTTTGAGCGTGAGGTGGAAGAGTTGGAAACTTGGTTACAAGAAGAAGCGAGTTTTGAGACTTTACGAGATGTTGACTGGAATTCTAGGTTTGAAGAATTACCTCCGAGGGAGGCAACCATGATTCCCTCTAAAAAAATATTTCCCAGCCTAGAGTTAAAGAAACTACCCTCTCATGTCAAATATGCTTTTCTGGGAGATATTGATACATTCCCTGTTGTTGTTTCTTCCAGTTTAAAGAAAGAGCAAGAGGGCATGTTGTTGGATGTGCGACGGAAGCATAGAAGTGCGTTTGGTTGGACTATAGCAGATTTGAAAGGTATAAGTCCATTGATTTTTACTCATAAAATCCATCTTGAGGAGGAGGTGAAGCCCTCGCGTGAGATGCAAAGGCGACTAAAACCAACCATGAAAGATGTAGTAAGAGCGGAAATCATCAAATTGCTAGATGCTGGGATTATCTATCGCATTTTTGATAGTAAATGGGTGAGACCAATTCAGGTTGTTCCAAAAAAATCGGGTATGATCGTGGTTGAAAATGCTAAGGGAGAATTAATACCTCAACGCACCACCACCGGGTGGCGTGTTTGCATTGACTATAGAAAGCTCAATGTTGGAACCAGAAAAGACCATTTTCCCTTGTCGTTCATCGATCAAGTGATTGAACGAGTGGCGGGCCATCCTTACTACTGTTCCCTAGATGGGTACTCTGGCTATAATCAGATTGAAGTGGATGTTCTTGATCAGGAAAAGATGACTTTTACATGTCCGTTTGGTACGTTTGCCTATAAACGTATGCCATTTGGGCTATGTAATGCGCCAGCAACTTTTCAAAGGTGCATGCTAAGTCTCTTTAGCGACATGATAGAAAAAGGTCTTGAGGTGTTCATGGACGATTTCAGCGTTTTCGGTCCATCTTTTGACCAATGTTTAGCTAATCTTGAAAGAGTTCTATTCCGGTGTGTGGAAAAAGACTTAGTCCTCAATTGGGAGAAATGCCATTTTATGGTCACCGAGGGCGTAGTTTTAGGCCACATAGTCTCATCTAGGGGAATTGAAGTTGATCGAGCAAAAATTGAAGTAATAGCTGAGTTACCCCCGCCAAAATCACTTAAAGATGTGAGGTCCTTTCTCGGTCATATTGGCTTTTATAGGAGATTTATCAAAGACTTTAGCGCCATCGCTAGACCTTTGAGTAATATTCTCATGAAGGACACACCATTTGAATGGAATAAAGCATGTCAAGAAGCTTTTGATAAACTTAAAAGCATGCTGATTTCAGCTCCTATCATGCAAGCTCCTGACTGGTCACTCCCATTTGAGCTTATGTGTGATGTAAGTGATTACGCGATTGGGGTCGTTCTTGGACAAATAAAAGACAATAAAGCTCATGTTATTTACTATGCTAGCAGAACATTATCTGGCTCTCAGCTTAACTACTCTACCACAAAGAAATAATTACTAGCAGTCATTTTTGCTCTCGACAAATTCCGCTCTTACATTGTTGGGTCGCCCATCATTTGCTTCACTGATCACTCAGCCCTCAAATATCTTTTAACCAAGAAAGATGCCAAACCACGTCTAATCAGGTGGATCCTACTCTTATAGGAGTTTAATCTCTCGATTCAAGATAAGAAGGGAGTAGAAAACGTCTTTGCTGACCATTTGTCACGCCTATCGTCCGACGTACCTATTGATCCCATTCCCATAGACGAGTATTTTCTGGATGAAACTCTATTTTCTACTTCTTCTCTCCCCTGGTTTGCGGATATAGTCAATTACCTTGTCACTGGAATTATTCCATCCCATTGGAGTTCGCAAGAGAGAAAGAAGTTCCTTACTTGGTCACGCATGTTCTTTTACGATGATCCATATTTGTCTAAGTATTGTGCTGATCAAATCATCCGAAAATGTATACCTGATGAAGAAATTCAAGGGGTAATTCGATTTTGTCATTCGGAGGCATGTGGCGGTCATTTTTCCAAAAATAAAACTGCTGCGGAAATCCTTCAAAGTGGTCTTTACTATCCCACTATCTTCCGGGATGTAAATACTTTTTGCAAATCATGCGATAGATGCCAAAGAATGGGAGCTATTACTCGCCGTGACATGATGCCGTTGACCCCAATACTAGTCTTGGAGTTATTTGATTGTTGGGGTATTGACTTCATGGGGCCCTTTCCCCCTTCTTTTGGTTTTCTATACATCCTCGTCGCTGTAGACTACGTCTCAAAATGGGTAGAGGCCATAGCTACAAGGACGAATGATAATAAGGTGGTGATAAAATTCATTCAAGAAAACATACTTTCTCAATTCGGAGATCCTAAGGCTTTAATTAGTGATAATGGTACTCATTTTTTCAATAGGCCTATGGAAAAGCTAATGCGAAAGTATGGAGTTGTCCATAAAGTTGGAGCAACTTATCACCCTCAATCGAATGGCCATGCCGAGCTTGCCAATCGGGAAATCTAAAATATCTTGGAAAAGACAGTCAAACCTAAAAGGAAAGACTGGTCTCTCAGATTGAATGATGCGCTCTGGGCATATAGAACTGCATACAAGAATCCCCTTGGGATGTCCCCATTTCGATTTGTATATGGCAAACCTTGTCATCTTCCGGTTGAAATTGAACACAAAGCGTATTGGGCTATCAAAAGGATGAACTTTAACATGGAAAAATCCGGTGAAACAAGAAAACTTCAGTTGAACGAGTTGGAAGAAATACACAATGATGCGTATGAAAGTGCTAAAATATCCAAAGAACGAATGAAACAAGCTCACGACCGAATCATTCGACGGAAGGAATTTCATTCGGGACAAAAAGTACTTCTCTATAACTCGAGGTTGCACTTGTTTCCCAGAAAATTGCGATCACGATGGTCAGGACCATTCATTGTGAAGAAAGTGTTTCCTCATGGAGCTGTAGAGTTAGAAGATCAAAAAGGGGGAAACACATTCAAGGTCAACGGACATCGTCTCAAGCCGTATTTGGAAGCGGTCGTCAAGGAAGACGACACAATATGGTTTTCAGACCCCATTTATGGGGCTTGACTGAAAAAGAAAGGTGAGGTCGTCGCACCCCCGACATGTATGGGGTGAAGGTTATATATAATAGTCTTAGGATGTTAGGAGTCGTAAATATGTGTTAGGCCCGGGGTAGGGAATCCAATGTTTTGAGGGGTGTTAAGGTTTCGATGAGCATTGCGGGAGTTTTGAAGTGCGAGGAATTCTAATGGAATCATTGGAATGGAGAAAATCAGCATAACAGAGAGAAGAAACGGAAACAAAGAAATTCTGAGAATTCAGGAGACCGGATCGGTCCGGTCCTGAATAAAAAGAACCGATTCGGTTAAGTCGGATCGATCTGGTCCTGAAACCGGATCGGTCCGGTATTCTACAGGTGCCACTTCCCGAGGTTCATACCTCTTTAATCCACATCACATCCATTCCCCCAATCCCTTCCTTTCCCCAAAAAATTTCATCTACTCTATTTCCCCCCCATCCATTGCCCCCTTTTTCCATCATCCCCATTATAAATACCCACATCCCCCACCCCATTTTCCTTCACCCCTCCAACTCCTCTCTTATCTCTCACTTTCTGTGAAATACTTCCATACCCATGGTTGCTCCCCATAAATATAATTCCATTGATGTCCTCCCCGACAAAAATGGAGCATATCGTTCTCGCCGTGAAGAAAATTGGTGCCGCAGGTTTTTCAGTCCGACGCGAAAAATCCACATTGAGCGATAAGTGCTTTGGGATCAGCTGCCTAATTCTGTCACAGGCATGTTCATGTCACGAGGCTGGGGCATATTTTTTAATGAACCATATGAGGAAGTTTGGGAGAATGAAGTGCGTCAGTTTTATGGCACACTCGTACGCACCGCTGACTTCGAATCTCAAGCTTTTGTAGACTCGACTCCTATACCGTTCTCACTTGAACTTCTGGCCCAGATACTCGAGTCTAAAGGTGTGGTCACTCCTGCCCAATTTGATTATCCTAGTCCTGATCCTGTTCTCACCAAAGCTGTTTGCATCTCTCGAATCGCGTCGGGTGTTGTTTGGAATACCGAGACCTTTCCCGTTGGTCGGTTAACCGACAAGGCCCGCATCACTTTTCACATCGTGTGTGCTAACATTTTGCAAACCTTCAATGATTCAGCAATGCGCCCACGTCAAGCTACAATGATGTATCATTTGTTTGACCATGCAACAGTTATCAATTTGGCCCGCACGTTTTACAATGATATCCTCTTTGTGGCGTATGACAAAAAGGGTCGGGCCCCTCTTCCTTATGGCCGTCTCATTACCTCCTCGCTCAAGGATGTCGGGATTGTACCACCGCAAGATCTTATCAACTTGCCCAATCCATTAGGACATGAATCCCGCACTCGAAGTGAAAAGCAAATCCAGCTCATCCGTGCAAGGCGAGGAGGCGATTCGAGTGATGAGGAGACTGATGCGGAAGAGGACGTTGCTGATGAAGATGTTGAGATGGACGAAGGTGAAGAGGAAGAATATGATGAAATCGCTGATCCGGATTATGTTCCGGTTGGTACGGGTTTAACTGAGCACGTTCTCTCTCTTGAGACTCGTTTTGACGGGTTTATGACTTCATACGAGAGGGACATGAGTTTGGTCCTGCGTATGCAGGCTGACTTGTACCGTCTCCAGTTGGGAACCGAGGCCCCCCTTCCTCCATATTACTATAATCCTTATGATCCTGCTGCTCCCGGAACTTCCCGTCCCCCACCCACCCCTTAGGATGCCCCGCTCCCCCTTTATGTTCTATTAATTATGTTTGCTTCCACAGTTGTGTTGTAATGTACAGTTTAGTATGGTATTTGCTTGTTTTATTTATCGCACTACTAATGTTGCTTTCCTTATCTATATCGTCCATTTGACTGAGGACAATGCAAATCACTAAGTTAGGGGGGATGACAAGTTCGTATTCATAAAACTTCGCATATATGTATATATATAAAAAATAAAAATAAAAATAAATGAAAAATTTTGAAAAAAGCAAAAAATATTTTTCTTCAAAATAAATAAAAATTGGGATTTAAATTTATCAAAAATGTCACCTTTATTCTATTTAAAGTCTCAAATTGTTAACAATCAAAATGCACTAAGCCAAAATTGACCGAAGATGGAAATTGAAAGAAAATTGACGATTTTATGAATAAGTGTGGAGATTGACCAAGCCCGGTAAGATTTTGAGCCTTTCAATTTTTTATGAGTTTTTAAATCAATCCGAGTTTATGATTAACTCAAAGTTATTTTCATCATTTTAATAAGTCGTTGATGATCTCAATCCTTTGTTTTGATCGGTTATGGGAAATGTGTGAAATGTTGTCTCGAAATTCGTGCTAAATATATCTCTAAACTTAATTAATCTCGAGATGCATATGGTAATATGATTAGCAATTTGGACAATGAAGTAGGCCCTCATTTGTTACCCAAAAATATTAGCCATAAAAAGTTGTGAAAAACAAAATTATCCCTTTGCAACCCAAGTTGAGCCTAATAAATATTTCCCTTTCATTTGATAACCCGAAAAAACCAAATAGCCCGGAATTGCGAAAATGGAATATTCATTAAGTTCGAAAAGTGCAACAAAAAGGGGCAAGAAAAAAAAATAGATATGCTCAACAAAAATAGCAAGAAAAGAAAAAAGAAAAGAAAAAATGAAAATAGAAAAAGAAAGAGAAAAATGAGCGAATGCCCGAAAAAGCACTAATGGACATCATAAGGACATTTTCCTATTCCAACATTCCCTACCATTTCCATTTTTTCCCCTTTACACCTTAACCCCAAGAAAAGTCTTAACCGAGTCCAAATTGCGAAGTTGGTTACCGCGTGGAGAGCTAAGACATGAAAAGATAAAATGAGAGATTAAATGGTGTGAAATAGAGGTGATGTTTTTCGTTTCCTAATAACCGTACTCCGATGATGAGATCTTTTCACCATATATTTATTTCTTTTCAATTTTGTATGCGTGAATTTGTGTCCATTATATTTACTCTTTATATCATGCATACCGAGAGAAAATAGCCACAATCCGAGTGATTCGTTTGTGAGGGCATCCGTAAGAATTTGAATCAAAATGAATTTTCGAAAAGTAACGTAATGCTCAATCGGTGGAAATTTGAGGTTTAATTTCTGGCTTTGCACACACACACTATGGTTTGAGACATTTGAATATGAATTCATGGTGATTATTTTTCGAAAAGTTTAAATTGTATAATTTTTTTATATTTTGATATTTATTTGAGTCAATAAAGAACTTTGTGGGTGTATTCACTACAAACCCTCACGAGACAAAACTCGTCCTACTAGGGTAACCTAGGGGTTTAAAGGCTTGTTGCATATGCTCAATGCAATCGCATACCTGCGAAAGTGGAATTTTAAAGGAATTCTCAAAAATAAAACAATGGTTAATTTCATTTACATTGCTCGGGACGTGCAAAGTCCTAAGTTAGGGGGATTTGACCAAGCATAAATTCTTCTGAATTTAGCCCCTTAAGTTAGTGATTTTGATATCCCGAACAAGGTAATTGAATCATTTTTATTCCATATCATTGCCATTGATTATTTCTAACAATTTCTCCGAGTTTCGTGTATTTCTGATGGATTTTATAGGAATTTAGTGCAAGAAAAGAGAGAAAGAAAACGGAAGAAAGGAAATAATGAAAGGAAGAAAAGTCAAAGGGTAAAAGTGTAAATTTCTATCCAGAGTTCGAATTCAACACCTAAAGGGAAGTTGAAGTGCTTGATTTCACAAGAATATCGGAAGAAACGACACTCAAATCGGAGCTCAAGATCAAAAGTTATGGCCAGTTAAATAAGAAAAGGAAAAAGTCAACATGGAAGAAATCAGACCGATCCGAAATGACCCAAGTCCAGTAGACCCCAGATGGATGACAAACCGATCACAGAAGAACCGATCCGGTGGGTACCGGACTGATCTGGTAGAATAAAAAAAGAACCGATTCGGTGGCTGAGAAACGGACCGATCCGAGTGTTAACCGGACTGGTCTGGTCATGCAAAATCCTAACATTAATTATGAAGATTTTGAGGTTCATAGCTGGTGAAATCTTGCGCAACAAGCGATTCTAGCTGTCAAATTCATACTACTTGGTGCTATAAAAGCCCATGCCCTACCTCATTCTAAGGGGTGGAATTAGAGAGAGAAATTCAGAAGTTAGGATATCTTTAGTTTCTTTGCTATAAGTTTTTCATAAACCCTAGTTTGTAAGATTGAGAAAGAAGAAGTTTCTGGTTTCAAAGTCATTTGCATTTCCTGTTGCTGAATACAAGTATAAAATTTCCATCCTTTTCTTTGATCTCTGCTTTATTACAATTCAAATTTTAATTATCCTCCTAATTATTTCCAATGTTTGTTAGATCCATAATTCCATTTATGAATTTGTTTTCTAATCAAATCATGTCCAGCTAAATTCTCAAGGGCTCGGCTACATGAACTCATTCCGAGGTAAACTACCTATGTAGAAAATAAAGGGTAAATTTAATACTGACCAAATCGTGTATGGAAATTCTACGAACATAGCCGATCTTTTAATCCCGCTTGCTCTAGGTACTTGGGATGTTTAAGAATGCTTTGCAAGTATAATTGTCCATTCACCGCTTTATAATCACCTTTGATTTCATATGGTGGGGGCTAGATCCTTCATATATGTAATGCTTAGGATTTATAAAGATTGGATTTAGTCAAGAATTTTAATTTACAATTCTAGTATTCTATATGGTAAGTTACTAAGGTTTTGAGGAATTGTACTCCACCCTAATTTCTCTCATTTTCAAATCTAATTTCTTAACAAACTTTATTGTTTTTGTGCACACTATATTGGAAATCATCATTCATCTTTTTATTTCTTTAAAGGAATCATTTTAAGGTTAAATAACTATTCCGATAACCTGTCAATTTTTAATCCCTCTGGAAACGATGCCGACTTGTCGGATTATTACTAACGCGACAGGCTTGCACTTGAGCCTAGATATAACGCATTTTTGAGACAAATCTTTAGTTGCGTCAGAGGGAGAGGGTGAAACAACCATTAACATCGCCAATGGATCAGAACATCAATTCCAAGGCAAGCGATTTTATTTCATTAAGTTTCAGCGAATAATTTATCCATGATAGTGTATGATTTGATGATAGCCATGAACAATGATGAAAACCCAGGAAATTTGGAGAAGAAACCTAAATCTTTGATAGGATTTGCTTTTAGTTTAATTCTGGAAGTAATTCAGTAACAAAATCATAACCCTAGATGAATTAAAAACGGATTAAGGAAGATAAATATGATGGTTCATGAAGAAAATAGAAAAATAGGGTTTTTATGTTATTATGAAGATTTGATCCAAGAAAGGCTAATTGTTGATGATTTAAAGGTTTTGGAACGTTAAGAATCATGTAATTAGGTGGTATAATGACCCCATAAACTTATATTAGGATTTCACATCATGTAATGAAGTTTTGGGACAAATCTGGGACTGAAAAATGAAGAAACCCGTAGCCTCACTTGCTTGATCGATCGATTTATCCCCTAAAAAATGGTGACTTTTTCACCTTTTCATTTTTAAGTGTTTCCGGCCATCGAACGTTGTAGTGGGGATTATGTGTATACATTAGGACTTGAGGGAGACCAGTAGGGATATATTTGAAGCCCGAAACATATTAGAATTTGGTTGTAATGCAGTATTGAAATTACCATGTTTCGACGAGTAATTTCCTATCTTATGATGCGATAACATGATATAAATTCTTAGGAGTGATAAGTTAGAATTTGGGACATAAATAAGGACTTAAGAGTACTGAATTAATATGTGGGAATAGTAGGAGACTTAGTAACCTCTTCTGTTAGGCTTTAAGTACTCAAAACTATACGACGTGAGACGTATCGGTGAAATATATTATATATCATCCGGAATTATAATAGTGTACTAATTGGATTAATGGAATAGGGATGAGAACATACCTTTAATAATATAACAAGTTATCTAAGTTGTGTGAATGCTTAGTATGTAGATTATTATGTGTATGACATACCTACCATACTTTCTATCACGGTAGGTCGACTTTCAGAACAGGGCCATCTAATCTTTGTGTGCCTACGGGGGGATTTAGATTGGTACCTTACGGACATAGGGTTGTGAATGGCTTATTTGTGAGTTAATAAGTCAGCTGACCATGAGAGCGTAGGTATGTGCATGATCCATGAGTATGTGAACTATGTTTGCCTCAAATATGTGTGATTTTGCTTATTGAAATGGTTCCCGAGAGATTCGGAACACGTGGTCCTTACGTACGTGATGTACCGAGATTCGATAGCAGAGTATGTGAGCACCGCAGCTTAGCCTTGGGGTGACCTTATTGTATATTTATGCTGAGAATAAAATATTGGTGATTATAATAGACTCTTTGTTAAAGTGTGAGCATGAATAATTGAGACATTTTTAGTGGGATTAAAAATGAGAATTTCCTATCGTAATTGTTATCAATTAATCTGATAAATGAAAAGGTGAGATACTCGCAGGATATATTAGAATGTTATGAATAAACCCCTATATTATAATGTGAGTATAGGAAGTGGTACAAACTAGTTAGTTAGCGGCATGACTAGGACGGGTTAAGTATATACGTTAGGTGTACACATTAGCTGAGGGGTGAGGAACTCATGTGAGAGCACGTAACTAATATGTTTATAATATTCACTATTTAATGCAATTAAACACTTGCTATATTTTTAAACTGTTTTCACCTCGGACTCTGACCCATTTTCTTTCAAATATATTTTTCTTGCAAAACCTTTTAGGTGCTCATCCACAGGGACGCCAAGCATAGGAGTTCCATTTCATTGACGTGTTGTAGATGCTGTGGAAGTTACATGATCTCGGTAGTAGACACCTCCATATTTTGCATTTGCTTCTATTCTGGGTCATTCATCTGTTAGGGAATGTCGCCCCTTTCCATTTAGAGGTTGTAGTGGTTGTTATTCAGACTTTGTAGTGGTTGTTATTCAGTGTTTGGATTATTCAGGGGAGTGTTACTCCAAAATCATTTTATTATTTCATTATTATTCTATTGTGATTGTGATGTGGATGTGGTATAGTTAACTTATAATTAAATTGGTTGCATGTTAATTTAATTTAATAAAATTTGGCAACTCACTTTTTAAATATTAGGTGGCTAGTAATTATTTAAAATGTTTTTGACGGTGATGCTATGAACTGAACCAACTTGACATTTTATTTTAATTTGAATAAAGTAGTAGCTACCCGGTATTTAATTAGTCGGGGTGTCACAGGTGGTATCAGAGCATCAGGTTCTAGTGTCCTTAGGATCTGTACGGCTTGTTATATTTTCGCGTAGGGTCCTTTGATATATAGCCCTATATTTTAGGATTGTCGTACTATTTTGTGTATATTACGTTCTTCAGCTATTTTGAGATATTAACTGTGGACTTATAAAAATTCTCTCTCATTTCAGATGCCTCCTTGACGTTCACAGTGAGTTCCCAGGGGTGTCCAGCCCGAGCCACAGCCTGCACCAGTTCAGGGTTCTATGAACGCTGAGGAAGTTGTCACCATTGTAGCTCAGGCGGTAAATACCGCGTTAGCAATCGTGCAGCAGGCATCACCTCAGGCACCGGTGGTAGCCCCAACCCAGACTCATGCATTCTTGTTTGCTTGGGAACGTGTCCGTGATGCCTTTTAGAAGACGCACCCTCCGAAGTTTGCAAGTAACTCTAACGTCGTTGTGTCTAGGCAGTGGAAAAAGGACATCCAAAGACACTTGAGGATGTATGAATGTATAGAAGTGCAGAGGCAGATACTGGATACATTTAAGCTGGTACGAGTAGCGTTGCAGTGGTGGCAGTCCATTACCACCTCGGAGGAGAGAGATGTTCTTTCGATATAAGAGTTCTGGGTGCGATTCGATTGCAAATACTTTCTCTCAGCAGTTCACATCGAGATGACGCAAAAATTAATGAACCTCAAGCAGGAGGGGAGGACAGTGTCAGAGTATGAGGCTGAGTTCACTAATCTTCTGAACATCGTTCTCGATGAGATCCTTACTGAAGGGAAGGATATCCAAAAGTTCATGGTTGGGTTGACGTGGAGGATTCGTCAGCACTTGCTAGGTAATATCTTATTGGATACTTATTCATATGTGGTTAACGCAGCATTACTTCATTGCCAGGACCACCTCTTCCATTTGTCAGAAGGTAAGTGAGAAGGAGAGTCCAGGCAGCAGGGCATGACAAGGGGTAATGGTACCGATGGGGCACAATCAGCTTTGGGTCAGCACATGCAGGGTGATCAGAGTTCCCAGTAGGGGGATTCTAAGATATTAAGATCGGGAGGTTTCAATCATGGCTAAGGAGGTTTTCAGCATGGCCAGTAGGGTCAGCAAGGCCAGCCGCAGTTTCAACAGGGCCAGCATGGCCAGGGTAGGGGTGGTAACAGCCATCAGGGTCTTGGGAAGTAGGGTCTGAGAGGGGGAAACTTCATAGGGAAGTGTTTCATATGTGGCAAGATTGGACACAAATGCCAGGAGTGTCCCGAAAGGGGCAGGTCCCCGCAACAGTAGCATTAGGGTGCTCGACATGAGCCCCGGGGACCGATGTTTTCCGTTGCCCTCCCAGCTCCACTGTAAATGCCAGCATTGCAACCTATCCCAGCAGCCCCAGCCCAGCAGGGACAACTTCAGTACAGTTGAGTTTACCAGCTCCAATAGGCTGCAGTCCCATAGGATCCACCCGCAATTGAAGGTATGTTTTCTATTCAGGGGACTATAGGACGCATTTTATTTGACATGGGGGCCACACACTATTTTATTGCCATGAGATTTGCATGCGCTATGGGATTATTAGATACCGCGAAGAGCACTGTTACTTGTGTAGATTCACCTTTGAGTAGGGGTTCTGTGATTTCTCTTATATGTAGAGGTGTGGTAGTAGAGATTGGGATGTTTACTTTACGTGCCGATATGCTAGTGTTAGATATGATCGAGTACGATGCGATCATTGGTATGGATTGGCTGGTTGCGTATCGAGCCATGATTGATTATTTCAGTAGGAGTATTATTTTTTCCATACCCGGATAGGAGATGTTCCTAGTAGCGATGCCTCGTCCTGAGGGTGGATTGTCCACTCACTTATACTATATAGAGGAGGAGACCTCTAGGGAGGTAGTGATACCACTTGATTCGATTCCAGTTGTTAGGGAGTTCACTGACGTATTCCAGGATATTCTAGGATTACCTCCTAGTAGAAAGATAGACTTTATTATAGATTTGACGTCAGGCACTCGACCGATAGCCCGCGCACCTTATCGTATGTCTCCAGCAGAGATGAGGGAGCTACGGGACCAGATAGAGCGGCTGTTGGGTTAGGGGTTTATCCATAGGAGTACTTTGTCGTGGGGTGCTCCTGTGTTGTTCGTTAAGAAGAGGGATGGATCTTTGAGGTTGTGTGTAGATTACCAGGAGTTGAATAAAGTCACGATACGGAATAAGTATTTGTTGCCCCGAATCGATGACTTATTCAATCAGTTAAAAGGAGCTGCCTTCTTCTCAAAGATTAACTTGACATCGGGATACCATTAATTACGTATCAGGGAGCAAGATGTCTCGAAGACTGCCTTCTTGATAAGATATGGTTCCTACGAGTTTAGGGTTATGCATTTTGGCCTAAACAGCTGCCCAACCATATTTATGGACTTAATGAATAGGGTGTTCAGATAATTCCTAGACTAGTTCATCATTGTCTTCATTGATGACAGTCTGGTTTACTCCCAGATAGAGGAGGATCATGCTGAGCACTTGAGATAGGTTTCACAAATGCTGCGTCAGAATGAGTTGTATGCAAAATATGATAAGTGTGGATTTTGGCTGAAGGATGTTCAGTTTTTAGGGCATATCATTTCACACAGGGGGATATCTGTTGATCCGGGGAAGGTATCAGTGGTGAGGGAGTGGGGATAGCCCACGACACCGACAAAGATAAGTAGTTTCTTGGGCTTAGCGGGATACTACAGGATGTTTATTCGGGGTTTCTTAAAGATAGAGGGTCCTTTGACACATCTGACTCACAAGGGTGTGCCATTTATCTGGAGCGATGCCTGCCAATTGGCATTTGACGAGTTGAATGACAAGTTGACCTTAGCACCAGTGTTAGCATTTCCCAGGCTGGGAGTGGAATATTTAGTCTAAACTAATGCTTCCTTACTAGGACTTGGGGGTGTACTGCAGCAGGAGAGTCAGTCTATAGCTTATGCTTCCCGTAAGCTTAAGCCTCACGAGAATAATTACACCACCCACGACTTGGAGTTAGCGGCAGTCATGTTTGCTCTTCGAATTTGGAGACATTATCTCATGGGGAAGAAATTACGTTTATTCACGGACCACAAGTCCCTACAGTACCTCTTCACGCGAAAGGAGTTGAATATGTGTCAATGTAGGCGGCTTGAGTTTGTGAAGGATTATTAGTTCGATATCCAATACCATCAAGGGAAGGCTAACATGGTAGCAGACACATTGAGCCGGAGGCCAGTAGGTGAGGTGTCCGAGGTGTGGAGGGCAAAGTGGATGGAGTTAGGACACTAGGACGCGCTATCCCGATCATTCATGTCTGTGATGACAGTTACGCCCCAGATCATTACGAGAGTGATACAGGTCCAGGCAACAGATCCGTTCTGTCAAGAGTAGATAGTAGGATTACTAGTAGAGGGGGTCTAGTCTTATACCATTAGTTCAGACCATGGCTTACGCTTTAATGGGAGATTAGTTGTTCCTAAGGGGGAAGACTTGCTACACGAGGTAATGACAGAGTCGCACGGTTCGTGGTACATCCTTGTGGGTATAAGATGTACCAAGATATTAGGCGACAGTACTGGTGGAGCGGGATAAAGAGAGATATTGCCGAGTTTGTTTCTAAATGTGCCACTTGTCAGCTGGTAAAGGAGGACCATCAGAGACAGACAGGACTTCTACAGCCATTAGAGGTTCCTATGTGGAAATGGGAGAGAATTTCTATGGACTTCATCATGGGGTTACCTACATCACGGAGAGGTCACGACTCCATATGGGTAATCATGGATCGATTGACCAAAGTTGCTCACTTTCTGCCAGCCTGGGCAGACTACACTACGGGACAGTATGCCCAGATCTTCATAACTGAGATAGTGAGACTCCATGGGGTGCCTCTTAATATCGTGTCTGACCGAGACAAGATTTTTGTGTCACGATTTTGGGAGAGTTTCCAGGAAGCCATGGGTACGAAGTTGTGGTTGAGTACAACATATCACCCGCAGACAGATGGGAAGACTGAGAGGACGAATCAGATGTTGGAAGACATCTTGCGTATGTGTATCCTAGACCTTGGAGGTGGTAGGGAGCAGTATCTTCCATTAGTGGAGTTTGCCTATATTAACTCCTACCAGTTCACTATTGGTATGGCTCCATTCGAGGCGTTGTACGGTAGACCTTGTCGTTCCCTAGGATGTTGTCTAGAGGTGGGGGATAACAAACTCCTTGGTCTAGAGGTGATTCAGGATACTTCGACGAGAATAGAGGTGATACGGAGCCGTATTCGAGTAGCTCAGGACATACAAAAGAGTTATGCTGATGCAAAGAGGTCCTTTTGAGAGTTCAATGTGGGGGACCAGGTGCTGCTCAGAGTGTCTCCTATGAAGGGGATTATGCATTTCAGGAAGAAGGGGAAGTTGGCACCTAGATACGTGGGACCATTCCCTATAATCAAGCGAATTGGGCCACTTGCGTACAGACTTAGGTTACCGGAACACTTGCGTAGGGTCCATGACGTGTTCCATATTTCCTCATTGAGGAGATATCTTAGGGATGATTTAGCCCATACTCACATTGCTTTAGAGGATATTGATCTACAGCCTAATAGTTCCTATGAGGAGGGGTCGGTTTCTCTTTTAGACCATAGCGAGAGGAAATTGAGGTTGAAGATAGTACCGTTAGTACGTGTTCAGTGGCGGCATCATAATGCCGAGGAGTCTACCTAGGAGCACGAGGATGAGATGCGGGAGAGTTATCCAGAGTTTTTTTTTGCCATGTATATATTTATTTCTGAATTTCAGGATGAAATTCTGTTACTAGGGGGAAGTACGTAATACCCCAAAATTTTATTGATTTTATTTAATGGGATTAATTAAATTAAATGGGAATTAATTAGAAATTAATCTGAATTTAAATAATAGCGAGACGAGAGTTGGTATTTGATTATGATAATAATGTTGAATATTACCGGGTGATTGTAGTAATATATGATTATGGAATTTATTAAAATTGTCGCGAGTCATAAATACGACAATTCGGGAAATTTAGTTAGAACGCGCGTGTCAGTCGCGTCAGGAATCAATTTAATTGGACTTAAAAGTAAATTATAATTTTATCATCCGCAGGGTTATTTTGAGTGCGTCAACGTGTCCGGAGGGGTCGAAATAGTCCAAAAACACTAGACGGGGGTTTAGTTTTGGTCCCGGGGTATTTTTAGGCCAAACCGGCAAACCGAGAGGTTATTTTAGAAATTTTAATTTTAAGGGATTTTGACCCACGAATTTTAAGCCTTATTTATCAGCCAAAAATCAAGGAGTGGGCAATGTGAGAAAGAAGAGAAGTTATAAAGAGGGTTTCCAAGCCATAACCACAACACACCACCATTATTCACCGGATTTATCACCGGAGGGAGAAGGAGAACTAACCATTAACATCGCCAATGGATCAGAACATCAATTCCAAGGCAAGTGATTTGATTTTATTAAGTTTCAGCGAATAATTTATCCATGATAGTGTAGGATTTGATGATAGCCATAGACAATGATGAAACCCCATGAACTTTGGAGAAGAAACCTAAATCTTGGATAGGATTTTCATGTAGTTTAATTCTGGAAGTAATTCAGTAACAAAATCATAACCGTAGATGAATGAAAAATGGATTAAGGAAGAGAAATATGATGGTTCTTGAAGAAAATAGAAAAATAGGGTTTTTATGTTATTATGAAGATTTGATCCAAGAAAGGCTAATTGTTAATGATTTAAAGGTTTTGTAACTTTAAGAATCATGTAATTAGGTGGTATAATGACCCCATAAACTTATATTAGGATTTCACATCATGTAATAAAGTTTTAGGACAAATCTGGGACTGAAAAAAGAAGAAAACCGTAGCCTCACCTGCCGACATTCACAGGTCGATCGATCGATGCTCAGGATCGATCGATCTATCCCCCCAAAAATGGTGACTTTTTCCCCTTTTTGATTTTTAAGTGTTTCCGACCATCGAACGTTGTAGTGGGGATTACGTGTATACATTAGGACTCGAGGAAGACCAGTAGGGATATATTTGAAGTCCAGAACATATTAGAATTCAGTTGTAATGTAGTGTTAAATTTATGAAGGTTCGATGAGTAATTTCTTATCTTATGATGCGATAACATGACATAAATTCTTAGGAGTGATAAGTTAGAATTTGGGACATAAATAAGGCTTAAGAGTACTGAATTAATATGTGGGAATAGTAGGAGACTTAGTAACCTCTTCGATTAGGCTTTAAGTACTCAAAACTATACGACGTGAAACGTATCGGCGAAATATAATATATATCATCCGGAATTATAATAGTGTATGAATTGGATTAATGGTATAGGGCTGAGAACATACCTTTAATAATATAAAAAGTTATCAAAGTTGTATGAATGCTTAGTATATAGATTATTATATGCATGATATACCTACCATACTTGCTATCAGGGGAGGTTGGCTTTCGGAACTAGGCCATCTAATCTTTGTGTGCCTACGGGGGAATTTAAATTGGTACCTTAAGTACATAGGGTTATGAATGGATTATTTGTGAGTTAATAAGTCGGCTGACCATGGGAGCGTAGGTATGTGTATGACCCATGGGTATGTGAACTATGTTCGCCTCCAATATGTGTTATTTTGCTTATTGAAACGGTTCCTGAGAGATTCGAAACACGTGGTTCTTATGTACGTGATGTATCGGGATTCGATAGCAGAGGATATGAGCACCGCAACTTAGCCTCGGGGTGCCCTTATTGTATATTTATGCTGAGAATAAAATACTGGTGATTATAATAGACTCTTTGTTAAAGTGTGAACATGAATAATTGAGACATTTTGAGTTGGATTAAAATGAGAATTTTTTATCGTAATTGTTATCAATCAATCTAATCATTGAAAAGGTGAGATACTCGCATGATATATTAGAATGTATTGAATAAACCCCTATATTATAATGTGAGGACAGGAAGTGGTACATAATAGTTAGTTAGCGACATAACTAGGATGGGTAAAGGATATACGTTAGGCGTACACATTAGCTGAGGGGGTGAGGAACTCATGTGAGAGAACGTAACTAATATGTATATAATATTCACTGTTTAATGCAATTAAACACTTGCTATATTTTTAAACTGTTTTCACCTCGGGCTCTGACCCGTTTTCTTTCAAATATATTTTTCTTGCAAAACCTTTTAGGTGCCCAGCCACAGGGACGCCAAGCATAGGAGTTCCAATTGACGTGCTATAGCTGCTATAAAAGTTACAGGGTCTCGGTAGTAGACGCCTCAACATTTTGCATTTGGTTCTATTCTTGGTCATTCATTTGTTAGGGCATGTCGCCCCTTTCCATTTAGAGACAACTTTCTCATACTTTCAGTTTTTGAGTTGTTTTATTCAGACTTTGTATTGATTTTTATTCAGTGTTTGGATTATTCAGGGGATTGTTACTCCAGACTCATTTTATTATTTCATTATTATTCTATTGTGATTGTGATGTGGATGTGGTATAGTTAACTTATAATTTAATTTGTTGCATGTTAATTTAATTTAATAAAATTTGGCAACTAACTTTTTAAATATTAGGTGGCTAGTAATTGTTTAAAATATTTTCGACAGTGATGCTATGAACTGATCCAACTTGACATTTTATATTAATTTGAATAAAGAAGTAACTACCCGGTATTTAATTAGTCGGGGTGTCACAGCTGAAGCCCACCAGATCTGGTCGGAACCCCACAAAACACCACCGAAATCCACCCGAGTCCTAGTGGGCTGCCCGTACGGTCAGGAATCTCGATACACACCTCTGATAAAGGTCAAAATAGTCCTAAGGTGGTCGGAATCCACCTGTGTGCAGGAGAGCACACCGAAAATCTCTCAGGTAACAACAATTTTGGCCGGACAGCAGTCCCCCTAGTCGGACAACCCCAAAATTTCCTTGTAGCCACCGGATACACCTCCCTTAACCAGATTTTGACCGAACAAGGACCGAGCCCATTAAGATACACTGAAAAGCTGGTATTTGACCCTGGAGGAAGCCTTTTACGTTGGGTACAGGAGAACAAATAGAGATGGAGAAGATCGAAGAGAAAAACAAGGGGATGGTCACTTTCGTAATTTAAAAAAAAAATTGCCCCCCAAAAGTTTTTATTTATCTCTTCAGCTCATATTTTGGGAATTTTTCACACAATTCTCCAATTTTTGAAAACTCGAGGATGTGCTTCGTTTTATGTGGGGGAGAATACTGTGAATTAAGAAGCTCGAGAGCATTTTCGTCATTTTTAAGATTTTATAGTATTTTTATTTTCTTTTTGTTATTTTCTTTACTTGATTGTATTTTCTTTTAGTAGTTGTTTATTTTATATTTAGGGAAGGGGGTGGCGAAGACTATTAAGGGTATTTTTGTAATTAGAATCATAGCTTAGAGCTTAAACTACTCCCCCTATAAATACCCCTCTTGTAGCCTCATTTGAGGCATTCTACCTATTTGAGATTTATTAGAGAGTTGAGACGTGAGATATCTTCATCTTATTTCCCATTTGACGTTATTTACGTTATTGATACTGATAGGAGCTCCGAAGGACATTTGATCGGCATAATTGCGGTCTCTAATTCTGTGTTTGATTCTATTGCAAAACGTGAGTTTATTAGGAAGATGAGTAAGAAGAAATCAAGATGGACAACATTGAATTATAGTTACCCTAATAACATTATTTCAAATCATCTTCTCTCTAAACAACACGTGGTGGTGGAGGAAGATGTTCGTATCCAATAGACCACATTCAACGCTTTTGGCCGTAAATGTGCATTGGTGAGACGACATAAAGATTTTCAAAAAAAGGTAGTTGAAGAATTTATTGGTCACCCTAAATTGTTTGCAAAATTTCATTATAATTAATTCAAAGGATCTCTTGCAAAAACTGCATAGTTCCCGCTCACGCGCGGGGGGGGGGGGGGGGGGGGGGGGACTACATCCTTAAGCTTATATACTAAATTATTGGATTTTCTAGACCCTATAATACAAACGGAGAACAATCGCTCGAATTTTATCAACATGGAGATATAGGAGGCAATATACAATGTATAGTACTAGAAAAATAAATCTAAAGCTAGTCCTATGACATCAAAAAACTTTGCTCATTTTGGGTATGTTGGGAGCTTAGGTCCATTTATTTTATGTTCCCATTCCCAGTTTTGTTTTATATGGGTCAGGTCACATTATGAGTTTCGACCCTCTACGTTTTTCATTTTAGATTTTTGCTAGGGTTGCACGCCTTGGAGGTGGGCTTTCTCGTCCTTCGCTTTTATATTTAGTTATATATATATAGCTCCTCGAGAACTTTGCTAAAAAAATCTCAATTCCTAACCTCATTATTTTAGTTAAGAATAACAAAGAGAAAGAGAAAAATGAGTGAACTTGGCATCAAGAACACTTGAAAGTTGTTGTTTAAGATAATTTCCCAACAATGGAACTTTTGCTTCCTTAAGCCTCAATAGGCGCCATCTTTATAATATAGTCCTAAATCACTAACTTATTATGGTTCTTTGGTTTATAAAATTTTCCACTGACTTGCATAATGTTTTAAGATGCATATGTATATGTAATTACTATCTTGATACTTTTAATAAATGCTTTGAATTTTTTTACCCCTATTCTTGACTTGTTTATCCTTTTTAACTTGACTGCTTTATATTCAACATGCAGCTTCGCCCTTTCATAATTTGATTTGAACATTTTTCCTTTTAGAATATCCTTACACACACACACACACACACACATATATATATATATATATATATATATATATATATATATATATATATATATATATATATATACACACACACAGACACACATATACATAAAGTCTTCTGTAAGGACTGCTTATGGTGCAGACCCCGGTACATACCATTTTTTTAAAATAGTAAAAAAAATGAAATTTTTGATGAAATTTCCTGGATATAGTCTTCACAGTTAGAAGATTATCTTCAATTTTTTTAATAAAAAAAATGGTATAAATATTTATTTTTAGCTGTTGAAATGTATAAAATTTGAAACATCACCCAATCTATACTAATATACTAGAATGCAAGACAGTCATTATTAACGACTCACAATGAGAGTGTCCACGTGGAAGGGGTATTCCTTTTATCCTCTTAGTCTCCCCTTCTCTCTTAATAGTAAATCTCAAAAGTCACAAAGCTTTGTCTCTTTATCTACTTTCATTATCCCTCTATTTTTTAACTTATTCCATGTCTCTTTATTTCTTCTCATTTCATTATACTATAAATCTCAAAAGTCGCAAAGCTCTATCTCTTCATTTCCTTTCTATATTCTTCTATTTTTGTAACATATATGGTTCTATGTCTCTTTCATTCTTTTCATTTCGTTGTACTGAAAATATTACAAATGTATCTTATTGATATGTGTATGTCTTTTTTTTTTCATTATTTGTAGTTGGATATCAAGTAAAAAACCCTTTTGAGAGATGTTATACCGAGTTTTCCATTTATGTTTATAACTGTTTATCTTAATTTTTCAGCACAAATCGCACCAATCGTTAAAATCGAAGAATCGTTGTCACCACTGGTGAAGAAGATGAAGAATCCGTCCTTTGATCTGTTTACTACTTTATCTTCTTATAGATTTTTTTTTGATTTAATATTTCTTGGTTTTGTAAGCCAAGAGAGATGCGCATACATAGATACATAGAGTGGATGATTATATTGTTCGGTATATAGCCCACTATTAGAGTAAATCCTATTTATATGGCTCTCCTTTGGGCTTTCTTTTTTAATTTTTATTACTCCTTTGCATTTTCAATGTAGAAAATAGAACATAGCATATACTTCAAATATTGATTTACCTCCCTTTTAACTTTGTATTATTTATGTATTATTTTAACAAATGTTCAAAGATGGAAATGAAAAAATATATAATTGATCTAAATTAAAAATTCATATTTACTTGATCTAAAAATAATTACTTGCTCTAATATTATTTACCTTTTTCCTCTTCTCTCTTTCTCATGCGATTTGATATTACCTTATTATTTCATCATCACATTCTATTAATTAAAGGAAAGAAGAAAAAGATGAGGAAGAAGGCTCCCTCTTTTAAATTTTACACATCATCGAATTCTACCAACTAAGTATGAACATTGAAAATGGGCCTTGGATTAATATAGTGGGAGAACAACCATTGGCGGAGGGAATGAGTTAGTGAGTGGGGCACATTCCCTACGCCTGATTTCAAAAAAATAAATAAACTATATTACAGCTTACATATAGATAAGCACACAGCTCTCCCAAAACAAAAGTTATTTCACCTCCCCTTTTACCTCATCTGCTCATCCTCTGCTTCGCTCAAGATTGCCTCTCCGGTCCGGCCTCCTCCTCCTCTTTTACTCAAGCTCCCTCTGGTTAATCGTGATGAAGGTAAATCAAACACTACCACCAGTCTACCCATTTATACTAAGCTCCAGTTTATGTTTATATTTGTATTGGGGGTTTTATTTATGAAGATACTCAAATCATTGGAGGTTTTTGTATAGGTTTATATTGGGGGTTATGTTTGATGTCCATTGTGAATTTATGTTCTTGTGGTCTTGGAGTGAGGCAGTGCCTTTTCTGATGGGTTTTATGTAGAAGCTCCATTTTTGGGGTTTTTTATTTGGGGTCCATTTTTTTTATAATAATAGTCCATTTTTTTCTATGTAATAGCCCAATTTTTAGTGTCCATTTTTTTAGAAGTAGATAAATTGTAAATTGTATTAACCATTTTGATTGCAGTCTCTTGAAGGTTTCTAATAATATTTTTTTAATTGCAGTCTCTTGATAATTATTTTTCAAAAAAAGCCCGTGTAGAAGTTTCTCCAAATGACAATGTCACACAGCTTCCAACCAAAGTTATCCAAGCGGAACCTTCAAGAGTGTATCGAACTCGCATTGAAGTTGGTTTGACAAATCTTCCATCGAGTCCTAGCTTACGACCACGCATTTGAGATTATAATGCGAATGATCAAGACAAAGTTTGAGTAGCATACTTGCAAATGGGTCCTTGTCAACCCTTTATGCCTCTTTATCCTCAAAAATCATTGGGAGAAAAGGAACGGCGGTTCATTTCGAATTGGTTCACCCAATTTGGTAGTTGGTTGGAATATAGCGTTTCAAAGGATGAAACATTTTGTTTGTCTTGTTATTTATTTTGTTTGGAATCCTTGGACAGATATAAAAGTGATGCTTTTGTTAAAGATGGTTTTGACAATTGGAAACGAAAAGACCGACTTCAAAAGCATGCTAACACCGAGGGTCATAATGCGGCGTACATGAAGACTCAAAATTTGTTGAACCAAAATCAACATATGGCGGCGCTATTTCATAAGAAATTAAAGGAATGTAAGATGATTATCGTCTACCGCTAATTACAACTATTGATGTTATTCGATTTCTTTTGCGGCAAGCCTTATCTTTTCGTTCTCATGATGAATCAGAGGACTCCATAAATAAAGGTAACTTTTTTGAACTTTTAGAATTGTTTGCTAAAAGAGATACATTAGTTAACAAAGTTGTTCTTAAAAATGCACCGGGTAATCATAAATTGACATCTCTTGACATTCAAAAGGATATTTTTGCGAGTGAGATTACTAATACAATATTAAAAGATCTTGGTAGAGATCCATTTGCAATATTGATTGACGAGGCACGTGATGTATCAAATAAAGAACAAATGTCTAGTGTAGTTCGTTATGTGGATAAGAGGGGTTATGTGATGGAAAGATTAATGGGTATGGTACATGTTCCTGACACTACCGCTAAATCATTAAAAGCGTCACTCGATCAATTTTTCAACAAACATAACTTGAGTGTAAAAAATTTGCGGTGTGAAGGTTACGATGGGGCAAGTAACATGCAAGGCGAGTACAATGAGCTTAAATCACTTATTCTAAGGAAGAACAAATCAGTATTCTATGTACATTGTTTTGCACATCAACTTCAGTTGGCACTTGTAAAAGTTGTAAAAGATCTTAAACACATTGATGAGTTCTTCTTCTTAGTTAATAATGTAGTGAACATTGTGGGCGCATCTTGTAAGCGTCGCGACATTTTGCGAGAGAAAGAGGTGGAGCGGATTAAATATCAATTGGTTAGTGGTGAATATCAAGTGGCCGGGGATTAAATCAAGAAACTTTCTTGAAACGCACCGGTGATACACGTTAGGGTTCGCGCCTTGGGACCTTGATTAATTTGATTATAATGTATGAATCCGTGCTTGGTGTTCTCGATGATTTGGGGGAAAATTCCACGGATAAAAAGAGTGAGGCGATTAATTTGATGAAATCAATGCAATCATTTGATTATGAATTGACCTTAAATTTAATGAAGAATGTACTTGCAATAAGTAATGAGCTTTCTAAAGATCTTCAACGAAAAGAACAAGACATTGTTAATGCAATGACTTTAGTGAAATTGTCAAAGAGCCGAATGCAAAAATTGAGGGATAGTGGGTGGGAAAATCTTTTGATGGAGGTATCATCTTTTTGTGTGAAAAATGATATTGTGATTTCTAACATGGAATGTGATTTTTGTCTTTTGGGAAGATCAAGGAGAGTATTGAGAACCACAAATTTACATCACTATGAAGTCGACTTGTTCTACCTTTGCGTGGATAAACAACTTGTTGAACTTAACAACCGTTTCGATGAGGTGAATTCCGAATTGCTTTTATGCATGGCATCATTTGATCCCGCTTATTCTTTTGTTGCTTTTGATATAAACAAGTTGGTTCGTCTATCTGAACTTTATGTTGACGATTTCACCGAGCAAGAGCGTGTTGTACTTCGGGATGAGCTTGAGTTGTATGAACTCGATATCAAATCCGATAGTGACTTTGTTGATGTGGATGGGATAAGTGGGTTGGCTAGGAAAATGGTAGAGAAACAAAAGCACATTGTGTATGTGTTAGTTTATAGGCTCATAAAGTTGTCATTAAATCTACTGGTTTCCACAGCTATAGTTGAGAGGTCATTTTCTGCTATGAACATCGTAAAAACTGATCTTCGAAACGGTATGGGGGATGGTTGGCTAAGTGACTCTTGCGTGACATATATCGAAAAAGATGTCTTTGATTGCATTTCCAATGACGCAATTCTGGATCGATTTCAAAAGATGAAAAACTGTAGAGGGAGATTGTAGTTTACTTGTTTTATATTTTGATTAATACTTGTAATGACAAATTCAGATTTTGGATACTCGTTTTAGTAATGAAGTATTATGGTTTCGTTTGTTCTATTTTATTACAATTATTATGTGAATATCTGTCTTTTAAGCCACAAAGTATAAATGCATGAATAACCATAAAAAAAAAATCGGCGCCTACCTCCCCCGAACCCCCGCAAGTTATCTTATTGTGCCCCACCTATTAAAAATTCCTGGCTCCGCCACTAAGAACAACAGTTATGTAGTGGAGATGCGTTTCGTTTGTATTGGTATAAATTGAACATATTTTAGGATGGTAATATATTTTTTTACACGTATTATTATTATTACCACTAGCTTTACTGGCTTACTTTTTATGCATTTTGAGCTTTTCATATGTTGAATGGTTTTTTCAAAGCTAAGCTGGAAGTAATTTTATTCCTTGCAACTTGAAAGCATCAGTGACAATGCGAGATGACTCATTATAATAAGATGTTGATTGAATTTATGGTGTCCTATATTACAGTTGCATAGGTCATATCATCCAGTTATCTTCAAAATTATTTTGATGGGTTGATTTAATATTTTGTAAATTACATGAAAATATTTCCTAAGGGTTGTATGGAACAACCTATTTTTTTCGTGATTTTCCAAGGTTTGTATGGAACAGCCTATTTTTTTTCGTAGAATATTAAGAAAGTTGATCATAAGTAGGGTTGTGTTTCGGTCGGATCGGATCGGAAAATGACCTTTCGAAAAATATTCCAATTTTTTCGGAAATAAAATATTTGTTCCAATTTCCTATCCAATTTTTTCGGAAAATCAAAAGAGTTTCTGAATTCGGAAAAATCGGAAATTCAAAAAATATACTAAAAATTCAGAAATATTGGAAATTCCAAAATTTCAAAAAAATTAATATAGGATTTTCGATTACTCAAAATTCTCATTTTAAAGAAATTGAAAAAAATATTTAACCCGACATGTAAATATATAAAGATTTAACCATTTTTTTCATTTGTGTAGAGGATAGAGGGATATTCTCCTTTTATAGAGGACCTTTTTGAGCGTCTCTTCCTCTCCTAGCTGATGCGGGATATATGAGAATGTTTAAAAAAATTAGAAAAATTGGAAATCGGAAAAATATTTCGAAAAAAATCGAAAATCGGATCGGAAAAATCGAAAATTCAGAAATACTTCCAATTTTCGATCCGATTTTTTTCGGAAAAATCAGAAATCGAAAACCTTATATACGTTCCAAAATCGGAAAATATCGGATCGTATATCGGAAAATATCGGAATGTTCGGGAAAAAAACACAGCCCTAATCGTAAGTGTCCTATAGATAATTTTGTAAATGTGTATTTTGTAAAAAAAAAAAAGTATCGAGAAGTTGATTTACAAATGGATAATTCTTGGGGTACACGCAAAATTGAACACATTTTTTGACGTGTCACATTTATATTGGCTTGTATTTGAGGTTCACGCCAATAAAATCTATACGGCGCCCAGACATGAATAAATATAAATATGACACGTCAATGTCTAAAAAATGTGTCCAATTATATGTGAGGTGTCCATTTAGAATCGATCTTTACAAATACTATTATTAAGCGTGCGAGGATGTATAAGGCTCTCCCTTATACAAGTTTCTCAGTATTGCCAGCGTCCGGACATCTCCCTCTCCGCACTTCTCGTCTCTAAACCTTCCCTCGCGTTTTGTCTCCTTTTCCCACACAAACCAAACCCCCTTACGTGCCGTCCTCCAACAAAACGATTACAGCTCCTAAAATTGGAGAACCACAGCATTATCACATCACCCGCTTTCCCTCATCTCGAACTTCAATTCCAATCACTCTCTCTCTCTCAACTCACCATCGTCTCCACGAAGAATATAAACCAAAGGTGACATTTTTATGATCGTTTTTTTTTTTTTTTTAATATTTAATTTTGTTTTATTTTAGGAATTGTTGGTGTCATGTTTTTAAATCGTGCAAGGTTTAGATCAGTTTGTCCAAACTCAAAAACCTTTTCACCTCAAGTTTCTAGAGTGATAACATTATTTCCTCTGCTTTTGTCTCTCAATAATATTGTCCCATACAGATGCTAATGACTATAAAGATTCATGGCAAACAGTGTTGTTGATTGAAAGTTACAACATTTCCGGGTTGAAGATGGATTGGATGCTAAAAATCTATAACGGATGTATTTAAACTCCCAAGAAAGAAAGTAAAAATACTGCATATAATTCTGTATATTTTTACATATTAATTGCTTCTGTCCTTTTTTTTTTTCGTCGCAGTCTTCAAATTTCTAGGGACAAATGGCAAGTGGTAAGCTGCCTGAAGATGTCATGATAGAGGTTCTATCCATGTTGCCTGTGAAATCATTGTTGAGATTCAAGGCTATTTGTAAAACTTGGTGTGCGATGGTAGATAACCCTGATTTCATTGACAAGCACCTCAATGGTGCTATACTCAACAGAAAAGAATACATCCTCGCCAGCCGATTCCTTCAACAGGACAACAAAAATGTATTGTCCCTTGTGTCTGATGAAGCTCTCGGTGTTGTACCTACTATGGCCATAGATGTGCCATTTTTAAATGAAAAAGTTGTACAACTTTTGGGTCCTTGCAATGGCATTGTTGGTCTTACTGATGGTGTTGACATTATTTTATGTAACCCTGTTGTTAGAGAGTTCAAGGTAGTTCTTGGTCCTCGCTTCACATATGCACCGGGTTTGACGAATTATGAATTGGGAATAGGATTTGGGTTTGATTCACGTAATAATGATTACAAGTTTGTTAGGATCATTGAGCTCTTCTATGATGATTTGTTTTATACGCCCCATTTCGTGAAAGCTGCAATATACAACTTAAGTACGGATTGTTGGAGAGAGGTTGATGACGCGGTGCCATATGTTGCGCGTTTGCCCTATTGTGAGACGCTATTCAATGGAGCCTTTCATTGGTACACGCACAACGATTTAGGAGGCGATAAATGTGAGATAATCCTTTCTTTCAACATGAGCTCTGAGGTGTTCCGAGTGATACCTTTTCCTGATGTGTGCTTTTTCTCGGATGGAAAATATAGGGGTCTTGCAGTCTTAAATGAATTCCTTGCGTTGACTCTTTATGTTCCTTTACTAGTGGATGCCTACTTCAACATATGGGTTATGAATGAATATGGTGTGAAGGAGTCATGGACTAAGCAATTCACCATAGGACCTCTTTCAGGAATTTATTCACCAATATCATTTTGGAAGTCTGAAGAGCTACTTTTTCGAGGGAGTAACGGACAATTGGTTTCTTGTGACCTTAACACTCAAAAAATGAAGGAATATCAAGTTTAAGAGGGGGATGCTACAACTATGCAGGTTGTTATCTACACGGAGAGCTTGGTTTCAATCAAGGGGGGAAGTGAAGTTTGAAAGGTTATTTACTCGCTTGATCAATTGCTCTCCTCTTGTAATCTTGCCTTGGATATGCTTCTTATCTATTTCACCTTGAGATGAGACAATCTTCTTATGATCTCCATTACTACAAGACTATGAAACTTTGTAATTGAAGTTATATAAATTTAATGTAAATCCCTAACTTGCTAGTCCCCCCCCCCCCCTTTTTTTTTTACTTTTTTACATATTTTTGTTTTAATATTAAAGAATTAGTTGTTAGAGTACTTGAGATTTGTTACACTTTTTGAATTGGGGGAGGTGAAGTGCGAGCCATTTTAATGCCTTTTAAATCCCTCAAATTTACCTTGAATTTCCTAGATCTAGTTCTAAAGAGTAGTGTGTTGCTTTGAAGTAATGTTTCCATTCCTTCTTTTAGCTGTTGGTTAAAATTAACTAACAATTCCTTTCTGGTCCGTACTTTTTTTTTACTTGGGTAAATTCCTAATTGGCGTTTCTAGACTTTTCTCACATTCACATTGAATTTCCTAAATTGAATTATGCCATGCAATAGCTGTTGCATTGTTAAGTAGCAAGTTTCTTACTTCAAGTATCTCTCTGGCGTCTAGTCATGTCCCCTGACACTTACAATCAATAGAGAATTTGCTATTCTTTTTTTTATTACTTTTTTGTGACATTGTAACAAATAAAATGATTACAATTTTTTTTGTACATGTTAAGACCATTTTTTTTACTTATTTCCTTTTAAAAAAAATTATAAGTAAGTTTAAAAATACAGTTTTGTCTTTAAAAAAAAGACTGTCGTTAAAAAAGTGAGCTTAAACAAAATAACTTTTTTTAGTATATCAAAATAGTTCAATAATGGCGAACATTGTTTTCTAAACAAAAATCGTTAAAAATAGTTTAAACAACAGTTTTTTTTAAAAAGTATAATTTTTATGTTTAAAAAGGGAAATAAGTATAAAAATATTGTTGTCTTTAAAATAAAAGAAGTCATTGAAAAACAAGCTAAAATAAAATAACTTTTTTTAGTATGTAAAAATAGCATCCACGTAGAAAAAACATTTTTTCTTGAACAAAAGCAATTAAAAAACAGTTTAAACAAAACATTTTTTAAAAGTATAATTGTTTTATTTAAAAAGGGAAATAAATATAAATTTATTAAAAATCGTTAAAAAAGTTAACAATAAACATCTAAAAAAATAGTTTCTACATTTTAAAATGTAAATAAGTACATAAACATTTTTTAAAGCAAAAACTGTTGCAGTATAAACAAAACATTGTTTTAGAAAAATAAAGAGTTTTTATGTTTAAATAGGGAGATAAGTATAAAAAAAATTATTTTTAAATAAAAAAATGGTTAAAAAAGCACGATTAAACATTAATGTTGGAGAGTTTTTCTTGTTTAATCGTGTCTTTGTGAATCACTTTTCAAGAAATCAAACGCAAAACCATCTTCTTCTACATTCATTCTCATCAAAGTGTGCGGTGGACCTTCACACGGGTTGGAGACGGAGCTTTTGGCCATTGGTGGATATCGAAACACCGAACGGTGTTGTGAAATGCGTTTAGATTTATGCATGCTATGGACGGAAGTATTAAAGATGACATCAGCGGGTGTTTTCGAGTCAAGTCCGTAAGTCTTTTTAGTCTTATTGTAAAAATCATATTCGTAATGGATTTTGTTTAGGCCAAGCCGACCGAGGTTTTTCCCATTTGGGTTTCCCTCGTACATCGCGGCGTTGTGGTTGAGTGCTTTCTTATTATATATCAAATCCTGCATGCTCACTTAGGATTTAGTAATCAAGAATAAAATTTGGAAAGCAACAATTTGTAGCCTAACTATAATTGTAAATTGTAGCATGTGGGTGTATCCCGGAATGTATTTCACGAATTTGATCCTTGTTAAATTGGTATTAGAGCTTGTTTTTAAAAGTTATTTAGATGAAGCGTGGAGGTTATATGGAAATTTATTCATCAAATAGACCCCTATGTTTGATGGAAATAATTATGCCTATTGGAAAGTACCTATGAAATTTTCTTTGAAATCAATTGATGAACGTGTATGGGTTACTGTTAAAAAGGGTGGTCCCCTTTTTCAACACTCGGTGTGAAAACTGAGTGTATGGCTTGTCATATGTATTCCACGTTGAAGAAAATTGAGTGTGAAAACTGAGTGTGGCTTGTCATATGTATTCCACGTTGAAGAAAATTGAGTAACTGGGATTTCACCTCATTGAAGAGATCAATTCATCTGAACACTCAATTTTCCTAAAGGTATATGCCCATTTTAAATATTGTTGGAGATAAAAATTTATTGTCTTTAAAGTGTTTCAAAACCTTTATTTAATTTAGCATAATTTTCCAAGTCATTTTTAAGTCATTCAAATGATATATGGGAATCTCGTTCGAACGATGGTGTTCGAACGACCTTTGAACGAGACACTGTAGAGGGTTGGACTGAGAAGTCGTTAGAAGTCTCGTTCTTATGTCGTTCAAACGTTGTCGTTCGAACGAGACTTCTAGTCGTTCCAATGACCAATGCAGTTATGGAAATTTATTGTTATTTTTGTCGTTTTCTTTTCTTAACTTCTACTCCCACTACTTCCACTTTTGACTTAAATAAGGGACTCGAGGAGTTTAAGGGCCTCGAGGAGTTTAAGAAAAAACATCATTTTTTCACATTTAGAAAAGCCAAATCCTTTTGAAGAAAAACTCTCCAAAATTTATGTGATCTTTGTGAATCACTTTTCAAGAAATCAAATGCAAAACCATCTTCTTCTACATTCATTCTCATCGTAGTGTTTAGTGGACCTCTGCATGGGTTGGAGATGGACCTTTTGGCTATTGGTGGATACCCAGACACCAGACAGTATTGTGAAATGCGTTTGGATTTACGCATGCTACGGGCGGAAGTATTGAACACGGCATCAACAGGTCTTGTCGAGTTAAGTCTGTAAGTCTTTTGAGTCTTATCATAAAGACCATATTCGTAATGAATTTTGTCTAGGTCAAGATGTCCGAGATTTTTCTCATTTAGGGTTTCCTCATACATCGCGGCGTTGTGGTTGTGTGTTTTCTTATTATATATCAAATCCTGCATGCTCACTTAGGATTTAGTAATCAAGATTTGAATTGGGAAAGCAACAATTTTTGGTCTAACTATAATTGTAAATTGTGGTGTGTTGGTGTATCTTGGAGTGTATTCCACGAATTTGATCCTTGCCAAATTTGTATCAGAGATTGTTTCTAAAAGTTATTTGGATGAATCGTGAAGGTTATATGGAAGGTTATTCGTCAAATAGACTTCCTATGTTTGATGGAAATAAATATGCCTATTGAAAATCATGTATGAAATCTTCTTTGAAATCAATTGATGAACGTGTATGGCTTGCTGTTAAAAACGGGTGGTCCCCCCCCCCCCCCCCCCCAAAAAAAAAAACTTTGTAGTTAATGAAGAGAAATTTTTAAAACCTGTAGAGGAATGGAGTGAGGATGAGTTGAAATTGAGTAATTTTAATTCTAAAGGTTTAAATGCTTTGTTTAGTGCCGTTACTCCCCAAGAGTTTTGTCGTATCGTGACTTGTGAAACTTCAAAGGAGGCGTGGGATATTCTTTAACTTAATCATGAGGGAACGAGTGCGGTTAAAGCATCTAAACTTCGAAATTTAACCACTCAATTTGAAACTATCAACGTGAAAGAGAGTGAAATTTTCGATGAGTTTTATGCCCGTATTTACGATATATTCAACTCTTGTTACAACTGAGGTGATAAGATTCCTGAAAATCGTGTAATCAAGAAGATACTAAGAACTCTCCCTAAATACTTCAATGCTAAAGTCACTTCCTTAATTCTTTAGGTGCGTTAGACTCGTTAAAACTCGAAGAACTTGTAGGTGATCTCCAAACATGTAATACCCCCAGTAATTTAATGCTTAGGTTGATCAAGTCTAAATCCAAAATCATACGGGATAATAAAAAACAAAATAATATCATTTGTAGCATGAAGGGATCAAATGAAACAATAGACAATAATTTGGAAGCGATGAGAAAATCCTCAAATATAACTCATAATGTCTAAAATCTAAAACTATAAACAATGTTGTCTCGACAGTAATACATAAGTATTATCCCAAAATAGTCTATGAATATTACAAGCCATCCAATTCTCATCATACAACTAGACATCTTAAAATAAGCTAGACTGAAAAAAATAAATGATAACATGAGGAGATAGAGATCGAGAATGTCTCTAGAGCCGATACCCTGAGAGATGTATATCATGCGCTGACTGTATCGAAATGCAATCTAAGTGTGAGGCCCATCCCTAACACCTGTTTTCCACAACAAGGGGGTTAAAACTCTAGCAAGTAACTTAGCTACGCAACTCAAAGTAGCTAATGTTGATGGATGCTCTACCAAGTAACTTAGCTACCAAAACTTAGCTAATGTTGATGGTTTCAAAATTCTCTGCTGATGCATCTACAACTGCTCTGTTGATGGATGCTCTGACCAATGATGAAATAAGTCAAATAAATTTTGAAAATGCTTCATAGAGTTGTATAATTTCTCTCCAGATTTGAATGCGAGGTTGAATTTTTGACCTTATGACATGCTAAAGAATCAAGATTTTTGAAGGAAAATTGCTTCTTTGGGATGAGGAAGTATTTGGTTTCATACTATGTATTTTCGATTTGATTAATATATTTAGAGTCTCATTTGAGCCTTTTGCTTAAAAAAGTCTCATCTATTTAGCTTTTTTACTTGCTAGATTAATCTTAGAAATACTTGAGTTAATATAGTTCTTAAATGGTGATTATTGGGCCACCAAATTTGAGTTGATGGAAGTTCAAATGCCTTACCATTATATAATGCTCATAAGCATTGATTAATGACTATCCCTTAAGCACACAACTATTGGTACAAAAATGGCCAACAGCTATACTCTAGGGCTTGGGGGGGGGGGTGTTACTTGTAATTGATGGAAATTCAAATGATTATGTGATAATTTGAGAAGAAATTTTACCTTTATAGAATTCTTATAAGCACTCATTAATGAACTTCCCCTTAAAGACTTGCCCGAAAGTACACATTGCACCGCTACTGAATACCAATATGCAAAATAAGAACAATAAGAACAATAATTTTGAGTTACGACATTATGCTTATATTACATGTTTTAATGGTTTTGTATTATTGTAAAACATTATGAGAATTCACTAAATTTTGAACTGTTATTTGTTGTATATCTGAATCTCATTATTTATCTACCAAAATATATATATTTTCCCTTTAATGTGATGTCATGAGAGTTCCTTTATTACGTGACACATATCAATTTTTTAATCTTTATTTTTTATTGGAGGAATTTCAAATTATCAATACAATTTTGAGTACTAGAGGAGAGTTGTATTTAGAATTGCAAAATTAATGATTGTCACAGTCAAGATAATTGCGCAAATAGACTATGCTCTATTTTTCATTTCGCGTTGTGTATGAAGACTTGTTATGACAAAATATGTGCAAATATAGGTGTCTTTATGTGAACGGAAGTGTTTTTTATGTTCTTACATCTATAATTTTTCCTAACACTAGATTCCTTGACTGGGTACTTTGGAAGATATCATTATTATTTGGGATAGACAGGTTTGTTTAAGACTTGCCATGTCACATATGTTCACTAAACATTGAAATATTATATGTAAATATATGTGCGTTATATCATCGTATCTGTTTGCTTTGTTAAAAAACAGTGTGTCAAAGTAAATGCACGCGTGTGTGGCATGTATCGTACACCGAATGAATCGGGATGACCCGTGGATTCGCGCACAAGTCTAGGGAAGAGGAGTGAGACCTTTAGGGGATGTCGTTTAGCAACCCAATGGCCCATAATTAAGCAAAGACTATCACAAGTATCGTCGGGTCCTTTGATACTGTGGACGTTATAATGCTGAACGAGGCAATAAAGGCACAAAAGAACACAACCAATGGGATTGCCGGAACGACGCCCCTACTAAGATAAAAGCCCTCAGGGGAGTTAGGGGCATTATGGTCATTGAGGGTTTTGATTGAGTTAAGAACAATCTGGTAATATTTACATGTTGGGGGCATTAAGGTCATTTTTGTGTATTGTGAGCATTTGGGTGATTTAAATTCGTAAAAGGTTCATTTAGGTAATTTTGGGTTCATTGAGGCCATGATGGTATATGAATTGGAAAGTTTGGGCATTTCATCTTTTTAATGTTCTGGGAGCGTTGTTGTTTTTGATGTGTTTGGTGATCCGTAGCGACACGTGGCGTATGGTTGTGTTCCCGGGAGAAGACTGTCTTTTATTTTGCATTTTTAGTTTAGGGTTTATTGTCATTTTCTTTTATTTTTAGTGTTTAATTGGTCTCCAAGCATGTTTGGGGCTAATTAGTCATTTTTAGTTATTAGCTACCCTTTTTTGTCTTTTTGGGTATTAGCTTGGTTAGCAAGCTAACCTCTCCTATAAATTGGCCCTTGGCCCTCATTGGTAATCACAATTGAATATTAAGAAAAGAGAATAGAGAGAGAAAGAGACCCATTTCTTTAGTTGAGTTTATTTGTTGTTGTTGCTGTGTGTTATTGTTGTGTAGTGTAATAATAACGTTTCCGCATTCTTAGATTCACATCAAATTGGTATCAGAGCTGCGTATATTCTTGGCATTCATCGTGGTGCATGAAGTGGGTATCGAGTTGTGATTTTAACTTGGGCAACCCTTAAATCGGTAGATTGATAAATGTAAACATGGGAATCGGGTGGATGGAAACCCTAAATTCCATCACCACTAAAAGGGGGGATACCAACCCTTTTAGCCTCCTCCACCCTCCACCTCCACCTCCTACCTCCAGACAATCACCACCTCGTACAAATGAAACACCATCTCCTACCTTCCCCCAAACCTTAACCCTAGCAAACCCTCTTCCCCCTACTTCCCCAACCCCCAGATTAAACCCTAACCCTACTCCGCCACTAGCCGACCACCAGCCAACCTCTTTGGGCCAGTTTCGGTGCCGGTCAGCACCCCCTTCGAAACCCCTTCCGATCGAGCCCTAAATCCAGTCATCCTTGCTCATACCACCACACCGGTGTGCGACGACACCCTCACCGCTGATTCCGCCTATGACCCACCGCGAATCACCCCAGTCGAGGTGCGTCATCCCCCTGCCAGCGTCGGACCACCACCCAGGTGGTCGACGACCCTTCCTCTTGCCTGTATCCACCCAAGAATTCGCCACCGCTTATGAAACCCTAGTTTGGTAGCCCCCTGTTGTCAAGAACCATCCAAAACCCTATTCTGACCAAAACCTTACTTTTTCCACCCTCGCCGACTACCCATAGCCCTTCTCTTTTTAGCCCCAATCCGCCCACCCCTATTTTTACCTTTTTCCCACTCATTTATGCCCAACCACAATCAAACCTAACAAAAATGGGTTTTCCTACTCCGATCCAATCCCCTACCCCCTATTTGACCTCAAATCCGGTCAAAATTGGTCCTAGGGCCTCTTTGTGACACAACTTATGACTTTCATGAAAAATGCGTTCCACTTGGGATCCATTTTCTGACTATTTGCCATTTTTGGTCTAGCTTTCCGGATTGTCACCATCTTTAGTCCACATGTTTCGCCATCGTACTCGCAAAGGTGCGGTCGCCAGAGTTCTCGTCTGGTCAGATTCAAGGGTCTATGATGTAAAAAAGACGTCAAATGGAAGCAAGAAGAAAATAACTCTCGTCTAAACTCTCTCTCTAATATCAATATCTCAAAATGGTAGAATGCCTTAATGAGGCTACAAAAGAGGTATTTAAAGGGAGGAGGTTTCTTGGCCACTAAGCTAAGTATCTAATTACAAATATGCCCTTAATGCCAAATAACCTCCCTTCCTCTAAGTACAAAATAATAGGAAAAATACAAGGAATACTAAAAAGGACTAAAAATGACGAAAAGGCCCTTATTCACATCGCTCTCCCCCCCTTGAAAGAGTTCGTCCTCGAACTCAGAGGGGAAGTCCTTCCGTGTTACCATCAAGGATCATAATGAGAGCGTGCTAAGGTGGGATATCCGGTGTCTCCTCAAGGTATTCAGGGTCCTCGAAAGTTAAGAGAGTGCGACGGCGAGGGAGGGAACAATCTAAGGCTTGATGACCCATCACCCCACAGTTGTAGCATTTTAAGGTGACTGGATGAGCTGGTGCAGAAAGAGGAACCGTGGTAGTGGGAGTAGCTGCAGTAGACGAAGTCACAGGAGGAGAAAAAGTCACTAGAGCTGGAGGGGCTATCATTGAGTGGCTACATGGTGGAGGGGCAGTCTGATGGAAGGGCTTGACTTTAGTGGCGTACTCCATCGCATTGTCAAAGGAGGTGGCGTCACGTAAAGCGAGATCTCCGCTGAATATAACTCTGGAGCCCGTGAATGTAACGGCTAATCCGCTGCTCCCCACTCTCGCCGGGGTGGGCACGAGTACATAAAAGCTGGAAGCGCTCAGTGTAGTCTAAAACTAAAGTGTCCTGACGGAGAGAATGTACTCGGAGGAAGAGGTCGCGCTCATAGGTAGCGGGAACAAAAGCAGCCATTAAATTTGCACGGAGCTCGGCCCAGGACTGGATATGAGGTAAGCCCTCAAGAACACGTCACTCCTCCAAATCATTCCACCAAACACTGGCATAGCCCTGAAACTTGGTCGCTACTAGTAGAACACATCGATGACCCGTCCGCCGTTTATACTAAAAAATCCGCTCCATCGCAAAAAACCGATCAATAACACCGTCTGGATGAAGGTGTCCATCGAACATCGGGACATCCACCCGAATATCGCCCAGCATACTCCTCGAGAATAATTGAAGGGCTAACTGCGTGATGGCATCTCCACCTTGTAGGGATAGGGCATCCTCAGCAAGATCATCATCGCTTGGAGGAGGCTCAGCAATCTGGGCTCTCTGGCGTGGTCTCCGAGGCGGTGGGCGAGGAGGATCAGGAGCTGGTGGTGGTGTCTCTAGAGGGACAGGTGGAGGCGGAGGAGTATAATGTGGTACGGTCTCCTTAGGTGGGGAATGAGGTGGAGCGGGAACCGAAGGCTGTCGGTAGTGGCAGTGGTCCATCAGATGCCCTCGCTGGTACTACAAAAAGTAATGTCGCTCAGTGATAGGCACAAATGGGGTGACCTTCGGATTCAAGGAGTCAAAAAGGGACATATCGGTGCGCCACTCAGTGGGTGGGGGGGGCTCAATGTCTGGGAGAGTGTGGGTTCGGGGTGAGGGTGGTCCGTCATGGGGAGGAAAACTAACCCACTCCCGTACCAGCTCATGGGAGTCAACGGGTGCGGAATGAACGAAACGAGCTACCCATGTAGAATGATGGTGGGGTATATGTTTCGGGTGACCGGGTGGTGTTGAAGTGTGGAGAATGGGTGGGGGCGGAAGCGTGAGGAAAGTAAAATGAGGTGGGTGAGGGTGTGTGGTAACGGATGGAGTAGGGGGTTTGGGGGGAAGATGGGGAGGTTCGAGGTGTTGTTGTGGGTGATGTCGAGGGTAAATAGAGATAGGTGGTAAGTAATGGTCATGATGAGGGGTTTTGGGATAGGTTTGGTGAATTTGTGGGGGTGTAAATGGGGTGAGACAAGAATTCGAGGCGGGGGAAGTTGTGGGGATGGGAGATGTTGGTGGTGAAATGGTAAATTGGGTGGTGGTGGAGGGTTTTTGGATGATTCTTGATGATTTTAGAGGGTGGGGTTATGTTGGTGGAGACTGGGGTTTGTGTTTAAACTTTCTTGGACATGTGGGAATTGAAACCCTAGGGTTTCTTGTTCAAAATCTTTGTCAATGACCCTTACGGAGTCATCTAACACCTGATTGTGGTCGAAACATCGTTGAACTACGTCAATTGATTGTAATTGAGTGGGGTCTTCCCTTTTTGGATGCCGGAGATTACAAATGATATCTGCGAATTTTGGGGAGTGTATTTCGGCCACCGGAGGAGTGGACTGAACCCGGGCTGGTGTATCCTTTACCGTAGAAGGATGGATCTACTCTAGTTGTTAAGAGCAGCCCTCATTAACGGTGCCCGACTGGTCGGGGCTTTGGATTGGAGCAGTGGTCATCGATTGAGTGCCAGAGATGCCAAACGACCTCGTAACCTTCTTATTTGAATCAACGGTGGTGTTTTTGAACCCTATGGTGCCGGAGGAATGTTCGGGGGCACGTCCAAGTGTGGACCTACCATTACCGACGCTGGAGGAATAGTAGAAGGTTGATCGACTTGGTGGTTAGGGTTAAACCTCATAGCCGAGGCTTTGGGATCAATAAGGGAAGGGTTTCGCCTCTGATGGTGGTCGGTTGTGGCAGAAATGGGTCGGGATGAAATCGGCGGCAGTTGTAGTGGAACATTACCACCAGTAGTGGTGGTTCCGGATGGGGTATAATGGGTATTAGGGTTCTGATTTGATTTATTTTTTGGTAAAGGGGTTGAATGGACAAAATTTGGGGAACTAGGGCTAGGGTTTTGAGATGGTGTAGGGGCGGTGCGAGGGCGGTCGGTGGTGGTTTCCGATGGTGGTAGGCGAGCATCAATGGCATCAATCTGAGCCACTAACCGGTTGAGAACCTCCTTGAAACGATCGATACGAGTCTCCATGGGTGCGTATCTTCTTCTCGGTCCCATTTGGCGTTGTTTACGATTTTTTCTACACAATAACAACAACAGGTAGAACAGACGAGACACTGATACCAACTGACGTAAAAAAAGATGTCAAATGGAAGCAAGAAGAAAATAACTCTCGTCTAAACTCTCTCTCTAATATCAACATCTCAAAATGGCAGAATGCCTTAATGAGGCTACAAAATAGGTATTTAAAGTGAGGAGGTTGCTTGGCCACTATGCTAAGTATCTAATTACAAATATGCCCTTAATGCTAAATAACCTCCCTTCCTCTAAGTACAAAATAAAAGGAAAAATACAATGAATACTAAAAATAAAAGAAATAATAAAAAGGACGAAAAGATCCTTATTCTAATCAGTCTACCATACAAAGTAGTGTGGTGTCGAGAAGGCGTGTATGGTCGTTAGTTTTTGGCTGCTTGGATTTTGTAAAGGGACATTGCCGGGATTTGGGTTTATTAGATCCTTTATTAATAAGGTTCATAAACCCATGACTAATTCCAGTTTGGGCAACCCAATTTTGATTGACTTTGATTGGGGTCCGAAACTTTTTCGAGGTTTATATCATGTGGTATTGATGAGTCACCCTCCCAGCTCGAGGACAAGCTTTTTCGAAGACAGGAAAAATGATGTGTTTGGTGATCCGTAGCGACACATTGCGCGTGGTTGTGCTAGTGGGAGAAGACTCGTTTATTTTACATTTTTAGTTTAGGGTTTATTGTCATTTACTTTTATTTTTAGTGTTTAATTGGTTTCCAAGCATGTTTGGGGCTAATTAGTCATTTTTTTAGTTGTCCTTTTTTGCCCTTTTGGGTATTAGCTTGGTTAGCAAGCTAACCTCTCCTATAAATAGGCCCTTAACCCTCATTTGTAATCACACTTCAATATTGAGAAAAGAGAATAGAGAGGGAAAGAGACCTATTTCTTTAGTTTAGTTTATTTGTTGTTGTTGTTGTGTAGTGTAATTGGTGTGAATGAGAATGCGGAAGCGTAAAATAAAGAAGTTAACTACACAACGACAACAACAACAACAACAACAACAACAACAACAACAACAACAACAACAACAACAACAACAACAACAACAACAACAACAACAACAACATGTAGAATATAGGAGCTTCAATAGTTTCTCTCTCTAATCTCTTAATCTCAAATAAGAAAAAGTGATACAATGAGGGCCTCCATATCTATTTATACTAAGAGGCATAAAAAAAGGGAAAATAAAGCATAAATGCTAAAAGACGGCTATATCCCTATGCTCCTACATCATTCTCCCCCCGAGAGGAATCCATATAGGCAGAATACTGGCGAAGCAAGTCAGTATCAACATGTTGCAATATCGCCTCAGTAATACAGGAGTCCTCCGTGGCAGGGCGGCTAACCCAACTAACCAAATAGTGTGTGTAATCACCCGAGGTGGAGGAGACAAAAGCGGAGTCAAGTATGCTCTCGATACGATCAATGTGAGATCGAATGGGATGAGTCGGGGAAGAGGGAAGAGGAATGGGAGGAGGATGGGTAACCCAAAAAGGAGAAAGGTCGGCCACATTAAAGGTACGATGCATGAGAAACTCCGGAGGAAGATCAACCTCATAGGCGTTTGGCCCACAAGCGCGAATAATAGGAAACGACCCAAAACGACTCATAAGAAGCTTGTTGCCTTTGCCAACACGCCTTTGTTTCTAGAGGTACACCATGACCAAATCACCGGGCTGGTAGGAAATGAAGCGGCGATGGGCATCCGCCACCTCTTTATAAGAGGTGCAAATGGACTGGAGGCGAGAGCGGACATCTGCCTGTATGGAAGTCAAATGAGTTACAAACTCCTCCGCAGAAGAAAATGTAGACACTGTCGCTGGGACTTCGATAAGGTCAATAGGCATAGAGGGGGACTGGCCTAACACAATCTGGAAAGGAGAGAAATCGGTAGAGCAGTTGACTGCATTGTTGAAAGAAAATTCAGCCTGAGCAAATCACCAGATCCCACCTACGGGGGTACTCGGACGTCAAACACAAAAGATCGCCCACACTTCGATTGACCACTTTTGTCTGGCCGTTGTCTAGGATGAAAGACAGTCAAAAACTAGAGCTCCGTGCATAGTAAGTGCCATAATGTCTGCCAAAAATGTCCGGTAAAGCGAACATCTCGATCGGAAGTAATGTTGCGAGGGACGCCATGCAAGCGGACAATCTCGCGGAAGTATAAGGTCGCAACATGAGAAGCGTCAGTTGTGCGAGAACATGGAATGAAATGCGACATCTTGGAGAATCTGTCAACGACCACCAAAATAGAATTATATCCACTGGAGGTGCGAGGAAGGACCATAATGAAATATATTGAAACGTCCTGCCACGAGTGCTCTACTATCGACAAGGGAGTGTACAATCCTGCATTGGAGTGTTGGTCCTTTGCTATCTGACACGTATAACAATGGCAAATGGAGGCATTAGTATCCTGTCTCATAGTGGGCCAATAAAATAGGTCTCGTAACAAAGCATGGGTGAGGGCCTGCCCCACATGACCTGCTAAGACACCTCCATGAACCTCCGAAATAATTTTCTCCCGCAAGGATGAAGATGGAATATATAAGGCTGTCCCCCGGTGCAAAAACCCATCATGTAATAAGTATTCGCCCGATGCGCCATTGCCCTGCTGGCAAGCGGCATAAATGGGCTCTAACTCCACATCGGTCGGGTAGAGGGCATAAATATCATCGAACCCAAAAACCTTACTCCTCAAGGTAACTAATGCATAAGCGCCGGCTAAGTTCATCTGCTACCATGTTCTCATTTCTGGGCTTGTACTGAAGGTGGAAGGTATAACGCTGAAGGTAGGCTGTTCACCTGGCGTGGCGATCTTTAAGACGCCGCTGGCTATGGAGAAATCGTAAGGCCTCATGGTCCGATTTGATCACGAACTCCTTGTGTAGGAGGTAGGGTGACCAAAAATTCATGGCTTTCATAACCGCATAGAACTCCAAGTCATATGTAGAGTAGTGTAAGGCCGCTCCCGTCAACTTCTAGCTAAAAAACGTAATGGGCTTCCCATTTTTGCTCAAGACATCGCCCACCCCCGTCTTGCAAGCATCGCAAGACAGCTCAAACAACTGATCAAATTCTGGCAAAGCAAGGATAAGAGTAGTCGTTATCAACTCCTTGATACGTGTGAAGGCTTGATCGGCCTCCCCAGTCCACCTAAACTCTTATGTCGAAGAAGTGCCCATCAAATCCGTAAGTAGAGCCATGACAGTACTGAACCCCGCTATAAAACGCCGATAGAACCCTACGAGTCCATGAAAACTATGAACCTGAGTCACCGAAGTGGGGGTGGGCCAATCCACGATCGCTTGAATCTTGGCGTCGTCCACCCGGACGCCATCTCTTGTACTACATATCCCAAAAAGGTCATAGATGGAACCATAAAAGCACATTTTTTTAACATGAGGAAAAAGCGCTCTGCTCGTAAAACCTCAAGACCCGAAGTCACATGTCGCAAGTGCTCCTCCTCGGAACGGCTATAAATTAAGATATCATCAAAATACACCACAATGAACTTGCCCAAGAATGGGCGCAAAATCTGAGTCATCACCCGCATGAACGTAGATGGGGCATTAGAGATACGTATGAGGCCGAATGACGAATGGAAGACAACCTTTAAGACTAAGGAAGGCCTTTATGTGTGGAGTGTGATGCCTTTTGGTCATATCCTCGAGCCGAGGAATTGGGAACCGATACTTCACCGTAATTTTATTAATGGCATGGCTATCTACGCATATGCCAACTCCTGTCTTTCTTTGGAGCTAGAAGTGCCGGAACTGCATAAGGAGACATGTTCTCCCTTATATACCCCTTGGCACACAACTCTGTGACCTGTCTATGTAGCTCTGCATGCTCTGTAGGAGACATGCGATAGTGGGTGAGATTGGGGAGCTACGCCCCAAGAATGAAGTCAATCGCATGCTGAATGTCCTGAAGGGAGGAAGCTCGTCCGGGGGAGTGCACACATCACTATAATAATCCAGTAAACGCTGAACACACGAGAAACAAATGTCTCAGGAGTGGTGATGGGGCTAATAAGGGAATAACACACACCTATCTTCGCGGCCTCGGTGGATAACTCCTCATAGGAAACAAGTAGGGCCGAGGGTCGAATCATTGGAAATGGCAGCATGTGGCAAAGAAGAAAATTTTGCCCTCCATGTGTAAAAGAGTAAGTATTGGCTTGACCGTCATGTATGGTACTATGGTCGAATTGCCATGGCCTCCCCAAAAGCAAATGGCATACCCTCATGTCAACCACAGTGCAAAGAAACTTGTCATGATAATCACTAATAGAGAAAGCCACTCGACGCTGCCGGCTAGGGGCAAATGTGGCTCCGCTACACAACCACCCAATGCGGCATGGTTTAGTCAATAACTCCGTGGAAAGCTTCAGTTTATCTACCATCTCTTGTGAAATCTAGTTATCACTGGCTCCCCCATCTACAATTACCGTGCACAACCTACCCTTCGTGGTGCAACAAGTAAAAAAAAAAGCTTGTTCGAATCCAAGAATCGTCACTAGTAGGAGATGACTGTACATCCACCGAGGTCGTAATCATAACAGTATGAGTATAAGCGGTAGAGACATCGGCGAGCCTCGCTTGAGAAAGGCAAAAAGAGTCGCGTTGATGACAAATGGATTGTACAGTGGCTAAAGGTGTATTGAGTAGGACAAGTATGATGCCCAAGGAGGCGCATCCTTTGTATAAAGAATTAGGGTTTTTAGGAGGCATAAGGGTTAGGGTTTCATGGGAAGGAAGTAGAGATGATTTGGATTTGAATTTGTGTGGGAAAACTTGATTAGGATTGGAATTGGGTTCAATCTTGGGTTTGATTTCTGAATTGGAGTCTTCCATTAGGTTTTCCGTTGATTTGGATCCAAACGGAGGATGAATCATGGTGGTCGACACCCCCGGACATGGTTTTCCTCTCATTTTTTGGTCGGGATCTTCTTTAACAGCCCTTAGGGCTTCGGCACACGGTAGAAGATCTCCTGGAGTCTCGGTTTGAGTCGTCTGGCATGAGTCTTGGGCTATCAGGGGTCGGCCCAGGTAAGTGGATATCTCTGAGGGATCTTCGACTGGTTTTCGGCAGTTGGGAAGGCCGGATAAAGGATCGGTGGTCTCGGTTGAGACGTCTTGCCATAGAGGGAGGGTTCCGGTGGGATTTGGTGGGGTATTAGCAGTCATAGGAGAAATTAGTGGTTTCATTTGCGAATTAGGATTTGGAAATTCATTCGACTGCATCCAATTTGGGTCCCAATCTTCCATAATCATGGTTGATCCAAGAACATACCACGCTCTGGTGCCAATTTGGTGTGAATTAGAATGCGGAAGTGTAAAATAAAGAAGTTAACTACACAACAACAACAACATGTAGAATATGGGAGTTTCAATAGTTTTTCTCTCTAATCTCTTAATCTCAAATGGGCAAAAGTGATACAATGAGGGCCTCCATAGCTATTTATACTAAGAGGCATAAAAAAAGGGAAAATAAAGCATAAATGCTAAAAGACGACTATATCCCTATGCTCCTGCATCAGTAATAATAACGCTTCCGCTTTCTTAGATTCACATTAGTTTTTCAAAATAGTCGCGTTTTTTATGTAACATGTGAGGGTCAATTCTGTAAATTTTCACCATTGTGGTATTTATAACGGAGTCAATTTTTTTTTGTATTTTTAGGCTAAATTACAAAGTTGTGTGGTGAAATTCAAATTTTTAGGTGCATTATTCGCGGGTGATGAAGTTAAATTTTTTATTTTTTTTTTACTTTGGAACGTGTGTGGACTTAATCTTTTCAGAGTCTAAAGAAAACATATATCTTTAAAAAAAGTTTTGTGAAATTATTAATATAATTTTAAAAAAATGTAACTCGAGTGCTTAACACATATGAGGTCATATACACGTGTCATTCACTTAACACACAAGAATACCTATTTTCACTAGCCATGACATACATATCACCTCACAGGCTAAAATTCACACTCGCGGTTCATCACACAAACACATCTCCTTAACGCAGAAACACACTCACCAAAAATTTCAACCCTCATCAAATAATATAACACTCACCAAATCACCTCATAACACTCACATTCATCTGCACGTATATATTACCTCTATTCACAAAATACACACACTAGTGTTTGTGAATTTAATGTGGATGAATTTAATTGTTGGTTGTATTTTTATTAGTTGGGTATTTTTTCAAAATGGACACTTCACCAAACAAACAAAACTAGCACACTTCCACCCTTTTTAAAAATATCACTTCTCATACTCTTACTTCACCATTGTCTTTTCTTATACTCTTACTTATCACCAACATCCATTCTAGTTACGTTTACTCATTAATTTGCCAATTTACTTTTGTACTTTTTGATTGGGCTGATGGTGCAAATTGCTATGAAATGTAGTGGAAACATCACAACTATAATTCTTTGTTTGTGTAAAAATTATTTATGTTGGGCAATTGATTGTTGTTAATAAAATGACATAATTCAAACATATCCACCGACCAATCCACCTGTTGCAAACTACATATACAGAGACACATTTTACCGACACCAAAGATTTGTACATTATAATCATTGTCATTGTTGAACATTGGTTGTGGCAAATTGTAGATATTTATGTCAATAATTATTGCATTTTGTCAAAAACTGGGATTCCTCGAACAAATACAACTACTACAACCTTTTTCAAAATTTGTAGGCAAAGTTTTTTGTTAAAGTTCTCTTAACCATTTTTTTTCACCCATTGTGCAAAATTTCACCCCTCCCACTTTGAAATTGCCTAGATTATATGCTCTAGCTCTCCATCAACACCAATTCCTATTCACTTTGGTCTACTAATTTGCAAAATTCATTTGTCTTTTTGGGTTGTGTAATGGTGCAAGTCTCTCATGGATGCATGATGGCCTCATATTGACATGGTTATGCTTGATGTGCCTTATATTGCTCCGCCTTATGCTTTATTGTTTACACCTTACCAATACACATCCACCCCTCCTCTATCCCTCATGCATTTGTATGGATCGATCAGCTGCAAAACTGATTTGTATTCAATCCCTATAGCTTCAGATGCCTCTCTTGATTTTACAGCACAAACCCTCTATTTCACACCGCCATTGAAACCTTCGATTTTACACTGCCATTGCGACTGTCACTGTGAACCAATCGCCTTTTGTCTTGATAGAGAACCATCTCACTTGCAATTCAGGGAGATATTTATCTATTCTTAAATTGATTACAAAAATGTTGCAAGTTTTTGTGCTAGAAGTAGGGCTTTAGAAATGATAATGAAACTAAATAATTGCGTTTTGAAATATATTACAAGTTGCTTGTAAAATCAAAATCCTAGATTTATAGATATTTTGTTTGTTTAATATCGGTGAATTTTGTGTTGATGGCGCTATCAAACTGCATGGTATTATAATTTTAGTTATTTTGGTTATGTTATTAATTACAAATGAGTTTATACATATAATAGACCGATGTTGTAAAAAGTGTTGAGTTTAATATGAAGAAACTAGATGAATCCTTAACTGAGTACCCATGTTCTGGAGGTTAAATTTTAATATATTGTCAATTATGTCAATATGTATGCCTCAAATTGCAAACTTCTTATATATGTTATGGTGATTAGTTCTTTTAATATAGACAACTTCTTGATATACTTGCCTCTTCCTCCTACATTTAATTTTCTTACGTTGGGGTTAATTTCAATGTTTGTTTTCCCAGATTTAGCTCATTGCTAGTTTACATTCCTATATATATTTATACATTATGTCTTATTTTAAATTATTACTTTGATTACCTGGGGTGTTTTTTGTACAATGTCATTTTCAACCCTTAGATACATACTATTTTGTTGGGATCACAACACGTCGTATGATATATATTGCATATCACACTATAATGGTTCTGGTTACACACTAAGCCCACCGTTGAGATGCATTCTGGTAAGAGCAATCAATAGTTCTGAATTCCAGGTACAAAGCTTTTCAGTTATGTTTTAAGACCTTTATACAATGTGGATTGATCCCGCAAATCACCAAGTCATCATTCCAGACACCTAATTTCTTTATAAATTTCCCTTCAGTGTGAGTTTTAATCTGTACATTTTGAATCTATTGACTGTCTAGACAACAATAACAATAATAATAATAATAATAATAATAATAATAATAATAATAATAATAATAATAATAATAATAATAATAATAATAATAATAATAATAATAATAATAATAATAATAATAATAATAATAACAATAATAATAATAATAATAATAATAATAATAATAAAATAACTTCTGAAATCAGATTTTTCTTCAGCGTCCTTGATACAGATTAAAGAATATCACCGGAAGTTGCAGCAGGATTAGGCCTCTCTTCAGCCTGTGCTTCAGTCACAACGTGAAGAAGCTCGTCTAGAATTACAGCAGGATTTAGATCCCAGCAGCCATCTGACATGTTTATGGCTTCTCCTTAAATTAGACAAGATGGCACCTGGTATGAAAACCAAGTCATCTCTCTCCTCAGAGTCCACTGAATGGGACCCTTGTCTGTGTTCCTCTGATAAACTGTCTTAACCCCATCTAATTTAATCAAATGAGCTACACAAACACCAAACCAACTCCAAATAATTGGGAAAAGTTTTGTTGAGTTGAGTCTAAATGATTTTACTGAGATGACCTCACGAATCAGACAGTACGACCGAGACATTCCATCTTCATCGCATAGAGCGCATATTTTCTTTAGCTTGAACCACTCCTTTGATCCGTCCTTGTCAAAATCATGGAAGTCTTGAGTTGGTGACTGTCATTGGTATTGACACCATTTTCTTCAGCTTTGGTTGACCCTCAGGGCAGTCAAACCTTCTCTTCTAGGAGCTTCAATGGATTCACCAACTTCAGTATGTGTTTTTTCATTCTGGTTAGACACAACAGAAGCCAACCTTATTTCTTCGAGTTTCTTACAAATTATTGTTATTGCTTTGTTAATAAAAAACTTCTCAGCATGAAACGCAGGGCCTGCTAACATCTGATCGAAGTCTTACTTGGTGTAGGAAGATTAGAGTAAAGCTTGATATTTCCGATCCCCCAAATTACTCTCATTTGGTTCAGTTTTTGAAGCGATTTCTTCATGTTCATTTTGAGAAGTTGCCCCACATTAACCTCTTCTCAAGTGGACTTCCGACTATTGAGACCAAATGTTCATTGTACCTATTGGAGCCCATATCAACTGCAACAAGTCTCATATAATGTTTTCCATTAGTTTTTGCACCAACACTTCCATTGGATCGATGAACAACATTCCTTAATTTCTTAGGTAATCCGAGGGCGATACAATAGTATTGTAATCAGAGCATGTCTAAAATGAAATCTAGAGATCGTGTTTCTTGTAAAACATACTGCAGTGTTTGGGACATTCATAAACCCTTTGAATTCATGAATTCTATGCTCATTTTCAGGCGTATATGACCATGAACTATAAGGGAAAGAACTATTCACCGGCATGTTTCGATGGCTATGGAAACACCACGACAGTTCTTACAAGATAGAATCTTATTCCCATATTTCTGTAGACATTCTTCTTACTAGATATGACAAGAGGTGCACATGGTCCAAAAATTATCAAGCCCATTTGAGATGACACGTGCTTGTCTCTCCTGATATCCTAAGAACTCCTTTTAACATTATCATACAATAGACTCCATGCTTCAGATACAAATTTAAATTCCCCCATCAGCCCCAACAATCTTGTTTTTACTGGGGTGGGCGCAAGCCGCGCAACCATCTTTTTGTACTTTTTCTTCAACTTTGCCATTTATACAGACGGATCCAATCCAAGAAATGAATAGAAATTGACTTTTTTACTAATTTTCATCAGAGAAGATGTATAAACTTCAAATGTATCTACCATTTGATATATACTCTCAATTAATTTGCAAAATGTTTTCGTATTTATAGCATTATTCTTTCAAGATGCAAAAAGATTCTTAGCATTCTTTTAACTCTAAGAGCCTCCTCTATGATTGATTCAATAGCGAAAATCAAAATTCGTATCCAATACTCTTAAAAGAAAGGTACAAGCAGTAGTTTTCCTTTTGATTCTGTTTCTATACTTATTGAGGGGTTTTACAAATGCATCCTTATCATTTTGCGCCCCTATGGATAGGCTGTTTCTCCACCTTTTTTGAATAATATATTTTTAGGAGTGTCATATCCTCTTTAAAATAATTAATTTTTTCTAATAAGCCTATGATCTCTAATTGTTAATTTATTCCTGTTTATATATATAAGTTTGTCAAGAAAGATAGAAAAACAGTATTTAATCAATTAGTAGTTGTACACCTCCTTGATTGTTCATTTGTATTTAAATAATACATATATATATATATATATAGGGAGGCTCACCTACATCATGCACTATACATCACACCGTACATCACAACTAATTCTAGGCCCTTGAAAACTTTTTTTTCAAATTTTATATTTTTCCCTTGAAATTAACCTTCCAATAAACCCATATGCAAAAAATTAGGTCAAAATACATTTTGTAGCTATTTTTAAAAAATCCACAAAAAACTGCTGGCGCAGACCCTTAAAAATAAGGTATTTTTAGCAAGTTTTTGTGGATTTTTTAAAAATAGCTACAAAATGTATTTTGACCTAATTTTTTGCATATGGGTTTATTGGCAGGTTAATTTCAAGGGAAAAATATAAATTTGAAAAAAAAAGTTTTTTAGGGCCCAGAATTAGGCGTGATGCATGGGTGATGTATAGAGCATGATGTAGGTGAGCCTTCTCCTATATATATATATATATATATATGTATGTATGTATACACACACACATTCTTGACAATATTCCATGATTCTTTGAATCTCTTGCCATTAATTGCATATAGTCTTTTCCCGGCTTTTATGCCCCTTCTTTATTGGTATTTTTCTCTCGTACATGTTCTATGACTCAAATGATGAATATATTTTATATTTAACTGGGTTTAACGTTTTGAAATGTATTTTTTTTCAGGTCAGTCCGGCGACCAGATTCCAGCACGATTTTCATCGCCATTTGCATAACAGTTGTCATATAGCTTCATGGGTCGGCCCCAATGTTAAAAGACTAATTGAATTTTCTATTTAATTGTAATGTTTCAGGGCTTTCTGGATCAGCATGGAACATTTGATTTTCAAAGTTGAGTTTACTACCGAAATAACATTCCTTTTTTTTTGTTATAGGATGATATTTTTTGGGCATTATGGATTATATTATTGTGTTTTGGGACATCAATTGAGTTCTTGTGTGATTTTATGCATGTGGGATTTGATTTTATGGATTACATTTTTGGATATTGTGAACTTGGTGGGTGGTTTGGGGTTTTGGGGGGCAGCGAGGGAGATTATGGATTAGTCATTGTTATGTAGATGATTTTGAAATGTTTTAAATTATTATTATGGATTTTGAAATGATAGGGAATGTTTAAGGAGTTCCAAATCATTTATCTCGAGGTTGAATGTTACCCTCCAAATTTGCGCTAGAAACTTTAGGGACGGTCATGCCCTCCCAAAGAAATGTACATTACGGACAATTATTCTCTCTTTCCTTAATGTAAACTAGCGTAAACTTTGATGGAAAGACAAGATGCCTATTAAATGTGACACCCTCTGTCCATGCGTCCATTCATAGTCTTCTCTAGAAGTCTTTGGAGGGAAAGATTTTTACTGTCCCTATAGGTAACTTTCTAGGAATATATCTTCTTCTTTATATTGTGTTATAGCATAAATAGAGGAATCTCTGCCATGTTACTTTTATGTCACTGTTGGAGTACTGTCGCCTCTCTCTCTCTCTCTCTACTGATTATCTAGCCGCATCTCATCACCGTCGATGTTCTCAGCTTCAACCACCCCCGTTGCTATGGACCACCATAAGTGGTTTGTCGGTCAAGAGATCCATCTCAGTGCTCTCATTTCTCTTCCCTAAGAGCATCTCTAGCCACATGTTAAGAGCCTCTTTTAGATAAATTTATAGTATAAAAAACTCTTTCCAATCGTGTGTTAAAATAAAAAAAATGTGTAAAATTACTTTGCATTTTGCACAACTAATATACACAGCCACGTAGAACATTTTCCCTCTCTCCCAACTATCACATATACCCGCATGCCCCACCCACATATTCAGATATATATCCATTTCTCCAAATCCTTCTCCCTCAATCTACCCAATTCTCCTCTCCACCGTCTTTCTCCCCTCCCCTCTTTTTTTTTCATCTTCCAATGCTAATTTCATACCCCAAAACATGTTAGCTGCTGTAATTTTTTGGTACCGGTTATCCGTCGAGCCATCGATTTCCGAATTGAGGTAAATTTTTGCTTTATCTCTCTATCTCAATATATATATATACACGCACACACGTATATATGTGCGTGCGCGTGTGTATAACTTTGAATATGAAGAGTGATATATCTGTGTGGTAGATGATTAAATTGGCTTTGTAGTTATTTAGGTTTGACGTTGACATACTCTGGTTTAATGTCATTACTCCATTACTGTTGTTCCTTTAGATTTTGTTGTGTACTATAGTTATTACCCAAGGTATAGATGTTTACTTAATCTGATGTTTGGGTTTGGATTCTAATGTATTACATAATTTCTTTCATGAAATATAATATCTTAAGTTGAATTAAAAAAATTGTGTTGAATGGAATTGCTATTACTTGAAATTGTTCATATTGTAATACATAATGATTTTTTATATATAATATCTTAATTAGACTACATCATGATACCGTGTAGGCATTTAAATAATGGATTCCCAATCATCTGAATTTTCTCAAAACTCACAACCATCTCAATTTTCGAAAACATTGAATTTTTCACAACTCCTCCAATCTGAATAAACATATCAAACCCAACAATCATCACAATTTCAGCAACCATCCTCATTTCAACATGCACCCAATTTGCAACAAACATATCCATACCCATTCCCACCTTCAGCCCAATTCTCACAAGCATACCCATTCCCATATGCACCCCATTATCCATTGCAACATCGATTCCAACTGTCTCCTGCCGAAGCACCGTCCCAAAAATCATTTACTTCTAAAAAGGCCCCAAAGATTAAATGGACTAGAAATTTTAATGCAAAAAAAGATGAGGCGATTGTAAGAGCTTGGCTAGAAAACTTGGGAAATGGAATTACTGTTGTTCCTTTAGAATTTGGCTTGTCGTTGGCAAAATATACAGCAAGTGAATAAATTTTGTGGATATTTTTGCAACCATTGATCAAAATCAAAGGAGTGGCACAAATTTTGATGATCAGGTAATGTATTCTTCTAATTATTTAATATCAATTTATATTCATTTCATACTGGTTTTAATTTCGAAGTTCGTATGATTAATTAAAAAAATGATATAATGTAGGTGGAAGATGCAAAGAAATTATTTTGTTCCCTCCAAGGTTTTACTTTGAAGATGGAAGAGTTGTGGAAGATCTTACGAGATAATCCAAAGTGGAATGAAAAGCAAGTTTTTGTCAAGAAAAACGAAGAGGGGGAACTCCACCTGCCCCTCCAAGATTTGATGGATCCTCTAACAACATTGGATCAACCAACATAGGCAACACTCCATTATTGCCTAATCAACACATAACGGGTTCTTCAACGCAACCAATTTTAGGTGGCGGTCAGCTCTCTCCAGGTACAGATGAGAAGGGAGTAGAAAGGCCGGATATAGGAAGAAAAAAAGTTAAAGAAAGAAAGCAAAGAGTAATTAACTTTGACGGATCATTTACGATACTGAAAAAATTTATGTCAAAGTTTGATGATTCAGTAGAACAACAACTTGCGCACTTTGAAAAAGAAATTAAGATCAAAGAGGAGATGCATCAAAGGGAGAAGGAAATAATGGAGCGTTACCTTAAACAAAATGAAGAACTTCTTCGCCAATAAGGTGAAAAGATTCGACATAAACATTAACATGACGGGAAGGAAATCTCGATGAAATATCTTAAAGATATGGCACCGCATCAAGTCGAGATGTTTCATAAAATGCAACAATATATTTGGGAGAAGTGGCAACGAGAAGGCATTTACCGCGACTCTATAACTCGCAACTATCTTCGTTTCCATGTTTTCTATCTAAAATTGAAATATGCAGTTATTATTTTCGTTATTAAGGTAGGATTAGTATAGCTTGCAACTATCTTTCTTTAATTTCCATGTGTACTGTTTTGTACTGAAATTGGTAGTTTTGGATTTTTGTTATTAAGGTTGAATTAAGTGGATGAGTATTATTCATTTATTCCTTTTGTTTGGAGAACATGGAATTTTATATCATGTTGCTCTGCTCACTTCTGCAGAGTCTGAATTTTTTTACAATTGCATCCATATGCTAACACCTATGAAGCACGGACTCGTAATACACGTTTCGACACGCGATTCTTCTAAAACTAGGATACGACGCGCTAGGATAAGTATAATATATATTTAAATACATATATTAATGAATTGAAACATATTTTTTCCATTAAACACATTATGAAAGGATTTTAAACATGAAATTAAGAAAATTGACCATACAAACAAAATTCAAATACACTTTAACATTAAAAATCATAAATAAAATAGAATCATCATCACAAAATTCAAATACACGGTAACGTATCGGAGCACGCTCATAATACGTGTTTCAACACGATACGCGACTCGTGGCTTCCGAGAGAGTGTCCGTGCATCATAGGCTAACACAAAATTTCCAGTGTGCCCACTAAATAAAATAAATTTTTGTTTAGTGTCTGCTTAAAAAACTAGTTGGCAATTTTTGACCCCATAAAGAAGGAAACCTTTGGACCCAAACTGCATAATTCAATAAGGATTAATTTTGAAAAGATTCCCCCAACTCGTGTGCTTTTTCAAATATATATTTAGAAAGATTATAAAGTTTTGGTTCTATTTTTTAATCATATGTTCAGTCTTGTTCCTTATTACAGGTAGTTCTTTGTGTTACCTGTGAGCTAATTCCCTTTGTAACTCCCCATATTACCTCTTCGTGTTTTTGCAGGTGTTTCAAAACTGTCAATAATAATCACATTCTGCAGAAATGATAAACAAATGGGCTAGCATTTATTTTCTGAATCCAAAATTAGCAAAGAAAAATAACAAAATCCATATAATCTCTTCATATCTCTCTATGGGTATTTCTAGCCAATCTGTTTTTTCCATTACATAGAATGCACAGATCTATGAATAAATCAGATTGTTTATGTATGGAGAATGTCTCGCTATTCTAAAGAAATTTGTTATGAGTTTAAAATTAAAATACTAAAGATTCTTCAGAAGGGGTGATGGACAGTTAGGGTATGACCAAAGAGTGTTATTTTTAAGATTACGTGCCAAAATCATTGTCTTATGCGAACATATCTATATAAAAAACTATTATTTTCAAAAACTCATAATAAAATTCAATATTTCTACTTCAAATCAAGTGGAGACGTGCGTGTTGAGATACTCTTTTGAGATTATTCTCAGCTCAGTAACATACATGTGTTGATCAGGGAATTCAATTCTTGGTAGAATTGCTAAAGGTTAAAAATGGTTTGTATACCTTTATTTTTTTTATTTTTTTATTTTTTGTTTGGATATATTATAACAGTTACTGAATGCAGATGAGTCAATGAAGTTCCAGCAACGGTCAATGACTAAAACAATAACATAAAAGCGAAAACAATACAACCCAATTGACAATATTTCCCTATATACAACGTATCTGCATGGCGATGAATGAATGTTTGTGTATCAATTTTATCAGTATGACTGATCACCGAAGATCAATGACATCAAACCTTAAGTTTGGATTCATATAAACATCTGTACATTATTTACAAATTGGACTACCATCCGAAGGAGGGTCATGTGAATGGAAGCCACGCCGTGGGCATTGTCTTATAACCCCCATGCCACCAGGAGTAGTTAACTGAAAAATGCCATGGATCCTCAAACTATCTTGAGGTACCATGATAATTGCAATAGCTTCTGGCAACATTATCTGATATGTTTAATGCATGTGAACATCAACTGATGACATGAAGCAAGATTAAGTAGGATGCGTATGAATCCACAGTAGGGGAAAAATAGATTGCTTATCCTGAACTTGGAATGTTTCCTCTATTTGTGGCCTGACATGAGTCTGATGTTGATTACTGCTTTGGAATGATGAGAGCAGTAATATAAAACTATCGATTTTTAAGTGATCCTGTAAGAAATTGTTCATCAATGCCGTCGAAACATGTAATTCCGTGGGGGTGATGTTGCAAGGATCAAATCTTGTATATCTGCTAGAACAGGAGGAGGGGAAAGTTGTTTGATTATATCTGCTTATAGAGCAGTTGTTTCTACTATTTCAAAGGAAATCAAGGAACCACGTTCTCCAACTTGATGCTTCTAGCTATCATCATGTGGCAGCAGAATTGATTCCAAATTTAATTTTTCGAGTTCTGAATTAGTAGTCTCTCTTTTAATCAGAACCCCATCTTCCACGGGCTGTTGCAGGATTGGGATTTCAGCAGGTGTCAAGCCTATATTGCTTGGATAATTGACCACTGTATAACTACTGGGTCATTGCCACTGTCCACGAAGTCCATTTCGACCCAAAATAGAATGTCTTGAAAGTGTTTCCTCCCTTGGACGAGGGATACTTAGCAATATTCGACGGAATTGCTCTTCTACAGGTTTGCCATATAAGAACTGTTGGATCCTCTGACCTTGATAAACATATTCTTAACAAGCAGGCCATGATGGTGTCTTAGTGATCGCATAACTATTCAAATTTTGTTTTTGAACCGGAGGCCATTATAATCATATAAGGAAAAAGAGAAGGAATTTGGGACTTTTTCATTAAAGAAGAAAATAAAATGACTCCATTATTTTGATACCTCGCCATAAATTTATATTCTATTGCATTGAACCAACTGTTTCACTCCTTGATTTATAGGAACAAATTCAATCATTGATTATGAAAAATATGTCATAAAATAGTAATGGGGTACTATTTAATCAAGAATGACAAAAACTAATAATGGGGATACAAAATTTTGAATTATTTATGTTCACATTTTTTAAGTAACTATATTAACATTCCATTGTCATACTCTTTCCAAATATGCTCTATAAGGTCGAGCTTTAGACGGTTATGAGGTGTCGTATCATGAACTTTTTCAATTTCGTAATTAGCATTGTCGTCAATAAATTTCTGTCGTGTTCCAACTCCACAGTTTGCGGACACTCATTTGCCGGAGGTTGCCAAACTTTAATATCAAAATCACATTCATCTTCAACAATCCATATTGTGTAATATAATGCACATCTTCATAACATGAGCAAGGTCTTTTGGTTGCCAAATACGCGCCGACTCTTTAACAATAGCAAATCTTTCTTGCAAAACTCCAAATGCCCATTCCACATATTTTCTAACAGCTTCTTGAATTTTAGCAAATAGGCAATTTTTCGATCCAACCGGTTGAGAAACTGATTGAATAAGAGTAGCATACTTGGGAAATACCATCAGTGAGGTAGTATCCCATAGTGTACCGTCAATTATAGACTACATAATTGCATCGAGGAATCTTATCATTTATGACATCATCAAATAGATACGATCGATCCAACACGTTAATGTCATTGTGTGTACCTGACATACCAAAAAATGCGTGCCAAATCCACAAATCCACATCTGCAACCGTTTATAAAAATTAATATAGGGGCTCTGTATGGTCCCCTGTATGTGTTCCATGCCATGCAGTTGGACTATTTTTCCAAAACCAATGCATGCAATCTAAACTAGTAAGCATTCCTGAAAATCCTCAAGCCTCCCCTTATGCAAGTAGTCGTGACATACCATTCTCAATAGGCATTCTCATGTATTGATCTTCATAGAGGTTGATTACTGTACAATAAAAATGTTTCAAGCTCTCAATTGCAGTGCTCTCTCCGATTTGAATGTATTCGTCAAGATTATCTACCGAGCAACCATTTCCAAGCATTTTAACCGCTGCTATCATTTTTCGTAAACCTGATAATCCCTTCCACCTAGTAGCATCATACTGTTGTGTGAAGCATGAGTCGTGACCCTCATCCGAAATCGACACCTAAAATAAGAGTGTATACTTTGCATTATCAGCAAAATAATCCGTCCATATTCAATCATTGTCTCTCTCTCTCTCTCTCTCCCGTGCATAAGTACGCCTTCCTACTACAGATCCCCCATGCGGGGGAGATCGATTTTGTTGACATGGTAGCAGTAATGGAATGATAGGGATACCATCATTATGATATTGCGTAGACCATTAATTGCAATATTATTACCATAATAATCCACTTTGTCATCTTCAAAATATTCATCATTTTCATTCCCGAAATACGATTCGGAACATGAAGACAAAGACATTTTAAACAATAATGTATTTATATCCTTGAAAGAAATATAAGCATAACGAATATTATAAATCAAAACTTGAATAGTTGTAAAACTGAAACTTTAACATTATAAAGAAAAAAATATATGGGTTGAGTGATATTTCTGTAATATAATAAATGTAAACAATATAATAGTAAAAAAAATGTAAACAATATATTGGAAATAATTTACTAAACATCTCTCTATTCAATTCAAAGTTGTCTCGTTGATCTTGTCACATAACGTATGCTTGGTGCCACCACCATGGATCACCATGTTGGTCCGATGATCAAAGAGGATCTGCAAGCGAGGCTTTTCTCCTTCCTTATCGGCTCTAGAGCATGCGGTCGTACTTGAATCATCAACATTGTGGATCTTTGACACGCCAATGGTTAAAAGTTGGCAACGAACTGTTATGAATACATTTACATAACAATTAGCGCTTGAGTTGTGCTCATCATTTGCACATAAAATTAAACCTCAATCAACATCTTATTACATTCAACTGTGTTAAACATACGAAGTTTATCAAAAGTGCAGATAGATGAAAATATATTCATTAAGGAAAATAAATCCCATTTTTCATCAACATATAAGTAAATCAGATATATAAAAAAGCAACAATTTCTTAAATGGAAGGGGCAATGGTTTTTAAATTGCATTTTGTTGCGAAGACCCACCCCCCGGGGGGGGGGGGAGGGGAAGCGGGCCTTTTAGCATTGTTTTTAGCTGCACAAGGGGGTATTTTCACCAATTGTGCAGAACAATGTACATTGTTGCAAATACCTACTTTGGGGGAGTATTTAGCAACATATGGGTTTGCAACAAAATGAATACTTGGGTTCATGGCGTTTCAGTAAAAAAATGCATATTTGGGTTACTGGAGTTTCAGCAAAAAATGCATATTTCAGTGGGGTTGCTTATTGAAATTCTCCCTAGAAAAGATATTCAATATGCAAATAAATAACAACTATTAGTCTTATAAAATAAAATGGTAATTTTATTTTATTCCCTGAAAATATCTCATTATTAGACACGGGCCAAAAATGTTTCAAATCATAGGTAACCTTAATATTTAAATGTTATGCGTGACTGGGTGTTTATGTTGTGTATAAGTGTATAATTATTATATGCTCATGAAATTAATTTGTTGTCGATGAGCACAGAGTAAAATTAATTGATTTTTGAAACTGTTTTGGAATAGTTTGGATTTACTTGGACTTGATTGTCAAGTCCACATCTTTAACAGAATCAATTGTACGAGGTACATCCAGCGAGAGGTCCACTAGAAAGAACTTTCTTACTTCGCTTTTAAATTGTTGTTTATTATATACCTAATGAAATTGGGAATACATTGTGGAAATAGAGCCAACACATTTCATCTTTTTTTCTTTGATAAGTTTAATCTATTCATGAACTATGAAGAGCTCTAAAAAAGGTTCAAGAATAAAAAATAAAAAATAATTATGCCACTAATATTAACCTATCAATATGATTTCCAAAGTAAACAAAGTACTTGTTTGTTCATTGGTGACCAAGAAACTGAAATGGGTACATGAAATTTCACAAACCCTTAAGTAAACATGATTTAAAGCATCGACTGAAACTAAAAAAACTTGGCCAATGTGATTAGGAGTCGTAGCGCACTGAATAAAGTTCGAGTCACGAATCATGAAATAGAGAAAATAGTACTTACTCGGCCTAAATATTGGCTACTCACTCAAAGAATTAGAGATCTCGGCCAAAATGTCATCTTCAATTCGCGTCTAACTTGTGGTGTTTCCTATGCGATTTCCTCCATATAGGTATAGACGTTTTAGCTACTGATATGTATTAATGAAGGTTGTTTATAATCTAGACATATAATTTTATAACTTGTAATTTATTTTTTAATTAAACACATTTGTTGATCACGTGCTTTTAACTTTTAGAACAATGCAATTGACAAGTATACTTAAGGCTCATTTGGCCATAGACCCCCATTAGTTATGTCGTCCGTCACTTTGGGTACCAAAGTTTAATGTAATATCAATTTGGATACCATTCACACTTTTTGCGATGCTTTTTCAAGAAAAAAGTGTCTAAAAAATGTACAGATAGTGCAAAATGTGTCGTAAAAAGTGAAAATGGTACATAAAGCGATATTACGTTAAACGTTAGTACCTGAAGTGATATACGACATAACTAATAAGGCTAAATGCCAAATGACACTATAATCAATTAGACAATGTTGTTACCATACTAGTGATTATTTTGTAATTATCTAATTGATCCATGTTATTATAATTAATTTTCAGAACTTTTCCTTTTAAAACAGTGCTCTTTAAATAGCACATAGTTGCGTATCGACCAAAACTGAGATTGGTACATAGTTGAAAATGGGGGTCTTGAGCAATGCAAGAAACTCAAAAAAAAATTATCCAACATTAAAATTGTTAGATTGAAAAGAAACGATACCAATATGCATACTCTTTCATACCTCTTATATGTGAAATATGTCTATACATGCGGGCTTTACCAAATTTATATATGTTTGATTCCTACAGATAATAATTATTGATTAAAAAGAGTTTTAGAAACTTCAGTTTGATTAAAAATTTATATATATGGAAAAAAATTGGATTTGGTGTTGATAACTAATGAAGGAATGGAAGAAAACCCAAAAGAACTATGTGCTTATTGCCATTTTCTGGATTTGACAATATGTCCATATCCATGCATTGAGATATAAAGTACCTCTTCAGGTGGCTCATTCTCCTTTTACCAATTATGTATATCAAATTAGTAACACATTGCAAAACCATACACCAACTCATCATAACCATTTGCTAATATCTACCAATTCACACTGGTTATTATTTTTTAAAAACAACATAGATTAAACAGAAATGTTGATTATATAATCTTATAAGGAGTTGCTCAAAAAGTCTGGGTATAACATCCAAACTTGGAAATTAGAGATGAATTTGGCATATTGAGCAGAAATATGCGTCGGTATATTGCCATCGCGCCTTACAAAAGAAAGAGAAAAAGACGTGAGCCCTTCCCCAAACCAGTGTACATCATTATAGACAGTACTAGTACCATTAGCAGAGGTATCCTCGGATTCCACTTTTAGACACTCAATGACGCTTGCAATATCCATCCAGAATTATGCGAGTCCATCCATTATTAACAATAAATATTAGGTCTATCAATTACCTTGTTGACCCGGTTGCACCATTGCTTCTATAAATTTCCCGTTCCAATCCTGAGCAACTACACCAATTCCAATACGCCTCTACTTTGTATCTATTGTTGCATAAAAATTAGTTTTATACATGCTTTCACGAGAGGCACAACCTAATCCTAAATTTATGGTTTTGCTTTCCTCCATAACCGCGCTGGACTCCGAGAACCATATGTATATGCGCATCGCTACTTCTTTAATATGGATTGGGTGAAATGAAGCTTCACCATGATCTTGATAAATCTATATAAGTGCTTCACCTACGCATTTTGAGATCTTGAAACAACTATGTGGCTTAAGCTTGTGCAACCTTCTTTATTACTTTTTCCCATACTCCTGTAGGCCAGCAAACACTTCTTTCTTAGATCAACCCACAACGTTTGGAAAGCCGAGGTATATCTCATGCCCTAGTACCTCTTTGATCCGCTAAATATTGACAAATCCTCACTTAGTGTCTTATGAAGTGCTTTTACTAAAAACAATGCCACGTTTATTCAGGTCAATTTGTTGTCCTGACACTTGTCTATACACCTCAAGAATGTGTTTTTTTCTCCTCAATCTCCTTTTTTAAAGTTGTCCCTAAAACGAGTCAATCATCGATAAAGAATAAATGTGATACCCGTGGCCCGCCTTGATTAACAACCATTCACGATATTCTACTCCTTTTGAGCTGGATTCAGCAATGATGAGAGCCCCTCTCCACATAAAAGGAAGAGCTATGGTGGGATTAGGTCCCTTTGTCAAAGATCTCTCTCTATTATCTGTTATCAACGTCCCGGAACAAAGGCACTTTGATTTTGTATAAAACATTATATAGGCTAATAAATTTAAAATGTGTCATGTTTTATTTTAATTATTTAATCTTTGGAATGAGTACAATATTGATATGGTCAATTAAAGAGGGGGAGTGTTAGTATTGAGAACAAATAAGATCGTGTGCGTGACCTCTGGTCCTATGATATGCCAAAATCTTTAATAAAACAAAGCTGGCATACCATCCGGTCCAGCAGATTATAAAGTAGCAATATGATTTAGAGTAAGAAATACCTTCATTTCCTGAAATTCCATCCTTTGTGTGCCATGTTTTTCTACCCCTCCAGAATTGCCTCTTGAGCAGGTAGGTGTGGCTCTTGAGCTTTGAGTAATATCTTAAAATACCACACTGCACTTTTACCAATTAGGTGATCCTTTACTCCCTCAGTGCAGATCTCAAAGGACTCCATTCCACATATTATTTCAAATCAATACATTTTAAGACCCTAGAACTGAACTCATTTCATTTGTTTAAATACACATATAAGATGGATATCTATTAGATGTTTGAACTAAACAAAATCCAAATGTTTAAATTTCAAATGCTTAAATTTGTCAAGACACCTTCTGTAGTATTTGAGTTCCCTAGCTCCAAAACTTTGACAAAATCTTATTGCTAAACCTAATTTTTAAAATAACATAGGAAAAATAACTGTTGCTGAAAATGCTACTCTGTTTTCTGATGGAATCAAATAAGGTTAAATTATGTTTAGTCCCTCAAGATAATTTCCATTAAATGTTTAAAATAAGATATTTTCTTGTTAAATATAAACCTTTAACACATAAACCCCTTAACACATTAATCTACAAATTAGTGTCTGAACTAGCGACCCCCCCATCCCCTATCGGCGCCCAGTGACCCAAAAAACAACCGGTGGCCTGCCTATATTGACCAGTCTAGTGAAAGGGGGAGGTGAGGGACTTGGTGCGATGGCAAGTGCCCTCGCCCAAGCTGTGGATGGTCTCGGGTTCGAGACATGGGAGCAACCTCTCCGTATATGTATGGAGGTAAGTCCTGCTGACATCTGCCTCTACCAGACCCTGCAATTAAGCGGGAGCCTTGTGCACTAGGTACGACCTTTTTACTATGTTAAGAAGTCAAAGACAAGACAAAAGAAAAAGTAGCTGCAAACAAAATAATATTTTTAGTGACAATGTTGGAGCAGAAAAATACAAAACTTGACCACTGACTATAAGTACATTAATCTAATATCTTTGTCTATACACATGGGCTTTAACAAATTCGAATTTTCTTGATTCTTAGATAAACTCTCATTATCAGATCCTCGATTTTCTTTATACTATATATACAACGAAATGTTGGGGGAAAAACAAAGGCCTATGATTTTACAGATTTGTCATTTTCTGGATGATGTGTTTAAAAGGAAGGAGAGGAGTTAGATTAGAGGCTGTGTAAGGTCTCTAAATTATTAACAGAGAGCGAGATGATTGTTTAAAGCTTCACGAGGTACTAAACAAATGGATCCTCTATCTTCATCTATTTGAAAAAATCACTTCTATTTCTAGCAAAAATGTAAAGTAATGAGATGAACCCAAGATATTAGAGATCTTAGATTTTAAATAAAAAAAACAAAGAAGAAAAAACAAGTAAAATAAACACAATCTGCATGGAGGTCTGCTATGGTACATACGTGCACAAGCACTAATTCTTAACTGGTTATAATGGAGCACAACTAAATGGGTGTATAGTGAATTCATGTAAAAAGAACAAACGAGCTTGAGAATTGTAATTGATTGACATCATAATCAGGGTCGTACATACCTGTCAATCATCTACAATACTTTACTTTATGATACTTCTACAATTCTGTAAACTTTTCTTTTTTCAATCTATGTTGACTCGGTGACCAGATATCAATTTTCTGATGACTCATAGAGTTTACTATATTTCACCCCTTTTTCGTCAAAATTTCATCTATCCATGTCCAACATATTTCATCCAGTGTCCAACTGATTTGGCCAACTACACTCAAACCTATCCAGTACTTTGAAGTGTGAATTGTGTACAAACAATAGGATTGCAATATACTCTCAAAGGTACTAAAATTTTGATGCATAGGAAGTAGAAAACCTGTGGACTTGGAAGTGAGGCATCCCCAATCTCAGAGGCATTTCTCATTACAACTCATAATGCCCTACATAATAAAAAAGAAACACTAATAAATTATAGAATCCACCTCGATGACAGTATATATGAATCGAAGTATGTCAACCTAACATATAAGCCCATGTATAAATCTTAAAATGCGTAAGCATTACAGTTAAGGAATTATAAATTTAAAATCAACAGTCAAACGCATGGTTGTTTCAACATGGTTGCAGCCTCCAAGATACTTTTTTCTAAAAGGAAGAGGGACAATACCCCCACAAATTGTATTAATAGATAGAAGAAATAGCCTCTCCGAGTGGCACTTACAAGCACTAATGGAAAATAAAACTAAATTTGGGAATTTCCATTATCCCCATTACATTAAAGCACTTTTCTCATACATGGGGGGCCTAATCTATCAACATTAAAAAGACCCTTAATTAATCTTTGGAGAACAGAAGCGACAAAAGAGCCTTTGAGTTTCCTGAAGAGGAAGCTAACTTTCCAAGACCATCTGCTACACCATTGTTTTGGCACCACATATGAGTAAACTGGACATTGATGGGATGTGAGGCTTGAATTAATATGCTGGATGTACTTTGTATCTTTACAAGGAGGTTTCCATAATCCTTTCATCATAGACATTAAGTCAAGAGAATTTGATTTAACAACGAAATTAGAGAAGCCAAATTTCTTGCAAAAGTCCACAACTTTTTGTACAGCTAGAACCTCAGCCTTAAAGTTGTTGTTGTGACCAATGTACACATAGAAAGATGCTATAAAAATGCCATTGTATCCCTTGATGATGCAACCAATACCACTTTCCCCTAGGTTACCTCTAGAAGATCCATCCACATTTAGTTTAATACCACCATATTTGGGACTAATCCATTTAGTAATGATGAATCTAGGCATATGAACCATAACTTTCAAGTGGAAATTTGAGACCAGAAATTGATGGCTATTGTTGATGGCATCTTTAAAGGTGACTGTTTGAGCTATGTCAGAAATCATTTTGTAGACATTTTGAATGATCCTATTTGATCTCATCTTTTCACCTTCGAAAAAGCTTTCGGATATAGCTTTCCAAATCTCCCAAAGAATCATGCTTTGGACAACTGAGAAATGGAACTAAAAATAGTCCTTTTTGGGCATAGACAACCACCAGGAGACCAGCATTACCAAGATAGGAATGAAGTTTGGGGATATTTCGAACAGACCTGCAAAATGAATCCATATAGACTTGGCTAGCTGACTGTATAGAAAAGTATGTTGAGTACCCTCCACTTGATTAAGACAACACCTGCATCGAGAAGCTAATTTAATGCCAATATTTTGTATTTGATCATCAAGAGAGATAGCATTGTGATGGAGTTTCCAAACAAAAATAGAAATTTTATTTAGATAATGTGTATGTCATAAGAATTTCCAACTGCTGCGAGGGGAACTAGAAAGCCTGCACAGATTAATTGCTGACTTGAAAGAAAAATCCCCACTGTTAGTGGGAGTCCACATAATTTTTGAATCCAGCTCTAAAGAAAGATCTTCCACCACCTGATGGAACTCTCTAATCCTTTTGATAGTATGGAAACCTAATCTACCCGCTTCTAGAGAATTTTTGTATTTGTTCTTTACAAAAGAAGCCCGAAGACCATAAGAAGTCTTGACCCTCCAAACCAACTTCATACTACTAGCAACAACAATATCATTTAGATTTCTCACCCCCAAACCATGCTCTTCAATAGGATAAGACAGCTTCTCCTATTTAAGACAGACATAATTATCACCATTATCTTTTGCTTGAACCCCAGAAAAATTAGTTGAAAATTTTATATATTCAGTTAATGATAGATTTAGAAGGCTTGATTGAGGCTAGGGTATAAATAGGAATAGTAGAGAGGGCATGTTTAATAAGAATAATTCTACACCCAGCTAATAGAAATTTAGTTTTCTATCCCTTAGATTTCACTCGAATCTTATCTAATAGCTCAGAGAAATAGGAGATCTTCCCTCTTCCTTTGAATAAAGGACACCCCAAATATTTGATAGGCAGATTCTTTTGAGACAGACCCAAGTAAAAACCAATTGCAGACCTTCTTTTAGCAGAAACCTTACTGTCAACAGTGAAACTGCTCTTGTTTCTATTGATTAGCTGACCAGAACAATCCTCATAATGATTTAAGAAAGTCAACAAATTCAAAAGACTTCTTTTGCCTCCATTAGTGAAGAGAATTACATCATCAGTAAAGCTGAGATGCTGTAACAATGAGCTACCAGAAGGATGACTAAATGGCTTAACTTTGTTGGACGTCAATACCTCTACTTAGAACCTCAACAACTATAATGAATAGGGTGGGGGGAGAGGGTCCCCTTGCTTAAGACCCCTTGAAGATTTGAAAAAGCTTGTTGAATTAGCATTCACCACAATTGAGAACTAGTTATTGGATAAAAGTCTCCATATGATGTCTATAAAAGTTTCACAAGAGCCAAATTTTCTAAAGACTTGTAGCAGGAACAACCATGATAATTTGTCATAAGCCTTCGCTCTATATCCAATTTAATGCTGAATTAGTAGCATGAGCCTTTTTACCCAAGAATCGGTCATTTCATGAGCAAGAAGAAGTTGTCTTAAATGCATCTCTCTATAGTGAAACCACTTTGATTTTCAGAGTTTATGAAAGGCAGAATATTTGAGAGTCTAGTGTTGATAATCTTAGAAATTATCTTCATTAAAAAGTTAAAAAAGACTGAAAGGCCTAAAATGGGATCGAGTAGAGGGGTTCTGAACTTTGGGAATCGACACCACAACAGTGCTAGACCAACTTCTAGGGATTTGACCACCCATAAAAAATGATTGGATTGCTTTGATTAGGTTTTATTTGATGATCTCCCCAAAAAAAATATAATACACCACCAAAACCATCAGGACCTGAGACGCTATCTGCATTAAAAACAGTTACTTTACTGACTTAAGAATTTCACTTTCAGATGGCATCTCAGTAAGAGAGGCATTAGAGTCATCAGTAATCAAAATTGGAATTACTTCCAGAATAGAAAGATCATGGTTGGTAGGCTCAACACTCAGATGCCTTTGAAAATGGGAAACAAAAACACTTTCAATATCTTGTTTACCTTCAATCCAAATGTTGTTTCGATCTTTGACTCTGTGAATAGCAAGAAAACTTCTTTTAGCTTTCATAGAATAATGAATTGTTTTTGTATTCATATCCCCTTCTTTGAGCCATTTAATGTTAGACTTTTGCTGCCAATAAATCTCTTCCTGATTAAGAGCTATATTAAGATTGGCCTTGATTTCGTGCAACTTCATTCTCTTATCAGCATTGGGGTCTTCTTCATTGAGAATCAAATCATCTTCAAGATCTTTAATATTTTGGAAATTGTCCTTAAAGACATCTTTATTCCAAATTTTAAGGTCCCTCTCGAGTCTTTGAATTTTTAATGCAAAGTTTGCATAGGGGAGGCCAAAATGGGAGCTTCCCAAGATTGGATCACCGTATTCTGTATAAACTTATAGATGCACGACATTTTCTGGAATTTTAATGGCTTAGGATATGAATCAAAAGTACTTTTAATTGAAAGCAGAAGAGGGGAGTGGTCACTGCAGTGTTTGTTCAGGTGGGATACGGATGAATTGGGAAAGTCATTGTGCCATTGTAGGTTGCAAAATCTTGTCTAACCTGTAAGAAATGGTTCTATCTTCACATCTGGAAGTAGTCCAAGTAAACTTGGAACCTGAATAGCCCAAGTCTTTGAGCCCACATAAAGAAATGCGTTCATTGAAATCCTCAACTGCGTAGAAATCAATCACATTACCCCAACTGTTTCTAACTGATTAGAGACAACATTAAAATAAACAAAAGAGGATAACCATCATATTTATTACAAATATCTTCCAAGTTTCTCCAAAGAGACATTCTATCATCTTTATTGCATTTGGCATAAACTTAAGTAAGGATTATATCCACTTTTAAGGGATTGGTGGCCAGCCTTCAAAGCTAAACTTTGTTCATCATCATATCGAACAGTAACTGACATACCCATTCTCCAAAATAACCAAATTTTATTGGAAACATTTGCAATGGCACCCTCAAAATTCCATCTAAGCTGATATTTATCCAAATGAGAATTGTCAACTTTATGCTGAATAAGGGAAACAACAGGAATACCATGATTTCTAATAAATCTCTTGATTCTTCAATTGGGAGTCTTGTTAGCCACTCCTCTAACATTCCAACATAAGAAGTCAATCATTGTGAGTTTGAGGAGATTAAACTTGAGGCTTGTTTAGCAGCTATAGTGACTCTTTTGAATAAAGGATCCTGAAGGTTTTTACTCCAAATAATGGGATGGTAGGATTTACTTGCCTTGATGTTGGGAGCTATACTTTCATTAGATAGGATCTTATTGTTTCTTCTGGTTTTGGCTGTGCATATAGCTATCCATTTCCGATAAAAAAAAAGTAGCAAACATCTCCAGTTCTTCATGCATTGGAGTGGGGATTTTCTTCTTATCTTCTGAATCAGATTGGTAGCTTCTATGCTTAGCATGATGGCTTTCATAGTCTGGAAGCTCAGTTGCTCTTGGGGAGAGCATGATATTATCTACTACAACTGCTCCATCTGTCATAATATCACAGTGTTGAATTTTAATGATGCATTGAGCAATCTTTTCAGATTTGTCTTTATTAAGGCTAGGAGTGGTAGAGAGTAAAATCCTTGGCTAGAGGATTTGAAAATTTTGGGGATGGAAAATGGATGTCTCTTGGATACTGAGAATTTCTTCTTGATCTTTAATATTGGGAGCATTGCCAGTGGGTTTTTCGGTAGTAACAGGCTTGAAGACTTGTTTGGGATTAGGGGCTTCCATATTCTTCATATCTGCTGGAATTTTCTTATTAAAAATACAAGTCTCAAAGTTGTGACCTTCTTCATGCCGGACTTGCAATATAGCGGAATTTCTTCATACGATACTTCTTGCTGGAAGCCTTGGTCACCGATCCCTATCCACACTCTTCTTATTCTTTCTTGGAGAAGGTTGATCTTTACACAGACCCTTGCAAGACTAGGCTTAGAGATATTTAAAATAGAATCATCATGTTTTCAGGGTTTATCAATCAACTAAAAATCGAATAAGATAGGACTTTGTAAAGAGGAGAATGGGAAGATTTGGGAAATTGATCCATGCAGGAACATTAGGACTCTCTTCATCCACCCTAAACCCAGGTGTCCATTTAAAAGTATAGGATGTCTACCAAAAAACCATTGTCCTCGCGTACATTCGTATAAAATCTTCTCCACAACCTAATTAAATGAGGACATGTTTATGATGAAGGCTACCAACTGAGCATAAGTTTTTTAGGTTAAAAGTTAAAATGGTTTTCCAAATTTCTTCAATAGCAAGGAGACCATGAGAAAACTAACCCACAATCGAGTATTTGAAAGGCTCCGCAAGGGCTTATGTATCGTCAAAGGTGAACAGAACAACTGTCTCTCCTTTAAAGAATGACGAGGTTTTTAGGGTAGGTTCTTGAGGTGAAAATGACAAACAACACTTGCAAAAGACTTTGACCAGGTCGCAATGGGATCAGGAGGTTTAGGGTTCATAGTTTGATCATCTTGGTTAGAAAATTTGAGAGTTATAGTGACCTCCCATGCTTCCAATAATGACACCAATACATACACATATATATACACATTAGATATGCATAAATTATAAAAGAGTGGTTTCACCGAGGATGCTGCGCTAAATGGAACTGAACAAGGATACATGATTCGTGTAGTTGCCGATCCCAAGTAATTTGGCAAAAGGATTTATTTAACTGATTTGAGTTTATGCATAATATATAAAAAAGAAATATCGGAGGAATTGTCCACATTGAAGGGATAGCTCAGCTGCAGCCTTCCACTAGAGCAGTCAAGGGTGTAAAATGACCTCAGGTTTGGGAAATATTTAGTTTCGTATATACATTGTCATTCTTGACAAAAACAAAATCTACGCATGTTGCACTTTTTGGCATGAAGTGTCACATACAATTACAGGGAGAGGTGTGACATGGACCATTTGCAATTCCCTAGAAGATGCATATAACTTCTTCTTTAATCATTAGAATTTCCACTCCAATAACCATTTATATCTATATATTTCGTGAACACAACTACTCTCTCTTAAGCACAACATTAGTCATAACTGGTGTAGGTATATCTCTGTAAAACTTTTTTAACCCTTTTTTATAAGTCACGTTTTTTTTTGTTTTATTGAGCTCACAAAAAATATTCTTTGGTTTTCCCTTTTAGTGCAACAAATGTTGCGCATAGGTTAAAGGAATTCAAACAAAAGGATAGAAAACAGGGATTTTCAAGGTTAGTTCTTCTGTTCGTAGTCCTTAGATTATTCTAGTCCCCATCAAAGTCCATAAATTATTTTACTCCAACAGTATTCTTCTCCTTCATGTTGATAAAATATCATTTAACCCCAAAATCAATACTTCAAGTTGTGTAGTTCCCTTCATAAAATATTAGACATGAAAACTGTAAATTTATAAAAAGAACAAGTCTTATGTTCATAGTTCACAATAACCCCTATTTTAGCGACTAAACTATACTGTATCAGTACATTAGTATAACCCTTTACTCTTCGTTTTAGTCCCTTCTTCTTTATAAGCTTATTCTTCACAAGCTCACTATCAGGATCGTGTACGAGAACAAATGATGAATCATTATTAGGTTTTCTCATGATGAGAATGGCGTTGGCGGAACGTGGGTGGACCCCCAAGGGCTTTGATTATGTGGGGGACATTGTTATGAGAACCCCATTAGTTGTCTCCCTTCATGCCTCTCTTGCCTCGCTCGGTGTCTAGCTACCACCACATTGAAGGCGACAGACGATACATGCAAAATTTCTATTTGCTAATGGGCCTTTGGGGGGTCGAACGACATCCCCAAAAGGTCTCACTCATTTTCCCTACATGAGCATCTGCGAGCCCTCATTGGCTCCCTAAGGATGGCAGTGCCCCTAGGATGTGTGACTACCTTTGATGGTGTCTTACGAACCCCATGGGTCCATTTGCTGCCCGTGGAAGTTGTTCAAAAAGCCTCACAACCACCTGGTTGGGCCCTCCCTTTGCCACCACCGCCACCCATGAAATCCACCAACCTCGTTGACGAGGGATACAGGGCACCAAGGTTAGAACATGACAGTTGGTTGGACGACAAAATTCTGGTGGAGCTGTGATCCTTCAATTATCCCACCTCATTGCATATGGATTCAATCCTAGTCACAAACTCGGTTAGAGTTGGGTTGATTCCTTAAATTGAACTTTGGCCATTGATTTCGTTGTGTTGATGAATATTGTTACCACACAACATAAGCGAACTGCACTTTGATACCAATTTGATGTAAACACGTAAATACGCATTGGAACACATACACGAAAGAAATAGGAAATATTAAGCAAAGCCTCAATCAAAGATATCTTACTATTAATGTAATTAAATTAAGGTAGAGTTATCTTCAAATAGACATTAAGTTGCTTGATCCTCAAGACTTCTACCTACTATAGGAAGCTAATTAAAAGGGAAATAACTAAGAGATAAATAACTTAACATTATCACTAGCTAAAACAATAGCTAACATAGAAATAATTAACAAAAAATAAATAATTTAATTTTCAGTCTGCTAAGGGGCCAGAACCCTCCCTTGCCTCCCTCTTTCCTCTCTTCTTTACGTCATTCCCTAATGACCTTGGCAACTCTTGATACCATAACTAACCAAAATTATAACTCATAAGCATTTTAAGTTTGTTAGTGTGTTGATGATTAAACATGTGTGCAGTCTCCTGAAACTTCCATTGAAAATATTTGGTATTTCTTCTTTGGCAGAGATCGACGGACAATGTTAGAAAGATTGTTCACCTTGCCAGCCTAAAAAATGGAGCAATAATTATATGATACATGTAGTGCATCATCCTTTTGTGCATCTTAAAGCAAGTAATTCAACAAAAAAGTGTAAAAAATATGGTTACCTATATCCTCAATTCGCACATGATGTTGAGGTTTAAGCAACCCTAAGGTTATCCAAAGTAGTATTCAATTGTCCTTTTCAATATTAGTTTCCTTTGGAATATTGAACAATATGCAAAGAAATGTTTCAACTATGGTGACAACAAATAATTGTAAGTCATCCTTAAGGAGGGTAAGACTCCATATGCGTCTTTGCATTAATACTGTATGTGTCTTAAATAATAACCACTCATTTTAGACACTTTAGAATTAATTAACCCTCATACATCCTTTATCACCTAGAGCAACGGTAAGGTTGCCACATTTTGAACTAGAGGTCACAGACTCGAGTCGTGAAAATAGCCTACAGAGGTAAGACTGTGTACATCTAACCCCCCTAGTACCCCGCATTGGCGGGAGCCTCGTGCACTGGATTTGCCCTTTACATCCTTTATCAGTAACAGAAGAGCCCCACACCTTTCCATGATACCTCTATTGATTAAGACCAAATCATCACTCTTTATGGCCCCACCGATGGCAAATGTTCTTTGCTTAAATAAGACCCAAATATCATCTCATCATAAAAGAGTCTCTGACCAGTCGAATGAGTAAGAGATGTTTGGGCGATTGAAAAAACCTCATATCTTTGAGTGGGAAAATCAATTTTGCTTTCGATAAAATGACAAATTACTAACAATTAATTTCTCAAGCAATCTCATTTCTCCATAATTTGGTCCCATACATTGACAAGTACAAGTAAATATTTTTTGACAATGGTGGATCGATTTTGGTAAGATATTGCACTATCTCGTTTAAAAGCCTATTGATGTCAAAATCCTCAGACACGAACACATATTATCTTAATAAAGTGTTGATTTAACTTTTCATTATTGTAAATTGTTTGAGCAAGGGTTATCTTCCCTTGACCACCCATTCCACCATGCTCATGAATGATAAATCTCCTTCATTTTTTGAGTTAATTAATATGCCCACTATGTTCCCATGACTATTGAATCATCTAGATAAGGTTGGGTTTCCCGAAACCTCATGGTTCAATAGAGGTATTCGCATTTATAGCCCAAACCGGTACAAGCCCCAACTCAGTTATTTTCCTAATCTTGTGAGCAATCTTCATATGAAAGGCACTTTGATTTTTAGGGAGAGAAAGAAATCGTGTACCTTGTTCAGCCACGTTCTTTGCCTGCTGTAGTACTTTTTGTGATTTAGAGAAGAAAGAATTGGTTGATCAAAGAAAAAAGTGAGTAGAATTACTCATAGTTCTTTGTGCTATTAGCAAAGAAACAAATGTGAAACTTTTGGCTCCTTTGCGTCCTAAAACAGAGGGGCAACCATAACAAATTAACTGAGTTTTTTTTTTCTGTTGACAAATTTTTGTTTGATTAATTATATCTTCTACGTACTGAGTAGCAAGCAGAAGGCAATGAAGATGACCGACAATGCCACATTTAATATTTCAAATGATTACGGTTATTATGTTGGTTTAAGTGGATGTTAACTCTTCTATTATTGATTTCTGGAATATCAAGTAACAAAACACAGTCAAATCCCTTATATATTTCATTTCCAGAATATCAACAAACAAACTGTCGAACCCCTAAATGATCTAAAAAAAATCAACAGCAAAACAGAGAATAACCAGGAATTAGGATGCATAATCTAAAACGAGATATTGAATCAAAAAAATGGTAAGAAATAAATTTAGTGAAGGAAATCTTTATATAATTCTAAACAAAAATATAATGTGGAAGTGTATAAATCACCCAGGAAAAAAATATATTAAAACAAAGAAATGCAAGAATTTCATGAAAGAATGAATTGTAAATTACCAAGAAAGGCTAAGAAAATAATGAAAGTAATGATGCGAAAAAATGAAGAAACTTAATTCTCACTTGTATAGCTTCAGTCTAAAAAATATATCAAAAAATAGTTGGACACCGAAAAAGAACTTCTCACGCACCCAAACCATCGCCAAACATAACAAAGTAGTCTAAGTAGAGAGAGTGAGAGGGGAAAAAATATCAATGTTCAACATCCATGAAGAAATAAACTTGCGTAAATAGAAACATATAACTCTCAAATACGTACAATGCTCTGCCATATCAGAATATAAAAGTCTCCGTTTCATGTTTAGCTTCTTTTCAATTAAGTTATTAAAAAAGTCTTCCCAATGGCTATTTATTCAAGCTATAGATCACCATTTCACTCTTATTAATGATATTTAGCTACTAGTGAGCTTTCTGGCCTATCGTGTTTGACATTATTGAACTTCAAAATTTTGTCCCAACGGTGCCTGAGAAATGGAATTTACAATTTTATTTCATATTTATTACATGATAATGATTTCACAACTACGCACACTCTTTAGTACACAACCAACTACTCACAATGTAGTACAAACACAAGCAAAAACAACACACACAGACAGCGTACTTATTACACTGTAAGCCTTTTATTATTTATTTTCTGATTGCAAACACCAAAAAAATAAGGAACATTTGAGTTCATCATTTTAACATAAGCAAAGCGATTAGAGTGTTTCAGAAAGAAGAAGAGCAAAAAAAATTTGATGACACACATTTACAACAAAGTTTTGGATCACAAAATTTTAAAGAAACATAGAAAAAAGATAAAAAATTTCAATGTTAAAAAATTATAATCTAAATCAAACTAGGAATCTAGGGAAAACTTACATAAAAGAAACCAAATAGGTAAAAACAGTCATATGACCTTAGCATTAATCATATCCAACAAAAGAAAAATAAAAGATTTCGTCTGCTATCTTAGAAAATGCAAGAAAATAATACCTATGGCTGAGTCAATTAAAATTATAATGACATGACAAGGTGCGAAACATTGTTACACACTTTATGACACGATAAGTTAAAGTAGTCTACAACAATCCTATTTTTCCAAAAAAGTCATAAAATCTTCCAAAGTACTAGGTCAACAAATATAGTAAATAGCAAACACATAGATGTATAATATGAAACACATGTACATAAACGCACCTATCTTGTAAATATTTAGTCGTGACAAGTCTTCATAGAATACAAGAACAAAATGAAAAATAGAGCAATCTATAATTCAAATTAGTGGCAATAATCTTTATGGTCATCGTGTCACATTAAAAAAGGAATTCTCTACGACATCACCATATAAACAAATATGTCTACTATATTTAGATTTCATCTATAATTTAGAAAATTTTAATGGGATAACAAAATCATATTCAATAAAAGCTAATATTTCTTGATAATGTTATGTTCAACTTCAAACAGATCCACCAATTGCTTTTGCAGAAACTTTCGTCGCATTTGATAATCAAATTTTGAATATCACACTCAATGGAACACAAATCATAAACCCTAACCCATGTTTTCAGTCGAAAACAAAGAGAAATAAAAAAAACAGGGAACTTTATATCAAGAACAATTAAAAGTAATGGACATACAATCTCTCAATTCGCAGAAATTTAAGAAATAAAATGAGAAGAGGCCCTTAGTTGTTTAAGAAAAACTCATGCACAATGGAACTTAAGTGTCCTTAAGCCTCAATTGATGAAATCTTTAAATATTTTTCTCAAACCATTAACGAAATTATGTTCTTTGGTTAATAATTTTTTCTAGTGTCTTGCATGATGTTTTATAATCTGTTTAAGAAAATGTAATAACCATCTTGATACTTTTGATTTGTATGACATCCAAAATCCAATTAAAAAAGGTTGATCCTAGTTCAATCTATAAATGCCCCGATCCTTGACTTGACTGTACTTTTCAATTTGACTATTTTATATACAACATGCATCTTTCTTTCTTTAAGAATATTATAAAAATATATTTTATTTTGAGATTCGTGTAAATATATATATACATATGATGTTCTCACAAACTTTAGTACCTACTTCATACAAAGAGATGATAAATGGCACTTCTTTTAATAATTTCAAGTTTTCCTATCTGAGTGAAGTGTTCGATTAAATTCTTGCAAACAATATAAGTTAGAAAGATTGAAGCTTCCTCCTTTGCAGCCTCCAGAGAGCACCACGTAGAGTAATTTTATTTCAAGATTTGACCATGTGAAACTTCACTAAGATGAAACGACAAACATACAACAACAAGATAAAACTATGTCTAAACAACCATGTCTAAAAACTGAACCCATCCAGACATACACACCCAAACAACACCTAGAAATGAAATATCATAAACTCGTGAGCAACAAAATAAGGTCTCAAGGATTTGATTGAATTACGATGATAAAGAGAGCATACATGAAAGTACCACTCTAAAAGTAGTGATGACACATCGTGGAAACAGTTCACTATTGCAACGATCTTCTTCACACTGACTTTACAACAACTCTCAATTTTATTTCATCCATAGGGTCTATAAAGTAGATATATTACCTTTTTCCTAAGTACTTCCATGACTTCATATGGTTATTTTGGTTAAACCTCAATTTTAAACCAGAGTAAAGTTACGCAACCTTATTAAGCATTTTTAAAACTGATTAACCTAATTCATCATTACCTAGAGAATCCATCAACAAAGTGGTGGTAGATCGAATCCCTTATTAACCATTTCACGAAGAAGTTGCACTGCCCTCAATGTATCCTTATTTCGAATAAATTCTTGGACAATAACATTATAAGCGCAACCATCTGGCGTGCAACCACTTTCTTCCATTCTTCCAAACAATTAATTTGCTTCTCTTAGCATCCCTTCCTTGCAGAATCCTCGAATTAGAATAGTATACGCACGAGAATCAGGTTGCAAACCTTTGCTAGGAAGATTATCAAAGAGTTCACTCGCAACTTTAGGTTTCCCTGCTCTACACATACCATCAATGAGGGTGCTGTAAGCTATAATGTCAAGATGTAACTCGCAGTCTTCCATCTCTTAAAATAAGGTCAATTCCTTGGAAAGGCATTGGTTTTTACATAAACCATCTAAAAGAGTAGAGTACGTCATGACATTCGGTTCTTGAACACATGCTCGCATTTCATTTAAAAGATTCAATGCGACAATAGGTTGCCCCACACGACACAAGCCACCTATAAGAGTTTTGTAAGTGACAGTGTTGCGAATTAATCCTCTATTAGACATTTCATGAAAAAATCTTCGGCCATCATCCATCCTTTGCTCCATACAATATCTATTAATTAATATGTTATAGCTATGAGCATTAGGTTCAACGCCCCTACGAACCATCAAATCAAACACCTTTTTTGCCTCGTGCAATCTCCTTTGCAAACAATATCCATCCATCAATGCGTTATAAGTGAATATATTGGGATTAGCACCTCTTTGAACCATCCTTTCGATTAAATCCACTGCTTCTTCAACCATGCCTTGTTTACAAAGTGCATTTACCAATATAGTGAAAGTTCGTAAATTTGGATTTATTTTTCGATTCAGCATCTCATTCAACAATTTTGTAACATCTTTCCACCGGCTTTCATTGCAAAGACCATGGATCAATGAAGTGTATGTGATGACATCTGGTGTAACACCTTTACGAATCACTTTTGAAAAGAGGTCTAAAGCCTTATCAACTAGTTTGTCCTTACAAAGACCGTCAATAATTGTGTTATAGACCACAACATTAGCCCCGACATTTCTTTGTTCCATCTTCTTAAGGAATCCAATAGCCACGCTAGTATTCCCCATTTTACATAACATCCGGTTGGAGTTCTTTCTCCTCCATTACAATAAACAAGTGTACAGCCTCGGCCATTCTATCCTCGCCAATCAACCCCCTAATCAAAGTGGTAAGTGTGATACAATTTGGTTGATAACCAAGTTTGAAAATTCTAGCGAAAACAGAAAAGCCGAAATCCACCTTATTCAAATGGCAATAGCAGTTAATCAAAACAGTAAGATTACAAAGGTCGGCCTCAAGTATTCCCAATGACTCCATTTGTTTGAGCAAAGAAATAACAGCGGTATAATGTTTCATTCTGGCAATGGCTCCTAGCAACTGATTAAAATACACAAGTGATGACAAAGGTCTCATTCAAGCCATTTAATTATACAGGGCTAGGGCATCTTCAAGGGTATTGAACCCAGATTTGCATTGATTTCTGATAAAATTGTTATTGAGAAATTGTAATTTTGGATGAGGAGGAGGTGAAGTTGTAGAATAATGTGAATGGAAACAAACCCTAAATTGAGAATGAATTGAGCTTGCAGTAGCGTTAAGAAGACCCATATATTTTATTAAAATAGCTGATCCATTCATCGTCATGCCCACTCTTGTATCTTATCTTGTATGAGAATGAAGTTGTTACTCCATAATTTGAGAGAGAGAGTCTTCGGCCTGGGACCTCAGGTACGTTTTAATATTTTATTTTTAGAGAATTAAGGCAAAGGTCATATTCCTTCCTATATTTAGATTTTTAGGACAAAACTTTTCAAGTTTATAAATCTAGTTTCTGTGGTATAATGTCATTTATAAATCTAGTCCCTGTGGTACAATATCATTTATTTTTTTGGTCCGCGTCAGCGACACTATTTTTCACCATTTTACATATAATTTTTTGTACAGGGACTAAATTTATAAAATTATATGGAGTGTCCTATTTTTATACACTTTGAACATTATAAGGACCTTTTCCGAAAACCCCCTTTTATTTTCATGCTGATAAAGAGTATCATGATTGTATACATCTATACAAAAAAAAATTTCGTCCACATTTGGGGCTAAAACCTACCCCAAATTTTTATTAGATTATGTATTTTTAGGACTTAAAATAATATTGATTATGGATATAGGACAACAAACATTTCGTTTTCATTTTTAGCCCTACTTTCAAATTAAAGAGGCACGTGGCATGTTGTGATTGGTTGACGTTTTATGAAAATGGGTCTGCGCCAGCGGCTTTATTCAAAAATAGGGACTAAAACTATAAATAAAATGTTTGTTGTCCTATTTCCAAAATACATATTACAATAGGTCCTAAATTTACAAAGCCCCAATTTTTATTTGGGATTTATCTATTCTTAGTTATGAGAACAACTTAATAAATTGGAATCACTATTACTTATGTGAAATGTTAATAAAAATGCATAATTTACGTGGCATTTAAATTTATTTGTGTATGTGATTTTGGAACGATGTGTTATAAAATAATTAATTGGTAGAATTAATTATATGGAAATCAATTATCAGACCCTCATTAATCAATTACATTATAAACCTAAAACATAAATCCTACCAACATGACAGTTTTACGAGAACTTGAGTATATCTTTTGGGAGGAACTAAGAGATCACAAGAGGGAAGATCATACAACCTTCATATATTAAGGTTAATGCGATAATTTCTAGGATAAGTAATGTTTAGTCATTAGGAGCCAAGAGTATATGTTCCAAAGTTCCTTCTATATTTTTTTGAATTTTTTTTGTTAGAGTTTAGAATAAAAGAAGAAATTGTTTAGAGTATTTTATATGGTGGGAGAATTTTTGGGATAAAAATGAAAATACTTTGACTAAATACTAATGAAAAAAATTCGAGAGCCTTTACGTCAAATGATCCTAATTTTTAACACGGTCAAACACGACCCAATATTAGATGGTTGGCACAAATAATCCACATAACATGTAGGGGTGTTTGCGGTACAGTAAAAATCGGTACCGTACCATTTTGTACCGCAAATTAGTGGTAATGATTTACATTTTTTATTTACCGAAATTACCGAATTTTTTGTGGTTGGTTTTGGTTTTAGCATTTTAAAACCCGATTTATCGACTGTACCGCACTGAAATACTGTATCATAAATTATCGTATATTACCGTACCACATATTACCAAATTAATCAATACCCTTCATTTAAAAAAAATAATCAATGCCGTCTTTTTAAAATAATCAATACTGTTTTTTTTAAAACTATATTTAAAATAATACATATACCAAATTAATCAATACGGCTTCATTTTTTTGAACTCATCTCCTCCGTTCATTTTTTAGTATAAAAGATTGAAACACTACCTCCTTTTCATTCTACTCTTCTCATCACTATATCATCAACCACCATCACAAACGACACATCTTTTCCTCTAGCCACAATCTACCACACATCTTCTTCTCCGGCCATAACCTACCGCATGTCTTCTCCTGCGGTCAAAATCTACCGCACATCACAAATGAACCGTAACTTCTTAATTTTTTTTCTACCTTTTCCGGCCTCCCCCTCAGGCCGCCCTCTTTTTTTTTTCCCTTTTCATCACTTCATCAAATTATTAAGGACTATATTTATGTTTAAGTCAGAATATATATAAATTTAATGGCTATGTCCAAATTATTAATGGCTATGTTTAAGTCAGAATATATAGCAGTAAATACATTTTGATGTGCCATTATGCAGTATACATGTTTAATATCATTTTGTTTTCACCTTTTTGTAGATTACTTGAGGCAGTATAGATGATAGTGTAGTTCTTGCATTTGCAATTAGTAATTATATTTTTGCTACCCCTATCCAAGTTGGGAAGGAAGAATGATGTGATAACAGTGTAACGGAACATAATTTAATGTGACGACTTCGATTGAAATTTATTTGAGTTGCAATTTCATTGTGATGTTTATTTTGGGATTTAATGTTTATATGTAGTTATGGAGATGAGACAATTATGTAGTTTTTATTATTATTATTTTAAATATGCGTATGAACAAGTATATGAAAGTGGTACCAAACAAATACCATTATGTACCGAGTACTACCAAAATTACCATGAAGAGAAATTTATCGAAATTACTATATATTTCGAAAAATCGACTTTACTGAAGTTGCAAGGTTATATGTACTAAGTTTATTTCGTGGAATACACGCACACCACCCAATTAAAATTAGCTAAGAAGAGATATTTCCCAATTTTAATTTATGTAGCCGATTGATAAGTTAGCAAGAACAATTTCCAATTAATGCGATGAGATTGATAACATGATTAATTGAAATAAAATTATCCAATTTTATCCATTTTATCCTAAGCATACATCTATGTGATTTAATAAAGTAAATTGCGAAAATCACAACCACAACGCGCTAATGTACGAGGAAAACCCAAATAGGAAAAACCTTAGACGGCTGGGCCTAGACAAAATCCACTAAAAAATAGGTTTTACAAGAGACTCAAAAGACTTACAGACATTGATTCACTCAAGACATGCTTATGCCGTCCTCGACCTCCAAATATGTAGTACGCAACTCGACTCGTGTCACGGTATCCACCAAAGCCCAAAACCACCGTCTCTACTAAGCTTGAATGCAGAGATCCACTGCAAACTTGCTTGTTGAATGTCAATTTGATTGTAAGGGTTTTTGCTTCAAAAGTTGAAAATGGTGTTAGAGATTGATTTCACCAAAAAGATGAAAGTTATGAAAAGAAGCTCTCAAGAGGGTATGAAACTTCCTTGTGAAAAATAATTAATTTTTGTCCATATATTGAAACTATAAAAGTAGTGAACCAAAACAGTTTTGTGAAATAACTACCCGAAAATAAGTTAAAAATTTTCAAATCTGGCAGATCTCGTTCGAACGAGATCGTTCGAACGACATTTCTAACGAGTTTCCAGTGAAGACTGGGGAATGTCGTTAGATCCAGGTCATTCGAACGACCTGGAGAAAACTTCGAACGAGATTTCTATTTTTAAAAAAAAATGTTGAAATTAATTTCAAAAATGGTTCTTTATGAAAATTAATTATTTACGAACATTACTCTATATGAAAATTTCTCGTTATGAAAAATACTACAACACTTAAAAAAAATTTGGTCATATACCTTTTTGAAGAGCGAACATGAAATGCATATTGATGTCGCGTGAACTTTGGATGCAATGCTCGAATCTTTATTGTTGTATGATGCTTGATAAGGAATGACCCAAAAATGTTTTGTCCAACGGAATGTAGCCAATTTTACAAATGACTCGATTGGAAATTTGTCCTTACATTTACCGATGTACCCTGCATTTTGGTTTTGGTATATGGGTTAGTGTATCGGCTGGTAAAACTGGTAATTTTGGTTTGATGATTTCAATGTTGGTATGGTATTTGTATGGGTGATTTACCGACCAAACAGACTGATACCCAGCCCTACATGTTACTATCAAATATTAATAATGAAAAAATAACACAAATATATTAGATTAAGTACTCGGATTGAATAATTAAATTTCTTATTATAATTTTTACTTTGGTATCATATGATGCACAACTATTATGTGACATACATTATTATCTAAAAAATATGTCATCTTGATTTCTTTTCCTAGGTGTTTCCATTTGCGAGAAGAAAACCTCTCTACTCAAAGATGATTTTACACGGTAATGAAAAGATAATTTCCTTTAAAAAAGGAAAAATTTGAGAAAAAACTCTTCTCAAAAGCAAATCTCACTATTTATCACTTTTTTAGGGTCTTTTACTGCTTGAGATCGAGTGGTTCTCACTATTTTGTCAATGAGGCTACAATAGTTTTTTATTCACTAGGATCCATTTTCAGCTTTAGTGAGGGTTTAAAATATTTTTAGCGATGTTTTTTATTCTAAAAATCATCGCTAAAGGTGAAAATTGATACCACAACCACCACCCACCACCACCACAATTAGTTCGCATCCCACCACCAACAACATAGTTCTAACCCAAACTAAATATACTCAAGAATGCTAAATATGTTCAAAAACTTTGTATTTGTTGTTTTTATTCAACTAAAATCATCAACAACTTTTAATAATATTTTTTACCTAAAATGAACACGAGATGAACTTAAAAACCTCAAATTAACTTGAATTTGTAACAAAATAGCAAAATCTCCGCCTACATCATTCGATGATTGATTTTCGAAATGATAAAAAAAATGGCGATTTATCATCGTATGTGCAATACTGCCTTCTTTATACATTTTTTTTCTTCAACACGAGAGCATTTAAAAATATTTATACATTGTATTTTAAAAAGTATTACTTTCATGGGGGTGAGAATATTTGGGTCTCCTTTTAGCATAAGCATATAGTTACTGGTACAAGAGAATTAAATGAGCACTTGAGTACCAGCATACAATCCATGTGATGCACGAGCGATGTACAACAAACAAATATAAAGATAATTTTAAAAAATTAGTATATATCGTAAATTCAATATCTTATCTTAAATCCATTATAGTGATAATCCATTTTTTCCAATTGTTGCATGCTTAAAATAAACTGAAAACTGTCATATTTTTATCAACTTTTTATGCAACTAAAATACTATGATGCAAACTTTGTTCAATGTTTTAAATTTAAGTAATCAAACATTACTGTACCAAATGTAGAAAACGCATTCCAAATATACTATCTTCTATACATAAATAATACTCAAAGATGAAGCTAGGAAAACAATAAATATCTCCAAAACAAATTGTTTTAAATTATTAACAAGACATATACTTTAATATTTATCTAAAAAAAACATATACTTTAATATTCTTAAAAAAACATACACTTTAATATATATGTAAAAATTTATCCTACGGTGGATTTAGTTTTGAAATATTTCTAGTTTCAACTAAAAAATGGGTATAGTTAAACGAAAAACTATATGTAAAAACTACATTTCTACGTTTAGAGAAATATTTTATATGTAAAAAATTATCTTATAATTTGTCTTTATAAATATCATTACCCAATAACTCTATCAGTTTGTCTTTGTAAATGATCCATTTTCTATTATTTGTAAATTTTATACCTAACCAATTTCATATATTACTTGAAAGTTCTTATCTTAGACTCATCCATCACGGTATGTCCTAGAATATATGAGATTTTAATGTCATATTTTCAAATATATGTCATAATTAGTGCAATTTTTTTGTGAAAAGTTTATATCTTATAAAAATTAAAATGATGGTACACATGAGGTGAATTTTTTTTAATGTTGCTCTTTATATTCTATAAACATTATAATCTATAAAAAAAAATTATATCCTATAAAATATGTATTCTATTTTTGCTGAACGATTAAAATGTTCAATAAAAAACGTCACTTTTCCTTGAGAAATTATGATATAGGTGCTATCATCCTATTCAATAAATAAATGGGTAATAAGATGGACGGTCAAGGGAACATGTTAAAATTAAGGAAGCATTTAGTACATGGTATTCAATAATTAAATGGGTGATAAGATAAACTGCATGTGGAGACAGATTAATTTTGAGGGAACATTTAGTACACCAATTTTGACATTAATTACAACATTAATACCTATAAAAATACCGTATTAGAGGTATAATATAGATTACCACAGTAAGTATACCTAGTGAAACCCTTCCATCTAACCTTTTACCTGCAAATAAAACCCATAGCCCAACTTTATAAACACTCTAAGGGTCCCAAGTTGTTCTCTCTCAAATTAAAACGTAACATATTTCTCAAACATTGTTATGTACAAAAGTGGGGATGACAATGAAGACATCTATTATTGTTTCCCAAACCTTAAGCTTAAGATATGTGGCTCTTTTCAATGCTACTACAAACTCGATTGATTCTCAATTGAGGGTTTGTTTCCATTCTCATTCTTATTATTCTACTCTTTCTCAAACTCCAACTCCAACTCCTTCAGATGGAAAACTAAAACAACTTTTGAATAACCCAACCCACTTTTATAATTTTGTCACAAAGCAATGCAAATCTAGCTTCAATAGCCTCCAAAATGCCCTATCTTTGTTTAATCAAATGGCTCAAATTCGACCCTTTCTCTCCATTCTCTATTTTAATCAGCTGCTGGGGTCTATTGTCCGGATGAAAAATTATACCACAGTTATTTATTTGTTTAAACAAATTGAATCATTGATAATAGTTAAGGTTGACCTTTATACTCTTCATATCTTAATTAATTGCCAGTGCTTTCTCAATAGGGTTGATTTGGGTTTCTATACTTTAGGGAGAATCTTCGAACTTGGTTACCAACTAAACTGTATCACGTTCAATACTTTGATGAGCGGGTTGATTGACGAGGATAAAATGAATAATGTTGTACACTTATTTAATCAAATGAAGATGAAAGGGATCCAACCCAATGTCATAACATGTGGGACCATTATCAATGGGCTATGTAAAATGGGAAACACTTGCATTGCTATTGGATTGCTCAAGAAGGTTGACGAAAGAAGTTTGGGGGTTAATCTTGTGTTATAAAACACAATTAGTGACAGTCTTTGTAAGGAAAAACTAGTGGATTAGGCTTTATACCTCTTTTCGAAAGTGATTCGTATAGGGGTTACACCAAATGTCTTCACATACAATTCATTGATCAACAGTCTTTATAATTCAGGGCACTGGAATGCCACCGAGAAATTATTGAATGAGATGGTGAACCGAAAAATAAATCCTAATGTATAGACTTTAAATATTTTGGTAGATGCACTTTGTAAGGAAGATATGGTTGAAGAAGTAACAGATTTAATAAAAATGATGATTGAAATAGGTGGCAATCCTGGTATATTCATGTACAATGCTTTAATGGATGGATATTATTTGCAAAGAACATTGCAGGGAGTAAAGAAGGTATTTGATGTAATTGTTGTTAGGGGTATAAAACCTGATGCTCATGCTATAACATATTAGATAATGGATATTGTAAGGAGCAAAGGATGGATGATTCCCAAAGACTATTTCATGAAATGTTTCTCGAAGGATTAATTCCTAACATTGTCACTTACGATAATCTTATAGGTGGCTTATGTCGTGTGGGGCAGCCTCTTGCCGCACTAGAGCTTCTAAATGAAATGAAGGCTTGCGGCCAAAAAACAAATGTCATGACATATAATATTATATTAGATGGTTTATGAAAAAATCAATGCCTTTCTAGGGTAATGGAATGATTTCAAGAGATGGAAGATTGAGGGTTGCATCTGAACATTGTAACTTACAATATGTGTAAGTATGGGAAACCTCGAGCTTCTAATGAACTCTATAGTAGTTTTTCTAGCAAAGACTTTCCACCAAATGTCCGTACGTATAATATTTTGATTAATGGATTCTTCCAGGAAGGGATGCTAAGAGAAGCAAATGAATTTCTCATAAGAAATGAAGAGAGTGGTTGCTCGCCTGATGGTTGCACTTATAATATTATGATCGAAGGATTCCTTAAAAAATAATGATACATTGGGGGAAGTGCGACTTCTTTATGAAATGGTTAATAATGGATCATGTGTTCATGTATCTACAACAACTTTGTTAATAAATTCTCTTGGTAAAGATGTATTGTATGATTTCTCTCCAAGTTTTGATTGTATGGAATGCTCAAAAAATCCAAAATTTAGGATGGACTTCGCTTCATCAATAGGAAGAAGTACCTGGTTTGTGTTATGTTCTTACGGTTGAAAAAAGGAGATAATAGATGTTTAATTTGCACTTATTATGTTTTTTACTTGCTAGTTCAAACTTAAAAAACTCGAGTTAATGGACAACAATAGTCGGCCTGAGGTATTATCTCTACATTCATATGAAATTAAGGTCAAGATGAAAATGAGGCCTACTTTGCTGATAATTTCTCTACATTTACCTTCCAAAATTGCCTTTTATTAATCTGTTTGTGCCGAAAATGAGGCCTACTTTAGGTTGTTTGCGTACGTTATCTTATGCAAATTTGTTTTTAGAATTGGTGTTGTTTTAATCTTATATTCTTTGTTGATATGTGTGTGTACAAAAATTATTGATTTATATTCTTGGTCAACCACTGATGGTAGTCTTGTGTTTCATTGATTTAGGATGTTAATATTGTGTTTGTAGGAGTTGTTGTTGTATGTGTGTGGATGGATTTGGTTTGGTTTTAGACTTGGGTTGTTAAGAAAGTTTTTATCTTAATGTTTGATATTCCTTGGTTAGTGCTAATGCAGTATCACTCGACAAATCTTAAAAAGAAATAAACACTAAAATTTACTTGCTATTATTTAATTTTTCAAGATTACCTGAAGGCTGCAACGGAGGATGCTTTATCTTCCTAAACTTATGATGTTTGTCAAAATTTGAATAAACACGAAGTTTTAGATTATCAGCTCTTCTTCAAAAATAAATTATCAATTATATGAAAACATCATTTATGTGTGTGTGTGTGTGTGTATATATATATATATATATATATATATATATATATATATATATATATATACTAGCGGAATACCCGTGCCTAAAGGCACGGTGAAAGTTTCCAAAGTGCGTAATGGCAAAAATTTTAAAAATACGTAACCACGAAACGACAAAATTTTCCAATAAAGTCCGAATATAATTTTGAAAAGTAAAAAGTCATGTATAATAAATGTTTAATATATTATAAGTGTAGATTTTCAAAGTATTTAGTCACAAAATTTCTTTTATAATACAAATGTGTAAACAATTTTAAAAAATATTGGACAAAATTCCCTTTATAGGATTATCCTCAATGTTTAATCCAACAAAACAAAGTCCATTTTGGACCTCCTATAAGAAACATAATCAAAATATACTCAATAACATAGAATCAGGGCAAACTTCAAATAAACCAAAATTTAAAGCACCTAAATCCAAATATATGTTTTATATCAAACATATCATAAATTTTACATAAGAAAGCTCATATAGTCAAATAGTTCATTCACAGAGTATACAATATTTCAAGTAATAAATTTACATTGGTAATGAAGTAAACCACTACTACAATTAAAAGTCTTTGTTGGAACTTGGATCCTACAACTTTTCTCTTCACTTTCTCTAAGCTCACTTAGTTTCTTCATTCAACAATATCGCTTTACATCTCAAAAGCTATAGAAGTTGCATCATGTACCTGCTCAAAATCATAAAAAAAAAAAAAAAAAAAAAACTTGTGAGAACATATGCCAAAATACAACTTCAGTAACAAAAATAAAAAGAGAATCACTAATAATTCATCATGAAAAGAGGGGCTCACCATGAAACTCATGGCATCCACGTAGCACGAATATAATCTCTTATTTTTTGGCTGCTAAAAGAAGTAGTGACGTTTAAAATATATGTTTAAATATGTTAACATCGTAAAAGTTTTAATTTCAATCAAAACTTCCACACAACAACATGGTCATTTCTAATATTAAAGCAAAAAATATACAAAGATTTAATGCTTTCAGAAGCCTACAGATATGAGATTAGTTTGGCATTTCATTATATTTTATAGGCCTGCACATAAGCCTACACATAAAGTACCAATAATCACCCATAATAAAGCATCCAACACATAAAGCATTCTCTAACACCAAAAGTGAGAAGGAAGATAACAATGATAGTTAGTTGCTTGATGTAATGTAGAGCTTCATTTAGACTGTTTTAAATAGGAACAAATGAAACAAAATCAAGGTTAAAAAAAGAAGTGAAACTGAAATTTATAACCCTTAATTTAAAACCCAGGTCCCAAATATTACGTAAAAATAATATTCTAAAATATAAATTTACTCTAAAAACTAAATCTAAATATCATCAAAAATATAGACTTTTCATCAAAAATACAATTAAATCACATTAGATGGATCCAGTACATTGTGAACAAATGAAGATTAAGAATTTTAATAAATTCATACCATATATTGAGCCCTAAATTTGTGAATTTAGCCTTCCACTACTACGAATGTCTGGCCTTCTTCGCGGGATTCCCACTCTTAAACACCCCCGACACCAAAAACAACCCATCATATCCCATGTGCATCATCAACGACGCATCCGCTAGCTTCGCTGCATACAGAAACTTCACAGGCATCATCGCTTTGTTAGTCGATCCCAAACTTCACAGGCAGTGGTAAATATGGCTGCACATGCCACAACATTTCCATTTTAGTATTTTAAATTCCCAATTACCTTGTACAATAACACACCAAAGTAGTTGGTGCTCTATAGTGGGACTATAAAAAATCATACTTTGAAATCCCAAAAACCATGAATAGCAGAAAAAAATGACAAAAACATTAAACATTGAAGATTTAGTTGTAATTAATGTAACATGTAGATATCTGTATCTGTAAAACATAACACAAAGCAAAGATAAACCAAACACATATAAAAAAAACTTATAGAGGTTGTTCATAAACTTTTTTGACGCACAAAGATGGTAAATATACCTACAGTGCAACCCATAAATCCCAAAAAATGCCTAAATCCCAAAAAATGCCTAAATCCCAAAGATGAACCAAAAGAAAGCTTAATCCTATAGAAAATAATTAACAATCCTACAATCCAAAGGCTAGAAGCCTAATAAGATTGACTCATTGTAAAATCAAATTAAAAAATTAAGATAAATAAGAAAATCAGAGCTTACAGATAGAGATCCAACTAATGCTAACTCAGAATTGTGGCAAAATCTAAGAAAGATTGAGTACAAAGTTACATAAAGAGAACCTACTAAGATACCAAAATCAGCTCCGGTCATACCAAGAAATTGGCTAAGATACCAAGAAATTGGTGGTGGAGGAAGAATAGCAGGCTGCTTGCTCCACTTAAAACTACCACGACACTGCTTGCCCCACTTAAACTGCCACGAAGCTGCTCGCTCCTCTTGAATTACCTGCCACAAAACCTCATCAACCAACAACTTTTTGGATGTTGCTTCCTTAATATTCTTCAAGACCATCTTGTTATTAGGGTCCGTGAAAATGTTAAATACTGCATCTGGAGGGAGACCAACATCCACTTTCACATTTTTAGCAGACCAACCTTTATCTGAGGAGTTTTATCGGCCCAAGTAGGATTCTCTTTCCGAGCTTGTAGCTGCTTCTCTACATTAAGTGAAAGTGGGCATGAGTTTTTGAATGTTTTTGAAGTAGTTTTTACCTTTATATATTTTTACCAATATATAATGGACATGCTACCTACATGGTGGCAGAAATTTTCATATCAAGGAGTTTTTGAATATGAAGTGAAAGTGAAAGTGGGCATGAGTTTTTGAATGTGAAAGTGAAAGTGGTGGTAAAAATATATAAAGCAGAAATATGAAGTGAAAGTGGGCATGAGTTTCCATTATATATTTTTACCTTTGATTAAACACAAACAATATAATTTTCATATCAAGGAATAAAGTACCCACTACAAATTTTGTTCTACAAATTTTGTTTCTTAAATAAAGTATCCATGGTGGTCTGCCCCATTGCTCTCCACATGAGCAGTTGAAAAAAATGTGAAAATGTCATCAAATGAGCAAGCAAAAAACAGAACTTCAAGGATCTAAATAAGTAACAAATTATGACTCATTTGAAGTTTTTAAAAGAAGGTTTTATTAGTTTCATTTCATAAATGTTAAGAGACAAATACTACATAAAAAGTATGTAAAACACAAATTTTATGTGTTTATATTAGAACTTTTTTAAATCTCTCAACCATATCCACTTCGGATGAAAAAGTGAATGACTCAACCTAAAACATATCTAAGTCATGGACCAAAGTTGGGTTTTATGTATATCACAAAAACTCAAATGTTAATAATAAATATCATAGAAAAACAGAGTAAAATTTATAAGCATAAAAATTATTTAAGAAACAAAAAATAAAGAGACAAACATGTTTTTATATAATCAAACTCAAAGAAACAAAATAGATACATATATATATACAGTAGCGTAAATATGTGTTTAAGAAGCACACAGAAATGAGGTACTTGGCATGAAGAAATTTGGAGCACCTTGCATACAGCCACTCTAATGAAGGAGACATACGCCCCAAAGTTTTTTTGGTCCATATCTATAACTAAACACAACACATACCAAACTCATATGCATAGAACTCCAAACCCATACACATCAAACCCATTTACGTCAATTTCTTTTGCAAAATAAACTTGCATACCTAATTTACCTGTAGAATGAAGGAAAAATTAATTTATATTGAGTGTGAGTAAAACAAAAGTTTAGGTTTCAAACCTTGAGTTTTATTCCCAAATATTTTTTAACCGAAGAAGTAGCTGAATTCTGAGATTTGCAACTCAAAAATCAAAACACCTACCAAGTCTATATCACATATCAAATATTAATAAAGTGAGAAAAGGAGATGGGTTTTGGTTTTGGGTATCTGTATACCGAAACACCCACCAAGTCCAGATTTCCACAAATAACGATTTAACCCACCCACCAAGTCTAGATGTAGACGAAACAGACTTCAGATCCTCTAATATTGGATAGATTTAATTTGAATCCATTTAGTTTTCGTTTGAATAGATTTTGAGGATTTTCGATTTGCTGAATCGAGTTGAGCTTTGGTTTGGGTAACCAACAATGTCACCTAGTGAGTGACAGAAGGTTTATGAGGGGAGGTCGAGGAGAGGTTGGAGAGAGAGAGAGGCGTCCTTTGTTTGTCATTATTTTTCACTGCCCAAGAGTGGGTGGGTAAGAGATTTAGCAGCTCGAGGATGGAGTTTGAAGATTTGATGGGATAGAAAAGCGGACAATTTTGCAGGCCCACGTGGCTCCGATCTAACGTTGACAAAATTTCTCGAGCCATGTGTGGGAAGAATATCAGAAAGGGGAAGTCGGTGACTGTGTAAGTATAGAAAGAGAGAGAGGGGTGAAATCGTTAAAGATGAAATCACGTTCTCAATATTTCTCGAGCCATGTGTGAGCAGAATATGAGACGTGTTTGATAGAGAAAGGGGAAATGATCTCATCCCTCCATTTTGTGTCTAGGTGGGTTTAATCTCAACCACAAAATGTCTTTCCAACTTATGGAACAGTGAAAACACCATTCCTCCTTATTTTATATATACATATATATATATATATATATATATATATATATATATATGTATGTTTGTGTGTGTGTGTGTGCTAGGAACGTCTCATAATAAACTATGTTTTGATAAAATCTTGGAAGGAGAAAGATGCACTACACGAAAATTAGCAACTTGTCATGGTAATAAACCTTGATAAGGCAACCTTGTCACGATCTTTGATCGTGACAAGTTTTGGGGTGACAATTCCTTTGTCACGGACTTGTCATTGTCAAAGTCCGTGACAACATTTTAACTAGTCATGGAATTTGACCATGACAAGTCCGTGACAAATGAAAAATTTTCACTGACTTTGACCGTGACAAGTTTGTGACAATTTTTCCTTTGTCATAGACTTGCTATGGCCAAAGTCCGTGATAATTCTGGGCAAAATTTAAAAAAAACTCCTGGGCAGTATGGACACTGTCACTGCCCAACAGTATATTTTAACCTGTTACACCATATTTAAACTTGTTCAAATAGTATATATCAAGCAACATTCAACAATTCATAAAAACTACATATGAATTAACCAACAAATATTCATAACCAACCAACATTCAACATTCAAATGAAATAAATACAAATAATATCCAATAATGAATATTCATAAGTATGAAAGTAATACAAATAATGTCAAGGGCTTGGGTTTTGAACGAGTCTGAGGAGGAAGGTAGGCCACACTACATATGAATTGATACAACCCTTAATTTTTTGAACGCTGCATTGCTTGTCCAACCACAAGGGTTCATACTCTTTTTCGGGCATAATATGCGCGATGCGAACCCTTGTCTCAATATCTCGTAACACGTGTCCATGAACCACACTACCCGCCAGTGTGTCCAGATCCCTCAAACCCTAGCTACGAGCTTGCCACACCGGAGGTCTATTACATACACACTTGGCCAACCCAATGTTGAAATAGGTTGTTCGACTGGGGTCAAGGAGGCAAATTCATCATATGCACGCGATGAGTGGGTGCATATCGACGATGAGGGTGAGAGAGATGGAGAAGTGGAGTCCTCGTCTACCGCTTTCCCCTTGACCTTACATGAGGTGGACCCCAACTGACGCTTCATGTACTCAAATATATCGAGGATCGTTGCCTCCAACCTTTCTAACTTATATCCATGGGTGTCCACCTTATAAGCTAACTCGGTGTTTCTCGTCTTAATCTCGGTGAGCCTCGACTCCCCACCCGAGAGCTCACTCCCTGTTCACTCCTTGTGATCCGCCCTGAGCACTTGGTTTAGTGCGTCCGTAGCTAAAGACGCCTTGTCATCATCAGACTCGGAGTTGTGCACTTCCTTAAGCTTTGCCTGAAACGACAAAAAGTACGCGATTAGTTAAGTTAATAAAAAAATTATAACATAATTAAAAAAAATAAACAATTTAAAGATATTTTTATAACTTACAATGTGGCTTCCATGATCAGGGACACCTCCTTATACTTGACCTCCTGCGTTTGAATTGCCACATAGGCATCGATCCTATGTGGCCTACTCCCAGGGCGCCACTCCCTGTCTCTTGAAATAAAATAATGAAAAATTAGTAAGTAATGAAAAGTAATGCTAAATTAGAATAACATAAAATGAAAATTAAAGAAAATTAAAAACTTACCATCTTGTGCTCCACCTTGGCGTAGAATGTACGCCCGGAGTAGTGCACATCGATCCTTTTGGCCCGATTTTCTCTCCCCGATTGACAAGGGGTTAATTGACGATCTTGGATCTCATTATCGACAAACTGCTACTAGTTTGCCAATGAGATCGGCTCCTTCAATGGTATCGTGTCACAGACCCTCAATATGGACTCTCGGTCCTGCCCAAAGTACCTTGTTCGCATATTTTTCTTCTATGTTTTGTATTGATCTCTCAATTGTTCCAACGTGAACTTGCGGACATGTGGGGGCAGGTCGAATTGTTCCTATCAAGCAAATACAAACCAAAAAGAAAGTAAGTGTTAGTTGTATTTAAATTATAAATATAATAAAATATAAAGATAAATATAAAAATAAAGTGAGTAACTACCTGGAGTGCCCCCCAGATGGCCATTTTGAGCTCGACGGGCACCTTCCTCTAATTCGTGTACCCCAGGACGATGATCGTCTTAAGAAACCTATGGCCCTAGCTTCTAAGACCGTCTTTTTCTCGATGACAGACCCCAATTTGCCCCATTTTGGGGGCCTTTTGGAATACGAGCCTTCCTCGCCTCAGCAACCCTGTCATCCTGATGAAGACATTTCCTGCAAAAAATGTTGTTACTAATACAATCATGTATATGAGAAATTGATCAAATCCAAATGAATAAAAATATTGCACAAGTTAATGACATTATAAATCTAAATATTGTTTCAATTTCGGGTCATGTCATGGACTTTGAATTAATGCATAAATTGATTAAAATTCAAATTAACATACTCACTAACAAAAAAACCAAGTTTGATTCAAATCCAATAATAACAAAGCATTAGAAGAATACAAGTTAACAACATTATAAATCTAAATACAAGTTGTATAGCATAATTCACAATCCTTTGCAAGTTGGATGAAAAATTTGATGGAACCTTCAAATTATATATTGTGTTTAAAAGAACCTTCCTTTCCTTACTTGTGAAAGTAAACGCATCAAGGGAATTATTGTCTTATTTATATTTGGTAGAATCACAACCCTAAATTTTAGAAATGCCTAGGGCCAATCAACTCAATGGCCATCAAAATGTTGAAATCCACCAATCACTAGCAATTCAAATAATAATGTGAAATATTAGAAACACTTAGGACCAACCAACTCAATGGCCATGTAAATTTTCAAATCCACCAATCACCCACAATTCAAGAATCCCAAACAACAATTCAAATAATAATGCGAAATATTAGAAATGCCTAAGGCCAACCAAGTCAATGGTCATCTAAATGTTCAAGTCCACCAATCAACGACAATTCAAGAATCCCAATAATTCAAAATATTCAATAAATGAGAAACATCTTAGCGCGATAAGGTGACATCATTTTTAAATTAGCACAATAAATAATAAAGTGACATCATTTTCAAATTAAAATAATAAATTTATAATAAATTAGCACAAAAATTACAAAAATAAAATAAGTGCATGTGTTTGTGTTTGTGTGTGTGTGTTTGAAATTATTTTTAAAGTCTCAAATTAATTTCAAATTATTTGGGTTTTCATTTGAAATCATTTTAGGGTTTTCATTATAAGATGTATGTGTGTCTCTGTGTGTGTGGTAAGTGTGTGTGTATGTGTGGTGTGTGTGTGTGTGTGTGTGTGGTGTGTGGGTTGTAGTTTTTTTTAGGGTTTTCAAATTAATTTCAAATTTATTAGGATTTTCATTTGAAATCATTTTAGGGTTTTCATTTTAGGGTGTCTATGTGTGTGTCGTGTGTGGGTTGTGTTTTTTTTAGGGTTTTCATTCTAGTGTGTGTGTGTGTGTGTGTGTGGTGTGAAGGAGAGAAAGGGAGATGTACCGAAATGAAGGATAGAGAGAGATGTCGGTGAATGGTCCTTGCCGCTGCTGCTACAATTAGAGAGAGAGAGAGAGAGAGTTGTAATGGTAAAGCAAAATGAGGGTTGTTACTATGAACTAATTAAAAATGTTGTCACGGTCCTATCATAGACTTTGACCGTGACAACTTATACAGTTGTCATGGTCAAAGTCTGTGATAGGATCTTGACAACTTTTTTTCCACGGTCATTGACCGTGAAAAAAATGTGTATTTTGTTATCACGATTTTTTATCGTGACAACACTGGCCGGTATTAGAGTGACAAATTTTCAATTTTTGTATAGTGATGCATGTTGAATATAAAGTAGTCAAATTAAAAAATATAAACAAGTTAAGGATAGGTGTTAAAAAATTCCAAAGCATTTATAAATTCCATTAGAGATTAACCTTTTTGAATTAGATTAAGGAATACATATAAATTAAAATTATCGAGGTAATAATCATAATTTATATAAGACATTAGAAAACATTATACAACGGAAAAGTTTATAAACCAAAGAACTATATTACATTAGTGATTTAGTGACAGTAATTTAAAGATACCATCGATTGAGTCTTAATGATGCAAAAGATTTGTTTTTCTCTTATTTTTTTCTTAAACAACTAAGGACATCTTCTCATTTTATTTATTAAATAATTGAAAATAGACCTAATTATGTGCCTAGTACTTTTAAGTGTTATATGTATCAGGTTCAACAATTTCTATTTATTATTCTCAACTGAAAAAATTGGGTTTAGGGTTTGAGATTTGTGTTGCATTGAGTTTAATATTCAGAAACTGATGATCTGGCAAGGACATTTCGCCGATATTAATTGAACATTATCACGGAAGGTTATCTTTATTCAAGTATGATTTTATTATCCGATTAAAACTTGCTAATTAAATTTTTTTTAGAATATTGATGAAATACAAATTTGTTTATATAATGATGAATTGCATAAAGTTAATTTATTTTTCAATATCTACAAAGTTTGTTTAAAATCAATTTTAATATATATTGGGTACAACATAATATTGTGCATTGCCCATTTTTCTTTCTTGTTTCCCCTTTTTGTCTATTTTATGGTGTGGCTTTATGTGAGCCATTGCCTCCGTCAACATAAAGGTGGTAGGCGTTGCTAGAAGCATCACGAGGAAGTATGAATATTTCTTATTGTCACTCGTATGAATTACTGGTTTCAAGTGATACGAAAGAAGACTTCCTTTAAGTCATGATCTCATTCAAAAAATAAGTGAAGTGGAAGAAAATGTAAAGCTTCGAACGAACTGCATGGGAGTTGGTAGCATTACAATTTGAACAATTGTCCTCAAACTTGGATAAACTTCTGTAGAGTTCAAGGAAAATGTCTGTAGTGAGTTGCGTCAATAGAAATGCAATCAATAACCCATTTCATGCTAAACAAATTTTGTTATATCCCATCGCTTGGAACAAGGTGCATCGGGATTTAAACATGTAAAGGTCCTACAATTTCATAGAAGCCTCAAGTGATAAGAGTGCCTTGATTGGGTCAATGCAGTTAAAATGATCTCATAAAGGTACCTTTGCATTTCTCAACACCAATTTCTCTTTGAGACTTTGATTTTGTTAATATGAGAACTATATCCTGTGTTTTGTAGTTTTGAAGAGATACTCAAAATTTACTAATTCATTATGACAGTGGGCATATATATAGATATATCCAATGTTTTATATATATGTTTTGTATTCAAAAGATGTTGCTACAGGTACTACAAATAAATACATATACCCAATATTCGAAGGAGTTTGTAATGTGTGTTTATCATGTGTTATTGTATAAATATATTCATACAAATCAAATGCTTTTGATTGATTCTGCTTGAAATGGTTCCTTTTAACCCCCTATAATTAAACAATTCATTATGTTAATTTGTCCATATGAATTGGTGACTTGTCAGATCTACCAAATAATTTTGGATTTTAATTGTTATGCTTACATTTATGCATTTTAGACACCTAATAATTCACAATTTCAATTCTTAAACCCTTACATTTTCTCACAATGCATTCAGTTGATTTATGTATATTAAAGGTCCAACGGAAGGTTGTGGAAAGGTCCCAACATGTATTATAAAGTCATACCATTGATATCTGATGGATCACTCATGCATCTCCTACCATTTTTAATGCTAGAACATTAAGTCCTAAGTCTATAGTCGGTTTGAAATCGATCTTTAATTTATCCTTCTTTTGATTTACTTTTAGACCTTAAATTTGAAGATTCCAGATCTTGCTTCATCGTGTCTAATTGTTTTGTAAGGCTAAGCAATCAAATCTCATGCTTAATACCAATGGGATGCCCTCATCTCAGTGGCTGGCAGTTGAGAAGGGAGCTTGATACTCTTTATTTATCTAGGAGTCCCTTCCCACCATCCAGCCAACCAATTCGAAAAGGTTGGGTAAGTGGCTTGACAGGTCGGTGGAATTAGTAACCATTTTCGTCGCAATTCGGTGTAATTTGGACCCATTGTTGATGGGCATCGAGTGTAAAATAGGCCATGGAGGAACCCGTTTATGATAATGGGCACGACACTCGAGGTAGTAAGTAAATAACCAAAAGTTATTGGATGAATGCTGTTAAAATGTGTTCAGAGAGAAGGAGTGAGTGCCTCGAAGACTGTACAGTTCAGGTTGGGGAAGTGCTGTTGGATATTATGAACGCAAATACAGAAATGGAACTCTTTATATATCACAATAATGTCAATTTCAATACAAAAATGTAACTTCTGAATAGATAGTAGAAAGCTTCAAGGCGTGATGTCACTTTCCTAAATACAGTATTTTCCCCACACGAATAATTTTGATATACAAACGGGAATCCACAAATCCGTACTCAAGATACAATGAAGCAACTTGCACTGCCTGCAACTTGTATATTTGAAGATAGACTTTGGATGCAGCAGCGAAGAACAGTCAATCAAGTTCTTATTCTGTTTATGTGCACAAAACAGAATAAGATAATTTATATCTCCTGAAAATTGTAAGAGAGTAATAGCAAGGGTTGTAAATTTCAGAACTGGGTAATATCTGTTATATGTGCAAATTCGTTTTAGGCAGCCTTTATTTATAGATAATGAAAGGCTTTGTCTTCAAGAGTCATGACTGTTGGATTAACAGTCTTAATCAATTCCGAAATGGTATGACTGTTAATTACCAACAGTCTTAAGTCATTTTCGAACAGGTACAATTAATACCGAATCGGTTTTGCACGGGTCAACCAAAAAGTGACCGCGCCCGATCTACCGCGATCCGACCCGGATGAATCCAGGCAACCCACTACCACTGCGGACACGCGGTGTGTGAAGTGCAAAGTGCGCCACTAGCGCCTCTACAGCCCACTGCCCCGGATCCACACGCGCGAGCGCGTGTACGTGTGCGTACGATGCTTCGCACCGTATTGAGGTCTCTTGAATAGCCTCTTAAATGCTAGATGAATTAACTCTTCTTCTTCCATTTGTACTTATTAAGTGTACAAATTCTTAATATTTTTCCAATGTGGGACTCAAAGGTTTCCCACTCCTTTTACAGCTTAGTGGTAGCACTTAGCTTTGTACATTTTCCAATGTGGGACACTATCCCTTTTTATATTTGGGTTAGCTTCCCACCTCTTACTCATACTTCCAATGTGGGACAAGATCTTAAAGCTCTTACACCCAAAAAAATCTTACTCACTTATTTTAAAAATCACCAACAAGTGCAGACCACTTGAGGTGAGGTTGGAGGAGGGTACAAATAGGGGTAGAGCTCTAGCGGGCTCATGAGCAGGGGACTAGGGTTTGGGGTAGTGGAGGAGCTAGGATATTACATTGGGTGGGGGCACAAAATAGTAACGGGGGTTCGAGGGCAGTAGCCACCCCCCCCCCAAAAAAAAAATAAGGGTTATTTTTTATAATTATTTAATTAATAATTTGTGTTTTTAGACAATTATAAGTCAAATACAATACATACATGTGAGTGTTGACGTACATATAATTTCAGTTCAAATTAAGAGTCTGTGTTTAGGAAAAAAACAGAAAAGGAATTATAACGATCTTAATGGCTAAATTTAAAATTTAGAAATTATAATTGATTATTGAAATTTTAAGTGACGCACTATACATAATTTTCAAAATATTTAGGGGTAAAAGTTCAGTTTTAAAAATTTTGGGTGGGGCACTTGCCCACCCTAGCATCCACGTAGCTCCGTCCCTAGTTTGGGGAGATATAATCAGTAGGTGGATGAGGTAGAATCATGAGACCCGGAGATGAGGATATTGGTGCTACATTGAGTTAAACATGGGATATTGTCTACCCGAAGTTTCCGTCGGATGAGTGTTTTACAACAGTGGAGGAACTAGATGGTGGTAAGGGTTAGTTTTTTTGGGGGGGTGGGGTGGGGGTAGCCATTGGCCGGGCTCAGGCCGGGCTTATAAAATTATGAGCTATCCCAAGCCCGCTCGGGCCTGGATCGGGCCTTATTATGTAATCCCAAGCCCGCCTAGATTTGAAAGCTCTTTATCCAGGCCAGTTAGCCAAGGGCGGTTACTGTTTTTTTAATAAAAAATTATTTTTTTCTTAATCAAAGACCTATTTTTTAATTAAAAACATGTTTTAAACTTTATATATTACAGAGTCTATATTTAAAGTTCCCCACTCTACATAAAAGACTTAGTATATGTTTTTATATTATAAAAGTTACCCACTTTATATATTTATTTATAACTTTGTAGTCTTAAACTTTAATAATAAATTAATACACACACACACACACACACACACACACACACACATATATATATATATATATATATATATATATATATATATATATATATATATATATAATTTTCGAGCCTCGGGCCGGGCCGGGCCTCATCGCTCTTAAGAATTCATGCCCAAGCCCACCCAAAAAAAATCGGGCCTATCAAATTTTGCCAAGCACGCTTTGCGGGCCTATTCACCTTACCCAATCCCTATTTTTTTATTAGGTGGGCTTGGCGGGCCTCGGGCCTATGGCCACCCCTAGGTGGGGGTATAACGGTGGCGAGGATGTTGTAGTTGTTTTGCTCAGTTTAACAATGAATTGTAATAGCCTCTCCTTATATCGTCCAGTTAGTTAGAAACAAAGATGAAATGAAGGCTTTGGAATGTTATGTATTTGCACTAGGTTAGTCATTAGTCACCTTTTTTTCCTCTCTCGTTAAGAATTCATTATATGTATATATATATACTAGGCGTGCAATCGTATCAATTAGAATATTTATTTAAACTATTCCAAATTAGAATAGTTTTTTGTGTGCTTATAAATTATGTTAACCAAAACACTTCCATTTAAGCCTATAAAATCCAAGTATCACATGAAAAAAGACAAAGCAACTTAAACCTATAGACCCATCTTCAAACTCTCTCTCTATCTCTCTAAAGGAAGAACCCCACGCTGAAGAACTTAGATGACCAACACCCACCGAAATAAAGAAAGAACCCCATACTTAGCCATATACACAAACCTCTCACGTCTAAAAGCTCCATAAGCACGAACAAACGACATAACCATTTAATATTATCATTTTCAAACTAAACTTTTTGCCGTTGAAATATAAGAAACTAACTATTATAATGAATAGATATTTTGTGTCATAATGAATACATATTTTGTGTCATTTTTTAAAATATGAAAATATTTTTTTACTCAAAACTCATGTGTTCTCACATCTAAATCAAATTTTAATTTTCCAATATTTAAAATTATGCAATAATTTACACATTTAAAATACAACAAATAAGAACAAACTAACTACACACACTTGGAACCAAATTCAAATAACAAATATACTTATAGATCTATTAATCTATTAACCTCTCTACCCACTTCCTTTTAAACTACTAAGAAGTTTGGCTATAATTTTATAAGCATAAAACATGCACATAGATATAATTAATAGCCATAAAAACATTTCACAAATTATAATAATACAATATCAAACCAAAAGCACACCATATGCATACTAATATTCACACATACTAATATTTATGAAACTCCATTCTCCTTTCTCCTTTTGTCTGTCCAAACCCATTTATGCTTTTCTGATCGACATCTTCACAACACCAAAATCCACCCTGCATTAAAATTCTGCAAACACTTCTACAATATCTAATCCATGTATAAACCTATAGCTCCTATGTTCTTGAAAATAGGGTACGATAAAAAGATGATAAAATTAAATTGCAATTATGAAAAAAAGAAACATACAATAGTTAAAATCCCTTTTTCAAGAGTAGCAATCCATTGATAAAATATTGAGACAATGAAGAACCTTGGTGCCTTCCTCATAGCCTTTCCCACCAAAATTAATTTTGAGAAGCACACAAGCCTCTGAGATTTGATTTCAAACATCTTCATTCAACACTTTCCTTGTGAACACCATCTCGATCCTCGGTAGTAAACCAGAAAAAGATACAAAAAGTCCCTGAATCAAATACCAAAATGGACCTAATTTTTATTTAGAAAAAACAAATATAAAATAGTAGTTATAATTGAACACATCAAGAACATACAGAATACATGATATCCTAGTTAAAGGAGTAAAAACTATCAAGATATAAAGCTGACTGTAGAATTACAAAGTGGGTCTCGTCAAAATGTTTAGAGCCTCAACTCCGACCCCGAGTCTCGATTTCTGGTTCTCATCAAAATTTGCATGAAAATTTACTTACTCTATTTTGGGTCTCGATTTTGAGATCAGATCATATGTTAGAGAGAGTGAGAGTGGTGATGATTCAATATGGTGCGTGTCTGGTTTTTGTAGAGGGTAGAAAGAGTGGAGATAAAGGAAGGGTACTAAGGGAAATTCTGAATATGTGAGGGTATTTTGGACAAATTATCATTTTAAAGGGTTTAGCTACATTTTAAGGAGTCTATATATATATATATATATAGAGAGAGAGAGAGAGAAAAAAAAAAAGTTCACCTACATCATGTGATATACATTATTCATACTTCACACCTAGTTGTAGGCCCTACAAAACTTTTTTCAATTTTTTTATTTTTTGACTTGAATTTAACCTTTTAATAAACCCATGTTCAAAAAATTAGGTCAAAATACATTTTTTAACTATTTTTACAAAATCCACAAAAAGCTGCTCAAAATACCTTATTTATAAAGGTCTACACCATCAGTTTTTTATGAATTTTTTAAAAATATCTACAAAAAGTATTTTGACCTAATGTTTTGGATATGTGTTGATTGGAAGGTTAATTTCAAGAGAAAAATAAAAAAAAAATTGGAAAAAGGTTTCTTAGGGCCTAGAATTAAGTGTGATGTGCAGTGTGATGTATACATCATGATGCAGGTGAGCCTTCCTCTCTCTCTCTCTCTCTCTCTCTCTCTCTCTCTAAATATATATATATATATATAAGTACGAAGATTATTGTCTAGTCGTTTGGCTAATAAATGAATATTGCAACTTACCTCTCTCTATATGGTGGTCCCCTAGGATTTCTTTTTATGGTGGATAATATGGAAGACCTTGTTGTATTTGTACCCTTATGTATCTCGCTTACTATAATATTTTAAGATGTATCTTGTTCTGTGATTTCACTTTGTTAACAAGATGTCATTTTCATTAATTATCTTTTTTTTTCTTTATTGTGCATTGTCACTAAAAAGTTATTGACACACCGAGCTTCGAAGATGATAGAAAATTTAGTGTGGAACCCTCTTTGCCAGTGTATAGTTTGATAAACTTTATTGTAAATGCAAATTAGACTTTTTGGTGTTCATATTTCTAAGCATGGTTATTTTGATAACTGAGTTTTTTTTGTTACTCAATTTAGCTAGCAGTCTTTTGATTTGGAGAGCTATGTATGTGAAACATAATAACAAAATGGGTTTTATAGTTATAGGATATTACTATATTTCTCAATGTTTGATTCTACAGCTAGACGAGAGTAGGGAGAAAGAGCAACTGGTAACATGTGGACAAAGGGATGGTATAGATTCATATTTATATTGAATTATTAGGTATTCTCTATTGAAATATCTGTTTAATTTAATTTTGCTACTGAAAGTTTAATTTCACTAAAAAATACTCATTGATTCACAGAGTCCTATAGTGACATGAAACCAACCAAAAACTATACTATATAGCTTTGTCCTTTTACTAATTTCAAATGTCGTTTATAGAAAGTAAGAGGACTACACTCGGGCATAAATATTTGATTTCCCATGAGCATTAATGACACAAATTATTTCCACACTTAAAATCTTCAATTACTTCCACGAATAATTTTTTAAATCATCGGGTAACAACTGTAGTACCCCGAACTCAACTTGAATTGGAGTTTGTGCTAATGGTTCTCTTATATTGACCAGCCAATAATTATTCGATTCCCTGCGAAGCCTAGAACTAGTATCATAAGTTCTCATCAAAACACATTGGAAGCATATTCCAAATATAAATCGGATCTACATAAAAAAGATGTTTAGAATATCAAGTCGATATTGGTTGGCATTACAATTCTCTACTATTATAGGAGCTTCTATAAATATCTTACTACTATTCTGACCAACTACAACCCTCAAATCACCCTCTACTGCTCGGCTACTTCTTATCTTCTCCACTTATTCTTTTACATTTCTCTAACTACTAACAATGTCTTCTTAACCTTGAAGAGATAAACATTTAATTACACATGTGGTGGATCAATGACTTTCCCTACTCCAAGGTGTATCTGAACAATAATAACCGAATGGTGACATGACTCAAAAAGTGTCTCCAGTGTGTGTGAATTACGGCTCATGTGCAAGTCGATCGCGTAAGTAATCATTCGAGTACGTTGGGTATTGAACTCAGGGACTAAGACGATCTCTCATAACGACAACTAGGAAACACGATTATACCTAATGACTGACTCAAAAAGAGAAAATAAAAGGTAATGATTGTGGGAATAGTTATTCTACTTCTAATTAATGCAAACTAATTCCTAACTAAATTAGCTACGCATGCAAGACTAAAGAACAAGTGTATAGCTTATGTGAGAAAGATGGGATTAGGATACAATCCCCTAACCTTGAGTAATTTCACCGGATACAAAACTTTTCAAGAACTAAGGGTTTAATTGAAAAGAATGATTTAACTTCTTTCAAGAATTACATATATGTGGGAATTAACCCACACGATAAATAATCAAGATTAAAATTAAGGAGCTTGACAATATTGTCAATATGAAAAGTCGCATTCCTAAACACTCTGATTACCTAGGGCAAATGAAGTTTAAAGTTTTATCATGGTTATACTAACAAAATGTCACATTTTCAATTATTCATTCAATTCAAGAATATGTTTTATATCCATGCAAAACACTTTGGTTGGGTTCATGCATCCCAACCCTTAAAAACTTTGCCAGACATGGTGACGCTACTAATTAATGAGATTTTTACGTTGCATGTAATTATCACCATGGAATTATATCTAAGCATGTAAGAATTGATTTGTGACACCTCGTCTAATTAAATACCGGGTAGCTACTCCTTTATCAAATTAATACAGAATATACAGTTGGTTCAGTCTTAGCATCACTGTCGAAAAACATTTAATTAATTACTAGAAACCTAATATTTAGTAAGAGAGATGTCAAATTTTATTAATTAAGTTAAAAATAAACAAAAAATTTCATAAGCCATCAATTGCATAAACAATCTCATATAAATGCTCAATGAGATGAAATCAAATAGGTCTGGACTAAACACTCCCATAACAAAGATGCCAGAGTAAAATAATGTCCCAATACAAGAGTCTGAATAAACAATAAACCAAGAACTAAAATAATGAAAGTCTGCAACTGCAACCTCTAAATAAGAATGGGCGACATGCCCTAACTGATACAAATTACTATGAAGGAATCAAGGATAAGATGAGAGCGTCTACTACCAAGATCCTGTAACTTCCACAGCAGCTACAGCACATCATCAGAATGGAACTCCTATGCTTGGCGTCCCTGTAGCTGGACACCTAATATGTTTTTACAAAATAAAAATAGATTTGGAGGAAAACGGGTCAGAGCCCGATTGTGAAAACAGTTTAAAAGTTTAGCAAGTGATTTAATTTACAATTAAACATCACATATTATAAACATGTTAGTTGCGTACTCTCACATGAGTTTCTTACCTCTCAACTACTGTGCATGCCTAACGTATGCCTTTAACCCATCCTAGTTATGCCACTATCTAACTAGTTTGTCCCACTCATGCCTTTGCATTCTAACATAAAGTATCTACTCGTAACACCCAATTAAGCCATATTTATAACCCATGTTCACATTCATTAAATTACTTATCTCAAGTGTTAATTAAATTCTCATACTTAACCCATTCAAATATCTTAGTTGTTCACATATACTAAGCAACAATGAACCAGTCACAAGTACATAAGTATATCACTCTCAGTATATAAATACATATATGGCACCCCTAGGCTAAGCTCCGGTTCACGCATACTCTACTATCAAATCCATGTACATCACGTACGTAAGGATCACGTGTTCTGAATCTCTCAGAAAACGTTAAATACAAATCACACATATTGGAGGTGAACATAGTTCACATACCCATGGGTCACGCACATACCTACGCTCCCAAGGTCAGCTGACTTATCAACTCACAAATAAGTCATTCACAGTACTATGTCCTTAAGGTACCAGTCTAATGTGACAACCCGGGATTCGAGATAAGGGGTGGCAAGCCCGATACTCAAACGTAACAGGAATCATTGATGGATAACATTCTCAGCATCAACAAAATATAAACTGAGTATATGGGAAAACCACCCAATAAATCAGAAAATGGGTTGCCAAAAAGTTTAGAAATTTAAAACCAGTTTAGAAAATTAAATTTAAACAACCCAAATCTGGTAAGCAAGTGGAATTCCACAAGAATATGTATAATACAACTAAAACGAATGTATACAAATGGATCGAATAAGCTGTCGATCCACAAAAACATACCACGAATTACCACAATTTAAATATCTTACATAATACATTCATTAATCAAATACAAAAGTTTGGGCCACACGCCCGAGTAAAAAGACCCGATCATATCTAGAACACAAAAATGAAAGAGTCTAATTCAATATCCTGTAATAACCCGCAAAATCTTACAACTCGTCGAAAGAAAAGGAATGGGAACATCAAGACTGGCGTCCTTACGGGGGATCACCTGAGCGGATACAATCATATACACGACAAGGAAAGTAAACCGGTCACGGCCGGGTTCTATAAAATCACCAGAAGAAATAAAAAGCATGATAGAAATGAACAATTATGCATGAATGATAAGGATGATAAATTTGCATTTCAATTTAACTAAATGATGAAATGAAATTTCATCTACATAAAAGAAAGAAAAGTAATAAATTAATTTAAAACCTTTCCTCATTTATCAAATTTCCATTTCCTATTTGTATTCCTTAATAGGAATAAAACCATTTATTAACTTCCAAAGTTAATTATCTTACCATTTCATCTTTCCATTCCTTAATAGGAATACCATTAATATCAAGTGCACTTTATGGCACATATTTCATTAATCTCATTCCCGTGCTCTTTATGGCACGTATCCATGCTCTTTATGGCATATAACCATCAAGTCCCACTTGATGCAGAAAAGTTATATTCATATACATATATCGATTCTAAGACCGCCCCTCCGAGTTTCCCCACTGGGCGCGCCCCTAAATGACCATCATCTTCCAAGGCCTATCTATACAAGACAACCTGGGATCATAACGCAACGTCGGGAAGCAGCCATATGCCTGCGAGAAAGTCAGGACCACACCCGGAATCCCCTAACCAGCGCAGAAAAACATATAAAAACCCCGCATATGGCCTAGGACTATATCCACCCTGCATTCACTAGCCAGGGGGCATCACCAAGCGCGCGAACTTCCCTTATGATGTCATTTAGAGAGGTGTGTATCAGTAAATTAACATTTACCATTTTAATCTCATTTTCACTTTCAATTACCATTTCCATTATCTATGTATGTGGTTCATTTTATTCGAACCTATCATTATTAAACAACTGGGTTCATTCTATTTGAACCAATCATCATTAGCACAATTTGGGTCCATTTCAGTTGAACCTATCATCTTTAAGCATTTGGCTTCATTATGCGAACCTAATTCCCCTCGAATATCGTCATTAATATTCCTCAAATTACAAGTCCCAACTAAATCTCCAAATGATCATTATTATCCTACAAGTCCCCAAAGTTCATAAAATTTTGATAAACCCTTAAGTCTCCAAACATGGGCCTACAACCCCTATCCTCCTATCAAGAAGTAGCCAAAAGAGTGATGCCTAAACATCACTTTGGAACACCCTCCCCCTTAGGACTTAACCTCAAGTGAAATCCATTCCACTCTAGGGTGACAACCACTAGGACTCTAAAAGTCAAAGTTTACTTCATTCAAGAAGGGTCCTAAGTCCCTATGGAAAGAAAATATTTAAAAGCAAAAGTAAGATTTTGGGAAGAAAATAGGGGACCGGTCGACCGGTCCCAAGACCGCGGTCGACCGCGTCTCAAGTTTTTGCCTAAGAAGAAAAGCAGAAAGCTCACTTCGGCATGGTCGGTCGACCGGTAAGGGGGACGCGGTCGATCGCGCCTCAACATTTATGCCTTTGGAAGAAAGCAGTGTGCCCTCTCCCGAAGGCCCAGTCGATCGGTTTGAGAACCGCGGTCGACTGATCATTGCAGACTGAGACCAAAACTCTCTATTTCTTCTTCCAACAACCAAATCCCATATCATTTAATGGAACTAATACACCCCAAATATGTCTAATTACCATCATATACAATATTAATCATCCAAATCAATTTCCAAGGGTTAATACCCATAAATCCAACAAAACCCTAAAATGATTAAACACAACAAATTCATAACTATCACAACTAATTACTCTCCTTAAATCATATAATAGCAAGTAGATAACTTTCGTTGATGTAGAAAAATCATATTTGAGGAAGATGCAAGCAAGATCCAAGCTCCAATCTCTTTTTTCTCAAAAGCTCTATTCTTTCTCCTTTCTCTCTCTAGGTTAACAATTGTGTGTTAAAGAGAAAATGAGGAAAATAATGAGGTTAGCAAGACTAAATCGGACCATTAGTCTAAAATGTCCAACTTTAATGACTAATACGCGATAAAATGATACGCACTACACATTTAAGCTATAACCAGTCAAAAGTGCCTGAAATGCCAAAATACAATATGACACTTATTTTGACTATCTCGCACCTACCGGGACTAACTACATCCTCCAAATTATCATTTGAAAATTTTATAAATCATTTTAAGTTCCGGTTTCTCATTAAACCAAAATGTCATTTTATATCTTATGACACCATAAATCACCACATGGATATTTTTACCTACTCATCAGGTAATCATACAACATTTCAGTAAATATTAACCTTTTTCATATTAAATTAATATTTACTCACATGCATCATTTTAAAATTAATTACCACACCTAGTAAATAAATATAAAATATGCTATCAAACGTGAGGGTTGTTACATCTAAATCCCCCCGAAGGCACACAAGGATAAGAGGTTCCTTTTCCAGAATAAAACTAACCTCTTGTGATAGCAAGTATGGTAGGTATGTCGTACACATAAGAAATCCATACACTAGGCATTCACACAACCTAAGTAATCATATATTAATATAGATGTTCACACATTTCATTTAGTTAGTCTCGTACCTAGTAAGTTTACCCCGAACATTACACATAATTTAAATTCCGTTTGATAACTCTCTCGTCGTAACAATTTGGGTACTTAAACCTATCTTAAAAGGTTACTAGGTTTCTTATTAAATTCTTATGTTATCTTAGCACTTAAAGTCACTCCATTCCTTTCCTTAACCTTCCATCATCATAAATTCCCGTTATAGTTTCAGTTCGAACGCTCTCTACTCGTACCACACTCGGTAGACCCTCATAAGCAATATCAATCAATCCCATAAGTTATAGCATTCTCCGATAATAATTAATACTCTACGGATCTTATCTAAGTCCCACCATATTATATTACTCACCCTAATAATCAACATTAGCTTTGGAATAATCCTTAAACCTTAAAGGGAAATAATTACCAAAATTCAGTAGTGGTCTATCAATCGAAGAAAAGGGGTTGATCGATCGATGGTTCGATCGATCGACATTCTTGTGTCGATCGATCGATCATACAGGTATCAACCCAGAAATTCTTAACAGTTACGGGTTTGCATCTTTTTACACTTCTTAATCGTCATCCCAACATCCAAAACTCATAATTAAGTATACTAATTATCCTACTAACATAGTTACATCATTCCCCACGTTTTAGATTCATCAAATCGACCAATAACATCAATTACTTGGATCAATTTACCCAATTTTCACATAAAAACCTAGTTTTCCTATTTCTTCAAGAACATCCCATAATCCAATCAAATTTCGAAATTCTTTACCCATAAATCTTAAATTCGTAGTTGTTATCATCTCCAACATAAACCTACATGCAAGTCCTACCTAGATTATGATTTTAAACCATTCAAATCCATTCAATTGTCATTATTTATGAGAAATCTCCAATCCAATAAAAACATGTAAAGTATATGCTTTGAATCTTTGCAAGATAAATCACTTGCTTGTAAATCTGATGTTCTGATCCGTTGTTGTTGTTCAAGGGCTGGTCCTCTCTTCTTTCCGATCATAATTTCGTCCAAATTGGTGGTGGTGGGTGGTGGTTTTGGTTTAGGGACTTCTTGTAACCTCTCCTCTAACTCACGTAACTCCCCTCTTTGCTTTTGGCTGATAATGGCCCTAATTGCCTATTCAAAAATAAATAAATCAACACTAAAAATCGTGGGTCTTAATTCCTTAATTTTTAAAATTATCAAAATACCCTTCCGGGTTGCCGGTTTGGCCTAAAAATGCCCCGGGACCGAAACTAAACTCCCGGCTAGTATTTTCTAACTATCTCGACCCTTCCGGACTCGTTGGCGCACTCAAAAAGCTCATACGGGTGACATAAAAAATAAAATACTTTTAAATCCATTAAATTGGGTCTTGACATGACTGACATGCGCGTCCCAACTAAACTACCAAAACTGTCGTATTTTTAACTCATGGCATTTTTTAGTAATTCTAATGATAACATATTACCATAATCACTCAGTAATATAAAACAACATAATAATAACCAAATACTAACTCTTGTCTTGCTAGCATTTAAATCCGAATTAATTTTCCAATTAATTATCCATGATTAAAAATAATTCCATTTAATTTACCTCATAATTAAAAGCCATAAAAATACGGGGTATTACATAGTGCGCAGTAGTTGAGAGGTAAGAAACTCATGTGAGAGTATGCAACTAACGTGTTTATAATATGTGATGTTTAATTATAAATTAAATCACTTGCTAAACTTTTAAACTGTTTTCACAATCGGGCTCTGACCCGTTTTCCTCCAAATCTATTTTTGTTTTGTAAAAACATTTTAGGTGCCCAGCCACAGGGACGCCAAGCATAGGAGTTCCATTCTCATGACGTGCTTTACCTTCTGTGGAAGTTACATGATCTTGGTAGGAGACGCTCTCATCTTATCCTTGATTCCTTCATAGTCATTTGTATCAGTTTGGGCATGTCGCCCATTCTTATTTAGAGGTTGTAGTTGCAGACTTTCATTATTTCAGTTCTTGGTTTATTGTTTATTCAGACTCTTGTATTGGGACATTATTTTACTCTGGCATCTTTGTTATGGGAGTGTTTGGTCCAGACCTATTTGATTTCATCTCGTTGAGCATTTATATGAGATTATTTATGCAATTGATGGCTTATGAAAATTCTTGTTTATTTGTTAACTTAATTAATAAAATTTGACATCTCTCTTACTAAATATTAAATGTCTAGTAATTAATTAAATGTTTTCGACAGTGATGCTAAGACTGAACCAACTGGATATTCTGTATTAATTTGATAAAGGAGTAGCTACCCCGTATTTAATTAGACGGGGTGTCACAGGTGGTATCAGAGCATCAGGTTCTAGTGTCCTTTAGGATATGTGCGGCTTATTATGCTTCCAGCGTAGTTTTCTTTTATATAGAGCCCTATGTTTATGATTGTTGATTTCTTTGGTGAGATTTCGTTTTCATGCTATGATATATACGATGATAAATCTTATTTGCATTCGGGCGTGTTTGCGCGCCGAACAATGCAGTACATCAGGCGAAGACAGTTGGGCGAACAGCAGGAGGTAAAAGATCAGTGAGGTTATTTAATTTTTTATAGAAGGATGACCGTAGTTGAAGTCACCCATATTATGGCGCGAAAGTCCAGGACGGTATAGACGACTAAGGTGCGATTTGCGACTTCCAGGCACAACTATAGCAGGAGTGGGGTCAAATTAGACTCACCCAACGAGGTTGGAATGGGAGAGAAAGAGTTAGGTGAAACATTGAAGAGAACCAGCAGTGGAAATACTCAAAATGCGGAGATGGCATGTGCTTGCCAAACGAACGTAATACATTCAAAGGCTTGGACATATGTCGGGGTATGACCAATCGAGGGTGAAAATTTAGAGTCAATTTTTTTCTTGGCTCGTGAGAGCGGAGTTTCAAAGGTGAGAAACAATCACCACACTTAGAAGTGGAATGTGATGTGGAGAGAAGGTGTACACGTATGGTATGACCATAAGTTCCTTCATAAGATGTTCAGGGTGAAAGGCGAATGTGATTCTAAACTCACACAAGAGGGCCTAATAGAGGTCACCTTGTGAGGAGAAATTTAATTATGTAGCGAACCTTACACAAGGTGAAGTAGGTGAAGTGGAAAAGAGGATATTAAAGGGAGAATTTACAAACAAGAAGAATTGTTAGCTCTTCTAGGGAATTCTTTTTGGACGGTCAATGCAGATGGTAATAATGTCGAGTGGTGTTAATTTGGAGGTAAACGTTTCCTTGGGTGGGGAGATGCAAGAATCGAGGAATTTTTATAAAGTAAGACTGGGAAGATGGTGTTGGAGAAACACCACAAGAGGAATACCCAACGGAGAACCAGTTAAAATGATTCGAATATTTGAATTATTACCGAGAGATGGTGATTTCAGTAAGTGATGTAGAAATTAGTAGCGTGTTCCTTAGGTCCATCAAAGCTAAAGGAAGGATAGAGATAGTCATCAGAGTCGAGACTACTAACGTCTGAGAAAAGGACCACCTTAACAGGGTCAGTGTGATCGAAGATAAGTGGAGCATGAGTAGAGGTATTTTGTGGGGAGTGAAACCCGTGAGTTATAAATGTTTCCCGATGCAAGTGTAGGGATAAAGGTATTATGCCTGGCAAGGGCAACAGTTATTGAAATATTCGGTTTGGTACGAACATGTGTGTTAAGTCCAGGAACTATTTCAGCAGCCAGGACGATTGTCATAATAGATGTATGAGTTATATTCTCAGATGATGTTACATGTTATTTGTGGCATGAACGAGTTGCTACAATTGTAATTATTGTTATTTTTGCTTGAAAGTCGAGTTTAGTTAGTATCTACAATTTTATTATTTATGAGAATATTTTCCCTGATAGTGTGGGGTTACCTTTATTGTCATCCGCGGAGGATGAATGGGTATATTGATAGCAATATATATACTTTATTGATAGTAATCGTTTTAGTGTTGTGTTATACGAGTATGATATTATCCTAATTATGGTTTTATAATATGCTTATACCGATAGTGTTTTGGTATTACAAGTTTATCGGAGTTACTACCTTGGGATAGAATGTTTTGATTCTGGCGAGGTCCCATCTGTGAGAGGGCCGGGCTCGCAATTGTACTTTTGTAGATGTGAATAATTATATGTATTGTTGTGATTGCAAAAAGGTATAATGGTCTCGGATATTTAATCCCAGTATGCTTAGGGATTTAAATTGATATAATTCGTATGTAATTGGTTTACTAGTCAGCAAAAAGGTTTAGCTGGTTATTATAATTAACGCTCAGGATGTCGTAATAAGAAGAGTGCATTATTTTATCGCCCTTTAGAGACGTGGGAGTTTAAACTCATAATTGTGTGTCTAGGGACGGGATTTTGAGAGCCCCGATTATATTTGCATGAAGTATATAAAATGTGATTACCATCAATGTTAAGAGATAGTGTCTTTCGGAAGGAGTTCCTTGTTTATGTGTAATTATGAAAGGAGATGTAACTTTGTTGTTAAGAAACTGGAGTATAGGGGTACATGTTATGGACAGGGCTAACGGATCCCGATGACCGATAATGTTAGGTAGTAGTGTATTGGAGGGGTTCCTTGTTTGGATTTCGCTTTGCGAGCCACCTCACGCATGAAACTTAGCGTAAGGTTGGTAGTAGGGAGATGTTTGATCATTCGTCCCTGATTTGGAGTACCTCGATCGTTATGGAAGTAAGTAGTTATAACCGGAAGTTAACAAGGGGTAAATTTACGATATAAGGACAGAAGAGCCAGTCATTAGTGACGAAGTACTGATGATTTTGGTTTTTGTTCGGATGGAAGGAATCATTGAGGTTAAGAAGGATTTAGGATTTCAAATTCAGAGGTGATTAAGAACGCCCAAGTGGTATGGCCACGTTGTAAATGTAGCGGCAACAAAGAGTTTGAAATACGTATGAAGCGTATATAATGTTTAAAAAAAATATATGATTGGGTTATAAGGGGTGTAGACATCTTAGTATGCTAATGTAGTAATCGCCGGAAGAAGGGACATAAATGGGTAAGATTTTTACTTATGGGATTAAACGTCGTAAGAAAAGGTGTTAATGAATATCATGTGTAATCAGTGTCGCACGTGCGAATTTGGTAAAAAAGCGGTGAAAAGCCATTTAGTAAGGGGGTATCTCTTGAGAAGGCATATATTTAACTATTATGGACAATTTGGAGTAGAGGTCCGACCATTCGAATGTTGAGGGTCAAGAGGAAACAGAATGAGGATGTCAATAAGGTATAAAGAGACCAGATGCGCACAAAGTGGTGAAAAGTGTACGGGTCAAAACTTTTGGTATACGCCAAGAAAGAAGATCATTAAGTATCACATAACGGGAATTATACGTGATAGTCGGCATTGAAAGGAGTGTAGTAAGTAGTATAACGGTTGGGGTTAGATGATCAACCAGATAATTTTGTATCAAGCCGATGGTTTCAGGGAAGTTGGTAACTTTCCTTGAGGGGTTGCCAACTTATAGATAAGAAACGAGTTCCTTCGAATATGTGGGAAAGGTGGTCCAGAAGGTGAGAAATGGTTATATTGGGCGATTTACACTATTACATGGTGAACACGCCGGTACGTGGTCCTACGCAGTATTGTTCAGAACCAATAGGAGGTTCCCGAAATCCACCTTCAACGTGGGGTAGCAAGAAGTAGTGGAAATAACGCTTTGTTCTGAGGGTTGTATCACCTATAGCCCGAGGTGTAGGCGCAAGGTGATTGACGACTAGTGGATTGTATGAAAGAAATTTTGGATTCATTGCGATCTTTTCAATTCCAAATCGGGTATAACTTGTAAGTGAGGTATATTGTGGTAATGGGGAGAAGATATTAACTAATGGTAGAATTGGGTGAAAGCACCCGTATCTATTTATAGTGGACAAGGTGCTTACAAATGTTTTGTGTAACACCAACCGGCTGAAGTGGTTTTCCCTTGTGTAAAATTCACAACGCCGGGAATAGAGATTCAAAGAATGGGTAAGTATGTTGATAAACGCGGGAGTTAATGCGTAATCTGGTAAAGTATTATTTATTTCTTCCAGGATGGGAGTTTGGTGTTTTGATAAACGCGAGAGTTAATGTGTAATGAGGTGCGGACTCGCAATAATATTGAGATAATGCGGTCAATGGTGTATAGGCTATTCTTATTTGTATGTTGTTTAGTAAGAGCACAACGTGAAGTGAGTTTATTGAAATGTAACCCTATAACTGATAAAGTATCAAGACTTCTAAATAAGAATGTTGTGAAGTGAGGGCTGTAGTGATAGGGCCTTTCCTTATATTTTGTTTCAGTACTGGAGGATACCTAAAGTTTTCCAAGTATGCCTTACTTTTCTGAATTTCGGGACGAAATTCCGTTATTAGAGGGAAGTATGTAATACCCCGTATTTTTATGGCATTTAATTATGAGGTAAATTAAATGGAATTGTTTTTAATCATGGATAATTAATTGGAAAATTAATTCGGATTTAAATGCTAGCGAGACAAGAGTTAGTATTTGGTTATTATTATGTTGTTGTGTATTACTGAGTGATTATGGTAATATGTGATCATTAGAATTATTAAAAAATGTCGTCAGTTGAAAATACGGCAGTTTCTGTAATTTAGTTAAGACGCGCGTGTTAGTCGTGTCAAGACCCAATTTAATGGATTTAAAAGTATTTTATTTTTTATGTCATCCATGTGAGATTTTTGAGTGCGCCAACGTGTCCGAAAGGGTCAAGATAGTTAGAAAACACTAGACGGGAGTTTAGTTTGGGTCCCGGAGCATTTTTAGGCCAAACCGGCAACCCGAAAGGGTATTTTGGTAATTTTAAAAATTAAGGAATTAAGACCCACGATTTTTAGTGTTGATTTATTTATTCTTGGTTAAGCTATTAGGGCCATTATCATCCAAAAACAAAGAGGGGAGTTACGTGAGTTAGAGGAGAGGTTACAAAAAGTCCCCAAACCAAAACCACCACCCACTACCACCAATTTGGACGGAATTGTGACCGGAAAGAAGAGAGGACCAACCCTTGAACAACAAGAAGGGATCAGAACATTAGATTTATAGGCAAGTGATTTATCTTGCAAAGATTCAAAGCATATACTTTACATGTTTTTATAGAATTGGAGATTTCTCATAAATAATGAAAATTGAATGGATTTGAATGGTTTAAAATCATAATCTGGGTAGGACTTGCATGTAGGTTTATGTTGGAGATGATAACAACTACGAATTTAAGATTTATGGGTAAAGAATTTCGAAATTTGATTGGATTATGGGATGTTCTTGAAGAAATAGGAAAACTAGGTTTTTATGTGAAAATTGGGTAAATTGATCCAAGTAATTGATGTTATAGGTCGATTTGATGAATCTAAAACGTGGGGAATGATGTAACTATGTTAGTAGGATAATTAGTATACTTAATTATGAGTTTTGGATGTTGGGATGACGATTAAGAAGTGTAAAAAGATGCAAACCCGTAACTGTTAAGAATTTCTGGGTTGATACATGTATGATCGATCGATCGACACAAGAATGTCGATCGATCGAACCATCGATCGATCAACCCCTTTTCTTCGATCGATAGACCCCTACTGAATTTTGGTAATTATTTCCCTTTAAGGTTTAAGGATTATTCCAAAGCTAATGTTGATTATTAGGGTGAGTAATATAATATGGTGGGACTTAGATAAGATCCGTGGAGTATTAATTATTATCGGAGAATGCTATAACTTATGGGATTGATTGATATTGCTTATGAGGGTCTACCGAGTGTGGTACGAGTAGAGAGCGTTCAAACTGAAACTATAACGGGAATTTATGATGATGGAAGGTTAAGGAAAGGAATGGAGTGACTTTAAGTGCTGAGATAACATAAGAATTTAATAAGAAACCTAGTAACCTTTTAAGATAGGTTTAAGTACCCAAATTGTTACGACGAGAGAGTTATCAAACGGAATTTAAATTATGTGTAATGTTCGGGGTAAACTTACTAGGTACGAGACTAACTAAATGAAATGTGTGAACATCTATATTAATATATGATTACTTAGGTTGTGTGAATGCCTAGTGTATGGATTTCTTATGTGTATGACATACCTACCATACTTGCTATCACAGGAGGTTAGTTTTATTCTGGAAAAGGAACCTCTTATCCTTGTGTGCCTTCGGGGGGATTTAGACTGGTACCTTAAGGACATAGTACTGTGAATGCCTTATTTGTGAGTTGATAAGTCAGATGACCTTGGGAGCGTAGATATGTGCATGACCCATGGGATGTGAACTATGTTCGCCTCCAATATGTGTGATTTGTATTTAACGGTTCCTGAGAGATTCGGAACACGTGATCCTTACGTACGTGATGTACATGGATTTGATAGCAGAGTATGCGTGCACCGCAGCCTAGCCTAGGGGTGCCATATATGTATTTATGTACTGAGAGTGATATACTTATGTACTTGTGACTGGTTCTTTGTTGCTTAGTAGATGTGAACAACTAAGATATTTGAATGGGTTAAGTATGAGAATTTAATTAACACTTGAGATAAGTAATTTAATGAATGTGAACATGGGTTATAAATATGGCTTAATTGGGTGTTACGAGTAGATACTCTATGTTAGAATGCGAAGGCAGGAGTGGGACAAACTAGTTAGATAGTGGCATAACTAGGATGGGTTAAAGGCATACGTTAGGCGTGCACAGTAGTTGAGAGGTAAGAAACTCATGTGAGAGTACGCAACTAACGTGTTTATAATATGTGATGTTTAATTGTAAATTAAATCACTTGCTAAACTTTTAAACTGTTTTCACAATCGGGCTCTGACCCGTTTTCCTCCAAATCTATTTTTATTTTGTAAAAACATTTTAGGTGCCCAGCTACAGGGACGCCAAGCATAGGAGTTCCATTCTGATGACGTGTTGTAGCTGCTGTGGAAGTTACAGGATTATGGTAGTATACGCTCTCATCTTATCCTTGATTCCTTCATAGTCATTTGTATCAGTTAGGGCATGTCGCCCATTCTTATTTAGAGGTTGTAGTTGCAGACTTTCATTATTTTAGTTCTTGGTTTATTGTTTATTCAGACTCTTGTATTGGGACATTATTTTACTCTGGCATCTTTGTTATGGGAGTGTTTAGTACAGACCTATTTGATTTCATATCATTGAGCATTTATATGAGATTGTTTATGCAATTGATGTCTTATGAAAATTCTTGTTTATTTGTTAACTTAATTAATAAAATTTGACATCTATCTTACTAAATATTAGGTGGCTAGTAATTAATTAAATGTTTTTCGACAGTGATGCTAAGACTGATCCAACTAGATATTCTATATTAATTTGATAAAGGAGTAGCTACCCGGTATTTAATTAGACGGGGTGTCACATGATTATAAAGCATAAATCTGTCGAGAACACTAGAAAAATAAAAATATTTAAGAAAAGGGGAAAAGGACAAACTATGTTAAAGAATTTCTTAAGAAAGATCCAAAATCATGCAAACTTGATGAAGAAATAATCTCCTAAGTTTCTTTCCTCTTTCTTTCTCTCAAAACTTAAGTCCTAGCTGCCTAACAGACCCTAGAATAATGTGTGTATCTCCTTGTGCCATTTTTTTACAAGTCTTTTAACAAAAAAAAAGTTATCAAAATTAAGTGGATAAGTACAAAAATCGCTCCAGAGATATGAACCGGTTCCTTTTGGAACTGAACCGGTTTGATCTTCAGTAAATTACAAGTTTGCCACTAACTTTCATCTCATCTTCAATTGTGCGTAAATTTTCAACCGTAGCTTGGATTTGGATGCCATTTCTTCCAGTGTGTTCATGAGACCAAGCTCTTTAACTTATATTTATGCCCCGCATTCGGATTCAAGCTATAAAATTACTTTGATGCCCTTGACTTTCCTTCTTTGCTTTTTAGTTCTTATTTCGGTTTCTCTCTTGCTTTCACATGCATTAAATATTTGTAAAATATAAGAGAAATATATGAAACACGATGTTCTCGTAGAAAAGGGACAATATTAATAATATGAGATAAATCTACCTAAATTACATCGCACGGGGAGATAAAAGTGTGTACATTATGGTAATAAATACGAAGAATTTATGCCGAATCAAACCCCACTAACTTAGAACTTTTCTCGTCTCTAGTAATGTAAGAGAATCAAATTAGCATTAAAAACATTTATAAAAATCTTATTAGGATAGAGTACCCTTTTCACATGTATGCAGTTGAATTTAGCGTATGCAACAAGCCGTCAAACCCCTAGGTTACCCTAGTTGGACGAGTGATGTCTCATGAGGGTTTGCAGTGAATTTACTAACAAAATTTGTTTTTCAACTCAAGAAAAATATCAAAAAAATTTAAAACCGTACAATTCAAATTCTTTAAAAATGATCATTTTAATTCTTATTCAATAATCTTGATTCATAGTGTGTGTGGGTGTACGAAGCCGAGAATTAAACCGCTAATTTCAATCGATTGATCATTATGTTACCAAAATTTGCTTTAATTCTAATTCTCACAGGATGCTCTCACAAACGAATCTCTCGGCGTGCGTGATATAAAGAGTAAATATAATGGACACAAAATCACGCACACATGTAGAAAGATGGAATTTATATGCATGATAATATTTTATCAACGAGTTAGTATTATTGGAAAACAGTAGGGGTGGCAATTCGGGTTAGTCGTGTCATTTTCGGATCGCGTTGATTTTTATTTGAGTATAAGTTTTTGGTACTCTTAAATATATACAAGCTAATCGTGTCAAGTTCGGATCATTTCTGGTTATTACCATAAACAGTTTATCGTGTCAAAAATTGCTAGCCCTAGAAAATTGGAAACATCATCTTTTATTCGCACCAATTAATCTCGCTTATTATCATTTCGGGTTTTAGCTCTCCAGGCGGTAATTAATTTTATTTTTCGAACTCAGTCAGGACTTTTTTGGGTTTTAAGGTGCATTGGGTAAAATAGGAATGGCTGGGAATTTAGGAGTTGGAAAATTTTCTTATGATGTTCGTTGGCACTTTTTTGGGCTTTTGCTCATTTGCTCTTCTTTTTCTAATTATTTTTCTTCATATTTTTCTCATTTTTCATTTTTTGTAAACTATTTTTTGTTGAGCGTTTTCCTATTTTTTTCCTACCCCTTTTTCTTGCACCATTTGGACTTACTTAATGAATTTTTGATTTTCACAACTCTGGGCTAATTGGGTTTTTCGGGTTGACAAAAAAAGGGTTTTAATTACTTGGTTCAAATTGGTCCTGCAAAAAGAGAAAAAATTCACAACTTTTTATGGCTAATATTTTTTGGTGACAAACGAGGGCCTAACTTCTTTTATTCGAATTGGTCATTAGTTTACAACATGCGTCTCGAGATTAAATTTTATTTAGAGATATTTTTAGCCCATTTTTAAGATGACATCTCACTCGTTTTTCGTAATCGCTCAAAACAAAAATTTAGAGATCTTCAATGACTTATTTAAACACTGAATTCAACGTTGAGTTAACTATTAACTCGAATTGATTTAAATACTCAGAAAAATGATGGGCTCGAAATCTCACCTGGTTAAAAATGTCCACATTTATTCGTTAAGTCGTCAATTTGTCTCTCAATTTCAATCTTTGGCCAATTTTGACTTTATGCATGTGATTTTTACAAATTGAGACTTTAAACAAAAAAATTAGTGATATTTTTGAAAAAATTAAATTCTAATTTTTATTTATTTTGATGAAAAATATTTTTGGCTTTTTGGCTTTTTTTCAATTTTCTAATTTTGATGAAGTTAGACTTTTGCAATGTCCTCATGCAAAAACGATAAAAATCTAAATAGAAAAAGAAAGATTGTGTAATAAAATAGAGCAAATAAACAAAATGTTACTTTTTGTATTAATAACAACATGACACATTACAACGCGATAAAAAGAAACGATAGAATGACATAGTTCTTTTAAAGGTGAAGTACAAAGGAAAACTAAGGAACTACATCAAAAAGGAAAACCACCACACAAGAACTTCACGAAGATGGGTAGGGGGCAAAAGGGTTGTGGGCGTATGGGTCATAGAAGTAATCAAGAATTTATGCATTCGGTCTCATTTAGAGACGATACATCTCCGATTGGAGACACACCATCATGATAGTGTCCCTTCGATAGTCGTACCTATCATTTTGCTGATCCTCCCGGTATTCCGCGATAAAGCCTTCAGGCCTAGACTCGAGTGTATCAATACGACGGTTGAAAATCGTCATGTTAGTCTCATAATAGAGATTCGCCTCTTCGTCGTAATCGTCTTATTCCTCTCCTATTTTGACGTCTTCCTCCTCTTTCACCACCGGCGGAGAAGGATGAGCTACCCCCACTTGGCAAACATTTCGTGTGAGGGAGGTTTGCCTAATTGGATTTGGGAGGAAGGGTTGCATGTTGGGCACCTCAATACTGACATCCTTTATAAAGGATGTGATGAAACGTGCATAGAGGAGGGAAACTTTTTCGGTCTGATCATATACATCATGAACAATCTCACCATAAAATAGACGAGCGAGGTGGATGACGATCCCTTCGTCGAGAAGATAGTAGAGTAAATTGGTTTGGCGGATGCGGAGGGAGAAATTATTGGAAATTTGAAAGATGGAGCCGTATGTGATCAAGAATGCTAACCGGGTCCACTCATCTAGGTCGCCCATAAGAAAGGTATCCCAAACCCAATTATTATTAGACGTGAGCCGAGCAATGCATATGGCTTTAGAAATTAGGACGTCGAAAGATGGATACTCATAGTGTTAGGGTATGTGGGACCCCTTTGGCAAGCATTTTGTGGATTACGTGGTCAAGAGAGCACTCGATCTGAGTTTTATCAACGTACGCCTCAAATTCAAAATTTGATAGTTTGACGAGTGTGCCATAAAAAGTTCGGACCTCGCGACACCTCAAAATCTCACCGCAAAGAGACTCATGCTCACTCTTTTCCTCCATCGTTTTGGTGCTCCTAACCTTTCCTAAATCGCGGACTCTACGGACCTCTAAAATATCCTAAAACTAACACAACTCGTTATGATACAACAAGAATCACCCCCATATGTTTCGGGGGCACGATGACCTATCTAGCTACTCATTTCTCCCCGTAAATGGGATTCAACAACCAGATTATGCCGACTTCCTCAATGAACGCTTAGAGATATGGATTTAGGCGCTGTCACTTTGAACATGTCTCCCCCTTTAGGATTTTCTAACTCTATCGCGCCATGGGGAAACACATCTCTAACTACAAACAGCCCCATCAACCGTGAGCGTAACTTATCAAAAAACAAGTTTAATCACGAGTTGTAAAAGATCACTCTTTGAGCCCAGGTGAAACTCCTTTCGATGGATATTTGGCGCATGCGCAAGTTTCATCCTTTATTTGGATATGGGGGCTCCCATACGCATCGTTGTGTATTTCTTCCAACTCGTGCAATTGAAGCCTGCGTGTTTCACCTGTTTTATTTAAGTTATAGTTCAATCTCTTGATTTCCCAATACGCTTTGTGCTCAAGCTCAACGGGATGACTTATCACCCACAAACAAACGGGCAAGCCGAGTTAGCAAATAATGAAATAAAGCAAATTCTTGACAAGACCATTGATCCTAACTGGAAGGATTGGTCTATTCGATTGAATGATGCACTATGGTCTTATAGAACAAAGTACAATAATCCCCTTGGAATGTCTCCATTCCTCTTTGTCTATGGCAAGCCTTAGGTATGTGGTAGTGTTATCAGGTGTGCAAGTTTGTACAGGTGTTAAAAATAGTCTTGTCCTAAAGCAACTTATTACAGATTACATGAACTTTGGTGAGGTGGAGGTACTGGGTATTCCCTACTTGTTCATAGTTTCATTGTATAACAGGGAAATCGTGGGTGCAGTGGTTAGTTGTATGAAGCTAACAGTAGGGAGTGAGGAAGAAATGAGAGGGAATGGATACATATTTTGTTCTTTGTTAATATTTATATGGGAGGTAAAGGTCTATGGTAGACCGCTCTTTTATTTTTATTTTTTATGCTTTTAAAGTGAAACGTTGTGAGATTTTCATTCTATCTCTAAAATTAAGGCCCTTTGTAACATACTTTCTTCTCTTCTTTTGATCGATGGGTTATTTCAAGGCTCTCTAATGTATTTTTAATTTTTATATATAGCTTTTGATAAATATATAGGACGCATTTACGTGGGCTGCACCCAAAAAATGCGATAACATTGGATCATTCATATTTTGATTATAATTTTACAGTCTGTCAATGTGCGACGATTACCTGTTACATTTTTTGGTATTTTTAACTGAGTTACACTACTGAGGTATTCAATAGTATTTTTATAGGAAAATAATTCATCGTTCTCTTTTCAATTGTCTTGACCTGTGATGAGCATTTTATCTAAATGCTTAGGGTTTTAATGCAAATGAATCATGCTAGCCATCATGGTTAAGTTCTGGCATTATAAACCATTAGCTATATTGATTTGTGGCAAGTTACCATGCTTAATGTTCCCATTTGCATGAATATGTGAAATTTTGCTCTCATTATTGCTTTAATCATTTGAAGCAAGAACAAGCATTGTGTCAATCGATTAAAGGTTGTATGGGTCTTGGTTTTCACTCATAAGATATTTAGTATCCAATGTCAAGATCACATCCATCTTCCACCATCACCATAATCTTCAACCACAAGTACTCTCATATAACCATTACCTTTTTAACGCCATTTAAGTTGTTAATTTTGTGTGTCAGGTCTTGGCTTTTACCTTTTGTTTTGACACAATTACGGTTTCCAAATTTAGCTCTTTGATTATAAATGTTTTTGTTGGATATTTCTATTATTTTTGTGTGCTTCAATCTTTCTTTATATTGTTCTTCCATAAGTGCTTTATGTATATGTTTACATAACAATAGACCAAGGCAATATTTAAAATATAATGATTAAAACCTTTGTGGTCAATCTCCTTATCATCCATTTTTAATCTCATGGCCTGATTTTCTTCTCCCAAATCAAATGAACTCATGTTTTTTGTTTTTTGTATTTGCAAACAAAAAATTAAAAATAAAATATAATGGCTCATTGTCTACTCATTTATTTATTTTTTTACAGATTCATACTCTTTCCCTCCATATAAACATCGCATGATTCATATTATTGTGTGCGTATGCTTGGAAACGTAGTGTGCCAAAGTGTGTGTGGCACTTGTCTGTCTGCTTTAAAACTGTGCGTGCTTGTGTGGGGTTCTGTGGCATGTGGATATTCTGATGCAATATAGTGTTTGTTGGTTGTGTACATGCATGTTGGGGATGTTAAGTGTGTATGTCATCTGCTAGAAGATAGTGTTTATGTGTTTACCGTGTGTGTGTGTGTGTGTGTGTGTGTGTGTGTGTGTGTGTGTGTGTGTGTGTGTGAGAGAGAGAGAGAGAGAGAGAGAGAAAAGGAGGGATAGTAGTGTGTTTGCAGGTAATTTAATAATGCGGCAAAGTTATTTATGGAATTGGGGTTTTCAGTGAATTTGAATTAGATTTGAGGACAAACTCATTAATTTATACATTAGTATTTTGGTAGTCAATTAGAAGTGCATGTTAAATGAAAGATGATTTGCTATTTGACCTGAATAATGGAAACTCATTTCATAAGATGGAAGTGTGTCGACCAAAAAATTACAAACCATTCTTTTTATTACAATAATCGCTCGTCCTGCTCCTCCTCGCCTCGCCTTAACACACACACATACACTCGCTTCCGCATCCTTTAACCCTCCATAGCGCCTCTCTCACAGGTTCTCTCTTTTTTCCAAAAAACCAAATAAGGTACTTTTTTTTATCTCTCTCAACATGAATTTTACAAAAATGGAAGGGTTTTCCAAATTTTGGTTTTAGATTTGGGGTTTTGTTAGGGTTAGTAGAATTTTGATTTTGTTAGTTTCTATAAAATTGGGTCGAAAAATTCTACTGAGAATGTTTTTTTACCTAGTATGTCTCATGTGATTTTCAAACATCCAATTCGATCGATGGTTTGTGAAAGTGTCTCTTAACAATTTTTCTTATATGTGATTAGTTTCCTCATCTTTTTTATCTTATTAAATTGGTATATTTTACCTCATGCGCTCTTTGTTTCATAAACTTTATACGTTCGGATTTTGGCCCTGTTTACAAATTGTGAGGATGTTCTTAAAGATAATAAGTTATAGTTTCTTAGTTTATGAGAAGAAATGCTGGATATGTTTTATTAGTTTCCTGGAATAAGCTACTGCGATTGAGTTAAGCATATTTTATTAACCTCGCTCTCTTAATTTACAAACACTTTTTGTGTTTAAATTTTGTATGTGTGTGTAAAATATAATTTTTTTGATGTTTAGATAATATGTTTCAGTACCTTTTTTTGTGTGTATTGTTTCTAGATTCAACCGCCAGTGAAGGGTGTACCTGGAAGCATACAAAATTTATTTATAATTTAACAAGTTGTAATTAATAGACTCGGTATTGGGTCTATGCGTCTACTGTCCCTGACATTGAACTAGTCTAGGGAATTCATTTAAGAATTAGATATTTCACTTGGTATTGATTGCAATTGTGGAAAAAAATTATATAAACTCTGACATTGAAAAATGGAAAGAAATAATGTAAATTCCTCTTTAACAACATTTAAGACCTTCTTTAAGATGTTTCATAGATTTTTACACTATTTGTGTGGGGGTTTCTGATACAGGGGCAGTAGGGTGTATGGCGATGTGGTTATAATTTGGAGGTGATATGTTATTGCATTGTGTCCTTGACATCTTTTTGTATTTCTGAATTACCATTTTTAGAAAATATTGATCTCTCTAACATATGTAATAGTATAAAGGTAATTGTTGAGGAAAAATACTAAAACTAATGAAGTGTTTGATAATGTTGGGATTTGTTTTAGTCATTGTTTGGATTTTGTAAAAACAATAAATGTAATTATTAGTATAGAGGTGATTTTTGTTTTTTCATTTGTTGGTTGTTTTTTCTTGATTAGATTTTGATACAAGCATATTTTTTGTCCATTGATCTCTTGTAATCAATGGCCCATATTTGTTCATAGGTTGGGAATTCTATTTCCATTGGCGATATGCACAGGGGGTTTCTGATCAGCTGGGTCCCACTGTGATGGAGTTCAGTCGGTGAAAGCCAAGATATTTTTGAAAATATTCATGGTGGCGGCTCAAGAAGTGGATTCTTCTATAGCAACAACCCTAAATTGCAGTGTCAAATAAGTCTTTCCATAAGATTCATCGTTAGGATTAAAAAAAGATAATATTTCGACCCGCTTTTCTCTATCAATGATTCCTCGCTTCCCATTATTTCATATATTTTCATCTCAGTGGCCTTCATTAAGATACGACTTTAAAAGGGTATCAGTTTTTAAATGAAAACCAATGATTTAATGCCAATATTTATTGATCTCAGGGGTAAAATCACATATTTTTTAAATGAATAAGGGCTAGGGGTAAGATGACATATTTTTCTTTTGGTATTGTCCCCCTTTTCATAAGTTGTTATGCTTTTTGGTCCTTCTACAAGCGATTTTGATTTTAAACAATTTATTGCTAATATTGATGATTGTTGGCAGAGTCAAACATTTTGATTGGATAGACGTATCAAGTTGGTCTGCTTAAGAGTTTACTTTACTACCATTTTGGCACGTTTCATATTGGATGATTAAATTTTATACTAAAGTTATTTCATTTTTTCCGCGAGGAAAAGTTAAAAACGGCACATATTTTGGAGCATTTGTTGCATTAGATGGAACTGGTATGAATAAACAGGGATGGTGTTTTTGGTCTCTCCTAACTGGTGGTCCAGATTGAACCTTAAAAAACATTGATGTCGTTGGAAAGGTAATCTTTTTGCGAAAGAGATGGTGAGATATGTGGGGAAGGTAATTTGGTCAATAGGAATAGATATTAAAAAGAGAAGTTGAGCTTCTATCTTTATGGTGGCTATAGGCACCCAATATGCATTGTGGGGGAGTTGGAGGGGGAGGGGGAGGGGGCTTGAGCGAGTGCGTTAATTGGTCAATTTTTCAAATTCGTAAAATTTGATTGCGCCACCAAAGCACCTGTATATATTTGTATATAAGTTTATATATATATATATATATATATATATATATATATATATATATATATGTGTGTGTGTGTGTGTGTGTGTGTGTGTGTGTGTGTGTGTGTGTGTGTGTGTGTTATAATTTAGTATAGTTAATGATACAATGGTTATTCCTTAACAGAGCATGTAAATTTGATATACTGGGAGACACGACAATCAAGGAAAACATTCATCACGTAGGTTTGGGGTTTCTCCCACATCGCTCATTTACTTGAGTTCCAACTGTACAAGTCTAAGGGTCCGTTTGGTTGCCAATGGGCAAAAGAGTGGGCATGGCAAAATTTGCCTAGGCAAATTCACAAGAGGCTATCAAACAACCATTAGGCGAAATTAAAGTCAATCCAATTAAATTATTTAAAAACAGTTTTTATATTATATTAAAAAATGTTAAAAACAATTTTTACAATATTTTTATATTACAGTTTTTAAAAAAAAATTGTGAAACATTTTCTTAACAATTTTTTATAATATTAAAATCAGTTTATAAAATATTACAAAACAATTTTTAAATATTCTCAACAGTTTTTTTTAACTATTTAAAATATTTTTTAATTTGGTTTTTAAACTTTAAAATTATTTTTATATTATATTCAAAACAGTTTTTAAAATTGTTAAAAACTATTTTTACAATATTTTTATATTACGATTTTTCAAAAAATTTATAAAACATTCTCTTAACAATTTTTTATAATAATAAAAACATTTTTTAAAATATTTGCAAACAATTTTTAAACATTCGCAACAGTTTTTTTAAACTATTTAAAACAGTTTTAAAAAAAAATTTAAAACTTTTAAACAGTTTTTATAATATATCCAAAACAGTTTTTAAAAATGTTAAAAACTGTTTTTACAATATTTTTACAATACGATTTTTAAAAAAATTTGTAAAACTTTTTCTTAACAATTTTTTCTAATATTAAAAACAGTTTTCAAAACATTAGTTTGTAAAACATTTTCGGAACAATGTTTTCTAACATTAAAAGCAGTTTTCAAAACATTAGAAAATAATTTTTAAATATTTATAACAGTTTTTTTAACTATTTAAAACAGTTTTGAAAATTATTTTCTAAAACACTAAAACTATTTTTATAATATATTCACAACAGTTTTTTAAAATGTTAAAAATAATTTTTACAATATTTTTGTAACACCCCGCCTAATAAGATACCGGGTGATCACTATAATATAAATTAAAACAGGAGTCTCATATGGATCATTCTTAGCATCACTGTCGAAAATCCATTTAATTACTAATAACCTATTAGGCCGGTGTCAAAATTTTAACTTAACTAATCTTTTTAACGACAAAAAGATAAAACATCCACAATTTAATGCGTAAATGAAATAAAAAGGAAAATAAAATGAACTATAATAACCGAACACTCGGTTCAAATAATACAACCATATCGAATATGTGCGAAGAATAAATAAAATCAGTTGGACCATTGGCCCGAGTGTTTATACAATACCTCCTATCTAGAGTACAAGGAAAGAAGTGTCTACTGAGAACCCGCAAGCATCCACAGCTGCTGCAGCAGACGTCTGACTCGAAAGAATTTCCATCCAGGCGTCCCTGTGTCTGGACACCTATATATATAGAATATATAGAAAGAAAGGAGAGTGGATAGACGGATCAGAGCCCGAATTTTTGAAAACATTTTGCAAGTGCATAAATGCTTTATTATTTTTTTTAGAAAAAATAATTTTATCTCATATTGAAATTGGTATCGCACTCCCATGAGATACCCCTCACCTCTCCACTAACAGTGCACTCCTAGCGCATCCCTCTAGACATCCCAGTCAAGCTATCCTGCTAAACTAGTCTATCCCAAACCCACTATCAATCCTAGATAGTGCAAGCAATGTACTAAGGGCTAAACTTCACCCCAGTCTCAACGCTATGCCATGTTCGTGCGTGGGGTGTCTCTCAAAGCGAAATCCAAACAAGGACCCCCCCGATACACTACTATGCGGCAAGGTCGATCGTCGAGATCCGCCAGTCCCTCAGTACAGAAAGATATATATAAATATATATATACCATAAACATTTATAATATTAGAGAACTAAGGATTAAACTTCTCCCCAGTCTCAACACAATGCCATATTCGTGCGTGGGGTGTCTCGCAAAGCGAAATCCAAACAAGGAACCCCCCCGATACACTACTATGCGGCAAGGTCGATCGTCGGGATCCATTAGACCCTCGGTACTCGATTCATCCATTTATATACATATACATATTTTACCATAACCATCCGGATCTATCTTTCAGACTGAGGATTCATATACAAAGTATTTATCAATACTTATCATTTCTCAAAACTTCCCATTTCCCTTTTTATACTTAGGAAATGTAAATATAAAAGCCAATTCATTATCATGAATTCCTTTAACAAATCATATACTTTTAAAAGCCAATTTTATTATCATAAAAATGCTTTTCCTTTATATGTAATCCCATTTCCCTTTTTATACTCAGGAAATGTACCCTAAAGCCATTTCCATTATCATGAAAATACTTTGATAAAATCATGCTTCCACATCCCTTCTTCCATCCGGGAGTGTTACCGAAGCCAAACCTTTACCCCATTTCCCTTTTTATACTCAGGAAATGTAAATTAAAGCCAATCCATTATCATGAATTGCTTTAATAAATCTAAGACCGCCCCTCCGGGTTTCCCCACTGGACGCGCCCCTAAATGGTTATCATCTTCCAGGGCCTATCTATACAAGACAACCTGGGAACCTACCAACATCGGGAAGCGGCCATATTGCCTGCGGGAAAGTCAGGACCACACCCGAAATCCCCTAACCAGCGCAGTAATACAAATACCCATATGGCCTAGGAACTATATCCAACCTGCTCAACAGCCAAGAAGGCTTCACCACAACGCGCGCAACCTCCCTTATGATAGCGATTTAGGGAGGTGTGTAACCATAATTTATCAATTATGAAAATCATTTACCTTTTTCCCATTTTGAAAATATTCATCTATATATTTTCAAAATCATTTATATCATATCATATATACATAATCACATAGTATGTATATATATACCATATATCCTCCCTGAATATATAAAAATGGCCATATTTGCCAAACTATCTATCGATGACCAATAATCCCAAAGATTCCCTCCAGGAATCATAATCATGCATTAGTATATGCATGATACTAAACCCAAAGTATTTTCTTACTTTAATAAGTAATACATACTTAAATCCCATCTACGGATTTATTTGGATATCTCCAATTATACTAATTCACTCTAAGTGAATAACAACAAATATCTATACTCCCAAATTATCCTAATTATCTCCTAGGATGCACTTAACGATAATCAATATAATTAGGCTTTTTATAAGCATAATTATATAGGCCTCTATGCCTACGAGAAATAACCTCGGGATTTACCTCACCCGAACAACCTTAAATTCAACGAGTTAAATATTTCATTTCCTTGAACCCCCAAGACTATAACTAGTCCAATTAATCATTTAGAAGTCCCCAATTTCATTTAGGAACCCTAATCCATCAATTTCAGCAACTACTCTATTTTCCTCGAAAATATAGATTAAGGGTTATATACTTAAAACCCTTACTCTACCCTCCTAAATTGCCTTATTTTATGGACCATAAAGTCCAAAAAAAGTTCTTTAGGTTATCACCTAATTAACCTCAAAGCAAGATGAAATGGAATCTATCCCATCCAAATCAACCTAGAAAAATTGTCCAATTTCAGCAGGGGTCGATCGATCGACACATGGCCGTCGATCGATCGAATGCTTCGATCGATCGATCCCTTATGATCGATTGATCGATCAAGTCGGGCAGCTTCTTCTTCGAGAAGCTGTTTCGGCCATGGAAGCTTCCCCCAAGCTTCCATATCAACACCAAACAGCCTACAACTTCAACCAACTACAAATACACCTATAATATGGGTTCTAAACATCCTAGAACCCGGAATCACCCAATATTTTTTGTTAATTTCTAAATTTCTCCAATTTACAAATTTTAGGGGTTTATTCGTTTTATCTCCCGAAAACCCATTTTATCCACGAATACCCAACCCAAAATCATTAGGGTTTGTTATACCAACAATGATATGAGATATTTATGCTCAAAAATAAATAAAGCAAGTAAACACTTGCCTCGTGGATAAAATCCGACGTCCTCGAGCCGAATCCCGCGGAGGCCGGCCGTAATCTCCCCCTTTTTCCTCTTTTCTTCCTCCTCTCTCTCTTCCCCTTCTTCTTTCTCTTTTCTCTTCTCTTTTCTCCCCCTCTCCCTCCTTTTATAAGGAGAAAAAGGTTTAACCCCTTAAAAACCCAAAAATGACTCGTTTACCCAATTACGAGCTTATTTAACTTCAAAATTACCCGGGACTCAATTTCGACAATCGGACACTCTTTTTCGACTATCTCGGACATTTCGAGACTCATGGAGAAATCAAAATTTCCATCTGAGGTACTTGACTGCAAATCACTATTCTAACCCAAAATAATTAAATGCGGGTTTTCTACTCAAAATCTTACCTCTTTTGTCGCTATACTCCACGGCGACTTATAATTAAATTACTTCGACCTATATAGTCCCAAAATAATTTATAACACCCTTCGAAAATCATTAAATCCTCGAAAATCCCAAAAATTACTATTTCGAGAATTTCTCCAAATTCCAAATTATACTTAATTATGGAATTTAATTGTCTCCAAAAGGGAGGGTTGTTACATACTCCCCCCCTTACAACGGAATTTCGTCCTCGAAATTCAGATATATCCTACACCATCCAACTAGGATCACTACGAATCCTAAAACCTCAAGGGAAGGATACTAACCCGATGGTTCCCAACCATATGCTACAAGACTACCACGATCGTAAAGTGACTCTAATACGTCACATAATACCCATCATCTATAATGCCTATCGGCATGAATTTCAACCTTATATACTACGCCCATTCTATTTCAGGCGGTATATAAAACCATCTTACCAAGGTGCCCATACACCTTTCAAACTTGTGCATATCTGCACATCCGTAGTGAACGTCTTACACGTAACACTCTCTCCCAATAAGGATCTCCTTTCCTCGGTGTAATACTCATCTATGGGTCCTCCCGACCCGCGAAAATTCAATCCTCCTAACCTCGACGCCACTAACTCTAGCGAACCTACATCCTACTAATGCTACGGTCTAAGCGTTACCCTACCTAAGCGAAACGAGTATCCTAATTATATCCCTAGTGCCCAAGGCCTCTCTCAACTCCCGACATTTGCTTGGTTTCGTGCGTGGGACGTCTCGCCAAGGCGAAATCCAAACAAGGAACCCTCCCGTTACACTACTCCCTCGCGTAGTCGGTCATCGAGATATAACGACCCAAGGTACACAAGCGGGATGTCCTAAATCCTACTAGGCTAGCCTATGAACGCATTCCTACTATCTTATCCTTCTGCCCATACATAAGTAAACCTAATCAATCGAAGTGCCCACTTTCTGTAGAAAGTGTCACGAACATAATACCCAAAATGTATCTTCTCAAAATTTGCCTTTTCATTAAGGCTGGTTATTATCCTCAAACCAATTTCTCTAAGTCCAACTCCACCCAACTACTTGTGGTGAGAGGACCACTTTAGTGATTTTCCATAGCACAATATTTCCATAAATATACCATCATCACAGGGCTCATAGTCTATAGTGATTCATCCACACTATAAGACTAACCCACATCCTTGCATCCTATAACAGCTCTCCACGCCCGACGCCGTTAAGAGTCATGTGTGGAGTGTCTCGCAAAGCGAAATCCAAACAAGGAACCCCTCCACACATTAACACTTGACTTCTTCGGTCATGGAGTCCCGTTATTTCAGACATGCAATCGGGATAATCCTATCCTTAAACAACAAAAGATGGTCTGAACTCCTATCTCTAACTAAGAGTCACACCACCCAGCGCTCGCACTATTTCTAAGTCCTTGTGCAAATCGGTACTGAGCTAAATCTTACAGCTCAACAATGATCCTGTGGGACTTAAATTATATCTATAAGGTTGCCACATATACCCACCAAAAATAAGGAAGCCTCTGCTCATCGAGGTTCCATCAATCCATAACAATAAAGGTGAACTCAACCTTTATCAAGGTGAGACACCACAATAACAACTTGTTCCCTTCAGGAACTGCGGACAGGATAGTCTTGCCATCATTAGCCTGCTATCGCTACGATCAACCAAAATACATTATACGTATACATACAAAATATAATCACCCGCCTCTATGGCGAGTGAAAGAAAACAAAATTCCGCTATCGCGGAAAACACACAAGCCTGTATTATTATGTTATCGTGATCGCCACAAAACTCAAAATACACACACGAGTCTAGGGCTAACGAATACTGCGACTTTATCTATCCACGCCAAATATACCTCTTCCTTCTGAGGTAAAACTCATAACAATATCTTCGCCTTTATCAACTGTCGGCCTCTAGCCGACCCTTATGTGAATAATCCAAAACAACATTATTCTCATTCATGCTGAATCATGGGGACTCTTGGTTAAGACTAGCCGTAAGATCCCTTTTGAACCCTCAACTTCAATGAGGAATTCAACTGTAGTACCACTCTGAACTTTAGCGGTACTGTGGTACTCCTAACTACCATTCTTTAGTAGTTGCCGCCAAAATCCTTAACAATTACCATAAGGAGAGTGACCTCTACTAAGGCCCTCGTTCCCAATTTCCACCAGCTGCTCCAGCTAAGCCTCACCTCCTGCTGCCATCCAAGCTCCGTACACGATTCTCAAACGAGCGCATAAAAGATTTCTAGAATCTTCTAACATGGCAGGAGAATGAAATCTCACAATAGAAATCAACAATCCTAGTCCTGAGGCTCTATCACAAATGAGAGCAACACTGAAAGCGTAGTACGTCCGCACAGATTCCTAAGGACACTAGAACCTGATGCTCTGATACCATCTGTAACACCCCGCCTAATAAGATACCGGGCGATCACTCCAATATAAATTAAAACATGAGTCTCATATGGATCATTCTTAGCATCACTGTCAAAAATCCATTTAATTACTAATAACCTATTAGGCCGGTGTCAAAATTTTAACTTAACTAATCTTTTTAACGACAAAAAGATAAAATATCCACAATTTAATGCGTAAATGAAATAAAAAGGAAAATAAAATGAACTATAATAACCGAACACTCGGTTCAAATAATACAACCATATCGAATAAGTGCGAAGAATAAATAAAATCAGTTGGACCATTGGCCCGAGTGTTTATACAATACCTCCTATCTAGAGTACAAGGAAAGAAGCGTCTACTGAGAACCCGCAAGCATCCACAACTGCTGCAGCAGACGTCTGACTCGAAAGAATTTCCATCCAGGCGTCCCTGTGTCTGGACACCTATATATATAGAATATATAGAAAGAAAGGAGAGTGGATAGACGGATCAGAGCCCGAATTTTTGAAAACATTTTGCAAGTGCATAAATGCTTTATTATTTTTTTTAGAAAAAATAATTTTATCTCATATTGAAATTGGTATCGCACTCCCATGAGATACCCCTCACCTCTCCACTAACAGTGCACTCCTAGCGCATCCCTCTAGACATCCCAGTCAAGCTATCCTGCTAAACTAGTCTATCCCAAACCCACTATCAATCCTAGATAGTGCAAGCAATGTACTAAGGGCTAAACTTCACCCCAGTCTCAACGCTATGCCATGTTCGTGCGTGGGGTGTCTCTCAAAGCGAAATCCAAACAAGGACCCCCCCGATACACTACTATGCGGCAAGGTCGATCGTCGAGATCCGCCAGTCCCTCAGTACAGAAAGATATATATAAATATATATATACCATAAACATTTATAATATTAGAGAACTAAGGATTAAACTTCTCCCCAGTCTCAACACAATGCCATATTCGTGCGTGGGGTGTCTCGCAAAGCGAAATCCAAACAAGGAACCCCCCCGATACACTACTATGCGGCAAGGTCGATCGTCGGGATCCATTAGACCCTCGGTACTCGATTCATCCATTTATATACATATACATATTTTACCATAACCATCCGGATCTATCTCTCAGACTGAGGATTCATATACAAAGTATTTATCAATACTTATCATTTCTCAAAACTTCCCATTTCCCTTTTTATAGTCAGGAGATGTAAATATAAAAGCCAATTCATTATCATGAATTGCTTTAACAAATCATATATTTTTAAAAGCCAGTTTTATTATTATAAAAATTCTTTTCCTTTATATGTCATCCCATTTCCCTTTTTATACTCAGGAAATGTACCCTAAAGCCATTTCCATTATCATGAAAATGCTTTGATCAAATCATGCTTCCACATCCCTTATTCCATCCGGGAGTGTTACCGAAGCCAAACCTTTACCCCATTTCCCTTTTTATACTCAGGACATGTAAATTAAAGCCAATCCATTATCATGAATTGCTTTAATAAATCTAAGACCGCCCCTCCGGGTTTCCCCACTGGACGCGCCCCTAAATGGCTATCATCTTCCAGGGCCTATCTATACAAGACAACCTGGGAACCTACCAACGTCGGGAAGCGGCCATATTGCCCGCGGGAAAGTCAGGACCATACCCAGAATCCCCTAACCAGCGCAGTAATACAAATGCCCATATGGCCTAGGGACTATATCCAACCTGCTCAACAGCCAGGAAGGCTTCACCACAACGCGCGCAACTTCCCTTATGATAGCGATTTAGGGAGGTGTGTAACCATAATTTATCAATTATGAAAATCATTTACCTTTTTCCCATTTTGAAAATATTCATCTATATATTTTCAAAATCATTTATATCATATCATATATACATAATCACATAGTATATATATATATACCATATATTCCTCCCTGAATATATAAAAATGGCCATATTTGCCAAACTATCTATCGATGACCAATAATCCCAAAGATTCCCTCCAGGAATCATAATCATGCATTAGTATATGCATGATACTAAACCCAAAGTATTTTCTTACTTTAATAAGTAATACATACTTAAATCCCATCTACGGATTTATTTGGATATCTCCAATTATACTAATTCACTCTAAGTGAATAACAACAAATATCTATACTCCCAAATTATCCTAATTATCTCATAGGATGCACTTAATGATAATCAATATAATTAGGCTTTTTATAAGCATAATTATATAGGCCTCTATGCCTACGAGAAATATCCTCGGGATTTACCTCACCCGAACAACCTTAAATTCAACGAGTTAAGGATTTCATTTCCTTGAACCCCCAAGACTATAACTAGTCCAATTAATCATTTAGAAGTCCCCAATTTCATTTAGGAACCCTAATCCATCAATTTCAGCAACTACTCTATTTTCCTCGAAAATATAGATTAAGGGTTATATACTTAAAACCCTTACTCTACTCTCCTAAATTTCCTTATTTTATGGACCATAAAGTCCAAAAAAAGTCCTTTAGGTTATCACCTAATTAACCTCAAAGCAAGATGAAATGGAATCTATCCCATCGAAATCATCCTAGAAAAATTGTCCAATTTCAGCAGGGGTCGATCGATCGACCCATGGCCATCGATCGATCGAAGGCTTCGATCGATCGATCCCTTTTGATCGATCGATCGATCAAGTCGGGCAGCTTCTTCTCCGAGAAGCTATTTCGGCCATGGAAGCTTCCCCCAAGCTTCCATCTCAACACCAAACGGCCTACAACTTCAACCAACTACAAATACACCTATAATACGGGTTCTAAACATCCTAGAACCCAGAATCACCCAATATTTTTGGTTAATTTCTAAATTTCTCCAATTTACAAATTTTAGGGGTTTATTCGTTTTATCTCCCGAAAACCCGTTTTATCCACGAATACCCAACCCAAAATCATTAGGGTTTGTTATACCAACAATGATATGAGATATTTATGCTCAAAAATAAATAAAGCAAGTAAACACTTGCCTCATGGATAAAATCCGACGTCCTCGAGCCGAATCCCGCGGAGGCCGACCGGAATCTCCCCCTTTTTCCTCTTTTCTTCCTCCTCTCTCTCTCTTCCCCTTCTTCTTTCTCTTTTCTCTTCTCTTTTCTCCCCCTCTCCCTCCTTTTATAAGGAGAAAAAGGTTTAACCCCTTAAAAACCCAAAAACGACTCGTTTACCCAATTACGAGCCTATTTAACTTCAAAATTACCCGGGACTCAATTTCGACAATCGGACACTCTTTTTCGACTATCTAGGACATTCCGAGACTCATGGCGAAATCGAAATTTTCATCCGAGGTACTTGACCGCAAATCACTATTCTAACCCAAAATAATTAAATGCGGGTTTTCTACTCAAAATCTTACCTCTTTTGTCGCTATACTCCACGGCGACATATAATTAAATTACTTCGACCTATATAGTCCCAAAATAATTTATAACACCCTTCGAAAATCATTAATCCTCGAAAATCCCAAAAATTACTATTTCGAGAATTTCTCCAAATTCCAAATTATACTTAATTATGGAATTTAATTGTCTCCAAAAGGGAGGGTTGTTACAATTTTGTTAATACGATTTTTTTTAAAATTTGTAAAACATTTTCTTAACAATTTTTATAATATTAAAAACAGTTTTTAAATCATTGTAAAACAGTTTTTAAATATTCGTAACAGTTTTTTAATTATTTAAAACAGTTTTTAAATTATTTTTTAAAACATTAAAATCGTTTAAGAAGTTGGTAAATTTGTTGACAAATATTTCCCACTCAAATAGGTAAGCAAAATTGCCCACAGATTGTGCATAGGAGGTGTTGTACATTGGCAAATAATGCCTAGGCAAATTGTGCAACCAAACATCCAAAATGTGGGCAAATTTTCTTATTTGCCAACTTTTTGGCATTTGCCTAGGCAAAAAAGGGCAACCATATGGAACCTAAATAGTTTGTATGTATGAAGTATTGCACGACACATCCCGCATCTATTAGACCATGTTAAGGAGTTATTGTTGGGCCATACTGATTTTACAGGAGGCCAAAATTAGTTGAACTTTTATTCTTTTCATTTGTTTTCTCTGCTTTTCTTCCATTAAGGACTTTGACTCATTTAGTGTGCGATTTTGACTTTAAAAATACCTGTATTGGTCACTTATTTGCTTGAGCTCTAAAATTCACGATTTCAGCGCTTACACATTAGGATAATTGTTGTATTATTATCAGGGAAGGAAGATAAAATTATTCTTCTCTTTTACAAGACTTGACGGCATTGTTTGCATACAGAAAAATGTACCTATTGAATATTTATGGATTTTATATTGGTTAAAGTGCACCCCCCTAAAATATACAATTTTCTATAGAAACCCCTTGAACTATTTTTTAGGCAAAATACCTCCCTTGAATACTCAATTTGTTTCAAGCACATCCCTATGTTACTGAAAATTCCCCAAAAGGAGATCATTGCATCAAAATGCATATTTATGGAATTTTTGTTGCAAACACTTCCCTCGTACTGCAAAAAACATTGCTAAAATACCTAGAAAAGGGGGAGGGTCTTGCAACAAAATGCATAGCTCAGGGATGTCTTTTTTTTGTTGTTGTGTGTGTGTGTGTGAACTTTCCTTTCGCACTTATGAAAATGTTGGTTGTTTATATCTGTGAATTTTCAATATGTTGATGACAAAGGGGATTATTTTTCCGTAATGAACATATCTACATGTATCTTCACTTTTTGATAAAATTAATATGTTCTTCACAATTTTGAATGTAATAATGTGAAGATAAAAAGCCACGTCTTTTTGTGCAGATGAAGACCGCAATTCTAGGTGCACTGTTTTCTACAGGTTACATTAATTAGGAGTTAGGTGGATGAAGTTGGCAACGCTAATTGTTGGGTATTATGTAAACTACCATTACAATCCTAGATCTTCGGGTAGAGAGAGATAGAGGTATGCGTATATAAGCGCTTCATATCACACTCCATCCTTGTCCAAATTAGGCCTCAGCATGCCCACACACAGATAAAAGAGTAAGCCTATGGCCAAATTTCATGACATAGATAAATCATTCCCTCAAAATCATCTCAATCATAAGCATGCTAACACATCAAAACACAATGAAGTTTAAGGCCTATTTTGGGTCGCTAGCGTCATTTTGGTAAATTTTAGCCTAGTGTAGGTTGCCAGCATCATTTTGGTAAGTTTCTTTTTTGGGTTGCCTAGGTCATTTTGGTATATTTGGCCTTTTGTTGTCGTTGGCAGTTTTAAATTGCGATTGGGGGTATTTCAATCATTTATACCCTATAAAAATCGTATTAGAGCACAGTAGTAGTGCATGTACGTGTGGTAATCTTGTTCACGAATCAAGACAATGAAATCAATGGCCAACATTCAAGCTGACGAGTCAATCAATGTGAATCAAAATTAGTCGCGTTGGCAGCTGAGATCAAACGCATAGACATCGTGGTGGGACAATTGAAGGACTACATTTCCACCTGAATTTAGTCACCAAACCAACCGCCATGCGCCAACCTTGGTTCTCCGTACACGTTCTTAATAGGGGTGATGACAATCATGGGTGGAGGTGTCACCAAAGGGAGGGCTCAACTAGGTGGTCGTGAGGCTGTTAGAAAGGACTTTAGGGGTTGTATGGGCCCATGGGGTTTGCGGGGCAGAACTGGAGCACAAAGGCTCCACCAAAGGCAATTGCGTCCACTATCAAAGTCCTTAGAGAGCCAACCACCTTCTATAGATCATTGAGGGATTACCCCCTTGAAAGGTGCAACATTTCCCAATCGACTCCCGTTCTATGATTTCTACCGAATCCCAACACTCGAGGTAAGGACAAAAATATCGTGGTTAAAAAGTGTCCTCAATAATTGGAACTAGGTCCCTAGCCATGTTCAACTACGATAGAGGATCCGAAGTTGAGATCAACCGTTCACCATTGATGACCATGGTTTTCTCCCAACAATACTCCCACTCCATGATGAAGTAAAACCTAAGAGTGATTAATTGTTTAATTCCATACGCGAGCCTCAAAATGAGCTTGTGAAGAATAAGTTTATGAAGAAGAAATGAATGGTTTATGTACTTATGCAGCAGATTTAGTGGAAAAAAATAGGGGTGGTTGTGAGCTGTGAACAATATATTTATTTATTTTTTTGAATTTTTCAGAAGTCGGGTTTATCATTTATGAGGGAATTGCAAACTCTAAATAAACGTATGTGAATCTTGGTGGATGCTTTTATAAAGTCTCACATACATTTATCTTTTCACAATATGTAATTTTTGAGGAGTAAATTACCAAAAAGTGCAACATATTTAAATTATTTTTCACTTTGGGTAACGTACTTTCGTTTTTTTACAAGAATGACAATGTATATGTGAAGCAAAATTTTACTTAAAACTGAGCTACACACTTGGTTGTTCTAGTGGCAACTTAGCTCTCCCTTAAAGGCGAAAATTCCACGGGTAATTGTTTTATATATTATGCACAAACTCAACTCAATTTAATATATTCTTTCTCCAATTACTTGGGGTTGGCTACATGAACCTATTAGTTCATTCATGTCTATTTAGCATAACGTACTTTGTTAAACCCCTATTTTATAATTTATGCATGTGTGTCATCGGAGTCTTTATCTGGACTACCATATATGATGTTTATTGAGGCGGATTTCTCTAATTTATTAGAGATATTTTTTTAATAGTGAATGTGGTTATAAGGATTCTAGGATAGGGGACGCCTTACTTGTAACTTGTAAGTCTATAAGTTTTATACTTTCTATACATCACATTTTTTTATTTTTTTTTACACGATGCTGCAATCCTCTTTATTTGTGCTTATTTTAAACATATTTAAGTAAGCAATATCACATTCACAAGCTCATGGTTGTTGGAAAGAAGTTAATGGAAAGTGCGTGTCAGACTGTTAAAAGGTATTCTTAGTGAACTTCATGACTGCAAAAAGGACAGAGACATGAGCCTTCAAATTTTTCAATGACACTACTTTTCTCCGGACGTTGAATCTTGTAGGTATCTCTTGAACTTGGAGGCAATGCACCTTGCATAATCTTTGATGACGCTAACTTGGAAATGACATTAAAAGCATATGTAAGTAATAGAAAATGAACTGATACGCGAATTGTTGCAGTTTTAATCGTAGATAGTTGCTAAATTTTGTGCGCAATTCATGGTTCAAAGAGCTGTACAAGTCTACAATAATTTAATTTCTACCAAAAAAGAAAACACTCTATAATTTGTAAAAATAAAATCTCGTGCCTAACATGAATATATTAGAATAAGATAAAACACAAAAAGGAAACATAGATAATTACGAATTAATAGGTATCCTTATACAATTTTCTTCACCTAAAATAATATAGCATGTGTCTAAGGATGCACGGTGGGCTTGCAAAGGCCACAAATAGAGTGAAAGAGTTGTTGAAAGAGCTTTTATTAAACCACGTTATCAGGGTGAGAATCGGCTATGAGTTGATTTTGGCATCTACGGTGGGGAGAAGCGCAAGGTATCGACCGACTTTGGTATAATTCACGACCCTTTAAAATAATTACTAAAATTTCCCTTGTTAATTATCTCTTTCTCTAGCTACCCGCACACCTTACAGGCTCCAACTGTATTCTCAGTATATATTATCAAACATCAATATGGACTAGGTAATAGTTATATCTTCCACTATCTCATGTACTTTTATATGCATTTAGTTCTGCCAACATCAATATGGACTAGGCAACAAGTCCCATTTTGTCTCTTTTACTGTCATATGAGATCCTTTCAGCACATGAACTCCTGGCATAGGATACTAAAAGAATCTATATTTTTTTTAAACTTGATGTGTAAAAAATTATTTTCCTACATAACGCATCACCATTGATTTAGGTGCTTGCTGTTTTTTTTAAATGTCTTCGAAAGAGTGCACTTAATATGACTATATCTTCTATTAAGAAATTATCGACCATCAAATTTGCCTTTGGCCACCAATTTACCCCCCAAGCTAATGCTTACTTTTTTCAGCTTTCTCATGCAACGGATAGGTTGTTGAATTAGTTCACTACTGAACGTGGGCTACATATATCAGTTGATGGCCAGAAATTTTTCCAATATTCCTATTCATCCTTTTCTAGAATTCTCCCGACAGTTACTACTGGTTCAATGTCTTCTCTTCTTACCTCACTGTTGGTTTGACTTCAGAGAAAATGGGATAGGGTGCTCTCAGATTTTCTAAGGAAGACAAAGCCCCCGAGTCATTTTTCATGTCAGAAAAAATACAAACCCTAGGCTCAAGGAGTCATTTAGATCTGGATCAACAACGAACTCTGGATCTCTTTTCCCGAAGTTTTTATTGGCCTAACATGGAGGTGGTTTTGACATTTCGCAGAAGCGAAGCACCGTTAGGAAGGTGGGATCTGTCATTTTTCATCTGAAAAGGTCAAGTGACGTAAGACCCGATATAGTCCTATCCCAGCTTATCAGGATCAAATATGATGAGTATCAATCTATAAATGGGTCAAGAGGTAGAATAAAGCCTCCGAGCGCATCTCAGATCAGGGCCAAAACTGTTTCATCTAAGAGGTTCGGTTCAAATCATCCAATTGCACTACACAAAGGAGTCAGATCCTGGAATGTTACTGATCCAAGAATATATTCTCCTCCTGATCTAGTTGGATATGCTGAGGGAGCGAGGTCGGCTCCTCAAATAAACACAGCCGCATTAGTAGTTCGCGTGAAATTAGAACGAAGGTCAGGGAGGCCAACCCAAATGAAACTAATTACTATCTATGGAAAGACGCATAAGATCATATACTGACCTTGGTGATATAGATCCATACCTAAGGTAATAAAGAGAGCCCTTAGTTAGTAAGGTACAAGGATATTATAGAAGTTAATTTTTCTTGGCAATCAATCGTTCATAAAACTTTCATCTTCATTAATTCTACTGTATTATTGAGGAAAATGGGGAAATTTAATAGAGATTTACAATTTTCAGCAATTTGAAGTTCAAAATAAATTCCAATCATGAAGGCCTATAATACCCTAGACGGTTTGGCACATGCCATATTGTATGTTATATTGTTGTTATATCCACTTTTATTTAATCATTTATTGCTTAAGTCTAGGTTTTGGATCTTTCTTTAGAAGATTTGTTGAAAGAATATCCTGATATGATCATAATGGTATATATTTAACTCCCCCTCTCGACGATAATATCGTAGTGTGCCACGAAATCTTCAGTTCAAATTTTACACAACACACAATGTACAGATTCAATTTTCTTAGGCAATAAATTTATGATTTTATAGTTTATTGTATTTTTCCCCTTAAAATGTTACTTGGTGACGTTTTTCAGATTAAACTGAATGGGCTTCCGCACAGATGATAATTTCACACTTGGCAGTAACATGTTTAACATAAACGACTTATGCTAAAATATAGCTGCCTTTATGTGGATTTTTTTCCTTAATGCAGTATCAGTTGATAGTAACATCAAAAGACTAGGAATTCTTTTATTCTCTAAATATTTTTGTTGCATCCATCCGCATAATGATGACAGTGTATGGTCTATTAATTATGCTATTATATAGTGCAAATATTTACTAACGTCGCATTCCACTAGTCACATTTACAGCCAAGGTAGTAGGGTAGTTCATTTTTTTTTGCCTCCCATGGGCTTTCTGTTGTGAAAAATGATTACTTTTGGTTTGAAAATTCACTTTTTCTAGATGTGTTTCCAAATATATAGAGAAGATTTAATCAGTTTATTCACTTTTAAACCCTCATAATTGTATCTTTTTGGAATGTAAGGGTATGTCTAAGTAAAAAAATACTCATGATTTGGAATAGTATATCAAAAGCCCAAATTGTTTTAAGAATATAAAGATGGTTTAGTAGTTTTTTGGAGTTTAACGATGCCCGTGATTTACATCATTTACAATTCTCAAAATTGCAGAAGAAAATCAATTCACATGAATCTATTACACATATACTTATCTAATTATGCTCCATCAAAACAAGTTGAGGATTAATTAGATCACCGTCATCGCCCTTGCACGTATGTACCACTGCGGAAACTCGTAAATTATGTGTTTGCTTTACACCTTTCTTTTTCTTCTTTTTTTTTTTAATTTAAATATCTAATCTCTCTAAAATTTTGGGCTCATCTCATTACTTGACATTTCTGTTGGACATTAATTTCTTTCCTTCATAACAAGTTATTCATTGCTAACATTAAAAGTCAAACACTTTGTGTGGCGGTTGTGTACTACAATTACAAAAGACGTATCTTGACTAACATATGATACTACAATTGCAAAAGACATAGCGAGACCCAAATTTATGTATGTCAAGACTACCAGAGAGTTGAAGAGACACGGAGGTCTACCAGACTGACCTCATTGGATAAGACAAAAAAGGACGGTATCTGGGCATGAGTGGGCAAGAGCAGTAGCGGAGTTATTTCACATATTCAATCTGAGGCCTTCTCTATGATGACATGGATTCTATTGAATGGCCTGATTAAGTAGGACACAGCAAAACTTCATCTCACCCAATCAGAATTTAAAAAGTTGTGACACGCATATAGAGATAGTTCTCAGAGGCTAATATGATTATGAAGGAACACAAAAGTAGAAATCCAATAATACTATGTGCCTATCCTGAAGACAATATAAATTTAATTTTCTTTCCAGAGTATCCCAACATTCCATCCATACCTCCAAAAAAATAAAGGACAAACTATTTTTTTACTATTTTTCAAATACCGTTAACTCAAAAAAGGGAAAAATACTCTTAGGTCCCTCACAAACAAATTTTAAACACTAAAGGAATTTTGACAAATTTTAAACACTTAGGTCCACTAATTGTCTTTTTGTATAAGTCCACGCTAGTGGCATAACAAGTGGACCTAATAGTAAATTGTCCTTAAATGTTTAAAAGATATTACCAAGGGACCCTATTACAAATAACCCAAAACAAAATTTACTATTTAAAAAAATGGTATGATTAGGAGCTCATTTTAGGTATGTAGTTGAATGGGATACACACACACACACACACAAATAATACCATTTTTTTTTAAATAGTCAAACAATTATTTTTTGGATGAGTCTTTTTATATGACGTTTAAACATTTCAAGGGACCCATATAAAAAATCAATTCAAAATAATATTTTTTGCTAATTAAAAAAAATGGTCAAATTTTTGCAGCTTTTAAAGCAAGTTATTTTGAGCTAATTTTTTTATGTGGGTCCCTTGAAATGTTTAAATACCATTAAAAAAAATCAACTCAACATATTTTTTTTTAATATTTTAAAATTTTATTTTGCGCCAACGGTATCTAAATTTGGTATATATGGGAGTCATTCTCATATATATATTAAGCTGAAGGGTCTAAAACTTTTTCCTAAATAATTTGGACCATGTGTATAAATAGGGATCCTGGATATAAGAGGTATGTGAGAAAATGCATATCAATAATATTCTTTTAAGCTAATAATTTTAGTATCGGACAAATATTGTTCAAGTTCCTTACATTGATCGAAACTATATGTTGTTTAGTGTTTAGGGGTCCCAATTTTTTATTTTGAAAAGAATCATAGAAAAGTTTTGAATTATAATTACAATAACATGGATCAATGTAATAGTAGCAATATCAACATTTAATATGTATCATATTGTCTAATAGATTCTATTGGCGCATGGTGCACTTGCATTTGCATTGTTCCAAATGTAATAAGCACTTTGTGAACAAATATTTTAATTAAAAAAATATACATTAACTTCAAATTATAAACTTAGATGTGTAATTATATATCTGGATTATGCATATATAACTATATTAGTTCATATCACCAAGCGGGAAAAATCGCATAGGAAATAATCGAGTGGGACACGAATGGAAGCAAATAGTTAGGCCGATTTCTCTTATTATTTGGCCGATTTGCCAATATTCAGGTTGAGTTAGTATTGTTTTGTCTATTTCAAGACTAGTGACTAGAACTCGGTTGGGTGCCCTGCAATGCCCAACCACATCAATCAAGTTGTCTCGGATTTGGCCCCATTCTTTAAACCATGTTTCCTTAAGTGTTTGTGAAATTTCATGTCCTTTTTAGTTTCTTGGTCACTAATGTACACAGAGTAATTTGTTTACTTTGGAAATCACGTTAATATTAGTGGAATATGTTTGCCTTTTGTTTTATTCTATAGCCTCTTTAGTGTCTCTTTTTAGTTCATACACACGTAAAGCTATCAAAGCGCTGAAGATTAAACATGTTGGATGTATTTTTACAATGTATTTACAATTACATCAGGTAAATAATGAACACCACATTAATAGCAAAGTGGAAGATGCTACATTTTTTATAAATTTATTGTGGATCAAGGGTCGAAAAGTTCATTCTCCTACATCTCTTAAATGATGGAGCTCTTACTATGGATGGTGTCGAGGTTGCAAAGTTGTACTATACTATTGATTATACTTGTTTATCCTGCTAGAACGACGATCAACCCGCCACGAAATGGAAAAATATCACAAGACGACATTAATAAAGAAAAATCCTCTGAACTAAGTTTTGAGAACACCTCTCTTTTTTTTCTAAAATCAAAAAATTGGAATCCTTGAAATTCAGCGTTTTTTAACATTCTGCCACTAAAAAATACACCCCTCCCCCCTTCACACACACAAGGAGTCTTCACAACAAAGCGCATAGATCTAGATATCATATTTTATTTTGTACGTGCATTTTCGTCTTCCACTTGTGAAAATGTTACTTGTTTACATTTATGAATTCCTTATAAGTTGATGACTGGTTGGATTTTTTTTCCCTTGAGCATATTTGCATGTAAAGCACCTTTAATAAAATTCACATGTTTAACACAATTTTGAATGTAATAAGATGTTATATGAGGCATGATTTTCATGATTATTGACATCAATTCGATGTGCTAATTGTTTTCTAAATGTGTTAATAACTATTTGTTGTAAATTCAACCAGTAGCATGTATAACATCTAAACCTTTGATGAGTTATATACGACAACATCCTCCAAAGTCAATAAGAGAGGAAAAAGACCTCACCTCTATATCCTCTTTGACCACCGGACCAACATTGTGGTCCGTGGCAATGGCACCAAGTACATGTTTGCATGAGATCAATGAACAACCTTCAAACCAAATGGGGAGATATGTTTATAGGAAATCCTGTTTTAAACAGAGAAAAGAGGGATGAAACTAACTAGGGGAAAGAAATAAAAGTCAAGGTGGCTCTCTTAACCGACAAACCGCATGTGGTTGTCCATGGTACAGATGGTGGTTAAAACAAAAACACCATAAATAATGAGATATTGTTACATGAGCAATGTATGTACACAGATAAAGGCACGACAACGATGACATCAAAGTAACATCGCAAAGGTAACCTTGCTTATGCTGTTAACACAAATATATCCCTCAAATTCAGTTTTACATCCCAAACAAATTTTAGAGAACTTTAGGGACAGCCAGAGGGCATCGCATTTTATAGGCATGTGAAATGTTTTGGAGATGGCAACGGTGATCCCTAATAGCTTTGTGAAAGTGATTTCAGCCATCGAATCAAAATTAAAGTATTAAATAGAGAACAATAATCTGTAATGTCCAATTTCTATGATGGCATAACCTTCCCTAAAGGTTCTAGTGCAAAAAATTAATGTGTAAATTTCACACCCATGAAACAGATTAGAGACACTTGTAAGGATTGCGCAAAAAAATGGATAGTAACTTTTAAAATTGTACTACATGATTTGAGACTGATTGAACCCTCCCTATAGCATTTCAAAATTAACAATAATTATTTATTACATATGAAAATCACCTATCCATCATCCCCTCTCATACCAAATTCAAACATAAAGAAAATTCCCACACTGAATGTCCAAAAATATATTCCCTAATATAAACTCTCACATGTATCAAATTATATACAACATTAATTGTTGTCAAAATACTGAAAATAATACAACCCATAACGACCAAAAATATCAAAAAATACAAAAAACAACGTTATTTGGGTAACAAACTTTGAAAATCAAATGTTTCGTACTATACGCCAAAAATATTAAAATTAAATAGCAAATTGAATTAGTCTTTTAACTTTAGGGGCAATATATGCAACATATATGACTACAATTGTGCATATGGAGATGATACTTAAGCTTATAGTTGGTCACCTAATAAAAAAAAATTCAAACCGTTATGCCAAGTTAAATATAAAGTACATCCATCATTGTGAGTCAAACGACTTGCATGAGCAAATAATGCCAATCCGTATGCAATTAACTGCAAGAGGTTCAAAGAATCATGGAATGTTGTCACGAGTACAAATATTAAATTTTTAACACAAATGAACAATCAAGGAAATACACAAATACTAATTGATTAAATACTACCTTTCTTGATAAACATAAATATTTAAACATGAATAAATGAACAATTAGAGATCATAGTCTTTGTTGACAAATTTATATATTTTTTTAAATAGGGGACTACACCCCGAAAATTTTATTATTCACAAAAGATGGAGAACCAACCTCTCCATAGTGTCGCACATTAAAGATAAGTGGAAGTTGGCAAAAGCCCTCAAAATGAAACCACAACCCCAATACAAAAATGAGTAAAAGAACTCAACAGCTGAGCCGAAACAAAAGGAAAACTAAGTGATCACAAAGTGAGGCCAAGTAGATGTACAAGACCAAACAGAGCCAAACTTCACCAAAAAAATCACAAAAATTGTGCAAAACCTCAAGAGTAAACCATGAAAGTCGATTGGAATGCTCCACCAGTAGAAACACACCAAAACCGAGCAAAACTGCATCTGATAAGGCTATGTGCATGAGATACTAAATTCATCTATAATATCTACATTTTCTCTTCATTTACATTTATGCTTACGGGCCAAGAATGCCACCCCTATATATGAATGAATTTTCCCGATGATATGACCCGAATTCATAGGAATATTAATAAACAAATATTATAACAACCACACCAAATTTTCCAACAAATAAAGAAAGGAACAATCTTTCACAACACACCCATCAAACCTTTACCCCTTGTTCTAAGCCACCAAGACATAATAATGGAACACAAGGAATGAGGATCAAAACCAAAGGCTGAAAATACCCTGAAGATAATGCCAAATATGCAACCACCCCAAAGCAGAACAACATCTCAAAAATTTCCTCTTTTCTCAACATACAAAACCTACATCCAAACACCACAAGACTTTTAATTTCGAGACGACCTCATCAATGGGATTGCACCTAAGAAGCAATTTTCAGAAGAAAATGGAAAAAATTTGGAATTATAGCATCCCACACTTGGAAGAAAATTGCTCCACACTAATTCCCAAGCCAATGAAAGAGAGAAAATACCAGTAAAGCTAGGGTTCAAGAAACATTATCTGCCAACCTCAACGATCCTGAATCATGTAAATCAACGCCAAAATGCTTCCATACCTTAGAGAGAGAAACAACAGAAAGATTTCGGGGGGGGAGGGGGGGGACCTAGATCAGATATCATAAAGATTTAAATGTGAGTAAATAAATAATTAGAGATCATAGCCTTAGAAAGTCTATGCAGTTAGTCCTTGGTTATTAATCCAACAACTATCTAGGGAACTTTTTTTGCTCTCGATTATAGTGTTTTTTTAACAATTCAAGGGATGCATTCATAGTGACTTAGAGGGTGCAAGTGAATCTTCATATTGGATAGTCTCACAAAGAGAGAAACTCCACTTTAGCATAATCAATTCAATTTTTTGCATACACTTTCTTTTACAATTGTCAATGGATTTTATTTTCAAATAAGTCCATCTCTCTATGAATATACGTACGTTTTCTTATGAACCTAATGATCTATCATATATGGAATTAACCACTTTCTTTGCCCAAATAAACTCATTGGATTATAAAACAAACTTTCTAAACACAATAATCAATAGACCGTGCAAGCAGGATTAGGAAACAAAAAGGAATTTACCTCAATGTACATCAGTATTGTGCAGGCCAATCTGGAAATTGCGTGGAGATACAATTTGTTTTGGCATGTGCAAATTGTAGAAAGGGAGAAAGAACCAGAATTCCAAAAAGATCAATTATTTTGATATATATGACTGAACAAACTGCAACTTATAATTGCAGAAAGAGAAATATGGACAATAATTACAACTACATGTCTTGACAAAAAAAATTATGGAATATCATTACATTTACTCTTTAAGCACACAAGATCGATGGACAATTCTACCAGTTATTCATTTCTATAATTCCCCAGTTGAAACCAACAATAAAGAAAAATTTAAACAACTACTGCACTCAGAGCTTTCAAAATTGCTAAAAATAAACGATTTAATAGAGCAAGGAGTCAAGGATTATTATTTTGAGATGACATTTTGATATGCTGGAGCTTAAAGAGGATAGAGGAAATAAATCATAAACAAGTTTTTTCTTTCAAATGAGAAAACAAGCACAAGTGGTTCATGCAAAACTGAAGTTGACCTTCTATAACTACGGTTTCAGGTAATTGGGAATTCATAACCAAATTTAAATGGGCAATCCTCGACTCTAACATCCTTTTTTATATCTGTATTATACGAGAAAACCAAATTTAAGAAAAGGCATAGAAATAATCAAATTTAAAATTATAGAATTCCACATTCAGTACACCATAAATCCTAACAAAATCATAGATATATACTTATGTATATATATACCTATATATGTATATAGGTATGGTCTCAGTGTTTCCTCTTCTTTACGATTTAAGGTGAATTAGCTACAATGAAGATTCTCTCAAATCTGTTCCAAATTGATTATGTTCACACCTGGCAAAACAGGGACTGAAACCAGATTAGTGGTTTAAACCGACCCGCCCATATCCAACCCTCAACCATACTTATCCTGCCCAAATCCGCCCAGAACCACCCAATTGCCCGCCCTACCACAAAGAAAGCAGAAATCATCTAAATGTTAACTGAGGCAAAATCCCGCAAACCAATTAAAGATATTCAGATATCCCATAAACATTAAATTACAATATTCAACAATAAATCAAATAAATACATACGTGAAACCCATAAAGAAAACTGAATTTGAGGCAATAAATTTGTGTATGCTCATAAGCTGTATAGTGTATGGGAAACTTATCTCCATTACTCATTTTTTCTTTGTTGTCTATTAGATTCTACAAATTTTACACCAAAAAGTAATTAATAATTTATTATAGAAACAAAATAGGAATTTGAATAAAATGTATAATACATGTACCTTAGATATCCAAATCGACAATGCTAGAAGTGTGCATAACACCTATATTTGTTGTACCAAATGCAATCCTTGAAATATAATTAAAAAGTAGAAAATCAATCAAGCGCAGTAGCAAAAATCGTTATTGATCACATATCCAAAATTATTGCAAGTATAAAAATTTAACCACAAACTTCACAAATCTGTAACAGCAGTCACACAACCTACAGTGTATTATTTTGAAATTTGAAAGAGACTAGTGAGAGAGGTAGAGTTTTTCAAGATTGACTTTCTTTGTTTAGGTGAAATACTTGTGAGATTCAGAAATCGTGTGAGCATATGAGTGAAATTAAAACTGATCTCAACAGTATAAATATTCAATTTTGGAAAAATCTTAACTTGTACATCTATTTCGTTATGAATAATGAAACACCTTTCTTCTATATTGATTATATAGATTCATTCCTTTCCATCAAACTACAAATTATTAATATTGGAAACATGAATTACTTTTAATTAGAAATTAAAAGTATTTGTTCACTCATGTTTTTAACCTTAGGAATTAAATTTACTTAAGAAATCTATCCAAATTTACAAAGATCTTAATTTATAAAAGTGAAAGAGTGATGGAGAATGTTAAAGGTGTAAGAATACCTATACAGATCTCCTGTGGTGGCAGTGGTTTCCCCTAGTCAACTATTGTTGTCCGTATGAACTAATGTGTTTCTCCTTAGACCCACCACTACCATGAATGAAACCAAAGTCAACAAGGCCCCTAAAACTATTCAATTAATACTAACCTCTCAATGTGTTATCCAAAAACAAGAAAATGAAAAGGACACAGAAGAAATTTCACAACCACTCAAGGAATTCAAATAATATTTGTCCACCTTGAAAGTCCTTGGGTTAAAGAAAATACTGCATGTATGCATTTTAGTAATAGCGCTTATATCTAAGATCTTTGTCTATACATCTGCGCTTTTCTGAATTTATACTTTCTTTTATTTATAAAAGCACCAATCATTAGCATATGGAAAGGGGAGGAGTGGGGATGGAGGATTCTTAATAAAGGGTATGAAAGATCGACTAATTTTTCAGTATTTGTTAATAGAGCTCGAGAGGGTTGTTTAAGACTTCAGGGGTATTAGGCAAACAGTGATTTTATCTTCATGTAAAGTTATGAGATGAGCCCAAGATTTCAGATATCTTAGATAGTTAGATAAAATAATAAAATAACGTACTCTAAAAAAGAAAAGAAAAAAATAGTAAACCAGACACAATATTCACAAGGTTCTGCAGTAGTACATCCATGCATGAGTGGGGAATGGAGCATAACTAGATGGTTAAATGTTTAACAGATTCAGGCAGTATATGTGACTAATGGAATACATCTGTGTTTCTAACTCTTTGCATCGCCTAATATCATATCATGGGTGATGGACCATGCATCCAACACATGAGCCAAAGCTACTGAATTAGTTCCCACTCATGAAATTTGAATACCATTGTAAATACAGAACTAAAGACATGTATGTTCATAATAAAGAAGTAGATGAGCCCTTGCACTAAAGATACCCACTTAGTGGAAGCTTAGTCGACATTGACGAACACAGTAATACCCAGAGCAAACCATTTAAGCCTTATGGAAACTGATCAAAAAGACTGCTAGACTGCATTGGAACATCTGGGCAAGATTTAAAACCATCACCCCTGAAGTCGAGATCTAGAGCAAATTATCTGTGAAACTCTGGTCTTTAGCAATTCATAGATCAAACCCAACCATTGATATATTAATGCACTAAAAATTGTACAATTTGTTTCGTTAAATACCAAAAATAACCCCCAAAATCTTTTGAAGGAAAAGATATGTAAATCGGCCTTAAAATAAGAGTATAACAGGCTCCATTCATTAATCTATATTCAAATATACAGTACCAACAACAAACAATCTTATGCAATCATAGAAGTGAGACAGTAGTACAAAAATAGATTGTGGATTAATATGTGAAACTACAACCCTAAGACTAAGATCTAGCTTAAAACAACTTGGATGCCATGAAGTTCGAATTTGCAAGGGAAATTCCAGTCTTCGAACAACTTATGACTCAATAGAAATCTTTAGCACCATAAAAACATAATCACAAAATAAATGGTGCCAATTGTATAAGAAAGTAGCACTTCCAATCAATATCACATTTATATACTAATATGTTACATGAACCTAATTTGGAAATAGAAGAAAATTAAATGAAATTTACCTCACCTTTTGAAGAATCACTTGTATGAACAACAAATTGTTCATTGTCGAAACATAAAATACTCTTAATTGTAGACTCTTCAGGAATATATTACATTACCTAAAATTTCTCTCTTGAAAAAGAAAAAATGATGGAACGCAAATTAAACTCACGTGAAGGGAATAAAGAGCTTCAGTCAATCGTGGTAGCCCTCGTGCACAGTTAAGGCGGTGGTCATTGTTAACTAAAGTTTTAAACATAAAGAATTAAATTTACTGAAGAAATATATCTCAGTTTACGAAGATCATAATTTATAAGATTGGAAGAGTGAGTGAGAATGTTAAAGGGATGGTGAGAATACCTGCACAGATACCTGGTGGTGGCAGTTGTTTCCCTTGGTCAACTATGGTTGTCGAACCAGGGAGGTGTTCTTCTTATCCCTCCCACTATCATGAATGAAACCAAAGTCGAAACGAACCCTAAAACCACCACACACACACAGACACACATATCATCAAATTCACCAAACCTCTCCAAATCTTTGTCAACATTTGGGGACTAGTTATAGAAAAAGGAAACAGGGCAAAGATAGAAAGAGAAATAACAGACCTTTGTGAATGGATCATAGGGATACTATTTTATTTTCAAGAGAGACGTTCACAGTCCGAAGTTAAAAATTCAACAAAACATTAGTAGTGTACAGAAGCTGACGAATGATCTCCTCTGTAGATAAGCAAATAAGGGGAAGAAACACAGATTTGGGCCAAAATAAAAATGTGAAAATTGGCGTTAGATGATGAAGAGAAAAACGCTGCTCTGTTTTCAGATGGAATCAAATATGATCCCAAAAATTGGAAGACAAGAGGAAAGAAAAACTAGCTGCAGAGAATATATTATTTCATAAATACATCGTCATTTTCCTAGCAAATGTATATAACTTCTTCTTTAACTAGTAGAATTTTCACTCCAATAGGCATTTATTTGTATATGTTACGTTACCATAGCTACTCTCTCGAGTACAACATTATGACTAATTGGTGTAGGTATGTCCGTGTAAAATAATTTTGACCCTCCTTTTGTAATTAAAATTTCTTTTTATTTTTCATTCTTGTTTTAATGAGAACACAAAGAATATTCGTTGGTTTTCCCTTTTAGTTTAGCACATATTGCGCATGGTGACACAAAGGCGTAGGTTCAAGGCATTCAAACAAAAAGATAACAAATTGGGATTTTCAAGGCTAGTTCTTCTCTTTATATAGTCCATAAATTATTCGAATCCCCTTCGTAGTCCATAACTTCACCTTGATAAAACTTCTTTCATCCCCAAAATCAATACTTCAAGGTGCGTACTTACCTCCATAAGATTTTGGACCTGACAACTGAAAATTTATGAATGACCAAATCTACTGCTCACAATTCACAACAGTCACCATTTTAGCCACTAAACTCTACTGCATCAGTATATAAGTAATATAACCCTTTAGCATTCCCTTGACCTTTGATTTCAGCCTCTTCTTCTCCATAAGCTTCTTCACAAGCTCATTTTCAAGCTCATGTACAGAAACAAATGATGACTCACTCTTAGGTTTTCCCTTACCGTGAAGTGGGATTTTTTCGGGAAGGAAAATATGGTCACCAATGGTGAACGATTGAACCTCAACTTCAGATCCTCAGTTATAGTTGACCAAGGCTAAGGGCACAGGTGCCGATTATTGAATCGACTCTTTTACCCAAGTGTGGGGACTTTGTAGGGGCTACAATCAGAGAGTGATAATCGATTGGTCAATGTTGTCACTTTTATGAGGGTAATCCCTTGATGAGAATGACGTTGGTGGAATGTGGTTGGCCTCCCAAGGGCATTGATTATGGTGAGGGACGTTGTTTCAGTAAACCATTGGTTATTTCCCTCGTGACTTTCTTGCTTTGCTGGGCATCTAGCCTCCATCTCATCAAAAGCGGTGAATGATGCTTGAACGTTGGTTAGTGTTTTCTCAATGATAGGCCTCTGGGTGGTCAAACGACGCCCTCTAAAGGGCATCCCCATGGATCAGTTTGTTGCTCATGAGGCTATTCCAAAAGCCTCGCAATCACCTGGTTGGGCCCTCGTAGATGCCAAACCCCATGAATTCCACCGACCCCATTGATGAGAGGTACGAGGCACCAAGGTTGGAGCATGCCGGTTAGTTCGGTGAAAATTCTGCTTACAATTATTGTTGTTATAATCTATTGGAATTTATCGCTTACCATAAATTGGCATAGGTTCGATGACATATAATTTTCGAGTAATGCTACATACCCCAAATAACTCCCCAAAATTTCCTCCAAAATGATTTGGGCTTTGTGCCCTGGCGGGACCCGCATCACATGCCAATAAATGACAGGTAAGTAGAAGAATGATGTGGCGTCCACGTAGGATTTGGGGGAGATTTGGGGGAGTTGTTTGGGACTCAAAGCATTTTTCATAATTTTCCAGTAAACATATTGTGGATATATGAATGGAATCTATTTCTGATATTTTTAAAATTTTCAAATGCCCTAGAATTACCTTCATATATGAGAAGAACATTCTGGACTACTTAAACATATAATACTACTGTCATCAAAAGATAGTTTTTATAATGACAAACAATGTTTAAAAAGGCGGAAGAGGTGTACGCCTTGAGGCGCGCCTCGAGGCGAGGCGCTAAAAAAAGCCTCGAGGCTTAAGCCTCAGGGCTGAATTTGAGGCTTACGCCTCGATGCACCTCACGCCTTTTTGTTGAGGCATGGAGAAAAAATTAAATAAAATAAAATTCATCACAAAGTCTGTTTTTTAAAGGTTAAGATTCTTCATTTTTCTAAAATTGCACCTAACTTGAAAAAATGTTGTTTTAATCTACTAACTCTTATTCTTTTTTTATTTTATTTTAGTTTTAAAGTTGCACTTAATTTTGTTTTTCTTTACTAATTTGTTTGAAATAAGTGTATAAATTTGTTTAAAACTATATTTTGTTACAAATATATAGGTTGTTTGAAATAAATGTACTAAATTAACTTCAGTATGACTTTTTTGTAAAGGTTTCTATTTTTTGGTTTTCAACTTAGATTAATATGTTTTCTTTAACTTATACTAATATATTTTAAAGGTTGTTGTTTTTTTAATAAATTTAGGTTAATATGTTTTATTATTTTTTTTAATAAAGTTGCTATTTTTTTAATCTTAGCTTGAAAATCAATGTTTTTTTAAATAAATTTGCTTGTTAAGTTGCATTGATTAATTTATTGTCATATTATAAAAGAACCAATATGTGAATGAAGCTAAAAAAATGATTTTGCCAATACGATTTTGCATTGATTAATTTATTGTCATATTTAAAATAACCAATATGTTCAAATTGATTTTCTTTTTCCAAAAAGTTATATTAGGGGAACAAAAAAATGTCAAACTATGTGAGAAAGCCCTGAAGGATGTTTTTTTTGTAGTTTTATTTTATATTTCTTTGTTATTTTATTTTTATGGTTTTATTAGTATTTTTTTAATATTATTTTGCTCTTTTTTTGTCTTTTCGGTGAGGCAAACGCCTCGAGGCTTACGCCTCGCCTCGCCTTTCGCCTTTTTAAACATTGATGACAAAGTGGATTAGGCTGAACTTAAATTGGTATCAAATTAATTGTGATGGATGATGCAAAGGTAATCTGGTGGTGGGGGTGGTTAAGAGCGGACACACGTGGGGACGACGGAAGGCGGTCGCCCCTCTTGAAATCTCGGGTGATTTTACGCATATAGGTTCAAATCGTTTATCTTTTTGTGAGCTTATATTGGTGCTTCACACCTTTCTTAACCCCACCCGTCAATCATTCCTGTAAGTATATTTATTTCAATATTAGTGATAGCTATTGTCAATCCGAGTGAAGTGTCCTATCAATGCAAAAAAAAGGACTCCACTTTTTCTTCTTTTCCTTTTTGGCTCCAAACCACAAAGGGTTATCCTCTTTCCCCTCAGTTTCCATCTCTCAACAAAAAAGAAGAAGTGAGGAGTCAAACCGATCAAAGATAATAAATATTTTCCCAAGGTATATATTTTTTTTGTGCGTACCTGTTTTATTTGAAAAGTTGTAACATTTTTTTTGTTTGCTCTTACATGTTTAAATCTTCGTTTCCATGAAATATAGGACTTAAATCTTAAGAGGTGTACCAAATGAAGGTATTCCATTCTTTTTCTATTATTATTCCTTTTTTTATTGTTGTTCATTTTTTTCATTATGAACTACCATAACATATCGTGAGAGCAATTATCAAAAGTATTTATTCTTAGATCTTAAATTGAAGAAGAAAACATTTTTCCCTTTAAAAATGAAAATAGATAAAAGTGATTCATAGTTTTCTGTTTTAAAATGTCATAAACAATTATTTTTAAGGAAAGCGAGCGTCGACAACATCCAAACCAACCGATTCATGAAGCCTCAATTTTCACACCCCCTGGATTGAAAACCTGGATCTGCCACTGGGGGTGGTATAATATAAAATGGGGCTATGGTGGCTCATTTATCCTCATTCTATGATCAAACCACAAATATGAAGGATGATGGATTCGATAAACTTAGTTGTGGGGTTGAATATGAAAAAGATTTCGATTGAGATGGATTATAGAAAACTCGTTGATATTCATACGGGTATAGTTGAACCCCTTAGAAAATTGTCTACTTTATTGTGACAATCAAGCATGCTCTTCTGAATAATGAATGGTTCATATCCCACACTAATAAGAGTACAATGGGGCTACTGATAGCCTTGCTAATGGGGGTTATAGGTCTGAGACTAATTCAAGATTATACAAATTTGAAGATCTACAAAATATGACTCAGGTTTCGTCAAAGAGGATAAATGGGGTATGCCTTCTTTTATAATGGTTAAAAGATAATTTTAAGTATAGGTGATATAGCCTTTTTTTGGATTTTTAAGGGGTTTTAATTTGGTTGTAATAGTTCATTGTCTTTTTGACATAAGGATATGTCCTCCTCATGTCCTCTGCCTTCTTTTAGAATGGTTAAAAGATAATTTGGGGTATATGTGATATAGCCTTTTCTGGATTTTCAAGGGGATTTAATTTGGTTGTAATAGTTCATTGTCTTTTTTATGTAAGGGTATGAACTGCACTTAATATATAGTGACATAATTCCAACTGGACATCATAATTAAATTTTTTTAAATATATATGAAAAATGTAAATAAGGACATTAACGAATCATAGAGTTGGGTGTCAGCACTGTCACATATAACAAAAGAAATCAAGTGCAATGTTGAGGCATTTTAGGCGAGTAAAAGATAATACAGTCCATAATAATAACTTTGCCCTTCACATAAGCAACACACGGATAATCCCCCTCACAACGTAAACTAGCGTACAATTTCCTAGACAATGTAGAATTACAGTCGGGATCCCTTTTATTAGTAAGTGATAAAAAAAGTAAGGAATCGCACTAAGTTCCCTTAATCCTTCTTGTAACACCATCTCTTCTAGCTTTTAAGAGCCTAAAAACTCCTTATTTAAATGTAATCTAATAAAATTGAACATTCTGGAAATAAACTGTAGACCAATGAAGCTTCGCAAGAATACAAAAAGAGCTCACTTGAACCGATAATTGTGAAAGAGTAGTCCAGCATATGATATAATACTTTGCATGTTAGACGTAAGACCGGCTATCTGGGCTGAACCAGATAAATAATGTGTTCCCGTTCCCTATTTCCTTATTTTTTTTCTACTGGTCCGAATCACTTCACACTTATGTGAAGCCGAAATCTTACACAATTTTCCTTCATCGGGTTGTGAATGTAATTGCGAATGATGTACATACATCATGTAATCATTTAATACGACTATAGTGACAGGTCCGACAAAAGAGGGAAAGGGTAGGTGAGGGAGTTTTTGTTAAATGGATAATACGAGTGGTTAAAATATATGATAAATAATCTGTTAAGAACTCAAAGACTCGAGGAAAGCAAAAGTAGCTGCAAAGAAAATAATATTCTAAATGACATGTTAACAAAAAATACAAAACTTAAGACAACTGATTATAGGTACATTAATCTAATATCTATACACACATTGGCTTTACCAAATTCAAATTTTCTTGATTCTTAAATAGACCATCATTAGCAGATCCTGGATTTTCTGTATATTATATATACAATGAAATGCTAGGGGAAAAAACAAAGGCCTGTGATTTTGCAGATTGGCATTTTCGGATGGTGTGTTTGAAAGGAAGGAGATGAGTTAGATTAGAGGTTGTGTAAGTAGCTAATTTGTCAACAGAGAGTAAGAGGATTGTTTAGAGCTGCACGAGGTATTATGCAAACGAATCCTCTATCTTCATCTATTTGAAAAAACTCACTTCTATTTTTTGCAATGAATTAGTTTTTAGGAAAAATAAGTAGCATCCAACAAAAATGTAAAGTAATAAGATGAACCCAAGATCTTAGAGATCTTACATACTTAAATAAAAAAGAAATAAGAAAGAACAAGTAAATCAAACACAAAATTCACAAGGTTCTGCAATGGTACATATGAGCACGGGAACTAATTCTCAATTGGTTACAATGGAGTACAGCTAAACGGGTAGATCTATAACAAATTCATGTAAAAAGAATTAAGTTACGAGTTTGAGAATTATAACTGATTGACATCGTAATAAAGGTAGTACATACTTGTCAATCATCTACAATTCTGCACTTTTTGATACTTCTACAATTCTGTAATTTGTTGGATTTTCAATCTGTGTTGACTCGGTGACCAGATATCATTTTTTGGATGACTCTCCGAGTTGACTATATTTCACCCCGTTTTAGTCAAAATACAACTCTTGCCATGTCCAACATATTTCACCCAGTATCCAAGTGATTTTGCCAAGTACTCAAACCTGTCCAGTACTTTGAAACATTAACGGTACAAAAACCAGAGGATTGCATTATAATGTCAAAAGGTAATAAAGTTTTGATGCATAGAAAGTAGAAAACCTGTGGACTTGCAAGTAAGGCATCCCCAATCTCAGAGGCATTTCCCACTACCACACTCACAACACCCTACATCATAATAAACACGAAACACTAACAAATTATAGAAATCCACCTTGATATCAGCATATATGAATAAAAGTATGTCAACCTAACATACAATCCCATGTACAGATCATAAAATGCATAAGCATTACAGTTAAAGAATTATAAATTTAAAATCAAGGATCAAATGGTTATTTCAACAACATGGTTCCGGACTCTGAGATAGGACAATCCAGATGACTAGTGCCTCACATGGTACCAATATTGACATCAACGCACACATATATCAGGGGCGGATCCACCCCAGGACGAAGCGGGGTAGCCGCCCCAGTTCATTTAAATTTTTTTTAGAGGATTTCTGTTAAAGAATTAAACCTGGAGGTTACTTTTATTTATTTGCATAGTTTAGGGGAAACTTTATAATAAACAAGAAATAAAAATCTAACTTAAGTTTGGCAGTCCTCTCTCTCGAACCAAAGCTAAAATTCAAACCTAACTTAAAAAAAGAAAAAGTTTGGCAGCTCTCTCTCTCTCACGGACGGTGCTCTCTCTCGTCCGCCGTCGCGCCGCGCTGCTCCCCTCTCTCCGACTACTGCTCTCTTCTGTCTCCGGCGACTGCTTCTCTCCAGACTCTCCGCTCCGTTGCTCTCTCCAGCCTCAGATTACCAGGTATATTTCGATTTTATTTGTGTATAATATCTGTTTATAAATTTATACTAAATTTATACTAATATTATTTATTTGTGTATATATGTATATTAATACTAAAATGAAATTAAATTTATAAATTTATTTTTTGTATATCTGTTTATATGTGTAAATTTATATAAATTTTTATGCTAATTTATATGTTGTTTATATGTAAATTTATATGTGAACTTAAATCAAATTTGTAAATATAGGGAATCAATGGAGAAATTTTTTAAACGAAAAAGAGGAGACAACGCACCAACCGTATCCAAAGCTGAGGTTCAATCATCTCCCACTCCAATTAATATTGAAAATGAATATTATGCCCAAAAAAGTAAAAACAACCCAAAAAATGCCCGAAAAGACTCGAAATAACACCCAAAAAAATCGCCTCGGGGGCTCCTGCCCCCAAACCCCCGGCAACTATCGAAACTTTCGCCCCAGTTCACATAAAATCATGGATCCGCCACTGCATATATACACATTAGATATGCATAAATTATAAAAATGTGGCTTCACCAAGATATTGCGCTAAATGGAACTGGATGAGGATACATGATTCATGTAGTCGTTGATCCTAAGTGATTTGAGAAAAGGATTTATTTAATTGAGTTGAGTTTATACATACTATATAAAAAATAAATACTGGAGGAATTTTCCACCTAGAAGGGAGAGCTCAGCTGCAGCCTGCCATTACAGGAGTTAAGGGTGTAAAATGACTTCTGGTTTGGGACATATTTAGTTTCATAAATACATTGTCGTTATTTATAAAAAATCTACGTTAGCCAAAGTGAAAAAATAATCTAAGTATGTTGCAATTTTTCTTAACTTACTGAAAAAATAACATAATGTGAAAACATAATTGTATGCTGAAATTCAAGAAAGTAGACATTAAGTGTCGCATAAAATTACAGGGAGATGTATCCCTAGCAGATGCATATAACTTCTTCTTTAACCATTAGAATTTTCACTCCAGTAGGCATTTATTTGTATATGTTTCGTGAATACAGCTACTCTCTAATGAATACAACATTAGTCATAACTGGTACAGGTATATCTCTGTAGAACTTTTTTGACCCATTTTTAATAAAATCTCATTTATCCCCAAAATCTATTTTCCAAGCTGTGTACTTCCCTCCATAAAATATTGGACTTGACAACTAAAATTTTGTAAAAAGAACGAACCTTATGTTCATAGTTCAAAACAACCCCTACTTTATCCACTATACTCTACTGCATCAGTACATAAGTAGTATAACCTTTTAGCATTCCCTTGATCTTTCATTTCAGTCCCTTCTTCTTTATAAGCTTATTCTTCACAAGCTCATTATCAGGCTCGTGTATGGAATAACTCTTCAGTTTTCCCTCAGGATGAGAATGACAACGGTGGAATGTGGTTGGGCCCCAAAGGGCTTTGATTGTGGTGGGATACATTGCTCTGAGAACCCCATCAGTTGTTTCCCACCGTGCCTCTCTTGCCTCGCTCGGCTTCTAACCTCCACGATAAGGAAGGCGGCGAACGATACTTAAAAGGCTATTGTTTTCTCCATAACAGGCCTTTGGGCGTTCAAACGACATCCCCTAAAGGTCACGCTTATTTGCCCTACACGCGCAGCTATAAACCCTCATTGGCTTCCCAGGGCTGGCAGTGCCCCTAGGCTGTGTGACTGCCTCTGATGGTGCACCGCGAACCCCATGGGTCCTTCTGCTAGCTTTAGAGGTTTTCCAAAATCCTCACAACCACTTGGTTGGGCCCTCCCTTTGTCGTCGCCACCATTCATGAACACCGGCCCCACTGACGAGGGGTATGGGGAACCAAGATTGGCGCATGGCAGGTGGTTTGGTGATAGAATTCCAGTAAAGATATGATCCTTTAATTGTCCCACATCATTGCCTATGAATTCAATCTCAGCCACTTACTTGGATAGGGTTGGGTTGATTCCTTAAATTAAACCTTGGCCATTGGTTTCGTTTTGTTGATGAATACGATTACCACATAGATACTACTACAACATGAGAGAACCGCACTGTGATACCAATTTGACATAAACACAAAAATACGCAGCAGAACACACACACAAAAGAAATAGAAATTTTAAGCAAAGCCTCAATCAAAGAAATCTTACTATTTACGTAATTAAAATTAAGATAGACCTCTTCAAATAGGAATTACAATGCTCGATCCCTAAGTCTTCTATCTACTATAGTAAGCTAATTAAAAGGGAAATAAATAAGAGATGAATAACCTATCATTATCACTACCTAAAAAAATTGTTAACTTAAAAATAATTTGATGTAAATCTAGGACGAGGACGTTATTTTATCTTTTTTAGTTCTTTTAGTATTTCTTTTACTTAGAGCACTCATTGTATTTTTCCCTTTTTAGGTATTTAGAAGAAGGAAGGTTAAGTGGCACTTAAGGGTATAATTGTAATTAGATTGTTAGCTTAGAGGCTAAGAAACCTCCTTCCTATAAATACCTCTTTTGTAGACTCATTAGAGTCATTCCTTAATTTTGAGAGATTGGGAATAGAGAGAGAAAGATCATTTCTTGCTCCCATTTGGCGCTAATTACGTCAATTGGTATCAGAGCCTAGTCGTTCCACCCGGTTGTTGTTGTTTTTATTGTAAAACAAAAACTCGTAAACAACGTCAATGTGGGTTCAAAAAAAGATGGACTCCTACGACGCAAACCCTATCAATCAAATTCTCTAGGCCCTCAACCGATTTACGGCTCGAATGGATGCGATGGACGACCGTAGTTCTTCGCCGCCAACCATCACGGACCGCCCTCACACCGCACCGGTAACATCTTTAAACCCTAACCCTAGTTCCCCAAAATCAATCCATTCTACACCCCTTCCCCCAAAAAAACCTAATCCCTCCAACCCTAACCTTATATCCTTCCCAACGAACACAACTACCCAAACAACCACTGCGCCACCACTCCCCACCGCCGAAAAATCCAAAAAAAAACAAAAAAAATACCCTATTGGGCCCAAAAACAATCCCCCTACCCCTGGCCGGCGCCGCCACTGCCTCAAGCCCCGACCCACTTCAACCCGACCCTAATTCCTACCCTTCCCTATCCTCTACACCCCCTGAACAGCCCATCGCAGACTCCCAACCCCATCCCGACATCCTCCAAGCCCTAACCCACCCCATTCTGACCCAAACCCTTGAAAACCCATCCGCGCACCTCCAGTTATGCCCTCCGAAGCCGAACGACCCCTTACCAGGCTCCGGAGAACCCATACCCACCCACGGGATCCTCCGACCACTCTTCCGCCTGGTTCCAATCACACCGTCCATTAACCAACCTCCTTGAGGGTTTTCCAACGTCTTCGGGACATGATGGAACCCTTCCGATAAGACCTACCCCTTTGTGTATCCAAACGGTACCACCTATGATCGGAACATACTCCCCCACCATTGTCGACATGATCCGTGACATTCGACACACAAAAAAATCAAATCCGCCTCCAATTCCTCCCAATGTCACAAACCCTATGCCATTTAATCCCAATCTTGCACCCTAAACCCTAGAATTTTCATCTTCTCATGTTCCTCAAAAAATTGCCCCCCAAAATTCACCACCACCCCCTATACCTCCACCTCCGCCGCCGAATATATCCATACACCACCAATTACCCTCGCCCCATTTTCCCCCACCCCGTATTCTCATCCCATCCCACTCCCCGCCACTACATCCACCCACGTATTCAACTCCCCTCCAACATGACCCTTCCTTACCCCCTATCGACATTTACCCTCTCCATCACCCACAAAAGCTACTTTAAAACCCACACATGCCACCTATACCCCCCACTCCTTCTCTTCCCCCACACCCTCACCCACACCATTCCACATTCCCCGCGCTTCCGCCCCCACCTCTTTTATATACCTCACCCCCACATCATCCACCCCGTGGGATACCCGTTCCTTTCACTCCGCACCAGTTGACTCCCATGAGAGGGTCTGGGAATGGATTACCTTACCTGTAAGGACATTTTTCACATGTCCGAAATGTTTCATTTAATTATGTCGTACGCCGCTACATTTGGCACGTCACCTCACGATCTCACATGACGGACTCTATCCGAATTCTGGGAATCAAGCATGCATTATCTCCACTAATCTGTCCCTCATCTGCATCAACGACTTCACGTTCCTTGATTGTAGGCTCGTAATGCAAGTGGAACGCAAGAGAAGTCAAATCAGTGAAACAAGGCATGATAGAGATGTTCAAGGGAAAATTGGTAATTTTATAGCAACCGTCCGGAGGACTGGTCAACTGGAAAGTTGAAGAGCTTGCCGCAACAAAGATACTGGAAGAAACGGCACCTCAATCCGAGCTACGGTGAACAAGTTATGGCCCGTTGAAAATTGAGATATGTTCAGTGAAAAGTCTGGAAAATTTTCTAAGTGTTTAAGCACCAATTTCCAGCACACTTTCCCGAACCCTGACCCAAACCGGTTCGGAGGGGCGAACCGGTTCACAGGGGTACCCGAACCGGTTCGGGGTACCTGTACGCTGGATAGAATTTCAGCAGTTTAAAATCGTGGGTCTCTTCATGGTTTTCCCTATAAATACCAACTTCGGGAGAGTTGTTTTGCAAGACTTTAGGAGACGAATTTGAGAGTCCAAATACACCTAGTCTTCATATTCTTGAGTCCCAAGACTCATGTTTTGATTCACACATCCTTGCCAAACCTTTGTGAATCCTTTAGCAACCCAAGAACACAACTTTGGTTTGTTCAACCCTTGTGGAGGAGACCGTTCTTCTTCTTCATTGCAGCCCTACTGGAAAGGGATAATTCCAGCCGCGACTACAGAATCCGATACCCGAGGGTAATTCTTGGTCAACTTATATTTTCATTGTAATCCGATTGTAAGCCGTTCTCTTACAAATTATAGTGAAAATAAATGGTTTTGCCCCTGAGGGGGATTTTTCCTTAATTGCATGTGTTTGAATGTTCTTGCGTAGATTATCAATTTATTCAATCACATACTGCTGCATGTTTAGGGTTTATTTGTGTTAAAAGGGTTTTATATATAACTTGATCATTTGAACGCGAGCACACACGTCCTTCAAATTGGTATCAGAGCAGGTTACGCTAATCTATCGCGTATTCCTATTTTCCGCAAAATTTTTCTAAGATATCAATTTTCTGAAAAAATTGATTTTTGAAAAAGTGCGTGTTCAAATGGAGAAGTCATATTATAAAATGCCTGTTTTTTACGGGAAAAATTATGCTTATTGGAAAGCCCGTATGAGGTCGGCTTTAAAAGCCATTGATGAACGTGTCTGGATTTTGGTTGAACGAGGGTGGACTCCTCCCACTGTGACTGTTGATAATGTGACCAACTTGAAACCTGACATTTCTTGGACTAATGAAGAATTTAAATGGTCATCTTTTAATTCTAAGGGTCTAAGTGCTATTTCTGGGTCTGTCACACCTGATGAGTTCAAACGCATAATGACGTGTACCACGTCAAAAGAGGCATGGGATGTTTTACAACTCACCCATGAAGGAACTAATGCTGTGAAAGAGTCTAAGTTGCAAAACTTGACAACTCAATTTGAAACAATCACCATGCATGATTCTGAATGCTTTGATGAATTTTATGCTAGACTTTCTGACATTGTGAATACTAGTTTTAATCTTGGTGAACAAATTCCGAATGCTAGAGTTGTTAAAAAGATTCTTCGTTCTTTGCCTAAGCGTTTTATCCCTAAAGTCACTGTGCTAAATTCTATGGGTAATTTAAATATGCTAAAATTGGAAGAACTTGTAGGAGATTTGCAAACTTATGAAATTGATATGTTCCCTAAAAATGCTAAATCTAAAGATAAGGGAATTGCACTTAAAGCCCAAGAGAGAAGGAGTGAGGGGTCATCTAGAAAGAGAGTAGAGTCATCTAGAAAGAGAGAGACTGACACGTCAGATTCTGAGTGCGATTTTGACTTAGATGATTTGGCTCTTTTCGCAAAAAATTTCAAGAGAATTCTCAAATTTAAGAAAAATGGCAATTTTAAAGATAAAAAGAAATTTGAGAAAAATAAGTTTGAAAAGAAAAATGAAAAAGTTTCCAAAAATCCTCCTCTAAAAGAAAGTGAGAGATGTTTTGAGTGTGATGGGAGGGGTCATAGAGCTTTTGAGTGTGCCAATCGTCTGAATAGAGAGAAAGGGAAAGTTGTTCTTAATGCTACCCTTAGTGACGACAGTGAGGTCGAGACGGTGGATTCTGGAGATGAGTCACCGCATGAGTGTAACTTCACCGCATTCATGGCCAGCCAAGTGAGCACTCCTAGTTCTCCTCACGACGTTGAGGATTATGCTTCACAGGGACACCTCGACAGTGAGAGCGATGTGAGTGAGGGGGAGGATGACACAAGTGAGAGCGAGAGTGATATACCACGCGCTTACGCTGAGTTATATTCCGAGTCATTTAAAACTAAAAAGCGTAACAAAGCGTTAGTTCTTAAGATCACCTGCTTAGAGGAAGATTTAAAGAAAGCAAGAGAAATAGAGTTCTCCACTTGCACCGCCCTGAGAGAGAGAGATTCTACATGTGTCGAGAATGAGAATTTGTTTAGAGAGAGAGAGGGTGTTTTAGAGAAAGAGAGAGGGGACTTGATTAAGCAAGTGTCTAGTCTTACAAGTCAGCTCCATTCCTCCGTGGAGACTCGAAAGAAACTTGAAGCCCTTGTTGCCCAGCTGACTCATGATCTTGAGAAAGCACGGGAAGTCAAGGTACAAATCGAGGACAGATCTGGGAAGATGGGAAAGATGCTCCTCGGCCCCGCTTTAGGTTTTGGTGATCATCAAGGAATTGGATATGATGGTGCCTCCACGTCCCAAATTGCACCTGGACCAGTTCCTGAGTTTACTACAACTCCTTATGGTCACCGTAAAAAACCTCGAAGGAGAGTTCGACCAAGAAAAGCAAACCAAGGTCCGCCTTTGAATGTGCTCTTTTGTACTTATTGCAAAAGAAAAGACCACCTTAGGGAAACTTGCTATAGCATGGGTCGGACACGACGTACTACTGCTCCACCACGTCATACTGATGAGTTTTCTAGTCTGAGAGAGCGAGTTGAGTTCTTAGCTGCCACGACTCAGAGTTTGATGAAAGAATTCCGACGAATGTCTTCGTCGTTAGTGAATGCTTCTCACATTACAGCTAAAACCAACAACAACAAAGGCAAACAAAAGGTCATCTCGACTTGGGTACCTAAGAAAGATAAAAAGGCTTTTGTTGTTCATGTTGCTCTCAAAGCACATAATACCTCTCAGTGGTATTTTGATAGTGGGTGCTCCAGACACATGACAGGTGATGCCTCATTTTTTACTACTCTTGAGGACTATCAAGATGGCAGAGTCACCTTTGGAGATGGGAGTAAGTCTAGCATTATAGGACGAGGTACTATCGAGTTACCTGGTTTTCCTAAGCTAGAAAATGTTTTGTACGTCAAAGGTTTGAAAGCAAACCTTCTCAGCATTAGCCAGCTGTGCGACACTGACTTTGCAGTAAAGTTTGACCGGGACGCGTGTAAAGTCTACAATCAAGCCGGTAAACTTTTGATGCAAGGGTTGAGGACCGAGGATAATTGCTATGGGACTGATCCCACATCCTCACTTGTCTGCAACAGCGCCACGATCACTCCTATGGATATGTGGCACCAACGTCTAGGTCACGTGAACGTTAGAGATCTCAATCGTTTATCTAAAAAGGACCTAGTACGTGGCTTACCATCTCTTGGAAAGTCAACTTCGACCGTTTATGGACCCTGTCAGTTGGGAAAACAAATTCGTAGTCCTCATAGGAAGTTGCATTCCATTACCACCTCTCGTGTTCTCGAGTTGATTCACGTGGATCTTATGGGTCCCACTCGTACTGAGAGTCTAGGTGGTAAGAGGTACATCCTCGTGATGGTAGATGATTTCTCCAGGTACTCCATTGTAGGTTTTCTGAGAGAGAAATCCGATGCTGTAGACTTCTTAACGACCAAGTGTCGTGTCCTGCAAAATCAACACGGTGTCACTATTAACAGAATACGTAGTGACAACGACACTGAATTTAAGGAAGCAAAGGTGGATTTGTACTGTGATAGCCTTGGGATCAAACATGAGTTTTCTGCTGTGAGAACTCCTCAGCAAAATGGGATTATTGAGAGAAAGAATAGAACGATCCAAGAGATGGCTAGATCTATGCTTCTAGGTCGTAAAGTTTCTAGGAGATTTTGGGCAGAGGCAGTGTCTACTGCATGCCACACGGTGAATAGGGTGTATCTGCGTCCACACACACTACAGACACCTTATGAGTTGTGGACCGGCAAGAAGCCCAACCTAGCGTATTTCCGTGTTTTTGGGAGTAAATGCTACATCCTACGGGATAGAGAGAAATTAGGAAAGTTCAACTCCCGAAGTGACGAGGGAATATTTCTAGGATATTCATCGAATAGCAGAGCGTACCGGGTTTTTAACCTGAAGAGCTCTAAGATTATGGAATCAATAAACGTCACTGTGCAAGATGACGAACCTCCGACGATTATTGATCCTAACCTTCAGTGTGAGGATGAGGATTGTTCTAATAGTGATTTACCTGTTCCTCTCTCACACTCTGTGGACCCTACTCCTGTGTTAGGGGACACACCTGCTTGGGTTCGCAAGAGTCATGACCCTTCTGCCATTGTTGGTGATCCAACTCTAGGGGTCAAGACTCGTGCTCATCTTGAGAACGTTGTTAGCCATCTCTGCTACACGTACAAAGTCGAGCCCAAGAACCATAAAGAAGCACTCAAGGATGAACACTGGATATCTGCTATGAAGGATGAGTTGCTTCAGTTTAAAAAGAATGATGTCTGGGAACTTGTCCCCTGACCTAGTGAGATTAATGTGATAGGTACCCGGTGGATTTTTAAGAACAAAATGGATGAATATGGTACCATAATCAGAAATAAGGCTAGGTTCGTCGCTCAAGGCTACACACAGATAGAGGGTGTAGATTTTGGGGAGACATTTGCTCCTGTTGCGAGGCTTGAGTCCGTCCATCTTCTGCTCGCCATCGCATGTCACCTGCGCTTCAAGGTGTATCAGATGGATGTCAAGAGTGCCTTTCTGAATGGCATTCTACAGGAGGAGGTTTATGTGGAACAACCAAAAGGGTTTGAAGACCCTCAGCACCCTGAGCACGTCTACTATCTGAGGAAAGCCTTGTATGGTTTGAAGCAAGCACCCCGTGCTTGGTACGAAAGGCTTACTTCCTATCTCTTAGCTCGTGGCTTCAAGAGAGGGGGAGTAGATATGACGTTGTTCGTCAAGAGAGATGACGGTGCTATTTTGGTTGCCCAGGTCTATGTGGACGACATAGTCTTTGGATACACATGCTCCCAGCATGCTCACCACTTTGAGGAGGAGATGAAAAGTGAGTTTGAGATGAGCATGGTTGGTGAGCTTACATTCTTCCTTGGTCTCCAGGTTCGTCAGCTAGAGGATGGGATGTTCATCTCCCAATCCAAGTATGCTAGAGACCTAGTGAAGAAATTTGGTTTAGACTCCGCTAAGCATGCACGTACACCTATGAGTACCACTACCAAGCTTAGTAAGGACACTTCAGGCAAGGACGTAGAGCAAACCTTATATCGGAGTATGATAGGTAGTCTCCTCTACTTGACTTCCAGTCGTCCCGACATCACCTTTAGTGTTGGAGTCTGTGCGCGTTATCAGGCATCCCCAAAAGAGTCACATTTACTTGCTCTAAAACGTATTATTAAATACGTAAGTGGGACTCTCTCATACGGGATTTGGTATTCCTTTGATACCGATGACCGTCTGTCCGCCTATTCGGATGCCGATTGGGCTGGGGATGTAGATGGATGTAGGAGCACTTCTGGTGGGTGTTTCTATTTTGGTTCTGCTCTTGTCTCCTGGCTGAGCAAGAAGCAAAATTCCATCTCTTTGTCCACTGCGGAGGCGGAGTACATAGCCGCCGGGAGTTGTTGCACACAACTCTTGTGGATGAAGCAAATGCTGGAGGATTATGGGATATCACAGGACACCATGACCATTTCCTGTGATAACACGAGCGCGATACACATATCCCGCAATCCAGTTCAGCATTCGCGCACAAAACACATCAGGATACGTGAGCACTTTATACGTCAGTTAGTTGAAGAGAAAGTCGTATCCCTGAGTTTTGTCCCTACCGACCGTCAGTTAGCCGATATTTTCACGAAACCTTTAGATGCCCTTAAATTTGAGAGTCTTAGGAAATCTTTAGGGATTTGCACAGTTGACTGAGGGGTTGGTCTATGTCTAGAATAGGATGCTTCTTCATGTTCATATCATATGCTTCCTATTGCTAGTCTGTTCTATATGTACCATTGCTTAGTTGTACAACTTTGTTTTATTTTTTATATGAAAAATACAAAAAAGATTTTCCTTTAAGAAAATTTTTAAGAAAGCACAAAAAGATTTTATTTTGACAAAATTTTTGAAAAATCCAAAAAGATTTTTGTATTTTGCTTCTTTTATGGATGAGCATGTAAGATAGCCAAGTCACAACTTCATTCCATTTATCCATGTGACTGTTTGATAGAGATTTAAGAGGCTACATCATTTCATCCATGTGCTTTACATTGATTGGAGTCTTTGAGATGTAATTAGTGATATCTTCCTACATGTTTGACTCCTATATCCTTTATTGCACACATGCACGGCTATATTTGATTATTGCACTTATCTATCTCATGTTGGCTTGCGTGTTTTCATCTCAATCCTGTCTATATAATGTACAATATGCGATAAAACTTTACAAGATTGGAATGCATGTAAAAACCGTTTTGGTGAGACTATGTGTTTTTGTATAACGGGGAGGGGCTGCGAAATGTAATCATCTATCCTTTGCGCAAAAGCCACCGTTAAAAAGGACCTAAAAATGGAGGAATTTTAATATCCGAGGTCCAAAGAGGTTACAAGAGCCCGAAAAAATTTAAAGGCAATAAAAAGCTATACATGCCAAATATGGGCCACTTAGGTTTCACTATCAATTCTCCAAAGTTTGAGAATTTAGAATGCCTCTATTCAAAATAATATCTGAGGAAGTTTGGTTGGAGAATCTAAACGGGTGTGCACTTCCTTGAAAGTTCTGAAAAAGCATAAAATCATTTTGGACGTTATTGGTGTGAAAATCATTTTGAGCTTTGATTTGTTGATTTGACTGAGTCAATATCTTATACTGTCACTCTTTTACACCAAAGGAAGCATTTGAGTTCATTCGCTAGGAATATCCAATATTCACCGTGCACATATGTCATGTTTGTATGCATTGATTTTCCTATCGAATTTGATCACACCACTTCATTTACGCTATCATTGACTTGGTTGCTTTGTGTTCAGTCATGGTGTGATTTTATCCGTGTGACACCCCGCACTTGGTTATTTGATTTATTTCTCTCATTTCTCTATTTGGGGTCATCATAAAAAGGGGGAGAAAGAATTATCATATTATGGGGGAGTTTGAATTTTGGGGGAGTTTTTGAGATGTTGCTTATGTTTTTATCATATATTGATATCCATGTTATCTCATTTCAAACTCGATATGTCACGTGGTATTTGCTTTGTCTCATGTGTGTAGGTATGAAGATTGCAGATCTATATGTTGCACACCCTGATGAGAAAAGTTGTTTTGAGATTCCTGAAGAATTGAAGAACAAACGATGAAGACTATTCATTTGTACCTTTTCCAGTTTTGGGTTCATGGGAGGGTATATTTGTATAGGCAATTTCATATTTGATAATTCGGATTTTTTATGTATGTACCGGCATAGACATAGGGGGAGATTTGTAAGTACATTTTTCACATGTCCGAAATGTTTCATTTAATTATGCCGTACGCCGCTACATTTGGCACGTCACCTCACGATCTCACATGACGGCCTCTATCCGAATTCCGGGAATCAAGCATGCATTATCTCCACTAATCTGTCCCTCATCTGCATCAACCACTTCACGTTCCTTGATTGTAGGCTCGTAATGCAAGTGGAACGCAAGAGAAGTCAAATCAGTGAAACAAGGCATGATAGATATGTTCAAGGGAAAATTGGTAATTTTACAGCCACCGTCCGGAGGACCGGTCAACTGGAAAGTTGAAGAGCTTGCCGCAACAAAGATACTGGAAGAAACAGCACCTCAATCCGAGCTACGGTGAACAAGTTATGGCCCGTTGAAAATGGAGATATGTTCAGTGAAAAGTCTGGAAAATTTTCTAAGTGTTTAAGCACCAATTTCCAGCACACTTTCCCGAACCCTGACCCAAACTGGTTCGGAGGGGCGAACCGGTTCACAGGGGTTCCCCGAACTGGTTCGGGGTACCTGTACGCTGGATAGAATTTCAGCAGTTTAAAATCGTGGGTCTCTTCATGGTTTTCCCTATAAATACCAACTTCGGGAGAGTTGTTTTGCAAAACTTTAGGAGACGAATTTGAGAGTCCAAATACATCTAGTCTTCAAATTCTTGAGTCCCAAGACTCATGTTTTGATTCACACATCCTTGCCAAACCTTTGTGAATCCTTTAGCAACCCAAGAACACAACTTTGGTTTGTTCAACCCTTGTGGAGGAGACCGTTCTTCTTCTTCATTGCAGCCCTACTGGAAAGGGATAATTCCAGCCGCGACTACAGAATCCGATACCCGAGGGTAATTCTTAGTCAACTTGTATTTTCATTGTAATCCGATTGTAAGCCGTTCTCTTACAAATTATAGTGAAAATAAAAGGTTTTGCCCCTGAGAGGGATTTTTCCTTAATTGCATGTGTTTGAATGTTCTTGCGTAGATTATCAATTTATTCAATCACATACTGCTGCATGTTTAGGGTTTGTTTGTGTTAAAAGGGTTTTATATATAACTTGATCATTTGAACGCGAGCACACACGTCCTTCAAATTGGTATCAGAGCAGGTTACGCTAATCTATCGCGTATTCCTATTTTTCGAAAAAAATTTCTAAGATATCAATTTTCTGAAAAAATTGATTTTTGAAAAAGTGCGTGTTCAAATAGAGAAGTCATATTATAAAATGCCTGTTTTTGACGGGACAAGTTATGCCTATTGGAAAGCCCGTATGAGGTCGGCTTTAAAAGCCATTGATGAACGTGTCTGGATTTTGGTTGAACGAGGGTGGACTCCTCCCACTGTGACTGTTGATAATGTGACCAACTTGAAACCTAACATTTCTTGGACTGATGAAGAATTTAAATGGTCATCTTTTAATTCTAAGGGTCTAAGTGCTATTTCTGGGTCTGTCACACCTGATGAGTTCAAACGCATAATGACGTGTACCACGTCAAAATAGGCATGGGATGTTTTACAACTCACCCATGAAGGAACTAATGCTGTGAAAGAGTCTAAGTTGCAAAACTTTACAACTCAATTTGAAACAATCACCATGCATGATTCTGAATGCTTTGATGAATTTTATGCTAGACTTTCTGACATTGTGAATACTAGTTTTAATCTTGGTGAACAAATTCCGAATGCTAGAGTTGTTAAAAAGATTCTTCGTTCTTTGCCTAAGCGTTTTATCCCTAAAGTCACTGTGCTAAATTTGGAGCACTCATTGTATTTTTCCCTTTTTAGGTATTTAAAAGAAGTAAGGTTAAGTGGCACTTAAGGGTATAATTTTAATTAGATTGTTAGCTTAGAGGCCAAGCAACCTCCTTCCTATAAATACCTCTTTTGTAGACTCATTAGAGTCATTCCTTAATTTTGAGAGATTGTGAATAGAGAGAGAAAGATCATTTCTTGCTCTCATTTGGCACTAATTACATCATAATTAACAAAAATAACTAAATTGATTTTCTGTCTACTAAGCCCCCCACCCCCACCCCCACCCCTTATTCTGCCTCCTCTCCTTTCTTTTATATGTTATTCCCTAACGACCTTGGAAACTCTTGATACGTTAACCAAAATAAGAACTCATAAGCATTTGAAGTTTGTTAGTGTGTTGCCAATTGAACCATCCCTTAAAGATAATGCTTGCAGTCTCCTGAAACTTCAATTTAAAATATTTGGTATTTCTTCTTTGACAGAGATTGTTGAACAGTATTGGAAACATCGTTCACCTTGCCAGCCTTAAAAGTGGAGCAATAATTATCCGATACATGGAGTGCGTCATCTTTTTGTGCATCTTGAATCAAGTAATTCAACTAAATAGTGTAAAAAAAGTTGGTTACCCATATCCTCAATTCGCATATGATGTTGAGGTTGAAGCAACCGTAAGTCCATCCAACGTAGTATTAAATTGTCCTTTTCAATATTAGTTTCCTTTGGAAATATAAAACAATATGCAAAGCGATGTTTCAAATTTGTGACAACAAGTAATTATAACTCATCCTGAAGGAGGGTAAGACTCCATATGCATTTTTTCACTAATACCATACTTGGCTAAATCAATAACCACTCATTTAAAATGCTTGTAGTCTCCTAAAACATAAATTTAAAATATTTGGTATTTCTTCTTTGGCAGAGATTGATGAACAGTATTGGAAACATCGTTCACCTTGCCAGTCTCAAAAGTGGAGCAATAATTATCCGATACATGGAGTGCATCATCTTTTTGTGCATCTTGAATCAATTAATTCAACAAAATAGTGTAAAAAAAGTTGGTTACCCATATCCTTAATTCGCATATGATGTTGAGGTTGAAGCAACCCTAAGTCCATCCAACGTAGTATTAAATTGTCCTTTTCAATATCAGTTTCCTTTGGAAATATAAAAAAAATATGCAAAGCAATGTTTCAAATTTGTGACAACATGTAATTATAACTCATCCTTAAGTAGGGTAAGACTCCATATGCATTTTTTCACTAATTCCATACTTGGCTAAATCAATAACCACTCATTTTAGACACTTAGAATTAATTAGCTCTCCTACAGCCTTTATCGCTACAGGAAGATCCCTGCACATTCCATGATACCTCTATCGATTGAGACCAAATCACCACTCTCTATTGCCCCGCAAGGGGCAAATGTTCTTAACTTAAATAAAACCCAACTATCATCTCATCACAAGAAAGTCCAACTTATCGAATGAGTAACAAATGTTTGCATAATTAAAACAACCTCAACTTTGAGTGGTCCCTTTAATTTTTCTTCCGATAGAATGACAAATTACTAACAACTAATTTCTCAAGCAACCCATTTATCCATAATTTGGTCCTTTACATCTACTAGTACAAGTAAATATTTTTTGACAATTGAGGATAGGTTTGGGTGAGATATTGCACCATCTCATTTGAAAGCCTATTGATATCAAAATCCTCAGACACACAGACGCATATTCTCTTAATAAAATGTTGCTTTAACTTTTCATTATTGTTAACCGTTTGAGCAAGGGTTGTCTTCCCTTGACCACCTCCACTATGCTGATGAATGATAACTCTCCTTCACTTTTGGAGTTAATTAACATGCTGACTATGTTCCCACAACTATCGAATCATCTAGATTGGGTTGGGTCTCCCAAAATCTCTTGGTTTAGCAGAGGTATTCATATTTATAGCCCAAACCGGCAGAAGCCCTAACTGAGTTGTAAATTGTCTAGCAATAAATTAAATGTCTTAATCTTTTTAGAAATCTTCTGATGAAATGCAATTTGATTTTGAGAGAGAAAAGAAATCATGTACCTTTTTCATCCATGGTCTTTTTCCTACTGCAATGCTCGTTGTGGCTTTGGAGAAGAAAAAATTGCTTTATCAAAGCAAAAGGAAAATAGAACTACCCATAGTTATTTGTGCTATTAGCATAGAAACATAAGTGAAGCTTTTGGCTCATTTGCTTCCTAAAATAGAGTGGCAAGCGACAACAAATTAGGTGAGTTTTTATTTTTGTTGACGAAGTTTTAGTTAATTAATTATATCTTCTATGTACCAAAAAGCAATCAGTAGGCAACGAAAATGGCCATTTGGTACTTAATATTTCAAGTGATTATGGTTATTCTGTTGGTTTAAATGAATGTTAATTCTTCTGTCATTCAGTTTCGGAATATCAAGAAACAAATCACAGCTAAACCCCTTAAATCACTCGTTTGTTGAATGAACATACAAAACAGAATCAATCTCCTAAATCATCTAACAAAAAGCAACACCGAAACAGAGAATGATCTAGAATTGGGACATAGAATCTAAAAAGCGATATTGAATCAAAAAATTGCAAGAAATAAACTTAGTGAAGGAATAAATCTAGATAAAATTCTAAATAAAATATAAATGTGTAATAGTACAAACACCTAGAAAAAAATATTAATTCAAAGCAATTGCACGAAATTATTGGAAGAATGAATTGTAAATTACAGAGCAAGGTTATGAAAACAATTAAAGTAATGATGTGAAATAATGAAAATACTTATTTTTTTACTTAATATAGCTTCATTATCACAGAAATATTGCATAAAATAATTGGTCACATTATAAGAACTTCTCACTCACCCAAATCATTGCCAAACAAAATAGAGTGAGCATGCACATAGAGAGAGAGAGAGAGAGAGAAAGAACATATCAATGTTCAACGTCCATGAAGAAATAAACTTGCATAAATATAAACATGCAACTCTTAAGCACATGCAATACTATGCCATTTCAAAATATCAAAGTATTGAGATATTTAAGACCTATCAATATATAATTTCATTTCAATTAAGTTTTTAAAGAAGTACTAAAATCATTGTAAGACGAAATTCTAGTATGGACTTTCATACTATTAAAGAAGTAAAATAGTGCAGCTCCGATCTCATAATATCACTTTTACCGATCTCACTAGCATTCAGAATACGATTGTAGACTTCTTTTGTAATTTATATTCTGATCAACATGTTGATTCCAGATCTTATTCAAACAACCATCCCCCAACTAGTTACTGATTTTTTATCCCCACTATGCCCCTAGGCCTTGCTTCCCAGGGATCTTCTTTCGAAATAGCTCATTACTTCCACCACCATGTTTTTTGAGAAAAATAGGGTGATTCCGGGATATGATTATTCTTTCATTAGAATTTTACTGCCTTTAGTTTCAAATGTGATTTGTATCTTAGTGTTTTGATTGTTGACTGAGAAATGGAAGTCACAATTTTATTTCATATGTATTACTTCAACATGATTTCACACACACTCTCTCTAGTATAGAACAAACCACGTACACTGCGGTACAAACACAAGCAGAGACAACACACGAAGACACCATACTTACACACACACACTGTAAACCACTATTTATTTTAGGATTGCAAATACAAAAGAAAAATAAGGATCATTTGAGTTCATCTTTAACAGATGCAAATCAGTGAAAGTGTTCAAATAGAAGAAGAGCAAAAAAACTGATAATACACATTGGCAACAAAGTTTTGGATCACCGAATTTTAAAGAAACATAAAAAAATGATAAAAATATTCAATGTTAAAAATCAAAGAACCAATTCTAAAACAAACTAGCAATCGGGGTCAAAATCACATAAAAGGGAAAAACAGTCATATAACCTTAGCATTAATCATATCCAGCAAAAGCTAAAAAAAAAACTTTGTTTGCTAACTTAGAAAATGCAAGAAGATAATACACATGGACGGGTCAATTAAAAATTTAATGACATGACAAGGTGCAAAGCATTGTTAAATATTTTATGACACGATACGTTAAAGTAGTCTTCAACGATCCTATTTTTCCAAAAAGGTCATAAAATCTTCCAAAGTTACAATAAATAGCAAACAAGTAGATGTATAACATGAAACATATGTACATAAACACACATGTCTTGTAAATATTTAGTCGACACACCTATCTTGTAAATATTTAGTCGTGATAAGTCTTCAAAGAATACAAGACCAAAATGAAAAATAGAGCATAGATTGTAATGCAAATTAGTGCAACCATATTAAAAAAGGAATTCTTTACGACATCACCATATAAACAAATATGTCAACTATATTTAGATTTAATTTATATTTTATCAAATTTTAATTGGATAACAAAATCATAGTTCAATAAAAGCTAACCTTTCTTGATAATGTTAAACTTCAACCAGATCTATTAATTGCTTTCACCGAAACTTCCCTGCTATAAGGAGAAAGGAAAAAAACAGGGAACTTTATATCAAGAACAATCAAAAGTAATGGACATACAATTTCTCAATTCTCAGAAATTTAAGAAATAAAATGAGAAGAGACCCTTAGTTGTTTATGAAAAACTCATGCACAATGGAACTTGGGCGTCCTTAAGCCTCAATTGATGAAATTTTTAAATATTTTTCTCAAACAATTAACGAAATCCTGTTCTTTGGTTAATATTTTTTCTAGTGTCTTGTATGATTTTTATATCATCTTTATAAAATGTAATTACTATCTTGGTATTTTTAATTTATATGACATGCTAAATCCCATTCAAAAAGGTTGATCCCTAGTGCAATCTATAAATGCCTCCTATCCTTGACTTGATTGTAGTTTTCAATTTGACTACTTTATATACAACATGCATCTTTCTTTTTTGCAAGGTTCATAAAAATATATTTTATTTTGATATTTGTGTATATATATACAAATGATGTTTTCACAAACATTAGCACCTAGTTCACACAAATAGATGATAAATAACACTTCTTTTAATAATTTCAAGTTTTCCAGGAGAATTGTCCGAGTGAAGTTGGCACTTCTTTTTAGGATTTTATTGCTTTTTATTTTATTTTTGTTATTTTCTTTTATTTTATATTAGCATTGTATTTTCCTTTTAATTTAGTACTTAGAGGTAGAAGTAGCAAAAGGCAATTAATGGCATTTTTGTAATTAGAGCATTAACTTAGAGCCTAAACTATTCCTCCCCTTTAAGTACTTCCTTGTAGGCCTCATTTGAGATAGACTTGAATTTTGAAATAGAAAATAGTATTGCTCTCTCTAAAGTGCGTGTTTAGATATTTATCGGAGCCTTTTGACGTGTAGTTTACGTCAAATTAGTATCAGAGCGGGTGTGGCTCCACATTGGTGTTAGTGTATCAGTGTATTTTTATCAAAATCGTACGCTACGTGCAATGGCTCCCAAGAAATCCAAACATAATGAGGGGATTCAAGAATTGAGGCACATGTTCGAACAACAAACCCTAGTTTACGTCGACCTCAACTAAAAATTTGAAACTCTTCTTCAACTCATCTCCTCCAAAATCCAAAACCCTAACCTACCCATTCAAAACCCTAACCCTAATATTCCCACCACCACCCTTCCCCAACCCTTACCCACTTCCCAATCCCTAGCTTCCCCTGCCCAAACCTCTCCCCTGCTGCCCTACCCCCCTATACCCCATCCCGTAACCCTAAACCATCCCCACCCATGCCGCCCAATCCCCCGAACCTCCTCGGTAGCCCCCTCACCACCCGCCGACCACCCCACTGGTCAAAAACCCACTGTCGAAACAAACCCTAGCTTACTCCACCCCAAAAAGACCCTATCGAAACCCCATCCCATCCCCCAAAAGTCCCATCGACCAACCCAAATAGCCCCATACCCCTGTCGACCACCCCTACTCCCGCCTCCCTGTTGTCGGCAACCCCCTGCCCTTACCCTTCCCCGTCGAACCCCCTCCGACCCATTTTTCCACCAGCCGACCCACCCCAACCCCCGAGCCCCTTCAACACATCTGCTGACCACTTTTTCTACTCTACATGCATGGTTTTTGATGCGGGTGGAAGTTTCTAGGGTTTGATTGGGTGAAGAAAGAAAGAAAGAAAGAAGAATAAATAAAGACCAAGATTTGTGGGATATGCGCTCCTCAAGTTTTAAAAATTAATTTGTCCCCCACAATTTTTTTTGGCACAATTTTTGGAATTTCCTCATGCATCTGCAATTTTTTTTAACGCTCGAGGACGAGCTTGGTTTTAAGAGGTGGTGATGGAAGTGGGCCCATTTTAGGGTTTTATTGCTTTCTATTTTATTTTTGTTATTTTTTTTTATTTTATATTAGCATTGTATTTTCCTTTTATTTTAGTACTTAAAGGTAGGAGTAGCAAAATCCATTAATCATAATATTATATGCACGGACATCAGGTTACAAACTTTTGCTAGGAAGACTATCAAAAAGCTCACTAGCAGCTCTAGAATGCCCATCCTTACACATACCATTAATAAGGGTGGTGTAAGATGCAAGCCGCAATCCTCCATCTCTTGAAATAAGTCTATTGCCTTAGAAATGCATTGATTTTTGCATAAACCATCTAACAAAATAGAATATGTCATCACATTCAGTTCTTGACCACATGTTCGCATTTCATTTAAAAGATTCAGTGGACAAGAGGTTGCCCCACAAGACAAAATCCACCTATAAGAGTGATGTAAGTGACAGTATTGGGATTTAATCCTCTATTAGACATTTCATGAAAAAATATCCGGGCATCATCCATCCTTCGCTCCTTATAATATCCATTCATCGGTATGTTATAGCTATGAGCATCAGGTATAACACCCCTAGAAACCATCAAATCAAATACATTATGTGCTTCATGAAATCTCCTTTACAAATAATATCCATCCATCAAAGCACTGTACATGACTATATTAAGCCTGACACCTCTTTGAATCATCATTTCGATTAAATCCACCGCTTCTTCAACCATGCCTTCTTTACAATGTGCATCGATCAATATATTGAAAGTTCAAGATTTATTTTCTGGCTCAACATCTCACTCAACAATTTCATAACGTCTTTCCACCAGCCCGAATTGCAAAAACCATGGATTAATGAATTGTACGTGTTGACATTTGGTATAACACCTTTACGAACTACTTCCGAAAAGAGGTCTAAAGCCTCAACTACTAGTTTTTCCTTACAAAGACTGTAAAGCGGATCAGTAAATTGAGATTTTAACAAAAAAAACAAATGAGAAAAATGATCGGCAAAGTAGTCCTCATTTTCGGCTTTATCGTATCTTTATGCAAGGAAATGAATAATACCTGAAGCTGACTATTAGCGTTCATTGACTAAAGTATTTTTTACTTTCAACTAGCAAGTAAAAAAGATAAATACGGCAAACCCAGTGCACGAGGCTCCCGCCACTACAGGGTACTGGGGGTAGATAAATAAGTGCAGACTAAATTTGTTTTATATCATTTTTCATCTATAATAACATAACACAAATCAGGTGCTTCATCCTCTTAAGGAAACATATTTTCTTCTCAAATTTGTACTTTTAGCGTGTTGTTGCAATACATTCAAAACCTATAGAGAAATTACATACCCTTATGAGGCATTTTCATAATGGATTGACGTAATTCATCGTTACCTAGAGATTCCATCAAGAGAGTGGTTGTCAATCCATCAGCAGAGAACCCCTTATTAACCATTTCATTAAGAAACTGCATTGCCCTCAATATATCATTATTTCGAAGAAATCCTTGGATAATAACATTATAAGTGCAACCATCAGGTGGACAACCACTCTCTTCCATAATTCCAAGAAAATCATTTGCTTCGCTTAGCATCCCTTCCTTGCAAAATCTACTAATCAAAATAGTATATGTACGGATATTAGGTTGCAAACCTTTTCTAGGAAGACTGTCAAATAGTTCGCTAGCAGCTTTAGGCTTCCCAGCTCTACACATACCATCAATGAATGCGATATGAGCTACAATGTCAAGATGAAACCCACAGTCTTCCATCTATTGAAATAGAATCATTACCCTTGAAAGGCATTGATTTTTATATAAATCATCTAACATGGTAGTGTACGTTACTAGATTTGGCTCTTGACCACGGGTCCGCATTTCATTTAAAAGCTCCAGTGTAACAAGAGGCTTCCCCACATGACACAAGCCAACACAAACGGTCTGAACTTTTTGAATTAGTGAGCACAAACACACTAGCAATCTGAACGAGAACATGCTGCGGAAGAAGTGATGAGAATTTTTCCCATTTCCAACCACAAGCATCATCAAGATAATCAGTCACTCGTGCATTAAGTTCTCAAGGAGGGATTGGGATTTCTTTTCCACAGTCTAGTTCTGTTATTAGACGAGGATAAGGTGATCGCTTCTGCTAGAGTCTTCCCTCCTAGCCTATGAGGTAGGAACTATTCTTGCTACTCAAGAAATATCGTATACGTATATAAGAGCTCGTGTACCTTTTCATTAATAAGGGGCATCTCATGAATCTGTCAATTAAGTTTCTTTCGGTTGGCTTGCTTGATCTCACAGACACGGAAAGCGATATATGGGATTGCCCTTTTTTGATCTATAAGAGTGGTGTAAGTGACAGTGTTAGGAATTAATCCTCTATGAGGCATTTCATGAAAAACCCTTTGGGCATCATCCATCCTTTGCTTCCTACAATATCCATTAATTAGTATGCTATAGCTATGAACATCAGGTTCAACACCCTTAGTAGCCATCAAATCAAACACCTTCTTTGCTTCCTGCAATCTTCTTTGCAAACAATATCCATCCATTAACTCATTGTATGTGACTACATTAGGATTGGCACCTCTTTGAATCTTCCTTTCAATTAAATCCACGGCTTCTTCAACCATGCCTTGTTTACAAAGTGCATCGACCACTATAGTGCAAGTCCGTACATTAGGATTTATTTTTCGATTCACCATGTCATTCAACAATTTTGTAACGTCTTTCCATCGGCCCAAATTGCAAAGACCATGGATCAATGAATTGTATGTGATGACATCTGGAGTAACACCTTTATCAACGACTTTCGGAAAGAGATTTAAAGCCTCATCCACTAGTTTCTCCTTACAAAGACTGTCAATAATAGTGTTATATACAACAACATCAACCCTCATATTTGTTTCTTCCATCCTCTTAAGCAATCCAATAGCCACGCTAGTATTTCCCATTTTACATAACCCATTTATAATGGTCCCACAAGTTATGCCATCGGGTTGGATGCCTTCCATCTTCATTTGATTAAATAAGTGTACAACCTCACTCAATCTATCCGCACAAATTAATCCCCTCATCAAAGTACTGAACGTGATACAGTTTGGTTGGTAACCAAGTTTGAAGATTTTCCCCAAAACAGAGAAACCCAAATCAAACCTCTTGAGATGGAAGTGACAGTTAATTAAAATATGAAGAGTACAAAGGTTGGCCTCAACTATTTGCAATGATTGAATTTTCTTAAACAAAGAAATAACAGTGGTATAATATTTCATCCTGACTATGGTCCCTAACAACTGATTAAAATAGAGAATAGAGGGCAAGGGTCGCATTTAAGTGATTTTATTAAACAAATCTAGGCATCTTGGAGGCAATTGAACCCCGATTTTAATTGGTTTGTAACAAAATTGTAAAAGTGGGTTGGGGTATTCAGAAGTTGTAGATTTGGATGAGAAGCGGATGGAGTTTTAGAAAAAATAGAATAGTGAGGATGAGAATGGAAACAAACCCTCAATGTAGAAGCAGTTGATTTTGTAGTAGCATTGAGAAGAGCCACAGCCACATGTCTTAAGCTTAATATTTGGAAAGCAATAACAAATGATGTTTTCGTCCTCATCACCACTCTTGTATAGTACAGTACAGTGTATGAGAAAGCCCTGTTGGTAGGGTTCATGGCGTTGGGCTATGGGTTTGAATTGCAGCTAAAAAGGTGAAGCCAAAATGGTTAAAAAGATTGTACTTCGACTTAAAATCTACTCGGTCAGAAAAGTGAAATTGACAACTTAAAATAGCTTTTGTATAAGAATAACTAGCATGAAGGTCGCGCGATACGTGACCCCATATATATATACTAGCGAATGCTCGAGCCCGGGGACACGGCGATAAATTTTTCCCCGTGATAAAACCCAGCCCATAATAACCTGCCATTTTTTAGAAAAAAAACTTTTTAAAAAAATAAAAAATATATTTTTTTTAAAAATATTTTAATAAAAAAATAATAAAATAATAATAATGTATGTATGTATGTATGCATGCATGAGTTACTATTCATAGAACCATTGTCCCATATTATATATATACACACACACACACACACACACTAAGGTATGCCCGTGCCTGAAGGCACGACGCTAATTTTCAAAAGTGTACGTCGTTGATAAAAATCGTGCCAACAACATTGATGTGTACATCGAAATCGTACGTCACTAATTTTAACCGTGACAACGATACTAATGTGAACCACGACTAATATGACACGTTATTCATTCTCTCACAACAACCATACTTTGTGACCATGGGTAAATACGACGGTTAACTACAATTTTTGTTCAATTAATGTAATTTTGAAGGAACAATTAATAATTTCCCCAATTATCAATTTTATAATTATTTTAAGTATCAGTGACTAATGAGCAAAGCATAATGATTTATAAAAAAAAAAATTTAAATTAGTGTTACACATTGATATATCTAGAAAATAAATAGGAGCCAAAAAATTCCCAAGCATTGAATGTTTAAATAATTTAAGGAAAAAGCTTTTTTTACAACACAAATGTGTAAATATTTTAGAAATTTTGGACAAAACCACCTCCGTTTATAGAACTATCGACCATGCTTAAGGAAAACAACAATATTAATAATCTATCCAGGACCTCGTATAAACAATCTCGAAGCCATCAAATATTAAATTGAGTCGCAAAGGTATTTTTACAAACCAAATGTGTAAACAAATTTTTAAAAATTGGACAAAGTTCCCTTTGTTCTGTTTAAAAAAAACTCCAACAACAACCATAAAAATAGTCATATAAACAAATTGGTTATACATATATACAATTGGTTACAACAAAAGAAGATTAATAACACCAATAGAGGTTATTATCATCCCGGTTTAGGGCTCTAATTCAAGAAGGTGGCTCTTCACATGTCCCAATCCGGCATGGTACGTTTTAAAACACCTGCGAGGCAAAAAGTGGAAATTAAAACATAATACTGAAAGGTGGGCAACATGATACTAACGAAAGTTGTACAACACCGTGTTATTAACACGTCTTTTTAATACTGTATACATGATGCTAAAGGAAAATTGGGCAGCATGTCTTTTTAATATTCAAAAGGTCATTTATTCAAACACTTACAATGAACGTGGTGATTCTTTGAACTCTAATACTAAAAAATTTGCAATTACATACACACTCGTTCAACTTAACCCATATAATATTGCATACATGAGTTACTAATCTTGTATAAACACTCAAGCACCATAAAAAAGTAATCTCATATAATTCAAATAAAAACACACCACAGGTCCTGAATATAGACCTGCTTGGACAATTTTCAGTTCTCGATAGCTGCTCTAGTGCTCGAATGGTTCATCATGCAATTTTGGATCCTGCCCTGATATAGAGACTAACTTGGGCTACCTTGGACCCTTTCACCCCATACGTACCAAGCCTGATGGTGCCTGCAACGAAGACAATTGAATGTTTTGAAAATAGATCTTTAAATAGGCCACTACTTGAATAATGAAGGAAAATCAAATAAAAGGATGATAGATCCACATCGTATGACCTGCCCGCACTTTTTCGCGTCGTTGTACCACCCAGTGGAAAGCGCCATCACTTTCTCTGTGTTGTTGTGGAACCTATCATCACACTCGGTCGCGGACCCGCCATCCCCTCCCTAGCTAAAGTCATTTTTAGTTAGTAGTGTTGCGCGAAACCTGTTCAGTCAAAATTCTATTAAAATTATAATCTGCAGGACTCATGATATACTTCTAGTTATTTTGATGATTCATCATCATAATAAAAGTATCTAGACTTCATATGATTCTTATAAATCTGAAATCAAAACATATTTTAAATCCGTTGTATAGGAACCCCAAACTTAAAAAATATCACAAACATAGTATGCATCGTACCTACGACATGAAGCAAATATCATAAATGTCATAAGAATCCTATGAATAATTGCACTGCTGGCCTCATACCTTCTTGTCATAAGAATCATATGAATTATAGCTCTAGCTTCGTCCTAAATAACTGTGCATGCTGTGTATTGCATATTATATCATCCTCTGTGTAGCTCTGGAATATTGCATACTGTGTAGCTCTGGTTTCGTACTGCATAACTGCACATTTCAAAGCAGAGATAGAATTATGAAACATTATTCCTTCCTTTGATCTAAATGCATGGATCAAAGCAATTAAATACTGATTAATAAAATTTCAATAAATTGAATTTCAACCTATTATCATAGGTTTTGACACATGAACCTTGGACCTTATAATTTTTTCTTTTTTTTTGGGGGGGGGGGGGGGGGGCGGGACGGGGCAGAAATATCGTATAACTAATATAAAAAATAAGGTACGTACAGAACGGGTCAAAATGTAGACCTTCCAGAAGATTATCGCATGGGGCAATAAGGTTTCATCAATTGGACTTTTCGAACTTAATCATACGAAGCTCTCGCTAAGGCCCACAATGACATAATCAAAGAAAACATCTAACCTGGTAAATAAAGAAACAATCTAATCTAAAAGAAACCATCCAAACCATCTTACTCTGATTGTTTGAGAACCTAAATTATAGTCGTCACACGGTGCCAAAGTGATAAAGCAAGCATATCAAACCAAACAAAATCAATTGCAAAATATATCACCGAATCAACTTGAGTGGACTGAAGCTTGGCCAGCATGACCTTTGCAAAATATATCCCAATATATACCCTGATCTATTTTCAACTTGAGTGGATTGAAATTTCAAAAACCTGTGTAACATGTCTATTTTCAAAAAACTTTATAAGATATGCTTGCCAAAGCATAGGGCATAGAAGAACGTAAGTGAATGCATAAAAACATACAAGTTTTTTCATTTTTTTACGGAATGGTCCAAATGTAGAAGATATAGGATATCACAGGATAGAATGGTTTACACTTTGTTCGCCTTTACTTGAAGGTGGCCTTAACTGTTGAGACATGACCACTGTGACTAAACCTAGTAGTATCAAGATTATGTGTCATTTTAAATTTTCAAACAATCTTTGGTCCAGATTTATGAAGAAGTATAGATTGTCTAATGGTGTTACAGGTTCCCTGATCATCAAAAGAATGTGATATATTTCTATCTTGGCCTCTGACTTTATCATTAAAAATTAATCTCAAATGATTTGGTGTTCGGGATTGATAAAAAATAACATTTAGTGGCATGACGTGTCATATTTATTTCGGTCGAAATCTTTTTTTATTGTTAAATTGTTTTGTCATTGAATTGTTTTACTGCTGCCTTAAGAATAACGACAATAAAAATAAATTAAAATTCCTTTCTCAAAGAGTTTACTTGTATTTAACAGTGTTCCCAAATCATTTACATAAAAGACATCCATATATGAAGCATAGAACAATGAGAAATAGAGCATGCCATACATCATGGATGGGACTATAATTGTAATCTAAAATTCAACTTTCCTAAGAACTTAACTCGTACCTTTTTTTTAATAGCGTGGGCAACGTTTGCTCTTTCTTGATCAATTTCATCATTTCTCTTGATCGATCAAACTGTTCTTGTAATTGGTCACGAACTTAACTCGTACCTACGCTTTCAATACTGCAAGTGGAGGGCTTCCATAAATTAATGGTGTTCAAAGGAGCAAGGAGGTTCTTGGCTTGTCATATATCACAGTCTCCATGTGATGATAAATTGGCATCAATCCGTGAACTGTGACTGAGTTTCAATATTTATTTTCATTCTCGCGAAATAAAGTCGCAGACTATTCGGTCCCTCACTATTTATCCAGGTACCTCCACTCAAATCTCATAACTCTAACTATTCATGTGTGCACGATCTTATAACTGTCTTGTAGACATATAAAAAATAACGACTCCTTGAAGCAGAATGTTTGAAACCCAATAGGGGCTGACATCCACACTTGTAAGAGACCTGAGACAGAGAAGGATTTGTATACCATTGATATGACCAATTACTACCTACAAAATAAGACCAAATTAGTACCTGCAAATCATATCCCACAAACTAACAAAACTCTGGAATATAATGTCACCAAAACAGGGGATTCAAATCTCCATAATAATCAAAAACACCAAAAGTTTCAACTATAGCCAGAATACGCACACGCACACATATGCTTATTTTTATTATTTTTACTATAATATAAAGAAATTTCATGCTACTTGGCCGGTTTTACACGTGTTTCATTCTTGATAAGCTCTTCTTTTCACATGATTGTGAAAAAACCCCAAATTCTGGAAAGAAATCATGAGGAAGAAAACACTTAATAAGGCAATATCCTGCAAAAACTCAGACATTCAAAATCAGATCCTACAAATAAAAATATATTGAAAAAATGTATGAATAGGGTGGAGGTATCAGAACCAAACAATCCAGATTATCGTAAAAAAAAATATGGCCCTCGAAAACCAAATTCATTTAAAGAAACCAAAAATATAAATATTGAAACATAAAACAAAAAAAACGTAAAATGTGTATGAAATAACCTATGTATGGAAACAAAAAACATAAATGCATTGAAACATAAAAGAAATGTGTATGAAAACATAAAATTTGTCGTTAGAAACTTCGTATGAAAATGTAAATGATAAAGTCATAGGTTTACCTCTTCCTTGACGAATGATACAGAGCTAAAGTCATCATAATCTCCAAGATTCAAGTTAAAATCACTAATAACGGTGTTCTATGTGCGAAATTGAATATTCCATGACAAACGATACTGAAAGTCCACATCCAAGGTATCATACTCAATGATGCCACATCAACTATTCCATGACAAATGAAACTGAAAATCAGGTACGGGCGAAAGCGCTGCCTAGGAAGGTTTCGAGAAAGGAGATCTTGAACTTGGGGGTGAGATTTGCTGCCATTGTCAGGAGCAAAGCGAAGTTGACTGCTCAGTTTATCTACTGCCACATCAACCCCCCCCCCCCCCCCCCTCCCGGTATGTATTTTATTAAAAAGTAGGGATGCAATTTGGCTTTATGCAGCTTATGCATTACTCAAATTCTACAACTACACATCATCCTACAACTACACATCACCAAACCAGTCAACTAAAAAGACAGTGAGAAACAAATTATTGTAGATTATAACCCATACAAAAAAAATTGATACCTCTTAAACACAGAGAAATCCAAATCAAATTGTTTGTGCGAGAGAAAATCAAGGGTTTATACCTGTAAAATAGAACTAATTAGAAGAAAAAAACACAGTCTAAACACACACAAAAATACACTCAAGTAATCTAGATACAAAAAATAATAAAAGATACCTCGAGGCAAAGAGAAAAGGGCAGCGGCATGGGAATGCATGTCAGTGAAAGAGGTGGAGGCAGAGGATTCCTATCTTCATTACTCTCTCCTCCATCACTATAACATGCCCAAACAAAAGAAAATAAGCATGTTTGTTAGAATGTAGTGAACCTACAATAAATAAATTAAAATGTAGGGAACCTACAACAAAAAAAAGACTCGAGAGAAAATTCCGATTGTCAAAAAATGTGAAAATGTAATCCATTCCAATAGTGATATAGGCACTGGACAAACATCATGTTAAATTACCCCTAGTGGACAAACAACTTGTTTAACATATAATATAGCAAATTTGCACAAAAAATATAATTCGGTGTGCACAGATAACTTGTTTAACAGGTAATATAGAAAATACCATGGGAGCAAACCGCAATACTAATTGGTACGCAATTCAAAAAATATTTCCCTCTTACTATGTCAATTTAAAAAAATTACAATATGTCGTTGAAAAATATTTCCCTCTTACTATGTCAATTTAAACTCACATCACAGTTCAAAAAATATAACAGTGAAAAAATTCCAAAAGTTGGAGTATAACGAATGTCCTACTGCTGTTCCACTAATTTAGACATAATTAGACTTCAACAAAACATTCCAAAAGACGTATAACGAATTCCAAAAGCATAAGTATTTTAAAGCCTTTAAAACAAACAAATTGACTTTGATTACAGTGAGGGCTTAATGAACAGGTGAGAATCATTTGGGTACCAATGATTAAAAAGTAACGAAACAGGACATTTCAATAATAAGCATATGAGGTGTTGATCCAGAAACTCAGCATACCAAAGTTGTTTTTGTTCAGTCCAATAATGGAAGTAAATATTGTACACTGTAAGTAACTCGTAACTCATAACTCGTAAATCATAACAATGGAAGTTTTCTCAATCATTGCATGTAAAATAAGTAACTCGTAACAAATCAACAAAAACTTCTTGTAAAAAAATTTAATAAAGACAGGAAGCATACCTGATTTAAACTGTCATGTGAGTTTGAATCATGATATGATACAATGTAAAAGAGTATCATCTAACATTGTATCCCTATACTCGTCATACAAAGTAATATACATGTAAACAAATTAGTACAAATGACAATTAGTAAAACTCTTATACTAAAGCTTTGATAAAACTGTAAGATGAAGGAACATGAAAGACCATAGTATCCAGAAGAATTGTGGAAGTTTAGTAGAGGGTTGATAGGAGCTTATTATGGTGGTTTATTAGAAGAATTAGGGGTTTTTAACTATTCAGGTTCATTCATACCTCGGTCTTAAATTAAAAATACCTTAAGGGTTTTTCAACTATTCAGTTTATAACTTATGTGACCGAGTTTATAAGTGGTTGTATGGCTTCACTTTCTGCAATGATACAACTTGAACTCCCTCATGTCAACATCATGTCTATAATGGAACTTGTCACAAACAAAAGAGACATTGAAGATTATGGCATTCTCCATGCAAAATCTTAAAAAGTTTTCATTAACCTCTGTTTTGTTTTCAAGACTCCTTCAGTAATAGGATTCATTTGCCACGTTTGGATAATCTATCTCTGTTTTGGAACCATTATATGTTTACTGGAATTTTCCCCTCATAGCAGCAAAACTGGATGCTTTGGTTTTCTGCCTTCTTTTTCCACCTCCTGGAAAGTAGAATTTAGCCTGAAATGGAGTCTCAATGATAGCAGTGATGATAATGGATTTATATTGGGCATTTGAGTAAACAATACCAGAAACACTAAATATGTTATCCCAAACTTCATAAGATATTACTAATAATTTATGAGTTCAACAATGCTTCTGAGATAGTTTAAACCTGTAATTTAAGAACCCAAAACCCATGAAATAAAGCCAAATAGCATCTTGCAAGTTTCTTTCATGTATCATCAACGCTATTTGGCTGGATTCGTGATATTCCATCCAAATCCCACCAAAATATATTAAACAGAAAAGAGAATGGTGAGTAAAGAGAAAGGGTACCTGACCTCATCGATATGGAAGAAGTAGTGTGAATCCTTGTCGTCCGAGAGAAGGGTCTTAGAGGCTGTGAGCGAGCATTGTGATGGTTCAAGTTCCAATATACTTTTTCACCTGTTCAACTACCAAATAGGGTGAAAAATATTGAATTTTTTTTGATAAAAAATGCACGCACAAAACCTAGCAACCTTAAAGCAAAAACCAAATCCAACTAACTGATCAGTATGTAGTTAATACACTAAGTATGCAAAAGATACAGTAAAATTTAGTTCAAGCAGGAAAAACCATAAGATGTATGCTCAGTTCATATGCTATAAGGTAAAAAACATATAGCTGCTAAGGTATAAGGTATGCTCATTTATATTCTAAGTATGACAGTGGTGGATTAGAAATTTGGTATAATAGTACACAAACCCTTATATTTGGTATAATAGTTCATATTCCAAGTACGAACTGCACAATTCACATTCTCGCAGGTATAGCAGTTCATAATAGTGGTGGACTGAAAATTTGGTACTTCAATAACAGTTCTTATTCTAAGTTTGAACTATGAACAATTCATTATCTACATAACAACTCATTAACAGTTCATTCTCTATATAACATTTCATTCTCTACATAACAGTTAAATACCTTATATTCTATGAATTCATTAATTAACAGTTCAATATCAGTTCATATGTAGAGAACGAAAAAAACGTATAAGGTGGTATAAGCTATAAGGTATTGTAGCAAGTATTGTAAAGAATAAAAAAAATTCTTCCAGTTCAAAAACATTAAGATTTCGATTATATATTCTCAGCATTCAAGTACATTTAATGATCTACTACCAAACTTCAAGATTTTCCATCTTGAAGCATAACATTTACTTCGTTATTACTGCCTGCGAACTCTACTCCACATGACATGTTATTCCCTCCTTACTATTTGTAATGAAAATTGTAAAGCTTTTGATTGAGTTTATAAATTTACAATAAAGATTTAAACATAATACGTAGAAAAAAAGTAAATGAAATTCATTGCAGCAAGTGTCAATGCATATCTAAACTCTGTTTTGAAAATATGGATCGACATTGGAATCATTTTTGTAATAAAAGACATATGAACAAATAAGCGCATAATCTGATAAAAACAAAAGGAGAAAATAATCAAGATACTATACCTCATCCATTTCATCTAGATTCAAATTCTATTGCCAAGTTGAAGTGTAAAAGTTCCCCATATCACAGCTAATCGCAAGCCTTGGCTAATGATCAAGATTGTGAATCTGCAACACACTTCACTATTAGTTCATATAGTCATTAGCTTACAAATTAAATGCAAAGTTGGCATACAATTAAATGCAAAGTTAAACCAATAAAAACAACAAACATTTAATTTTCCCCGACGACCATACCTATTCAAACTTAAGCCGAATAACCCAAGGCTTCTTAAGAAAATAGTGTGATGCATTTTATCAAACAAATGGCACGCATGTTGCAAACACTGAGATATAAGGAAAGAACAAAATTTGATGAACCAAAATGACAAAATGACAAAATAGTGAGTGTAGATTCAATCACAATACCAGATGCGCAATAATAGATTTGGGGAGTTCATGCACTATTCTAGCTAGCATTCCAAGATTTCTTGAAAAATAAAAACCCAGTAAGCATATCAGTTCACACGAACAATGAATCATATCATATCAGTTCATAGAAACATTATCAAAGTTACCCATTTTAATGAATCATATCAGTTCAGAGGAATATATGAATCTTGAAGTGGTGGATGGAGTGCTAATCCACCACTACTCGAAGTGGTGGATGGAGTCTCTGTATGTGCGTATGTAGAGAGAGGGGGAATAACTATGTTTAAAACTTCAATCATCTTCACCGAATTATCAAATCTGAAAACCCTAAATAAATAGACTAAAAACACAAACCAAATAACCACAAAATCTCAAACCCAAATAGACAAAAATAAACCTAACATACAGAAATCTAAACCCAGATTCGCGTGTAGATAGAGAGCTGGGAGAGAAAAAAAATGAGAGAGAGATAGATGAGAGAGGTTGTGTGTGTTTGGAACCGGTGGGATTTGTGGTTTGGTTGTCGTGAGGTAGAGAGAGATGAGAGAGGTTTGGAGGAGTGTTACCAAAATGCCCCCAATTTTGAAGTAAAGTGAATTGTTAAAGCTAAATGAAAAGTAATTTACTCTTTTACCCATATTTTTGAATTTTTTTAGATGATGAAGAGTGATGGAAAAGAAGGGAAATGAAATACTAAAAGGACAAAAAAGGAAAAAAATATCATTTAATCTTAACCCTTGGATCGTTGCCTTGTTGGCTTCGATCTGAACCGTGAAGTGTCTTCCCATCTTATGAATAGTGAAAACACCATTGTAACTTATTTTATATATTATATAGGCATAGGCTCAAGTGAGGTCCTTAAATGAGGTCCTTATGTGAGGTCCATAATAAGACAAAAGTAAGACCTTTAGTAATATTCTATTTTAGACCCCAATACCTTTAGATAACAATTTTGCAATTTACGCTTTAAGACCTTAGAAATAGAAACTCACCAAATTCCGACCAAACCCCCAATTTTGGTAACAAAGCCATAAGACGTTCCTTTTAGACTAAAAGTAAAAAGACTTTAATGCCCTTGGTATTTATCCCCCGCATTTACCAAGATATTTTTGGAACCAACCCAGACGACCAACCTATACCCATAACTGATTTAGACTCAGAAGGTTGTTTAACCACACACATAGACGGTTGTTCATACACTGAACACATCCCAGCCAAACACGCAGAGAGTAGACAAGTCACTGCTAGTGCTATTAATAACATAATAGACCAAAATAAGTGTATACTGCTTATCTTAAGACGATTAATAAAAGACACTCAAACCCTAGAAACAGAGATAAAAAATATCTCTAAAAGACTACTAGAAATAGATAACCAAATCCCTATAGACTTAGTCCATGTTTTACAAGAAATAAATATTAAGACTAATCATATAGAAGTCCTTAACAAAGACATTTTAGAAATTAAAACCTTAATTAAAAATCAAGACAGTGAGTTAATTAAACTTACTAAAGAACAAGCCAAGCTTATCCCTGTATTAGATAGTTATCTTCCTAATGGAGATAGTTAGATCAGACTAGAATGAGGTACCAAGAGACCTATCCATTCAAACTTTATCAGACTTTTATCAAAGAATTTTAGAAAAGATAAATGATGATAGATTTTATTATAAGATAAATGAAAATGATATTGCTAATGCGGCTAAAGCAACCAGACTTATATTAGAAAGATTAAATTTAATTTCTACATCCATTGCAGCTACCCAAGATTATAATAGTAGCTTTGTTAAAGACTTACATTTAGACTTAAAGGCTAAGACAGAAGGATTAACCACCTTCTATACAGACTTTGTTAAATTTCAACAAAATTTAGCAAATTACCTTAATAATAGGGAAAACCATAACCTATCCAAAATGGATAGTATTATTAATGAACTTAGACTAGACATGGCCCAAGTAGGAGAAAATTACAAATAAATTATAAATGGAATTAAGGCTATATATAATAAACCTTCCCAAGCAGAAATAGACTCTCCTTTTATTCTAACCCGGTTAGATAAAATTGAAAAGACTGTAGAAGCCATAGAAGTTAGAACTATGCAACAACAAGAAAAAGATAATGAAATAAAAGACTATATTACTAATGTTGGTAAAACTATTGTTAATTCTCTAGCTAGACATAGTGAAGAAAATTATGAGAAGACTAGAAAAGAGAATAAGAATTTTAAAGAAGAAATCCTTAACCAAATAAAAAGACAAAAAGCTTATTCAGACTTCTTAGAAAGAATTGAAAAAAGTCTTAAACAAAAACAGGTAACCACCTGTAAGTTTAGAGAATCCCCTCCTATAGAAACTAGAGAAAAGAATACCATAGGTAGACGAGACGTAAATGACGGATTAAATAAGACTAGTAAGATCGCCAGCTCTATCCCAAATATTGGACAGAGTAATCATATGCTTCAAAGACTTAAGGATTCATCCTCCACTGTTAGGACATGGTGGAAAGAAAGAAATTTCACCAATCCCCTCCAATGGAAAGAATGGGATGAAGTTGACTGGAAGATTGTTGAAGATTCCATTCATAATGGACAACTTCCAACCGTTAGATACATAGACTTGTTTAAGGAAGGTGCCACTCCTAAGACTCCCAATTATAACATGACCTACCATTGTAGAAATCATGTGTTAGACAAATATTATACTGATCTTCAAGTATTTGACTCAGAGTGGCTTAGATTTAGAGGAACTGATAGGAAGTTCCAATTCCTAACCTTTGGACCCTTTCAAGAAAGAATCCAAGGATTACATAGACCTCAGAATAATATTAACATATTATGTTGCTTAGTAGACACAAGATGGAAAGATTTTGAGAAAAGCCTTATTGGGATAGCCCAATTAGAAATGTCAGACAACATAGGATACTTTAATGTCATTCCGACATTTACAGTAACCGTAGACACAACCAAAAATTTTAAGTTAATCTTATATGCCAGTGGATATGAAGACTATATTATCCCAGACGCTAATATAAATATAGAATTCCAAAGCATGTGAAGTTCTCCCAATTTCCTTATGAAGGAATGCAATCGGGAATTCCTAGCGGCAGACTTAATGAAGAAATCTTAGTTAGAACCAAATTTTCACACTATAATCATACTTACAGTATTAGGAATACTGGACCTATGAAAGAAAAAGCTAAGACCCTCTGGCAATTGCCAGAATTTCAAGAAACTAAGACCATACAAAATAAACCTTTGTTTATTAATCAAGACGACGTCACTGGAAATGTTACCATCCAGTTTAGTCCTCCTAAGATTGTCAATAAGAATATTCAGACCGAAGAAATTAGATTTAAAAATATAGGAGAAGCCATAATTAATGATCCTTCAGAAGGAGAATGTAGTAGTAAGACTAGTGCTAGTTTACTAAGACAAGCCCCGGTAATTAGACCTAGAAGATCATTTGAACAAAAAGACTTAATCAAAGAAAAAGCTGGAATCCAAAACTTTGAATATGAACCCTCAGAATTGGATATGAAGACATTTAAAGATAACCTTAAGAAAAGTCATTCTGTTAGATTTCAAGAAAAAGAAAGATTTAATATGATAGCCCAAGACCACATATTAAAATTAAAAGAATCTAAGAATACTAAAGAACTTCTTAGAAACTTAAGACTAATAGAAGAAGGAGAACAGAGATTAATGTCAGCTACACACACTTTTTAGTAAACCAATAGGAATAAATATCCCTATATACTCAAGCACCATAGTTAAGACTAAACCTGATTATATAAAAGACTTTCCAACTAGTGATAAGAGTTTCACTCCTGTCAAGACTATGGCAAGCCAAGCCATAAATCCAGTAGGTATATACCTTAACTTAGGCAATGTTCAAGATAGGAAGAAAGCCTTAGATGAATAGCGTAACCAGATGAACATGTGTTTTGCATCTAATAAATAATGGGATGCAAGTTCATGTAAGCAGTACGCTGAGCAATCCATTAGAGGGATTGCAAAGGATTACTTAGATAGTTTAAGAAAGGCTACAGATCAAGACTCCTTAGCAAAAGTTGAGAAGATGAAAGAAAACTCAGAAGAAAGATCAATTAAAGAATATATTCAATTGTTCACATCAGAATTCATTGGAGCTGGACATCTAGCTCAAATCAATGAACAAGACCTAGCAAAAACTAAGTTAGCCCTCCTTAGCATTTGCAAGTTAGATAAGATAAATGAATATAGCAATAATTATGAACAGCTATATTACCAAATTAAAGAATTTGGAGAGACTCTAAAAGATGAATACTTTAGGAAGATACCAGCCATAGGAAAAATCCTAATTAATGAATATAGGAATTGGCCAGGAGTAGCCGGAGCTAATAACAACTCCCTTGGTGAAAAAATTAATTTTTCCAAATACTATATCATATCTAAGAGACGTGATATAACTCAAGGAAAGTTAATAGAAGAAACTTTCAAGCAGATCCCTCCAATCAAAGACGAAAGAGACATCACTCCAATCCAATGGGGATGTGGTAGTGAATCTAAGAAATTCAAAAAGAAATTAGAATGGAAACATAGGAAGTTTAAGACTAGACCTTTAGGATTTCCAAAGAAGTATAAATTTAGACAATCTACTACCTTTAGGGAAAAGAATCCAAAGATTAAGAAAAATAGATTTAACCAAAGAAGATACTTTAAGAAGAATACTAGTAAATATAAGAAAGTCCCTAATTATAGGAAAGACAAAGAGATAGCTCAATCTAAGACCTCTATCAAAGAATGTTGGACTTGCGACAAAGAAGGACACTTTGCTAAAGACTGCCCTAATAAGAAAGATAAAGAAAGTATTAAGATTATTAATACAATATTAGACTATGCAGATCAAGAAGAATTAGATATCCTATATGCTATAGAAATATCAGACAAAGAAGATGATGATAATACTAGTATCTATAGTGCATACACAGACAGTGATTCAGAAGATTATAGTGATACTGATGAGTACGAAGACTCTCAGGATACTCTAGACTTATATATGATACAGACTAATCAAGATAATTTAGATTATGAATACATAGACTTTAAAAAAGCTTGGTATAAATGTGTATTAAGCCCCTTTTTAAAGAAAAGATGGGCAGTTAGTAATCCTGAGTTACTAACCTATATACCTAGATGTTACTTTGATGAAAGACATTATTGTACATTTGAGATGAAATGTTGCAAGAAAGGCTTTAGATGTGTAGAATGCTTTGAGATTATACAAACAGAATTATTTATGGTTTGTATTATTTGTCAACTACATTACCATGAAGACTGTTGGAGAAATAGATTTAGAGCAATTTATACTAGCCAATATGACGATCAAATAGACTTAGATATTAAAACATATTATTAAGACATTGATAGAAATATAGCTAAAAGATTGCAAGAAAATGAAAACTTCAAAGGAAAGGGAATTTCCTATGATTTCGAAGAATACCATTCTGATCGTAGTTCAGAAGACCAAATACCCTTAGATTTTATAGATAAACCCCAAAAAGGAATATCTATTTTAGAAAAGAACAATTTAGGAATTTCTACTAAACCACATGCTTGTTTTGTAGAATTATTTGTTCAACATAAAGACTATCCTAAAAGACTTTCAGCTTTTATAGATACAGGGTGTTCTCAGAGTATTTGCAAGGCTAATGCCCTCCCTGAAGACTATTTTTTAGAAAGTACTCAAGAAATCTATGGTAAAGTGGCTAATGGGGATCCATTTACCTTATATTTCCAGACTATTCCTATTTATTTTAAATTAGGAAATCAGACCAACAAAATCGTTAATCACCGGTTTTGGATAATGGATCCTCGTCCTAGTTTCATAGGAAACATTATTTTATGATAAGACTTTATTAGTAAATATCATCCTTATACTCAGTATAACGATAAGATATTAATTAGTGATACAGAGGAATTTAATATTAAAGCCCCTCTAATAGATCACAAGACTGCCTTTGACCTTATAAAGGTCAAACCAAATTATAGACCATTAAACATCAGAGTTCTTCAGCTGAGCATGGTGGACCTAGACCTACAACCCAACAAGAAGCCCTAGAAATTACTAAACCCCTACAAAAAGAGTGTATGTATCCAGACCAAAAGTGTTATAAGCAAATAGCGCTTATACAACAAGACATTTTAGATGAAGCCCAGCATACCTTATTACAGGTTCAAGCTATATCCAAACAGAAGAAAATGGATATAGAAGTAGAAAAGGAAAAGATTAGATAATTAGCTGAGCCTACTTTAGGAGATAATCCCATCTCTAAGTGGGATAAAGACCAAAGTTATTGTGAAATCATCCCTATTAACCTAGATGCGACTATTAATGGTGGAACCTATAAGAAAGGATACTCACAAGAAGATAGGAAAGAATTCAAGAAATACATAGATGAAATGATTAAGTTAGGCATTATTAGAGAAAGTAAAAGTAGAAATAATAGCTTAGCCTTCTACGTTCAAAATGAATCTGAACGTAAAAGAGGAAAAAGACGCATGGTTATAGATTATAGATAATTAAATAAGAATTGTGAATTTGATTCTTATAAGATACCAGACAAGAATAATTTGATTAATTTAATTGAAGATAGAATTATATTTAGTAAGTTTGATTGCAAATCAGGCTTCTGGAAAATTAAGATGCATCCAGATAGTATTACTTGGACAACCTTTAGTGTGCCCCAAGGAAAATACGAATGGCTAGTAATGCCATTTGGATACTTGAATGCTCCTCAAATTTTCCAAAGAAGAATGGATAATATATTTAGACCTTATTCAGAATTTTGTCTTGTTTACAAAGATGATATTCTTATAGCAAGTAAGACTGAGATAGAGCATGTAGACCATCTTAAAAATATTATTTTAAAATTAGATAAACATGGTATTTTTATTTCTGAAAGAAAAATACAATTATTTCAGACTGAGATAGACTTTGTGGGAATGCATATTAATAAAGGAAAATTATCCTTGGCAGAACACATAACTAAGAAGATTCTTGAGTTTCCAGACCAACTTAAAGATAGAAAACAATTACAATCATTTTTAGGATTGCTTAATTGTTCTACAGATTTTATTAAAGACCTTGCTTCAAAAAGACAAAGCTTAATGGCCAAATTAAAAGGAACAGACAAAACTAATCCCTTTTATTGGACTAAAGATGATTTTGAAGTAATAAGACAAATTAAAGATGCAGTCAAGAATATTCCTTTACTTGAACTGCCTAATGCAGAAGACCAGTTTATAGTAGAAACAGATGCCTCTGATAAACAATGGGGAGCAGTATACTTTGCCATTGATCATCAGACAAAAAAGAAAAAACTATGTAGACATAGTTCTGGAACCTTTACAGATCCAAAAACAAGATACACTGCCCATAAAAAAGAAGTTTTAGCCATAGTAAGGGCAATAAAAAAATATATGTTATTTCTTAGACCTAAACATTTTACTGTTTATACTGACTCTTCTTATGCAGTAAAATTCAGAGATTTAGACCTATCCAAATCAAGGACTAATAGACTAATTAGATGGCAACAATTGCTTAATGGTTATGACTTCTCTGTTATACATAGTAAGGGAAGTAAAAATACCATTCCAGATATTATATCAAGAGAGACAATGTTTGCTAATACTAATATGATTTCATGTTTTATGTTGCAAACAGAAGACCTAGAAGACATGAGTTCCTCTGGAACGAATAGACTGAACAAGGAAGACGTTGCAAACTATCTTAGACGCGTAAGACCAAATACTGGTGTAACACAAAGACTGACTTATATTCAAGACTCTCAAGAAAGACCAATCCTAGAGAACTTTGATAATATCTTAGTTCCTCCTGGAAAATCTAAACAAGAGATTATTTCCCAAAATAGACTCATTGGGAAGATGTATTTTCCCCAATTTAGACCCAATCAAAGATACCCAGACTTGATCAAATTTAGACGAGAATTTTCAGAAGACGAAAATACTCCTATAGACGCCATATGGTGGAATGTGAAGAATATAATATGGATCGAGTTCAAATAAAATTTGGTAGCCATTGCCAGATTCATGAGGACTCAAAGACTTGTAGTTACCCAGCTCAGTGGTACTGTTATGCCTAGACCTCAGACTCAGACTTATGCTCATACTCTTGGAAAAACCTCCAAAACTAGACCTACTGATTTCTGTTATCATAAAAAGACTTTTAAGACTAAGATTGTTATACCATTTGGTCATAATAATCTTCCATTAACAGAAGACTTTAAAAAAGAAATTAATAAAATTATTGATCATTTTAGTATGTTATTATCAGAAATAAATGGAGATGCCTTAATGATTAAGGGTTTCTTCAAAGACATTCCAAAAATATATCTTTTTGGAAAATCAGACATGGATCATATAACTCTTGCAGACCACGGGTTCATTGGACTCATACAGATAAAAGATATTGAAGACTCTATCGCTCTTGGAAAAATAGTCCATGAGTATGTTAAGAAGGTAGAAGACTTCCTTCCTCTATTTATTAGAATCTATCAAATTGCTCCAAGTTCCTGTAGAGGAATGAGAGTTGAAGGATTTATACTTATTATATTTTACAATTATATATTCAAAGACGTTGAAATTTTATCATAAAATGAGACTACAAATTTAATTATTGATAAGTCCAAGCTCCAGATTGCTCAAGCCATGGAGACAATTGAAATCATGGAGTTATTAACAGGAGAAGACAGGTGGTACACTGCCTACCACAAAGAAGACCTGATAATCCAAGCTGATGAGCCATTCAACGAAAGGCTCAAGAAAGAATCCAAAGAAATGGTAGAGATAGATTTGTTAGCAAGCCTTAGAACGGTAGGCCTCATTGATGAATTTTTCAATAATGCCTTACCAAACTAAGACAAGGAAGAAGAAGAAGACACAGATACAACAAAGGGCCCCTCAGTAGTGGAAGAATTATTGAAGACAGAAGACTCATTTGCTTAGACTCTGCTTTCCATAAAGAAAAAAGATGCTTGCCCCACATGGACCACCAGACTGATAAAAAAGACGAAGACTATGTTTGATGCTCTTGCATTATTACAAAACGACAAGACTCATGATAAAGACTTGGCACACCTCATCAGCTGGCCTTTCTTTTCAAAAATAAAAAAGCTCCCCAAATTATCAAAAGACGTTAAAAGCTTGTAGACCCAGCTGATAAGATTTTGAAGACAATGTTGCTTTAATAATTATATGCTTTCAACCGGATTGCTTTTGGTAGCCGGTTACCAGTCATTTTGTAGTGCCCTTGATCTATAAAAGGGAGCGTCCATTTGTGTTTTAGAGGGGGTAGTAGAAGGAGTTAGAGAGTGAGAGATTGATAGACTTCCCGTATTAGAGAGAGAGTATGCTTGTAGTAAGTAATATGTATATGAGTGAGTAAACCTCTCATAGTTAGGGGAGAGGGGAGAGCTGTAACTACTTATGATATGCAATAAAAGTATTTTCTTTTCCAGAAATCTCTTATGTTTAGTTGTTATTATTTTCCAAATTGTCTCCAACTTTCTGTTCATAGAGGACTATTGTGTGGAACCTCTGGTGTAGCACACAAGGTGTTATACTGGTGAACCGCCGTCAGGTGCCGATTTGCCGTGAGCCGTTAGCCAGGTGGGCGTTAGGCGTGAAGGCATACAGGCAGGAAACGGGTTAACTGCCAAAGTAATGGATTGAGGTGCGACACATAAAGAGAGAGTTGTAGGAGGCCGAGACCGGAGAAGAATAGTAACAAGGCTGAAGAGACAAAGGGAAGAAGGTAAAGATATTGCAGATCAGAAGGAAGGTATAAATCGAACCAAACCCTTAACTATTTTACATATTATTGCTTTATGAAAAAAATCTTATATGAGCTTACAAATCACTAAAGACTTTTTAGAATTTGTTAATCAAACAAGTTTAGACTTAACTAGAGAAATTCAAGACTGGACTCTTACAGACTCTAAAGATAAAGAACTTATAGAATCTGCATTAATATACGCAGGTGGTACTTTTAAATATATAGACCAGATCATTGAGTGGTTAGGAAGATAAGTATCTAGAATAGAAATAATTATAATAGGGATCCATGATCTCTTTAGACAAAAATTAAGAACTGAAGATTTTGCAGAAGAACTATCAAGACCTGAAAAATATTAAGAATACACTAGGACACTTGAAGACAGTATAGACGTATTAAAATTTATTAGACGTAAAAGGTTAGCTGAAACAAAGACTACTTTAATTAGAGCCAGAGGAATCCGCCCTCTCCTTAAAAACGTAGAGACAGTTGCCTCTAGAACATACCATAGATTTTTGTCATCTTATGGTGATAATAATTTAGACGAATTTATAGATAACGATATAATTGATATTATTAATCAAATATATAAAGAAACTAGATAGATAAACCCACGATACCGTATAAGGTATTTAAGACCAGAATATTTCCCATCAAAGCCTATTTCAATTTCTAGACTCCCTGAAGAAACAATTTATATAGATTATCCTCGTTATTCAGAACTCCAGTACGATAGTGACGGAAGAAGCGTGAGAAGTAGCAGTAGCCCTGAAACTTCTACACTTAGACTCCCTGATTAATTAAGTTTTAAAATAAGCTTAAAAGACTTTAGAAGTCATTGGGGTAGAAAATTCTATTCCCTAAAACTTTAGAAAAAGACGAAAACATATAAAAACAAAAGTGGTCCCTAAGTAAGTTTTGGACTGTACTTAGTCTGCAAACTTGGTCCGCACTAGATCCACTCTCATATTATATATATTATATATATATATATATATATATATATTAAAAAAATAGAAAAAAATCATACTCGATTTTGGAAGCTTCATCCATGGCTGCCCTAACTTAAAAAATAACCCCCCCCCCCCCCCAAAAAAAAAAACAAATAACACTAAGTCGTAAGAGATGATTTGAAAAAAATAACTCTTTTACAAATTATATATTGCTACTAAAATTATAAATTTGATTGTAAAAATGATAAAAATAATAAAAATGACAAAAACTAAAAAAACAAATCATAGGTACCTGTAGTGTTCCGGCCATGAATGTTTTGCGTCCACAGGTTAAAAGTTATTTTCACCACCATTAACATTCATTTTCTATTACATCTTACAAATACAATTTTTTTGTCTAGCAAGTGATCTAAACAAAAATAAAATAAATGAAAACCTGTTAGACTCAAAATCCATAAGAGAGAGAGAGAGAGAGAGAGACATACATGGGTGGATTTATTTTTTTTTTGAATAACAAAACCGAGTATATTATATGGGAGATTTTTTTCTAAAACCCTGTACATAAAAAATGTCTGAAAAAATTAAAGAATTAATATACAAATAATTTTAATACATTAAAAATGACTAAAATAATAAAAATGGCAAAAACATAAATAAAAATCATAGGTACCTGTAGTGTTCCGGCCATGAATGCTTTGCGTTCATAAATATAAATTTACTTTCACCAGCATTAGCCACAATTTTCTATTTCAGAGATAAAATATGCAGGAACGTATTAAAAGCACACACATCCATAAATTTTTAGTAAAAGCAAAGATATTAGAGTGACGGAAATAATTGTACAATTTGTTTTATGAATTGAAAATTTTGATTAACTTTACGGATTGATTTAAGCTAGGAACATAAAATTTAGAAATTTGTCAAAACATTACATTGAATAAAGTTTGTGGTGGAATATCAGATAGAATAATAAAAAGTTAGACTATAATATAAATCATAGATAAAATATGCACAAACTTGTTAAAATCACTTGGCGTCACAATTTTTTATTAACAGCGAACATTTTTATAGTTATGAAAATATTTCCACAATTTGGTTTTATGGATTGAAAGTAGTAAACAACGTAAATTAAAGAAGGCATCAAATATTGTAGCAGGCTGTGTTTGTAATCTAACAAATGACTGAGCTAAACAATTTTTTTCATAGGAGTAAAAATTCTAACGGTTGTATAGCATATTAGTGTTGATATGAGAAAATTTTAAAAAGAGGCATACCTTTAAAGGGGGTTGTGATATAATGATATTGATATTCGATTATTGAATTAGTATATATGGAACCCAATCTATACTTGTAAATCATGGAGAGAGTTTTCCGAGTATAACTCTTTGTAAACCTTCTACAGTTTTTAAGATTGACCAAGTACAGAGAGATGATAGAGAAGGGTGGGTGAATAGATCGGTTCAACGAATATAGAAGTGGCTTCACGATTCAATGTTTTTGTTTCTTCCAAGGATTATTTACTATGAGTATATTAATTAGGGTATGCCACGTTTCAAGTAAAGGCTTTGCCACGTGTCAAGTTAGACGTAGAGAAAGAGAATCGTAAATTAAATAGAGAAAGAGAATCATAAATGAAATGCCACATGTCAGTCTCACATGATTTGGGTCTACAGTTTTTATATAGTTATATAGATGTCAGGGAGAATCATTTTTGGTACTCTTTTTTTACTCTTAGTTTTAAAGTATTGTATTTTACTTTGTCTTTAATTGTATGGTCCCGTCATAATATAAAAGACAAAATAAAGTACAACACTTTAAAGTTAGGGGTAACAAAAGGTCTCCCTATCAAAGCTCTTTGTATAAAGGCCCCTATCACTATCAAAACTCTTTGTATAAAGGAAAATGTTAGGGAGACCTCCTTTTGTGATCCCTTTTTGTTACCTCTAGTTTTAAAGTATTGTTTACATCTTTTCAACTACGAACTTAAAAGTTGGGATATTTTAATTTATAACATTTCTTTTTAAGTATTAATTTTTAATAAAATCGTTAATTGATCGTTAACTTTCAATTTTCATGGATCAAACGATCATTTTTCTTATTTAATATACTTATCCACTATATATATATATATATATATATATATATTAAGTTATAGCCTTAAAGTTGTAGGGTTAAACCTCAACTTGACACATGACGTTATTAATGGAGGCACCATTTTCTATCTATTAATTCCATCTACATATGCATGTCACTTTAAGTTGAAAAAATTGAACCTTTCCATATCTTACCCTTATCAACCGTACACCCCATCCCTCTGTGAAAATAAAAAACTTCCAAAATTAATGCCATTTGCTAACTCTCTCCTCATTCTCTCTCTATGATGTTTGGACTTTCTGCACTTTATATTAATTATTAATACCTTTCTAATTGTACAAAATTTTGTACCCTCAATTCCCCACACACAGCCTCCTTCTCTCAGTCGTTTGGTTTTCTCACTCTATAACCCCTTCATATCACGTTGTTCACCTTCCCATAATTAATGCATGTTATTTGTTATCTGTTTATATATATAACTGTTATGGTAGACAATACAAACGAAATAGTCCCAAATCCAGCGCATATTACTCTTTGATGATATATGGCATAGATTCTCACTACTCCTATAATGGATATGCATGAGGATGGTAATGGTATTGTCAAGTCTTATAATACCTTGTATTTTTGAAATAAAATATTGTGACAAAAGTTAATTAAATAATTTTGGAATAAATTCAGAGAATAAATTAAATCGGTGGGATTTAAATATAATTGATGGAATATAAATTAAGAATAAATGCTTATTCCTGATTACATGTTTAATTGGAATTAATTGGGCATAATGGGTTCACTCGTGAAAAATAAATTGAATTTTAATTAACTTATGGTCATGTAGTGATTAAACGTAATAAAAATATTTATGTTGAGTAAAAATAATTTGAGCGCATTCCAGGATGTTTTGGTGACTCATTTAGGTGTTTTAGACATCTAAAAATGGTCCCGAAGTATAGGTATACCATTTGGGGAGTTCTTGGGCCATTCCGATTATGGGTTTGGGTTCATTTAGGGACCAAATATATGGATTAAGGCTTAACTCGAGATTAGCAAATAATATAAGTTAAGTGGGGAGTTAGACAGTCACATTCATTCATCTAAAGTTAACTTTAGCAACTCCAATCTCTATATAGAGGATATCAAAGGCCAAAGACATGAAGAGGCTAAGTATTCAGGGGAGATCACTCAAGGAGGAAGCAAAGGATCCAAGGGAGAACACTCAATCATCCATATTAGGCAAGAATTTTCTTTCTTAAATTAAATGTCCAGTGTAGTTTCTTAATTCATCGTAGTACTCCCTCGTGTAGTTCTGGGTTATAATATGAAATTGATGATGGCTTAATAGGATTGAATTTCATGTATGTAGAGGGATTTAATCTAAATTTTATGTTTAAAGATTTGATGATTGGAGAATAAACCTAGAATCTTGAATTGGACTATAGAACTCATGCCTTAGGTTCTTGAATTTATTAGAAATATTGATATATGTGTATAGCAATAGAATTCATGTTGTAGGATCCGAATATGATGAGAAATGTAATCCATGTGTAGTGCCAAAATATGATTAGAAATTAAGAGGGTTACGAAATAAAAATCTGGAATTCTTGATTTATGGTATTAGATATAAAAATCATGAGTTTGGGGGAAAATATTGTATGTTGATTGGTGTAATTAACCAACCAAATTGATGTACTAAGTCATGGAGAATATATTCATATAATAACATAAAGTTATGAACCATAAGAATGGGATTTAGAGAATGATTTTTGTATTTAAGAACCATAGCAGATTTGGGCTTCTGCCTAGATCCGAATCGATTTAGTCTTCTGAAGCGAATCGATTCGGCCCCAAGAGGACAATCGACTCGGCCCCTGGGGCAGGTTGAGCTGGGACCAGGGATGGATCCGGGGGACTTTTAGGAACTGATACAAGTTAGTAGAACGATGTTTTGATGAATGGTGATTTTATTAAAAATGCTTTTGTGGCATTAATATTAAATGGGGAACTTATCATTAACTAAGATGGTTATGTTCTATTATTAAAGAGATAAAATTTATAATTAACTAGTTGGTTAATTATTAAAGTGGGATTATTTATGGATGGTTATATGGGACATCTTAGGTAATTATAGAGTAATTACCTATATATATTGTGTGATGATAATATGTAATTATTTATGTGTAAACATACCTATGTTCCTGGACGGTCCTATCGATTGGGGTGACGCGCATTTTGGGACCTTAACACACATCAACACAGATGAGTTAGGCATTTTGTAGGTCATTATTTTAGGTACTATGTAGCAGCGCCACTTACGAGAGGTAGGTATAGATGATGGAATACATTATCACTGTTGGGTATAAGTCGTGCAATGGTATACTGCGTTGGGATCGCCCCACGTGTGTGTATTTTGTGATTTTCAATTTGGATATGGGACTCCTTTGGACTTTTCGATAGAGCACGAATGTGACACTACTGGAAGATGCCTTTAAATGTCGCATATATGTAAGGACATATATATAATCTTATCAATTAAAATAAATCAATTTATTAATCTAGTGATGTAGATAATAAACGATAGACCCAACACTATGTAGTATGCATAATATATGTTTATGTCACTTTTATGAGCAACGTGATTGGGGTACTTTGGGAATAGGTAAAATGGGGGTAAATAATTATAGTTCAATACGTGGATTATGCTAGGTGTACTTTTATTTAATTGTCACAGTTATCAGTTATTACATTAGAACTTGGGCAGTTATACATATAGTGTTGCACTTAGAGGGGTGAGATGCTTAACGTATGTGAGTGCCAATGGAGGGATGTTTACTTTGAATTGACTGTATTATTGCACATTAATTTCCGTAAGTTAATTCTTGACACTCTAGGGTGCTGACCCAAATTATAAATATTTTCTCCCCTTAGGTGCACCTAAACAGGGATAGTGGTACCGATGAGATATCATCCTTGCAATCTCTCTTGTCTTATCAGAGATCAGATTGTTGATTCTAGCTTAGGTTCCTACTCTACTTCAACCTTTTACTTTTGGATTATTGTATGGGCATAAGCCCAAATCCTATTTTATTTCAGTCGGTTTGAGATAGTTTTGTTTATACTGAGATTTTATTTGTCTTATGTGGATGATGGATTATTATTTTTATCAGTTATTAATTTAATTCAATCTTAATTCAAATGTGGTTTGGAAATAAATGTTTCATTTTAATTTGATGCTGAGAATGATATAAATTGATAAACAAGCCTCATCTTCTGCGTATTGTGTTTGGTAAACCTTTACGTGAGAAAATGGGGGTCGTTACAATTGGTATCAGAGCATCCAGGTTCTAGCATCCTTATGATTTGCGTTGCGTTCATTACGTTATGTGTTGCATTCTTTGATGTAGAGAGCCCTATGTTTTGGAGTCTTTGTGTTCTTAGCAATCTTTTATTAATATTCACCTCGTTTTCTTTTATATGGGAAATGATAGGAGAGGCATACCACTACGTGTTATCGCCCCGTCTGCAGATGATGGGGCTCAACAGGAGCTGCAACCACACCCTCAGCCACTACCAGCCCCGATCGTTTGCATAGTACCTCCAATCGTCTTGCTCTCTGTTAACAAATTAGCGACTTTACATACCCCCTAATCTAAATCATCTCCTTCCTTTCAAACACAGCATGCAGAGAATGCCAATCTGTAAAATCATAGGCCTTTGTTTTTTTTCCCCAACATTTCATTACATATATAGTATACAGAAAATTCAGGTTCTGCGAATGATGGTTTATCTAAGAATCGAGCAAATATGAATTTGGTAAAGCCCATGTGTATAGACAAAGGTTTTAGTTTAATGTACCTATAATCAGTGGTCAAGTTTTGTATTTTTCTGCTTCAACATGTCAATAAAAATATTATTTTCTTTGCATGTACTTTTGATTTCCTCGTGTCTTCGAGTTCTTGACATATTATTTATTAAATATATAAACCACTCATATTATTCATGTAACAAAAAGTCCCTCACCTACCTTCCCTCCCCCTTCCACCAGACCGATCATTATTGGCAGACCATTGGACGTTGTCCAGTCGTCGGGCGCCGGCATGGGTGGGGGTGCCGCTAGTGTGGACACTAGTTTATTAAGGATATAGATTAATGTGTTAAGGGGCTACTTATTAGGTTTTTTTTTGTTAAATAGGACAATATTATTTTAAACATTTAGTGGATATTATCTTTAGGGACTAAACATAATTTAATCTATTTGATTCCATCTGAAATTAGAGTAGCATTTTCCTCTTCATCATTTAATACGGATTTTCAGTCTGTCTTACTGGCCCAAATTTGTGTTTCGTCCCTTAACTTGATTTTTTATTAAGGATCATTCATAATCACGTGTACACTAATAATGTTATGTTGAATATTTGACTGAAATTTATTAGTGTTTTCTGGACTGTAGATTTAATTGATCTCTTGGCATATATCTATTTTGCAAAAAAGAAAGAGATTTGATTTTTCTGGAGTCTTGGGGCAGAGATTAATTTAGTCTTTCTCATCCACACGAGAGTGTAAGACTAAACCATATTTAATGTTAAATAACACAACCAACCAATCGGTTAAGTCATGAATTCTCGCACTGAAATTTCAAATACCAATTAACCAACCAGATACATCATGGATTGTGCACATCTCACTTGAAAGCAAAATATTAGTTAATTTACTATTGCCTCACTTTTGTGATTGCATATAGATGTCAGTTGTTGGTACTGCATATTTAAATATAGATGAGTGGAGCTTATCCCCCAGTATTCCATTGATGGCATATGTTGCAGGTACACATAATAAAAGGGAAATATCTACTTCATGAGCATTGGCCTGTGAACTTTTGATGGATCACATATTTAAATATAGATGAGTGGAGATTATCCCCCTGTATTCCATTGATTCTGTTGATGACATATGTTGCAGGTACACATAATATAAGGGAAATATCTACTTCATGAGCATTGGCCTGTGAACTTTTGATGGATCTATTTTTGGTTTTAATTATGGCCGAGACCTCTTTACATGTCTTTTCCTTAAAATATTCTCATTTTTGTTTATTGGTATTTATAGAAATAAACAACACAATTGTTAGTGCATTTCTATATTAGTGGTGGCATTTGATCCACGAACTGCTGAAAAGCAGTCTCGAACAAATAATGTGCAGCTCAATCGCAAAACATTGCACGTTACAATTTGTGTTCAGACCTAAAATATGACAAATAGATATTAAACTAATGTATGTTTTTAATGTATTATGTATGGTAAAAACCTATTTGATTTCATAGTTGATTTATTAGATAATGTGCAATATATGTTGTGGAGCACAAAAAATAGGTTTAGTACTTTATATTCATATTAGGAAGATTAGTGTTTAATAAGAATGTGTAGGTAACCAATAGATATGAAAATGACTTTAGTTTGTTTGGGACAACTATTAATCAACTGCTCCTGCAACACTTTTTAATGTCTATACATATATTTTACTTTAATCTACATTTATTAAGAGGTTTAATAATTTACAATATTTTATTTTTTGCATAGATCTTAAGATTTTTAGCTTGCAAAATGGTGGATCTTGCAAAAAGTGGGTCCCTAAAAAATGTTACAATTGTTTACGCCACGTATAAGTTGATTCTAATTTTGTGCATTATGTTATTATTATTATCTCTACTTTCTTTATTGTGATGCCTTTGTAACTTCTGTTAATTACTATTCGACTTGATTCTATTGCACTGGCTCGAGGCTGGGTGAGCTGGATGATTTTTTTTATATATACGTAAGTTTGTTTCATGTTTTTATTATTGAATTTTTTTCTTAATAGGTAGAAACATTTTTTCTGTAGGACTTTTAAAGCCACCGGTTTCTTCAACTACCCGACCTCGAATAATTGGAAAAAGGATTTGTTTAGTTGAGTAGTTTCATGCATACATTCTTGAATGATTTTCTTAAAATAGACATATATTGTCATTTGCTTCATATATTTTAGATCCATTGATTGAACAACATGTTGGATTTATCGTACAAAAATGTGTAGGTTTCATGTTTGTTAAATTCCCTAGTGGGTTCTCCTGTCATGCAAATTTGCAATGTGCAGACTGCAGAGTACATGGGATTTGTTCTCCAATCGAACAATAAATCTTTTTACTTTTGTTTTATTTTATTTGGAAATTAGTAACATAAAAAAGTTTGACTTTTACTAATTTTTTGATGTCTTCTATTTACTTTATAAAAATAAAATAGTATGTAATGACACAATAATATTAATATGATGTTGTATAACAACTGTAATTACATTCACAACCTGATGAAGCCAACTTCTGTCAGATTTGGTCTTCACCCAAGTGTGAAGTGAGTTGGACCAGTAGAGAAAATAAGGAAATGGGAACACGATATCGATGTGGTTCGACCCAGATAATTTGGCCTACGTCCACCAATACAGTGATCTATCATACGCTGGATAACTCTTTCACAGTTAGTGGTTCAAAGGAGATCCTGTCACATTATTGTGAAGCTTCGTTAATGTACGGTTGATCTGTAATGGACTGAATCTAGGCAAAGTGTATTCAAAACCTCTCAACAATCTCAATTTCACAAATCAGTAGTAGAGATATGAAGTTTTCCAACTCTAAAGTGAAATAAGTGATTGGGTAGGTTTTGATGGAAAACACTCGGAGTGATCCCATACTTATTTACCATTTATCAATTTTTCTTTTACATGATTAGGTTTGTAGGAGGAAACTTGACGTGCTCCGTTGAACTGCTAATGAATAAACTATGAATTAAATTATATCGAAAGTTATTAAGTATAGTCAATGGTGTGAATTATGGGTTCTTTAGTGAATTCATCACTTTTTTTTCTCTTAAGTTTTTGCAATATGACAGTATGATTTGACGCATAATTTTTTTTACTTGTTTGACATTATATATGCACTCCTCTTTTTAGTTTGCAATTAATGTTTCGAAAAACTAGCCAAGTTTGAGTACTTGGCCAAATTAATTGTATAGTGGGCAAAATATGCTGGACATGACTAGTATCTTGATAAAAAAGAAAAGGGTTGAATTATAGTCAACTCGACGTGTCATCAAAAAATGATATTTGGTTACCAAGTCTAAGACATATTCAAAACCCAATGTTACCCCATGTGGACCACCGCGCATTCCCATTGAACTTCATTGACAACAAAGTAGCTTATATGTTTTTCATCTTTCACGAAGTCTCAAGAAGAATGTTCATCATTGAAAACGGATCCATTACTTGAGAAAGTTAGGAGGATATTGTGCATTGACGACTTGAAAAGTCAAAAATCAATTTTATCCCCTCCAAACACAAGTCATTTTCGTTTGTGAATTGTTTCTTTGAGTTAGATTACACCTTCGTGAGTTGTTTAGAGAATCTCGAGACAGTCTAATCGACGGTAGTTATTTCAATGTTTTCAGTGATTCCATTTAAACATGTATATGCATTAAAGTTCAACTTATTACATCATCAGATTTAGATACCGATAAAGACATGGAATAGATTGGTGCCCATTTATCTTAATTTTGGCTGATTTTCTACTGGACTGATAATGTGCCTCACCATGTCATATTAATGAACTATTATGGATCATTTGTCTTGTCATAATGGTCATATTTTGGAAAGATCCTTAAATATCATGTCTGTTGGTCTACGACCTCGTGGTTATCCTGTGTTCATGGCGGACCGTTGTCTCCACCCGAATGAGTGAGTGAGTCCATCTTCTTCACTCATGTATATTAAAATTATTTAAGATTGAATTTGTGATTGGCCCATGAGTGGAGGGCATTTTTGGGTTAAATTGCATTTGGTTTTGGCATGCATATCATTTTGGGTAAATTTTGGTTTACTTGAATCATTGAGGTTTTAGATGGGTAAGTTGGAGGGGGCATTGTGGTCATTGAGGGGTTTGAATGAGTCATAACAGTTTAGTAATATTTACATGTTGGCAATATTAAGGTCATTTTTGCATATTGTGGGCGTTTTGGTGAATAAATTGGTAATAGGTCCATTTAGGAAATTTTGGGTTCATTGAGGCTAGGATGGTATATGAATTCGTGAGTGTAGGTCTTTGCGTTGTTAAGGTTCATAATAGGCATTGTGTAGTTAAGTGGCATGTGAGGGTCAATTCGGTAAATTTTCACCCGTTGTGGTATTTTATTATTCATAATGGAGTCTAGGGCTTTTCGGTATTTTTGGGTTCAATTACAAAGTTGTGGTGAAATTCAAATTTTTGAGGTGCAATATTCACGGGGTGATCAAGTTGAATTTTTGAAATTTACAACTTTTGAGTGTATGGGCATAGTAATCTTTTCAAGGTCTAAAGAAAAAATGTCTTATAAAAATGTTTTGTGAAATTTTATTAATATAGACTTGGGAATTTTTTAATGCGAGTGCTTAACACACGGGAGGTCGTATTCACTTGCCATTCAGTTCCCACATCGGAACACCTATTTTCACTAGCCTTCACATAAATATCACCTCGCACACCAAATAGAAACTTGCGGTTCATCACACAAATGCATAACACTTACATTCACCTCCAAATATTCATTTTACCTCACCGAGGGTTCACTTATAGCCTCACTAACTCACTGTCCAGCCCAATTCGTGCAATACATTTGCACAATACGCACACTAATGCTTGTGAGGTATGCCCTTTCTATTGGCTATAGTAGCATTTAATGTGGATGAATTTAGTTGATTATATTAATATGGGCACTCCACCAAGCAAATAAAACTACCGCACTCATTTTCAAAATTTGCATGCAAGATGGTTGTTAAATTTCCACAACTACACTTTTCGTCCATTTTAAAAAAATCTCACTTCTCAAATTCTTACTTTGCCCTTGTCTTTTCTTATCGCCAACACATTCTAATCACGTTTGCCCATTAATTTGCAAATACACTCTTATACATTTTGAGTGTGATGATGGTACAAATTTCTATATATTAGAGTGAGAAAGTCATGACTGTAATTCTTTGTTGGTGTAAAAGCTAATTGTGTTGGGCAAATGATTTTTGGTTAATATCATTACATAATTCAAGCATATCCACCGACCAACCCACACATTGCACACGACATACACAAAGCCACGTATGAACAATACCTTGTTGAACATTGGTTGTAGTAAGTTATTGTGGTTTGTGTCATTAGTTCTTGCTTTTTGTTGAAAATTGGGATTCCCTCAAACAAAAAGAACCTCTGCACACATTTTCAAAATCTGCACACAAAGACGTGTTAAATTGTCTCAACCATTTTTTTCAACCATTATGCAAAATTTCAGTTCTCCCATTTTCTAATTCCCTAAATAATGTCTATCTCTACACCAACACCAATTCCTATTCACTTTGGTTTACTAATTTGTAAAATTCATTTGTCTTTTTGGGTGGCATGATGGTGCGAGTCTCTGATGGATGTATGATGCCCTCATATTGACATAGATATGCTTGATGCGCCTTGTATTGCTTTTTCCTTGTGTCTTTTTGGTTGGTTTAAGAGTATGCTTGATATGCCTTATATTGCATTATTGTTCACACCTTAGCAATAACCATCTGCCTCTCCTCGATCCCTCACTCATCTTCATGAATCGATTTGCTGAGAAACAAATGGGTGTTCATTCCACGTAGCTTTAACCACCTCTCTCGATTTCACAACACCAAACCTCTATATCACATGACCATTGGGCCCTTTGATTTCACACCTCCGTTGTGACCCTCACCGAGAAACTATCACCTTTGTCTTGATAGAGAACCATCTCGCTTGAAATTGAGGTAGATATTATATACTCTTAATTTGGTTACACTATCGCCTTTGTCTTGATAGAGAACCATCTCGCTTGCAATTGAACTGAGTCACGAGTGGAGATTCCAACTCCGACAGCCCTTCAATCGAAAGATTGATATATGCCCAAAAGAGAATCGGGTGAATGGAAACCCTAAATTCCATCACCACTAAAAGAGGAGATACCAACTCTTTTAGCTCCTCCACCCTCCATCTCCACCACCACCATCCTCCATCTCCACCTCCTACTACCACACAACCACCACCCCGTTTACGTGAATTTATGTCTTCAATTTTTACCCAAACCCTAATCAAAGAAACCCACCAAACCAAAATTGAAACCCTAACCCTCAAGAACTCAAGAACCTACAAACCCTAATCAAGACCCCCCCCCCAAAAAAAATCTACCCCAAACCCACCCCTACCCTTACCAAACTGATCGAAACAAACAAGGCAGCCACTTGTTTTTTCTTCCGATCTAGTTTCCCCCACCCTTGTAGCCCCGCCCGACCCCCTTCCCAAATAAAACACCCTCCCCGATCACTCCTCCCAGTTCCAACCACCACCAGACCCCTTTCCGATGCTAACTTGACCCCTACTACCCCCGATTTAAATCCTTGGACAACAACGACAACCGACCTCCAAAACAGGTTCGGCCGGCCAAATTTTCATTCCCCCGCACCTTTTTTTCCCCTTCTTTGACCCCCGCTGTCTCGTTCTCCTATCGCTGACCATCCCAGTAGCTGGAACTGCCCAAAAGGGGTCGACCACCATCTCGCAATAGCAGCTTGCACATACAGAGGCAGGCCAACCACTTCTTGGCCTTATCCGTCGCCGAAATACCACACATAGGGCAGCACCCTTATTCTCCTGTAGCGGAGCAGCCAAACAGAGGTCGTCCAGCCATTCCCCACTCTTGTTAACCCCATTGTAATACCCCTCACATTTATGGATAATTAAATCACATGAGTGGGGGTAATTTAATACATTGAGGATTTAAAGTAAATGTGATGGACTATTTTATTTCATGTCGTCAAAGCGACAGGTGATGTTATTTTATTCGGAACACACGAGTGAAGATATGTTCGGTTTAAGACGTGTATTTTTTATAAGTTACTCAGATGGTAATTTCGAGTGCACGGTTGGTCTCAGAAGGGATGAAATAGTCATAATAGAGTACCCGGGGGTAGTGTTTGGATTTTGGGGACTTTTTGGACTTGTAGGGACTCACAATTGTGTATACGAGTCAATTTTGGGTTTAATAAGGGTGAATTCTTTTTCTCTCTTAAAAAGGGAACGAGAGAGAGAGAGAAGAAAGAAAAGAAAGAAGGAAGAAGAGAAAGAAGAGAAGGGAGGAAGAAAAAGAGGAGCTCAGGCCAACTCCGGTGGATTCCCGACACGTGGTCATCGGATTTATCCAACGAGGCAAGTGTTTAACTTGCTTTAATTGATTTAGGGTATTTATTTTGCATATTATAGTTGGTGTAAAAAACTATATGATTTTGGGTTTGGGATTCTTGGATCAAAAATGGGTTTTTGAGGATTGAACTCATAGAAATTGTTGTGACATAAACCCCATATGAAATCTAGACTAAAATCCATGTTAATGGTGTCAATTATAGTGGGAAATTGTAAGAAATGGATGTTAGAGTTTAATAAAGAAAAGGGTAGATTTTATTGGTTTAAAATAGGTTAAATCCAAAATTAATTGTCGTGTTGGGTATAAATACATGGGGAGATGATTACTTTGATGTTGGGTGGTGTTGGAAGCCATAAAAAAATTGGGTTGAAGGAGTGTGGGTTTGAAAATGGACGTCGGAGAAGATGATAAACCGTAGCAGATTTCAAATCAGTGCAGGACGAATCGATTCGCCGAAGGGAGAATCGATTCGGTCATGGGCAGTAGCAAAAGTAGAACAATTTCGAATTGATTCGGAGAAGGGCGAATCGATTCGGGTCAAGGAAAATTGATTCGGACCTTGTCGAATCGATTTGGCCCTAACATTTTGAATAATTCTTCCTTGGGTTTTTAGGATAAAATGGAAAGGGTTTTCTTGGAATAAATAGTAGGGGATCCTAAATAGAGTGTAAGGACCTCTAGGCGATTAATTGAGGATGTGTGACCCCTAGGATTTATGTGAATGAAATCCGGGAGATGATTTGAAAGAGTGTTTTGGGAAGAGTGACACTCGATAAATTAATTAGGCTTATATATATAGATATATTATGTGTGTAGGATATATATATATGCCGATTATATGAGAGAAAATACGAATGTGAAGTAGGATGATATAGAATACTAGCTAGTTCTGATAAGCTAATATCCAGGAAACGATTAATGTGAGAATTGTATCATAGGTGAGTGTATACTTATGGAATGAATATAAGTTGTGTGTATACTTATAAATTAATACGAATCGGTATATTTGGATTTTAGGCTAATGCCAAGTAAGATAGGCATGGATAGCCAGATTGATGATATATATATATATATATATATATATATACACACACACACACACACTAGGGGTGCACATGGTTCGATTTGGGTCGATTTTGGTACTAATCCGAGAACCGAACCAAGATGGGTCGGTTCTGAATTTTTGGAACCGAAACCGAACCGACAGTTATGCAGAACCGAACCAAACCAAACAACGGTTCTCGGATCGGATCGAATCTATTTTCGGTTCCGAAGTCCTATTTCAAAGTTAGTAAAATCTTAAGATTAATGTATTTCATAAATAATTTTTTAAGGTCAAAATCCTCAATAACATAAGTTAATAACTCAGGTAATCACAAAAATATAAATTACAAGTGTTAAATATATATGTAATTATAAATCGGTTCGATCCCGGATTGGTTCGGATCGAATCGATTTTCGGATCGGATGTTTTTTTCCTTGGAACCGAGAACCGAACCAAAGTATCGTTTTTGTTAAGAACCGGAACCGAACCATTGAGCAAAAAAAATGATCCAAAACTAACCAATGTAGTCGGTTTGGTTCGATTTATCGGATTTTCGGTTTCGTTGTGCACCCCTAATATATACCACTGTTCTAAAAAACATGTCTAGGCTCCGCCTATGCCTAAGGCTTGGGATAAACGCCTCGCCTTAAGTTTTTTACGCCTTATTCTTGGTAGAACCCTTAAGGCGCACTTTTTTTCTAAAAATAACAATGCTTTAATGAAACGATATCCCATTTTAAAATATTTTGTTACTAACCGGACCATTATCTCATCCAAAATAATCAAATAGTATTTTAATTTGCATATATTCAGACATATTTTTATGATATGTACAATTTTAGTGTTTAATAGCCTTGTTATGGTTAAAAATATTAAAATATATTAAGAATGACTAAACGCCTTTTCATGCCTTTTTAAGCCTAAGGCCCGCCTAAGCTTCTAAGGCTTAAGGCTTGGCCTCCACGCCTCGATCGACGCCCCACATTTTTTAGAACCTTGATATATACGGGTATAAAGACAGTATATATATGATATGATTATGCATATATCTGTGTGAATTATAAAGTTATGTGAAGCATACCCCTCTAGTGCTATCATGGAAGGTTGCGCGATGTGAGTGAATCCCCTGGCTTGAGGAGCAGGGAGAGTATAGTCCCCAGGTCATAGTCGTCCATTATTTATATTGCGTGATTTTTATCAGGGGTGAGACGTGGTGGGTATGTTTTGTCCTCATTCCCGATGAGGAACTATGACCTCTTCCCATACGCTGTGATTTGTTTTTTACCAAGTCAGTGTGAGAGTCCGACCGCTGGTACCCAGGATGATAATGTGAGTGATTCCCTGAAAGATGATAGCATTCTAGAGACTGCATCCATTGAGTTATAACTCTGAGGGATGGTTATTTTACTTATATAGTGTGTGATATATAATTATTGATATACTTGATATATATATATATAGGGAGAGGTTCAAAAGTGAACCAAAAGAATGAACTTTTTAATGAACCTACTAAGACATTAAAAAATCGATCCTTAATTCCTTGTTATAATTGGTCCGCGCCAGTGGCAATGAATAATTTTTCAATCCCCCCGCTGGCGCGAACCAATTACAACAAGAAATTAAGGATCAATTTTTTATGTCGTAGTAGGTTCATTAAAAAGTTCATTCTTTTGGTTCACTTTTGAACCTCTCCCTATATATATATATATATATATATATATATATATATATATATATATATATATCGACTAAAATAAGGAAAGAATTGTGAGTTAAATTCTGGACTATCCGGGAATATAAAATCCGGAACAAGATGCTTGTGAGATATGTATATAAGGTGAGAATATTATAAACGAGATTGATAACACTAATGTGAGAATAGTGTAATAACTAGAGCTAGTTATTTTATATAAATCTAGAAAATTAGTAAGTGTGAACTATAGTGTATAAGCTCGGGCGAAAGCTTATGATATTACATAGGGGTGCACAACGAAACCGAAAATCCGATAAATCGAACCAAACCGACAGCATTGGTTCGGTTTGGATCTATTTTTTTGCTCAATGGTTCGGTTCCGGTTTGAAAAAAAATGATACATCGGTTTGGTTCTCGATTCCAGGGTAAAAAAACCCAATTCGATCCGAAAACCGATCCGATCGGAACCAATCCGGGACCGAACCGATTCATAATTACATATATATATTTATGTAATATATTTAACACTTGTAATTTATATTTTTGTGATTATTTGAGTTTCTAACTTAAGTTATTGAGGTCAAAATTAATTTTGACCTTAAAAAAATTAGTTATGAAACACATTAATCTTAAAAAAAATTAGTTATGAAATATGATTTCGAAACCGAAAACCGATCCGATCCGATCCGGGAACCGCTGGTTCGGTTTGGTTCGGTTTTGTATAAATGTCAGTTCGGTTCCGGTTCCAAAAATTTGGAACCGACCCAGGTCAGTTCGGTTCTCAGATTAGTACCAAAACCGATCCAAACCGAACCGTGTGCACCCCTAATAATACATACGCAGGATGTTGAGATAGCGTATGGTATTGAATATTTTGGCGAGATGCTAGTTAGGCTGGGTAGCATAACCAGGGGTTTAAAAGGCATGCATTAGGTGCGCACTGTTAGATGAGAGGTGAGGGGTATCTCATGTGAGTGAAACACCAATTTAAATATAGAGAATAACATATTGTAAATATTAAGGTATGTTAAGCACTTGCTAAAACATTTTCAAACCTGGGCTTTAACCCGTATCTATATTTATTCTTCTTTTTTGTTATACTTTTTAGGTGTCCAGACACAGGGACGCCTGGATGACTAACTCTTTCGAGTCAGACGTTGCTGACGCAACTGTGGATGTGGGCAGGAAATTGTTTTAGACGCTTCCATCTTTTAGATCTAAATAGGAGGTATTGTAATTTAAATTCGGGTATGTTGCCCAATTGACGTCGTTTATTTTATTTCAGCGATTTTATATTACACTCATTCGATATGGTTGTATTATGTTTACCGAGAGTTATCGGTTATTTATTTATTCGTTCATTTTATTATTTATATTCCTGTGTGAATGTTATTATTGTGCGTTGTTGTTAAAAAGATTAAAAAGTTTAAAATTTGACACCGGACCTAATAGGTTATTAGTAATTAATTGGTTTTCGACAGTGATGCTGAGAATGAAATTACATGAGATTCTTGTCTTAATGTGATATAGGACTGATCACCCGGTATTTTATTGGGCGGGGTGTCACACCCTCCTACCCATAATCTGTCCCGGATCCAACCCCCAAATACCAAACCCTTGCCCAAGTTTTTACCCAAAATAGCCCCAACCTCTCCTAACCCTAATTTTTACCCTTTCCCACACTCATTAATGCCCAACCACAAGTAAATCTGACCCACACGAGCCTTCCCTACTTCGAGTCGATCTCACCCTCCCTATTGACCTCTATTCCAGTCAATTTTTGATACAATACATGACTTACATGAGAAATGTACCCACCGGGAATACATTTTCTGACTATTTGCCACCGGAGATGTCGCCGTCTTCAGTCCTCTTGTTTCGCCATCGTACTTGCAAAGGCGCGATTGCCGGAGTTACCGTCCGGCCAGATTCAGGGGTCCACCAAGACAAGTTACAACCATGTACTTATGGTGTTAATAAGGCGGAGTGGCCGTCTATTTTTGGTTGCTCGGATTCTGTAGGGAGACATCGTTGAAATTCAGATATATTAGACCCACTTGTTGAAGTTCCAAATGGGTCTAACAGAAGTTCGGACGATCCATTTGCGTGTTGACTTTGATTTGGGATTTTTCTTTGCTTTGAAAACTAACACTTGTACCGACACGTGTTCATGTGACATTGATGAGTCACCCTCCAATCTCGAAAACGAGCTTTTTCGAAGATGGGGAGAATGATGTATATGGGATTTCTAGAGACACGTGGCCCGTGGTTGTGCCTAAGGGAGACGACAATCTTTTATTTTCCATTTTTTAGTTTAGGGTTTATTGTAATTTTCCTTTATTTTTAGTGTTTAATTAATTTTCAAGTATGTTGGGGACTAATGAGTCATTTTAAGGTATTAGTTGTCATTTTTGGTCTTTTTGGGTAATAACTTCGCTAGTAAGCTAACTCTTCATATAAATAGGTATTTTGGCCCTCGTTTGTACTTAACCTTGAATATTGAGAATTGAGAATAGAGAGAGAAAGAAACCCATTTCACTAGTCTAATTTATTTTTTATTTTTGTTGTTGTTGATGTTGTTGTTGTTTTTGTTGTTGTTGATGTTGTTGTGTAGTGTAGTAATAACGCTTCCGCATTTGAAGACTTACATTATCAACAGTTAGGTTAGTCATTAATACTTTAATCGCATAAGGCCAATTTGCCTCGCACAGTATTTTGTTCCACAATAGATATTTGACACGCTGAATAAATTTCCTTTCATTCTTAAAGATTCTATTTGCCACTTGATTGGCCCATGTTGAAAAATTGTGGAGTTCAATATGAAGTATCTAACCAGGATGAATCCTTTACGGAGTGCCCATGTTCTGGAAGTTAAACATAAGTACATTATGATTATGTCAATATATATGAATCAAATTATAGACTTCTTCTTGTATATGTTTTGGTGATTAGTTCTTTTGAAATAGACAACGTCTTGATATGATTACCTCTTCCTCCTACATTTTATTTTTTGTGCATTGGGGTTAATTTCAATGTATGTTTCCCCCAATTCAACTCATTATTAGTTTACATGGTATACGCAATTAAGCTTTATATATATATATATATATATATATATATATATATATATATATATATATATATATATATATATATATATATATATATATATATTTATGTTTCTTATTACAAATTTTTAGTTTAATAACCTTTAGTACCCCTGAGATGTATACCATTCTGCTGGTGTGTCACAACATTTCCTACGATACATATTGCATATCATACGATAGTAACAACAATGATTCTGGCTGCACCGCTCACACTAGGCCCACAGTTGATAAACATTTTGGTAAAAGCAGTCAATAATTATAAATTCCACGTACTAAGCTTATCAATTAAATTTTAGGATATCACTTTGTGATCTCGCAGATCACGAAGTGATCATTCCAGATAACTGAGTTCTTTTGAACTTCCCCTTCCCTTCAATGTGATTTTTAATCAGTAAATTTTGAATCTACTGGTTGTTAAGATAATAATAATAATAATAATAATAATAATAATAATAATAATAATAATAATAATAATAATAATAATAATAATAATAATAAAAAATATAATAATAACAAAATCAGCTTTTGAAATAATCATTTTCCTCAATTTTTCTTTTTACAGATCAAATAAGATCACCGGAAGTTATAGAAGGATTAGGCCTCTCTTCAGCCTGTGCTTCAGTAACAGCCTGAAGAAGTTCGTCTGGAGTTGCAGAAAGATCTTGATCCCAGCAACCATTTGGCAAGTTTCTGGCTTTTCCTTTAAGTAGACAAGATGGTACCTGGTAAACTGTCTTAAAGCTATCAGATTTAGTCAGAGAAGCTACAGAGACACTAATCTCTTCGAAGTAATTACCGGTGCCTCACTGTGTCCAGGATTATCTTGTTCCAATTTGGCGACCAATTCCGATAAATGGCCCATATGTCTCCACTTTTAGAGTCAGAAGATGAGAGAACACATACACTTCTTTACAATATCAGAAGTTAAATGTCCCTGAAATATCTGATAGACTTGGTAAACCCATAATCCACCCAATTCACTGAATTTGGATCCCAATTCACTGACCCAAATTCACTGTCCTAAATTGTTTTATTAATATGTGTCTAAACTACTTTACTTAGATGAACTCACGGACAATGGGCAAACCCAGTGCACGAGGCTCCCGTCACTGCGGGGTACTGGGGGGGCTGGATGTACGCAGCCTTACCCCTGCTTGCGCAGAGAGGCTGTTTTCGTAACTCACGGGACAATGGATTTACTAAATTTACTATCTGTTCGTTCTGCTTAGCCACTTCAGAAACCAACCTTTTTTCTTCTAGTTTCTTACGAACTATTGTTCTTGATTTGTCAATTTACAACGTTCTAGCATCAAACACAGAGGTGGATGGATAACGTTGATTGAAATCTCACTAATTCTGATTGATATTTCTATTTACGCTAATTACTTTCTCGTCTTGTTCAGTTTGTAAAGACATTTCTTCATGTCCATTTTGAGAAGTTTCTCCCACATCAACCATCCTCTTTTAGGTGGTTTCCCGACTTTTGGGACCAAGTGTTCATTGTACCCATTGGAGCCCGTATCAACCATAACATTTCTTACATGATGCTTTCCATAAGTTTTTGCGCTGACACTTCCATAGGCCTGATGAACAACATTAAAAAATTTCTTGGGTAATCCATTAGGATCCACTACTCCCCAACATACTCCTGGGGTTGAATCCATTGAAGTGATACATTAAGATCGTAATCAAATCCATGTATAGAATGAAATCCAGAGACCCCGTTCCCTGTAAAACATACTGGGGTGTTTGGGACATACATAGTCCCTTTAAATCTAGGACTTCTGTACCCCTTTTTGGGTGTATATGACCATGAATTATACGGGATGAACCATTCACCAGGGTTTATCCTGCTTCGAGGGCTATGAAAACACCACGATAGTTTTTACAAGAAAGTACCTCATTCACATGCTTCCCACAAACGATCCATAAAGTATCAAATACTATTTGTCCTTATATCATAAGAACTCTTCTTAACATTGTCAAACTTCAGACTCCATGCTTAGGAACCAAGCTTAAATGCCCTCATCAGCCCACATAACAGAGTCTTTTTCTTAATGGGGTGGATTATCGCAACCATCCTTTTGTACTATTTCCTACAACTTTGCCTTTTTGACAAATGGGTCCAATCCAGGAACTGAATAAAAATTGACGTCTCCATTAATTTTGGTCTGAGAACATGTATATATTTCAAATGTATCCACCATTTGAGATATACTCTCTACTTGAGGGAAAAGTGTTTGGGCCTTTACAACATTATTCTTTCCAGTTGCAAAAAGCTTCTTAGCATTATCCTTAACTTTAAGAGCCCCTCAATCAGTTGAAGTCTGAATTTGAAGGCCACAGTGTCTGCATGTAGAAAATGTTATGACGTGAACCCATATCGCCAAGAGTTTGAGTCATGCATTTGCTTCAAATCTTAATCAAAATCAGCACAACCAGGTATGTACATTTTAGGCTGAACTACTTGACATAAACACTTAATGAGTTTATGGATAGGGAGTAGAGACTAAGAAAGGACTAGATTAGGCCGGTTATAGAGATTAAAATTTTAGGGGATGTGTTCGTTAGATACAGGAAGGTAACCACCACAAAGAAACAAAGATTTCACCAGTCTCCGACCAGATATAGTTAAAAGATCAAATGTAATCACCTTCAGTTTTCATTATGTTAGTAAGTTCTACTATTAGAGAGAATAGTTCACCCATATTCTTAGAGAGAATAGTACACCCCTTTATTAATGCCGCTATTGTTCATCAATGAATGATAAATGGTATTAAGTCAGACAAGCCAATGGTATCTATCTTGTCCATTTAAGTGGTACAGTTGCTAGAGTCGGTCTTCCATCAGAAGAATTAATGTGCAAATGAGTTAAATTTTCTATTTTTTTTTTAGAGATTTAGAAGTACCTGTTGGTTTTTGTTTAGCTAACTGACCAAAAACCTTCAATCTAGGTTCTTATGCCTCGAAGGATTACAAATTAATATTGACATTTATCTCAAAGATGTGATGAAAAGAACATATAAACAAATGCTATTACCATTCCATTCATGATCATCAACCATTATGTCCATTAAGCCGTGATAGTGTAAAAAACATAGGTTTATTTTTTTCTCACCCGTTTTTTTGTTGTCTTCCTTTTTCTTTTTGGCTATTAATGATCTATTGCTATATGAACTTGTCTTGGAAATATAATTATCATCTTTATGTCCCTCGCGTTTGGATAAGATGCCATCATTAAGTCATATAAGTCATGATTTGATATATTATCACATTGGGCATTTTTATAGCTAAATTTTCACTGTAGTGTTTTGTATTTTTTTTCTGTGCAAGCATAGCAGGACAATCTTTTATCTACTATGACAATGGTGATATGATGTAAATAATTTTGTCTCATATGTCCTTTATTACTACCATATACAGATTGTGGTACTTAAAATAGTTCAATGCATGCTTTTATCTGTTTTTGATCATTCTTAAGTGTGACCTTAAATGTACATATTGATTCATCATCTAAATAAAGAGCCAACAATTTACAGAACATAAAAATTTAACATTTTTAGTTTTTAAGCTTAAACTCAATTTGCTCGTATAATACTGATATAAAAATTGATGTCAGAATTAAGGATTACCCACTTCAATCTGGTTTATATGAATTTATAATGACCTGAAACCGTAGCTATAGAAGGTCAACTTCAGTTTTGCATGAACCACTAATGCTTGTTTTCTCATTAAAAGAAACTTGTCTACGATTTTTGATGGTATCCTCTCTAAGTTCGTGCATATCAAAATGTCCTCTCAAAATAATGGTCCTTGCTCTATCGAGTTGTTTATTTTAAAAGATTTGTAAACTTTGAGTTCTGTAGTTGTTTGTATTTTTCTTTATTGTTGGGTATCAATTGGTGAATTGTAGAATTTGAATAAATGGTAGAAATTGTCCATCGATCTTGTGTTCTTCAAGAGTAAATGTAATGATCTTCCATAAATTTTCTTTGTTACGGCAGTAGTTGTAAGTATTGTCCATCTTTCTCTTTCTACAATTATATATTGGAGTTTGAAACTGATGAATCTTATTGGACTTTTGGTTCTTATTTTGTATCTGCAGTTTGCAAAGGCCAAAACAAATTGAAGCTCTGAGCAATTCTCAGATTGGCCTGCATGTCCATCAAAGTATAATCCTTTTTCTTTCCTATTTCCCACTTGCATGGTGTGCTGTTTATTGTGTTTGAATGATTTTTTTATAATTCAATGATTTTCATTTCAAAGAAAGTGGATGAATCTAAATATGATAGATCATTAGGTTCATAAAAAAATGTAGGTATATTCATCAAAATATGGACTGATTTGAAAATAAAATGCATTGACCATTGTAAAAAAGAAAGTGTATAGAAAAAAACTAAATTGGTTATCTCGAAGTGGAGTTCCTCTCTTCATGGGACTGTCCAATCCGAAGATGCACTTGTACCCCCAAGTCACTATGAATGCATCCCTTGAATCTTTAAAAAAACACTATAACTGAGAGCATCCCTAAATAGTTGTTAGATTAATGCTCAATGACTAACTGCATGAACTTTCTGAGACTATTATCTCGAATTGTTCATGTATTCATATATAAATACTTACGATATCTAAGCTAGGTGTGCCTTCCCTGAATCTTTCTATCATCTCTCTATCTCCAAGGTCTAGAAGTGTTTTTCGTGCTGAATTACATGGTTCAGGATCACAAAGGTTGGTAATCTTCTTAGGTTCAATCCCATTGATGAGGCCATATCGAACTTAAAAGTCCTATGGTGTTGATGTCGATTATATATGTTGAGAAACGAGGAAAATTTTGAGATAATGTTCTGTTTTGCGGTGGTGGCATCTTTGGCGTTATTTTTAGGGTAATTTCGGTCTTCAGTTTGATCCTAGTTCCTTTTGTTCCATTATGATGTATTGGTTTCTTATAACAAGAGGTAAAGGTTTGAGGGCTATGCTGTGAAAGATTGTTCCTTGCTTTATATGTTGAAGAATTTGATGTGGTTGTAATCATATTTGTTTGATAATATTCTTATGAATTCGGATCATATCATTGGGCAAATTCGTTCGAATATAAGGATGGTGTTCTTGGCTCGGCCGTATAAATGTAAATCAAGAGAAAATGCAGATATTATAGATGAATTTGGTATCTCATGTACATAGACTTATCTGGTCATTGTTGTCATTTTTTCTAGTTGAGGTTGGCTGTTGCAACTTCTAGTTTGGTCAGTTGCAATTTTGGTCGGTTCTCGTGTGTTTCTGCTCGTGGAGCATTCCAGTAGACTGTCCTGGTTTGCTCTTGAGGGTTCACACTGTTTTTGTGTTTTTTTTGGTATTATTGATTCTGTTTGGGCCTTATACATCTACTTGGCCTAATTTTATGGTCACTTAGTTTTCTTTTGATTTGACTCAGTACCAAGCCTTTTACTCATTTTTATATTGGAGTTGTAGTTTAGTTTTGAGGGGTTTTTCAAATGCGCCTTTATATTTTAATACGCGACTGCGTGGAGAGGCTATTTCTCCATCTTTTGTGGATAACATAATTTTGGGGGGCCTTCCCCTATTTTAAAAAAAATATTTAAATTTTGTCAAGAAAGGCTATGATCTCTAATTGTTCATTTATTCGTGTTTAAATATTTATGTTTGTTAAGAAAGGCAGTATCTAATCAATTAGTAGATGTGTACTTACTTGATTGTTAATTTGTGTTTAAATATTTAATATTTGTACTCTTGACAATATTCCATGATTCTTTGAATCTCTTGGATTTAATTGATATGGTCTTCTCCTGTATTTTATGTCTCTTCTCCATTGACGTTGTTTGACTCATGATGATGAATATATTTTGTATTTAACTTGGTGTAACAGTTTCAAATGTTCTTTCTTTTTTTCAGGTGACCAACTGTAAGCATGAGTATCATCTCCGTTTGCAAAATGGTAGTCATATAGCTTGCATGGATCGGCCCCAAAGTTAATAGAGTAATTGTATTTGCTATTTAATTTTAATGTTTTAGGGTTTTTAGGTTAGTACGGATGATTTGATTTCCAAAGTTGAATTTGTTGACCAAATAACGTTGTTTTTTTGTAGGATGATATTTTTGGTCATTATGGATTGCATTATTTTGAGTCTTTGGACATCAATTAAGATCTTGTATATGATTGGATGCATATGAGATTTGATATCAAGGAATACATTTTTGGACATTGTCTGTGGGAATTTTCTTTGTGTTTGAATTTGGTATGGGAGGGGGTGGAGTGGGGTGATGGATTAACCATTGTTATAACAATGTAGGTGATTTCAATGTGTTAAAGAATTATTGTGGATTTGTAATGATATATGGAGGGTTTAAGCAGTCCCAAATGATGTAGCGCAAATTTGATATTTATCCTCCAAATTTTCACACAAGCCTTGCAAGTGTCCCTAATGTGTTCCCACATGTGTGAAATTTACACTCCAAATTTTGCACCAAAACATATAGGGAATGTTAGGCCATCCTAGAAATTGGCCTCTCTTTCTATCTGTGTGTGTGTGTGTGAGTGTGTATACACACACCGCTCATGCAATGAAATTTCGTTGATGGCATTGTTTTTGGGTTCAACTGTGACACCCCGACTAATTAAACACCGGGTAGCTACTCCTTTATAAAATTAATTCAAAATGCCAAGTTGGCTCAGTTAATAGCATCACTGTCGAAAACATTTTTTTTTTATTTCTAACCACCTAGTATTTGAAAAGCAAGTTGCCAAATTTTAATTTAAGTCTGATTAACATGTAACAAGTGTAAAGAAATAAATAACACCATTCACCATACTAAAGTAAAACGAATAACCATCACAATAGAAATAAATAAAGTCTGGAGGAAACCCCTCACTACAATCCCATACAGAAATAAATAACTGAAACTGAAATACTACATGCTAAAGTCTGAAAACTGAAATGTAAAAGATGTCTAAATGGAAATGGGCAACATGCCCTACAACTGATAGATAGATCGTGACTCTGGAATCCAAAAGATAGAAGCGTCTATGAACAAATCCCTGTAGCTTCCACAAACAGCTACAGCTCGTCACCTGAATGAGTACCTATGCTTGGTGTCCTTGTGGCTGGGCACCTAAAATGATTTTTGCAAGAAAAAGATTTGAAAAGCAAACGGGTCAGAGCCCGAATGTGTTATATTTTAAAAACCTGCAAGTGCTTTAAAAAAATTTAAAAAATTAAATGCAAAGTACATGTTAGGACGTGCACTCACATTATATTCTCACCTCTCGTCTAACTGTGCACTCCTAACGCAAGTACCCATCTATAACTATCCATACTACTAGCTAAGTGACAACATATCTAGCTAGACTGCCGAAGGTTCTACCCATAATACTTGGTTCCATTAACATAATAACGCTCTTAGTTAAATAGGGTTTAACATAAACTCAGTTACTAAATATGCCATTGATATAAATATCAGTTAACTCATTATATAACTCGAAACAACACCGTAATATATTTACAACATTAACATGAGGATTCCCATTAATATAACGTATATTATTCATCTCATAAATATACAATACAAGCACCCCGCAATCTAAGCTGTAGTGCACACATACTCTGCTATCCATCCCGGTACATCACGTACATAAGGATTACCTATTCCGAATCTCTCAGGAATAGTTTACCGATAACAACATCACAAATAATGGAGGCGAACACAGTCACCATCACATGGGTCACGCACATACCTACGCTCCCATGATCATGCAAACTTATTAATATCACAATAAGTCCTTCTATGACCTATGTTCATCAAGGTACCAGTCTATATCCCCCCCGTAGGCACACAAGGATTAGAGGGTCCTAAGCGAACGAAACCTCCCGTGATAGCAAGTATGGTAGGTATGTCATACAAACAATCCATATACCAATACTAAGTAAACACACCTCTTCGTAATATCGTATTTTAATAAGGTATACTCTACATCATAATACCATTATTCCGAACATATATATCTCAAGTCTCCCGTTAATATAAAGTTAAATTACCGACACGTCTCACGCCGTAGTCCCTTATCCTTAAAACCTATCTATAATAGAATATTAAGTTCCGATTATTCCCAAATATAACATCTTTATTCCTAAGGTCTTTACTTCTGCTCCAAACCTTATTTCATCAAATTACACAAATTTCCACGATTAACCCAAACGTTATCTCACTTATCGAATTTCAATAATCTAGAATAATTCCTCGAATTGCATTCTAATTAAAGTCCACTATAATAATCACGCCTACTGGTCTCTCTAAGGGTGAGGGTATTCATAGAGTCTCTAAACATATTATCCAAGGGTTAACACCACTAAAATTCAATTAAGGGAAAACTTCATTTATTCTGGGAAGGTCGATCGATCGACCATGACCTTCGATCGATCGATTTTGTCGATCGATCGACTGATGAATGTCGATCGATCGATTACACAGGTATGGTTACGGACTGCTTCGATTTGCAGATTTGAAAACATCCCAAAACTTATTTTTAAAGCATGATTCTCTAATATAACGTTATAGTAATGTCATATAACCATCCTACAATATTTCTAACGTCCATAAATCAATATTTCAACAACTAAAGGCTACATATGGATCAATCTTCATCAAAAACCTAGTTTTTCCAATTTATCTCAAGAACATTCATAAACTCCATCTTAAATCCGTTTTTGGTATAACAAAAGTCAGTAATTCTCTTAATATAATCTTCCAGTAACATTCTACATGCAACCTATATCCCAAAATTTAAACTAATAACTCCAATCTTATGGGTTTTTCATTATCTTCCAAGAACACATAAAGTTTTTGAATAATCTAACATGGAAAAAGCATTCTCCGAAATTTAAATGGAATAAATCACTTGCCTTGATTGTCTCTGGATTTGGTGTTGGATTTGTAAGCTCTTTCTGTAGATTTTCTGCAGAACTCCTCCTCTTTCCCTTCCTCTCTAAGCTTTCTTCTTCCAAAGGTGGCTATGGTGGCTAGGGTTTCCTTTGGGAGAGTTGGAAGACTAAATGATAACCTACGTAGCTTTCTAGGTTAATAAGGGTTGGTTATGGGCCTAGTGGGTCTTATCCACATCAGATTTAACTAACCAAATTTTCGTCACTTTTAATTCCTCAAAACGTGAAATTACCAAGATACCCTTTAAGTTGCCGGTATGGCTTAAAAATACCCCGGGACCCAAACTATACCCCCGGCTAGTGTTTTCTGACTATCTCGACCCTTCCGGACGCGATGGTGCACTCAAAACGACCATACGGATTATAGATTTTACATTCACTTTTATTAACAAAATATTATACCGTGACGCGGCGGTCCCACGCGTCTCAACAAAATTCTAAAATGCCGTATATAAATCTCACGACAAATTTCATAATACCAAATACATATATAATCTTATATGTACATAATCAAATACCAATTCACATCACATTAGTATTTATAACCCGGATTAATTTCCAATTAATACGCATTTAATTAATTAATCCCATAAATAAATAAAGTCAAAAGTACGGGGTATTACATACTTCCCCCCTAATAACTGAATTTCGTCCCGAAATTCGAAACTAGAAAGTACCTGCTAAAAACAGCTCTGGATAACGCTCGCGCATCTCATCCTCTCGCTCCCATGTGGACTCCTCGACATTGTGATGTCGCCACTGAACACGCACTAACGGGACTATCTTTGACCGCAGTTTCCTCTCGCTTCGGTCCAAAATAGCAATTGGCCCCTCCTCGTAGGAGCTATCCGGCTGGAGATCGATGTCCTCCACAGCAATGTGAGAATGAGCCAAATCATCCCTAAGGTATTTCCTCAGCGAGGAAATATGGAACACGTCGTGAATACGATGCAAGTGCTCCGGTAGTCCAAGTCTATACGCAACCGGTCCGATCCGCTCAATAATAGGAAACGGCCCCACATATCTCGGTGCCAACTTCCCCTTCTTCCCGAATCGCATAATCCCATTCATCGGAGATACCCTGAGCAAAACCTGGTCCCCTACTTGGAACTCCCTGAAAAACCTCTTCGCATCAGCATAACTCTTCTGCCTGTCTTGAGCTACCCGAATGCGACTCCGAATCAACTCAATCCTTACCGAAGTATCCTGAATAACTTCCGATCCAAGTAGTTTGTTGTCCCCCACCTCCAACCAACATGCTGGGGAACGACAAGGCCTACCGTACAATGCCTCAAACGGAGCCATGCCAATCGTGAACTGATAGGAGTTGTTGTAAGCAAACTCCACCAGTGGAAGGTACTGCTCCCATCCACCCCCGAAGTCAATAATGCACATGCGTAGCATGTCCTCTAACATTTGATTGGTGCGCTCTGTCTGCCCATCGGTCTGCGGATGATAAGCCGTACTCAACCGCAATTCCGTGCCCATTGCCTCCTGGAAACTCTCCCAAAACCTCGAAACAAATATCTTGTCTCTGTCAGACACGATATTTAGGGGCACACCGTGAAGTCTCACAATCTCTGAAATGAAGAGCTGGGCATACTGTCCCGTAGTGTAGTCAGTTCTTACGGGTAAGAAGTGAGCGACCTTGGACAACCTGTCCACAATTACCCAAACGGAGTCGTGACCCCTCTGCGACGTAGGCAACCCCGTGACAAAATCCATGGATATGCTCTCCCACATCCACATCGGAACCTCCAACGGCTGTAGCAATCCTGCTGGTCTCTGATGATCCACTTTTACAAGCTGACAAGTGGCGCATTTCGAGACAAACTCAGCGATATCTCTCTTCATACCGCTCCACCAATACTGGCGTCTCATGTCTTGGTACATTTTGTCCCCTCCGGGATGTACCGCGAACCGTGAGCCGTGCGACTCTGCCATAACATCGTGTCGCAATTATTCCCCTTCCGGAACCACCAATCTCCCATTGAAGCGCAAACCCCCGTCTGAGCTAACGGTATAGGACTCGGCTCCCTCTGCTAGCAATCGAACTATCTGTTCCTGACAGAACGAGTCATTGGCCTGTGCCCGTACTACCTTTGTGACAATCTGTGGGGTAACGGTCATCACAGACATGAAAGATCGGGCCACTGCATCCTGGTGTCCCAATTCCTTCCACTTAGCTTTCCACACCTCTGCCACCTCATCTGCTGGTCTGCGGCTCAACTCGTCTGCTACCACGTTAGCCTTACCTGGGTGGTACTGGATGTCGAACTGGTAGTCCTTCACAAATTCAAGCCACCTACGCTGCCGCATATTCAATTCCTTCTGCGTGAACAGATACTGTAGTGACTTGTGGTCCGTGAACAGCTGAAACTTCTCCCCCAAAAGATAGTGCCTCCAAATCCGTAAGGCAAATACCACTGCCGCCAACTCCAAATCATGTGTGGGGTAATTCTTCTCATGAGGTTTAAGCTTACGGGAAGCATAAGCTATGGCCTGTCTCTCCTGCTGCAATACACCTCCAAGTCCTTGCAAAGACGCATCGGTGTAAACCAAATACTCAACTCCCGGTCTCGGCAATGCTAACACAGGTGCTGAGGTCAATTTGTCCTTCAATTCATCGAATGCCAATTGACAGGCATCACTCCAGATGTATGGCACACCCTTGCGAGTAAGATGTGTCAAAGGACCTGCTATCTCTGAGAAACCCCGAATAAACCTCCTGTAGTATCCTGCTAAACCCAAGAAACTACGAATCTCCGTTGGTGTCGTGGGCTGTCCCCACTCCCTCACTGCTGACACCTTCCCCGGATCAACTGATATTCCCTGGTCGGAAATAATGTGACCCAAGAACTGGACTTCCTTCAACCAAAACCCGCACTTCTCGTATTTTGCATACAACTCGTTCTGACGAAGTGTCTGCAAAACCTGCCTCAAATGCTCGGCGTGCTCCTTCTCTGTCTGAGAGTAAACCAGAATGTCATCAATGAAGACAATGACAAACTGATCTAGGAAATCCCTGAACACTCTGTTCATCAAGTCCATAAACACTGCTGGAGCGTTGGTCAAGCCGAAAGGCATAACCCGAAACTCGTAAGAACCATATCTCGACAAGAACGCAGTCTTCGAGACATCCTCCTCCCTGATACGCAACTGATGGTATCGTGACCTCAAGTCAATCTTCGAGAAGAAAGAAGCTCCTCTCAACTGGTCGAATAAGTCATCGATTCTAGGCAACGGATACTTATTCCGTATCGTGACCTTATTCAACTCTCGGTAGTCCACGCACAATCTCAGTGAACCATCCCTCTTCTTCACAAACAAAACTGGAGTGCCCCAAGGTGAGGTACTCCTGCGAATAAAGCCCTGCCCTAACAGCTGCTCTATCTGATCCCGTAGCTCTCTCATCTCAGCTGGAGCCATACGGTACGGTGCACGTGCTATAGGTCTCGTACCCGGTAGCAAATCAATAACGAAGTCTATCTCTCGACTGGGTGGTAAGCCTGGTATCTCCTGAAACACATCCGAATACTCCCTCACAACCGGGATCGAATCTAAAGGAATAACAACCTCCTTAGAGGTATCCTCCTCTATGTAATACAGATGAGCGGTCGATCCTCCCTCTGGGCGAGGCATCGCCACTACAAACATCTCTTGCCCCGGAATGGCAAAAACAATGCTCCCGCTGAAGCAATCAATCATGGCCCTATATGCTACGAGCCAATCCATACCGATGATCACATCGTGAACATGCATGTCTAACACTAACATGTCTGCAGGCAATACCAAACCACCAACCTCTACCCCGACTCCCCGGCATATAAAGAAAATAAGTGACCCACTCCCCAAGGGTGAGTCGACACACGTCACTGTGCTCTCTGCCGTAGCTAACAATCCTAAAGCTTTTGCGAAGTGTGTAGCTATGAAACAATGTGTAGCACCCGTATCAAATAATACCCGACCCATAGTGCCATGGATAGGAAACGTACCCTCGATCGCGGGCGGTGCCTGTGGAACTGCAGCCTGGTGAACGTTGTAGACACGTCCATACTGTAGCTGCCCCTGCTGAGCTGGGACTGCTGGAATGGGTGGCAAAGCTGCCATCTGTGGCGGTGCAGGAAGAGCGGCGGGAAACATAGGCCTCTGTGGCTCCTGGTGAGCACCCTGCTGCTGCTGCTGTGGGGCCCTGCCCCTATCAGGACAATCCTGCTTCTTATGGCCAGTCTTGCCATAAGTAAAGCACTTCCCTGGGAAGTTCCCTCCCCTCTGCCCCTGCTGTCCCCAGCCCTGTTGGCCGTTACCATTCCTCCCTTGGCCCTGCTGGCCCTGATGAAACTGCTGCCCATTCTGTCCCTGTTGGCCCTGATGGCCGTTTGGACCCTGATGGCCCTGGCGGAAACCTCCCTATCCCTGCCTGTAGTTCCCTAACCGGAACCTCTTATTGTCCCCCTGCTGGGTACCCTGCTCATTCTATCTCTGCCCCTGACCGGTTTGTGCCCCGCTGGCACCATATCCTCCAGTCCTGCCCTGATGGCTAGACTCCCCCGACCGCTTGCCCTCGGCCATGTGAAAACGGTGGTCCTGGCAGTGCAATAATGCAGCGTTAACCACATCAGAATACGTGGCCAACGATAGGTTCCCTAGCAGATGCTGACGGATCCTCCAATTTAACCCATCAGTGAACTTCTCTATCTTCTTCTTCTCTGTTGGAATCTCGTCTGGAACGATATTCAACAGGTTAGTGAACTCGGCCTCATACTCGGCCACTGTCTTGCCCTCCTGCTTCAAACTCATCAGCTTCCTCCTCATCTCTGAATGAACTGCGGACGAAAAGTACTTGCGGTCGAACCGCACCCAGAACTCCTGAATCGTGAGGGTATCCCTCTCCTCCGCGGTGGTAATGGACTCCCACCACTGCAGCGCAGATCCAACTAGCTTGAAAGTAGCTAGTACCTGTTTCTGAACATCAGTGCACTCATGCATCCTCAAGTGCCTCTGCATGTCTTTCCTCCACTGGCTCGAGACTATTACATCCGAGCTTCCTGCAAACTCTGGCGGATGCGCTTTCTGAAAACCGTCACGTACACGCTCCCAAGTAGACGGGAATGCATTAACCTGTACTGGCGCGACAACCGGCGCCTGAGGTGGTGCCTGCTGAATCACGGCAATCGCGGCATTTACCGCTTGGGCTACTATAGCAGCAACCTCAGCGGCGTTCAACATACCCTGAACTGGAGCGGGCTGGGGTTCGGGCGTAGCATCCCTGGGAACTCGTCGTGCACGTCGTGGAGGCATCTGAAATAAGAACAAACTTTATAAGTTCACGGTTTATAAACTTAATATAGCTGAAGAACGAAGCATACACAAAAGAATACAACAGTCCTAAAATATAGGGCTCTATATCAAAGAAACGTAGCGGAAACATAATAGCCGTACAGATCCTAAAGGACACTAGAACCTGATGCTCTGATACCACCTGTGACACCCCGACTAATTAAACACCGGGTAGCTACTCCTTTATAAAATTAATTCAAAATGCCAAGTTGGCTCAGTTAATAGCATCACTGTCGAAAACATTTTTTTTTATTTCTAACCACCTAGTATTTGAAAAGCAAGTTGCCAAATTTTAATTTAAGTCTGATTAACATGCAACAAGTGTAAAGAAATAAATAACACCATTCACCATACTGAAGTAAAATGAATAACCATCACAATAGAAATAAATAAAGTCTGGAGGAAACCCCTCACTACAATCCCATACAGAAATAAATAACTGAAACTGAAATACTACATGCTAAAGTCTGAAAACTGAAATGTAAAAGATGTTTAAATGGAAATGGGCAACATCCCCTACAACTGATAGATATATCGTGACTCTGGAATCCAAAAGATAGAAGTGTCTATGAACAAATCCCTGTAGCTTCCACAAACAGCTACATCTCGTCACCTGAATGAGTACCTATGCTTGGTGTCCTTGTGGCTGGGCACCTAAAATGGTTTTTGCAAGAAAAAGATTTGAAAAGCAAACGGGTCAGAGCCCGAATGTGTTATATTTTAAAAACCTGCAAGTGCTTTAAAAACATTTAAAACATTAAATGCAAAGTACATGTTAGGACGTGCACTCACATTATATTCTCACCTCTCGTCTAACTGTGCACTCCTAACGCAAGTACCCATCTATAACTATCCATACTACTAGCTAAGTGACAACATATCTAGCTAGACTGCCGAAGGTTCTACCCATAATACTTGGTTCCATTAACATAATAACGCTCTTAGTTAAATAGGGTTTAACATAAACTCAGTTACTAAATATGCCATTGATATAAATATCAGTTAACTCATTATATAACTCGAAACAACACCGTAATATATTTACAACATTAACATGAGGATTCCCATTAATGTAACGTATATTATTCATCTCATAAATATACAATACAAGCACCCCGCAATCTAAGCTGTAGTGCACACATACTCTGCTATCCATCCCGGTACATCACGTACATAAGGATTACCTATTCCGAATCTCTCAGGAATAGTTTACCGATAACAACATCACAAATAATGGAGGTGAACACAGTCACCATCACATGGGTCACGCACATACCTACGCTCCCATGATCATGCAGACTTATTAATATCACAATAAGTCCTTCTATGACCTATGTTCATCAAGGTACCAGTCTATATCCCCCCCGTAGGCACACAAGGATTAGAGGGTCCTAAGCGAACGAAACCTCCCGTGATAGCAAGTATGGTAGGTATGTCATACAAACAATCCATATACCAATACTAAGTAAACACACCTCTTCGTAATATCGTATTTTAATAAGGTATACTCTACATCATAATACCATTATTCTGAACATATATATCTCAAGTCTCCCGTTAATATAAAGTTAAATTACCGACACGTCTCACGTCGTAGTCCCTTATCCTTAAAACCTATCTATAATAGAATATTAAGTTCCGATTATTCCCAAATATAACATCTTTATTCCTAAGGTCTTTACTTCTGCTCCAAACCTTATTTCATCAAATTACACAAATTTCCACGATTAACCCAAACGTTATCTCACTTATCGAATTTCAATAATCTAGAATAATTCCTCGAATTGCATTCTAATTAAAGTCCACTATAATAATCACGCCTACTGGTCTCTCTAAGGGTGAGGGTATTCATAGAGTCTCTAAACATATTATCCAAGGGTTAACACCACTAAAATTCAATTAAGGGAAAACTTCATTTATTCTGGGAAGGTCGATCGATCGACCATGACCTTCGATCGATCGATTTTGTCGATCGATCGACTGATGAATGTCGATCGATCGATTACACAGGTATGGTTACGGACTGCTTCGATTTGCAGATTTGAAAACATCCCAAAACTTATTTTTAAAGCATGATTCTCTAATATAACGTTATAGTAATGTCATATAACCATCCTACAATATTTATAACGTCCATAAATCAATATTTCAACAACTAAAGGCTACATATGGATCAATCTTCATCAAAAACCTAGTTTTTCCAATTTATCTCAAGAACATTCATAAACTCCATCTTAAATCCGTTTTTGGTATAACAAAAGTCAGTAATTCTCTTAATATAATCTTCCAGTAACATTCTACATGCAACCTATATCCCAAAATTTAAACTAATAACTCCAATCTTATGGGTTTTTCATTATCTTCCAAGAACACATAAAGTTTTTGAATAATCTAACATGGAAAAAGCATTCTCCGAAATTTAAATGGAATAAATCACTTGCCTTGATTGTCTCTGGATTTGGTGTTGGATTTGTAAGCTCTTTCTGCAGATTTTCTGCAGAACTCCTCCTCTTTCCCTTCCTCTCTAAGCTTTCTTCTTCCAAAGGTGGCTATGGTGGCTAGGGTTTCCTTTGGGAGAGTTGGAAGACTAAATGATAACCTATGTAGCTTTCTAGGTTAATAAGGGTTGGTTATGGGCCTAGTGGGTCTTATCCACATCAGATTTAATTAACCAAATTTTCGTCACTTTTAATTCCTCAAAACGTGAAATTACCAAGATACCCTTTAAGTTGCCGGTATGGCCTAAAAATACCCCGGGACCCAAACTATTCCCCCGGCTAGTGTTTTCTGACTATCTCGACCCTTCCGGACGCGATGGTGCACTCAAAACGACCATACGGATTATAGATTTTACATTCACTTTTATTAACAAAATATTATACCATGACGCGGCGGTCCCACGCGTCTCAACAAAATTCTAAAATGCCGTATATAAATCTCACGACAAATTTCATAATACCAAATACATATATAATCTTATATGTACATAATCAAATACCAATTCACATCACATTAGTATTTATAACCCGGATTAATTTCCAATTAATGCGCATTTAATTAATTAATCCCATAAATAAATAAAGTCAAAAGTACGGGGTATTACATCAACGACCACCACAATGAACCACCTCGGTGATCTCATTTCCCTCCCCTAATAAATTGCCTCCCTATTTTCTCTTTAGAAGCAGCTTTTAAACACCTCTATCTATTCAGTTTGATGTTCTGCCATTGATCTTGCCCCACAACAAATGCTTGGTGCCACTATCATGAACCACCATGTTGGTTTGGTGGCCAAAAAGGATTTGCAAGTGAGGTCCTCCTCCCTTATCATCTCTAGAGCATGCGACTGTATCAACAGTGTGGATCTTTGACAAGCCAATAGTGACAAATTTACAACAAACTGTTGTGATTATATTTAGAAACAATTATCACTTAATTGTGGTCAAGCCTCACTCAACATCTTATTGCATTCAAAACTGTTTAGAACATATGAATTTTATCATAAGTGCATATCCATGTAAATATGTTCATTAAGGCAAATAAATCCCATCGGCCATTAACATACTAGAAATATAAACAAGCAACGGTTTTATAAGTTGAAGGGCCAGTGTGTGTTTATGTTGCATTTTGTTGCGAAAACCCCCTTTTAGGGAATTTTAGCATTATTTTTAGCGGCACAAGGGAGAATATGCAACACTTGTCCAGAACTATGCATTTTATTGCAACAACCCCCTTTTGGGGTTGCACTTTAGCCAACATGAAATTTAGAATTACTCACTAGAAACAAGTTCTAGTATGCAATCAATTACAACTGCTAGTCTCATAAAAGAGAAGAGTAATATTGTTTTTATTCGTAAATAATAATTCAATATTAGAACATTATGAGTAAAATGTTAATTTTTAATAGTTATGTGCCTTTGTGTTTATGTTGTATGTAAGTGTGTATATATCTATGCTCGTGAAATTAATTTATTGTCCATGAGCACTGAGTAACATTACTAAGTTTGGCACAACTTGGTATACTTGGACTGGATTGACAAGTATAGTATAACTCCTAATTTCATATGAGGATTTGGATTGTGCTACTATTCTTATAATGATGTGATTACTTATCAGTTTACAAGGTTGTAAATGGGTATTACGTTTGGTTATTACTCGAAGTGAATAGTTAGAACTATGTTACTATATTGTAGTCTTATGGTTAGATCGTGTAGCTTACTTGTTAGACATTGATCTTGGGTTCATATTTTGTAATTATGTCTAGTGTAGTTGGATATCTAGCTAGGATATACCTTAATGTAGGCGAGGAGAGATATTTTGGGTGTGAGCATTGACGAGATGATATGTGTTGTAAATGAATCGCATTTAATATTGCACCTGGACTTGATTGCCAAGTTTAGTACAATTGCACATCTGTTAGATAATCAATTGTTAAGAGGTCCATCCAGTGTGAGATCCACGAGAAAAAAATTTCTTACTTTGCTTTTAACTTGTTAATTAATACCTATTGCAATTGGGAATACATTCTGGAAAGGGAGCTAACACATCAATATTTTTTTCTTTGATAAGTTTAATTTGTCTATGAACTAAGTAGAGACACCAAACAGGTTTTAGAATGAAAAATAAGCAATAATATTAATCTATCACTATGATTTCCAAAGTAACTAAAGTACTTATTTGTTTATTGGTGACAAAGAAACTGAAAATGGCACATAAATTTCATGAACTCGAATGGTGTTTTAAAGAATCAGTTGAAAATGAGACAACTTGGCCAATGTGACCAGATACAGTAAGTCACCAAATAGAATTTGCGTCATGAAGCGTGAAAGAGACGGAATAAAATACTAACTCGACCTAAATATTGGCAACTCGGCCAAACAATTAGAGAACTCGACCTAAATTCATCTTCCACTCACGTCCCACTTGTGTGTTATTTGGGGTTTGTCCCTCGTTAATTTTTTTGTGTTGATTTTGTCATCCAATATTTGCAATTCTTGAGGTTTGATCCCCAAAATGACTTTTAGCAATGGAAAAACTATCACAATAAAATACTTGGTAAAACATTTTGTGATACTTTTTGCTTCACTAAAAGTCATTTTGGGGGGGCGAACCCCAAGAAATGAAAATTACAGGGGCTAAAATTAATCACAAAGAATAATAAGGGGCAAACCCCAAATAACCCTCTAATTAAACATATTTGGTGCTTATTACTTTTGGTTAGACAAGTGCACTATGAGCCAATATAACTAATGAGAGAGTGCGATGCATAGCCGATGATTTTATAGTTATCTAATTGATCCATGTTATTATGTTTATTTTTCAAAACTTTTCTATGTTTAAAAAAAAGTTTGGCTCTTTCAACAGCATATAGTTGCTCATTGCATCATTGCATGAACTAAAAACAATATTCAGTTGAAAACTGGCTGACCGAGTCATGGACCAATACCACGACTTTAAATAATTAGCTTAAAAAAAGTTTCGAAGCATCAATAAAAAATAAAACCCATATTAAATTGATGTCCATATCAGTAGTAGAAAGAAATTTTAAAAAAAGTAATCAACTTGTAAAAAAGTGTGGTGTTCTACAATTTTCAACAATAGCAATAACATATGCCTCTTAAGACTTAATGACGTATGATATGCTTTTATTTTTTAAATAAAATAATACAAACGAGCCAAGAGGTTCACAAATATCTTAATCTAACCCCCTATTTGTAATTGCGTCCCTACCCGGACCCACAAAACAATGTAACTTCACAAACATGACATGAGGTGAATTGCCCTAATTTTAGATGGGTCATATTTTAAAGATAATAATGACTATGATTTCCATAATGTTTTGGGCGACGAAGCTAATGATTTAAAACATAGATTTAGAAAATCACAAGTACCTTCGATGAAATAAGCAGAAGAGTACCAACTTTGGTCCCCTAATGAACTATAAACCATCAAAGCACTTTTCAAGACCATAGGGTCATGAGAACTAGCTAATTATATATGATGAATAAGTGTTAATTTCAGGTTTATTGTTAAATGGATGGTGTTTGAATGGGTGAGTTTGAAAGAAAAACAAACACCACCAATCAAAGTCACACTATAATCTAAAATATTTAGTTATAACATCCTGCAATACCTTTTTAATCAAACCAACGCAAAACAAATACATATCCAGAATATTAAATAAAAAAACACTAAGGCTACGTTCGTAGAGAAAAACAATTATGCTCTATATATGACGGCAACTACTTGAGTGAATGAATAAACCTTGACTGTACCTTTAGCAAAGGGTTGCTTGAAATGAAATGATAATTTTTTAACAAACACCTTCTTAAGCAATACACATTTGGTAGCAAGACATCATTAGAAAATAAAAAACCTTAAATATGTGTAGATTGCTAAAAATGGATAAATAACATATATCCAATGTTTTATATTCAAAAGATGCTGCTACAAATCCCACAAATAAATAAATAAACCCCATGTATGCAGTGTGTGTTTGTCATGTGATGTTGTATACATATATCCATACAAATGATATGCTTTTTGTTGCTTCTGATTGAGATGGTTCCTATTAACCCCCTATATTTGTACAATTCATTCTGTTGATTTGTCCATATGATTAAGTGACTTGTAAGATTCACCAAATAATTTTGGATTTCAATTGTTATGCTTAGAATTATGCATTTTAGACACCTAATAATTTTGGATTTCAATTCTTAAACCCTTTACATTTTCTCACAATGCATTCAGTTAATTTCTGCATATTAAAGGTCCAACGGGAGGTTATGGAAAGGCCCCAACATGTATTATCAAGGCATACCATTGTTATTCGATGGATCATTTATGCTTCTCTCACCCTTTTTAATGCTGGAACATCAAGTACCAAGTATGTAGTTAGCTTGAAGTCAATTTTTAATTCATCATTCTTTTGATTAACATTTAGACTTAGACCTTAAATTTGAAGATTCCAGATCTTGTTTCGTGGTGTCCAATTGTTGTGTAAGGCTAAGAAATTAACTCTCAGGCTTAATACCGATGGTATGTTCTCATCATGGTGGCTGCCAATCGAGAAGGGAGCCTGACACTGTTTATCTGGGACTCCCTTGCCACCGTCTAGCCTACCAATTCAGAAGGGTTGTGTGAGTGACTTGACGAGTAGATGGAACTAGTAATCATCTACGCTGCGACTAGGTTGAAGATGGACCCATTATCGATATGCATTGAGTGTAAAACAGGCCATGGTGGAACCAATTTATGATGGTGGGCTAGCGACTCATGCCGGGAAGTAAAGAATCGAATGTTACAGTGGCTGCTGAAAGGCTGCTGCTGCACTGTGTTGGGATAGAAGGGTCGGGGTGCCTCGAAGTCATTACCATTCAGGTTGGGGGCGTGTCTACCGCTGGAGGTGAGGTTTAAGGTCAAAATAGGGGTAAAGATCTAGCGGGGTCACGAACAGGGACTAGGGTTTTATGCTGTGGGGACCTAAAATCTGGAGGTGAAATGGGCAGAATAATGAGTCCCCGGTACACTATTCTGAGATGAGGATACTATCTGCCTGAATTTTTTATCAGACCAGTGTTTCGTAGCAGCGGAGGGACTCAACGGTGGAAACGGGTAGGGTTCGCGGGGACTGCGGTGATGCCCAAAGCGAATGACCCGGCGTAGGTAACATCAAGGCTGGATTTTAGCAGCGGTGTCCAGGCATCCCTGCAGGATGGGTGGCCTTTATAGGGAGTGCAAGTGGAACAGCTGGGCCAGCATGCGGTTATGGTGATGCTCCGATGGGGTTCTCCCACCCTTGACCATAATCATAATTTTCAATCTATATGGTCAATGATATAACTTCCATCACTTTAATGTAAACAAGAAATCTTTAATGAACTCTCATCTTTATATACTCTAAAATGATATACAAAAGTGTTATTGCCTGTGAATTTTAAGCCATCCACGTGGATACCTCGCTTAATAAGCATTCTTTCTTCTAAACAGCCTACATAGTTTACTCCCTCTCTCTCCCCTATTTTAATTAACCTTTCAAAGCCTCTTGGTTTCTCTTCAAAGCCTCTTCGTTTATTCCAGAACAACTAGTTTAGTACCTCTTTGTTTCTCTCACTCTCTCTCTCTTAAAAGTGGTCGAATTCCTCAGGTTATTTTTCTATTAAACCCACACCCGTCCACCTTTCCCCACCTATATTAAAAATCTCCCCCTAATAGGGTTTTGGGCAAACCTCGCAGCCGAACTCCAATCGCAAAGATTTCGTCTCACAAGACCTTCAGGATCAAGAAGAAGTTAGTGAAGAAGATGAGGCGCTCCGCCGTACAATGCGTATCCCTCATTGGATCCATATGGGGACTGATAACACCATCAGGTACAATGCAAAACGCAGGCACTGGCTCCGTACAAAACTTGGGTTATGAGACGGTGCTCAATTTTGCTTTACTTTAGTTTTTATATTTGTTTTGAGCAAGGCTCCATGTTTTGTATTTTGTTGTAATGAACTCATAAGAGTCTTTTATCTATGGAAACCTTTCTAATTTTGAAAGCATGGGTTAGTCTCATTTTAATGATATGAATTGATGATTGCTTATTTTTATTGTTGTTTATTTTCATTCATTACAAATTGAGGGAACAGGTATTTGAGAGGATCTGTGTTTCTTACCTAGCTTATTGATTTAATATTTTAGAATATTTATTTTTTAGTTATTTGATTGGTCTTGAGATGTGAAAAAAAAAATCTCCCCCTCAAACATGGAAGAATCCTTTCTCTCCTACAATGTCAATGAAGATTCAATTGAAGAAATGACCTCAGTCGTTGCTTTTCGGACCAGAGGATGACATACTGTTTGTTTCCGAGGCATAATAAGGAGTTGGATGAAGTGGTGCAGAGTTTTCCATTGATGGTGGGTGTGGTGGTTTGTAGTGGGTTGTTTCTTATGTTTCCTACTACTCGATATGGTATTTGGTGTATGGTTGGGTTCTATTTAGTTTGAGTTAATGATTTGTTATGTAAAGATGTTTACGTCTTATTTTAAGGGAGCTTGACAAATAAGTCCTATTTACGTAAGATATTTATAAATAGGACTTATTGGATCAAAAATATTTTTTTATGAAACTGTTATTGTACTACATACTTAGTAAACGAGACTAATTAACAATAATGATTTGTTTTACTTTTGTATTGGATGGACCCAATTTTATGCTTCGTTTTATATGTACTTAGATTTACTTTTAATGGAATGTAATATTTGCTTTTTAAAAAATAATTATGTCTCTCTGCGGCGCATGCACCTGATCTCCCCATTTCATTGAAAAATTGTGACTGAATTTGGACAAGAGTAGGTTATTAACACTGTTCCCATTCTTATTATTATAATTTTTGTGTGGACAATTCATTTTGTGTCTGCATAATATTTATAGTTTTGTATAGTTTATGAGCCTATGTTGACATTACTGATGGGTTATAATATCTATAAGATCGTGTTTATTGTATATATAGTTTTTTTATATTTATTTACTGGTTTGGACAGAGTATACCTATTTAATCTATTTCCTAATTTCGTTTATCATTTTTATGTTTTTGCATTTACTCGATTGTTTTTCATTACACTAACGTATTTCCAACTAGTTGAATACAATTATGGATAATGATCTTATTTATAACAAGACATACCCTTATTATCACTAAAGAATCCCAAACTACTACTAACTCAAAGAGATAGAGCCACATAAATGAAAATAATAAAAACCAATGGGATAAGCACATCAAGTGGGCAGCTCCTTATAGGGTGTGACCTCTGCGCGCCACGTCACTTTATTTCTGATAAATGTATTTGTGGTCAATTTCCCTATGTTGGTATTCATGCTTTTAACCTATGTTTTTACTTTTATGAAGACCAAATTTAGTGACACTGTTATTCCTTTGACACCTTAATTAGAGAACATAATGAGCGAACCTCCTATTTGTAGGTGTAAATAGATGAGTTTGTTTGTAATAAAGTTTATAAAAAAAAAGTGACATTTAGGGCTGAGATGATGATCAACAACCCAATTTTATCATTCATTTGGGTGATTTGTATTCCTCTATGATAGCATTTATAATTTAAATATTTAGTCTTTGATATATGGTAATAATGAAAAGGAGAAGGAATGTATGAACTCCTTACAAGAAGGAGTGCAAAGACTTATATAATCTATTATATACTACTTTTTAAGCATAATTACATCAACTTGTGCTTTTCTTAAAAGTAACTGTAGATACATTAACTGGGGATTGAGCTTCAAATGTAATAATTGATTCATACATTTCACCCCCAATATGTAAATGAAATATGTAAATATGTGTTTAAATTTACTTATCGACAATATATTTTCAAGGTAGTAGATGTGTATTGATAGTTATGATAATATGTTGTTCAATCATAGTCAAAATCGAACCAAGTTAATCCAAATTCAGTTCCGATTTCTCAATTCCACATTTTTATGATTTTTAACTTTATTAAATTTAAAATTTTCAATCATTGACTTAAAGTCCTTGTAAATACTCGGAGTGGACATATATATGAAAGGAAAATCTACACCAACATAACAATAAATATTAGACAACTCTAACCTAATTGTTGAAAAAGAAAGGGCTTCCTGTATGGTCAAGGATTAGCCATAAACTAAAGGATGGAAATATTAACTTAGTCAAAATAACAAAAATTACAATACTATGCAGGTTGATAATGCCAACTACACATAATTCATCAGTACTAAACAAACACAATAACAAAAAATTCATTTTTACAAGCAACTTATAATAGACTTGAAAATCAATAATTTAATTTCATTATCATTCATGGACCTAAACTTTCATTTCCAAAACCCTACTTTTAGCACAAAAATTCACGACATTTTTGTGACCAAATAGAATACAAGAATATCTACGTGAAATGGTTCTCAATCATGACAAAAGATGATGGTTTTATAGTGAGCATCGCAATAGCGGTGTGAAATCGAAGGCCCAATGGCGGTATGAAATTGAAGGTCCAATGGTGGTGTGAAATCAAGAGAGGCAGCTGAAGCTATAGGGAGCGAACACCCATCGATTTTGCAGCAGATCGAGTCTTGCAGATGAGCGAGGGATCGAGGAGGGGTGGATTTGTTTTGGTAAGAGCAAGAGAGATTGTGAGAGGGAAAGTAAAAATGGAGGGAATTAAAATCAAATAAGAAAAATTAGATATTCAATCGTCCCTAAAATGGAACATGAGGGGCGTTAAATTAAGGAAGTCACAAAAAGAAAGTATATTTAAGGATAGTTTTAATTAGATGTACCAAATAATAATAATAATAAGAAGAAGAATACTTAACCAGAGAGGAAAACAAAATGACTAATGACCAACCTAGTGCGAATACATAACACTCCAAAGCCTTCATTGCATCTTCGTTTCTAATTAACGGATTATACAAGGAGACGCTATTCATTGTTTATAAGGCTTTGTAAGTGATTAATGTTATAAAAAGGGAATTATATATATTGATACTATATATGGACTTTGAAAACCTACCATTTTATATCATTTGATAGTTCGTTGTTTCAGGTGACCATATGCGTCCATGAGGTGTCGATTGCTCTTAAAGTTTTGTAGCGAGTGAAGTTCCAATGAGGGCGAATAAAGGACAGAGATGTCTAGATTTGGGTATTTCATGGTCATCTTCTGTTATGAGCTAAGAATTTTTGGAAACATATTTAGAGAATACTATTTTTTCTTCTAGGTAGACAATAATTGTATATCTGAATGAAAGAATATATTCATTAGTTTCTCAAAAAATTGTACGGTGACCTGCCACAAAACATGCCAATCTACTTGCTGTTAATGGCTTTATATTCTAATTATTTCCTTTAGTGGATGAACCATAGACTAAAGTCGTGCTAAGTTGCATGACATCAAAGTTGTTGGATGTGGTTCCAACATTACCCAATTCACAATGGATTGGATTTAGCATTCATAAAAATATTATGAGAGTTAACATTAACTTCACATTATATTGGTTGAAACATTAAAAATTAATGAACTCACTGTTTAGTCACTAATAGTTTAATTAATCACATAAGCTCATATTGACCCTAACACAACACTTTGTTCCACAATAACTTGTTATATACATATACTTTCATTCTTGAAGACTCTATTAGTAGAATAATTGATCCAAATTAAAAAAGTGCGAATGAAATTTATTTGAACAAAACCAAATGAAATTACAGATGAAACAAGTAGGCCAAACTTCAACAGCTCTAATAAGATTCATTCCGGTTCCAGTTCAGGTTCAGGTGAGATTGATATGATAAGAAATGAACCACAATATAAGCATAGCTCGGCAACGGGGGATGAAAATAGCAATCTGGAGTTACTGATGTCTGGTAATATGAGTATTACTCCTCTTTCACAAGGTTGGTATTAGTCTTTCTCTCTGTTTATCCATCAACTATTTTGATGTTTGCTTGATATGACAGGGATAATTTATTAACATTGCAGGTATACATCATTTTGGGAATAATTATCCAATGGCTCCTTGTGAGGCATAAAGTGTTGACAATCTATATCTCATAGCCAAGAGGGTGGCACTTGAAAGGTATATATCTCTGCCACATCCTTATCCATTTTTTCCAAAGTCTTATATACTCTCTAGCATTGCTCAATAACACATTCAAATATATTTTTGTCTGTTGCTGAAAATCTTCATCAGCAGCTTCGTTCTCAAAATACAGACTTCACATCCATTTTTTAAATTCAAAACCAATCGCAAACATCAATCATGAAATGTAAAAATCAAGGGGGGAAGGAAAAGAGTGACATTAAGGAAGTGGTATCATGTATCATAGATGGAATTAATGAAAAATCATTGAATACTACAGTATTCATATATAGCCTGATTCAACTGAGTACTAGTAACAGGGAAGCCACATGAAAACAGGTTATTGCCAATTGGCTATAGCAATATTAGTAACATAAAATTGGTATGAAGGCAGCTAAAACATACTGGCTCCAACCAGTTGTAACTAAATTACGCATCAGTTGGAAATCAAATAGCCTTGATTACCCTAGTTTGATCCATGTCAATTAGAATATTATTTCACTTATCTTAATATTTTGAGAGGTATTTGTTTGCCTTTGTTTCTTTTCTATCTCTTTCAGAAAAACTAAGCAACTAACTTTGACGTAAACTACACGTCAATGGCTAAAAGCAATACACCAAACCCTGACTTTAGAGAGAATCAAAAGACTTCTGATATTCAAAATGGTGAGTGTCGTCAAATGAGGAATATGAAGGGGTATTTAAATGGGAGGAGTAGCTTAGGCTCTAAGCTAATCTTCTAATTATAATAATGCCCTTACTAGCCTTTTGCTACTCCTACCTCTAAATACTAAACAAAAAGAAATACAATGACAATATAAAATAAAATAAAATAACAAAAATAAAATAAAATGCAATAAATCCTAAAAAGGGCCCATTTCCATCAATTGGTTTTAGCTCATAATATGTTTTATTAAATATTCTTAATGTTTTCTCTTTGCATTTGTATATTATTTCCTAGATATGTTACATTTATACCGATTCTTACGATCCCATTCCCGGTTCACGATTCATAGGAATTCCGATTCACATTTTTTATAACTATGGGTGAATATGGTCTCTAAGAATGCCATTCTTCCTCAATTTTATAACAATCAAAGGTTGTAACTTGTAAAAATTAACAAAATTTATGGTATGACGTGTTTCATCCGCATTGATGTCAACAACTTAAAATATACAGAAATAGCCGAATAATCTCAAATTTTTATTTTGAAAAAGAAATTGATGCAATGACAAGTCCGTATTTATAAGTTTCATATTCCAACCTAAAATAAAAATCAAACATGATGTAAACCATCTGTCCATAATCCTAAATAGATATCAAAAGAAAATCAAGTGTGTGATAGAAGAAAATGTACAGAATAAATTGTATTTGGATTGCGAAAAAAAAGGAAAAAAATCCTTACTCATGATAAGGAATTGTTTACGCTTGATCGGTGTAAAAAGAGACAAGAAGCGAGTATGTTTTAAGATCTCGTTTGCATTGGAGTTACGCTCTCTTCATTTCCGTCGTTTTGACAAAGCACAACCGCGACTGGAAAAGAGACATGCTAACAAAAACAGATCCATGTTCCAGAAAAACTTCGTTAGTTTTGAATCACACGCAGAATCATGATTGGAAAAGAGACATGCTAACAAATCCCTGTACCAGAAAAAAATTGATTAGTTTTCAGGACAATATTTTGTTTCACCAGAAGGAAAAAAAATGAACATCCTTCCACAAAGTGATGCAAGACAACATCATTTAAAACAACCTGGCAGCAGTGAAACATGGTTTTGTAGAGGTGTAGAAATCAACAAGTGAACAACTAATGTTATTCATTTGATAAAACAAATGTATGCAAAATTTATGATGGAAATATTTTATAGAACAATGTATTTATTAAGATTTCAAGTTCTACAAGGTTTCATTTACTTATTGAACTTTGTCCCCTTCTTGTTGTTCCGTCATTTGACCATTACAGATCATAGAAAATGACCAAAGCATAGTCAATGTAATAATAATATACAAAATAGTGGGTTTAAGTCTATTTATATATAAAACAATGGGGACAAACTTGATAGTCAATTGACAAAATTATAAGAATGGGGACCAAAGTACAATAACTAAAACCCAGGAGGTAAAAATCATTTTGAACTTGCACTTTGGGGTTCAAAAGTCAAATGTCCTTCAAAATCTGCTAAAAATAACTTTTCCCAATTGAACTTAGGCTAAGTTTGATTTGATGCATAGAATAAAGAGGCCAGATAGCTTTCTATAATCTATCTTCAAAAAAGCAATACCTTGTTACCCATGTAGCCCGTAAGCCCAACTCCAACAGGAGAGACTTTTAAATTGTTATATGTCTCCTCAACCTTCTACATACCCAAATATATATATATATATATATATATATATATATCCCCGCCATTTGCTTACTCACAATTCTCACGTACCTAGGACGAGACTTCACTCCATCTTTTTCAAGTTCATTCTCATGTTGCACTTCTATATAAGAATCATCTTCCTCATTAGAAAATTGATTCGAGACATCAGAGAGAGTGTCTAGTACTTCAGGCCTATCCTTCTCATCCATCCAAACCAATCCCAAGTTTCAAGTGCTATGGTGTACTCTCTTCAATCCACCGTCGCCCACCGAAATATCTTGACCGAAAAATAGAGGATTTTCCCTCCAGTTAGAACCGAATATTGAAGAACTACTTGCCACTCTCCGTAATTTAAAACTAGAAGAAAGTTGTTGAGATGTTATATCAGGCAAGTCTAGTATACTATCACAATTGATTCCGTATATTCTCTTTAATTATAACATCTCCCCAGCACAAATCATTTTGTTCAGTTTCTAACTTTCGAGGTCGCTTATATTAGTGGTGCCTGTGGGCCCCACCTTGCCCATAATTTCTAGTGCAGGAGTATCAACAACTTGAGAAAATACATCTGCTGCCGGAGAGGGTGGGGCACTATAGCTTTTGTGTTTGTCTAGCGGCTCCAATGATTTGTTCAACATTCTTCAAATGATTGCCTCCCATTTTGGAATCAGCCTTCTAGTCTCTTCTCCAAGAACATTCCCAGCATTCAAAGGGACAACCTCTTGGAAACTATTAATTGTTGACATAGATCCAACAAAAGAAGTCATTATCATATTTAGGAGTTACTTTCTCAGATATAAAATGTTTTGCTTTAATAGAGAGATAATAATTGTGAAACAAAGGGTAAATCACAAGCAGGAAAAAAAACCTTAACCACACATTTTTCGTTAAAAACTCATCGAACTATTTTTACTGCAATATACTCCCCTCAACTATTCATTTTATTGCAAAGACTCTCCCACGTGTCACTTAAGATTCTATGAAGAAGACTTTGGAACAAAATGCATATTCCAAGTTTTTATTTTTTGGCTTTCAAAACAATTTAGGAGAGTTTCCTCCAAAACTGTAGACTGTTTGATAGGTAAGGAGGATTCTCATTTCATTTCCCAAAAAGTAATGGTAAAACATAAATGACGCTCATAAACAGTTCCAAAAACAATATGAGCATACCAATACTATTAAAGCCAGGGTAAAATTGGCCAGGGGTGAACTTTTATAGGTATAGCATGCACACATGATATATGCTCAAAGGATCTCATATAGTAGGATACAATCAGACATGTTCTGTTAGTGTGCTGAAGCATAAAGAAGATCTTTTAAGAAGCTTTTGGTCATCCAACTGAATTATTGGAGGTATTAACTTCCCCAATCCCCACGAATTAAAAAAAACAAGTCTATAGGCTTTTTTTGGTCCATAAAACAAATTTATGGGTTAATACAGTTCTTTTTTATAGACGACAGCAATCATCACAACGAAGCATATATAACAAGGCCTTGTAAAACCACAAATCAGTTATTTTTCTGAGCACTGAATGATGTCTGTCTAGTTTCAATCTCTCCATGCTCGTGAATAATTTTTCATGTTGTAGAAAACTTCGCCAGATATCTTTTGATACTATGTGCCAACCTATGCAGGAAGGGGCTTTGACTCCCCCCTACTACATGACATTTCCAAGGTCTTTCTAAGGATTTTCGAATAAAGTTGGCCTGGTCAATATGAGGAAGTCATACTTTGGCTTGCATTTTTCAAAAGAAAGTATCTGAAAGCTCTTATGGTTTACTGCTTCCAAATGTGGTTGGTCTTAAAATGATTTAATTAAATTCTAAAAGAATTTGGGGTCACTATGAAGTCTATCATGAATACAACCCTCCAAACATAAAGCACTTGGTCAGTTAAGGTGCTAAAAATATTTGGGGTCAGTATGATAATATACGGCCTTCTAAACAGATCATTATATACCTAAATATAGAAAACATACAAATACCCCTACTGATTTGGAAGTGAATAACGCTGTCGCACATGATATCCTACTTTAAATAATCCATTTTTTTATCGTTTATATTTAATTCTGGTTTTATTGTAATGCTTTATTAAATAAATTAACAGTATATTTCACCCTTGGAGTAAAATCTTGGCTCCGCCATTAGGTTAACTAAGATTATTTTTAAAGGATGAAAGATCAAATTTGAAATAATATACTTGTTTTAACCAAGTGTTCTATAAAGTATATATTCTACTTATTTTCACATTCTCAAAGGGTCTTTCTCTTTGTAATAAGGAAAAATATTTGTGGTTCGAGTATGCACTATGTACACTACATGACACGAACCTCGCAATATATGATAGTTGTTAGAAGAATAACCAGTTACACTAACCTGTTAATACATGTCACTAATATACAGGCCGACTCACAGACACACGATAGGGGTACGCAACATGCAAAAAACCCATACATGAAGAACACACTACGGAGTTTTCTGAAGAACACTAAAGAGTAAGTTCATTTTATACTCCTTATGTTTTGGGGCTTCGCAATAAACTTCCATATCAATTACTAGTGAATCTCAAATATTCAGACCAACAAATAAAATTATCTTTAGTTGCCTAAAATTGGGCATGGACTCTTGTTGAGTTGATTCAAATGGACCCACGAGGTGATTGGATCAAGAAGAGGTGGCTATTTTGACTTCGATTAGTTTAAGATTCTTTATGGACATGAATTGTTAAATATGGATGTGTGGTAAAACTAGAAAGGATATAATTAAAAATGAACAGTATAAGCAACTTCTATACAAGATAAATTAAGAAAAAAATAGCTTTACATGGTTTTGAAAAATAAGTGCACGATAGGGAATAGTGAATTGGTTCATATTGATAGTGACATTAGGGGAAGAGAGGTAGACTTAGATTGACTTAGTGGGAGATAACTAAGAACGATATGATATCATGTGATTTAACTGAGGACTTTGGGATAAACATAATGGAACGGAGAAATAATGTTGCTGACCTTAATAATTCGATCTGAGTTGAGCTGATTGGACTAGGATTTAGTTACTATTATCAGTTAGAATCCTGGTTTATCCTTAGTTATCTACCATAATTAGATCTCTACAATTTTAGTATAAATGAAAGCCTAAAACTCCTCACGTTATCATTTAACATTAGTAATTGTGAGAAATGGAAACCACATGATTTGATGAATCATTAATCATTTTCATTGCATATACATAATGAATTATGTGGTTATGAATCTAAAACCACTCATGGATTCACCGATATGAGGAAAAACTTACCCAAGAATGTAAATATCATATGGTTCTTTCATACAAAGCCAATCGTCAATCTCAAGATCCTCATACAGAGGTCTTCCAGCAACATTCCAAGTTCCTATGGTCACCCTACAGATAAACAAGCATTAATATCTATGGTCTTATATTACCAAAAAAACGTAATTCAGATAAGGTTATTTTAGGGGCGAACTTCACATCTTGCATGTTTATATACTGAACACACAGAGTTTCTGATTTACCTCTCCCGTGTTTAATGGATAGTTTAAAGGTGTACCTGAAATAATAGAATCACCAATACGCACAACTTAACTTTAACATTTATTTATTGATCAAAGAATAATGGGTGTCGATCATTTCAATTTCACTATGATGATAAATGAAAACTTCACCAATTAAGTTTTGTCAAGATGCGTCTAAAATCCTCATGGAAATATAATAGCAGATTGAAACATTCTAAAAGGTAGGACACATACAGGAAGAGAACTCATCGACGAAGAATTATACTTTCTATATAAAAAGTGAATTACAAAATCATCCATATTATGGAAAAAATGCAGAAATGTATAAGACACACACACACACACACACACACACACCTATAGTACATGAATACGTAATAATGTGAATATAATATACACTCGTAATAATGATGATTATTCCCCCCATACATACATACTTTCTAAAATAAAATACTCATTCGTCTTACTTTTGTTACGATAAACTTCTTTTTGGTTTCTACTCGACATTAAAGATTTGTCGGTACATTTTGGTGATTGTCCAAAAATTATTGATCATGTGCCTTGAATATAAAATTTTATACTTAAACTCTGGGCACATCAAAGAGTATCGGATGCGTGTGAGTCGTGATGCCTTCCATTAGTAGTGGTCTCTTCTCTTGAATATCACGCAACTCTATTCGTGAGCTACTCTCCCCACTTCTTGGAGAAAGCATTTGGTACTGAGAAAGTGAACGATCAGTGCGAAGGTTCAAGACTTAGCTGAGCTTTAGCGAAGATGGATTCTCATAGTGAGGCGCTTTGAGATCTTTTGCCAACATGATTATATGGTGTATGTGCATATGTGTGTGTATGTGTACGTATGTGTGTGTGTGTGTGAGAGAGAGAGAGTACATGACGATGAGCAAAATCGGAGGTTGATTTCGAGTGTCATGTGAAGGAGAAGGGTTTGTTCGATTTTGGGTGAATACAATTTTCATTAGGTGGAGGTCGAACTTAGTGCGATGGCAAATGCTTGCCCGCCCAAAGCGTTATGCCGCGGGTTCGAGTCTAGGAAGCAGCCTCTCCAAAAATAGGGGTAAGGATTGCTTACATCTAGTCTCCCAGACCCTGCTAAGGTGGGAGCTTTGTGCGCTGGGTACGGCCTTTTTTTTACAATTTTCATTAGGTTACTTTGGGGGAAAATTGTTCAAATTTGAGATGGGGGAAAGAGTCTGCCATTTTCCCTCCTTACGCGCGTCCAAAATTTTTGGAGGAAAAAAAATCAGTCATATATGTTATCTTAGCAGATATGTATATTGGGCGTTTAATAAAAAGAGTCATAATATATACTTATGAATATGCCTGTTATATTTAAATTGTCATTGACAATAACACTAATAAATATATAATGACATTCTATAACTAATATGCCATGTAAATAATAGTATTATTCTTAATGACAATTTTTTTAAATTATCGTAAAGTTAATTTTTAAACTGTCATAAAAGTTCTTTTTCTTGTAGTGTATCTTCAGTTGCAGTGGTAACAACAGAGCATGATATGAAGAAGCTCTCTTAAAGAATCACATGATTTTTTTTACCATTGATTAGGCGTGTAGCCAGAACTATTGTTGTTACTATAGTCTAATATGCAATATGTATCATACGACATGTGAACTTATGACACACCCAAAAAAGATATCTACCTCAAGGGTCACAAATAACATTGTATCAATACAAACTTAAGGTTATTAGTGTAATAACTTATAATAAGACATAACGTATAAATATATTTTTTTGGAATGTAAACTAGCAGTGACCTACTGAATAAACTCATTTGCAATTAATAACATAGCCGAAATACTAAAATTACAATAATATGCAGTTTGAAAAAACCCTAAACTTTAATCGCGCTAGCAAAAAAAATATGCACTTTAACCAAATTTAAACACACTATCAATAAATCTAGAAATTCAATTTTACAAATAATTAATAATTAATTTCAACAAGCAATAATTCGATTTCATAATCATTCATGAAAACCCTAAACTTTCATTTATAAAACCCTACTTCTAGCACAAAAAATCATGATAATATATAACCAAATTAAAAGTAAAATAGCTACCTGAATTGCAAGTCATATGGTTCTCTATCAAGACAAAAGGCGATAGTTTCACATTGAGGGTCACAATGGCGGTTTGAAGCATGGAGTCTTTTGTATGATAGTGTTAAGCGGAGTTCTTATTATATCAGGATAAACAAGCACATGCTTTCTCAAGTGGGCTTGCTACTTTTTGGACCGCATGCACCTCTTGTCATATCTAGTAGGAATATCTTCAGAAGTACGTGAACAAGAGACTTTCCTATAAGAACTGTTGTGATGTCTTCATAGCCATCGAAACAGGAGAAGCCCCGGTGAATGGTTCTTTCCCATAGAGCTCATGGTCATATACGCCCAAAAATGAGTATAGAAGTCATGGATAGGGGTTATGTGTGTCCCAAACACTGCAGTATGTTTTACAGGAAACAAGGTCTCTAAATTTTATTCTGGACATGCTTTGATTACGATCCTATTGTATCGTTTAAGTGAGCTTCGACCCCTTGGATTACGTAGTAAATCAAGGAATGTTGATCATCAGTCCAATGGAAGTGTTAGTGAAAAAACTAATGGAAAGAATTATATGAGACATGTTGCGGTTGATATGGGCTCCAATAGGTACGATGAACACTGGGTATCAATAGTTGAGAGTCTACTCGAGAAGAGGAGGGTTGATATGGGCGCAACTTCTCAAAATGGATATAAAGAAATAGCTTCAAAAACTGAACCAAATGAGAAAGTAATTAGCAGAAATGGAAATATCAAGCATAAGTCTAAGCATCAAACTCTGAGTAAGACTTCAATCAGATGTTAGCCGCCCCATCATTTGATGTTAGAAAGTTGTTAATTGAAAAAGCAAGAACAATAATTTTTGAAAAACTGGAAGAAATAAGGTTGGCTTCTGTCGTGGCTAACCAGAATGAAAAAAACATATACTGAAGTTGGTAAATCCACTGAAGCTCCTAGAAGAGAAGGTATGACTGGTCCTGAGGATCTACCAAAGCTGAAGAAAACTGTATCAATATTAATGACAACCAGCGACTCAGACTTCCATTTCGATAAGGACAAATCATATGAATGCTTCAAGCCAAATAAAATATGGGCTCTATACAATGAAAATAGAATGTCTCGCCTGTGCTGTCTGATCCGTGAGTTCACCTCAGTAAAATTGTTTAGACTCATCTCAGTAAAACAATTTAGGACAATGAATTTAGGTCAGTGAATTGCGTGGATTCTGGGTTAACCAGGTCTTGCAGAATTTTAGGGCATTAAGTTCTGGTATTGTTGAAGAAGTAAATGTGTTCTATCATTATCTTATCCTAAAAGCAGACACATATGGGCCATTTATCGTGATTGGTCACTAGATTGGAACAACACAATCCGAACAAAGTGAGGCACCAATATGCGATGGTCGAACTTCTTAATGATTACTCCAAAGAGATTGGTGTCTGTGTAGCTCCTCTGATTAAATTAGATGGTTTTAAGATAGTTTATCAGAGGAACACGGACAAAGGTGCCATTCAGTTGATTATGAGAAGAGAAATGGTTTGGTTTTCATACCAGATGCCATCTAGTCTACTTCAAGGAGAATCTAGAATCTTTCCAGATGGTTACTGGGATCCAGATCCTGCTGCATCTCCAGACGAGTTTCTTCAGGCTGTTACTGAAGCACAGGCTGAACAGAGGCCTAATCTTACTGTAACTCCCGGTGATCATCTTTGATCTATAACACGGACAACTATAGAAAAAGCAAATTTCAGAAGCTATTTTATTGTTATTGTACCGACAGTCGGTAGATTCAACATGTACATATTAAAACTCATATTGAAGGCAAAGTTCTAAAAAAAATTAAATATCTGGAATGATCATCTGATGATCCGGGGGATCTATCCACATATTGTGTTAGAGGTCTTAAAGTTTACTTGAAAAGCTTTATACGTGAAATTTAGAACTATTGACTGCTTTTATCAGAATGTATCTCAGCTGTGGGCCTAGTGTATAGGCGTGTAGCCAGAACCATTGCTTTTACTATAGTATGATATGCAATATGTATCATCATACGATATGTTGTCACACCAACAAAATGGTATGTATCTCAAGGGTCACAAATAGCATATAAAAAGTAACTAAATAAAACTGAAGGCTATTAAACTAAAAATTTATAATAAGACATAACATATAAATTAATAATGAGTTGAATCGGGGAAAACAAATAATTGAAATTAACAACACACGAAAATTAAATGTAGGAGGACGAGGCAAGCATATGAAGAAGTTGAATATTTCAGAAGAACTAATCACCAAAACATATATAACAAGAAGTATACAATTTGATGTATATATATTGACATAATTCACAATATACTAAGGCTTAACCTTTAAAACATGGTTACTCAGGGAAGGATTCATCCGGCTTAGATAGTTTATCATAAAATCCACACTTTTTCAATGTGGATCAATCATATGGCTAATAGAATATTTAAGAATGAAAAGATATCTATTCAACAGGTCAAATATCTACTTTGGAACAAAATGCTGAGGCAATATGACCATATGCGATTATAGTATTAGTGACTAACCCAACTGTTGAACTCCTAAAAAGCACTTCCTGTATGGTAAAGGATCAACCATAAACTCATTTTCAATTAATAACATAGCCAAAATAACTAAAATTATAATACTATGTAGTTTGATAGTGCCATCAACACATAATACATTAGTATTAATAATAAATCTAGAATATTATTTTTATAAGTAACTTATAATCAATTTCAAAAAGCAATAATTGGATTTCATTATAATTCAAGAAAACCCTAAACTTTCATTTCCCAAACCCTACTTCTAGCATAAAAACTCACATCTTTTTAACCAAAATTAAGAGTACAAGAATATCTACCTGAATTGCAAGTGGGATGGTTCTTTTCAAGACAAAAGGCGTCAGTTTCACAGAGAGGGTCGCAATGGAGGTGTCAAATCGAAGGTCCCAATAGCCGTGTGATATAGAATTGGGTTGTGTGAAATCGAAAGAGATGGCTGAAGCTACATAAAGTGATAACCCATATGTTTTGCGGTAGATCGATTCATGCAGATGAGTGAGGGATCAAAAAGCAATAATGCAATATTAGGCACATAAAGCATACTCTTACACCACCCAAAAAGACACGAGGCAAATAAATATAAGGCACATCAAGAATATCCATTTCAATATGAGGCCATCATACATCCATGAGAGACTTGCACCATAACGCCACTCAAAAAGACATGAATTTTGCAAATTAGTAGACCAAAGTTAATAAGAATTGGTGTTGGTGTAGAGATAGAGCATTATTTAGGGAATTAGAAAATGGGAGAACTGAAATTTTGCATAATGGTTGAGACAATTTAACACACCTGTATGTAGATATTTTGAAAATGCATGTAGTGGTTCTTTTTGTATCAGGGAGTCCTAGTTTTCAACAAAACGCAAGAACTAATGACATAAACCACAACAACTTGCTACCACAAATGTTCAAGAATAACGACTGTATGTGCGAATCTTTGGTGATGTTCATATGTGGCTCTATGTGTATGTCATGTGCAATGGGTAGTTTGGTCGGTGGATATGTTTGAATTATGTCATGATATTAACCAAAAATCAATTGCCCAACACAATTAACTTTTACACCAAAAGAGAATTATAGTCATGACTTTCTGACGCCATTTTATAGCAAATTGCGCCATTACTCCACTCAAAATGTATAAAAGCGTATTTGCAAATTAATGGGCGAACGTGATTAGAATGTGTTGGCGCTAAAGCACAGACAACGGCAAAGTAAGAATCTGAGAAGTGATATTTTTAAAATGGATGAAAAGCGTGGTTGCGGCAATTTAACAAACATCTTGCGTGCAAACTTTGAAAATGACTGGTAGTTTTGTTTGTTTGGTGGAGTGCCCATATTAATATAATCAACTAAATTCTTCCACATTAAACGATACTATAGCCAATAGAAAGGGCAGACCTCACAAGCATTAGTGTGTGTATCGTGCAAATGTGTTGGGCGAATTTGGCTGGACAGTGAGTAAGTGATGTGAATTTGGGTGCGGAAGCGTAAAAAAAAAGAAGTTATCTACACAACATCTACACTACACAACAACAACAACAACTAAACTAAGGAAATGTAATGGGTTTCTTTCTCTCTCTCTTCTCTATTCTCAATATTCAAGGTTAAGTACAAATGAGGGCCAAGGGGCCTATTTATAGGAAGAGTTGGCTTGCTAATCAAGCTAATACCCAAAAAGACTAAAAAAGGTAACTAATAGCTAAAAATGATATATTAGTCCCAAACATACTTGGAAACTAATAAAGATTTAAAAAAAAAGGAAAATTACTATAAAATGCAAGAAAATACTAAAATAAACCCTAATTCTCATCATTTAGTGAGGATGTAAGTGAAACCATGGGTGAGGTAAAATGAATATGTGGAGGTGAATGTGAGTGTTATGCGTTTTTGTGATGAACCGCGAGTGTCTATTTTAGTGTGCGAGGTGATATGTATGTGAAGGCTAGTGAAAATAGGTGTTCCTGTGTGCGAACTGAATGGAAAGTGAATACGACCTCCTATGTGTTAAACGCTCGTGTTACATTTTTTTTCAAATTTATATTAATATAATTTCACAAAAATATTTTTATGAGGCATTTTTTCTTTAGACCTTGAAAAGATTAATATGCCGACATACACTCAAAAGTTGCAAATTTCAAAAATTTAACTTGATCACGCCGTGAATATTACACCACCAAAATTTGAATTTCACCACAACTTTGTAATTGAACCAAAAACAATACCAAAGAGCCCTAGACTCCATTATGAACAACAAAATACCACAACAGGTGAAAATTTACCGAATTGACCCTCACATGACGAAAATACCCACATTCGCCGATTCATATACCATACTGGCCTTAATGAAGCCAAAATTACCTAAATGGACCTATCACCAATTTAATCTCCAAAACGCCCACATTATGCAAAAATGACCTGAATGTCCTCAACATGCAAATATTACCAAATTGCTCTATGAATCATTCAAACCCCTCAATGACCACAATGTCAATGATTCAAGTGAGCCAAAATTCACCCAAAAAGATGTCTACCAAATGAAATGAATTTACCCAAAAATGCCCTGCACTAACGAACCAATCATGGATGCAACTCATGATGAAGGATGCCCTCAGTAATTTATTGAATGATTTTAATAGACATGAGTGAAGAAGATGGACTCACTTACTCCTTCGAGTGGAGATAAAGGTCCATCACGAACACAAGACAACCAAGTCATAGACAGACAAACATAATATTTGAGGATCTTTTCAAAATATGACCATCGTGTGACACCTCGACTAATTAAATACCGGGTAGCTACTCCTTTATTAAATTAAACCAAAATGCCAAGTTGGCTCAGTTAATAGCATCACTGTCGAAAACATTTTATTATTAGTAACCACCTAGTATTTAAAAAGTAAGTTGTCAAATTTTAATTTAAATCTGATTAACATGCAGTAAAAGATTTAAAGCCAGAATAATACCACCATTCACCATAACGAAGTAAATAGAATAACCATCACATAATGTAAATAAAGTCTGGAGGTAAACCCCTCACTACAATACCACAAACTGAAATAACTAAACCGAATACCGAAACAATACATGCCAAAATCTGAAAAACAGTAATGGAAAGATGTCTCTAATAGAAATGGGCAACATGCCCTACAATTGATAGATACTGAATCTGGAATCCAAATGAAAGAAGCGTCTAAAAGAAAATCCCTATAGCTTCCACAAACAGCTAGAGCACGTCACCTGAATGAGTATCCTATGCATGGTGTCCTTGTGGCTGGGCACCTAAAATGGTTTTATAAGAAAAATAGATTTTAAAGCAAACGGGTCAGAGCCCGAATGTGGAGATATTTTAAAAACCTGCAAGTGCTTTAAAAACATTTAAAACATTAAATGCAAAGTACATGTTAGGATGTGCACTCACATGAAATTCTCACCTCTTGTCTAACTGTGCACTCCTAACGTAAGTACCCATCTAAAATGACACAAACCACTAGCTGAGTGACATCATATCTAGCTATACTATCATAGGTTCTACCTTTATTTCTCGGTTCATTAACATTCTAACCTTATCAAATAATTAGAGGGCTTCACCTAAACTCAGATTCTCAATATGTAATATATTTCACTATCAGTTAACCCGTTATGTTTTTTTTTCTCAAAACAATGCCACAATTAGATTCACAGTATTAACATGAAGGTTCCCATTAATTAAGTGTATATTATTCACATCATAAATATACAATACAAGCACCCCGAGCACTAAGCTGCGGTGCACACATACTCTGCTATCCATCCCGGCACATCACGTACATAAGGATTACATATTCCGAATCTCTCAGGAATAGTTCACAGATAACAACATCACAAATAATGGAGGCGAACACAGTCACATCACATGGGTCACGCACATACCTACGCTCCCACGATCAGCGGACTTATTAACATCCCAATAAGTCTTTCTCTGACCTATGTTCATCGAGGTAACCAGTCTAAATCCGGGCAACACAAGGATTAGAGGGCCCTAAGAGAACGCAAACCTCCCGTGATAGCAAGTATGGTAGGTATGTCTTACACACAAATCATCTACCAATACTAAGTAAACACGCATCTTAGTAATCACCATAATTAATTGTAGTACATATCGCATTCTCGTACCAACTTAATATATATATAACTTATATAATCCCGGTTCACATTTATACGCGCCATAATTTATTCTTACGTCGTAGTAGGCACTCACGTCTCAGCTCATATTTTCCTTTAGGTTCAAACTACACTTCTAGGGTTGACTCCTCATTATATCCCAAACATCCCAAATATACCAATTACTCATCAAGGGAAGGCTATCACTACCTATACACAAGGTTACGGGGCACTCGGGATCAAAACAGGCTAAAAAGCCGAAATTGTCAACTCGTTCGAAGTCTCGTTCGAACGAGGCTGTTCGAAAAGAGTTCGTTCGAACGAACTGGGTCTTCTAACGAGATCTCGTTCGAACGAAAACTTCGAACGAACATCACTCTCATTAGAACCCAGACTGTCAACTCGTTAGAAGCTCGTTCGAACGAGCTCGTTCGAACGACCTGGGTAGGTCTTCTAACGAGTGGCCAGTTTCAAGCCCAGAAATTCCTATCTCGTTTTTCACCAATTTCTACCCTCAAATCTCAACCAAAATTCGTCCAATTAATGTTTTAAGGTCTCCAATCATCCTAAAACATACTAAGGTCATATACTAACATCTTTTAAGGAATTAACACATCCTAAACATCATCAAATCACAAGTCTCTACTCTTTTCCCCAATTTTTCAAGAACATAAACCCTAGAATTTATCATCATCAATTCCCAGAATTTAATCCATTTTTATAACACATAAATTTGTAATTCTATTAATTCAATCTTCCAATAACGTTTCTACATGCAAACCTACATCCACCATTAAACTAACAACTCCAATTTCATGGGTTTTCCTTTATCTCTCAATTAAGAATGATTATCAAGATTTCTAACATGGAAGAAACATTTTACTGCATAAAAATGTAAATTAAACCACTTGCCTCGAGTGTCTCTGAATTTGGTGTTGATTTGATGAAGTTTTTCTGCAGAATTCCTTCTCTCTCTCTCTCTATAAGCCTTCTTCTCCAAAGGTGGCTAGGGTTTGTTTTGGGAACTTAGAAAACCTAATTCTAAAACTCCCCGTAGTCTTATGGGTCAATATGGTTGGTAGTGGGTTTAGTGGTTGGTTTCTTAAATCAGATATAAATCCTAATTTTCGTCATTATTAAATCCCAAAAATACAATATTACCAAACTACCCTTATAAGATGCCGGTATGGCCTAAAAATACCCCGGGACCCAAACTAAACCCCCGGGTAGTGTTTTCTGACTATCTCGACCCTTCCGGACGCGTTGGCGCACTCAAAATGACCATACGGTTAATAGAATTTAAATTCACTTTTATAAATAAAATAATTATATTCTGACGTAACTATCTCACGCGTCCCAATAAAATGTCCAAATTGACGTATATCAATCTCACGACAAATTTCATAATTCAAAATTCATATATAATCATATATGCACATATAATCAAATACCAACTCGCATCTCGCTAGTATTTTAACCCGAATTAATTCCCAATTAATTCTCATTTAATTAATTAATCCCAAAAATAAATATTGCAAAAATACGGGGTATTACATACTTCCCCCCTAATAACAGAATTTCATCCCGAAATTCGGAACTAGAAAGTACCTGGTAAGAACAACTCTGGATAACGTTCGCGCATCTCATCCTCGCGCTCCCATGTGGACTCCTCGACATTATGATGTCTCCACTGAACACGCACTAACGGGACTATCTTTGACCGCAGTTTCCGCTCACTTCGGTCCAAAATAGCAATCGGCCCCTCCTCGTAGGAGCTATCAGGTTGAAGATCGATGTCCTCCAAAGTAATATGAGAATGAGCCAAATTGTCTCTAAGATATTTCCTTAACGAGGAAATAGGAAATACATCGTGAATCCGATGCAAATGCTCCGGTAATCCAAGCCTATACACAATCGGTCCAATCCGCTCAATAATAGGAAATGGTCCCACATATCTCGGTGCCAACTTCCCTTTCTTCCCGAAACGCATAATCCCCTTCATAGGAGATACTCTGAGCAAAACCTGGTCCCCTAATTGGAACTCTCTGAAGAACCTCTTCGCATCGGCATAACTCTTCTGCCTGTCCTGAGCTACCCGAATGCGACTTCGAATCACTTCTATCCTCGCCGAAGTATCCTGAATCACATCCGGCCCAAGTTGTTTGTTGTCCCCCACCTCCAACCAACATGCTGGGGAACGACAAGGTCTACCGTACAACGCCTCAAACGGAGCCATGCCAATAGTGAACTGATAGGAGTTGTTGTAAGAAAACTCTACCAGTGGAAGGCACTGCTCCCATCCACCCCAAAAGTCAATAATGCACATGCGTAGCATGTCCTCCAACATCTGATTTGTGCGCTTGGTCTGCCCATCGGTCTGCGGATGATAAGCCGTACTCAATCGCAATTCCGTGCCCATGGCCTCCTGGAAACTCTCCCAAAACTGCGAAACAAATATCTTGTCTCTGTCAGACACGATATTTAGGGGCACACCGTGAAGTCTCATAATCTCTGAAATGAAGAGCTGGGCATACTGTCCCGTAGTGTAGTCAGTCCTTACAGGTAAAAAGTGAGCGACCTTGGACAACCTGTCCACAATTACCCAAACGGATTCGTGACCCCTCTGCGACGTAGGCAACCCCATAATAAAGTCCATGGATATGCTCTCCCATATCCACATCGGGACCTCCAACGGTTGTAGCAATCCCGCCGATCTCTGATGATCCACTTTTACAAGCTGACAAGTGGCGCATTTCGAAACAAACTCAGCGATATCTCTCTTCATACCGCTCCACCAATACTGGCATCTCATATCTTGGTACATTTTTTCCCCTCCGGGATGTACCGCGAACCGTGAGCCGTGCGACTCTGCCATCACATCGTGTCGCAATTCCTCCCCTTCCGGAACTACCAATCTCCCATTGAAGCGTAATCCCCCGTCTGAGCTAACGGTATAGGACTCGGCTCCCTCTGCTAGTAATCGAACTATCTTCTCCTGACAGAACGAGTCATTAGCCTGTGCCCGTACTACCTTCGTGACAATCTGCGGTGTAACAGTCATCACAGACATGAAAGATCGGGCCACTGCATCCTGGTGTCCCAATTCCTTCCACTTGGCCTTCCACACCTCTGCCACTTCATCTGCTGGCCTATGGCTCAACGCGTCTGCCACCACGTTACCCTTACCCGGGTGATACTGGATATCGAACTGGTAGTCTTTCACAAACTCAAGCCACCTACGCTGCCGCATATTTAACTCCGTTTGTGTGAATAGGTACTGTAGGGACTTGTGGTCCGTGAACAATTGGAACTTCTCCGCCAAAAGATAGTGTCTCCAAATCCGTAGGGCAAATACCACTGCCGCCAACTCCAAATCATGCGTGGGGTAATTCTTCTCATGAGGTTTAAGCTTATGGGAAGCATAAGCTATGGCCTGTCTCTCCTGCTGCAATACACCTCCAAGTCCTTGCAAAGACGCATCGGTGTAAACCAAATATTCAACTCCCGGTCTCGGCAATGCTAACACAGGTGCTGAGGTTAACTTGTCCTTTAACTCATCAAATGCCAACTGACAGGCATCACTCCAAATGAACGGCACACCTTTACGAGTCAGATGTGTCAAAGGACCCGCTATCTTCGAAAATCCCCGAATGAACCTTCTGTAGTATCCTGCTAGGCCCAAGAAACTACGAATCTCAGTCGGTGTCGTGGGCTGTCCCCACTCCCCCACCGCGGATACCTTCCCCGGATCAACAGATATCCCCCGGTCGGAAATAATGTGTCCCAAAAACTGGACCTCCTTCAACCAAAACCCGCATTTCTCATATTTTGCATACAACTCGTTCTGACGAAGTGTCTGCAAAACTTGCCTCAAATGCTCAGCGTGCTCCTCCTCTGTCTGGGAGTAAACCAGAATATCATCGATGAAGACAATGACAAACTGATCTAGGAAATCCATGAACACTCTGTTCATCAAGTCCATAAACACAGCTGGAGCGTTGGTTAAACCAAAAGGCATAACCCGAAACTCGTAAGAACCATATCTTGACAAGAACGCAGTTTTTGAGACATCCTCCTCCCTGATATGCAACTGATGGTATCCCGATCTCAAATAAATCTTTGAGAAGAAAGAATCTCCCCTCAAATGGTCAAATAGGTCATCGATTCGAGGCAACGGATACTTATTCCGTATTGTGACCTTGTTCAACTCCCGGTAGTCCACACACAATCTTAGTGAACCGTCCCTCTTCTTCACAAACAAAACTGG